>OZ010638.1:18370654-20817984 GCA_963932165.1 Pimpla rufipes
TTTGGAAAAAATGTGCTGTTTCTAATCTTGCCCCTTTTGCAAAAAAAAAAAAAAAAATTCACTTCATATTACACGTCATACACGTTTTTTTCGCAAACCATTTTTCCGCCGTATGGACAGGTTGAAATTTACAAATAACGGGATTCGGAACAGAACGGACAGAAGTTGGTAACATTTTTGGAAAAATCTTCTGTTACTAATTTTGTCCATTTTACAAAAAAAAATATATATATTCCTTCCATATTATACGTCATACACGTTTTTTCTCAAACCATTTTTTCCCCGTATGGACAGAGTGAAATTGACAAAAAACAGGATTCGGAGCAGAACGGACAGAAGTTGGTAACATTTTTGGAAAAATGTTCTGTTACTAATTTTGCCCTTTTTGCAAAAAAAAACAAAATTTACTCCATATTACACGTCATACACATTTTTTTCGCAAACCATTTTTCCCCTGTATGGACGGGGTGAAATTCACAAAAAACGTTCCAGTGGAATAAACGCTTCTCACAATTTTGTTGCCTTCGCCGCGGTAGGAGAAAAAAAATCATCACCACGCGTGAGGTGCACAGCTGTCCATCGCGTTTCTGCGAGAAACGTGTTATTATACTACGTTTCGTGCCAGGGACACGCGGTAGCCGAGACCCTGCGTTGCACACCTACAATTTCCCTGTGAATAAAGTGTGCTGCTCTGCATAGGCGCGACTGTGAAATTACACGGAAACAGATATGCATGAATATCATAACATAGAGAGAAAATGTTATAAAAATAAATTTTCCTTTTTTTCCCCTCCTCGTAACGCAGATCCTTCCTTAACAATCTGTTACATAAACCTCATTTTTAAGAGAAGTTCACAATTTGCATCCTACAACATTGAGTCACTCACTATGGCGTTGTGCTAAAATTGAGCACAAAAAATGATTGATTGTTTAGCAAATATTTTGCTAAAACAATTTCTGTAGATCGCAAAAAAAAGCACTTATTACTCATTCGTTAAAATTCTTAAATCCGATACTCAAAAAAGCAACTAAAAATAAAATAAATCCTCACAAAAATTGTCATCGAGAGGGCAAAATAACGAGAGTCTCGGTTCGACGATCTGTTACAAAAAGCTCATTTTTAAGCGAAGGCTGTTCACAAGTTGTATCCCACAACATTGAGTCACTCACTCCGGCATTGACCTCAAATTGAATACCAAAAAACAATTTTTTTTACCCTAGCAAATATTTCACTAATAGAATTTCTATAGATCACAAAAAATGCACTTATTACTCATCGCTGCTAAAACCCTTAAAACCGATCCTCAAAAAAGCGACCGCAAAAATAAAACAAACCCTCACAAAAATTGTCATCATCAATAGGGCAAAAATATCGAGAGCCTCGGTTCAACGATATCGACGAGAAAATAGAATGGCATAAACCACGCCAGCGTAAAGATGTCTCGTTTGCCCGACGACGAGGCCGTAATCACTAGACTCGCAGGGATCCCCAGTGGTGCAGAGGGCCCCGGAGGCGTTGGATGCTCGGTGACTCGCGTGGGACCAATGAATTTAATCGTGGCTCATATTTATCGGCGCCTGGAACGCTATTGCTGCCGGTGGTACCTCGGCTTCGGGTGGCTGGCTTCCTTATACCCGGGGAAACTGCCCGACGTCTCTCCGAGCAGAGATAACGCCCCGAGGCTCGCGCGTCGTCGTCCTCGATAGCTACACACACGCAGCTTTCGAGCTTGGCGAACGCGCGAACGTCGGCGAATCTTTGCCGTCCGAGAGAGCCGCTTCGAGGCTTCCACTCTCGTAAAGCTTCTACGCCTCGGGAGTGGCAGAAACCGTTTGCCGGGTTTACGTGGTCGCGGCCCACAAACGCCCGGGAGAAATGCATCGACCGTTCTCGCTATGCGCGTACACACCGCGCGCGCATATAGACGTGTGTATAACGTTTATCGCACGAAACGAAGTACACGTTGTGCTTCGCGAGCATCATATACGAGAGCAATCGGGAGCTTCTCGAAGGCCGCGCGCGCAATGTCGTCACGCTCGTTTCCCGCGCCGAGTTCAGCTGCACGTCGTGAATACGTGAAGTGCCCCCGCGCGTAGATCGGAAAATAGTTGCGATACAAGTGGAAGGGTACCGATTTTAGTGGCTTTTTGATATCGGTATTGTGATGTCAGCTTTGTTGTTGTTGGAAACGGGTGAAAAATGTGCGTTGGGAAAGAAATGTATCTGGATCAGAAGATATTTGGGATAAATTCACCCTATATGTTTTTTTCACCCTATAAAAAACACAAATTTCAAAGTTAACTTAAAAATCTGAAAAAATTCATACGTATTTAAGAAAACGAACGAATCATTTTCATGAGAAAAAAAATGTGAGTCACCGGGATATTTGTTAAACAATAATTTTTTTCGTCAGTTTGTCAGTAACATTTTGGAATAATTATTGTGTCATATTAATCTTTTCAGTACTTTTAATGTGGATGCATTTTTTCAGATTTTTATACCATTTATGAGAAATCAACTCTATACGACAGGACCTTCTTAATTGTTGGTTATCAACGAGTTGCAGGCATGACAAGAATGGCATGACAAGAATACATATATCGAAACAGCAGGATATTTCACCCACCGATTTTTTGAAGAGGGATCCAAAATGGATCTTTTTTAGGAAATCGCTCGGTCGACTTCAAGGAACTAATACAATTCAACTGCGACCACGATCGACAGTACGTCAATAATACACACCACTCGTATTCTCGAAAGCACTCGGCACCGGTATTACGGACAACAAATTTCATAGCACGTAGGTATGTCAAAGGAAATAAAATACCACATTGAATAGCGCGCCTGTGGATGCGGTATAGACGGGTATAGACGCACATATAGGCGACACACACACACACGACGATGATAAATTGACGGTGGAGTGGAGTTGGGAGAGTTGAGGCATCCGGGCGATGCTCAGGCTCTATTAACCTGAGGATGCATGTCGCTTCATCGAGAAGACAGTGTCCCACCCCCCCGCATCCAGGATCTATAGCCACGGCCGCCTCTCAGCGCGCAGCTCGTGTCGACGCGTCGACCACGATAAGTGCGCGTGTGTGTGTGTGTGTGTGTGTGTGTGTGTGTGTGCAGCACCGTAGAAGGGCCAGGCACTCGGTTCACTCTGTGTAATGGATTAAAGAAAGGAGGGAAAGAAAAATCTCGACGATGACAGTTGGCTACAGAATCGGAGCTGCAAATAATCGAAGCCCAAGAGTGGAGAGAAATGGAAGACGAGGACGCCGCGCGTTTGCGTGGCACATGCGCCACACGGTGGGAGCGGCTTCGAGGACAGCCGAGCGAGCGAAGAAGCCTGCACAAAAGAGGCAAACACGAAAAAGCACATCGGGAAAGCGAGCACGATGAGTTTTCACGGTTGTTTGATCTGCTTGTGCGTCCTTAGCCCGCGCTCAACGAGCGAGCAAATATCGTGTATGCCCGAGAGGCCCGGGGCGTTATAAATAAACGAGGCCCGGGAGCTTCGGAAGAATCAAAAGTTTCGTTATCGCATTTGCATTGCGAGACATCTGATCTTTGCGAGAAAAAATGTTACATCGGATTGTCGACGCATCCCGTCGAGCGTCGTGATTGCAGCTTTGCTGTCACATTGTGCTTCTCTTGCAGCTGTAACGAAAAATGATATTGACATATTTTTTTAAGTATCAATTCTTTCTTACATTGTTTCTGCCGTAGTCATCGTCTCGTCAAGAACGTAAAAGTCGTCGATGTGGCATCTTTTTTAGTTTCCTTACGATACGTCAAAATAAAAATTTCCATAAAAGATCAAAATTTCTAGCTGTAACGAAAAATTATATTGACATAATTATATTGACATATAAAATGTTACATCGGGTTGTCGACATCCCGTCGAGCGTCGTGATTGCAGCTTTGCTGTCACATTGTGCTTCTCTTACAGCTGTAACGAAAAATGATATTGACATATTTTTTTAAGTATCAATTCTTTCTTACATTGTTTTTGCCGTGGTCATCGTCTCGTCAAGAACGTAAAAGTCGTCGATGTGGCATCTTTTTTAGTTTTCCTACGATACGTCAAAATAAAAATTTCCATAAAAGATACAAATTTCCAGCTGTAACGAAAAATTATATTGACATATTTTTCAAAGTAGCAATTCTTGTTTACATTATTTTTGCCGTAGTCATCATCTCGTCAGGAACATAAAAGGGTCAATGTGGCATTTTTTCAGTTTTCTTACGACACGTCAGGATAAAAATGTCCACGTTGTCATGAATACTGAATCGCTGTATAAGACCGACGTGAGCGTCACGCTCGTTCGATATCCGTCCGACATATTTTCAATACCCTATCAACTGTGTGCTCCACATTCGTCAAGGATTTAATTGATTAAGAGCCCTCGCGTTAAATCTTTCGAGAACGAGAGCTGCACGTGTCGAAAATTCGACTTCGTTTGTCGTGCAACGTGCCCGTCGTCTCAATCATCCATCAGGACTAACAATGAGATATAAAACAGCCGCCGTTCGCTCACGTATTCGATAATTGAGGGATTCCACCGGAGATGAGAGGAAGATTAGTCGCGGCGGTAGGAAAAGGCGCGAGAACGTAGATTCAGTGTGACAAAGACAGAGTTCGCCTTCGATCGTGGTTTATATACGTCGACGTTCGCGCGGCTCTCTCGCTCTCGCGGTTTATTGGAAACTCGTAGAGTTATCGACGTTAATACCCTCCGAGTATTCGTACAACAATAATTATTCTGTCACTCAGGAAAACCTGAAGCAGCTCGCCGCGCGCGGCTTACGTAATACACCGGTGTGTAGTTCCCCGACTATACGTCGTCTCACAATGGCACCGACACACGGAACGGAATCTGAAATAACACGTCAATGGTCCGGGAGCTCGTGGCGTTTCTTGTACGCAGCTCCGTCGGTTCCCTTCCGACGACCCTTCATCGCTGAATAAATGATTCGACGCTAGAGCGACTACGTGGAATTTTAATACATCGAAGTTGATGTATATTTTCGTAACAAGCTTGTGATACAGTCTAGGAGATGATCGACGAAACCTTCGCAGTGACGAATTTACACTAAAATCAATGATTCTGTATTTAAAAAATTAGGAACCATTTTTTTCATTATATTCAATGAATTTAACGAATAGAACCTTCGTAGATTGAAATTATCATACTGAGAAAAATAATTGATAAGACCAACCGAATGTGCGTTTGCGGGCAGCGAAATAAATATTTCGTTCTGTGAATAAAATAATAGTTATTATTGTGAATTAAATAAAATTTGATTCAACTAAGTGTTGGTTCGTTCAACCATAAATAATGTCCAATTAACCAAACATTTATTTCGCCGCTCGCAAACGCACATTCGGTTGGTCTTACCAATCTTTTTTTCTCAGTGCATATACAGGGTGATTCAGAATTATTTTTCGAACGCTTGACGAGCGAAAGCTGTATTTTTTTTAAATTCGCTATATTGTTGTCTGATTATGGGGATTGTGAGTTCAAAAACAGGACCAATCAGGCCCTCCCGGGATATCCAGGAAAATGAGATAGGAGGTTCTGAATGATCCGCTTAGTCAAGATTGTGATGGTTGTAATTAAATAACTACTGCGAATAAAAAAAATATATCTTAACGAGTGCTGACGTTATGGCGAGGAAACGAGCGACCTACCGTAAAAGCCGGGAAATAATTCCAAGTCAGCCTGAATTTGCACCGCAATTGTAATAGGATTCACCCCGAAAAATGTCGCCTGAAAAAAAAAAACAGACTCAGCAAAAAAAAAAAAAACTAAATTCGTCACAAGGTTACGAAAAAAAATTTGCCATTCCGTCGTCGCTCGGTGTACGAAAAAAAAGGTGCTTACGTCCGGGCGAGAGCGACGTCGTCGCTGTCCGGCCGCGTGTTGGCTTTCAGGAAATGAGGACGAGCTGCTCGGTCGGGTCGTTCCATCGCTCGGGTTATATCAGCGGTCGACGTGTCCGGCGACGACGCCCGAGACAAGTAGACAACGTTATTAAAACTGCCGTTCCCGATTAGACCAACTAATTTCGCAGAGCTCATAGGGAGCCGCTTATTAAATTTTTTCAGCCCTTTCCGCTCCCGACCTCAAGCACCGTGAATAACCCGACGCACTGCGCGCGTCGCGTCTCTTGTTTTTTTTTTTTTTTTCCCCCCGTTGCTCCTCTCTCTTTCATCCCCCTCGGACACCGTCCGCGGGTGCGAAAACTTTTACGACTTTTCGCGAGGTGGACCAAAGGGTTTGTGTCTCATCGCTCGCGCGCCCTCTACGTGCGCGCGCGGCACCCGGGCGGCTGGATGTGCGTCGCTGACGCTCGGCAGACGCTGCGCTCCGTCCATACGTGTTTTCCCCTCCCGGCTCTTTGTCAGCCGACGAGATATAAGGGAGATGCGGGCAAAATGGGACACCGATTTTTTTCAGTTCCAACTATTTTTGCGTGCAAAATGGGACGGACCCCCATTACGTGAAAATCGCGTCCATACGACACAATTCAACGCATGTGAGCGGAGTATAAAGATTTAAAAAAATGTTTAGTGTTTTAAGCAATCTGGATTTTGAAAAGTCACTTTGAATTTTTTTTTACAATTTTTTTTTGCGATATAACTATTAAGGAGTAAGGTAAAGGTACCAGTTTCGGCCACCTTTGGCTTAGTTTCGGTCACCAAGTTCGAAAGCACAGAATTATTTGTATTATTAAAATGAAATAAAATAAAAAATAAGATAAAATTGTATCGATAGACTTGTTAATTTATATGGATACTTTCGAAGTACCAACATAAAAATACAGAAAACAGTAATTTGAAACAAAAATATAGTGAAAATAGCCGAAACCGGTACAGTGACCGAAATCGATACCTTTACCTTATCACCCAGTAAAAAAAAACACGAATTTCCGAATTTGGGGGTCTGTCCCATTTTGCCCGCACATTTTTTTTGCCGACGCTGAAAATTCATGTTTGGAATCGGATTTTTGGATGAAAAGCCATCGAACTACACTTTTGTTTTCGTCATAAAATCATTTTTCGCTTGCGCGTCCCATTTTGCCCGCACCTCCCTTATCCCGTCGACGGCGGACGCGCCGCGTCTGGATCTACACACGTCGTGGGGGCTCCGCGCACACACGTGCGATTCGTACGTTACGCACGGTCCTCACTTTTTTACGGGCTAATTTGTTTAGCGACGTCGGTAACGACATCCCGTAAAAAGAACGTCGGGCCGGCTCGCGCTCAACACACGTCGTTCTTCTCTCTCTCTCTCTCTTTCTCTCTCTCTCTCTCTCTCTCTCTCTCTCTCTCTCTCTCTCTCTCTCTCTCTCTTCTCTCTTTCTCTCTCGCACCACACCCAGTGTGCCTTTTTTTTTTTGTTATTTTATTTTATTTTATTTTCACCTTCCAGCGTGCGCTCACTCATTTGCCCCTCGCGCGCAGCAAACCAGACCAAGCCACCCCGGTTGTAGTTCGTGACTCACCGCGCGTTTCAGCCGCACCGTGTCGTAACGACGCTGCGGCGCGTTATTATACCGGCGTCGCGCCCGAACTTATTATTTTTGCGAAATACACCGAGAGCGTCGATGGGCGACTGCGGGGCGAGCAGCGGCAAGCTCGACGCTTTTGCGAGGCCGACGCACGACAGTTCTTGAAAGTTTACACGAGACCCCGGATGCGGGTGGCGCGCGGTAACGGCGCGGCGTTAATTTTCCTGCGCCGTGTATGTCGGGTAATTGAAATATTCAATAGTTCGGCGCGCGACAAAGTCGACTGACGCGAGTCGACCCGCACGGACGGCGGCGACGTGGACGCCGTAATAGAGAGGCGAGTTGGTGATTAAAAAAAAATAAAAATTGGAAAAATCGTAATGTGCGAACTTCTGGGGTTCGGCCGATCAATGAGTAATTATAATATTGGGAAAGTCGCGGTCAGAGCGCGGGTGACGTTGAGCGAGGGCAGCGCTCTGCTCCTGGCGGCCGGAACACATAACAAGTGGCGCAACCGTTTGCACGATACACCGGACTGAACGGTGGAAGTTGAGTAGAACACGATAGGGTAGCATTTTCAACAAACGTGTTTTCATCAAACTTTAAAAAAATTATTAAATCGTCTCGTCCCCCTTTCAATTTTGCATCCTGTACACCGAGAGAAAAAGTTTCCTTGATTCAATGAAATTTCCTTGAAATCTCAACCTATGAAACATTTCTTTGAGGTCAATGAAATAATATCCTTAAGTTAATATTATATTTTCTGTGAATGATGTCATCAACCAAATTATAGGTTATGTCCACCAAGTTTTTGGTTACGTACCATAGTACTTAGATATGTTCACGAATAACTTCGATGGTTTAACCAATGATTATCCTCTTGATTTGACTTGACTTAACTATAACATGAGAGACCAGCTCGCGCGAGAAACACCAATACGACTTATCGCGAATGAGCCAAACGTTGGCGGACCGGGTACCGTCAAGTATATCGTTTCTTAAAATCAAGGAGATCATGTCTTTGAAATTCACAGAAATATTTCATTGAAATCAATGAAAAAAATTCAATCCACTCATTTATTTGGAATCAAGGAAACTTTTTCTCTCGGTGTACATTCGGGAGATTGTGAGTTCTCATTGCAGAATCGGCAAAAAATCTAGCAAAATGCCTCGACTCACAGTCCCAAGAAATATCTTCAAAACACCATAAAACATCTTCAAAACACCATAAAACATTTTCAAAACACCATAAAACATCTTCAAAACACCACAAAACATTTTCAAAACACCATAAAACATCTTCAAAACACCTTAAAAAAATGATTAAAAAGTAACTTTTTTTTGTGAATATCGATTTCGGTTTTGGTGAAATCGAGTTTGGTAAAAACACGTTTGGTGAAAAAAAATGCTACCCTACCGAGTAGCGAACACCAAACGAATGCGAGGGAGTGAAGGCAAAGTACATAATAATCGCCCTGCTCCATCGTCCTCGGGCGGCTCCCGACCCCCGCGACGCCCCCGGGGCGAAACTTACGGCGCGCAAAAATTATTGCGAGTCGTAAATTAAACGCCCGCGGGAGTCCGGCGGAGAGTATAAACCCCGAATGTGCGCGATTTTGTATGAAAAAATACCGCGTCCACCCCGGGCCGCCCCGCGCGGGAAGCTCCGCGAGCTGCGATCTTTCACTCTGCCGCGCAGTACCAGACGAGAACCACGAAACTTTGGCAAAGTGATTCCAGGCGCAAAACCTTGCACGTCCTGCCGAGGCATTTTTTTACAAGCCAAGCTAACTGCTTTTCGTCAAATTTAAGATCTCGCGTCGCGTTCTAAATGCACCTAATTTGTCACCGGATGATGAAAAATGTGTAGCCAAGAAATTATTCCTTCCCTTCGTAAACCGAGAGAAAAGAAAAATATCATTCGCATCGATGAAACGTGTGGGCCAGGCATTTTTTTGACACGGTAATTAGCCAACCATTTTTCCTAAAAAATGTGAAGACTTCCCCTCGCGTTCCAAATGCATCTCATTTGTCACGCGACGAAAAAAAAAAAACCGCGAGTGCCGGAGAAATGATTCCTTCCCTTCGGAGCTGAGAGAAAAGAAAATAAAATATTAGCATCGATGAAAAGCGATCCAGTAAAAATTCTGATCAGAATCTTTCGTCGCAAAGTAAAATTCGATTCTCATCACGATGTTGAAGTTTGCATCGTCGAAATGCAACAAAATTCCGAAAAAAAAACGTTAATTCTAATTAAATCAAAATAACCAATTTAGGTATAAAAAATCATCATAGGAACTAATTGCTATGATGACTTCTTACACCTAATTTCATCGTTTGGGTTAATCAGAATTACCTTTTTTTTTGTGAATTTCGTTGCATTCCAACGATGCAAACTTCCCCATAATTTCTCATCCTCAGCCTTCCACGAAAATCCAGTCACACTTTATACACGACGATCGGCGCGATGATTTTTCGTCGAGAAATAACAAATCGCGAAATTTCCGACATTCGCGGGTTACACGCCGAGTGAGGCAGAGAGGCGTTCTCGGGGCTGCCAGAGAGCGCGGGGTAAATATAAAGTCCGGTCGAGCGAAAGCGAACCAAAGCATCGGCAACGCGCGCGGTGCGCGCGTACACCGCGCTTTACTCGAATAATTACTGGAGTTCAATTGGAATTCCACGGGGGGCGTGGTTTAATTTCCATGGCACACCGGGCGGCCGAAAGCTCGCGCCGCCGTGTGGCAGCACCCTTTGTGCTCTCGTTCAGTATTTCGCTACCGTGCTGGGTCCGCGCCCTCTGTCTCCCTCACCGGCTCGCCGTTCGCCGCCGCGTCTCTTCTCTCCACTTTCCGGGCAAGCAAATTGATTTACAACGTCGCCTTTATTGCCATACGTGCGGCGGTCTCGTGCCCTCCGCGTTGGCGACCGGCGACGAAGACCGCGCGGCGCACCGGCAGAAACTTCGCCACCGGGGCGCGACGACGTCGAGGCGGGAGACGCGAGGACACGACGGCCGCGGTCCTGCAGATATCGTCCACAGGGGCTGCTCGCTATGGCTTTATGGTTGTCGAGCCATTAGCGCGCGGTCGATGCGCTTTACGAATATCACTTTTTTTACTAGCCTCCGCTCATTCACCGCGCCGAGCTTTAACGTCTTTCTGGTCTCATATTTTCTGGCCCCACTTTTTGTCCCGTTCTCGTGGAGACGGATGAGGTGTGGACGAAGATACGACTATGAGGTTGCGGTGGATGTGCTCTCGGCTTTGATGACGCCAAAGACAAAAGACTTCCGGCACGAAGGACACGAGGTGGTTGAGATTCATTTTTTTTGTAACTTTCAACGAAATCTTGTATTTTTTGCTTGTTGACCTAGATAATACCGGCAGCATTGAAAGAAAATATGATGTTGAAGTTTGCATCGTTGGAATGCAAGGATATAAAAAAAAAGAAAATTCTAATTAACGCAAATGATGAAATTGGGTATAAAAAGTCATCATATGATGACTTTTCCAATTCTAATTAACCCAGGTGATGAAATAAAAATTCATTTTTTTTTCTGAATTTTGTTGCATTCAAATTTTGCTGATTTTTGTTTGCAACGATGCAAACTTCAACATCATACCAAAATGGATAGATTATGGGAAAATAAAAAAATGATTGCAAATTATATAGCAACCAATAAATTCTTCGTTTTTGATGAAATTAGGTATAAAAGTCATCATATAATGACTTTTCCAATTCTAATTAACCCAGATGATGAAATAAGAATTAATATTTTTTTTCTGAATTTTGTTTCATTCAAATTTTGCTGAATTTTGTTTGCAACGATGCAACTTCAACATCATACAAAAATCGATAGATTATGCGAAATAAAAAAAATTATTGCAAATTCTATAGCAACGAATAAATTCTTCGTTCAGCGGTTTCCAATCAATCCTGATGTTAAAATGTTGTTTAAACGTCTTCAACGTAATAAACACATGATAATTATTTGACGTCCCATTGCGACCTCTTCATGAAAGCAAACGTCGCGATTCGAGGCACCAGTTAAATCATCTTCATTTCGATAGTTATCGCGGCTACGTAGTACCACATCGAATCTGACAGAGATACAGACGAACGACTTTCGCTGACATCGGCCGGTGATTGATATCCCCTCTCAGCGACAACTGATAAAAACGTTTACCCATCTATTGTGTCTGCACACCCACATTCGCGTTCTCGTCTGTCCTAGCGAAGCTTCGATGTGCTTCAGTCGTCGTATACGCACAGCTATGTGCCTTCTGCATATACGTATATACAAATTATATACACATACATATACGATCACGTGGCTCTCAGTGCTGCAAGAAGCCTTGGCACATATACGCGTACGGGGGGCGACCCGGTTTACCAATGGAGAGTGATAGATGGCTATGCGGCGAATACCACCCTCGCCTGCTGGCTACTCAAAAAAGCACGCCGAAAAAAAAAAACATACGAAAAACGAACCGCTGAAATCACTGCCCGATGACGCACGCCGCGAATACGAGAAAAAGAATGCGTATTGCGGGCCTCGTGGCCCATTTTTCTTCGGGCGTGCAGCGTTCGATATTTTTATTTGCGGTTAATTTTGGGCGTACCTCGTATAGTTGAAGTACACGAATTACGTTAAAGGATCATCACAGTGTGAGCCGTCGACAAATCACTGATTTTAGGGATTTTTTTTTAATGGCTAGGATAAACTAACTGGTCTGTTTTTGTTTGGTACAAATTTTTTTTTTTTAATGGCTAGGATAAACTAACTGGTCTGTTTTTGTTTGGTACAAATCAATCACTAATGAAGAGTACAAAATTATTTTTTGTAAGTTGATTTATTTATTATTCAATATTGTTATAAATTATTGAAAAGTCTGGTAAAAAAAAAGGTCCTGCATGGTGTCCAGGTTTGCGGTCTTAATCCTGATCTGAATAAAAAATGTCAATATGATTATTAATCTGTAGGAAAGCCGCTATCGCCTTATGGCGGCTTTTTTAATTTGACAAGATGGCGGCGGTTTGAACAAAACGTGTCGAATTTAGCATTTTTTCACCAGTTTATCGTAAAAAATAGGAAGATTAAAAAAAAGCTTCCATAGAACGATAGAGAATGATGAGAAGAATGTTCTGTCCAAATTTAAAATGGCTAGTTTGAAAACTCTTCCCTTGAGAGTGGACAGCGTTTTGAAAAACACCATTTCGAGATAAACGCGTTTGAAGTGAGAACTTTTCATATAAATCGTTTACTTACGATCAATCGGCGATGCCAGGTCTATTCGAAATAATTCGAATTTCGATCAAAAAAATTTGAGAGAATATTTATAACAGTGTATACTATCCGATAAGGCAAAAAAATTAACGATTTTTTGAAAATGTCGCACTGTGATATGATCCCTTAGATTCTCGACGAAAATGGAAACTACGTCGGTGGTTCAGGTGAATAAAGATCAAGCATGCAGCTTTGCCAGGAGCTCCTTAATCTATCTGGCGTACTACGGCTCTCTCGTGTGCTTCGTTAATCCCAGGGATACGGCGCAACGTAGCTGCCATTAATGAGCCAAAGAGCCATTGTACGCGGACGTGAATTGAATGCCTTCCTCATCTGCTCGCCGGATGAAAAATTGATTGGGGCGTAACGAGACGAAGGAGTGCGAGAGATTTCGAGGGCCCGGGGACAACGACGTCGCGGAAGAACCGTGCGCACTGTACGCAGTTAGGGGGGCTAAGAGTTTGGGAGATCGAACTGAAAGAAATCTCCCTTTCTGGCTCGTGCACATTGCAAGCGACGTGAAAAAGCGAACTGATCGACGTGACAAAAGGGTAAAAGCCCCGATTTTGGTCTCGCTCTTTTTCGATACGCGGCGAGCGCGGCCACTCGGCCGACTGCCAAATTATTATTATTTTTTTTCTCCCCCCCTCTCTTGATACACGCACGGACGTCATTAGCGAGAGCCGTACCGGTTGTTTGCACTCGATGTCATATATGTATATCAACCGCATCAACGGACCGGAAATATATGTAATCGACATTCGACGCAATTCTGGATATGCGTACTAACGTCATGGCGCTGCTATTGCCGTATATTAAAAGCAAACATATAGGGGAGGTGCGGGCAAAATGGGACACACGGGTAAAACGGGACACCGTTTTTTTCAGTTCCAACTATTTTTGCGGGCAAAATGGGACAGACCTACACTTTGTGAAAATCGCGTCCATACGACACAACTCAACGCATGTAAGCGAAATATAATGATTTTTAACAATTTTGAGTGTTTTAAGCAAACTGGATTTTGAAAAGTCACTTTGAAACAATTTTTTTTTCTTCAATATAATCATTAAAGAGCATGATCAAGTAGAAAAAAACATGCATTTCGTAATTTGGGGGTCTGCTTATTTTTCTCGCACTTTTTTTTTGTTAACGCTCAAAATTGATGATTGGAATCGAATTTTTGGATCAAAAGCAATGAAACTACGCTTTTGTTATCGTCATAAAACCATTTTTCTTGTATGCGTCCCATTTTGCCCGCACCTCCCCTATCTCATCCTTTTGCGATTGAAAATAGTAATAACAAGTAATATATTCGATAGGTCGAGAATTCAATGCCTTGAAGGCTCCGAGCGTCGTAATGCGTAAATCGAAATTCAGCATTTAAAATATTCAATTGAAAGTTCTGGCTCCGGCGACTCATAACTATAATTTATACGCATGTCAAGTGATCATCGAGTGCGCGCCTGTCGTTTTGGTTAATAGGGCCAGTATTATCGTGGCCAGGGTGATCGAGGGCACTCGGCATTAAAATAATTTTTCCGCTTCCGCGCGCACTTGAGTCGCGATCTCGTGAATTCGATCTCGACGTTACTATTAATATTCAATGTGTTCTCTCGGTCTATCGCCTCGACTCAATGCCAAAGAAACCCTATTTACCCGATCGCCGAGGCGATTAGCCTCATTGGCGGGAGACTCGAGGGTTGCTTATGCTTTTGGCGCTGCTCCGGCAACCGAACGAACGAGCCGCGGCTTTTGTGCCCACCAACCACCGCCAGCTCGCGGTCTTTCACTCAAGATGCTTTCACGTCGTTTCGTTTGATTAATGAGCACGCGATACGATTATGTCAGCGTTAAGTAGTACGCCGCATGGAAACGAGCGGCTCGCGTCGATTAGGGTGGCGGAGCCTTGGACAGTCTGAGCTCCATTCAGTTTTCTTTATAATATTGCGCCATTAAGGCTCGGAATATGTTTGAATATAATGCAATCAATAATAACACGAAAGGATCGCGCGTGATGGAGACGGAATATTCTTGCAGCGAGAACGGAAACTTCGGGAAATCCTTGCGGGTTTCGCAAAAAAAAAAAATGTTTGATTTCGCAAAGTTCGAAAACCGTATTCGATGGGAAATTTCCCGTTGATTCCGAAAAACACCGTTGTTTGTCTGAGAAAGAGAAAATTCGACGAGAAAAACGCAAAAAATGAATTTTCACTTTTTTCGAAATTTCGACACTTCGCTAAAATCGAGGTTACTTTTTTTCGATCGACCAAACCTGGGATTTCTTTTTGCATTCCAGAGAAAACTCTATAACGAAGAGAATGCCGCAAGACGGAATGCGATATGTTGATTTTTTAATTTTTTCCAGAATTTTAAAGTCAGACCCCCAAAAATCGCAAAAAAAACGAAAGAGGTCTGACTTTAAAATTCTGTAAAAAATTCAAAAATTAACATATCGCATTCCGCTTTGCGGCATTCTCTTCGTTATAGAGTTTTCTCTCGAACGCAAAAAGAAAATCCAGGTTTGGACGATCGAAAAAAAAGTAACCTCTATTTTAGCGAAGTGTCGAAATTTCGAAAAAAGTGAAAAATCATTTTTTGTATTTTTCTCATCGAATTTTATGTTTTTCGGACAAATAATGGTGCTTTTTGGAATCAGCAGGAAATTTTCCATCAGATAGGGTGTTCAAACTTTACGAAATCAAAAATTTTTTGTTCTCGATTTCGTAAAGTTTGAACGTCATAATTTCACGTTAATTTACTTAACGTTCCAATTTTGATTCAAGCATATAGCTAGCACTCGAACCATCACAACCAGCAAGTAAATCAATAATTAGATCGTACTTTCTTCTCGCGTGCTGTTGGCTCAATTTCCTCGAGGCTCGGTCGAATAAATAAGTACGTCCGGCGTCGCTAGGACAGCCGAGATCTCACGCACGTCTCCGATACGCGATGCGTCGCAAAACTTAACAAGGGTTCCTCGCGGGGTTTGATCGCACCGGCGCGACAATTGCCGTACGCACCGGGGCGATCGCGGGGCTCACGTCCGGCGCGTTCGCCGCGTACATGCGCCGGCCGCTGTCCAAGCGGCCGGCCGTGCCTCGCCGACATTGACGTTCCTCGTTACTCTCTTACCAATTATCGTCGTTGCGGCCGCGCGCAAACGAGGTAACGCGCCCGGACTCGGCGGCGTCCAACTACCTTTTTTAATTGACACCTGTTTCGCCTCCATGAATATTCCACCTGATCGCGCGCGCTCCACTACCGCGCGCGCGTCACTGTAAAGCGCCCGAGCACTGTAACGACGTTCAAGAGCGGAAATTTCATGGATATAAGTAGATTATAACCGAATCTCGTCTGACATTGAGTACCAGTGAAACTCGCAATTTTGCAGAATGCCCCGCCTCGTCACGGCGAATGAGAAACGCTTAATTCCTCTAGCGTCACGTAACGGCGACCATCGATCCAGTTTTCTTTTTTTTTTTTACGACTTTTAGTTGACTCCGAACTTTCGTGTCGTTTCACAAATCCTTGAATTCCACCTGTATTCTTATAAAATATTTTTTTCTTCGAACAAAACTCCCGTAAATGCGGGCGGAAAGTATTCTTGGTAGAAAATCCGTGGCGGTACACCTCGCCCTGGGCAGGTTCTGGCGAGGGCCCCGTCGGCCCTGCCAGAGCCCTAGTTGGGCCTGATTTGGGCCGGATTTAATTCTACTAGGGACGTCGAGCGAGCCCGCGCAAAAAAAATTGTATTAAAAAAGCATTTCTGAAGTATGAACTCAAAAAGAATTGGACTCAAAAATATTCATTTCAAACTCAAAAAAATTGAATCCTCAATTACAAGAATATGTTTCTAGGGTACAATTTGCGACTTGTAATGAAAATCTGAGGTCAAAAACTGAAAATTTTCAAAAAAAGAAAAGAGTATTTCTGAAGTATGAACTCAAAAAGTATTGGACTCAGAAATACTCATATCGAACTCAAAAAAATTGAATCCTCAATCACAAGAATATGTTTTTAGGGTACAATTTGCGACTTGTAATGGAAATCTGAGGTTCAAAAGTCAACATTTTCAAAAACCTACAATTGACGAATCGTATATCCTAAGTTTTTGAAAATGTTCAGTTTATGACCTCAGATTTCCATTACAAGTGGCAAATTGTACCCTAAAAACATATTCCTGTGATTGAGGATTTAATTTTTATGAGTATACAATGCGTATTTTTCAGTTCAATACGACACACTTTGAATACTTCGGCACTTCATGCTACAGAAATACTCTTTCCATACCATTTTTTCGCTCTGGAGTTTATCACGTTCACCCATTCATAATGCATCTCCACCGTCATCAAGACCGATACGACAACCTCCCCGAATTAGAGCCCCGATTCAGCACACCCACGATCCACGTTACGACGTTATTCCGCGTTTACGACGAAATATCTGTCATTCGCGAAGAATACACACAGCTGGCAAAGCGTCGATTTCGCGGCTGCAGAGCAGCAGCAGCAGGTGAGCGCCAAATCGATAAACCTCGCGCGCGCATCGGAACCGCAATTGCGCCGAGGATGTAAGCCGATTCCGCGGGCCGAGCGTGTCGGCTCACAGTGCAATACGCAGGAGATGATACGAGGCGAGCCAAGGTGCATCAGCAGCGCGCGCCCAGCGTCGGTGCAACAGGAGCAACGGTATCGTCGGCTCTGTCGCGGATCCGAAGGCATAAGAACTTTATCTCTCTCGATTATCCCTTTGACACGAAGCTATGTTAACCGTACGTGAAGTTTATCGCTCGAGTCCTCCCACCATGCGAGGCTCCCTCGCTCTCTCTCTCTCTCTCTCTCTTTATCTCTCTCGTTCTCTCGTTCGCCGTTCGGTCCGATGAAACGATCCAATACGTTTTGCCTTAGCGACGTGAAACCGTGCCGGGCTCTCGCTCGTCCCGGTGCGCACCATCATTTTCACGTCTGCGCGATTAGCATAATTGAACGTTGTACCGTGCCCAGAGAGAAAGAGAGAGAGAGAGAGAGAGAGAGAGAGAGAGAGAGAGAAAGATGGAAAGAATGAACGAGAGATAGGTGAACTGGGTTACCCCACCTTGCCATACGCTTGGGATTGAACCGAGGGTAATTACGTCTTGCCAAGAAAGAAGAGTGCCGGCATCATGCTGCTAATTATACGGCCGCGCTCTGTCTCCATCTCCTGCTACGCTCTCTCGCTCACTCGCCGTAACGACTGTGCACTTGTCCACGGTGAGCTTTTGTACCCTTGTCTCGCGCGAGCCGTGATGAAAATGAAGAACGCGGTGTTGATCAACGACCCCGGACTGCTCGGTGGGATTTTCGATCCGGCGTGACGAGTCAGATGCATCTCAGGGTGTTTGGTATGGCTGAAGGCGATTGTCGTGAAATTCTCATTGGTTTTGACCGATTTAGCTTTGGGACTGACGCTGTGTGTTTGATTGACCATCGATTGGAAGGAATTTGGAACCTTTGACACTTGTCTGTTTCGACGAGACGGGAATCGATGAATTCTCACCGATAAACGCAGAATTGAGAATTAAAACATGTCGTCAAAAGGCGTTCAGGGGCTTTCGAGTAAATTGATTGGATTGAAAGTGTTGAGGTTACATTGCTAATTGGTAGCATTGAGAAAACGGTGATATTGACATCGATGCTGGGTGTCGAATTAAGGACAGCGCGAAGGGTTCATTTTTAATAACATTTTTTGTAACAGCCTAACGAAAGCTTCACGATATCGGCTTACAATATATTTTGAGGTTATGAGGTTACGCGGGGGTCGCTCTCTAGTTCATTAAAAAAGAAAGGAGAATTGTCAACTCCTCAGGTGGCTCAGTTTTTACACCAGAGTTACCAGCGTCCGATGGGGAAAAAAAGAATTACGATATTCATTAGCATCGAAAACCGGTGATATTGACATCGATGGTGGCTGTCGAATCATGAGCAGCGCGAACGGCTCATTTTTAATAACGTTTTTTTTTTGTAACAGCCTAACGAAAGCTTCGCGATATCGACTTACAATATATTTTGAGGTTATGAGGTTACACAGGGGTCACTCTGAGCATTTGGAATCGTCGCAACTCGTACCTCCCATAACTCCTCGATCGATACCTCTCGATTCTGCTGCTCTCTAGTTCATTAAAAAAGAAAGGAGAATTGTCAATTCCTCAGGTGGATCAGCTTTTACACCAGAGTTACCAGCGTCCGATGAAGAAAAAAAGAACTACGATATTCATTGCCATCGAAAACCGGTGATATTGACATCGATGGTAGCTGTCGAATGATGAGCAGCGCGAAGGGTTCATTTTTAATAACGTTTTTTTGTAACAGCCTAACGAAAGCTTCGCGATATCGACTTACAATATATTTCGAGGTTATGAGGTTACGCAGGGGTCACTCTGAGCATTTGGAATCGTCGCAACTCGTACCTCCCATAACTCCTCGATCGATACCTCTCGATTCTGCTGCTCTCTAGTTCATTAAAAAAGAAAGGAGAATTGTCAATTCGTCAGGTGGATTAGCTTTTACATCGGAGTTACCAGTGTCCGATGGGGGGGGAAAAAAAGCGCGTATATATGTGTATACGGTAGTCGTTATTCGGTGCACGCTCGGGCTACCTTCCCCGGTTATTTTCACGCTTTCGAATAGCTGGTAGCCATCCCCGGCTCTCCGGATGCGAATCTCCCCCGAGTCGATATGGGTTTTCGAGCGCGCAATCCTGCTGGCCGACTGATACGCGAGTGATTCGCAGGTGGTGGAGAGGAGATCCGGTGGCAGGGCACAATATACAATGATATCTGACTCCGGGGCTGCAGGCAGCGAGATCGCCAAAGCGCCGCGTAATCATCGTTACAATGAAATCGCAGAGTAGGTCTGGAGAGAAGGGCCAATAATTTCGCGCGCAAAAAAAAAGGTCCGGAATGGCATTAAGATACCAACGTGTGACCGAGTTTCCGGAGCGATCAAAATTTTCCAACGAAACCCCCGGCACACTTGGTACCAGCATTCGTGACTTTTCCGCAAAATCTTCGTTGAGATGCAAAAAGACCGGGAATCATCGTTTCGATGCATCCAGTTCAGCTATGTGACGAATTAAAACCAGGACAACCGTTCAATGAATCAGCGACTTCGGTCTGTCGCTCCCTTAAGGAGGTCATCCCGGTACAGTCCTGTCACATGTGAGTTTCGAGAAAAAAAAATTATTTCTGATGAAAATTATTCATTCCTTTTTCTGGATACGTATAGAATTTTTTTAGATTTCTGTCTAATTTTTTTTTCAATTTCATTTTTTAAGCAAAATGGGCAGCGAAAACTTCAATATAAAAAATGGAATAAAATTCTGAAAAAATGCATACGTATACAGAAAAAGGAATGAATGATTTTCATAAGAAAAAAAGTTGGGTTGCCAGGTAAATTATTGACCAATTCATTTTTTCACTAATTTGTTGAAGACATTTTGGAATTATTATTATACAAAATCAATCTTTTCAGTATCTTCTACATGCTTGATTTTTTTCAGATTATTATCTCATCGAGAAGCGTTCAAAATTTCCTCGGACGCTCCCTTAAACTACCGTGTTGACCCTTCGTCGTTATTCCTGAATCCTCAACCAAGCGAAGTCGATCTTCGTTATTCCGCCTGCCAATGCAACGAAAATCGACTTTTCGACAGTCACACTTCGCGGCGCAAGCTAATTTTTAACGCACTGACCCAGATGTCCCCCAACATCGAAGCGATCGATGCGCCCCAACGAAAAAGTTTGAAAACACACAGACAAACAGTCGCGTTTAATTCGCGTCGGCTTGCACAACGAGTCGGGATAATTGAACACTTCCTGTCTGCACCGCGCCAGCGCACACCTGGGATATACTCATCTCTCCCGTGCGATAAAGCTTCGCTCGCCAGTGAGCTAAAAGACTGTTGTAAGAGTAGCGACTAAGAGAGAGGGGCGAGCTTATCGGGACCGCGGAATCGAGATTCGATCTCTCGATTGACGACAGATATTTTATTCCCCGGCCAAGTTGCTCGCAGCTCGGGACACGAGCGAAGGGTTGAGGGGCTAACCCGTGTAACCTGTCCCGCACTCTCCAAGCCTGCTCGTGTCGCGACGGAAACCGGCGGAGATTCACGAGAGAGAGAAAGAGAGAGAGAGAGAGTGAAATGTCGCCGATCTCCGATGGTAACGAGCGAGCGAGCGCGAGTCGCGAGTCGCGCGGCTGTTCAACGACGACGGGGATGCAATAAAATCGCCGTTGTAGGTTCAAAGAGCCGCGCGCGATGCGGGCCGGGGCCGTTTGAAACGGTCGTTCGCGTGACAGCCGGTGATTCGCCGATATGCCAATAAGGAAGGGCGCATTGGCAGGCGTTATCAAGATAACGGGGGGTCCCGCCGCGGGAGAAGCGCGCGGCGAGAGAGAGAGAGAGAGAGAGAGAGAGAGAGAGAGAGAGAGAGAGAGAGAGAGAGAGAGAGAGAGAGAAGTGGACGCGGTGGGATATATTGAGAAGGAGGCTGCGAGCGAGCGGGAGAGACGAGAAGACCCAGTGCGACCTCTATCAGCGGAAAAATCCGTTGATCTTCTCCCCATCTTGCTTCCTCCTTCCCGCCTCGATGGTCCCTCTCATTGGCTGATCGCGATCGCGACCTGTGTAACTCGCGAGCGCCGCCCGAGTGTACTGCCGGGGAATGAAATAAAATTGGTCCTTGTATCTTAGTGGCCCATTGACGTGTCGAGCTCGCGATCTGCATGTGCCTCGTGGTTTCGTTGCTGCTGCTGCGAGGCTTGTGAGAGATATCACCGGGAGCAGCTTGTGCGGGCAAATGAGCCTAGGCCAGCAGAATTCTTTCGGAAAATTCACCTTGTCTTCTGTGTATGCGAAACCCGTGTAGGTGGTAGGGGAAGCCGGGTAAAATGGGCCTTTGGGGTAAAACGGGCCCCCTTTTTTTATCGTCGAAAAAAAAAAAAAAAAAAAAATAGGGTAAAATGGACTGCCGTCTCTGTCGTAAGTTTTGAGGCTTCTTTCTTCGTAATAACTTTTTTCCCGATGTTCACCGTGATTTTTTTTTTCGCGGGCTTCTTCGGCAACAGTTTTTTTCACCATCAATTCTTGCCTGTATGGCGAATCCGTCACGACTGAAATGTGCTTTTGTGTCACATTTTAGTAAAAGACCCAATTAATCAACACTCATGCCGATCGGTAGCGTTTTGTGTACTAACTCATATTTGTCCCGGATTCTGAGGGGGGCCCGTTTTACCCCGGAATTTTTTTTTTTTGCCGACGCTCAAAATTGATGATTGATATCGAATTTTTGAGTGAAAAGCAACAAAAAAAAACACTTTGGGTTTTGTCATGGAGCCATTTTTTGCTTAGGGGGCCCGTTTTACCCCGGCCTCCCCTATATGCAAGTACCACGAGGTATACAGTACATCACTTGCTGTATAGAGGCTGCCGGGGTAGCTGCGAGGGTCGAGGGAATTTTGCGAGCTGGCTGATCGCCATTGGATCGTTATCTCGATACTCGCCGCGATTGTGGAAGAGATGTGCCTCATGCCCCCCACCCCTTCCTCCGTCTCTCTTTCTCTCCTTCGCCCTCGGATATCACTGGAGGAAGAAACGGAGGAGAGAACGCGAACATCGGCCGAACGTCGATATACGCGAGACTGAGACAACCGGAGACCCCGGCTCGCTCCGGATTCCGCGCGGATGGGAAGTGAATAAAGCCGCACGGAGACCCCGGGATACTTCCGTACGAGACGAGAATTTCGAATTAATACCGGTAAACGAGGGAAGCGTGCTGTGAACGAAATAGTAGCCTCGACAAATCAAAGAACACACACCGCACGCGAGTGACGCAACGGTTTAGGTTCGGTTCGGGCGGTGTATGTGGTGATTCGGGGTTCCGTTGATAGCAGGTCGAGACGCTATGGGCTTAAAGCGAAAAGGCTTGATTTCCCGTTCCATCGAACGCGCGCATCCGTTACAGAGTCTACGAGAGGTTTCCTCTTTCGCGCGAAGAGCGTTTGCGTAAAAGCTTTCCACGGGCCCTGTAATATACCCCCCCCCTCCCCCTCCACCCCATCCGATGCTCTCTTAGCTCGCCTGACACCTACAGCGGGAGATCCGCGCTGCCCGGGAACTCGATAGCTGTTTACTTTAGTCGGCGAACAAGCTTGAGGATTTGTTGCACTTTGTGAATTCCGAAACAATACCCTTCATCGCCGGCGGACTTTCCGGCAGGGGTGGGAAGGGGAGGCCGGTAATGTTGGTGTGAAATGATAGACAACGGCGCGCCAGAGGAACTTTTGGAAAGTGATATGGGCTGTGAAAATAGCTGTTTGCTGGCGATGGCGAGGAAGGACAACGCGAAACCGGGCTGTAATGGGATGGTTCAACTGCTGGTAACGGGATCGCTTTCGGACAGTCTTTCTTTGCTCGCGAGCCGCCTTGTAGAGTGCACGACGTAGGTCAACTTCTTGACAGACTCGTCGGACTTGAATCTACGAATTTCCTGCAAGAATTTCCAGGGGTGAGCTTCTAGGTCAAGGACTCTCATTTATGCGTTACATTGATGTTAAGCTTGACTTGGCGGTAATTTTCTATATAAATAGTTAGCAAACCTGCACAGCGACGCAAGTTCAGAATGTAGACAACGAGGGCGGACAACGCGAAATCGGGCTGTAATGGGCTGGTTCTACTGCCGGTAACGGGATCACTTTCCGTCGGACAGTCTTTCTTTGCTCGCAAGATGCCTTTTGCAGCGCACGACGTAGGTCAACTTCTTGACAGAATCGTCGGACTTGAATCTGCGGATCTCCTGCAAGGATTTCCCGCTTCCAGATCAACGACCACGATTTATGCGTTACATTGATGTTAAGCTTGACTTGGAGGCAATTTTCAATATAAATAATTGGCGAACCTGCGCAGCGACGGAAGTTCAGAATGTGGACAACGAGATCACTTCCATCTAACTGTCTTTCTTTGCTGGTGAGCCGCATTGTGGAGTGCACGACGTACGTCAACTTCTTAACAGACTCGTCGGACTTGAATTCACGAATTTCCTGCAAGGATTTCCAGGAGTGAGCTTGCAGGTCAACGACTCTCATTTATGTGTTACATTGATGTTAAGCTTGACTTGGCGGTAATTTTCAATATAAATAATTGACGAACCTGCGCAGCGACGGAAGTTCAGAATGTGGACAACGAGATCACTTCCATCGGACTGTCTTTTCTTGCTGGTGAGCCGCCTTGTGGAGTGTACGACGTAGGTCAACTTCTTGACAGACTCGTCGGACTTGAATCTATGAATTTCCTGCAAGAATTTCCAGGAGTGAGCTTCCAGGTCAACGACTACGATGTGTGCGTTACATTGATGCTAAGCTTCACTTGGCTTCAATTTTCAATATAAATAATTGGCAAACCTGCGCAGCGACGCAAGTTTAGAATGTTGTTGAAGTGGAGCTGCGAAAGTGCTCGCGAGGAAAGATCGACCGAATTCCAGTCCACGCGAGCGCCAATTCGTCGACACTTGACACACTCTACAATTAACGCGATTAATCATTACCGAGGGCCCTCGGGTGCCAAGGCCGGAAGGGTGGAGCGATGGGAGTCACGGCGAAATGTTGCGAAAACAACGTTGTTCAGCGTCGTTCGAGAAAGGAGCATAAGACGCGCTCGCAGGGCGGATATGAGAACAGCCCTTGTTGAGGGTTGCGGGGTAGGCGTGGAACGCTGGATGCCGGCCGCGTCGAGATCATTCCAAACATCGAGGGCACCCCGCGCGCGACTCAAGTGTAATAACATCGTCCCTCTCGCTCGCTTGTGGCGTATCGCGCAACCCCATTTTCGGTAAATTGTTGTGAGAAAAAGCACAAACCACTCGCCGCCGCTACCGGTTATGGACGTTCCAACTTTTTTTTTCCACTCGCCTTGTGCTTCGTGTCCTTCGCCGCGTGTCACTCACTCTTGGCTCTTGTTGCGAGCCACCGTGTCAAGGCACCCGTGAATTCTCGGTGGGCCTAACCCCTTGGAAGGGCTTTTGATGTGCGGGAAGCGAGGCGAGAAGGGCAAGCAAACCACCGGCTACATTTCTCTCTCGAGGGCATATTGATCGCCGAAAGTGACTTTCTGCCTCCTCGTCAGCGATCCTTTCGCACGTAATTCGGGTAACACGGCTTGTGACAACAACACTTTAACTGAGTGCTCCGCGAGCCACTTACTTACCACTTTCGTTGCTACCGAAAAGTGTAAAAAAATTTTGGGGCCAAGGAAAATATTGACGGAAATGTCCAACGCCATCATTGTATTTCCAAAAGTCGTCCAGCACATTCGGAATCGATCGACCAACAGCCTTTAGTTCTGACGAAAAAAAAAGATCGCTGTTGTAATTAAACTAAACTATTATTTCCAATTATACTAAATTATAATTTTCTTTTCCCTAGATATCCTGTTTATTTACATTGTAACCAAAGCGGATCCTAAATCGAATAACTGCATTCCTAAGAGTTACACCCAGCACTCCATCTGAAATAAATCAGCCAATAACTTCCAGCACTTAAGTCTCCCAGCAACGTCATCTGTCAACATGCCACAAAATCTCCTGCCTTACATCGTAGCCACCAAAATACACAACTTCCTTCTATTCACAGGTGTCGCGCTTTGGTTGCGCAGCAATATCTAGGATATAATTTCCAATTATTACACTAAATTATAATGTTCATTTCTCTCGATATCCTGTTTGCTTACAGCGTAACCAAATATATCCTGAATCCAATAACTGCATTCCTAAGAGTCACATCCACCACTCCATCCGAAATCAATCAGCCAATAACTTCCAGCACTTAAGTCCCCCTACCATCGCCATCTGTAAACACGCCACAAAATCTCCCGCCTTACATCGCAGCCACCAAAATACACAATTTCCTTCTGTTCATAGGTGTCGCACGCTTTGGTTGCGCAGCAATATCGAGGGGTATCAGTATAAAGCTCCGCGAAGGCAATTCATTGTCGTCGCGGCAACCAGAAATCCTTGAACATATATTTACGGGACGGAGATGAGTTACGCGCGGTTCGCGCGGGTGCAGCACAGAGGGCGCTGTGGCAAAACAGAGTGCGGAGAGACACGCGGGGGTATATATTCCAGAACATACAGTATACACATCGCTCGGTGGATCCGGGGTGACAAGCGTAGAGTTGAAGCGTGATGCACGACGGGGGAGATACGCGCTATCATACCAATAACCGTTCAAATAATAGTCCCGCGAACCCGGTCGGTTGGTCGGTCGGAAGAGCGTGTGCGAGTAGCCAAGCTAGCTGCTGCTGCTGCCGCTGCTTCTGGTGGCTGTTGCCACCGGATTGTTACCAGCGAGAGAAGCTCGTTTCGGCGGGGATGCTGCTGGAATCGGGAATTCCCCTCCCCTCCCCCGGACACTCCTCCACCCCTCCTGGTTCCGAGTACATCGGAACGGGGGCGGATTCGCGAGCTCCACTGCGAACGTGCGGTTTCCACGAACTCGGCGGCTAACAATACACACGAGAGCGACGGAGAGAGAGAGAGGGGATCGCAACGACGTTTGATATGACTTGGCAACTGCATTTTGATTTGCGCCAACTGATAATCCGGTATGGATATTGCATCCACGATTTCTCGGGCGTCTCGACGTCTCGCTGGAATCGTGGGTCGTATGCGCGTTTGGCCGTTCGATCCAAAAGTGATTTGGGATACAATAATGATATCGATGACCAATAAATTTCGGGGAATAATGTATGATGCCGTGCCAAAAGGTGTGATTCGCATTGACGCCGCATAGCAATGCGGATCTACTTATATTCCGCTATGGGTGAATCGAAATATAAATGGATTTCGGCTATACTCGTTATCGGCAGCGTTACGGCGCCTGTTCTGGCATTGTAACGTATATTTCTGTAAATATAGCGAGGGAAACGCGCGGACATTCGATCTTTGCCATTAAATCGCAATGCGCCCTCGGTCACGCTGGAAATTATTGCATCTATATGACCGACATATAAACTGCAGCGTCATTAGTGCCGGCGTGTATCCTCTCTGACCGCGCTCTCCTTCGCTCGGGTATCACTTTGGGCCGCCGGAAAATCCATGAACCACATTTTATTGACGCGAAGGCCAATATAAACGTGATTTATCGTTTGTACGAGGGGCGTCATGAATGACGGAGGGAGCTTATACGACAAATTGAAATGGTGAAGGCAAAACATACACGCGCTGTGTAAGATCTAGGCGGATTGGAACTCTTGAAAACCCCTCCAAAGCTTTTGCCACAAGAGATCATTGAACGGTAGCTGCAAAGACGGATTGTAAAATCGCCAACAAGTTCTGCCAATGATAAGCACATTTCGATTTGACTGTTATTGCCTTTCATTCGAATTTGTTGAAAAATCTTTGCACCGTGAAGTGACGTCCCAACGTTACCCAGTTAAATACGGATCCTCCGGCAGCCAACAAAGACTCATCCGCCTTTGTCCGCCAAACAATATTTCATCCGCTGATTCGATATTGTCCCTGACGTTGTTTCGTCAACGTCCCTACCAAACCCTCGACGTTTTCTAGATAAATAAAACGTGACGCGAGGTAATACAAAAAAAAACGCCCAATTGCATGCAGGCCAGAGCTATAGATAACATTGCCAGCGAGTGGACGGCAGGCGGGCAGGGTTGGAATGGAAAATGGTAGGAGGACGGTGGAAATGTAATATAGATTCGCAGATAGCCGTCGTCCAATTAGAAAAATACGGTCGGGCGGCGTGCGGTGAAACAGTAAAAAACGCTCGGAGCGATGGAAACACGGCCAAACTAGGTACAGTTTTATTTTTGGGTCGTGGCCGGTGTGTCCGTGTATACCCGGGCATCGGGGTATTGGGTGTACATTTTTGTACCAACATTCGCGGCGCAGCGAGGGTATGGAGATGACTTTCCAGTAAGCAATCGAAAGTAGCTAACGCTGCGCGGACCGACAAAAACATCCGAGCACGGAAAATAACTCGGGCGAACAAGCGAGAATGGGCCACGACCATTGAACTGTGATTAAACCTGGTTTCATCAGACGCCCCAGTAGTGATTCATCTAATTTGTGCGATACGGCGTGATGCGGGTCAAGAACGTTTGCCGGGCAATGTTGCGATTCTGCGTTGGTGATCAAAGTCAGCGGTTCGCGGATTCAACCTTGCGACTGGTACGATAAACGCACCGCGCCTCTCATTGGTTCACCGCTAATAGCTGAACCCGTGCGGTAACCAATATCTAACCGAACCGCGAACCGTATGAAAGGAGATTGACGTATGCCAATTGCTGGTTATTGCCTCGTTCTTAGTGTGTCGGTGGTTGTGCTGGATCATCTATCGCCGAATACGAACATGTCAACAGCGTTTGTGCGATGCGGTCTAACAAACGACACGCGAACCTTATCGACGTTCCGAAGCCATTGGGAGGTCATTGACGATTGATCCGTACGGGCTGCGCGGCGTCGCATCCACCTCGGGACGATGAGCATTGCGCCTCTCATCCACTTCATGCGCTTTCAGTATCGGTTATCATTTGTAGGGCAGTGGGCTTTCCTGCCATCGTGCGGAATTGATCAGCAAAGCTATTGTCATGGTTTCTAGACTTCGCATAGGAGCTCGAAAAATGGAACAAAATTTCTGTTCTGATGACTATGTGGATCTTCCATCAAGCTGATGTGTTGACCTTAAAATTGGTTGATGTTTCTCTGCTTTCTTGGTTTTTCTTATCCACTCAAGACAGGAGACACTGTGATATCTATAACGCGGCGAAAAATTTGATAAAAATGGCATCGGTTATCATTTGTAGGATGGGCTTTCCCGCTATCGTGCGGAATTGATCAGCAGAGCTATTGTCATGGTTTCTAGACTTCGTACAGAAGCTCGAAAAATGGAACAAAATTTCTGTTCTGATGACTATGTGGATCTTCCATCAAGCTGATGTGTTGACCTTAAAATTGGTTGATGTTTCTCTGCTTTCTTGGTTTTCCTTATTCACTCAAGACAGGAGACACTGTGATATCTATAACGCAGCGAAAAATTGCATAAAAATGGTATCGGTTATCGTTTGTAGGGCAGTTTGTTTTCCCGCCATCGTGCGGAATTGATCAGCGTCGCTATTGTCATGGTTTCTCGTCTTTGCACAGAAGCTCGAAAAATACAACAAAATTTCCGTCCTGCTGACTAAGTGGATCTTCCCTCAAGCTGATGTGTTGACCTTATCATGGAATCCAAACGGAATTAGCAGTGACCCACGAGGACCGAGTTGATTCTTCTGTGCTTTCTTGTTTTTTCTCGTCCACTCAAGAAAGGACACACTGTCATATCGATAACGCGGCAAAAAAATGGATAAAAATGGGCATAACCTTTAGCCTTCGTGGACCTACTTGAATGACGCATTGATAGCCTGGTTTTCCATTCGCGTCGTATTCGTCGTCAGAGTGAGCTACTTTTATTCGCGCGTTACTCCCACTTGCTGGTCCGCCATTACTGGACGCCTTATTTCCCCTGCTGCTGTCCTTATTCTGTTTTCGTCTTTCGTCGTCTAACCCGAAGCTCCGGCGGCCACCGCGCTATGTCGATTATAAATTGTCCGTATTAAAGCATAAAACTGCTTAAGCACGCTGTAAGAAGAAACGCCTCCCTCGTAATAAGCACTCATTGTCGTCAGCGCGGCCTTTGTTAGCGTCACCTTGCGCCTCTCTCTCTCTGTCTCCGTACAATAGTCGCATTACTTCGGTGCTTTTTTCGCTTCCTCTTTTCTCTTGACCTTCCGTCTTTCTTCAACGCCCTTCCGCACTTTCCGCGTTACCTTTTTCCATCGTCGCAATCACCTCGAATATCACCAAAGGGGTCAGGGTTACGGAGTAATTTCTGATGTAGGAGCTGAGAAGCACTCGCATACGTGAAGTTTCCTCAAACTAATCGAACAACTGCTTAATTAGTGTAATTTGCGTCTCTGTGTATCGTAATGAAAATGTCTTGAATTCAACTGCGATTGGAGCTGATTTCATAAGGTGACACATGACAAATAATTACGTGCTGAAATTAGGTTACTAAATTAGTAGTAAATTAGTAAAAAATAGTAATGATATTATAGTGGTCGTCAATATAATAATTTTCTGTAATTTAATTACACTTACAATACTTGGTTGTGCATCAACCAATTTCTGCGTGATATAAAAAGATATGAAAAAAATTAATATTTTTCAGGCAGACACATTCATCGACTTTTTCTCCACTTCTGGTTATCAGGCCGGATCGACGTCTTCCTCGGCACGTTTTCCATAAGCTAATTAGACATACGCTCTGTCGATGACGTACGAGTTCGGAAATTCGATTCATCGACGTCAGCAGTGGCTTTTATCGACGGGCCAACGGAAAATGGCAATTGCAAGCAGAACGCAGTGTGCACAGTGTGGGCTAGCGTAGAAAGGCGAATTCGGAGTGCGAGCCGGGCGAGCCGCGCTTCTATGCCGTCGGAAAAGCTGGCACGTTTCTCCGCATACTGGTGGCGCGCGATTCGGCTCTATCTCATTGGTTTCAGTTCCGAAATTCCGAAGCGGCTTCACCGCCGCAAACTCACCTATAGATCTCGGCTAATGGCATATTTCACCGGAAAACGGCTGAGCCGCGGGGCACCCTGCGCTATACTCGCGCACCTCAAAATGCAATTGACCGCGTCATGCACACTGCTGCTATATATACGCATACACTATTGTCTCGCGCACGAATCTATGCGCGATACCCGGCAGCATATGTCAACCTCTCAGTACCTATGTATGCCTTTCCTTTTTGTAATCGTTCTTGATCGCTTCTTTATTATTTCGCGTATTGTGTACATTGCTTCTATTTCCTATTTTTTTGCCTTATCTAATTTTGTTTTCTTCTCCGCCTGTTCAGTTTTTTCTTTTAGTTGTAGGTTAGTTTGCAGTTAGTTCTAAGGTTTTGTTCTTCGATTGCCGCTTTTTTTCGTTTGTATTTGACGCTGTATAAACGCACGGAATAAACAGATCCATCTATCTATCTATCCATCTATCTATGTTTGGCTCTGCCCACACGGAAATATTTATATGTAAAATATATGTCACCGAAAAGTTGTGTATGCAACATATATGTTGCATATAAAAATATATGCGACATATATGCGACATATAGAACTTTTCGTTGACATATATTTCACATATAAATATTTCCATGTGATTGGTCCTCGTTGTGTCGCAAAAAGAATGTGCGGAAAAGATATTCAAACGTTGTTTCCGCATTCGATGAAGCAACGAAACGCATTGAATTCGAAGAAACGCTGCTGGAGTTATTTAAATATATAAATCGTTGAACCAAAGAAACGGAAGTGTTGAACGTAAATGATCGCAGAAACGTGACGCGGAGATTCGAGCGTCAAGATTTTCCTTCTCGCGGCGAAACCTCCGAGGGTGGAGAGAGAGATCGGGAGAGAGAGATAGTTCGATAACTTGATTACGCAATTCTCGGTGTACATCCGGCGGTTCTCCTATCCCTGGTATCTGTTGCTGAGGATTAATTTAATGGCCTCGTGGGCTGGGTCGAACAAACGAACGAAATCCCCCGGCTCGGGTTGTGTGCGCGTCTGCGCTCGCCGAACGGGAACGTCAATGTTGGTTTCACGGTTCAGCCATACGTAAAACCGTACGAACGACACGCTGCCTCCCACCGGGCGACCGCCCCCCCCCCACCCCCCGTAGAATTTTTCGATACACCGAATGTGTATACATATTTCTCCGTCAGCCGATTCTCGATCGCCGCGGCCGAGTTAACAGATGAGAGAAATGGGGGGAGGGGGACAATTGATTTAAAAGAATTGACAATTAATCATCGAGAATATTGCACTGTTTATATCCTCGCGGTTGGTGCAATAGCTGCCATTACACAATGTGCCCCATATTTCTAGCACCAAGAGCAGCCATAAGGCTCGCGCGCATCGCCGTGAGCGACGCGAAGACCTCTCGTTTCTCGTAAAGGAAATATTCCGAATGAGAATTTATCGGGCACGAGATTATATTCTCCTCCGTCACGAAGGTAAACACGAGCGCGAGGCGAGCGATAGCGAGTAGGTGGATATAGCGCCGAGCGAGAAAACGCCGGGGGTTGAGTGCGTTGTAAAATGCGGATAAAGCTTGAGAGATGAATTCTAATTAATTACAATATTCAGGAGTAACGGGTCGGCGTTCCGCTGACGCAACGACGTCGTCCGCGACGCTTCCCCACCGGTGCCTCGCGGCGTCGCTGCAAAAATACTATCCACCCAATTACGCTCGAGAAGCATCGTAAGAATATAGACGAGATGTACAGGGCGATTCAGAATCTCCGCACCGTAAGAATCCTGGAAGTCCGAAATGGTCACAGGAACGCGTGTGCAAAATTTGAGATTTTTGTATCTGGTAGTTATTTAATGAGAGCCAATTTGTGACAGCCAATCGGAGAATTCGAGCTCAACTTACTCTCAACTCTCGCTTGAGGGCGAATTAAGAGGAGGTTGAGAGTAAGTTGAGGGAGAACTTATTCTTAAATTTCTGTTAATTCGCCTTCAGCTTACTCTCAACATGCTCTTAATTCGCTCTCAACTTACTCTCAACTTGCTCTCAACTTGCTCTTAATTCGCTCTCAACTTCCTCTCAACTTTGGCTTGAGGGCGAATTAAGAGGAAGTTGAGAGTAAGTTGAGGGAGAACTTATTCTTAAATTTTTCTTAATTCGCCCTCAACTTACTCTCAACTTGCTCTTAATTCGCCCTCAACTTGCTCTCAACTTACTCTTAATTCGATCTCAACTTACTCTCAACTTGCTCCTAATTCGATCTCAACTTACTCTCAACTTGCCCTTAATTCACGCTCAACTTACTCTTAACTTGATTAAGAATTAAGAAATTCGCCGTCTCGCTTGAGGGCGAAAAGAGAAAGTTGAGAGCAAGTTGAGTACGAATTCTCTGATTGGCTGTCACAAATTGGCTCCCATTAAAAAACTACTGGGACTAAAAATCTCAAATTTTGCACACGCGTTCCCGGGACCATTTCGGACTTCCGAGGCCCATTTGGTGCGGGTATTCTGGATAACCCTATATAATTTTACGTCCGATGAAACCAACCTCGCCGTTTCATCGCACTATCAAGTGTCTTAGGCGATAGAGCCGCGTCGGTTATGTTCGAACGTCCAAAGACCAATAACGCGCGGCTACGGTATTCAAGAAATTTCGAGTAGGCAGCCGAGGGGAAGCGGGAAGGGCTCTCTGTGCGCAACGCTCAGCGCAACGGTGTCTCGGGGTTGTAGCGCCAGCAGCGTGGGGCATTGTTAACACAATGTCCATGACGTTCCGGGGGCCCCCGAGCCTCCGGTGAGCGAGGCTCGCGCTGCGGCTTTCACCCGAGCTTGGGCCGCAACTTTAACCAAAACTATTTATCAACCGAACGTGACAATATTAATACTCCGCAAGGGGTTGGCCCTGCCGGAACGATGCTGGAAGGCACAGAGGGAGAGGTCGGAAGGTGGAACGTAGGTGCGGGACACGTGCGGAACCCGCGGCAAACTGTGCCTCCCTTCTTCTTTGTTGAGGGCGCAATTTCACCGAGAAAATATATAATCAAGATTTTATATTACGTCGCCGGGCTAAATTGTATTCCGCGCGCGCAACGCGCGGTACAACCCGGGGTTACCCGGCGATGATGTACGAAGAGAGATAATTACGGCAGATGGAGACGACTTGCAAAATTGCTTTTTAATACCCTCGTCTCTGGGATACATTGTGAAAGAATAAGCGCGTCCCACACGAGTCACGAGACACACGGCGTGTATTGTGGTTCGTTCGGTGTGCGCGACATCCACCAGCGCGGTTTACAACGCGAGCGAACTTCGTGCGCGACGCGCGCGCGCGTCTTCTGGTTTCGTCTCTCCAGCCAGCCAGTGGCTAACCGCACCTACTAATTAGTAAGTTTCCGGAAAGTCATAGAGCACTCGACGTAATGTAACGAGAGGAGCGCGGGTGCTACGTGCGTGGGGAGTGGCGGCCTAGCCCGGAGTGACCGTGGGGTTACTCCGGTGGTGAGTTAAACCGCGTCCGCGAGAGACTTTTGCTTTTCCTTCCCACGGCGGTGTCTCGATGAATCTGATTATCAAGAGCCAGCCGATGTTCACAACTTTCGCCGCGAAATCCCACCTGCCTTCAACAATTTTACGTCCGAAAGTTTCTTTTATCCTGACCTATTTTTCGTTTCGAAAAAAAAGCGAGAGAAAAGAAAAATATTCGCCCGCTGAATGAGACCGGCGAAACTTCGGCTGAATGAAGAACCAATCGCCATTGGCATCCCCGCGCGCTAACTGGCTTAACTTCTCGGCTACAGAAAACTAGTTGCGGGGTTTTAGATGCAGCGCTTTTACAATGGGAATAAAAATTGGAGGAGTTGGTCTGATTAAAACTTAGCTGAACGACTTTTTAAGAGATTATCCTGTGGGCGATGAAACGAACTTGTGTATATCGAACCACCGCCGTGCGAGGAGGGGAGAGTGGGGTATCTAGAGTGGGTCGTAGGCCACAGTGAGCAACGGCGTCTGTCAGAGAACACAGCTTTTCAAAAATTCCGATTCTTTTTGAATAAAACTACAAATTTAATTTATACGTTAGGGACGTTACCCTTCTTAGTTAATGTTCAGTTACCTTATCCCTGAAAACGTAAAAAAAAAGTTAATTTCTGCTCCTTGAAAAAAAAAAAAAAAATGTTTCGCTTCTCGGAAAAAATTCATATCTAACCTCACTTTAGTTAATCGCTGATGTTGCTCGACTTATATGATTCTTTACATCCTTATGTACCAATGTGTGCCCTTTTTACATTACTAGGCTAATCACACGCGCTGGCGCGCGTGCCTGAAAAACTTGCCAAAATCGACCTCAGAAATTTGTTCTTTTCAAAATATCGACTTTTAACCTATACCATCATTCTCAAGTCGCATATTCTACCGCCGAAAACACTGGTTATTAACCTTTTTTAATCGATTTTGAAAAAAATATTTTTTGGCGACGAAATTTTTTTTTTTCTGTCAGAAATCGTAGATCTGGCTTCGGACCGAAAATCGACCCCAATTTTTTTTCTTTTCAAAATATCGACTTTTAACCTGTACCATCATTCTCAAGTCGCATATTCTACCCCCGAAAACACTGGTTATTAACCTTTTTTAATCGATTTTGAAAAAAATATTTTTTTGGCGACGAAATTTTTTTTTTTTTCTGTCAGAAATCGTAGATCTGGCTCCGGACCGAAAATCGACCCCAATTTTTTTCCTTTTCAAAATATCGACTTTTAACCTATACCATCATTCTCAAGTCGCATATTCTACCGCCGAAAACACTGGTTATTAACCTTTTTTAATCGATTTTGAAAAAAATATTTTTTGGCGACGAAATTTTTTTTTTTCTGTCAGAAATCGTAGATCTGGCTTCGGACCGAAAATCGACCCCAATTTTTTTTCTTTTCAAAATATCGACTTTTAACCTGTACCATCATTCTCAAGTCGCATATTCTACCCCCGAAAACACTGGTTATTAACCTTTTTTAATCGATTTTGAAAAAAATATTTTTTTGGCGACGAAATTTTTTTTTTTTTCTGTCAGAAATCGTAGATCTGGCTCCGGACCGAAAATCGACCCCAATTTTTTTCCTTTTCAAAATATCGACTTTTAACCTATACCATCATTCTCAAGTCGCATATTCTACCCCTGAAAACACTGGTTATTAACCTTTTTTAATCGATTTTGAAAAAAATATTTTTTTGGCGACGAACTTTTTTTTTTCTGTCAGAAATCGTAGATCTGGCTCCGGACCGAAAATCGACCCTAATTTTTTTTCTTTTCAAAATATCGACTTTTAACCTATACCATCATTCTCAAGTCGCATATTCTACACCCGAAAACACTGGTTATTAACCTTTTTTAATCGATTTTGAAAAAAATATTTTTTGGCGACGAAATTTTTTTTTTTCTGTCAGAAATCGTAGATCTGGCTTCGGACCGAAAATCGACCCCAATTTTTTTTCTTTTCAAAATATCGACTTTTAACCTATACCTTCATTCTCAAGTCGCATATTCTACCCCCGAAAACACTGGTTATTAACCTTTTTTAATCGATTTTGAAAAAAATATTTTTTTGGCGACGAAATTTTTTTTTTTTCTGTCAGAAATCGTAGATCTGGTTCCGGACCGAAAATGCATTGAGCCATCACATACATACCTGTAATATATCTGTAATAGTACCGAAACAATATAATTTAGTAAAATTATTTACTAGTAAAAATGTTGTGGTGTGTTTACAGTTTCATAATATAGTTTAAACGGCAATAATTGAATAAAAGAAAAGTAGAATAAAAATTGTGCATTTTCCCTGTTGGCTCAGTATACCCCATAATGTACCGCACTGTACCAGTGGGGCAAAATGAGCTGTTTTCAGATATATTTTCAATTCAAGTTTTCATGCATCCTTGATACTTTTAAATTTATTATTGCAAGCTCAGTGTCTGACCAAAGGTTGAATAAAACCGGTTGGAACGTCTTTCCTGTCGTAATGTGCTTTTAATAAGAGTACAGAAGAATCTAAGCAAAAAGTGGCTCACTGTTGCCCACAGACACGACGAACGGATTTACCACGAGAAGGATACACAATACCGCAACTAGAAGTAAGTGTGGTATTCATAACGACAGCGAGCGGCTCGTCGCGGCCGCCGTTGTGTATAGCGAGGCGGGATTTGGGGGAACCCCCGGAGCTCGGGATGTCTCGTGTAATAGCTGTCCAAAGGAGGCGCGCGGTTCCTGCATTAGACGCCGGGCGTTTGTCGCAGTGAATGTCGTTCATTATATCGAAGGTCTCCGGCAGCCGGAGTAGGCGTCGAGCGGCGTGAATGCTTGTCAACCGGGCGTTGAGATATGAGGCATGGATTACCGTGGAAACACCCCCCGCCACGGCGTCGATGTTCCTTTGACCCCCTCGTGCTCCAATCGCCCCGCCGATTCCTCGCGAACGTCGTCGACCGTGAAGCGGCAAAAACTGATCCTTCGGTGAACGCAAAGTGCGCGGGGTTTCGAGTGATCAATACTGAATTTGGTTAACCACGATTGGTCTAGCTGTCGCGTGGCAAACTTCACTGTTTAAAATGTCTGCAAATTTACATTTCCGAAATTTAATTTGTTTATATTTTAGTACAATAAAATTAAGATAATTTTGACTAAATCATAGGAAATCTAGACAGTTTTATATAAAGTTTTGTAGCTTTACTACATTAAATAAAATATATTAGCATTAAGTAAAATATATTAAATAAAATAAATAAAATTAAGCATTAAATAAAATAAAATAAAATAAATAGAATTAAGCATTAAATAAAATTAAATAAAACAAATAGAATTAAGCATTAAATAAAATAAAATAAAATAAATAGAATTAAGCATTAAATATATTAAATAAAATATATTAACTGGCAAATTAAATTTCGGGCAATGTAAATTTGCAAACATTTTTAACAATATAGAACGAAGAGCTGCAGTTCATCTAGGTCGCGATAATAACAAGCGAAATTCCAAGATGTATCGCACCTGGATTTTCGCTGATGATACTATTGTTACGATAAAAAAAACTACGCCGTGGTCGTAATCGTATCCGGGTGGTCTCGGCATAATTTAGAAATTGCATAAACTGATTAGGCGACAATAGGCTAATGGAGTGAGCTTTCTCGGCGAGAAGATCGTATCGGTCGACGGCCGAGCGCTCGTTGAAAGTATGTAGCGGGAAAACAGCGCGAGCCATCAGTGGATGCCGCATAACACCCTGCGGGATCGAGGTAGAGGGGGGAGAAGAAGGGGTTAGTTCGCGGGGGGGTTGGAAGGGCAGCTTTCCATCAGGCAAATTGCGAATAGCATTTGCAGGCTATTTCGGTGCTAAACAGGCGAGTGATAGATGTTGGCTTCGTCGAGACCGCACGTCGTTTGCACGTTACTTTCTCTGACAGGCCTCTCGTCGTCGCTCGTTCTACTTCTTCCTTTTTTGTTCGCGCTCCGTCCCTCGACGGCCATAAGTAAATTTGTTGTTCGTCAAACTATACCGCGGCAAATTAAAGATCGGCGTTGGGTCAAATCATCAGTAGTAATATCCCAAGTCCTCCAAAACTATCGGAATATTTCCCGATTGTTTTGTTGCTGAGCAAAAAAAAGGACAAATTTCTGCGAAATTTATCCCGATCGTTGCTCAACAGGAAAACTAGAGGGAAATATTAGGATTAATTTTGGAGGTCGAGGGGTATTTGTCGGATTATTTTTCGGGTTTGGATTTCGACTAAGCACAGAACAGTATTAGTGGAAACAGGACATATTGACAGATAAAATATGTCTATAAGAATATTATATTGGTTGAAAACAAGTGAAGATCTGCTGAAATTTTTAACAAACGAACCCTATTACCGCGAATTCTGCGCTGTCATCGATCGAAATCCAGGCTCGAAAAATAATAATTAAAAACAATCAACTTTACATCGACGCGTTGAATTTATTTTCAACTCATCGGAGGCTCCGCACGACGTGAAACTTCATCAAAAAAATTAACGTTTCTCAGACAAACGTAACCACGTGCAGAGGCGAGTTACGTCGCAGACGCGACGGAAGCGAGTGCCGAAGCAATAGAAGCGTCAGAAGCAGCGCGGCGCGAGGGGAAATATCGCTCCGGGCGACAAAATCGTCTCGAGTCACGGAAATGTATAAACTTTGGTAACAGCGTGGCCATATACAGCGGCGCAATCGTCGTGTAGAGTCTAAATGGTACCGCGGAGTCGAGGTGAAATTCAAGTAGAAGAGGCAGGAGAAGCACGTGGTGGGCGACGCAGTCGAAGGTGAAGGCGAGGAGGGGGATGGAGGGGGGGACTATAATAGAAACTGGGACAGTGGCGTTTAGAAATGGCTCCCGTAATCGGACCGGATAATTAAAAGCCACGTTAGCATTGTATTACGTTGCATTACGCCGTCTAGGGGGTTCCGGCTATATTCCGAGGTCTGCGCAATGCATCGGGCTAACCGCCGCGTAAGTACGGGGCGGGCGGTTCGCGAGAGTAGCAAACTGATATCCACGAAACTTCATCCTAATCTTACGTAATTGTTAATTGCCGTTCCGTCACCTGCAGCAAAATTTCGCTCGCGAGACTCCCGCCGTGTTACCACGACTGGTTTCCCTCTGCTTGTGTATGGTGTAAGTGTGCTTTGATATATTGTCCAGTGGGCGCAGCATTTTCTGCCTTCTGGAAGCCTCATGGAAAAATTGTGTATTTCAGATATACTAAAAAATATATTCAAAATATACTAAATATATTTTGTACGAAAAATTCGATATGTCGGATGTATTTACGAATATATACGAAATATACGCTAGCGAAAAATATATCTAAGATACATAAAAAATATATTCATAATGTATTCAAGATGTATTTTCGTTATAATATCGTCCGAAAAGTTGGATATGTTAGATATATTTTCGCATATATTTAGAAAAAAATATAACAAAATATAATAATGTAATCAATAATATATATAATATATAATAATAATATAATGATAATATATAATATATATTAATAATATAATGATAATATATAATATTCATCATATAATATATGATGAATATTTTATCATTGTTATAGCGATTCAATCAAAACTTTGGAAAAACCTGTTCGTGTGGCCAATGGGATGTAATTAAATCTGCGTAACACAAGCGAAAAGCTGAGAAAAGTCTCAAATTCATATAAACACTGTGTATTTAAGGTATGCACACATATATGCACCGGACCTCCACTTACTGTCTCTCGATATCACTGCCGACGGAGGTGCTGAACGCGTATTGTACAGCTGCGCAAATTCAACGATAAACTTCCTTCGCACTTCTTTAATTATAAAACTTCCAGCGCGCGTAGATATTCGAGACGAGATATATAGACCGTCGTGTCGAGTTTCGCTTTCGGGTCGTGCGGAAAAGTAAAAGCGAGGAATTAATTAAAAAAACATTCCCGCCGTCTGTGAAAATGCAAATAATAAATTTTTTAAAATATTCTTATGATTTTCTGTTTCAGGTGAGTACTCGGCGAAACACTATAGATCAATAACAGTCACGCGCGCGGGAGTGACGACCGTGAAAATCCGGAAATTCACCCCGGAGTCTGGTAAGTTTTAATTTAATTCTCGCAATTCGTTATCCAAACACGTCGTAAAGTTGGACAGACGGAAAAAGCCGCCACCCCCGTCTCACCCCGCCGAAGTTAACGAAATCGGACTATATTGCTGCGCGCGGTGCAGCGTCGGGCGCGGCGGTGCACTTAGACGCTCGTCGGTGGTGCACGTGTAACCGTGGGGGTGCGTGGCGAGCACGCGAGGGTTAACGAGAGAGTCGCGAGGGGTCGCGAGAATGTGTGGAAAAGTCGCAGACGTTCTGTGCGAGAACGCGAGAAGGGCGCCCGCGTTTCAATATTTTTTGCCCAATTAGGTTAGAGTTCGTTAACGATTTGCCCGATGAATTAATGTATCCTTTTATATATTGTCAACTTGTGCCTCATTCAATCAACTTTTTTAACGAAGATACCGTTTTTTTATCGTTTTTTAAATATTTACTGGATTTAATCAAAATTTGACTTCGACGAACTCGGAAAACGTTTTTTTTTCACTTCGATGAATCTCTGGAAACTGAATAAATCATATTTCCAGGTATCCAGATATGATATAGATTTACACCCAGAGAAATCGTTCTGATGGGATCTATTCGAAACAAATAAAATTTATTTCAATTAAATAAATTTTATTTGATCCAGATAAATTCTAGTAGTCCGGCCATTAAGTAGATAATTTATTTGAATGAAATTTATTTCAATGAAATAAATTTTATTTGGATACAAAGAAATTTTATTCAAATAAATTTTATTTGGATACAAAGAAATTTTATTCAAATAAATTTTATTTCTTTCGAATAGATCCCATCAGAACGATTTTTCTGGGTGTACCTCCGAGTAAATCTGACAAACATGAGGACGAAAAATTCACGTGACGCTTAAAACGTTATTATTGTCTCGCTGTAATTGGACAAAAGTCATCGAACCACCCGGCAGTTTGAGCACCAAAATCCTCGAGGATTTGCCCTTCCTGAAGGAATTAATCGGAAATCCCTCTCTTCTTAGTCTCCCGGCGTCGTCGCCAACGCGGCAACGGCGGAATTTCGTAGGATCAGCCGTAAATCTAGATCGCAATCGGGGATTCGTTTCGTCGACCGCGGGCTCGACGACATCGAATACGTCTGGGTTGGTTCTCTCTTCTTCACCCCCCCCCCCCCCCCCTCCTCTTTCCACGATCCTCTGCCCGGTTGCTCTCGCCACTGTCGCCTTCGGTGCTGGCAACTACGGCAACTCTCGGAGCGATAACGCGTAATCAAGTTAGCGTTCGCGTTATACCGCGCAAATTATCCGACCCGACAGGATCCCCGTCCGGCCGGCCACTCTCTTTCTCTCTCTCTCTCGTTTTACCCCAGAAAACCATCGATTTTTTTTCCGTAGCCCGAACGACGTGGTCGTCGACGTCGCCGACACTTTTCTCCCAATCATTCGCATAAATTCGAGAAAAGTGCGAGAGAATTGCGAACATTTCTCGAAGGTCCGAAAATCTGAAAAAATTCATGCATATTAAAGGTACCGAAAAGATTAATTTTACAGAATAATAATTCCAAAATCTTATTGACAAATTGATTGAAAACAAATTGTTTAACAAATATTTCGTTGACCCAAGTTTTTTTTGCATGAAAATGTTTCCTTTATTTTTCTGTACACGTATGAATTTTTTTAGATTTTTATTTAATCTTTGAAATTTGTACATATTTTTCATACAAGAAACACAATAGATTAGTTGAAAATCTGAAATTGCTCAAATTTATGCGAATTGAACACTTTATATTTATTTGAAATGTATATTTAAAAAAAATATTAAGGAATCTTAGTTTTTTTCAGTCTTCAAGGTTTTCGTATTTCGTAAAAATTCCTAGAGCCCCAAATTAGGGCGACGTCACGTCCTCATTTCCACCCCACACAACACAACAAATTTCACCTCGATTTTTCGTGTCACGACACTATGTCAGACATCTCGATGCATCGATTCACCGATATCGATTTTTCCTACCATCTCTCACGTTCAACGACGTCAAGAGCTTCGCGGCTTCGGCATCACCGATAAAGAGGGAAACAAAAATACAGTCATCGAGGTTTCGGGACTATCGGCTTTGGTCGTCTGCAGTTTCTCGGGGTGAAGGTGTTTCGTCGTCGCCGACGTCGTCTACGTCGGCAATGCGCGGGGATGGCTGCAGCAGCAGCAGCACCACCACCACCACCAGCAGCAGCAGCAGCATCGATTTTTCACCCCAGACCGTGTCGTCGGGGCGCGGGTCTTGTCGACTTTCTCTCTCTCTCTCTCTCTCTCTCTCTCTCTCTCTCTCTCTCTCTCCCACCTTCGTCGTCGCCGAGCGAAAGCGAGAGCGCGAGAACGACAGACAGGCGGTTCGGAGAGTGAAAGCGAGTGCGCGGGCTGCATACGCCAAGTCATCCGAGTCATTGACATCCACTGGTGTCGCGCGACGACGGAGACGGACGACATCAAGTGCTGCGCCTCCCGACGAGGGGAGTGAACTCGCATGCACATGCACCACATAGCTCCAGCTGCTGCTGCTGCTGCTGCTGCTGCTGCTGCTGCTGCTGCTGCTGCGGCAGCAACCCTCAGAAACGTGCGAATGCACAGTGAGTACAAGCTGTATACACGTGCATCATCACATTGCAGTTTGTAGTGTGAGAGAGAGAGAGAGAGGAGGAGGCTGCGCGTTGCACACGAACGCAGAGGAACAGCCACGTCAATGCTGAACTTATGTGTATATATTCGTGTATACTGCAAGAGTTCGCGCGACGTCTACCACCGGGATCCCCGGACCTCCCCTTCCTGCCGGTGAGCCCATTCTGTCCCGTCTGCGCATCGATGACTCCGGCGTCGGCGGGCACCGTCGCGTCCTCTCCGAGCGCCGCGCTTCCTCCTCAAAAGAAATGACGCGCCGTTTCGCAGTCGCCAGACTGTTTCTGGTTTTAATGCTCGAGACGATTTGTATTAGAATCGTGTATATATATAGGGGTGTACGGATGTTTATCTGAGGAAGAGAAATTAATTATGCGATGGAGAACGTGTCTGGTTAGACGGGTACTGGCTGTGATGGAGACTCGAGCTTTGCTGCCGAAGTAACTTTAACATCAGAGACCAACAATTTTTTTTTTTCAAATTTTTTTAATTACTAGCCCATAGTCGAATATGAGTGACGATTTTTTCGTCACTCATAGTCGACCTCGGAAATTTTTCTTTTCAAAATATCGACTTTTAACCTATACCATCGTTGTCAAGTCGCATATTCTACCCCTGAAAACACTGGTTAAGAACCCTTTTTAATCGACTTTGAAAAAAAAGAATTTTTTCGACGATTTTTCTGTCAGAAATCATAGATCCCGCTCCGGACGAAAAATCGCCAAAATCGACCTCGAAAATTTTTCTTCTGATTTTTTGTCTCTGGAAATATCAGGATATAGGCTAACGCCCGAAACCCCTTTCCGAAATAACGTCCCCAACCCTCTCAATGATCCAAATGAACCTCGCAAAAAAAAAAAATGCCTAAGCGCTAAATAAAAAAATAACGTTGACGGTAGAATTTTTATTGGACTCCATACATCAACATTATCATTATTATTACCATTATTATTATTTCTGTTATTATTATTTCTATTATTATTATTATTATTATTATTATTATTATTTCAACGTCAAACGAATAGATATGGAATTACAGTGATATGATACAAGCACTTTGGATGGAGGAGGATGAATGGCATCTGCCGGACAGGTCGAAGCATCTGTTACGGTTCGGAAGAGCGATCAGTCGGAGGGAAATCGGTGATTGAGGTAGCGAACTGTGAGCGTCCCGAGCCCGAGTCACACAGCACGCGTATACTTTGGCCTCCTCTCTCCTCTCTCTCTCTCTCTCTCTCCCTCCCTCTGTGCTGCAACGCGGCCCGGTGGTCGTGCGAATCAGACGCACCACTGCGAATTACGTTGCATCACCTGCGGCGCGATAGTCGCTGCATCGTGTGTGCATCGCCTACATGTGTATTGGACGCGCGAGCTCCTCTGCAGCAGAGCGCGCCGCCCGCCCTCCGGCTCGAGCCGCTTCTGCCCTCCGCGCGCTCGGCGGATATAGATTTTGTCTGGGATTATTAGATGTTCGGTTGCCTTCCGATAATTACTCCTCGAATTTCCGTTCCCGCGACTCCGCCCACACCCTGGCGATAATCGATAAACCCGGGAAGCGAGAGCATCCCGCGGTTGCAGCAGCAGCACGCGCGTCGGGTCCCGCGTTGGCCGTTGAATCTTGATGTCCGTCGCTTTGGCTCGCTCTCGTTGTTGTTGTTGTCTCATATGACAGGCCCGCATTTCAAGGCTCACCATAAACTAACCCGAGTCTTATCTTCTAGGCGCTACACATTTAAAGCGTTTAAAGCTGCGCGGTCGATATAATAATCTTTGCTGGAAAAAATGCGTGCAACGAAATTGACCTTGAGATCGATCCGAAATTCTGCACCGAGAGAAAAAATTTTGATTGATTCAAAGAAATTTCCTTGAAATCTCAACCTATGAAACATTTCTATATTTTCTTTGAATGATCTCATCAACCAAATTATATGTTATGTCGACCAATAACTTGAATGGTTTGACCAATGATTATCTTCTTGATTTGACATGACTTGGCCATAACACACCCAGAGAAATTGTTCTGATGGAATATATTCGGAACAAGGAAAATTTATTTAAACGAATTACAAATTTATATGAATGGAATACATTTGATTTGATCCAAATAAATCCTATTAGGCCGATTAATAGATTTATTTAAATAAATGAATTCATTTAAATCATTTATTTTAAAAGATTGATTTATTTAATGGCCTGCCTAATAGGATTTATTTCGATCAAATAAAATGCATCCCATTCAAATAAATTCAATTTTTCAAATAAAAAATAAAAATAAAAAAAATTCAATCCAGCCATTTCTTTGGAATCCAGGAACCTTTTTCTCTCGATGTGACGTCACTCGAATCACTTGAATTTTCGCGCCACACGGGGCGTGACACGAATTCCAAAACGCCCGGAAGTCGTAACGTCCGATTGTTATTCATTGGCTTCATCGCCATAAATTCCGACCTCAAGTCAAGGCGAGCGTAACGTGATACACACGGGAAATTCTATTTAACGCCTCAGATACGCGGGGGATACCGCTGTTTGAATACCTTGCGGACGGGCCGATTTCGTTATCGGTAGAATCGAACAACCGTGCGCGATGGTGGTTGCGAGTGCTTCCTAGACGCGATTGCATCAATAAAATTCTGACTCCTAGTCTCTTCACCCCCGTAGACCTTTGCCACGCGGTGTGCGAGAGAGGGGGTCGAAAGTGCGGTCTCTCCCGGCGGGGCTCGCGTGATGAATTTCGCATGATGATAACAAGCCCCCGCTGAAACAGGCCCGTCCCGATCTGATAATGCTCGCACAGCCGCAAACGCCAGACCGAACGTTGCATTGGCATGCAACGCACGTACTGTGATTGTACATACAGAGACGCACGGTCGGTACATACGACGCCCGCGAGCTGGTTTTGCGCACCTACTCTTTAAGCGGATGCGCGTCGATCTAGACCCACCTGCGGAGGTCGGTTTTGTTTGCGTCGCTCGAACCGTGAAGAGGGTTCGGGCTATTATATGTGGTACGTGCATGACGCGCGCGCGGGGGTGCATAACAGGGGGTACGAGAGAGAGGGAGGGAGGGAGGGAGGGAGAAAGCAGAGGGACACCGGAGGTGGATGTAGAGACGGGAACATCGGGAACTATAGCGTGTAGTACATCATCACTTATTCCGATTGGCTCGTTGAGAGGTCGGGGGCCGCGTGCGAGAAGCTCGTGTGGAAAATCAATCGACTCGCGGCCACGGAGGAGGGCCAGACGGGATACGTATATGCTTACCCTGAAGCTTGCGGAGCGGGGCGACTGCGGGTGTTGATGAATGCGAAACTCACATTTTTGCACGGAGTGGAGAATTCATCGTGTCTATAGGCGGTTCGTATGGTGAGAAATGACTTGTGGATAAAGAGAAAATTCATACTTTTTGGTAGCCCAGCGAAATTGTTTGTTATTCGAACTCGCGCAAAAAAGAAAAATTGTATGAAAAGAGTTTTTCTGTAGTATGAACCGTCGAAGTGTTTAAAGTATGTCGTATTGGACTGAAAAATACTCATTTCATACTAAAAAAAATTGAATATGTTTTTAGAGTACAATTTGCGACTAATAATGGAAACCTGAGGTCAAAAACTGAAAATTTTCAAAAATTTAGGATAGTCGATTCGTCACTTGTAGGTTTTTGAAAATTTTCAGATTTTTGAAAATTTTCAGGTTTTGACCTCAGATTTCCATTACTAGTCACAAATTGTACAATAAAAACATATTCCTGTGATTGACGATTTAATTTTTTTGAGTATGAAATGAGTATTTTTCAGTCCAATACGACGTACTTTTCATACTACGAAGGTTCATAGTACAGAGATACTTTTTTAATACTATTTTTTATAGGCGTTTCGTACAGAGAAAAATTACTTATCAATACAGAGAAAACTCACACTTTTTGCCAGCCCACCTAAATTATTTGTTGTACAGACTAAAAGATTTGCTGGTAGGCCAATCAAAATTCGTCAGCATAGGGAAAGAAAATTGTCAGCCTGACAAAAAAAATTTGCGTTGTTGCTGTACTGGCGAATGATTTGTTCACTAATCAGCCGAACCTTTTTCAACTCGTTTATTTTGTTTTAACAGCGGCGAATGACTTTTAACGACTTACAAACTGTAAACGCAATTAAGTGTTTCAGCCGGAAGAAAGCCGTGTTAAATAAATCTTTGAGGAGGTACAGGGAGAATTGGAAAAATGGAGAAGTGGTCTTTTCCTGAGGGGATATATCAGGGAAATCTCGAAGCACTTTCCACTCTCGTTCGTTTCTATGGCTATTATATTCACGGCGGATTGTGAAGAACTGGAGGCGCGGAGACGGTGGCAGCCTCGGAGAGCATATTATAACAGGGTGTACAGTGGCCACGGCACTATGTAGGTATAGCGCCCGCGAGACGATGTATAGCGTATATAAGGTGCGGAGAGAAACGCAGCTCCGTTTCACTGCTTTATGACGCGTGAATATCTCCCGCCGCGCCTGTGTCTCAGCCCACCCCAGCCTCGGCGTCTTCGACGCTCCTTCAGATTCCTCGTACAGTCGTATACGACGCTTTATAATTTTTCGAGCGAACCGAGAAATCGGAACGAGTGCCGAGAGAAGAGCTAAGGGTGCCTTCACAGCGGGGGAAAAAAGTGAATGAATTACTGGCGACAAGTTTCACTCGTGATGAACCAGTGTCAATTTAATATTTAAAAGTTTCCCATTTATATGTTACACTAATCTTAATTTCATATTTCGAAATTTTCAGCCCGCTGTCATGAGGATCGTCGGTGTTTCGGTTCTAATTGGTACAGGAAAAACTGATCTAATATTCGTTTTTTGTTCACTCAGGTAATTAAGGAGATTCTGTGGTATAGTCTGAAAAATCTGAAATTTGTGTTTTTTCAGCCTATAAAAAATACAAATTTGAAAGTAAACTTAAAAATCTGAAAAAATTCATACGTATTCAGGAAAACGAACGAATTATTTTCATAACAAAAAAAAATGTTTAGTCACCGGAATATTTGTTAAAAAATATTTTTTTTCGTCAGTTTGTTAATAACATTTTGGAATTATTATTATTCAAATTAATTTTTTCAGTACTTTGAATGTGTATTCATTTTTTTAGATTTTTATATCATCGAGAAATGTTTGCAATTCTCTCTCAGTTTTCTCGAATTTATGCAAAACCAACTTTGTACCTCCTTAGGAATAATTAAATAGGATTAGCCATTATTAAATACGAGCGATCATCTCACTGATGAATGTTCTCGCTTTTCCTGAAAAATGACACGTGCCTTTTTCTTACAGTTGAAAAACGTATGAACACTTTTTTCTAACTCGCCGCCGGATGATTTATCATATTCCCTCGGTACGTCGCGTCCATATCGCATGTCTTCTTTGCGAAGTTGCTGCTAAGAGGGAACACAGCGAGATGGAGCGGAGACGCAGCGAAGCCTTTCTTAAAAGTGCTGATGCAGGGGGATAGGGTTTCATCTCGTCGCTGGACCTCCGTACCGCGGGGTATAGACACTCACGGGCCCTTCACGGACTTGGGTTCCGGGTGACGCCTCGGGTTACCAGTCGTGCTACCAAGTGCGTTTTCAGGCCGCGCTGCCGCAACGCGACCGCTGTGCGACGTCTGCGCGAGGACGAATAAGACGACGGGCAGGCCTACCGGCGAGTTCGAGGCTACGCTCCCTCGGCTGCTGTGCTGCGAAATTTCACGGTCGACAGGACGCCGCGGCTACCGACATTCGGATCAGCCTGGCTGATCCGATTGATGCACACTTTTATTTTTCTGCGCCACGCATAATTCTTGTGCTCCTTCACGCGCTGAGCCGAAATGGTTCGCTCGCAAAGTGGACACGGTCAAGATGTGCATATAAAAACGCACACGAGTGTCTATTGTCGTATCTATTGGAGGTAAAAAAATTAATGAAAATGGAAAATGAACCGTGGAAAAAAATGGTAACGCGACAATTAGCACCTGGAAAATTAGCCTCTCTGAAAATTGGCCCTCGAAAAATGAGCAGCTTGGAAAATTGGACCTCGAAAAATTAGCCTCCTGGAAAATTGGGCTTCGAAAAATTAGCCTCCTGGAAAATTGGGCTTCGAAAAATTAGCCTCCTGGAAAATTGGGCTTTGAAATATTGGACCTCGAAAAATTAGCCTCTTGGAAAATTGGGCTTCGAAAAATTGGACCTCGAAAACTTAGCCTCCTGGAAAATTGGGCTTCGAAAAATTGGACCTCGAAAAATTAGCCTCTTGGAAAATTGGGCTTCGAAAAATTGGACCTCGAAAAATTAGCCTCCTGGAAAATGGGGCTTCGAAAAATTAGCCTCCTGCATAAAATGACCCACGCTAATATTACGATGTGGTAAATAAAGTTCATAGCATCCAATATTGCGGGGACTAATTTTCCTAGACTCAGCAGAAATGCATGCCAAAACATTCCGCGATTACTGATTCCCGTACTTCAGAATCTTTGCTCACGTAGAGCAGGATAAAGTGGACGGAGTGGCGCGTTCTGAGAATCGGTAAACCAGGTAGGAGAATTCCGTCCAGAAGGATAGCATGTTTCGAGCATGAGGCCAAGACGGTCGAGGACGAATGTCCTCCGGGAGGTTGGAATCCCTCTCTCTCTCTCTCTCTCTCTCTTTCTCTCGGTGTTGACACGACCTCCATTTCTGTCTCTCTCTCTCTCTCTCCCCAGCACCCCTCGCCACCTCTCCCACGTCTTCTACCTCTCCGCGGATATATCACGAACGGCCTTGTACACTTGGGGGAATACATACGTTCAGCACGTTCGCCGCACACACGTGCGCGTCTCCGCAGCTTTTCCGCAATATATCCGCGTACATGTCTATTACATAGATTCGCCGGTTCCTCCCTACCCCCGAGATAAATGACGCCACTTTGAGATTAGGCGCTCGGGGACATCCGCGTCGCGGTATTCTGCTCGGGCGAGGATCCGTCGGCAGCTGCGCTCCTTATTCCGGCAGCTTCTGATATCGTTTGAGTGAATCTAACCCGAACGAAGCGCCGCGGCTTCTTGTTTCCACACGTGCTGTGCGTCCGCAACGTCGAGCTTCAAGCGCACCGAGCCAATTTTCAAATGATGTTGAAGTTTGCATCGTTGGAATGCAATGACATTCAGAAAAAAATTGTAATTAATCCAAATGATGAAATTATACGTATCATAAATCATCATAGGAACTAATTGATATGATGACTTTTTAAACCTAATTTCATCATTTGGGTTCATTATAATTAATTTTTTTTTTTTCGTTGCATTCCACACCAAGAGAAAAAGTTTCCTCGATTCAATGAAATTTGCTTGAAATCTCAACCTATGAAACATTTCTTTGATGTCAATGAAACAATTTCCTTAAGTTAATATTAAATTTTCTTTGGATGATTTCATCAACCAAATTATAGGTTATGTCGACCAAGTTTTTGGTTACGTACCATAGGGCTTAGATATGTTAACCAATAACTTGAATGGTTCAACCAATGATTATCTTCTTGATTTGACTTGACTTGACCATAACATAAGAGACAAGCTCGCACGAGAAACGGCAATTAAAGTTAAAATGAAATTATTCTATAAAATTTAATTATGGAATAAATATACGACTTATCACGAATGTGCTAAACGTTGGCCGACTAGGTGCCGTCAAGTATATCGTATCTTTGAATCAACGATTCCGTTTCTTTGAAATTCAAAGAAATATTTCATTGAAATCAATGAAAAAAATTCAATCCACCTATTCCTTTAGAATCAAGCAAACCTTTTCTCTCGATATGAGCTTCAAGCGCGCCCTCGCGAAATGTACGAGCGAAAACCCCGCCAATTTTCGAAAACACCGTACAGTTCCACCGAGTACAGGTTTCCCGTCCATAAATCCCCGCGAATTCTTACGGACGCGATTACGGCGAAATACGGCGCGCCTTGCGGGCAATTTGAAAATTGTTTAAACAGAGGCCACTTTCCGTCGATAAGATACCTGGAAAAGAAAAAAACGTTACGCGGGCGCGAGAGAGCGTAGGAGGAAAATAATTAACCGGCCGTGTGGGGTGAGCCGCCGGCGCAGGCCGAGACAATCTGGTAAAATCTTGCGTGTATCGGGCTATCGCGAACGGGTAATTCCTTCTTATCGCGGCAAATTACAATTCGTTAAGAGAACGCGTTACACGGATGATAACGTAATTACGGAGTCGGGATAGCCGACCGGTCGGCCCCGAGCATGTGACGCAAACTCGGCTGTGGCTGCGGCGAAATCGGTCGACGGGGTTGACCGCCCCGGGTCGTGTCCACGACGTCGGCCGTGTGAGCCGCCCGCGTGGGGCTTGATTTATCGTGATTCACTCTTTAGTAAAGCGACGCTTTAATTACGGCGCCCACGATAACGCGGTTTACGCACGCCCGCTCGTAACTCATAGAAAATCTAGTGTGTACAACGCGCGGGCTGTATATAACTACGATACAACCCCGAGATCGCTGCCGCGAACTTATCATGTCGGGCGGGGCCCGCGCGCGCAAGCCGAGCCGAGGACCATAAAGTAGATTGGGTTATGTTCGCGCTCGCCACGCTAAACGGACGGACGATAGGCTCTCGTCTCCGCGTGCGGTGTTTTGAGGATTAACCGCGCGGCCCACGGCGGTCGTGTAATTCGCGTCCGGTGATAGCCAAAATTAGCGACGACACTCAGATTCGATCTCGGCGTTAAATTTTCGCGGGCTTAAAAAAAATGGCCTCGTTGCGTCGCTATGAGGGGTTTTGCGGTGCAAATAGTGGGTGTAAAAGAACGTTGAGGGAAATGAGGTACGCGTGATGCGATTGTGGCGTTTCCATGAAAGCGTCGCATGTTCGGACTATTCGTCGTACTCGAACTTCGCACTTTATGTGTCTGGAATCAACTTTGGAGTCTCTTTGGCGTCTTTAAGGAAGTAGTCTCGGTTCAGTCGATGAGATAATAATCTGAAAAAATTAGGCATGTAGAAGGTACTGAAAAGATTGATTTTGGTTAATAATAATTCCAAAATGTTATTAAAAAATTGATGAAAAAATGAGTTGTTTGACAATTTACCCGGCAATCCAACTTTTTTTTATGAAAATTATTCATTCATTTTTCTGAATGCGTATGAATTTTTTTAGATTTTGGTCTCATTTTTTTAAATTGCATTTTTATTAAGTAAAATGGGCAGCGAAAACTGCAATTTTTTTAAATTAGACAAAATTCTGAAAAAATGCATACGTATTCAGAAAAATGAATGAATAATTTTCATGAGAAAAAAAAGTTGGGTTGCCGGGTAAATTGTTGAATAATTAATTTTTTCACTAATTCGTTAATAACATTTCAGAATTATTATTATGCAAAATCAATCTTTTCAGTACTCCCTACATGCTTGATTTTTTTTTCAGATGATTACCTCATCGAGAAGGATTCGAAATTTCCCTCGAAACTCACACGTGACGTCACTGTATCAAGACCACCTCCTTAAAAAGGTCAATCAGAAGTAACCCCTGACACGTGTCGTCTTCCTGATGTCCCTGGGATTGATAACTTGTTGGGTCTCCACTGCAATGACGTCAGTGCTACACCAACTTGAAATCCCGGTATACGTTCCGTTTCCAAGATCGCCGCGATGTAGGATACAGACGTCGTGATGGCGCTGATCTGCTTCTGGCACGGCTGGCGAAGGGAGATGTAGAAAATGGCGAATTCGCTGAATCAGCTTTCGGCGCGGAGCCGAAGTGACCTCTTCCTCCTCCTCCTCCCCCTCGCGCTCTCTCTCCCAGGTCAACCCTTTCCACGTGTTCTGCTCTCCCGCAAGTCCAACGGTCCCAGGGGCAGAGTGAGACGGTTTTCAGAAAAATGCTGGACGTGCAAGAGCGATTGCGATAGGGTGGGGTGAGAGGGGGTAGTAGGTATATAGTAACGGCCGGTGCGCCAGAGCGAACGAACCCGGTGGACGACAGCGATGGAGCGTCTCGCTGGGCGAGAACACGGTGTGGCTGATAGGAGCACGGGGGACGGTGGTAAGCTTCCATGGCGCGCGCGCGCGCCAGAAGGATCGTGATCGAGGGGGTGGATGGGGTGAGAAGGGGGGAGAAAAACCGTTGGATGAAAAGTTTCTCCCGCGGGATGAGTGCGAGAAAGGGAGAAGAACACGCGGGAACAGGAAGGATGTTGAGAGAGAGAGAGGAGTACGAGGTAATGCAAACGAAAAACCCGGTCTGTACGGGTTAATTTCCTTTGCTAACGCTTCGCGGCTCCACCTTACGCTTTTCCGGCTACATTGCGCGGCGTTTAACGATTCGATGGCTGTATCGCCCGGTGTCTCATAGTTTAATTAGCGTTCAACCTTCGCCTCTCGTACACGAGTCACACAATATGTTTCAAACACTCTGTTTTTTTTTTTTTTTCACGATTCGTTTGAACTGCGACTGAAAGAGAAATAACGTCCCACGCGCGGTTGATGGAATTGGGTATCGGTGATTAAAATGTATTCGCAGATTTTTATTTGTTTCCGATATTTATTTCGCGAAAATATGATCGACGCTCCGGCGGTGGTCTTGCGGTTGGAATTCTGGTTTGGTGGACCTGAATTTATGTAGCGGCGTTTGAGGAGTAACTTTTGGATGTGAATATATTTTAGCTACCCTCATGGAAAAAAGTGTATTTAAAGTATATTCAAAAGTATGTTTTTGAGTATAGTAAATATACTTTTTACGAAAAATTAGTTATGTCAAATATACTTTTGGATGTACTTAAAAAGTATATTTTATGGCACATATTCTTCAAATATACTTCTTATGTATTCAGCATGTATTTAAAATGTATAATAAGTATAAAATATATTCAAGTATACTTTGTATATATTTTTGAATATAATGAAAAATATAGTAGCAGTAATCGTGCTTTATTGACAATATAAATAAACATAATACATTTTTTTTGTAACCTATAAATTATACTTTTTATTCATACATTGCCAATTGGCCATCGACCGAGGTTCTTCAGCCTGGATTTTTTATTTTTATAATTTATTACGGTACGTTTGTGTTCTATAGATATGGTGGTGAGAAATATATTTTTCACTATACATTTTTCCATTAGGGTACGATTTGCAGGGTTTTCATTTTTTTTTATTTGTGCAAAAATCACGTTTTTTGAATTCGATAATTAAAAAGTTTCGCCGTCTTATCGTGTTTCATGACTTGCAAAAGCCTCTGCAGTCTGTATCAGGTTCACGCACGAGGGTGAAACAAAACAAACGGTACGAGAGAGCGTTGCGTGCTGTCTTCAGCGATGTGATGTTCAGCGATGTGATTTTTATAATTTATTACGGTACGTTTGTGTTCTATAGATATGGTGGTGAAAAATATATTTTTCACTATACATTTTTCCATGGGGGTACGATTTACAGAGTTTTCATTTTTTTTGTGTGCAAAAATCACGTTTTTTGAATTCGATAATTAAAAAGTTTCGCCGTCTTATCGTGTTACATGACTTGCAAAAGCCTCTGCAGTCTGTATCAGGTTCACGCACGAGGGTAAAACAAAACAAACGGTACGAGACGTTATGTGCTGTCTTCAGCGATGTGATTTTTATAATTTATTATGGTACGTTTGTGTTCTATAGATATGGTGGTGAAAATATATTTTTCACTATACATTTTTCCATTAGGGTACGATTTGCAGGGTTTTCATTATTTTTTAATTTGTGCAAAAATCACGTTTTTTGAATTCGATAATTAAAAAGTTTCGCCGTCTTATCGTGTTGCATGACTTGCAAAAGCCTCTGCAGTCTGTATCAGGTTCACGCACGAGGGTGAAACAAAACAAACGTTACGAGAGGTTGCGTGCTGTCTTCAGCGATGTGATGACAGTGCGAGGGTGCGGACGAGGTTTTCGGGAAGTCTACGGTTATCACGTAATTACTACATTTAACCCCCCCGAGCGGTGCAAATGCCAAGAATATAGGACGACACGGCGGCGGGCTGTGTATCGTGCGTTTGGTAATTCGCGGTGGCAGGTTTACGGCGCCGTGTATCACTGTACCTTCCATATTTACACGAAACACCGTACAAATTCGTGACGTGTCTATTGTATCTCATTTGGCGCATTGCACAGCTTATTATAATTCTTGGCACGCGAGGAACGCTCGCGCGGCTCGGTATCTCCATTCAGGTAGCACGTATCCTCGGTGGATCTCGAAAATTTCGCCGTGCCACGCGCTCCTCAGTCATACCCACGACACTCGCGGAAACTCGTCGGAACAAATACGCATCGAAATTATACGACCGTCAATTTGAGACGGGAACACAAAGGGAGAAAGAGGAAAAAAAATAGTTGGCCCAACCAACTTGCATGTTTACCGACAATGTTACCATTTTTCTTGGAACCCGTAAAAATGTCATCATCCAATCAATTGGTTATGCCGAGGAGTTTGGTCCCCTCTGGAAATCCAGCGTAACAGTTTTACGCTTTCAGGGGAAAATATGGAAAATTATTATCTAAGCTTTTTTTTTATCTACGTTGTTCCGTCTTTACAATTCAATTTAAATGCTCGACCCCGTCACGATTATTGCCCGGCTGCTGCCTTTTTTCCAGTCGATCTCGCCCAACTCCTCGCTGGGCCCGGACACACCGGTGAGAATTCCACTGCATCGAGTAGATAACGACCAAAGACCCGGGAGCTTATACCGATTTTCCCTGTCCTTGTCGCTTCGTTTCGTTCGCGCCGCGCTGCGTGATGTTTCATCAAAACTGCAGACATGTGTGCGGACTGAAACTCGATATGCCAGTTCTTTTTTTTTTCAACCGATTTTATCGAGGCAGAGTAGAACTAGGCGAAATAACTTTTCATTCCCGGCAGTGGAGTTGACTGTTGACATGAACGAAAAAATCGGTTTTGACATTCGACGTAAACAAAACAAAAAAAAAGTGCAATGTATGAATTTGGTTGCGATCGACAAAAATGGATTCTGTAACTCGTGGAATTCTTTACAGGGGGGCACAAAAGTTACAAAATTAGTTTTTGAAAATCTGCATCGCTGTTGATGGGCATGGAGCGATTGGATCGATAGGTAAATTTCGTTCTGTTAGTCAAAAGATACTTCGAGCTTGACACGCGCATCAACGAGATAAGCGTGATACGTGTAGTCTGCTCGCGGCAATAAGTTTCACATTATGGAGCCCATGCATAATTGTTTCGGCGAGAAATTGGTAGCGATAGCTCCCAAGATGTCAGGCAACTCTCTTCAATAATGAAGCGCAGGCTGCAAATGCCACGTCGGCAGCGACACCGGAGCGTCACTCCTCATCGGCGCCGTCGAGTTCAACTCCCTCGCATCAAGCCCTCCCTCTTGCCGAGTAGTTGCACCCTCTGTATCTTACTACCCCTTAGCAACGGATTGACTGCGCGGCTCGACGTCTCAGGCCGTTTCCAAACTTGGATGTATATTCCGCATTCTCATGTTGTCTGTACTGTTCAGCTCCGTTTCGTGAGCCCAGACAATTCATTCAATCGCGGGAATGAAATTTTAACTTTCATTGTTTATCAGGAAATATGGTTTAATTTAGTAAAATTGTATATCAGGAAATATGGTCTAATTTAATAAAATTCAGAAAATATCAGAAAATATGGTCTAATTTAATAAAATTCAGAAAATATCGGAAAATATGGTCTAATTTAATAAAATTTAGAAATTATTAGAAAATATGGTCTAAATTTAAAAAAAATTAAATTAAAAGAAAATTAAAATATGGTCTAATTTTATTCGACCATATTTTTTAATTAGACCATACTTTCTGATATTTTTATTAAATTAGACCATACTTTCTCATACTTTTATTAAATTAGACCATACTTTCTGATATTTTTATTAAATTAGACCATATTTTCTGATATACAATGAGAGTTAAAATTTAATTTTAAGTGTATGACTGTCTTTATCACTGTGAACATTCATAAGAAATAATTGCCACAAAAACGAATATGAAATTTTGTCGTCTTATGCAGAAAGACTAAATTACATTGAAAAAAAAGTGCGAATAACTTTAATAGAACCAATTGCAAGGCCAACGATCACAGAAAACAAACAAAAGGGAACGGAGCGAGTGATAAAGCACCGAAGAATGGACGGAGGAGGTAGACTCGAGTGAATACACAGAGACGAGGGCGAGGTGTGCAGTATGCATATCGTAGGGCACACTAGAGAAGGGTTAAACAGCAGGCGTGGTCGCTCCACCTAGCCAGAAGCAGCAGCCCATACCGGCAATAGCAGCAAGAATAATGCACAGAAGAGTGTGAGACGACGACAATCCCTCGTCGCTGGATCGTTGCATCCCTTCGCGCGCTCCACCTAGCCCGCTCCCCATTTTCTCTCCTCATTTTTTCATTTTTTTTTCCCTTCACCCTCGGTCCCCTTCGTGGGACGCCCGAAGGCGGAAGCTACAACTTACGATGCGACGATGCGACGATGCGACGATGCTTCTTGATGTGTGACTTCAACAGCTGTATTTCATGAGCGCTATACCGTCTGGATAAAATGTGCATGGGCAAAAAAAAACCCTATACATACCGGTCAGTTCGCGTCAAGTCGACCAATGAAAAATTAATTTTCGTATCAACTTATTTTTGTATCTGTCATCCGTACTGATTTTTTAAAGTGCTCTTTAAGTTCAAGACAAATATACTGATTGACTAATATTATTATATAAAATATTAATATAATAATAATATAAGACTAATACTATTATATAAAAGACAAACAGATTAACTAAATTGATAATGGTTACACCACTTTTGTTCTTCTAATTCATATTTCGATAACAAATTCTAATTCAAAAATGATTTCTTAAATACACCTTGCAGCCGTACTCAACACAACATAAGTCTCATCAAGACATCACCCAGCAAAAAACGTGTATCAATTTGACGCGAAACGTCCCATACCCAGACACTCATACTCGAGTAGAACACACACGCCCGGATCGAGGGAGGAAGCGAGAAAGCGACGTGGAGTGCGCGTGTGGTGCAGAATTGCAGCGACCAGTCTGTGTGCGAGGGACGTTTCACGGCGTCTCGCGGTCCACATGGACACATCGCGTAGACCACACGCGTGCGACTCACCGAATGTATGGGTGGACCAACACACGTTTGGCCGGCGTTTTCGCTAACGTTCTCACCGCGCGGCTGTCTCACTCGTCCGCGCAGCAGTGTCAAAGGGCTGAAGGTGAGAGTCGAAGCGGAGCGCAAACCGACGATGGGGTGAAGAGAGAGAGAGAGGAGGGTGGAAAAAGGTGGAGTGAGCTTGGGGACTGTGTGCAACGAGGGCGGGTTGCGAAGAGGCGAGGTGCAGGGGCAAACGCGAGCTCAGAGGGTGCAGTAGAGTAGGAGAGTGTCTAGACAGACGCGGGGTGGTTAGGCTGGCTGGCTGGCTAGCTGGTTGGTTGGCTCGTTGGATGACTGGATGGCGGTTGCAGTGACGGCGCTGCACCCATTGCAAGCCCCGCGCGCGTCGCGGGGCTTGCATTGTAGGGGAAAGTGAGATGGAAGGCGAAGAGAAGGAACGGGAGCGACGTCGCCGTCCCTCTCTCGGGGTAGCGGCCATGTGAGACGACCGGGAACCTTGACGCGCTTACCCGAAAATACATACGTACAACGCCCGTCTATGACATTCGCCGCGGCAACGGGCGAAGCTCGTCGGCGCGGAAGTGGCAGTAGCGACGAGTGCGCGACTCGGGCGAAGTCGAAGTTTCTCGAAAACTCTCGAGCGTTACGGGAAAACGAAAGCCATTTTCTTCGTGAAAACAGCTTGGAATGGAGCGTAATGGAGGAAGTGGGGGACGAAAGTCGACGTTTGAATTGGGGAAGACGGCCGTAGTTTCGGAGTCGAAGTGAAATGAGGAGGAGAGTATATGCGCTGTGGGATAGCTTCCAGCTCTGCATGCTGGAACGGCAAACAGGTTCGGGACACCTGAGAAATCCTGTAACAAGTTAATAAAACTCGTGCGATAGGAAGGGATGGGAATGTAGATTGTCAGGGTTGTTTATTTTGCGCTTTCAGCTGCTCCTTGAATGTTTAAACGTATCGCAGTTGAGCGGCGGCTATTCTTACTTTCCCAAATACGTTCTTTTTCATTTTTTAGCCAAGCGGGAAGACTAAGAAGACACTGATGTCGTCATGGAAATCCTCGAATCTGAGCTGGAGTGCAACTTAAGGAGACATTTATCGACGAAGCGACGAACCGTAGATTCTGCGACCAAAACAAAAAAACTGGTTCACGTTGTCTCCACGAAGAGCCGAGCTGGAAACACACGGGTCACGATGACAACTAGGTTGTCAGAATCTACTGAATCGCACTGTTCGCGTTTACTCCAGTCGAATCTCAATCCAGCTCTATTTTCCAAAGGGCCCTTGTAGAAAAACTGTAGCGTTATATCCGACCCTGACCAGGCCCTGATCAGGGCCCTATTATCCTTGACATGGCCTCATTAGGGCCTGACTCGAGCCTGCTGTAACGCTTCAGATTTTCTACTCGACGGGAATATGCTGTATTTGCTGCAGAATATCCTACCGAACCCAAATAACGCAGCCCAGCACTAAGTGCACCATTGGTACATCCGTCTTCAGCGGTTCTCCAAGAGTATTCGCGTTAAGGGGGCCTCGGCTTTAACGGCAAAGCGCACGAGGAAAGGTGAAGCCATTCCCTTCTACCACACAGCGCAGGGGGCTACTGTGCACGCTTCCTTAGCCGGGCTTAACCCTCGCACCTCATATTCGATTTCAGAGCGTCTCCCGTTCGTACGGAGTGTGCATTCCCTTCGCGCCGACGTTCCCGGAGCTCCTACACCGAGACCCTCGCTCGTGCATCCTTCAACTGCACGGCTATCGATGGCCGACAGACGGCCTCTCAGCGTCCTGAGTACCTTTTCCAATTTCGAGCTGGTGCGGCTGTACGCATTACCGCATCACATTTTATCCACGCCACAATTAGTGGATTGGATACCATGAAAGAAGATGGACACCTAGGATCCCGAGTTGAAATGTAGAACCTCCGAAAAAGCTTCGTATAGTGAAAATGGGTAATGACTGCCACTTTCGGGGGTTCTATGCAGGGTCGTGACTCTCGCTTCAACCTGTATAGCCTATCGATAGCCTATCGCGATTCATCTGAGGGTCTGTGGATTTTATTTTCAAACCTTCCCCTAACCTTCGTTCACTTGAAATGGCTAATATGTGTCATGTCCTGAGGTTGAACGAAGGCTCCAATCCCTTGATACAGCCTGATACATCCCTTTCCTATTCCAAAAAAGGCTTCCAGGAATGCCAGAAATTTCAACTCGGGATACCTATGACTGTCATTCGTATCCCTCTCGACGAACGATGTAGTCGTATGTTTCCATTAATTTCCAACATTTCCAATTCGCCGAAGGTGTTCTCCATTACACGAAGGAGGAATATATTAGAATACGAGCACCCAAACTGGATGGTTGGAGCGTTGGTTTCCGTTCGAAGGTGGTATATATGGATGTCGATCCGGTTGCGAGCCGCGTGCGGATCAGACAACAGATTTCCTCAATCCTGGGCGGAGTTTCCGCGCAGCCGAAAGAGGATCACTTTCAGCTACTCCGGGTACGCCACGGTCGAGTGTATACGTACGTACGTATCGTACGCTCATCTGGCGGGCCACCGTGGAGTGTGTGCGCGGGCTGGAAGGATGGTAACAGTGTCCCGAGAGGATACTCAGAAAGCGGGAAACTAACAAACGGGATACACGATACTGTAGACTCTAAACATCCGATGGCGTATAATCACGGTAACGCAAGCTCGCGATGCTCCTCGGCCCGCGCTCGAATCGCCTTAATGCAACAATCCTCATCAGTCGTGCGCGTTCTATATTGCGAAAGTTGGGGGCCGCGCGAGCCAAGCTCCGGAGCTCGCGCGCGCATGAGTTTTCGAGCTCGTAAACCATCGGGAAATATCGTCCGAGAAGTCTGCGCGCGGCGTGTATCCCTAATTTTCGCGGGTACGTTGATACACGACGCGGAAGGCTGAGTCTATAATCCTCTATAATAATTTACACGCCGTTTCGCATGAGCCGCGCGCGTGCTCGAATCAGACGTGAGAAGTTGCGTTGCGGAGGATAAATACACCAGTTCATCGGGAACCAGGCACGGAGCTGAGCCGAGCGCGATGCATAGCGTGAATTCCAGAGAAGTTCTGGATAAACGGTTACGGTACAAATCAGGAATTACCCTCATCAAGGGTGTACTCTGCAACTATACGAGAGAAGCGTGAGCGCATATCTGGCACGTCACTGCCGAGCGGGGTACCCGGCTCTCTCTCTCTCTCTCTCTCTCTCTCTCTCTCTTGCCGTGTGCAGCGCGGATGTATGCGGTATGCGAGTGAGCTGGCTGCTCAAGGTAACTAGGCTAACGTACGAGCGGTGGCATCCACACACCAGCTGCATCTCTGTATCACCGGGAGGTCGTCGCTGCTTCTGCCGCCGCCGCCGCCGCCGCCGCCGCTTACTTAACCGGCAACTGACTCTGTACCGTGTTGTAACCGCAATACGCTTACTACGTACACATACCGCGTAGGTAGCTCGCTGAGGCAAGGAGAAGCTCCAATGCCACTAATGGGACGGCCAAGAGTGTCGTGCAATAATGCACCAGGATGCGTCTCGGCCGCAGCGCGAAGAAGAATGCTGAAAAGCTGAACTCCAGGGAATCCGATTCACGTGCTGTTTCTGTATCCGTATTTTTTTTTACCTGGTCTATGAAGATAAGCAGCTTGTAAGATGTAGATGTTCTTCAATCATTTGATTATGGACAATTGGACATTGGGACATTGAATTGTCCATCAGTCATCTGATTATGGACAATTGGATATTGGGACATCGGACTGTCCATCAGTCATCTGATTATGGACAATTGGATATTGGGACATCGGACTGTCCATCAATCATCTGATTATGGACAATTGGATATTGGGACATCGAACTGTCTATCAATCATCTGATTATGGACAATTGGATATTGGGGCATCGAACTGTCTATCAATCATCTGATTATAGACAATTGGACATCGGGACATCGAACTGTCCATCAATCATCTGATTATGGACAATTGGACATCGGGACATCGAACTTTGTACCTAGTAGTTTGATACCAGTTTGACGTCGCCTCATCAGCATTCACATCGCTTTTAGTTTAGAAACTGTTTCGATGTTGCTCATATAACCTCCCGACCCTCCGACGATCTATACAATTCGCATATGGTTCATCATGAGCCCTGATTATTCCGAGACTCGGACCGCTCCGCGGTTTTAGAATTCATATCCAAACTCGCCCAAACTTTCAATAGATCGCAAGCTCCCCCTGGGCTATACACGGTTGACTGTGAATGGCGGGGCTGCATCGGGTGTGTACCTGTTTCAAATGAATTACTGGGCCCGTGGAAAATCAGCCTGCGAGAACCCTTCGGTCGGCGGGGATTGTGGGCGAATATTGCCGAAAGGATGGCGGAGCGGCATCGAGTGGGGTGTAACGATCAAGGAGATTATAGGTCGCGTCACAAAGGAGTTTCGTCGAATCCAAAGGGGGCGCCCGCGGTGGGTTATACGCGGCGTGGTCTACGTTTCCACTAATTGTAAGTATCGACTGTGCGCTCTCGTTCACCGGGGACACGACGGGACAGTATCGAGGGCTCCGATGAGACGACCATACCAGGTGTGTGTCTGTGTCTATATATAAGCGAACTTTGTGAGGACCACTGCCGAGCTCTCCAAGCAATTAGTCAGAATTAGAGGCGCCATTAGTCACTCTCACCACGCAGCCAGCGGCAGCTTATAGCCGAGTGTATAACCAGAGGCAAACGTTTTGGGTAGAAACTGTACCGCGGATAATCGCTCGCTCTGCTCAGGGCTCACCCTTCGCTATATACCGCGGATTAACTACATACCAAATCATTTTAATTAGCCGCGAGCATTTTTAAAGGCCTGAGGCTGAGAAGGGAGAGGACAGAGAAAGAGACAGAGAGAGAGCGAGGGGGGGTGGAAAAGTCAACGGCCCTATCGACCTGACGATCGGATTATATTATACTATAAAAAGACGCCTTCTATCCTCGCCCGGGTGTTGACGACCCCCGTCGCTGAAAGATCCACCGGCGATGATAATGAATTGGTTGTTAAGTGCCGAAAATTGGCCAATTACAGAGAGTGGAGAATAGAGCGCCGCGGAGCTTTTCCGTCCGTCCACCTCCTCGAGTTCGTTTTTTTTACATGGAAATCACGGAGCGCCGACTATAATCGCCCGGGCCCAGGGATCTCATTGCCGAGGTATTCATTTCTTCCTTCAACGGAGAGATTTATCTCGTCTTCAAGTGTCAGGCTATTGAGACGGATGAGCCTTCAGTCCGGAAAAATACCGGCTTCCGATCGCCCGCCGCACCTGAGACGTCTCGCGGGCTTAATAAATGGGCGAGGGCGGGCGATTGGATTTTTCTCTCCCCCTCGGTAATAGACAGAAGATTAGTATCGCTGCGCTAAACAGTGAAATCATTACTTGGGATTAATCGAATACCGCAGTGACACGGAAATTCCTTAATCGGCTCCGTCGTGCATCCAACTATCGCTCCCCCAACCCCCCAACCGTCCCCCCCACGCGAAAACCCATTCAGCCGACGGCGTCTCGTTTTCGTCGCTGAGGCGGGAAAAGCCCGATGCCCGCGACGAAGACGGGGAAGGTCGCGGTGAGAAAGAGTAGTCTCCGGGCGCCGCAGGGATAACGAGTTAATGATAGAGTGATAAGCGAGAACGGCGTGTTACGGGTTGGGGGTTGGGGGATACAGGAGCGCGCGGGGGATAAAAGGGGAGGGGGGAGGGGGGCAAAGTGTGTCGGTGAGATAGGGGTGCCAGCCGGCAGGGACAACAAGATTACTCGTTAATGTGTTTAGAACAGCCCTCGCCGCCCGCGCGCTACCCTCTCGTTCGTCGCTCGCTGCTTCTTGTCTCTTGGCCTCATTGCCGTCTTCGTCGTTCTCGTCCTGCGCGCCGCCGCCGCTTCCACTCCTGTGTATCCATCGGGGAAAAGGAGTAGCGGAAAGGGTGCGTTCGAAATATGGCTCGGGGTGCGGCGGCCTACATGGGAAGTGATTAGAATTGCCATGTTGCGGCACAGATACACTAATTGGCGCTTGGATTTTCCTGGGGTAGCTATTAAGGGGGGGGGGGTTTCCCTGATGGCTGTAAGTCAGCCAATTCCGGGGTTCGTACGCGGAGTGTCTTGTCATCTAATTGCGTTTACGTAGCGGTGATTGATGACGGTGGTTGGTCGTTATCACTCTGAAGATGGAAATCAGGTGCGTGATCACGATGAGAAACCCAACTGGGTCTTCATTTTTGAGTTGGAATTGAAGAGTCTCGTGTGGGGAATCAACTTGTGGTATTCATTTTGTTGATTTTCCATACGACTTTTGTAGCGTAACTTCATTTCCCACACTTAAAGTTTATTAACTTTCCCAGGTGAAAAAAAATATATGGTTTATAAATAGGTCTCGTATATGGAATTGGGCATACATATTCCATAGTAAATCATATTATACTCCATATTAAATTTGTATACAATGAACATACAAATAAACAGACTCACAATTTTGTATACAGTCTGTATATGCTCAGCGCATAATTCATCATTAATACCATATATATAATTTATAAAGTTCTGATATCTTCCAGACATAAATTAATTATCTGTATGTTTATTATATACAAATTTAATATGGAATATATATGCCCAATTCCATACATAAGCAAACGATATTATTTTTGTTCACTTGGGTTTCACTCTTGATATTGAATATCGTATTCAGAGCTACCATTTTTTCTTGCTTACGACGCGCTGTTGTTTTAACGACGAATATAAACAAAGTTTGAACTAACTTTCAACTCAGATCTAGAATGAAAATCGTGTCGAAGTTTCGAGGTGCCAAAACGGTGTAGCTGTGTCGCTGGGTGGTAATTTCAATTCCAGAAATATGACGTAATAAAGTTCACGTTCGAACGGTCGATTTTTCTCGCAAAATTTTATCTGAGACTCGCGAACGCGGGGCGGGGGGCGAAGGGGGAGTTCGAAGGGGGTTCGAAGGGGTTCGGAGCAGCTCGGCCAATATTCCGATAATGGATCCGATAATAGTCTGCCACGGTATAACGCACTCTCTCGCTATATCGGGGCCGCGTATAACCGATCGGGCACGCAACTGTAGTCGACGACATTGACCATCAGCAGCGGAGGACAAACGGCGGGGCCTTCGTTATACGTACATAATCGAAAAGCGGCGCCACCCCGCGAGCAACAAACTGTATCGCTGCCCGTTGCCAATCAACAAAAATGTCAAGTACACGATGCCCGGGTTGTCGTTCAACTCCGGCCATTTTTTTTATTTTATTTTTATAATGGAACCACATTTTTTCGTTAAACATTCTCAACCGCGCCCCGCGTGCCTCGCTCGGCAAGAGATTTTCAATCTCGTGACACGAGATTAGTTAATTATCGACGTCCCCGGTTTCCTTTGTTTTTTCATCAATTCGGTAGGGGAAAAAAAAAAAACGCTCGGATCACTCCGTGCGCGGGGCCATTTTTTCAACTCCGGCCATTTTTTTTATTTTATTTTTTTTATAATGGAACCACATTTTTTCGTTAAACATTCTTAACCGCGTCCCGCGTGCCTCGCTCGGCAAGAGATTTTCAATCTCGTGACACGAGATTAGTTAATTATCGACGTCCCCGATTTCCTTTGTTTTTTCATCAATTCGGTAGGGGAAAAAAAAAAAAAACGCTCGGATCACTCCGTGCGCGGGGCAGCAGCGACAGCGGTACGACGTACCGTGCAGTATACATCACGTAGTAGGTGCCCTAGGCACACGTACCAAGAGCGATTTTATCTATCCAACTGTATTACATCGCATCCGTCAATTTCGGCCGACGTAGCCGATTCGCCGGAAACTGGCGCATCAGTGCCGTCGTACCAGGCCGTTCGCTAAAGTGGTTCCCTGGGAAAAGGACGCCCTCGACCAGCTACCGCTACTACTCCGTGCCAGTGCTGCTGCTGCTGCTGCTGGTGCTGCTGCTGCTGGCGTTGGGAAAAAAATCGAAAACCAATATCGCTCTCCGAGCCGCGGAGGACACGAGAGTGAGAGGGAGCAGTCGTGCCAGTTTATTTCGTGATTTTTAAACGGGAGATTGATTGCATCGCGGATCTCGTCGGCCACGCTGTCTGGTCTGCCGATTTCGCGTTTCCATCTTGATCCCCGGGTGCCTCTCTCCGCTCCGCGCCGGGGCCAACGTCACTAATATTTTTAGCTTGTCCGGACCAGAGGTTCGTGTCTCATCCGCGTCAACTCTCTACTATGTATATCCTGCGCTATTTATGTTCCGGACTCTGCGCCTCCGACGATTATTGGGTCATCCGCGTCGGGAAATTTCGGGAAATTCTTCCGGAGGATGTTGTAAATTTTTTTTCAATTCTTCTGCCGATCGATTTGCACGTGAAAAATGATTTTGTAGTGGAGTAGTTTTAATTGGGGCTTGCAGGTTGCATGTGGTGATCAGCATGGCGGTTATAATGTGACCTTTTTCCGAATTTTCATTGGTGGTTCGCTCTACGCTCATTGGGGATGACGTGTTGCGTTGAGCTTCGTTTACATCAGGCCGACGACCCAAAGTCTATTAAATTTTCGCGATTTTTTTTTTAATGGTTGGGATAAACTAATGGGTCTGGTTTTTTGTACAAATCAAGGCACGAATGAAGAGTACAACATTATTTTTTGTAAGTTCATTTATTTATTGTTCAATATTGTTATAAATTATTGAAAAGTCCGGTTAAAAAAAATGTCCTGCATGGTATCCAGGTTCGCGGCCTTAATCCTAATCTGAGACAAAAATTTCAAAGTGATTATTCATCTGTAGGAAAGCCGCTATCGTCCTATGGAGGCTTTTCTTAATTTGACAAAATGGCGGCGGTTTGAACAAAACGTGTCGAATTTAGCCTTTTCTTTCCACAGTTTTTCGTCAAAAAATAGGAAGATTTCAAGAAAAAAAGCTTCCATTGGACGATAGAGAGTGACGAGAAGAATGTCCAAATTTGAAATGGATAGCTTGAAGACTCTTCCCTTGAGAGTGTACACCATTTTGAAAAACACCATCTCGAGATAAACGTGTTTGAAGTGACAACTTTTCATATAAACCGTTTTCTTTCAATCAATCGGTAATGCCAGGTCCATTCGAAATAATTCGAATTTCGATTTAAAAACTTGAGACAATGTTTTTAACAGTCTATACTATCCGATAATGCAAAAAAAAACGATTTTTTGAAAATGTCACACTGTGATGATCCCTTAATTGGCGGCACATGGTGGCTTAACCCTATTACTCCTCGCGTTTCCGCCCTCCCCCGTTTTTTTTCTATCTCATCAAATTTAATTTTTCCGTGCTGATTATTCATTTTTGCACCGATAATTCATCGTCAATGCGGGTCCGCGTGTTGGACTTCAGTGGAGTAGGCGCGAGTCCCTCTATACGCGCTCGCGATAAAATCTGTCGTATTCGTTTAGCGCCGGAAGATCGGTAATGCACTTGTAGCGCGGAAGCGTCGAGCCCGTGACACACTGCCTGTCCTCGCCATTATATTTCACGCCTGGCCGGAGTATCTCCTCCATTTTGTAACAATTTAATACGTTTATCTTTTGCCGGCTCATCAGCGCGTAAAAAACGCGAGAGCATCAACGCCACAACCGCAGCGCGCGCGAGGAGCGAGTGACGCAAGAGGACGTAGATGAGGGTGGTGGGGATCCGCAGGAGGTGAAAAAAAAAGGTGCGAGCCAGCAAGAGGTGTGACCGGCAGCCAATATTTCATAATTATTTATAACCCTCCGCGCCGTTTCCATGACGAACGACGAAAGCCGGCGAGGCGACCCCCGTCCACCCTCAACCGAAGTTGGTGATATGATATATCATGCCCCGAAAAAAATTGTGCAGTCGTCAGCCCGAGTTTGAAAGCGAAACAATCCTACGGATTGCAGACGGATCGTTATGTACACGATACACACACGGGCAACGCGTTTCCATTGATGTGGGGGTTAAAATCATCGTTAAAAGTGGAATGAATTTCTCAAAAATATTGAATGACAGAATTAAATTGAAAACGTTCCCCCAGCAGGCTTTCGACGACATGACACATTTCCCGAAAATACTTTACGCGGTTGATTAAACCGTACTGTTGGAATTCCGTTGCCTGTGTACGAGGTTTAACGGACAGAATAAAATCACATTGTGATTGCGAAATCTCTTCATCTATATTATCGACAAGGGTGTCCCCGGCGAAGCTTATTTTAATTCGCTACACGTTTGATTGGCGTGGAAAATTAAATTGGCTCTGATTAGCGGAGTCTCTGGAACAAAGGAATATTTAAGTACGCTGTTAATAACGTCGTTCTCATTGGCGACATATGTAGGTTATACATTTTTCATGCGATGCCTCGATTCAGTCGTTCAGCCTTTCAATCCGATTGATCCTCAATGCAAATCAAATAATTTACAAGAGTCCATCATCAATGTAATGGATATTGTAATAAAATTCTGACAGTGCAAATGTAATTACTCGTCAAAACCATAATAGTCGTCCCCTGCAGAGTCGAAGACTCTTGCTATACCTGCCGATTTTGCACCAAACGAAGTAAAATTATCCGCTAATATGATCGCAAACGTAGTCGGCTACCAGATTTTGTTATATTCATCGTGAGAAAATTATATTAGTTACACGTCTGGTGTACATCCGCTATAGCAGCAAATATCGAGTAAACTGAAAGCACAGGTCGATGCTATCGGTTCGTACGATGGCGCAGCGGCAGACATGCCACGTATCTCTCTGATAGATATCGATTCTTGTTAACGAAATTATGCCCGTCGATAGGGGGAAAGGTTCGCGTGCCACTCGCGGGCGAACCAAGGATGCATAGCGGAGTGTTCCCAGTAAGTGGGCTATAATGGTCGCTTAAAAGGTCAAAGTGACCGAACTCTCGAACGACTCCAGGGAAAGGATGGCCAACAGATGCAGTGGCGATTGCCGGTCGCTAACCGCTACCTGTCGGTTTTTCATCCACCAGCACTTATTATCGCCCACCTTGTGGCCGCGCTGCTAATGACTAGTTGTATTTACTTTTCACGTTGGTCAATCTTACTTCAATAACTACATTTATTCAGCTACGGAATGGATTTCAATCTGAACATGCTATGATGAATTATTGATTTTAAATTAGTTAACATTTTATGCGTAGATTTCAGAATATTGATGTTTAATCGACTTTGTCACGTTTTGCCGACCAAATTGTGTCACGATATAGGTAGGGTCGTAGGTTCAAATCCCGGTTAGGCAGGACAAATTTTCTTCGACAAAAACCACTACCCATGTCTTGAAAAGTAATTCTCAAGCCGAAAAATATTTTTTAATAATTATTTTTAATGTTTCATTGATATATACGCCGTTCAAAAAATATAATTAGGTTCGAGAACAATGAAAATATAGTCGAAATAACTGTGCGCTATTTTAGACAGACAATAAATTCATTTGAAATAAGCAAATTAATGTTCGTAACTCAACCAAATCTTGCAGTCATTTGAAGGGTATATTTTGTTCGCCACCCATAACTGCAGGATTTGGTTGATTCATACTATTTTTTTTTACTGTACTAAACCCTTTTCTGAGTGTAGATACGCTTACGTATGTCCGCGATTTGACGTTAACCGGAGGCTCCCCCGCGTACACCATTGCGGCGCGGGGAGACAGGAAGAGTGGCGGAAGCTCCACCCGTTTGAGTTGTGATGATAGTACCAGTGGAGTACATAATACCTACTAGCCTATAATAGTGGAAGAACGAGAGAGCGAGAAGGGAACGAGACGGGGGAACTTTTATCGACTGACAAGCAACCAGCCCAAAGCCGTTAATGGATACTCAAACATGCGCTCCGGAGTGTATATATACATCCTTCATTCCCTCGTCTCTTTGTCTCCCCCACCTCGTGCCACCTCTAACACTGCCCTCTGTGGCTTTCGAACTTCATTTTCGAAAGTTCTCGCGGTTTCCCGACTCCCGACTCTGAAAGCTTTCATTATTTACAAGCACGCCTTATACACACTGTTGAATGCTGATATTCATCATGGCTATCCTACGAAACCCCCTGTCGAGGGGTGAAAAAATATACTGCATTACTCATGTTCGCTCCTTGTCATGAATTTTCCTAGGCTTGTGTTTCGTACTTAGGTGACTCGATGAAATTGCCTGTTGTAACAACATTTTTTTCAACAAAGTTTGAGTACAGAGTGAGGACAAGTGGTATGCATGATTTATGAATGTCTTGCTTGACGGACAAGCAAACTGTGATAACTGTAAAAGTTTCGTTCACTCTATGCCTTCTATAAAAATCTCCTTTGCTCCTGAAATTGTGCAGCAATTGGTGATCCTTTGAAAGCAGCCATGAAAACAGTTCTAAACGAATAAAAAAAAACCAAGCAGCGAAAAATAAAACAAAAGTGAAGAACCTGGATACTGTCGACGAAATACCGTTTTCGGGATACGAGACTTCGTACTCAATAAGTTTGAGTACAGAGTGAGGGCAAGTAGTATGCATGATTTATGAATGTCTTACTTGACGGACAAGCAAACTGTGATAACTGTAAAAGTTTCGTTCACTCTATGCCTTCTATAAAAATCTCCTTTGCTCCTGAAATTGTGCAGCAATTGGTGATCCTTTGAAAACAGCCGTGAAAACAGTTCTAAACGAATAAAAAAAAAAACCAAGCAGCGAAAAATAAAACAAAAGTGAAGAACCTGGATACTGTCGACGAAATACCGTTTTCGGGATACGAGACTTCGTACTCAATAAATCTCGCTCGAAATGCAATTAATCGAGCGTGCCCGAGACTGCGCTGTGGCGCTGCAACTTCGAAATACCGGTATCTGGTTGACCCTCGGTCAGTCTCGCGGGTTGTCCGGGGGTCCCCCGGCGGCTGTCCTCCGCCTCGGGCTATGCAACGCACTCCGAACTCCCGGTACTCGCGGCCACCGGGATCAGTGTACACCTCGACTCGCCACGCGGCCAACTCGGGGATTCGAAGTTGCAGGGCGGTTTGTTAGCCAGAGCGCGCGCGCGATCCTCGCGAGCCGAACATAATAACAACCACCAATTAAAATACCTTATTATGGTGGAACAATACGGTTTCGCGGCACGAGGGTGAGTCGGAGTGGCGGCGGGGGGGGGGGGGGGGGACTATGAGGACCGAGGGGATTAAAGGCCGGAGCGAAAAAAAAAGGTAGCCGCATGGTGAGAAAGGGAAGAGACCGAGAGACTAATGGTGTACAGTAATACCGCGGAGAGAATGGATACAACACCCAACGAACTGTACGAGCCGCACCGAACAACAGAATTTCAGGAGAAAAAAAAACCCCCAGTGGAAACAGCACGAAAAAGTCAATGACGGATAATATATAATTTTTTTAACGATTCCCCGTGTTCGGTAACTGGACCATTCATGGTTGTAGAGATAATGGGAAACCTGGAACCAGCCAGCCTCGTCAATATTGTGGTGTTATCGGCCTTTGTCAATAGACAAACTCGCGAGAGAATCGGCCGGTCCCGACTACTCGTTCGTCAATTAAGGCGAACCGGAAAGCTGTAAACTCTTCCCTCCTGCGTGTGTGTATTTCGATGCATTTGCTGTTGTTAATGCTGGCCATTCGGAAGGCCGGATCATCCGGATTTTCGAAACACTGAGTACTCGTAATAACGAGCTACGAAACGAGGGCTCTGTTCGGACGATGGCCGACCCATTCTTCGTCGATTCGCGGTATTCGGTGAATGGAAATGAATGACCCTAAAGATCGGACAGCCCACCAAGTAATAACAATGATGGAACAATCTGGACATAAGCTTGTTCATTTGTTGATTGGACCTGCGTTAAAATTTGGTTTCGAAAGTTGTAAATACTTTACCATGTTGTGCGATTTGAGAACGGACAACATGGTCTTCTGTAAGTCTCAGCATTGGATAACTACTTAGGGTAGAAGTACCATTTGTGGCCATTTTCACTGTAATTAATATTATGTCCATATTCGAATGTTGACACCTCGAAAGTATTCATACAAATTGATAATATAATCAAGATCATTTTTGTTTTATTTAACAACATAAAACATAAAATCCTTTTAAACTTGGTGGCCACAATTGGTAACGAAAAACGGTACTTCTACCCTACATTTTGTATCCCGCAACATTCACATCTTACAACTCATGGAATTATATATTTCAACCGTGATTGTAACGATTTTGGATATAGAAATCCAATCAATGTTAAGTAATATAGTTGTTTTTATATTACGTCTACAACTCAATGCCACAAGACCCTCGCTATTGTCATCCGAATTGGCACTCAACGCGAATATCCCTAAGACTTCTTGATTCGCAATTCGAATCTCGCAGTTCCACCGTCTTCGCGCCATGTCTCCCTGCGGAGCAGTAAAACGCTTTAGGACTACAGGTACTTCTTGAACGTACCCGGCTCGCCGGGGTCCCTGCTGCGCCCTTCCCGATGCTCCACATCGACAACGACGATCGTTTCCCTTCCCGGAATGCGATATGCAGGCAAGAACAGTTGACAGGAACGCAGCGCAGCGCCTCGGCTCTCTCCTTCCTGCAAGGCGGCGAGCACATCCCCCATCAAATATATTTAACGCGACCTGGCTCAACGAGCTCAGCTGCAATCTTGGAGTTTCACGGTTGAGATTGATACGACCAGCTTCCAGATTACAGCGGCTCTTACTTTCTCGCTGCGCCCATCTCCGCAGTTACTCGGCGCCGATACCGAAGCACTTCGCCTCATTCAGAAACAGACTACCCGACTATACGGGAGTCATCATACACCACGCGGCAGGTTTTACGCACACAGAGAGTGAGACAGATACGTGTATGTCAATGACGTTAAACCAGGATATGACTCTAACATTCGGTTTTGGTCGCGTCCAGCTGTTAATATCCTCGCCATTAAAGCCACGTTGATGGAACATCTGTACTGTCATACCAGAACACACATGAGCACCTGATACTATCTTTGCATACGCACACAATCCCGTCCACATGACGGCCCTCGCGCAGGCATAACGCGAGACTAACGCGAATTTATTCTGCATATCCATAGTCATCAGCGTGTTATCGCGGGCAGGTGATGTCCGCATTCGTCAGGGTTAACGGCACGTGCGTACGGACGAATTATCGATGAGGTGAACACAGTGATTTTACCGACTGCCAATCTCCACCCTCCCCCCTGAGGCGCATTGCTGCGCTTCAGCCGCGTTCAGCGGAGGTTTCCTCTTTAATGTTTTAAATCAAATTTGTTCCATCTCTGCGTAAACCCCTTGTAATCCATTCGACTCCGTCCTCGCCGGTCGCTGTGTTTCCCCTGGAATAACGGCAGTCCCTGTGCCCCAGTGGGTTCAACCACCACCACCATACACACCGTCCGTGGCGCCGGCCCCCCACACCAACGTTGTACATTTCGGTCTCTGGTTACCTTTTTTAATCTATTTTTCGCGCAACGTCGCCAAAGCTGGGATTAATCCCTCGCGCGGTAGTCGCTTCCATCGTGTACGTCGCGAGGCTCGCCAGTGCGTTAACCGTACCTCCTCCACAGAGAGACCCCCCCGACGGACACACTCCCTTTTCCACACATACGTTAAATCAATTAAGCTAACCCTCCATCTCTTGTTTTTTCTGTTCCAGGTGAGTAAGCGGCTCTTATTGGCTTAAGCCCTCCGCGCTACTTCCTTTTCACTCTGCCCCACTGTTATATCGATACTACAGTGCAGCAAGGCGGTAAGTAATTAAGTTGAGCATAAGGGCCTGTAAAACTCGGCATCTTTTTGCGTCCTCTCTCTTTCTGTCTCTCACGATTTCTCGCTCTACGATGTCCCCCTCTACGATCCGACACCGTATAGCGGAGTTGCCGACCGAGAAGTGAGAACGCGCGGCAGAAGAGCCTCATCCACGTTGCTCTATATTAATGCAATCGTTAAACCTGGCTATAGCGCCGGCGCTAAATCCTCCGGGAGGACCGGGAGAATGCCTGCCGCCCTATAGGACAACGTATACTGCCGTAGTAATAGCGGGGCATACTCCAGCTTCCTCTTCCACGGCGGATCTTCTTCCTGCTGCGCTTGGTACTTGGCCAGCAACGTCAAAGACTCGTTGCCGCTCGACTCCTCCTCGGCGCGACCTGAACTCACTCTCGTATAACTTCGACGTCGTCGTTGCCCACCCTGATAAAATGTACACAACGACGACAAGGCGGACCAGTTAGCGACCCGGGGAATAAAAAAAAGAACGCGGAATCTCGGGAACTAGGTTTATCGCCCTATTGTTAACTCCGCTATGCATGCGGTAAAAACCACGGGCATCTCTCCTGCCGTCATTAATTTTTCCCGGATTCCACCTGGAGATCCACGATAAAGCTTGGCTATTGGTTATGGCTATTGGGGCGCGTAAATTATGGACAAGAAAGTGGTCATTTAAGGTCCTGATGCGACCAGGATGGAAGACGTTTGGGATGGAAAACTTGCGGCTAGTGATTTTTCATCGCGAGTACGTTTAGGGAAAATAATTATGCGCGGATTAACGAGGCTCGGAAAAGTTTCTCACGTAACTTAGAAACAGTTTTTTTTTCCTCAGAAATTTCTGCCTGTTCTCGAAGACGCGAGAAGAGAGACGAACTACAGGGAGAAAACCAGAGTCTAATACTGTAGCAATTAGTGTCAGAATTCGTGTGCTCAATGCTAGCCAACGTAAGAATTTGAAAACTGTTCGGATTTTTTTCGTAATTATCACAATACCTCGTACTAAAATGTATCATATTTTGTGCAGTTATTCGCGTACGCGTAGGAAAAATTGTTTTTATTTCGAAGTATGTTGAAGTTTGCATCGTTGGAATGCAACGAAATTAAAAAAAAAAAAAAATGGTAATTAACCCAAACGATGAAGGGCAGGAATAAAACAATAATTTTTTTTTTCGTTCCCGTATTTCCTATGGTGACTTTTTATACCTATTTTCATAATTTGGTTTAATTACAATTATTTTGTATTTTAATTCCGTTGCATTCCAACGATGCAAACTTCAACATCATTTATTTCGATACGTATTTCCATATGAATAGCATATTTCAAATAAATCTAGTATTTACTACTTATCACCCGAGCCCCGTTTTCTCAGTGTAGGTGGATCCGTTTAACCAATTACTACCCGAAGTAATCACGGCAAGCGTGTTTATCGCCCCATTGTCCTGCGCACTACACCGAATAAAAACGACTGCGTCGCCGCATCGACACTAATTTCGCCGGGATCCCGACTCACCCAGAGATCTACGATAAAACCGCGGCGATCGATCGACGTACACCCGGCAAAGCAACGACAAAAAGACACCACCCGTCGCACACATCCCGCCTGTGTTGGTGCCGCCGCCGCCGTTGTCAGTGTATATAAGGAGTCCGCCGATAGGAAGCTCCTTGAGTGCTGCACAGGGGGTGGGAAGCGAAGGGGTTGGGCGGTGCGTTTTTCCTTCGACTGGATACTCGGAAGCGGGTATATCGACCACGTATAGCGCCTACGAGGGATCCAACGAGGACGGAGATATAGCAAGCTGGGCGATGCTCCGGCGACAAAAACAATATTTATCGGGGTAGCCTCTCCATCCCTTTCTCCCGCACTCTCGTATAAAGCCAGTCTCACCATTCTGTATCCTCGCCGCGACACTCGCTGTCCTCATCCTTCCTTCGTTCCTCGTCCGTGTCGCCTCTTTTCGTCTTTATCTCTCTCGTTGTGGATGTTGCGACGGTTCGACTGGCGTTGCACGCCGACGCAGCCGGCATCGATACAAGCGTCGCGCCGTATCCTCTTCCATTGGTCGAAAACGCGCGCGCGGGGTGATTGATTAACGATCAACGCTTGCATAAAACTGCAGTGCCCGCGGCGCGAGTCCTGCGCGAGGGGGGGGGGGGGGGGGCCCACCAGGATCAACGAAGGACCCGAGAAGCGTCAGAAGCGGCGGACGAAGCTTTTGGCACACTGAACATTTTGCTCTCTTGCACCGCAACGAATCCGCCGCCACCGACTGTTGGTACTCGACACTCGCGTCACGCCGGGCGCCCACGTTCATTCGTTTTCTCCGCCCGATACGCCCGGTGATCGACGATTGCATTAGCAATAAAATCCCCCCTCTCCGAGATCGCTCCGTCGTTCCGTCTTTTTCCATCGACTCGATGTGTCGCCCTCGATTTCTGTTATTGCTTTTCTTTTCTCCGCACCGGCGCGCGGACCTCGCGGCGCGTCGCCCCAATGGACTCTGTACGCGATCGGTGGAAATTATCCGGCGGATGTGAAAAACTCGTTTCTGGGATGCGTTTGGCTCCCTCGGTGTCGGATATCGCGGATGCTGGATGGGAATATCGTTGGGATTCCGCGCTTTGGGCTTGGCGTTTTTCCTGGGACTCTCGAATGCCGACTGTGCGGATGACACTTTTCTGGTAATCTTTCGGTCTTCCTGGGCCACGTTTCATCGAAGCGGTTGGTAACCGGTAAACAAAATGGCATTCCGGATTTTACAGCATTTTGAATTTTAAAAAAAGTAGATTTTCACTGTAACATCCACAAAAGTTAGGAGAGTAAGACGTAAATTTGTAGTTAATCAAAATGCGATGTGTGGGTGTTTGTAACGAAGTTTTCTTTAGTTGAAATAAAAAAAGAGTTGCAAAGTAGAACTTTGCACATTGCTTCCTCATTAATTTTCATTTTTTACAAAGCTTCCTCTATGAGGAACCCAAAGTGAATAAATAAACGTCTTCATAAAGGTGGCTTTGTGAAAAAGGGAAATTAATGAGGAAGCAATGTGCAAAGTTCTACTTTTCAACTTTTCATTGTTTGCATGCAAGTTAAGCTATATCTAAACGACACTTTTAATTTAACTGCAGGCCTTGTGATTATTATTCTTTGCTGCTATCTGTTGTTCCACGTTTGCGGGGACGTGGCTGAAGAAAGTATATCGTACAAAGGATACGAGTGTCAACGATCCCACGGATCGTTAATTAATTGACTAATTAATGCGTTTCTCGTGGCGCGACAGAGACGAAGTCAGCGAGCCGAGCTAGAACTGGCTCTCGAACCGGTTCGGGTTCAGTGACGAGGACGAAGGGCAAACGGGTCTCGCCCTTATAATTCCCTGCATAAACGTATACGATACCTCCATTTCGGACAATGCGTTAATGAATAACACTCACTCACATGCGACCGGGAGAAAAACTTTATTCGTTGAATACGTCGCCGCCACACCACGACATATGCAGCTGCGGTCTCCGGCACAGATAATATAATCAATATAATCAAAGAAAACATACTGACTCGCCGAAAGAAATTAACGCAATTTATATCGGGAATATCATAAATGTAAAATGAATTTCCTGCTGCCCTCTATAGAAATGTTAAAGTCGAAACGGGGCATGAGAGACATTGGAATTTATACACGTTTCTTTTTTTTTTCTGCTTTCTGCTTTGGAACATCTTTCGCCGTCTCGTGTTAATAAAAATGAGGCATATATCAGTATCATCGCTCATCGAGTTACAATATTTGAATATATCGATTTTGGGGAAAACCCGATCTAAAGTTCATGAAAGGAACAGTAATACTTTTATTAAACCATAAAATATTTATGCTTTACAACCATAAAGTATTTATGGTTTAATAACCCCTGCCAATTAATTTTGTTCTCATCGACAATGACAAATTGGAAATTAGTATCGCCAAGCGAGCGAGGAGAGGACGATAAATTGAATCGTAATAATGACGACAAAAATAACGAATTCATCGTCATCGGCTGCAAGTAAAAAAAACTCGAGGAAGCGATGTCGAAATTTTATTGTCGTTTTTTTCTTCTTCTTAAATCGTTGCTTCACCGCAGGGTCCGGGGTGCATTTATTCATCGCGCGATCTGCCGGTCGAGGAATCCCATTTTGGACACGTGGATCCCACGTGTGGCGAGCCGCGCTGCTATGCCGATCGTTTAATTGGTTATAATTAAAACGAGAGCGAGCGAGAGGCCCGCGATAATTAACGCTACGGCGGTTCGGTATAATATAGAACACGTAACGCGGAACTCGTTGATCGTACTTTTACGAGTATGCGTACAAGGGTTGCGAACCAGTATGGACCAGGCGATACGTGTTCGTGAGCATTTGGACCGCCTCGTAGCCGTTTCGGCGCGACCATGTCCTGGTCCCCGGCTTCGCGGGGTTCCACCGCCGATACAACGAAGATCGAGGCACAAGAGAGGCTCGCGTGTGGTGCGACGAATTCGAAATATGCGCCGGGCCCCTGTTACGTATTCGGTTCGACGAACAGAATTACGCACCGCCGGAGCAACGTGCGAGAAAAAACTCGTCAGCCCGGTGCGTGAAGCTCCTCCGCTCCGCGAGCAACGTGGCCCAGTCATTGGCACATCTGCTCCAGTCATTGGCTCTCGATTCTTCGACGCCCTGTGCAACTTTTTTGTTGCATAACAAAATTCATATTGGTATCCCCGAGATGACCGGAAATCTTCGAAATTCCTGTCTGATGGGGTGATATGACATAATTAGTCCTTAAGGATGTAGGAGCGCAGAGTATTCAATTCGCATAAATTCGAGAAAAGTGTGAGAGAACTGTAAATTCTCTTCTTGATGATTTGGAAATCTGAAAAAAATCATGGACACTAAAGGTACTGAAAAGATTAATTTTGCATAATAATAATTCCAAGATGTTATTAACAAATTGATTTTAAAAAATTGTTTAACAAATATTTCGGTGACCCAAGTTTTTTTTGCATGAAAATGATTCCTTCATTTTTCTGTATACGTATCAATTTTTTCAGATTTTTATCTAATCTTTGAAATTTGTTCATATATTCCATACAAAAAAACACAAATTTCAAAGATTAGATAAAAATCTGAAAAAATTCATACATATACAGAAAAATGAAGGAATCATTTTCATGCAAAAAAAACTTCTGTCACCGAAATATTTGTGAAACAATTTTTTTTAATCTGCAATATTAATCTTTTCAGTACCTTTAGTGCCGATGAATTTTTTCAGATTTTCAGACCATCGAGAAGTGTTTGCAATTCTCTCGCACATCCTTAAAGCAAATGACTGTCAATCACTGCGGAATTTACGAGCACAAATAGATGGAAACCTGAGAATTTTATTATCTTAGTTACGTTGGTCAACATAACCGAACATGTGTAACATTATATCCTGGTATCCACGGTCACCCTGTGCAGCTGCACCATAGCTGGAAGAGACGAATACACGTCCGCACATAATGTAAGGTCCCGGGAATTTGATGACTCGAAATTCTCGTCTCCCTTGTCGTGGCTCGGAGTGGAAGGAGGAAACACGCGAACCTGAGGGCTCTCAACATTTTTACGTCACCGAGCGCGCAACGTTTTGTCCCGGGGGATATGTCTTCTGGTTCGAAAGTAGTGCGTAGCATTATTTTTCGTCCGCGGGGAACATCCTCGTTCGAACGCACTCAACCGCTTTGCGCTTGTCTCTCGCCTCGTCGTCATCACGTTTAATGTATTAAAGTACCTCTACACCTGATAAACGAGAGGCATTCGAAGTGAGACACGGTGAGCGCGAGAGGGACGTACGGAGGGGAGGCAAAAAAAACTCGTTACGTTACGCGGTGCGAGCCGGAGAGACGATCCAGTTTTTCCACGGGTTAACTTCTTTCCCTTTTGTGTCTCCAGCTCTTTTCGCAGTATCGCGATGTATTTAGGAAAAATGCTTTTCCACCTCTCGACACGCAATGTCTCGGCGAATTTGCACAAATCTTTAGACAATTAAGGCACTGCTTTTTCACGGCAGTGTAACCCCCGTGGAAAATAAATATACACGAAATATATCTGACATATAGAACTTTTCGGACGATTACATTAAATTATTACATTAAATGAATGCATTAAATATTATTACATTAAATTAATACATTAAATATCATTACATTAAATTAATACATTAATCTACATTTTTTATATATTTTGGATACATCTTAGATATATTTTTCGGTCGTATATATTTTGCATATATCCTAAAATATATCCAACATATAGAAGTTTTCGGAAAAAATATATCTTGTATATCTAGAATACAGCTTTTATATATTTCGCACACACTTTATTTCCATATGGGAATAACAGAGCAGAACATTCGAGTTCGCGTTCAGTACATCAACTATTTTCGTTATGGTTTTTTTTTCGCTTAATTACCGGTCTCTTCTTCCCAGACGTCTGCAACTTCAGCGTCGTTATGCTTAACACATTATCCAGTAAAGGCGACAAACAGGAACATCACTGGAGATACGGGATAAAACATACGTAACACTTTTTCTGTAAGGCTTGAATGCAGGAGACACTGAGGAAGAAGACTGAGAAGAAGACTATCAGTGGCAAGAGTTCTTTTTTCTGTTTTCCACCGTCCCAGAGGAGTCCAACAAAATGTCTCGCAGTGCACGGCACGACGAAGATCAAGCATTCCGCTGGTGTGAGTTCCAGTGAAAGAACGCTGGTGTAGCCGAGTTCAATTTTTCGCTCACCCTTCGTGCCTAGATTGCTATGAAAATGGAGAAATTGTCCAACATGCCTTCCACGAGAGCGGAGGAAGAGGGGAGATCAGGTGGGGGGCGAGAATGTAGCACCGGAAATCGGCCCGACGTCTAGCGTCGGTGCTGGTGAAAATTTTTCCAATACCCGATCTGAGGCCGGGAGTCCTGGCGCGAGGGAACGGGAGGGAGCGTTGGAAAAAGTGAGAAAACGATGAAGGGCGAAACGAGGCAGAATGAAGGGAAAAGAAGCCGAACGTGGGGTCAGGTGGTTGAGGAAGGCACGATGGAGTCTGCGAGAGGATCGACTAACTTCTTCAAAGGGAAATAGATACGCGGTACTCAAACGAAACATGTATATATTAATATATATAACGTACATTGGTACATGGAGCTGACGTAGCACATGGAAAACTGAACTTCAATGTTCGAGATACTAAATGGGGAAAACAAGAAAACTGTAACTTGTTAGACACACGCAACTGATATTCCAGCGTGCAGCTCGTCTTTCCACCGGTATCTGCCAGTTATATTGACTTTGCGAGTTCTTGATTCACTTTGAAGTACGAAATTCGATTAGAAGACGAAAGGATTTCTCTCATTTAATAACAGCAAGAAGCGTATAACGTCATAACCATGTGTTTTTTTTTCTTCTGCATGGTGGAACGAAATTTCCACCATTTGATCAATGTCCGATCGGATTTTTGTCTCGACTAGGGTAATCACACGCGCTGGCGCGCGTGCCTGAAAAGCTTTTCGCGAAAATCAGTCTTAGAAATATATATATATTTTAATATCGACTTTTAACCTATACCATTGTTCCCAAGTCGCATATTCTACCCCCGAAAACACTGGTTATTAACCTTTTTTAATCGATTTTGAAAAAAATATTTTTTTGGCGACGAAATTTTTTTTTTTCTGTCAGAAATCGTAGATACGGCTCCGGACCGAAAATCGACCCCAATTTTTTTTCTTTTCAAAATATCGACTTTTAACCTATACCATCATTCTCAAGTCGCATATTCTACCCCCGAAAACACTGGTTATTAACCTTTTTTAATCGATTTTGAAAAAAATATTTTTTTGGCGATGAAATTTTTTTTTTTTCTGTCAGAAATCGTAGATACGGCTCCGGACCGAAAATCGACCCCAATTTTTTTTCTTTTCAAAATATCGACTTTTAACCTATACCATCATTCTCAAGTCGCATATTCTACCCCCGAAAACACTGGTTATTAACCTTTTTTAATCGATTTTGAAAAAAATATTTTTTTGGCGACGAAATTTTTTTGTTTCTGTCAGAAATCGTAGATACGGCTCCGGACCGAAAATCGACCCCAATTTTTTTTCTTTTCAAAATATCGACTTTTAACCTATACCATCATTCTCAAGTCGCATATTCTACCCCCGAAAACACTGGTTATTAACCTTTTTTAATCGATTTTGAAAAAAATATTTTTTTGACGATGAAATTTTTTTTTTTTTCTGTCAGAAATCGTAGATACGGCTCCGGACCGAAAATCGACCCCAATTTTTTTTCTTTTCAAAATATCGACTTTTAACCTATACCATCATTCTCAAGTCGCATATTCTACCCCCGAAAACACTGGTTATTAACCTTTTTTAATCGATTTTGAAAAAAATATTTTTTTGGCGATGAAATTTTTTTTTTTTCTGTCAGAAATCGTAGATACGGCTCCGGACCGAAAATCGACCCCAATTTTTTTTCTTTTCAAAATATCGACTTTTAACCTATACCATCATTCTCAAGTCGCATATTCTACCCCCGAAAACACTGGTTATTAACCTTTTTTAATCGATTTTGAAAAAAATATTTTTTTGGCGACGAAATTTTTTTGTTTCTGTCAGAAATCGTAGATACGGCTCCGGACCGAAAATCGACCCCAATTTTTTTTCTTTTCAAAATATCGACTTTTAACCTATACCATCATTCTCAAGTCGCATATTCTACCCCCGAAAACACTGGTTATTAACCTTTTTTAATCGATTTTGAAAAAAATATTTTTTTGACGATGAAATTTTTTTTTTTTCTGTCAGAAATCGTAGATACGGCTCCGGACCGAAAATCGACCCCAATTTTTTTTCTTTTCAAAATATCGACTTTTAACCTATACCATCATTCTCAAGTCGCATATTCTACCCCCGAAAACACTGGTTATTAACCTTTTTTAATCGATTTTGAAAAAAATATTTTTTTGGCGATGAAATTTTTTTTTTTTCTGTCAGAAATCGTAGATACGGCTCCGGACCGAAAATCGACCCCAATTTTTTTTCTTTTCAAAATATCGACTTTTAACCTATACCATCATTCTCAAGTCGCATATTCTACCCCCGAAAACACTGGTTATTAACCTTTTTTAATCGATTTTGAAAAAAATATTTTTTTGGCGACGAAATTTTTTTGTTTCTGTCAGAAATCGTAGATACGGCTCCGGACCGAAAATCGACCCCAATTTTTTTTCTTTTCAAAATATCGACTTTTAACCTATACCATCATTCTCAAGTCGCATATTCTACCCCCGAAAACACTGGTTATTAACCTTTTTTAATCGATTTTGAAAAAAATATTTTTTTGGCGACGAAATTTTTTTTTTCTGTCAGAAATCGTAGATACGGCTCCGGACCGAAAATCGACCCCAATTTTTTTTCTTTTCAAAATATCGACTTTTAACCTACACCATCATTCTCAAGTCGCATATTCTACCCCCGAAAACACTGGTTATTAACCTTTTTTAATCGATTTAGAAAAAAATATTTTTTTGGCGACGAAATTTTTTTTTTCTGTCAGAAATCGTAGATCCGGCTCCCGACCGAAAATCGCCAAAATCGGCCTCAGAAATTTTTTTTTTTCGAAATATCACCTATAATAGGCTAATCAATTTTGCGCTGCTGCGCTCTTCTAAAGCTTTAAAAGGTTACGGGCTTTGTCGCACCCGTCAAATTTATGTCAAATTCGACATCAAACTGATTTTGTTCACAACGGACTTTTCTGGCAACCAATCACAGCTCGAATAGTTTGCCAACAATGTTTTCCGTTACTAATGAACTTTTTAAAAGAGGAACTAACGCGCGCAATGGGAAAAACAAAAGAGCGGGTGGCAGTGTCTGCAATGTGAAAGACCGTATTGAGAATTTACACACGGTCGAGGGTGCACGCCCTTGACCTCGACGGAACCCAGACCTGCCGCGTGTTAACCACGCGAACTTTACCCGCTCGCGTATCCGCGTTTCCAAAAAAGGTGCTTAATGCACGCTGGAAATGAGCGCGTAAAAATAATTAACATCGGGTCCGTTCGCAACAGGGATAACGCTCTCTAGTGAGGCTAACCCGGCGAGGGAACGGGCGAGAGCGAGACGGTACGGTCTAAACACGGACCTTGTTAAGGATATCATGGTCTTGTAACCCCGGTGGAACACCCTCATTCCCCTTCCATTGTTCTGCAACGGAACAACGATACCATTTTTTTCCCCTCTTCTGTCTAGCGAAATCCCACGAGTGTCTGGGAAACTTGCTAACGCAAAGGTCGTGGCGAGCACGTTTAGGCAAAAGCGTTTCGTTCGTTAAATCAACGAGAACTTATAGCTCACTTCTTTTCCAGCCGCGATAATAATAACTCTATTACAAAATTCAGATATTTATCTAAATGTCGTTTCATAATATCAAACAAACGGGGATACATAATTCACATGTTTAGTTGATCATGGATAGGATTAGTTTGGTTAAGGTAGTCCTTGCGACCGATATTCATTTCGCATAAATTCGAGTAATTTGAGAGAAAATTACGAACATTTCTCGATGGTATAAAAATCGGAGATAATTCATGCACATTAAAGATACTGAAAAGATTAATTTTGTATAATAATAATTCTAAAATGTTATTAACAAATTCATGAAAAAAATGTTGTTTAACAAATTTGTCGATGACCCAACTTTTTTTTTATGAAAATGATTCGTTCATTTTTCTGAATACGTATGAATTTTTTCAGATTTCAGAGTTCACTTTGAAATTCGTGTGTTTTTATAGGGAAAATATGTGAAAATTCAAAGTGAACTCTAAAATCTGAAAAAATTCATACGTATTCAGAAAAACGAAGGAATCATTTTCATCCACAAAAAAACTTGGGTCATCGAAATATTTGTTAAACAATGTTTTTTTTCATCAATTTGTTAATAACATTTTCGAATTATTATTATGCAAAATTAATCTTTTCAGTGCCTTTAATTTGCATGATTTTTCTCAGATTTTTATATTATCGAGAAATGGTTGCAATTGTCTCCCAATTTTCGAAAACTTATGCGAACTCGACATCAGGCGCAAGGACTACCTTAAATATGATCTAAATATCTTTTCATTATAATGAACAAACGGGGAATACACCTTTCACATGTTTAGCTGATCATGGATAGGATTAGTCTGGTTAAATATTAGTTCTGCCTGCGTGAAAGGCATTTTCTTTTTTATCCATCAGACGATAATGTCTCGGCGCCGTTATCCATCAGTGTGACAAAACTCGCGGCGACGAGACCATTGGGAGTGGTATCCCGAGTCCGGGAAGAGGATTATTATAGCTGTTCATACCATCAGAACGTCGGGGTGTACACTTATCATCGATTATTCAAGAGAGGTAACATGTACGCTGGGCAGGGACGTCCCTCGCACTATACACGGGTATCTCGCGCGCTAATAGCTGCAATTACTAACCGCCCCCCCATTAGCGCGGCGTATGCATCCACGACATACGCTTCCATTCTTGGCCTAATCATCCACTCTGCGGAGACCTAGTTATTGCTCGGTAACTTTGTCGTTAGAAGCAGGGCGCAAAAGTCCACCACTCTCTCTCTACCGTCCGGAATAACGACTTCTCGAGACATTCGGACTTTGTACTTCGTGTTTGCGGTTTTGAGATGAAGTCACGGTTGTTTCGTTGCTACAAGTTAAGCAATTCGGCGGCCTCGTTCAAAAGTTGAATCCCCATCAGCTGTTTCCAGTTGCGTTTGAAGTTTTACTTCTCGTGGTCATGGTAATCCTGTTGGTAACTGTGCTCTCACCTCTTCCCTAGGATTTTGACTACTCTTAACCCGCGCAAAGGAAGTAATATTAAAAGAGTATTTTTGTAGTATGAACCGTCGAAGTATCCAAAGTATGTCGTATTGGACTCAGAAATACTCATTTCGTACTAAAAAAAAATGGAATCCTCGATTACAGGAAAATGTTTTTAGGGTACAATTTGCGACTTGTAATGGAAATCTGAGGTCAAAAACTGAAAATGTTCAAAAACCTACAATTGACGAATCGTCTTTCCTAAATTTTTTTTAGTTAAATTTTCAGTTTTTTACCTCAGATTTCCATTACTAGTCGTAAATTATACCCTAAAAACATATTCCTGTGATTGAGGATTTCATTTTTTTTTTAGTATGAAATGAGTATTTTTCAGTCCAATACGACATACTTTGAATACTTCAACGATTCATATTACAGAAATACTACAGAAATACACTTTTCATACTATTTTTTGCGGAACATATGAAAAATAAAGAATACTATAAGAGGGAACGTTTTCTGTCGCTAGAAGCAAAATTATATCCATAACCAAGTGACGACGTTAAAAGGGTGTTGAATCTTCATTCCAGAATCTTCGGGAGTTACGTGTGTCGACGCGTTCGCGCGAGACCCAGAGCTTACGTTCGATATCGAGATTAAAATCGAGCTCTCGGTTTGGAATGAAGATGGAGATGGCGAATGTATGCCCGGGGGTCGCGGTGCACGTTCGCCGTGATGGAACGGGAAGTCGCGGCAGTGGCACACCGGAGAAGCGAACGGGGTATGCGAGGCGGGAGAAGCCTGGTTGGCCCCTGGAATAAATCATTTCTGATTTTAATCAAACCGGAAAACACTCACCCGTTACTCTCCGTCTCCCTCGTTCACGAGAAACGCGTTAGGTAGCTACGTCTCCTCTCGTTCCTCAGCCTCACCTCCTCGTTTTCGTCTTCGTCATCGTCCTATTTAGAGCACGTGCGGCTTAGAGGCACCGAGGAGTGGAAACCATGGGAGAAAAGAAGTTCTTAGTTCTCGCGAGCAAACTGTAGGTCGGTATTTGAGAACCTTACCTTCCCCTAAAAAATTTCTCATCCCCTAAAAGGGAATACATTTCGTTTTATCTCATAAAAACATTTCGCAGTCGCCGCTGCTGTCATTTAGGATGGGGAGTTCAGTTCGTTTGGTACGGTTACGTTGGTTTAGGTGTTAGATAGGGTTAAGTTGGGCAGGGCTAGGTTAAATAGGGTTGGGTCCATGTCACTATTATGGGCCATGACCTCATTATGGTGCTATTATGGATCAAGGCCGTTGCGAGGGGGAGGAGGTTGTAATTGGAATATTAGATTCCTCTAAGTGCTCCAAGTCATTATATAACATTGCGATAGGTCGTCGCGCGAAGTCACAAATCAATTTTTTAATTTTTATCGTCTTTTTATAAATCATAACAACCAACATATAATCATGATTTTTCACTGCACTGTTAAAAATGATTGGAAGTTTTTATTCATAAACTGGTGAATTAAGGAGGTATCGTCGGTACAGTCCGTCAATTGCGCATTAAGATTTGAAACATTATTTAAATATACTTTCGAAAGGAAACAAGTGTCCAAAAAGGTGGATATGAATTAAAGAGATCCTGTATAGTGTAGAAAAAATATGTGCAATAAAAATTCACAGAAAAATAGCTCAGTTTATGCTAATAACTAATGGGACATATTATACACAGTTTTTTGGAAGTCAAATTCGTAATTTTAGTTCGATCTTGTCGAGCGACGGTTCATTTTGTTTATCGACGGACAATGCACAAATTTACCGTTGAACATTTGCGATTATATTCATAGGTCACAAATTACAGCCATTTGTTTATAAGAGAAGAAAATTAAACGACGAGTTTATCTCATTTTATTCCTAATCGACAAATAAACTGAAGAAAATAACTCGGTGAATTTGTAAAACGTTCTTCAACGAACAAAACGAGCTGTCGCCCTACAAGATCGACCTGAAATTACCAATTTGACTTCCAAAAAACTGCTTATAATATGTCCCATTGGTTATTAGCATAAACTGAGCTATTTTTCTGTAAATTTTTATTGCATATATTTTTTCTATACTAAACAGGATCTCTTTAATTCATATCCACCTTTTTGGACACTTGTTTCCTTCCGAAAGTATATTTAAATAATGTTTCAAAACTTAGTGCGCAATTGACGTGACTGTACCGACGATGCCTCCTTAAATGTAATCTACAATCGTGAAATTAAATGAATGAACTTTTATAGTAAAAATAAAGCAAATCATAAAAATGGAAGGACTTTTACATTAAAACTAAAGTCAATAATAAAAATTACTATGCCATACATTAATTTTGGAATGCACTAGTATATGAAATTTAGTGTGCCAGTTTATGCATAAAAACTTCCAGTACTGAACATTAAATTTCAAGTAGATTTTTTTTACAGTGTGCGTTATGTTTTATTTGAAGGTTCTAGGTGAGTGGATCGATAAATATTGTATCCTCAGTTAAATGATCACTAATTAACGAATGTGATATGTATTAACGAATTTTAATATAAAATTTCAATGTCATAAAACGATTATCTTCGGTTGGTCGGTTGAAGAACCGAATGTGAAACAAAAACGTCGAAAGATTCGCCAACGGGCCCCAACGTTCGTTCGCCACGTACAGAATTAATGGGACGATCGGTGCAGTTGGGATCGTCAGACAGAAAAGTCGTAACTCCACTTCATTGGCTTCGTCGGCTGCTGGTGCTGCTGCGGCTGCCGAATGGTGTGTAATGGCCAGGCGGGTGGGCAATAGGGAGGCGCGTCCACCAAATATAATAACCGGAAACTAAACAGACGAACGAACAATGACGCGCTTGCGGGCAAAGGTAATAAAATATGATAAACGTCACGAGCAGGACGTTCGGCTGCTGGTCTTTGTTGGCCGCAGAGAATCCGGCGGCCGCGTTCGAATGCAGCCGATATGCGGTTCTCCGAGCCGCACTAAATATTATACCGATTGCGGATGTTAATGCACTCAACGCACTCGACGTCTGAAATAACGCAATTTGGGATCCGATCCGCACAATGCGCTGCATTTTATCGCCGTATCGAGAATAGATTTTCGGCAGATTAAACGAGGAAAAAATGTCTCTCATTCGGGAAAGTGGAAGTAGTGGTGGCGTTTTTATTTATTTAGATCAGATAAAATTTATTTCATCCAAATAAATTTTTATTTCATATAAATTATAATTTATTAAAATTTATTTGGAACAAATAAAATTTATTTCATTCAAATAAATTTTTATTTCAAATATATTATAATTCAATAAAATTTATTTGGGTCAAATAAAATTTATTTGGGTCAAATAAAATTTATTTCATTCAAATAAATTTTTATTTCAAATATATTATAATTTAATAACATTTATTTGGGTCAAATAAAATTTATTTCATTCAAAGAAATTTTTATTTCGTTCAAGAAAATGTTTATTTCATTCAAATAAATTTTCTTTGCTTCGAATAGATCCCATCAGAACGATTTCTCTGGGTGTGTAGAGTTGCGTTACTCGGTAGTGTCTAAGTGGAGTTGGTGTTCAAAAGTACAATGAAATGCGATATACACAATATATATAGAACTGATTCTCCGCTACAACCGTAGTTACTTCAGCGCCGACTTGTTGAGGGAACACCCGGGCCTACTTGGCCCGAATCGGCCCGTGTATATATCGACGCTCGGAATTTCTGTATCACACGTCGCTTTGTTTAAACAAGAGTCTATGTACACGCCCGAGAGAGTTTTCGAGGGTCCCACACAGAGACGCGCACTCGGCTGTAGCAGCCCTTGACGTAAATTGGACCTCGTTAAAGCTACAGCCAAGCGATACACCGCATTTCGCCCGGGCGTGTTGCCCGACGACGTAACGAATCTGTAACGCGCCATGAAATAATGAAGTAAGAGAAGGAGGGATAGAGCTAGAAAGGTGCACGAGGATCGAGATGCGCCGAGACGAAGCCGCGAAAAATAAGAGAAGCAAGACGAAAACGAGAGCCGGTTACCGTCGCTGATTAAAATCCGTCAGGGCGCATGTACACTCATTTTCACCGTGGACGGCGTTACCACGGCCAAACGGCTCGCAGCCTTTTATTATTTTCCCGTTACGCACTTGCGACTCGGTAGGTTGCGTAACGAGCGAAAAAAAGCCTTATTTCCCACGGCGACGAATTATGCGGGTGAGAACGAGTAAGCGAAAAAGTTCGAAAAACATACGCGGGTAAGTTGCGAGTGACCCAATATCGTGCTCCACTTCCCCGCGGCTTAAACGGCTGGTGGTCGCGGTCGCTTATCCGGCGCATACATACATGAGCGAGTAATTAGTACTATGGACTTACTCGAGGGCACTAAGTTCTAGTTTATCGCAGTTTTTGCCGGCGCCAAGGGAACGAGAGGATAGCGACACCGGGGGTATAGAGATTCCGAATGAACGAACTGTAGGTATGCGCAGTTGCAGTATGTACGAGGGGGAACTTTGGACACCCGTTTTGCGAGCATTGGAACGAGAGCGTCGATCTCGAAATTGAAATTGTGGTGAAAAAAAAATGACCAGAATTTTCATCATAAATGCACCCAGAGAAATCGTTCTGATGGGATCTATTCGAATCAAATAAAATTTATTTGAACGAAATAAAAATTTATTCGAACGAAATAAAAATTTATTCGAACGAAATAAAAATTGACTTGGGCGAAATAAAAATTTATTTGAATTAAATAATTTTTATTTGATCCAAATAAATTTTATTTGATCCGAATAAATCCTATTAGGCCGACCATTAAATTGATTAATTTATTGGATTAAAAATAAATGTAAAAGGATTCATTTATTTAATGACCGACCTAATAGGATTTATTTGGATCAAATAAAATGTATTTCATTCAAATAAATTTTTGTCATTTTTTTACCACAGTTTCAATTTCGAGGTCGACGCTCTCGTTCCAATAATCCAAAGATGTAATAGTGCTCTAAAAAAACCAACCCCAATTTTTCACAGCACTTTTACATCTTTCTCGTGCGAATTGTTAAATACGACAAACACAAGATTCCATCAATCCATTAATTCCGCGACGCTCGCACTTGCCAGCTCGAATTTCCTTCGTTCAGCGTTTAAACGATCGAGCGCGGACCTGCCCCATAGATCCATCCGCGCCAGGTCTCTCGGAGATCCCGTGGATGACATTTTTGGCGCGGGCGCAATCTCTCCGATAAGGGTGGTGGGACGGCGAGTGAGCGTGACGAGGACGTGTGGGTCGTCGTGGGGTCCGAGCGGTGGCTGTATAACGTAGCTGGGAAAGAGAAAACTCAAGCGACCGCGTTCAAGATATATAGCGTAAGAAGAGGAAGCCGGGTGCTCGTTCGCTGGCAAAAGGAGGTTGGCAGGTACGTTATACGTATAAACGGAAGTAACGTACGAGGTTGGATCGTGGCCAGACACTATTTTACACTGAGGGGGTACAACGTGTGGGCCACACTGCGCTGTACCTTTTCTGCGCCTCGGTGCCGTACGTTCGCCGCTGGTGCGCCCGGTATGGTCACCGACTATAGCCGCCAGACTGACCAATGGACCACCGGATAACCCATGCTAACTCGGTCACGCGCTGGAAATATGTTTATGCCGCAGTTGGGACCGGAGGGTCTGACCCGAGTCCCTTTTCTATCTCTTTTTCCCCCGACGTGTCCAACGTACCATTTCCTATATCATCTGTGTGGGCAACCCATCCGAATGTTCGATTCCAAAAATGATCGGTTCCAGATTTCGTCAGATGTCATAAAGAAACGATTCATTCGATTCGCGGGATTGACGTCATTCACGATGAGAAATGATACCTGTAAACAAAGACTATTCGATATTTAACGATATAGACGGACAGCTTTGACTCTGATTAGGATCAGAATGGCAGGAAAAGGATGACAGTCGGTCTGCGATCTTTCGTACAGACTCGACAAAGGAGTGTTATATCCTACGCTCCTATATCATCTTTGGGCAACCCACCGAATGTTCGATTCCAAAAATGATCGGTTCCAGATTTCGTCAGATGTCATAAAGAAACGATTCATTCGATTCGCGGGATTGACGTCATTCACGATGAGAAATGATACCTGAAAACAAAGACGATTCGATATTTAACGAAATAGACGGACAGCTCTGACTCTGATTAGGATCAGAATGGCAGGAAAAGGATCATACAGTCGGTCTGCAATCTTTCGTACAGACTTGACGAAGGAGTTTTCTCCTACGCTCGGAAAATTTCATGTCCTTTCCTCTTTCTCGTTGAGGGTCTACCATTCTTCCGGTTGAAGCATATATAGTCAATATGCCATTTCTATGGCATATTGACTATATATGCCATAGAAAGGACGATCCACAGCGTGACTTCCCATGCAGTGTATATTAGGTAGTTTTATCGGTGGTAGCCACTTCGCCGGCTGCTCTGCTCACGGCGAGAGTTATTATCGCCGTAAATACGCGACAGAGTGGGAGCGCGGAGAATGGCGAGTGGCGCGCGGTATCACAGACACAGCGAGGCCACAGTGAGAAATCGCGTGGCTTTCGTAGGCATCAGCATCAGACCAGAAAATAGAGAAGAGAGAGCTATGGCACTCCACACGTATGCCGAAAACCAATTTCAAAGGCAATAAGAAGCACCGTCGAGGACTCCGGGCGGGCTCTAAACAGGACAACGAGCGTCGTTGAACCCCTTCCGGATTATCGTTAGGTTGAATTGAAATCAGCGAAACCCACTTGACCCGGAAACTTATCATGAGCACAGCAGTGTGGAGGACAATTAATGGCTTGGCACAGTTTTCCGCTGGATTTATCTGCGGAAAAAGACTTATCGCTAGCCCTTTTCCCATGTGGCCCAGTCGGAAGGAACGATCGCGTCGTGTAGCTTCAACGTGCCGAGATATCGACGTGACACACCGCGTGACGTCAGCATGTACACAGTCGTGGGGGTCGTGTATCATCGTTCGCGGCACTTTGGTGAAGAGGGAGAAATCGCCGGTCCAGAGTGAGATAGAAACGATCGAACGTGATGAGGGCGTGCGAATAGCTCTCAGTCTCTGTCGCGATGGCCTCATAGTGATAGCCGCAGCACGTACCCTAAATGACGATTCGGAACGTGTGGCGCAGGGTTTACGGGTACACCGCATTCAGAAGAGGCCACACCAGCGCGCGCCGTCGATGGGCGCGCGCGCTCTCTTGGATCTTTCGCCGGACACCAATTGACATGGCGTAAACGGTTCAGTCAACCGTCGTTTAGGACACGCCTGATGACTGGTCATCCGCATGCCCTGTCCTCTCCGGTTGCGCGCAGCTCCTTCAAACCAGTGTCCATATGACCGCGTGAAGGACAACAACTGTGCCACTTATACCTAATGGACATTGTGGATGCTCAGTTCTATCAATGCACATTGGGAGTGTTAATCTGGCTCATCTGAAGTCGTCGTTGCAGCGCAATAAAATTAACGCACATCCTTATTACTCAGTGTTGAGGTTCCCCTAGGTTCTACAAACAAAACGTTTCAATAATGCATCGGTAATGTAGTTACTCCTTGTTTGTGATTTTGTTTACGTTTGATGATCAGTCATCCACCTGCTCAGTGCTATCAATGCACATTGGGAGCGATAATCTGGATCCTTGTTTGTGATTTTGTTCACGTTTGATGATGAGTCATCCACCTGCTCAGTTCTATTAATGGACATCGGGCGCGTTCATCTGGCTCATCTAAAGTCATCGTTGCAGCGCAATAAAATGAACGCACATCCATTCAGTGTTGGGGTTCCCGTAGGTTCTACTAATAAAACGTTTCAATAACGCATCGGGGAAATAGTTTCTCCTTGTTTGTGATTTTGTTCACTTTGATGATCAGGTATCCACCTGCTGTCTTCTCAGTTCCTCCTTCAACCAGTGTCTATACTCTGTGTCGCTTGATTGAAGAACAACAACTGTACCATCTTGTTCCAATGGATACCATGGATGATCAGACCTATCAATGCACATTGGAAGTGTCAGACCGGCTCATTCAAAGTCGCCGTTGCAGCACAAGGTGCGAAATAGTTTCGCCTTATTTATAATTTTGTTCACGTTTGATGATCAGTCATCCACCTGCTCTTCTCTCGATTCCTCCGTCAACCGGTGTCCACACTCTATGTCGCTTGATTGAAGAACAACAACTGTACCACCTAGTCCCAATGAATATCGTGGATGATCAGACCTATCAATGCACATTGGGAGTGTCAGACCATCTCATCCAAAGTCGCCGTCGCAGCACAAGGTGTGCGCATATCACTATCATCCGGCGTTGGGCTTCCCGCACGTTGTGCAGATAAAATTTCAATATTGCATCGTCGATATAGTTTCTCCCACTTCCTCCGCGGATATGTGCCAGTTCTGCTGCGGTGGCTGCGCGGGCTTAGCCTCGCTGCTCTCTCTGCCTCCTCCACTTCCATTTCCGCTTATACCGCCAGCCACCGTTCTCGCCTTCATCTTACTTCCTCCGCGCCGTCTCGCACCCTTTGCGCAGCTGACTACCGCGGAAATGAAAATAGGAGCACCTCGAACGCATCGAGAGTGTGCAGTAGCTCGTTCTCTTAGCGCCCGCAGACCGTCTCCCTCTCAGCCATCACCCCGTCTCTCGCTCTCGCCGCGTCTTCCAACCGAGGCGGCACCCACCGCCCATCCACCGACGAGAAAGCAGCTCGCCTCATTGCGGATGCAGCAATGCAAGGTCGCTTATAACCACCTTAAGCTTCACGTGAAATATTAAAGCACCGCGTTACACCTATACATGTATAGCCGGGGCACGTGGAGGCGAGTCTCTCGTATAGTCTCGTTTTATCCCGGGCGGTTCTCCAGACTCTCTCATCCCCGGTGAGAAGTTTCCTTTTGGCTATGTAGAGGAGAAGTGCTAAAACCTTGATCCCGCTCTAGTTAATGTCGGAGCCGCGGGGTTTTTTTTTTTTTTTTTTTGCCGCTATATTTATTTTTACTTCTGGAGTATGATTGACGAACATCGCGACGCTGATGCTTCCGCGTTTCTATGAGGGATGACGAGTGCGGTTTTTTTCCACCCCCCCGGAGGGCTCCGTCGCTAATAACACCCTCCTTGTCTTCCTGGGAGCCTCGGCACCTGCCCGTAATACCTCCGAAAAGGAAAAATGTATAATAAGTCCGCGCAGACTGCCGGGAACTTGACGGCGCAACGCGAACACCGTGTGTACACCGGGGGTGGCTGCTGGCGTTTGTGTGTATACGCACCAGGGCTTTGTGGCTGCGTATGTAGCTCCTGAGTAATGCGATCGATATATTATATCGGCAGGTCGACGTCGGGCGCGCGAGTGCCTTGGCCTTTCCGGCGCAAGGAGAACGAGGGTGAAGACCTGGGGTGAAACGCTTGACGATGATAAATAACACTCGTTCCAACTTTGTACCGCTGGTAGAGAGAGGATATACAAATGAAGGTCTCTCACGCGATCATGATAATGATTATGCCGCACTTACGTGAGACTGACGGGGTATCAGGAACAAGCTTTAAAATTCCGGGGTTATGTCTCATGATGTTGAAGTTTGCATCGTTGGAACGCAACGAAATTCAGAAAAAAACAAAATTAATTTTTATTAACCCAAATGATTAAATTGGGTACAAAAAGTCATCGTAGCATAACTAATTGTTATGATGACTTTTTATACTTAATTTCATCATTTGGGTTAATTAGAATTAATTCTTTTCTGAATTTCATTCAAAAGATGCAAACTTCAACATCATTATGTCTCTTCCTATTTTATTGCAGGAGATATTTTTGCTTTATACGGTGTAATTAATTACTTTACTTGTGATTTTACGATCTCATTTTCGATCTCTTTTGACTCACAGGTTATCAGCAATGAAAAAAATGTTTGATTCGTTAACACTTATTTACTTGTTGTTGAAACGATTTTATGCGCCGATGGTAATAGTAAATCGTGGCGCGATTTAACAGTCAAGCAGTAGCCTCTTTCGCCGACACACCGGGTGCACAAACTCGTAAATATCGCGTTTCAAGAAATAAGTACGGGTTTTGTGGTCTCGGCCGTATTCCTCGCTATTTATGTGCAGCAGTAGACGAGTATTCGAGCGCGTTTTACAATCTTCAGTCGAGACCACTACCCCTCTCACTGTCTGGAGAGGGTAGTTTGCACTTTCGGAAGTGTGCAACGAGTGCCAGACGATTCGATACGAACCATTAAAAATCTGGCGCGAGGCCGCGAGACTCCCGGATAAGCCGAGAAATCTCACGACACTCACGGCAAGTTCAATCTATCCAGAACTGTAGAATTGATTTTTTTTTATCCGCTCTGTGCACCAAACGGTAAAAAAATATATTGTTTAAAAATCATCCTTGTTAAAAAAAAATCAGTATATGGTCTGGTATGGTTAAAAATAGGCACCTCGACGGAAGCTGCGTAAACGAAATCAACTTTGAAAATAAGTCTAATTAATAAATACTTAATACGGCTAGCGACATTTTTATTAATTTTCGTGTATCTCCTTTGCGAAGTTACCGACGGGACGGGAGTGTCTCGACGGGATGAATATAAACTGAAGCGTTTATATGATTAGCTCGCGTTCAAAGGGCGCCGTACCCCAGGGACCGTTCACTTCGTCAGAGAGAAAAAGTACGTCTCCTAATATTTTATTTTGTCGGCGGAAGCGCAAACGGCTAGCGTCTCACGTTTCCGCGAGGTACACGGGAGCCAGGAGGGTGGCCCGCGCGTCATTCACCTCGCGTCTCGATGAGCGGAAACCCGATGAGGAAACTCGCTCTTCAACACCGCCTTAAAGCTATATCAAAAGGAATCCGGTTAATATTAAATCCGCGGATAAGAATCTCGGCGTTTAAAAGATGCCCGCGCGTCGAACGAGATGTTGCTTTCTATCTCTCGCGTCTTATCGGAGTTCAAAGACGCGACGGACGTCGCGGGCCCTTCGCAGTTTTGTTCACCGCCCTCGCGCCCGTTTCACCCTATTGAAGTCGCGTCTCTCCCGCTGCTCCGTCGACTCGCTGTTCTCGCAAAAGGCGCGTGACGTGACGTTTCCTCGTTCTTCGGATATTATTAACGGCGAAATATTCGGTTCTTTGGAAAACTCCTCTCTCATAGTTGGCATTGGTTGAGAGAAAAAGCGTTAAATGGGGAATCAAAAGGTGGCGCAAAGTGACGTTGAGATTGAAAAATAATTACTTCGCAATTACAATTTTCCTCTCGTCCGTAATTTTTTAATTAATTGATTATTAATTCATTAATATAACACCGTTTTTAATTTATTCATTTGTATATAACGCCTGTTTTTTATTTTTTATTTTTTAAATAATTGATTATTAATTCATTAAGATAACACCGTTTTTAATTTATTCATTTGTATACAATGCCTGTTTTTAATTTTTTATTTAATTGATTATTAACTCAAAGATAACACCGTTTTTAATTTATTTATTGGTATATAATGCCTGTTTTAATTAACGTGCCGAATCCAACATAAGAGTTGAGTTGAACGAATGAACGATAAAATTAATATGTTGAACAGCATCCACTGCAATCGTCGGCTTAATCAATACACTCGCCACCTTTTATCGCACTTGTCCCCAATGCATTTATTCAAATTTATGCTGAAGTCGTTTAGAGAGTTCACAATGTCTTATTTACCAGCCGGTCGTTCGGTTCATTCGAAATTATATTTCCCGGTGACTATGCAACGCGACGGGGTCGAGGTCGCCCCAGACAACCCCATAGTTTCTTCGACGACTCGAAAAAAAAAAAAAAAAAGTAAACGGAGAAACGATCGTCTCGGTACGACGAGTCGTGGATAACTTGTATCTTCGTCGATGTCTTCGTTCGTCGTTCACCAATTTTACGGAGCGTCGCGCTTGTAAATTCACCGCGTCTGGGTGTCTAACGCTCGAGCGACAGTAATTTCGTCGCGATTAACGGGTCGATCGCGCGGTATAGTGTAGCTGCGGGAACTGTGTGGAGTATGGGCCCCGGACGCTCGAGTATTACCTCGGAAATTGTTCGCAGAACGATCCCCACCGAGGATGGCGAGCAGGAGCGAGAGAGAGAAAGAGAGAAAGGGAGGGAGTGGTTTCGACGACGTTCTAACTGATTAAATAAAACGTGTCTGATATTCTCGATTTAATTTAGAGTGGCAGAGCGACCTGCCAGTACGACAAGGAACTCGAGCCCGGAGAAATTGCACAGGTTTCGGGGGTTACATCCCTTTGGGGGTTCTTCTTCTTCTTTTTTTTTATTTTTTTTTATTTCTTCGCAGCCCAGGCCTCTCGCCGGGGAATAAATTGAAAATTTTTGTCACCACTGTGACGGCAGCCCGATCGTCCCGCAGTGGCTCGCGAATTGAAGAATAAATAATAGCTTTGCCGCCCGCTCTTGCGGAAATAGTCGCTGAATTCAATCGTCTCGGAACGCTCGAGTGCTCGATCAATCGGTGGTCTTTCCGCTGAGACATCTCGAAGCAATTCCGCGAATAGTCAATACATGCATAATATAATAAATCGCCAATTTGCTAACTCATTAACCGCGAGACCACGGCGGAATAGCGAAGCTCTGGAGTTCGCACTGCGAGGCGGAATATGATGTCGGTGTGAATGTAGTGGATTAAAAAAACCGTGACCTTTTATGGTTAACGTCACTGTTCAGCATCTGGGAATATTGAATTCGATAGCTACTAAAATATACCAGTGGAGGTAGAAGTTTCAATTCTCTACCCTTAAGGGTTTAAATTTTGCTTTTAATAATATTCTGTCAACAATGGGCATCAAAAATCCACTATTCAAATATCTTGTAAAATAAATGAACGCATTGATGTCAAATATATTTTTCAAGAGGGCTCAGATGAGAGCCGAAAATCTTTTGGATTTATTTCGACGGACTGTTCCATTGCCGAAAGCTTTACAACTGATGATAAGCAGCGGTCGAAATCAGCATCAGCAACAAAAATATTCGCGCCGGCTGTGATTTCCGAAGCCATCAAGAATGCAGAAGCATTAGGAACGTATATCTCGCCTTACAATAAGAAACAGCCTTAATCCCCGCTTTTTGTCAAAAAGAACTTAGTCCATCGGTCGAGATGTCTATATTCGTCTTTTCCGGATACGCGTCTCCCGGGCGGAAAAAGCCCGACGTCAACACGTTAATACGACGGTGAAATCGAGGGGTTTCCTTATCTCGGCGGTAGATTGATGGTCGGGAAATCGCAAGGCAAGAGCTGGAATCCCCGCGTTTTTTGCCAACCATCGATGCCCGTGAGCCATTATTGTTTTTCATTCATCCCCCATTGTCTGGCGTGCGGATGACGATTTTCCCGTGTCCGTGTGCGTGGGTGTTCGAGTCTGATGGAGCAAGAAGAAAGTGGGCGGCGCTTTTCTTGGAGCGTTTCGACGCTGGGGAAATCTCGGTTCCACATAGTCACCGACATCCTCATCCCCCCCAGAATAACCAGAGGCAGGAGTACGTCGTAAGAAATTCGGAGACAGCTGTGGGGGTGGAACGCAGCACCATTTGTGGAAGTTCGGTGATCGATCAGAGAGTAAACTGTACTTACATACTGATGTAAGCTCCGCGTCCCGGGAAGATGATGTAAAATCAGCGCGGATGAATTGACAGTCACTCGGGGAGCAAAGATCGATGCTATTTATTTTTTTAAATCAGTGGGGCCTTCGTATTGGACCTTTTCAAGATTCAATGTTTCCATTACGTTTTGAACCCTGACGTTTCATATCTGAAGTATGCGACCTCGTAAACAACCCATTTATTTGTGCTTTGCCGAGACGTTTTTCGAGTTGTGAGATTTTAAAAAATTAAAAACTAGGGGGGCTGAGCCCCATGCGCGCTAACCCCCCCCCCCCCCCCCCGCCCCCGACGCCGCCGTCCATATATCACCAATATAGAAATCGCTATATAATAACAATATTTCATCATACCTATCCCTACCTATTTAACTTAAACCTACCTAACCTAACCCTGATTAACTTAACCCTACCTAACTTAACCCTACCTATAACTTAACTCTACCTAACTTAACTCTACCTAACTTCACTCTACCTAACTTAACCCTACCTAACGTAACTCTACCTAAGTTAACCCTATCTAACTTAACTCTACCTAACTTAACCCTGACGTTCCATACCTGAAGTACGCGGACTCGTAAATGACCAACTTTTTTTTGCTTTGCCAAGACGCTTTTCGAGTTGACGGATTTTTCCTAATTTAAAAACTAGGAAAAATCGCAGTTGGCTTGCAGCTATTTTATTATTAGTACGTCTTATCGCGAAGGTCTAAAACACTGAATTCTCGGGGTTTCGTTAATCCCCGCGGAGACAATTTTTTATTTTTATTCCATCCATTCCCAATGTCGAAACACACGAAACACCACAACATTAACGCATCGTCGCACGTAGCCTCAGTGGCGAGACGCGAGAAGGCGACGCACGTGAACCGTCGAAAGGGGACGGAAACGCCGAGTGGGAAAATCGCATCAACGAGTTAGCCGTGACCTGTGCTACGCGCGCGCGCGACCAGTGCCGCTCGTTCGCGTAACTCGCGTGAGAGCCTCGCGCGTACCCGGAAATCTGCAAAATAGGTGCGGGCCAAATGGGATTCCAGCGTGGACGACGACAACGAGAGTCGAAACGTTGTTTTCCGTAATTTTACCAAACTCGAGGGGGCCCTTCGCCCATCTCGGTGTGGACGCTGCGCGCGGACTTCGGCGCGCTCGCGACCCGAACTGTTGGCAAATCCGCGGGAGTTAAGCCAACTTCACGCGCCCCGGCGCAGCATTTAGTGATGTGTGCGAAAGGCAGTTAACCGAGTGGTGGATTTAATTTGCGCCGGGCTCGCGATGACGAGCGGGCGAATGAATTTCACACCGTCGAGCGAATTTCATTCGGTCTCGAGACATACACTGTTAAAAATGTGGTGTTGAAAACTACACTAAGACGGTGTCTATATAGGTCCACACCAATCACGGTGATAACGAGCGGTGTTAAGGGAGTGTGAAACACCGACTTTGCACCTCAAAAGTTCGGAACTGCCGTTTTTCGTGAATTACGAACGGATCGAAGCGAAAATTGAAATACAGACGCCAGTAATGTGAATCTCGTTAGTGAATTAGTCAGAATTTTGATCTTCGAACAAAAAAATTACAGATGAATTACCCGCAGAGGGAATCTGTAATGAAAAATTCGATTTTTTTCTTCAATGTTTCGATAAAAACTGAGAAAAGCGACTAATTTATTCACGAGATAATAAAAAATCACGCATGATACGTGCATTCATGCCCTTATAGCGAAAAGTGTTACGTTGTTTTGTCGGTAACGCAGGAATAAATTTAACGAAACGGCTGGTGTTAATTATACACCGTAAAAAGTGTTACTATTAACACTGTAACAAGTAACACTAGGAAAAAGTCCACACCAGCAGCGTTTGACACCGTATATTTTTAACAGTGTACACGGAAAGAAAGGCTTGGTTGGATCTACCAGGAAATTGTTTATATATACGCCAGACGATTAATTGGTTCGACCGACCAGGTTATTGGTAAACATAACCAAGTGATCTGGTATGTCACCAAAAACTTGGTTGTCATAACCTATAATTTGCTTGGTCTAACCAATTAATCGTCTGGCGCATACCTAACCAAGCGCTTGGTAGATTCAACCAAGCCTTTTTTTCCGTGTAGCGAAACCTCGGGGAGAGGGACGAACAGGCTGCTGGGGGAAGAGGGACCAGGGGGGGAGGGGGAAGGGGGGCAGGGCAGGCGCGAACAAAGATATGATTATTCTAGCTATAAATGCGCCCATGCGCCTCTAGAACAATCGGCCGAACGCGCCCGGCCGGTCCGAGAGCGTAAGGAAGTTATATCTGGACAATTTACGAGCAGCTTGGTCCTCGCAATTCGAGGAGAGAATATATACCCCCTGCCATACTTCGCCTGTATTCTCCTTTCTCTCCGTCTCTCTCTCTCACTCTCTCTCTCTCTCTCTCTCTCTCCTTTCTCCTTTACGTGTCTCCCGTACCCTCCGCCGCGAAACTTGCCGTAAACTTTCGAGTCTCCAAGTTGGTCACCCAGTTACTACCTCCATTGTGCACGAGAGTTTCCATCGTCGCCGTATGACCATTACCGCACTTGGGCCTCGCTTCGACGAAGAACGAATCGCGTATGCGCACAATACCTGTGTCGCTCTGTGCGCGGCGCGAGAATTGGGTCCGACACGGAACACACGGACGCCCGCGGAACGTTTCGCTTCCGTGAAATCGAGACAAGAACGTTTCCCGGCTACTTGTGAGAAGTTTTAGCCGATATCCATCTCGAGAATCAGTCGCGCCTGCAGTTTTAACCTGAGATTACTGCTGTCAAAAGCGGTGCCACCAACCCAGAGAGCTTGTTCTTAATTATATATGGGATGTGACGTATGCGCCGCACGAACTCTCGGCACGAGGGACAAGTTTCGTAATTTTCAATATTTCTCTCCGTTCTTTTTATTCAATGTACTTACTTGTTGGACTTTATCGGTCGCTTTGGGCTTTTGTGGATTCAATTGTTGGTGTTCGATTGTCGAATGAATGGAATTTTGGAGGGACTCAGGAATCTGATAGGGATAAAATACCAGAGAAATCGTTTTTAATCTTTTCGAAACAAAATTTATTTGAATGAAATTAATTTAATTTGATATAAATAAATCCTAGTAGGCCTTCCGTTAAATAAATTATTTAGTTAAAAATTACAAATTACAAATGATTTTGCATGATATAAAATTTATTGCATTCAAATAAATTTTAATTCCATTCAAATAAATTTTAATTTCATTCAAATAAATTTTAATTTCATTCAAATAAATTTTAATTTCATTCGAATAAATTTTAATTTCATTCAAATAAATTTTATTTGTTTCGAATAAATCCCATCAGAACGATTTCTCTCTGGGTGTAGGGTCGAATTTATAGTCCCAAGTTTGAACTCAAGTTGGAACCTGAATTCAAACTTGCATTCAAACTCGACACTCCAAACTCGACCCTTATTATCATTTTTTAATTACCGGCAGCATAATCAGTCCCGAGAATTGGATAAACCAGCCGGCCGCTTGAAAATCAATCATGCAACTTCCGCCGCAGAGTCCGCGACATTGCAAATTTCCACGCTCCTGATAGAATATTGCAGCTTATCCATACAGCAGCGGGCGTCGGACCGCGGAGTTCAGGCATTATAAATCGTGCAATAAGCAAATAATAAACGTGACCGAGGAGAGATCGATTCAGTTACATTATCCGGCGAGCGTTCGGGAAGCGATAAATCTGTGTAAATTGAACTTTCAGCGTTATCAACGCGCGATTGTTGTCCCCGCGCGCCGCTCGCGCGCCGAACACATCCCATAATGCCGGCTGATGCACTTGCTCCGGTGGCTGCATTATCGCGCACGGCACAGAATTTCGCGTCCTCGCTCAGCAGGTGGGCGCGCGAAGCTGCTGCTCGCGACCCGCGTTCGCCGAAAACGCCGTAACGAGACCGAACGACGCGGTTCGCACAGTCGTGGCGAGCACGAAAATACCAATTTGAACTGTATCGACTGTACATTTTCATTGGGAATCGTTGAAACGCCCTCTCGCGCGCTGCGTCAACGTTTGCGCGCCCCGCGCTATTTTCACGAGGCGATATAGGGGAGACCGGGGTAAAACGGGCCTCCGGGGTAAAACGGGCCCACCATTTTTTTTATCATCGAAAAAAAAAAAAAAAATTAGGGTAAAATGGGCTCCCGTCTCCGTCGTACGTTTTGAGGCTTCTTTCTTCGTCAAAACTTTTTTTCCCGCCGTTTTCCGTGATTTTTTTTTATTCGCAGGCTTCTTCGGCAACATTTTTTTTCTCCATCAATTCTTTCCTGTACGGCGAATCCATCACGACGAAAATGTGCTTTTGTGTCACATTTTAGTAAAAGACCCAAATAATCAACACTCGTGCCGATCGGTAGCGGTTTGTGTACTAACTCATATTTGTTTCGGATTCTGAGGGGGGCCGTTTTACCCCGGAATTTTTCTTTGCCGACGCTCAAAATTGATGTTTGATATCGAATTTTTTAGTGAAAAGCAATAAAAAAAAACACTTTGGGTTCTGTCATAGAGCCGTTTTTTGCTTGGGGGGCCGTTTTACCCCGGTCTCCCCTACCTGTCGATCGATATGCCGCGTTCTCGCCGCATCACACGCTCGTCCTCTAAACACGCGTGTACAATTCGCGCCGATGCGGCGTTCACGCGATAACGGACAATCGCGAAATCATATTCGATCGCGCGGCCACGGGAATCGACGGCCCCGACCGTCCGAGGCTCGTTCGTAAATTTTCAGATTTTAATTAAAACTTTTGGCCACGTGTGAGCGTATGAAAACGCGCGCGCGCAGACCGCGCTATTGCCAATCGGTAAATAATGGGCAACGGTTGAACGGGCAATCGAGGCCGGGCACCCGAGAGTATACGCGATCCTGAAAGCGTTATTGTCATTAAATAACACGCGTACTCGTTATAATTTGACGCAATAGCACGAAAAAAACGGGACAATTGCGCCGCAAAACGACGGTGTTTTTCACCCATGATCCTGGAAATCGAAAAAGGGTCATATTACGTGGCGGCGTTTATTTTAGTATTAGAAATAATTTGCCGCGTTTAGGATCGTTGCGGGGTTAATCATTGAAATGAATATTTTTGAAAGGCAAAGCACAAGATTTTCCGTAAGGCAAAACACAAGATTTATCGAAAGGCAAAACACGCGATTTTATTTAGAATTAATTTATTTAGAATTTATTTAGAATATTTAGAATTAGAAATTTGTTTAGAATATTTAGAATTAGAAATTTATTTAGAATATTTAGAATTAGAAATTTATTTAGAATATTTAGAATTAGAAATTTATTTAGAATATTTAGAATTAGAAATTTATTTAGAATATTTAGTATTAGAAATTTATTTAGAATATTTAGAATTAGAAATTTATTTAGAATATTTAGTATTAGAAATTTATTTAGAATATTTAGAATTAGAAATTTATTTAGAGTTAGAATTAAGGGAACGAGCGGAAATGGATAAACAGAAATATGAGATTGTCGTCCGGTTCTCGGACGATTAGAAATCGCAAATAGTTTAGGGAATTTGAATGGAAGAATTTTAGCAAAGATTAGTGAATATTTTATAACGCAGAAAAAAATGGCCAGAACGTAACACGTCCTAACACAACTTCAGCGAAAAACGCTCCTGCGTTTTGTAGCATCAACAAGTGCTGCTTTGACGCCTCTTTTTTTTGCAATTCGCTCGGTGTTAGAAAAAGCGATTGTGAACAAGGACGTTTGCACACGCGCGTGAATTCATAGCCACGAGTGTGCGGAGCGAGCCATCGGGATGCACTATCCATCCGAAGAGCCATTCGAAAAATTCGAGTGAGTGCAATATTTCAAGCGTGAATGCGTATAACACCCTTCGAGAACTTCGGGCGCCGGTGGATGAGAAGCGTGCGCGGAGCTTTCCACACGTGTACATAACGGTTTTATACGCGCGTTACGTACAGTCATACACGCGGTATGCGGCATGAAACTACATATTTTCAGCAGGCAGCGCGCTCGATGAGTTAGCAACTCTCCTTCGGCGAAAAACTTTCCGAGCCTTCCTCTTTACTTCGCCGCTCGATGAAAGATAGCCCGGGATGCGTCGTTTCGGCGAACGAGATTTTTTTTCTGTTGCCAAAGCGGAAAATCTTTTTAGCAGTTTTTTCCTCCTGAACTTGGTTATAGCGAAGGAGTAAACGTGAAGTGAGTTGAATTGTAATGAAAACGGTATCTGTAAAATCATTTCTGGATTCGAAAATCCCAGTGCTGACAAAAAACTCATGATTAATTTTACAGGAGACAAAAAGACTGTGCAAAATCACTGGAATAACGCTTTCAATGCTCCAAATTTCCGGGAACAATTTTGAATCCCATCGTCTCGTCTCGTTACACGTTAGTAATATATAATGGATTTTTGGTCGGAAACAGCGTGCGACGACCATACATCATTGGGGCCTACTTCCGTCCTGCCCATAACTCCGGCAACGGACCGATCCACTAGCGGGCGCTGATTTATCTTACCATTCGGGCGACCAGCATGTCCCCTGACTCCATTACCGTACCAGTGAACTCGCATGATCCTCCGTTCCTACCGTGCGCGATTCCCTCGACGCGCTTCCGCGAGCTTCCCATTCGTCCCTGTGCGGCGAAATGCCATAACCGTTTAAAAAGAGAAATTAGATCGAGCGGTATGACATCAATTGTCATAATTATTTTGCCCGCAATACAGGAACAAAAAGGTTTAGTTGGGCATTCATATAATTTGCAAACGTTTTTGCTAGGCCGCCAAATTATTTTTCTATGCTGACAAATTTCTTTGTCAGACTAACAAATATTTTTGTCAGGTTGACTAATCCTTTTAATTGTTAGGCCAGAAAAAAGTATCACACGTCACTGTATAAACAATTAATTTCTCTCGACAAATTAATTTGCCACCAAACTTAATGTGGGCTACCAAAAATGTTCGGTAACTGTGCCAACTCGCCCTGCCTCAAAATCCAAAAACGGATCGCCAAGCAAACCAGAACTCCTGGCGTAAACCAAAAACATCTGCGCATGCGCGAGCTCCCCGTTCCCCCTTCCCCCTTCCCCTTCGCGATTGTTCCGCGGGAGCCGGCAAAATATACAATTTTGAAAGGGGGATATTTCAGCCCACCCCGCGTATACCTATAGGCCGCGACGCTAAAGTTCATAAAAGCGGCGCGCGCGGCGCGAAAAGGGAACGATAACAGAGCCCCGACGGCAAGATAAAAGTCGGGGAAAACAGGGAGGATGAGCGATATAGAGTAGGCTCGGCGAGGAGAAACGGTGAGGGATGGAAAGCGAAAGAGTGAAAAGGGTAGTTATGCGTTTGCTGCACGGGGTACGTACGCTGAGGGCGAAACAGGAGAGAGCAAGAGAGAGTGAGAGCGGCCGAGGCTGGTGGCAGCTGAGGGAAACGGCAGAGCGCGAACGGACAGAGAGCTTTCAGCCCCACAGAGCTCTTCATTCCCCTGGTCCCGGGGCGCAGGAGCCGCGCGGTGGTGGCACCGAGCACCACGGGGCGTTGTAATATGACATCGCAGCGTGAATCCAGACGGAAACTCTCGGTGAGCTGCGCTCGCTCTCCCCGCACAGCGCGAGAGCAATGGAATCACGCAAAACCCCTGGTACACCGAAGTGAGCGAATCAAGCGAACGCGTGGAGCAAGCAATCCAGCTCGCAGCAGGAGCGCCGGGCGCAGGGTAGTTTCTCACTCTGGTCCTTGGGAGAGTCTCGCTCGCTTTCATCCTGCTGGGCCTCCCTGGTCCCCCTCCTCAGCTTCACGGAGGGTGTCGCTATTTTTCATTAACCGCCCGATCGACGCCGGGACCAGAACCAGAAGCATGTTTTATTTGGCGTCGCTGTTTTTTTTTCATTCCTTTTTCTTTTTAATTTCTTTTCTCCTATCTCCTCCTCTCGTTCTCCTTTCTCTCCGCGCGCTTCACTCTTGAACGGGGGTGTCGGAGTCGCGACTCGCACTCTTTCCTTTTCAATTTCTACCCACCCCGCGAATCCTTTCTGCGCCCTTGTGCTTCCGCTCTTAGAGGCTCTGGTTTCTTTCGCCTCCCTATCAGCCACCTCGACCTTTCAACTACCACGGCCCCATATACTCGACATCTTCGTCTGAATCTTCGCTTTCACGGTCTCGTCGTCTTGCTCATGACGTCGTCGCCCCCCCGCCGCCGCTTCTTATTTCACGTCCGCGAAAGAATTCTATTATGACCGAAGCGACGCGGGGATCTTCGGGAAACAATGGGCTGATGGAAGCTACGTTTGAGACTGTGAAACCCTTTGAAAAGAATGTAATGTATATAACTGCAGCGTGTCTCAATGGTGTCCTGTTCTCTGCAATCTCGTTAGATTCTTTTTTTTAGTTATATTTGACACCTTAAATAAGTGCAAAAATGTGATCCGTGCTTGATGAACGTCGTCGTGTTACAATAACATAAGCGTGAAGTTGACGTCTCGTGTCAAAAATAATCTCGACGAAAATTCCTCCCGTGATCCTGTCGTAAAAAATTCGTGAGTCACAAAGTCCATTAGATTATTTTTTAGTTATATTGGAGACCTTAAATAACTGCAAAAATGTGATCCGTGCTTGATGAACGTCGTCAGGTTACGGTGACATTAGCGTGAAGTTGACGTCTCGTGTCAAAAATAATCTCCACGAAAATTCCTCCCGTGATCCTCTCGTAAAAAATTCGTGAGTCACAAAGTCCATTAGATTATTTTTTAGTTATAATGGAGACCTTAAATAACTGCAAAAATGTGATCCGTGCTTGATAAACGTCGTCAGGTTACAATAACATCAGCGTGAAATTAACGTCTGGTGTAAAAAATAACCTCGACGAAAATTCGTCCCGTTATCCTCCCGTAAAAAATGCGTAAGTCACAAAGTCCATTACATTCTTTTTTAGTTATGTTTGACACCTTAAATAACTGCAAAGATGTGATCCGTGCTTGATGAACGTCGTCAGGTTACAGTAACATTAGCGTGAAGTTGACGTCTCGTGTCAAAAATAACCTCGACGAAAATTCCTCCCGTGATCCTCCCGTAAAAATTCGTGAGTCACAAAATCCATTGGAACGTCTCGTTGTCGATCGCTACGGTAAATCTTCTTGTCCCGAAACGCCGCCGCGCCTCTTGACAGTATTCCGCTCTGTCTACCTGATGAAATTCGTTAAAAATGTCCGCGGAGTAGAAACTGCGAGTACGTATTTAATATTGATGACAAATATCCAAGATCGAACCCGGGGCAACTTCGAGATGCCAAAATGAACTCGCGGAAGAGGACGGGTGAAGTCGCGCTCGCCAAAGCATCGGCAAAAGTTTGGCCGAGTGGTGAAAGGTTATGGAGGAAGTCGCCGGCGTCGTCGCCCTCGTCATGCTCGTGAAAAGTAGGAAATTTTCGCGAACGCGCGTTCCCATGAAAAATGCCGGGCGTGGAAAGCTTCGAGGATGCCCGGTCGGCTCCGGGTACTCCGAGGATTGCGCGACGACGACGACGACGTAGGTACCGGGGCGACGACGGTGAACGAATGAACCGGCGAACGGACAGACGGACGCGCGCGCCACGACATTATATATAAAAACTTTTCCAATCATACGTCGTGATCGTAGCGCACGAGATGCAGGCATCTCGCGCTTCTGGGTTATGTGCTCGAACTCGAATAGGACCGAACCGAACTACTGCATCACCGAGCAGGTGCGGTAGAACAGGAACTCAGGATGCCTTCGGAGGTGAAGAAAAAAAAGGCTAAAAAAATATTATCACGTATTGAATTTTTCTTCGCGTGACGTTCGCTGATGGTAAGTGTGGCGCACTTTGGCGAACATAAAAGAAACATGCAATGGATTTTATTGTATTATCGATTGTGATTTTATTGTATTATTGATTGTGATTTTATTGTATTATCGATTGTGATTTTATTGTATTATCAATTGTTATTTTATTCTATTATCGATTGTGAAAATTTGAAGCAGCTTTTTCCAAATTCTCAAAAACCGAGCTCTACAAAGCTAAAGTCCGGCGAGCTCTTCCCTTTATTTTACCCTGGGCACCAGCCGCTTTCAGAATATATAAAGAATAGTCTACTTCGGATTCAAATCTGCGGGAATTAACAAAGCAATTTATTTTACACTCTAACAAACAAGGAATATCAGAGAAATTGAGATTTCCGCAATTGCATGTGGATGACAAGATAATATAACACAAAATATGAATTCTTTTACATTGTCACAACATTTTTTGGAATAATTCATAACGTGTACCGAACAGATTCCTGCTGGAACTGCAATGAACGATAATTCGGACGCTGTTGCGCCCAGTTCAAAATGTTTCGTTTGCTATGATAAATCAATGCCATTAACTCCAGCAAACGCCAGCGACCTAATGTTTTTATAAGATGCTCTTTTACGAAGCCGGGTATCTCGCGTAAGAGCGCGAGCACAGGCGCAGAATCCAATTTTGTCGCAGCCAAGTTATCTCCCCGAGTGTGCACTTGTTAATACAAATATTTACCTGCCAACCTGTACAGAACGCTCGTCTTTAATACCCGCGGCGGTGCCGCTCTCTCTCTCCACGTGATATGCAAGCGCGCCTCCCGCGCGCAATCGTCTTGGAATGCGTAATTTGCGAGACCGAGATTATGTTTCTTGATTTATCACGGGCCATGAAACCAGTTGGGGAAAGACGAGCTGATATGGCAAGGGTGGGTTACGTGTTAACTGCAAGAAGATGGTGATATCCACCGGCGCAAGACGACGCGAAGAGCCCCGGGGGCGCACGGATTGCGGGGCTAAATATTCATCAGGATGTCTCTGATCTTACCCACCAGCTATATGAGACGCTACACCGAGACGAGGGAAGCGACTCGCGCGGCCCGCTGTTTTTACGAGAAATTCGGTTGAATCTCAAGTGCTGAGGGTGAGACCAAGTGACGACTGTGGGAAACTCCGTCGTTTAAAAAAAGCTGTTGTTTCGGGAGGCGAAACGCGGGGGGGGGGGGGGGGGGATTTCGTGGGTGAGGAAAGCGAGAACAGAGGAAAAAAAAACGTATAAATAAGGGAGAGTGAAAAAGAAGAGCCATCAGGAGGAAAGGTTCGCGGCCGGGACTCGCCGCTCGCGCGCGGGGTGGCTTCGGAGTACAGCCTCGGGGTGGATAAATGAAGGTAGAGCGACTTAATGAGTGCCGCGGGCGCATTCATATTTATGTGAACGAAACAACGTGGCCAGGCTAGAGGTGTGTATAGTTGCTATGGCTAGCTCGAGGCACTGAATCAGACCTGGCCCAACACCCCTTCATCTAGTACCATCGTATCCACCACCCACTCGGCTCTCGCCTGGCTCACCTCAACCTGCAACGCCGGCCACCCCCCTCAAACCGCCCCTATTTGTTTTTATAATGCTACTTGAATAATTGCCGACAAGGGTGTACGGTGAGCCGCACCGGTGGAAAAGGGAGGAAAAGCGAGCGCCGAAAAATGTCCGTTTCATTTTTTGCCATTAATCCCGCCGACGGGTTTTGCGCGTCGTCTTGCGGACCTGCGTATTGTCTATTTTCTTAATTGGTTCACTCACAATTGTATGAACTGAGCTTGTGAGGAAGTGTCATTATTTTTTAATAAAGCTTATAGGGTATGGCACACAATTTGGCAATGTGATGCTGTGATAAGATCGTTCGTGGATTACGTTAGTTGGGCTACCAAGATATTTATGTACATCGATCTTATGCGAGATAATTTGTCTTCTCTGACGGTACAAGTTGAATCCAATGTTTGAACTAACAGGGATGGGAAATCGAAGAGTTTTATTTTATTTTTCAACTAGCAGGTTGTACTGGCTCGCGCAAAATTTTTGAAGGTCTTTCGCTTTTGTACGATTTTTTGGGGACTGGATTTAACATCCTGTAAAAATATCAAAAAAATCAAGATATCGCGTTCCCCTTTGCTGCATTCTCTTCGTTATAGAGTTTCCTCTCGAACGCAAAAAGAAAATACAGGTTTGGTCGATCGAAAAAAAGTAACCTCGATTTTAGTGATGTGTCCCAAATTTCTGATTTTGGGACAGACTTGAATTAAGGGCGGCAAGGCTTTATCATTTATCGCAAACATTAATTAAGGGGGCTGGAACAGACAAACAAACAAACAAACAGACAAACAGACGAAAAACTTTCCAAAATATATAAAAGATTTATCCCCGACAGTTACATCCGATAACGATTTCACCGCGACAATATAACCACGCTAAGTTTCGTCCCACCATCGTAGTTTAGATCCCGCGTCTCTCATCCAATTCTATTTTCCTTCATGACTCTTGCGGGCGCTCGCGTCGCGTTCCTGCAGTAACGGCCCGCAGCATCAGCACCCTACAGCCCGAGACAGCCAACGGCTGTTCAGGGTCGTGTCGGACGTTACGGAATACTTTCGGCGCGGAATGTTGTCCGCGGCGGTTAGCGTTCGATAAATTCCGCAGGGTCTCGGTACCGTTCGTTCGTGCGCTCTAACCGGCAGCATCTCCCTCAAAGTACCCGCGTTCCAAGCTGAAGATAATTTAGATTCCCTGGGGGTGATTTAGCCGGGTTTTTATTGGCCCCCGTCGGCGTTCGGCCGAGGCCGCTGCGGACTGGCTCAGGAGCGAGAGAGAGAGAGCGAGCGCGGGCGGGCGCGTCCGGCATGAACATACATGGAGGAATATATACATACATAAGGTATACGTATATGGAGAAGTCCAGTCCACCAGAGCGATGCACTGCACAGTTCACCGATGAACGCTGAACCGTGTACCATCTCCTCGCGCTATAACTATATACTTACACCATTAAATCCCTCTCTCATCTCTCGGGTGCTGCCGGCGGGGCGAAAGCTTTTATACTAGAAAATCCTCGTTCTCGCGCGCGACCTTCCTCGTTTTAAGCCTTCTTTCTCTATCGTCTAACGCTAATTCCCGACGAATTATCCTCCGCTACGAACGTGCGCTGCATGCCCTCTATACACGACGCCCGGGCGCACCCGCAATCCACTGCACCGCGACCTTCCTCCTATAGCTGGCACGTGACTTTTTCCAAGGGACGTCGCGAGAAGCGAGAGACCCATCGCAGGAAGTTCAGCGCGATTTTCCATCGAGGCGTGAGGCGCGTTCGATACCTAGATAAACAATGAAGAGCTCTGATAGGCTCCAAAAGCCTTGCCAACATGTGTCAATTGGGTTTCATTTGTCGTTCATTTGCTCGCAGGAATTTGGATTTCTCTTGTCATCCACGCGGAAAAAAAGACTTGGTTGGAACTATCAAGCGCTTGGTTAGATATGCGCAAGACGATTAATTGGTTAGGTCACCCAAATTATAGGTTATGACAAACAAGTTTTTGATGATGTACCAGATCATTTAGTTATGTTGCAAAAGACTTGGTTGGATCTATCAAGCGCTTGGTTAGATATGCGCCAGATGATTAATTGGTTAGATCACCCAAGTTACAGGTTATGACAACCTAGTTTTTGGTGACGTACCAGATCACTTGGTTATGTTTACCAATAACTTGATCGGTCTAACCAATTAATCGTCTGGCGCATATTATATAACCAAGTTATAACCAAGTTCTTGGTACATCCAGCCAAGCCTCTTTTTCCATGCAATCCGCATTGGCCACACAAATATGGATCACCCTCAAGATTTTCCTATTAGCTCAAGACAGGAACAAAGTGATATGTGACCTCTGTACCATGTAAAGCGCCTTAAAGATTACAGACTCTCCTGACGGGGTTTAAGATACTCGTCGTTCAGTTCAGCATGAAACACTCCGCGTGCGCACACTACCCAAGCGCCGTACATCAACCACTCTCTCTCTCTCTCTTTCTCCTCCACATCCCGATATCGTCCTAGGGATTTTGCCGCAGGGTGTAATCGAGCGCCCGGGTGAGAACTTCCCGCAGTACAAGGTAGCGGGTTACGGATTCCTGAACTACGGTAGCGCGCGCTGGTCGTAGCGTTGCGCGACGTGGGTACTTCAAGGAGCACTGCATAAAGGGGGCGTGTGTTTCTCGCACTTGTAAGCCTCCTCCTCCTCCTCCTCCTCCGGCCCTCGTGCCGCTGAGTTATGGAATAATTATGACGATCGTCGTGCGGTAATGCACCCATAGAGCCAGGTGCGCTAAGATTAGTGGGGCTGGCAACCGTTAAGGTCGCATCGGGCTTCCTTCTGTACCGGGCGCGACGCCCGTCCCCCTTGCACCCTGGAACTGTACCACTGTACCCTCCGTCGTACGCTCCCCCCCCTCCCCTCCTCCCTTCTCACCCTTCCGGGTCTCCTTATACCACGACGCGACTACGGGTTCATGCCTGCCCTCCAACGTTCACCAATAAGGAACGGCAAGGCGAGCCGTGTTACACCCGTGGTATGAGAGCGGAGAGAGGGTGAAATAATTGTCGGGACGCGTGACTCTCATGCCAAGCATCCCCTACTCGGACGCGCCCAGCCAGCCCCGCGACTCCGGGACCACCGCAATGCACCCATAAACTTAATACTCTGCTGGCGAGTCGCGCCCCCCTCGCCGGGAGCTATACCTCCCCCCCCCCCCTCCTTCTCCTATACTCGTCCTACCCCTCCTCCTCCTCCTCCACCCCTTTTGGTTTTCCAACCTCCCCGAGCATCCCTTATAACCGCCATAGCTACCGGCGCGATACGATAGCCGCTATACTGTATGTACGCTTGGATGTGTATACGGCACTCCGGCATTCTAGAACTACCACCATCGAAGCTACTGTAGTACGGGCTACAACTGCGCTAGACTCCCGCGGCTACGTTGCCATAGCTACGCCTCCAGAGTGTGTGTGTGTAGGTATTTCCAATTTTTCGTTGAGGGATGCTGGTAGCATAGTCGCGTCAACATTGCGCACCGATCGCGCGCTGCCGAGGGAAGGCGGAAGAGGTGAGGCGCCGACGTTTCTCGATTATCGGCACTCATTGCCAGTCGGGTCACGAGCTCTCCGGGAATGTGGGTCAACGTTGGCATAACAGAGGTTGTTAATCTATTTTTGACTGTTCGATGGTTTGCAGATTTTTTTTTGCTACGTTCGACGTCAAGGGTTCGCGGTACTCGATAATGGGTTTGTTAAATCGAACGCATATCGATCAGTGCCCTCGTTAAAAAATGCTTCTTTGGCGTGGAAACTTTGCTTTACACTTTCAGAAGAAAGTGTAAAGTTCAACTGTTATTGCAGTTAGGGTCATGTCATTAGGTTGTCCGGTTTGGAGTTCTTAGGGTTACCGTCTGAGTGTCCAACCACTTGTTTTGTTTTTGTGTTGGAATGAAATTTCACTATAAGCTCCGCGATAACTTGTGGTGCAATGAAAATATGAGAATGCTGTCGTGGTGTCTGCTTCACCGGTAATACCGTATCATAAAGGGGGTCTGTATGGCGGCGCGAGACGGGTAGGAAGAAATAGAAGCGGCAATGACGACCGAGCTATAAAAATTGCCAGGGTGAGCAGGTGAAAGGACGGTATATATACGACACAGGGGTTGAAAGTATACCGAGCTGGGTGGAAATAAATAAAAACCACAGGAGTGACTCCCGTCGGTGCTGTACTGCTGCTCAACTGTATAGCCGTGCGGTGAGGGTAGAAGAGCAGAGTGGCGCGTTTCTTCGTCGTCGTTGCATGGACTGCAGTCCTCCGAGAGCCAATATCTCGACTCGGTTCGCTTCTTGTTTCGCACTCTACAGTAAAAAGCTACTTCCCTCATACACACCCCTTGCACCAGTTTCCACAGACGCCAATAGACGCTGAAATAGAAGCCGTCTGGCGGTTGGCTCAGGAAAACCGACGCCGTGTCTCACGGTGTCTCATCACGAGGTCGTAACCAACAATTGAATAACATTTCGTTCGCGAGAACCCCTTTAAAAAAATGACTTCACGACCTTTGTCCTGCATCGGAGGGTCGAAAATTGGTTCAACAATAATTTTACAATTCATAATTAAAGCCAACGACTCGGCCGGCGAAGCTGCAACGAACGCGGTCCAATTATTTAACCGAAGTTCGCGCGATAATTGTTATTATTTATTAATTAAACAAACTAATTACTTGCTGTAATAAAAGTGAATCAGTAAAGCGCGAACAACGTTTAATGCGGAGCTGCAACCAAGTGCACGTTAATGTATTTCACATAATTCAGCGGTGGAGAAATTTGCATGCGTCATACCCAGCTCTTCCGAGGGCTGCTTTCACTTTGAACACGTCAACCCGACAACGACGACGAGCTTCCGTTTCTTGGTCCTGCCACGTAGAGTTGGAGAACGTGAACTCTTACTAACTCTCCGCGCCGTAAGACCCGAGCTAAGTAGCTTCACTGACTCCCTTCGCGAAGTAGCCCGAGTTGGAATTGCGCTGTAGAATAGGTGCTTTCTCTTCCTTTAGCCTTCATCCGTTTGCAATTTTCCTTGTTCTTTGTCTCGCTCCTCCCGGGGACTCAAACCCAACTTCCCCGGGGGACCACGCACTTTCAGTCCACTTTACCGCTTAATTGTGGCTTCACCCAGTGAACTCTGAGTGTATTTCTTGGTATAACCGTATTCAACGCCAGGGTGTTGCGTAATGTTGAGGTCCGCGTAAGAAGGGAGAGGTCCGGTGAATTCGTACGAACAATGTTCACCCCAATCAACACGTTGTTAGAACAAAAGGAAGTGAATTGTTATTAGAATTGTTATTACATGGAAAAATAAATAATTTCTCTATTGTTCGATCATAGGAACGATGAATAGTAATCGTGTTTCGCTCGAACTGTTTTCAATTCTAACAATCATGCCCCATTATGGCTCGACAATTCGACCAAGTTCTAATTGCTGATTATAGCTTCGCAGCTGCACTCACTGCTCCATAGGTCCGTCTTCGTATTAGCAGTCGTACACAACTGCAAATCCATCCCGGGAACTGCCGTGAAGACGTTCGAGTGATTTCTAGTGAGCTCATTATCACCCTCAGCCGGCACAATAACTAATGAGAGATATATCCAGGAAACTCGACCGACTATGCAAGACTGCAAAGTGGCTGTTCGATCTCGTACCTCAAGATCGGAGACATCAGCTTCGTGAGGCACAGATAACACCCTCCCTAGTAGAAAATCTGAAGCGTTACATTTAGACCTAGTCAAGCCCTGGTTAGGGTCACGTTAGCCCGGCTAGAGCCTGATCAGAGCCTGACCAGGTCTAAATGTCCTGGTCAGGGTCACGTTAGCCCGGCTAGGGCCTGATCAGGGCCTGACCTGGTCTAAATGCCCTGGTCAGGGTCACATTAGCCCGGCTAGGGCCTGACCAGGTCTAAATGCCCTGGTCAGGGTCACGTTAGCCCGGCTAGGGCCTGATCAGGGCCTGACCTGGTCTAAATGCCCTGGTCAGGGTCACGTTAGCCCGGCTAGGGCCGGACCAGGGCCTGACCAGATCCGAATGTAACGCTACAGATTTTCTACTAGGCCTACGATGATTTTGCAGACAGGAAATGAAGATATTTACATCAACGAAAAAACCAAGCGTCGTCATCATTCTCCGTCACCCTCAGCAACAGAATCCAACCAATGATGCCGACATTTTGATCACACGAAATCTTCGTCTCCCGTGATATCCGCACACGAGGGACAAAGGGGTGGTCGCCCAAAGCCGGCGCAGAATTTATATGCCACCGAAATGGTTTGCAGCTTCGTGGAGTCGCGCGTCACGGTGTGCAAGCGGCGTGTCGTAAAAGTCGAATCATATAAAAAGACGGGTAATTCGGCAAAATGGCTGAGGGTCGCAGCGGGATATCTCAAGTTACCTTCGCTCCGGCAGGTCGGTCTTGCCGGATGAGGATTTCGAGCTCCACGCCAAAGTCGTGGCGCGCGGTGAGTTTTAAATTCGTATAGCCAAGGTTGGAATACCTTTTGTCTTCCTCCTTTCCTACCTCGGTGCCCACCCCTCCTACCCCTCCGTTTTCTTTTAAGCTCGCCTCCCGATTTTTATCGATGGTAGTTTGCTACCAGAGTGCAAGAAGCTCCGCGCGCTCCTGTGATTTGTCTTTCAACGACAAGGCGCCTCGCCCGCAATCCGCCCTGAAATCCAGCCCGCGATGTTCGCCGTAAGATCCACGAGCGCGCGGTAGCGTTTCGCGGAAAAACGGCGAATCAAATAAGTTTTGCACCGCGAAGATTCCACGCGGATGGTTCTGCCCCGCAGGACTTTGCTCGCAGGCGGGGCCCCCCAGCGCCGTGGAAGTCCGTGATCGATCGAGTTCGATATCCCAGGGAAATTCAATTCATTCCGACTCGTGACGGCGGCGGTAATGAAAGTCTCGGGGAAAACGAGTCGAACGAGTTTGAACTCACGCGGCTGCCGGGGTAGCCCCCCCCCCCCCCCCCCCCCCCCGGTGCTGCTCTCCCGGACCTGATGCTTTTCTCAGTTGCAGCCGGCAAAGCTGGTTTGCCGCGCGGTTGTACGCGAATACGTCTGCATCGTTGAATGGCGTGCATCGAAATTGCTGATATCGTTTCAGATTGGCTCGCATCTACCGCTCGCTGGGCTCCCTCGGCGCTACTCTGCTTCCTCAGATGCTGAGTTGTGTTATCCACTCAGAGTTCTTACAAGCTTGTTGCGATTCATGGACATTATGTACCCATTTGTTACCTGAGGGTTTGTGTTGATTCGACGCTCTGTTGCTGTCGCGTATATCAATTATCGCAGGTACTTTCTTGGTACCTCCTAGACTTTTATATATTTTGTACTCACCGCATTGTCGCATTCACAGCTGACAACATCAACAAAAACGCTGTTACAGTGATGAAGACACCTTCCTTTTTTTAGGAGGTAGTCTCGGTACAATCCCGTCACATGTGAGTTTCGAGGAAAATTTCGAAACCTTCATGAACATTTTTTACAGAATTTTGTCTAATTTTTTTTAATTGCGTTTTTTGCCACCCATTTTGCTTAAAAAAATGCAATAAAAAATTAGACAAAAATCTAAAAAAATGCATACGTATTCAGGAAAACGAATGAATAATTTTCATCAGAAAAAAGTTGGGTTACATTTTGGGTAACATTTTGGAATTATTATTATACAAAATCAATCTTTTCAGCACCTTCTACATGCTTGATATTATTCAGATTATTATCTCATCGAGAAGGGTTCGAAATTTCCCACGAAACTCACATGTGACGGGACTGTACCGAGACTACCTCCTTAAAGTCGCGCAATGCAATCTTTCGTTACTTCTAAATTTCTCACTCTCGATTCTCACAAGCTTCTCGTCTCTTTTCATCCCTCGTGTCGGGATAATGTTTTCATATTTCTCCCTCTCCGTCGGCCGGGCGCGAAACACGTTGCGTCAACCAGCGTCGGACTCACCCCTCCCGCCTGTCTCGCTCTCCTCCGGCGTTCGCTCAACCTTTGTGCGCGCTGTATGTCACCCTCACTCCCTCCCACCTATCCACCTTTCGCTTACACCTTTTGTCACAGGGAGAACAAAACGCGTGTAAATTGGCAGACCCACCAATAGACCCGCGCTCTGCACCCTCATGCATCCCTGCTTCCTCCTCCGCCTCTGCCATCACCCTTACCCTCTTGCCACTTCCTCTGCTGCCGCTGCTGCTGCTGGTGCTCAATGCTCTCGTATATTCCTCGACCCCCCGAGAGTGCCAACGGGGTGTGAATTTCTCCTATACGCTACCGCACTCTCAAACCGTACGCATATGCGCGTACGTGTATATCCGACCAACAGCACCCGCAGCCAGTGGTGCGTTTTCTTTTCTCTATTCAGCCCCGTGTCTCTCTCACTCTCCCGCCTCTCTCCCTCTCACGCCATCTCACCTCGCGTGCCCCTATTTTCATTCTTTTTAATTTCTATCGCTCTGTCTATCCCCATCTTCGTTACTCTTTATTCAGCCCTCGGTATACGGACTGTTTTTGTCTGTATGTGGTACTATAGGGTCATCAGTGGAGCACAATGATTTTGTTTTTATTTCAGAGAACCGAAATACCTTTAAAAAAATACCGATTAGGCGTTTTCGAGTGCCTATGCGATCAATTTTCCGAAACAATTTTTTGAAATGAATGAAAAACTCTTTCCTCGTCTTTCTTACGTCCGTACCGTGTGAATGCTGATTTGCTGGAATCCGAGTGCGATCATTGCCTATTTTCATTCTTTTTATTTTCTATCGCTCTGTCTATCCCCATCTTCGTTACTTTTTATTCAGCCTTCGGTATATGGTCTGTTTTTGTCTGTATGTAGTACTACAGGGTCATCAGTGGAGCACAATGATTTTGTTTTTATTTCAGAGAACCCAAATACCTTTATAAAAAAAATAATATAAAATATTTAAAAAATACCGATTGTGCGTTTTCGAGTGGCTATGCGATCAATTTTCCGAAACAATTTTTTTGCGAGCTGTAATTTACGAACCAGGCTGATTCCTCGAGGCAGTTTCTGAAAAACGCAGAAGCCGAGCTAAACTGTATTCGGCTCGATACTCTTTCCTCGTCTTTCTTACGTCCGTACCGTGTGAATGCTGATTTGCTGGAATCCGAGTGCGATCATTGCCGGTCGTGCTTAAGGCGTCGGTGTGCCGCCTCATTAGCATAATTGAAACCACTCAAACCAATTGGATGTGGATTAGTGAGTCCGGGGCGAGGCTCCCGCTGTTACATCGCTTCTCCGGACGGCTGTACGTCTACGTCTGTTGTTCTACTCCCTCGCCAGGCCTCTTGCCACTCTATCTCACCCGGCGCGAGCCACTCGCAAAACTGGCCTGGTTTCGGGAGGCCCAAACTAATAGCGGTCCGCGGTGTCCCAGGTTTAGTGGACCAACAAGGTCTACATTTCAGGCTCGTACCGTTGATTGCGCGGGCAACGGAACTACCAGGGATAATAAACCGAATCATGAAGACGTATATGTGTAAGCTAATGAAAGAGACCCCAATAAATAACCTGTTTTTCAATATTCACTTTTAACGCGATTGGATACTTTATACTCCATTAAAATTATAAAATGCAATACGATAAAAAAATAAAACCAACATTCAGAAAAATCGTGGTAATTATGGTAATTATGAAGTGAAAGCTACGGAGTTTCGTGCCATGTGCACAATCTTTGTAAATCATGGCAATTAATTGCATACTACATCAACCGTTTTATAGTTGTCACCCACACGAACGAAAAATGTGTAGCTGTCAGTTTACAGGCGCCGCAGCAAGATTTTTCGTTCGCTGTACGCGAATGCGGCAATTTGCAATGAATAAATAAAGTTCTCTCGACGTTGCAAAATCCCGTTAACCCAGAATCGAGATTGAAGTGTTGAAAAGTACGTATTTCGTATTCGGATCAACGAGAAGGTCACGCAGTCAGTATCTGGGACGCCGGTCCGACGGGATTCGATGAAATTGACGGGACGTCGTTTGCGTGTGCTATAGGGGAAACCGGGGTAAAACGGGCTTCTGGGGTAAAATGGGCCACCCTTTTTTTTATCATTGAAAAAAAAAAAAAAAATTAGGGTAAAATGGGCTTCCGTCTTCGTCGTAAGTTTTCAGGCTTCTTTATTCGTCTAAACTTTTTTTCCCGCCGTCCTCCGTGATTTCTTTTATTCGCAGGCTTCTTCGGCAACAGTTTTTTTTTCTCCCTCAATTCTTGCCTATACAACGAATCCGTCACGACTGAAATGTGCTTTTGTGTCACATTTTAGTAAAAGACCCAAATAATCAACACTCATGCCGATCGGTAGCGTTTTGTGAACTAACTCATATTTGTGCCGGATTCTGCGGAGGGCCCGTTTTACCCCAGAATTTTTTTTTACCTACGCACAAAATTGATGACTGATATCGAATTTTTCAGTGAAAAGGAATTAAAACACTTTGGGTTTTCTCATAGAGCTATTTTTTGTTTCGGGGGGCCATTTTACCCCGGTCTCCCCTATATAAGCGCGGCGCACGAGCGGCCGGCGAGAAAACCCGAGGTGAAATTATTACTTACGTTCGCACCTCCGAGTTCATACCACTTTCGGGGCCCGCGCGTACGTGTATTTTCGCCCGGTACAGGCGAATCCACGTTATACGTACAGTGCGTTTGACCCGGCACGCAGAGCCCCGCCGAGTTCGCTCTCGTCTTCTCCTCTTCACACGGGTTTAGTTCGGCCCAGGACGCGCGATCGGTAACGGAGCTCGGTGCCGGTCGAGACCCGGGTCCACCCCGGGCCCGGAGAGAACCACTTACAGAAACGATTCCCGGTAAGTGGATAATGAGAAATCGTTAAACTGGTTCCCGACCGCCGTAGCGACCGCGCGAGCTCGGCCCAAAGTGCCGACCTGCGCTCGATCTCGGTGCGAAATCGACACCCGCCCCCCGTACGCGCAGTCGAGAAAGACGCGCGAAAGTTTTTTTTTCCACTCCTTTCTTTCGTCCTTTTTTCTCCCCCCTTTTTTTCTCCCTCTCTCTCTCTCTCTCTCTCTCTCTCTCTCTCTCTCTCTCTCTCTCTCTCTCTCTCTCGCTCAATCGTATCTCACCCTACGGCTCTGCTCTTTACTTTAAGGCTACAAAGAAGATAATGACACGAAACACGAGCTGATTTTGTAATCTTTTCGATGGGTCTTCGCGGATACTTCGACCGCGATACTTAGTTAACGGGCCAAGTTTTTCGTTTTTTTTTTCTTTTTTTTTCACCCTTTCCTACCATTAGGGGATAAATGCGCCTCGCGATATCGTTCACGGTGTCAATTTCCACGTGGAGAACATTTCGAGGTTGAAACACGCGAATTGTCGATAGAATACAAAGTAATTTTTCGCAAAGTTTAGGGATCCAAAAGCCGGGACTGTCGTGTGTGTGTGTGAGCCGTAATTGGCAGCGTTTATTTTGTCATTTCTTTTTCTTTTTCATCAAAACGCGGGTTGCAGAGTCAGCGTTAGTCATGGTCACACCCTCGCGGTCGTAAACCCGTACGAGACCCGTGGATCGTGCTCCTACACCCGGAGAGAGTGTGTGACTTATGCATCCCTCAACTCGCGATAGTTTTACAGCCGTGCATAATAAGTTACGGTAGTACACGCGATTTCTCGAAGTACCGGAAAATAATACACCCGACTCCTCCTCATCTCTCTCTCTCTCTCTCTCTCGCTCTTTGTTTCTTTTTTTTTTCTTTCGTCTGTACTCTCTCTCGGCCTCTCTGTTTGCTGTACGCACACCGTTAGCTCTCGCCGCGCGTATATTATGCAGCATCGGGCACGCTTCTCTCTTCCCGGAGTTTCGACGTTAACGAGCACCTACGCTGTTTCTGAGTCGACACCCGCAAACGGAAGTGCACCGACTGTGCGGAGAGTGGCGAATAAAAGTCCGATCTCGAATGTATAATAAAGCTTCGAATGCCAAGCAATCAAACGTGAGGTTAAATTAAAATATTAATTGCGTCAAAGTTGTCCACAGGGAATATGCATAAACAATTAAAAGCCAAATCCAAGACATCTTATGGGGTAGGAAGTGATACCAGGAGCAGTGGGAAGGGAATTACTTAAATACCCACAAAATCTTCTCCAGGAGGAAGCAAACTGAATCAAAATTGAAAGCAGAGACAATTTTATGGCGTTTTTGGTCTCCAAATTAAAGATATCATTGGCCCGGAAAATTGCAATCAAACGTGCGGTTAAATTCGAACATTAATAGCATCAAAGTTGTCCACAAGAAATATGCATAAACAATTAAAAGCCAAATTCAAGACATCTAATTAAGTAAGAATTGACACCAGGAACAGTGGGAAGGGTCATACGTAAAAACCCACAAAAACCTCTCCAGGTGGAAGCAAATTGAATAAAAACTGAAGGCAAAGGCAATTTTATTTTGCGCTTTTGGTCCTCAAATTATAGATACCATTGCCCCGAAAAATTGAATCTCATATCAAACCGAAAAGGTCATACCGTTAACGTCAACGGATCTTCGCCCCTGTTCAATTCCATCAAGTATGGCGTCTTGAAAACTGCGAAACTTTTTGAAGACCCTGTACGTTAGCGTTACGTCAACGAGACGTGAGTCAGACGTGGAAGGGTTGAGAGGGTGAGGAGGGAGGGGGGGAATGCACATGATGCGGAGGGACAAAACAATCGAGGCACGTATGCATTTCAGTTTCGTCGGGGTCGCGAATGCCTCTATCTTTCTCACTACTTTACAACCCGCGCGTCTCTCGCGCTTTCGCACGGGGTTCCCTCGTTCTCTCTTTCACACCCTCCAGATACTCTCGACTCCCCGTGCCGGGGTAAGCATGCGCGCCTCTCTCCCACATGTGCTTCTCCTCCTCCCTGCGCCTCAGCCTCGCCTCAATCGCGTATATCCCGGGTTTGTGGGCTGCTGTACCGGCTCCGCGCGTTCTACATGACCGCATATAGAACACCCCGCCTGCAAAAACTCACACGTACGGCGAGAGCGCGCCGCATGCATGGAAACACAGCCTCGCAGCGCTCGTTTCCACGACGAATGAAACGAGACGCGACTTCGTTCGTCGAGCCGTAGGTGCCGAGCGAAAATGAACGCCGCAGTCACCGAGCCGACGGATCGGTGACCCCGTAATGACTGCGCCAATTAAATTTTTCTTTTTTTCGCTTTGTTTTCTCTTTTTGCAAATTGAATTTCATCAGCGAGCGAATGCGAACGCACGGGGTGTGAATGGACAAACAATTTTTTGTATACTGACGTGAATGCAATATGCAGTTGTCGGTTTGTATCGTATATCGATACCAACGGAAGGTTTTAAATTATCACGAGATTTACGCTGAATTTTAATATCCTTGATTTGTGGAAATGATGTAATTGTTGATCGTTGATGGATCGGTTTTTGTGACCTCGTCGCAAATCCTGCTGTTTTCGCGAGTAAAAATTGTCGTTGATTTGTAGTCGTTGTTTGAACTCGGTATACATGATTTGGGTGAAATACATGTATTATATCGATACCAAAAGGAGGTTTTAAATTATCACGAGCTTACGCTGAATTTTAATACCCTTGATTTGTGGAAATGATGTAATTGTTGATCGTTGACGGATCGATTTTTATTACCTCGTCGCAAATCCTGCTGTTTTCCGCGGGTAAAAATTGCCGTTGATTTTTCGTCGTTGCATGTAATCTGAATACATGATTTTGGGTGAAATACATGTTGAAACCCATGCCTGCGCAATGACTCGTGATTCGAAATAGTACATTGAATGCAATCCAGCCGATGGCCCGTCAAGTCTTGATGGATCAATGGTTAAATTATATACATGGTGCAGGGACCGGGGAAGTGCATCACTGCAAGTGTGCGCCGTTACATCACATACATAGCGATATTGCGGGCATGTATAAGTACCGAGATAGAAATTACGTCGGCGCTGATATACGTTGCGGAGTCAGCGCCGGCCGGAGCTCTCGGAGCCGGCGCGTTTTCCACTCCCGAGATTCGTTTTCCCATTCAAATTATGCGAAACTACTTCCTGAGGGTAGTTTCCAATTTGCGCTGGGGGAGAGGAGCGTCCGATACAGGATCGAAATTCGATTAATTTGGCCATTCCGCGTTAGATGGATCGCGATGCTTCGAGCAGCACGTGATACGGCCGCGATTGAACGGAGAAACGGCGAGATATGGCACCAGATCGGTTGCGCGTCCACGATATACGGGAGTCGGTATATTACCGACGGCTTTGGGCTTAAGTTTTTGAATAATGATGGTTGAAGATTTCGGCACTGTTACGGTCTACGAAAAAGGTAATCCAAATTTACGTTTCGACTCTGCTCCGAGCCCTCATCAGAAATCTATTTCCAAAATCTATAAAAGTATCAACAATTCAATAGACATTCAGATATACATTTGTTACTGAAAATTCGAAAAAAAAAATTTCCTTCATTAAAAAAAATAATAATAAAAAAAAATAAAATAATAATAATAATAATAATAATAATAATGTTTTAATACAAAGTTTTTGAACGCAAGTGCGATATGTTTGACATACTATATTTAGTGAATATTCCGGGGATGAAGATCGACGAAGAAACTACGATCAGTAAAAAGCAGTTATTAAGCTTATGAAGATCCGAAGTACATTCGCAGTTTCTTTGTTCATCTCTTGACAGCAGCGAATAAACTTGATTAACTAGAATTGAAAATGGATCGGCCGAAAGCAAGATATAGTTACTATGTTTGCAACGATACCTCGACAAGTGCAATACTCGATCGACTGTGTGTCAAAGTTGTGTTGACAACTTTCACGGCAAAAACGTACGCCGAATATCCGTTTTTAGGCCACTCAGCTTAAAAAAATGCTATTATACCGAGTTCACGAGGGGAAAGGCGATGAAAAAAAATAGGATTGTTTCAATCGTATCGGAATAACGTGGGTATTTTCAGAATACCGCGCGGGTACCCGTTCGGAATTGGTTTTTTCCCTCGTAACGATTGCCGACGAGCTCAACATATCAGTCAGAAGTGAATATCAGTCTCCCGTGTTCGAGATTCCGCGCCGGGCAAACGTGTCTGTGTGTGTGGAGATGATACGAGCAGGGAGGTTGGGAACGATCAAGCGGACAGACCGGGTAGCCATTTTAGCCGGTCTGAAGGAGGCGTAACCGTCAATTTGCATCCTGGGCAATTAACGTTTAACTAGAGGGAAACGCGTTTGCTGCGCTCCGGGATCTCGTATAAGCAACGAAAAGATAGAATCCGATGTTGGGCCTCGTACCTTGTGATAATCCGACGATGTGTTGCAGCTGCCGGGACGAGTGTGGGCTTCGCATCATTTGAGCGAAAATTATTGCCGGTAATTTCCACAGTAGCTCCCTAGATAAATTAATAAATAATCTTGCTGAGACACGCAATTATCGCTACCAAGCGACGATTACAATTATACGACATTTATTAATATCTCTCGTGTATGAAACTAATTATTAACGAAGTCATTTATTTTATATTTATCTTAAACCTATATCTACCATCATACGACTTGTAATCAGTGATATGTCATTAAACGGGTGTACAATAACAACAAAACTCCGCAAATTAAAAACATGCATATCAAGTTTCACATTGCAATTAACTTGTAACTGGCACATTAGGATAGGTGACACCTCCACGAGTGCGAGAGTGATAGCAAATAATTTTTAAAACAATTTTACTCGGATCGCTGATCCATTTCAGAAAAAAAATAGCTATTTTCAAAATTACGAACGTCTGAATCTAGAATGGCCATCATTATGAAATTCACTACTTCAGCCATTTGCTATTTTGATTATACACTATTTTGATCCACATATTTATTAAAATGCAATCAAAATAGCGAATGATCAAAATAGCGAATGATCAAAATAGCGAATGATCAAAATAACGTATGACTGAAATAGGGAATTTCATAATGACAGCTAATCTAGATTCAGACAGTTCATTATTTTGAAATTTGCTATTTTAGCCATTCGCTACTTTGCTCATTATCTATTTTAACCCCCACCCCTCACATTACGTTGAACTGAAGGACGAATGACGCAAGTTTCAGTTTTTGTTATCGCCTAGTTTTTTTATTACCAACTCAGCAGGTCTCACCTTTCCACGAGTCGATGATGCCAACTCGAGATATCCAAACACGTTTCCTTTTTGACGGACATTCCTCCACGTCTCTATAGACGTCAATGTGGTCCGTATTCGTCCGTCGGACGAGCCAGAACCAATCCCGCCAGTCTTGATTAGTTTAGCTAACGAACTGTCTCTTTTCTATTTCCAGGTAAGTGCTCCATCGAACTTCGGACCATTCGCGGAGACTCTCTCGGTCGGTGGTTGCGCCGGTACGTCAGTTGCTTTCAACCCTTATTCGGAGAGCGATCCCTCATAGCCCATCCCTTTCAGACTCGCGGTCCACAACGTTTTCCTTCGGTTCCCTATCGCCGCGCCCTCCCTTTTCCTCCGGATCTCCTCATGCGCGGCCCCCGCAACCTTTCTAGCTCACAGATGGGATCACTCTCCGCTCGTCTGATGCTCATCCCAGCGGCGGCGGAGCCCACGCTGCAGACCCACAGTGTGCGTTGAGCTCTCGCGAGTCTGGCCATGGCCAACCGGTGAGTTTACCTTTCAATTAATCAGCCGACGTAGGGAGTACCGCGCGGCTCCTAACTGCCGACTATCCGGCCATTATCCACTAGAGGAAATAATTGGAATCGCGTTAGTTATATACTCGACGCTGATCCCTTCCTTCGGGGGCTCCTGATGCGTCAAGTAAGGGCGAGGAAGGCGAGCAAGGCCGATAACCCTTGTCTCGTCCCACCTCGCTACCCTCCGAATATCGGACGCGGCCTGTTCAACCTGTTTCTCGGTGTGCCGCGTAACGCACGGATACTTTGCGTATTTGCATTTTTCGTCAGCACAAAAGTAACGATTTGTAGCCATGATAATTATCGGTTGGTTCGAGCGTCCTGTATCGTATCTGGAACTTTGTGGGTGAACTTGTATTCGGTGCGATTATTAGGGATGTCTATTGGAGGCCATTGATAAGCCGGATTTCCTGGGTTCAGCAGGCGATACAACTGCTGACCCACCCTTTCATAATTCGCTGTTTTGGCGTCCTCTGACTCAATTTTACCTCATCCAATTAGCGCACTAAGTTTGCATCGGTAGAATTCCTTTTGGTAAACAGACAATTACAATCGGGCCGTCAAGATTCACGGTTTTGTGATAAATGTTAATAGAAAAATTAAATACGGTTGGATAAAATGTCTTGTGCAAAATGTTTGGAGAAATAAACAGACGTAAACGGTCAGCTTTAATGTATATTTCCGTCGGAGAGAGAGCAGGGAACGTGGATGCCATAGTTACTGATGACTGATTATGCATTAAAGAGCCAATGGCTGCTGCACGTTTAAGCCCACCGTTAATGAATATTACAATCCATTTTCCGTGGTTAATATAGTGTCGGGAATAAATTATGACCATCGCTTCGTAAGCGCGGAAGAGGGAATGTTTTTGGTCAGCGGAGAGGTTTATCATTATCCTCTGACGGGATATTCGGATATAATGAAAATATTAGTCGCAACCCCTGGGCTCTCGACTTCTGGCCACATGGTGCATGTGCTCAATATACACATCAGCATAATTAGCTGACGTAAAATTCGTCGACGTCTGTTTTATAACCGTGGAACGTTAATTCCGAATTTTCAGAGCGCGAAATCTCAGGGCCTCAGAATACAAAATTATATCCGGTTCAGAGATAAAATTAATTTGGTTAATTCATCGTTTAGATGTATCCGTGGCCTCGGTAATTTACACGTTGCAGTCAGAATTATCCATTCAAGGCTTTGTGAAATCCCACAGCTGGGTTTGTCCCAATCGGGGCAATATGGACAAAAGCCTTACACCTCGGATCAGGGCTGGATATGCTACACGAATTAGGGTCTTTTCTAGTTTCACAGAAGGCCCGTTACGGTCCCGAATCCAGCCTGATTAAATTCCCGGCTCGGGCGGTCGTTGGTTTTCATGCTGTATTGATAAAACGAGGCTTGAATTTCGTATCAAGTGCGCTCGTCGGATGCAACATTCGACGAAAGCCTCATTCGATTAGTAATCAAGCTTCCACGTATATTGGAAACGTTGTTCAAACACAAATAATTGTTAGTGCGGCAAGTTCGCGGTGCACACGTATTGGCCCCGGCGTGTCCGCGTCCGTTAATACCAGGGAGTCTATTGGGACAGCACTGACCGTATGGAGAATAGAATTAAACGAATATCATTACTGCTAGCCTAGCAGAAAACGACCAAATATGTTTGGCTTCCACTCGAACCACCCGACGGACAAATCCACGGATGCTCAGTTAGAGTCCGTGCGGCTGAATTGACAAAAAAAAAGTAGGCAAACATCGCGGATCATGACGATCGGGTTTTATTTTTTCGCGAAGAAAAATATGAAAGTTTCTCATGCCGGAAGCCACTTCTGGGTTCGGGCCGGCTAATCTGCCTCGTGAAACCGTTCGGACGATTCGGAAAGCAGCCACGGGAGAAAGAACGGAGGGCAGCTCGCACGTCTCAATGAAGTTTGCCGAGGGATGAAATCCGATCCGTGATCCGTGACTCGCCGCCGGCTTATTAAGGCTATATTAACCCGGACGGTAATAAAATTTCGTGATAATTAAGACCGATCAATTACAAAGTTAATTACCGGTTGGGCTGCGGTGGGCGAGCGAGGGAGACGGAACGAAGGAGGACCAACGCCTTGGCCTACCGGGCGACCGACGGTGCTCGGCCTCCGCTAACGCGGTATAATCCGATGGGCACGCGGTCCTGCGACTCTCGCCGCTCGCCCGGAATCGATATCGAGGAAAATCACGAGGCGCTGATTAATGAAGATTCGAGACAGCCGGCTGGTTAGACGAGAGAGAGAGAGAGAGAGAGCTGAGGCGACGACGGATATGTTCCACGTACGCGCTCGAGATGATATTGCGGCGAACAGGGAAATTGATGCAGTGACGACAGGTCACTCAGGATTGGGGCAGTGAGTTAACCTCAAGCTGGACCAAAGGCTGACTTCAGGGGATACCGAAAGGATTTGGTAAGGTTAATTCGGTGAAAGCAAGGCATGTTTTTAAGATTTTTTTTTTTTGCGGTACATATAGTGTTAGTTTATTCAGTCAATTTTCATATAACAATGCAACATTTGAACAATATTTTCCTAAATTTTCATTGCAAAATATTAAAAATTGAAAAAGTTGAAATAAAAAAACGTTGTTTTGCGGTGTACATCATAACTCGCAACAGAATCATCTGAAACAAAAAAAATCAAAATGCATTTGTTAAAGGAGTTGCTTCTCGAGGTAACACTGGGAGGATTTTTTTTTTATTTCGATTTTTCATTTTTTTGTAGCACTTGGAAGCCAAAAAACCGATTTTCACTGCAAAAAATCGGTTTCTTGAATTCCCAGTGCTACGAAAAATGTCCCCCTTAAGCATTTCGATGTGTTTGAGGTGGATCGTTTGAACTGCAATATGTTTTGCACTGTAATATAACCGGTATTAGCCTCACATTCACCGCTCATCGTCAGGGTGGGTGATCAAAAACATAATTTGCATATACAATCAATTCATGTGAATAAATGGTGCACTTAGTCAACCGTGGTTATCAATATTTGTCAAACAAATGCATATAATAATGGAATAGAAATTGATATCACATTGCCGGGGCCAGAGGTTAATTATACGTGTATTTTCTACTCAGTTATACATCAAGGTTTTTGTTACGCTGCAAAAGGTTTAGGTTTTCCCTTGAAAAAATAATCGACCGGCGCGCTCGATCGTGTCGAAAGCCGTGCAAAAGTGTCCAAGGTGCACCAAGCAGAGAAGACGAGGGTAAGGTAAAGGTACCGGTTTCGGCCACCTTTGGCCTAGTTTTGGTCACCGAGTTCGAAAGCACAGAATTATTTGTATTATTAAAATGAAATAAAATTGCATCGATAAATTTGTTAATTCATATGGATACTTTCGAAGTATCAACATAAAAATACAGAAAACAGTAATTTGAAATAAAAATATAGTGAAAATGTCCGAAACCGGTACCGGGACCGAAACCGGTACCTTTGCCTTAGCTCGTGCGTTTCGAGTTATGAAAATTCGAACAATGGATGGACAATCCTTGATTGTGACGCGGGGGACGAAAATACAGAACGAGAAGTGGAGCTCACGGGAGGCGCCGGCTCTCCGAGTCTGCACGGCGGATATTTCGCCTCTGAATAAAATTATGATAATGGCGCGATGGAACGAAGCGGAGGTGGCGCCGAGAGAGAGGGCGACACCGGCGCTCCGAGCTTGACGGGACGCGGATGCTTTTGTTTCTAACGCTTTTTTCTTCTCCGTTGCGCGTCCATACGCGGTGCGTGAAAATATACGGCAAAGAGCCACCCGTGCTGCCCTCGGTCTCGCGCTAAGCGTAGACGAAGGGAGGCGCCGCCGTTGCTACGCGTCTGAAAGCCAGCCGAAAATGGAAGAGAAAAAAAAACATAAGCGTGCGAGGCAAATGAGGATTATGTGCAGAAGCAGTAGCGAAGAGATCCGTCGGTCAACGATGCTTAACCTTTCATCAAACAAGACCTAATTGAAAAATGTATAAAATTTCACGACTTGTATGTAAATCGCCAGAAACTTTTTTCTAACGTCATGTCAATCTTCCTACGTCGTTTGCTTTACAAAAACACGAAAAATGCCTCGAAACCGAAAGCGAGCTGAAAAACGGAAAAACGAAATAAAGACGTACGAGACATAATTGAAAAATGTCTAAAATTTCACGACTTCTATGTAAATCGCTAGAAACTTTTTTCTAACGTCATGTTAATCTTCCTACGTCGTTTGCTTTCCAAAAACACGAAAAATGCCTGGGAACCGAAAGCGAGCTGAAAAACGGAAAAACGAAATAAAGACATGCAAGGCGGACGAGGATTAGGTGCAAAGCCATCGTCGGGGAAATTCGTAAGTCAATGATACTTAACCTTTGATGAAAAAAAACATTCACAAATTTATGAAGGTTGATTCACGAGTTTCACGTGAAACGTTAAAAACTTTTTTACCGTCACGTCAATCTGCCGCCCGCGTTGCTCGCCTTCCACAGGCGCTAAATATTCTACACATTAAAGGGCCGCCGTTCGATCGATACACCGGCGAAGCGTTATTTTATTTCGTTCCCCAAAATCCGGGGACGCGCTTAAGCTTTCTCCGACCGTTTGCGAGACGCAACATCAGTTCGCGACTAAAGTCTGTCCAGAGGCTGACAGTGCGGGAGGCTCCAAGTCCGTTTATGTATAAGCAAGCGGACGCGGACGCAAATCCTCGGAGCTCAACGCGTCTCCATAATCCATTCATATCCCTTTTCCCTACACCCATCGGACGCGCGTCTTCATTGCCGAGTCCGGCGGAGTCGGACTACCGGCGGGCTGAGCCCAGACGGGCGTGGGTTTCGCGCCCCACGTGTCATTCGCGAAAATTTTTGAAACGTCGGGCTTGGAAATCCGTCGGCTGACGCGATACACACCGACGTTTATACCGTACGCGCTAACGAAACGTTTCGTTCGTGAAAAGAAACTTTGCGGGATCGCGGAAAATGTGACTACGGCGGGGAATAATTGTAATTGAGAGCGGGGAGCACAATGGGAGGTACAAATGAAATTCGAGCAGCCGGAGTCGGTTCTGATCCCGGAAACATTAACTAGTATCGTTATTTTCTATTCCATTATATTGTCACCGGGGACAATGGGAAACCGAGTTTATTACGGGGAAAAACTTTTTCGGCGCGCAAAACAGTTTGTCGAAAATTCCACGGAATATGCATAACGAGGTTCGGGTTTCACGCGAACCCGGCTGCCATCGGGCCATGCCGCACAAGCGCAAATTTAGATGAAAAAAGTGCCACGGGAATTTTTGTTTACTCGCATTAACCGCTATTCGGGTGAAACACGCTGTACCGACGGGCATCAATTACACGCATCACTATCGCTGTCCATTGTTTGTCGTTTCGTAACCAGCAATGCGATTTTGTACGTTTCGGGCACCGCAAGCTTCCTCTAAACAACTGAAACGACCTTTCGTCATTACATTTTCAAGATATCGACTTTTAAGCTAGACCATTGTTCGCGAATCCCATATTGTACCCCCGAAAACAGGGTTTAACCCTTTTCATACTTGACAGGTCCGAGCGCCCGGTTATCCTTCTATCAGATTTAACGTGAAACAAAAAGCTACACAGCATGAATTTGGCTCCGTCCTGACCAGAGTTAAATTCTGTAGCTTTTTGGAGGCCTTTTAAAGAAGGGGATCTTTTATATACGCTAGGCTAATCACACGCGCTGGCGCGCGTGCCTGAAAAACTTGCAAAAATAGACCTCAGGAATTTGTTCTTTTCAAAATATCGACTTTTAACCTATACCATCATTCTCAAGTCGCATATTCTACCCCCGAAAACACTGGTTATTAACCTTTTTTAATCGATTTTGAAAAAAATATTTTTTTGGCGACGAAAAAAATATTTTTTCTGTCAGAAATCGTAGATCTGGCTCCCGACCGAAAATCGACCCCAATTTTTTTTCTTTTCAAAATATCGACTTTTAACCTATACCATCATTCCCAAGTCGCATATTCTACCCCCGAAAACACTGGTTATTAACCTTTTTTAACCGATTTTGAAAAAAATATTTTTTTGGCGACGAAAAAAATATTTTTTCAATCAAAAATCGTAGATCCGGCTCCGGACCGTAAATCGACCCCAATTTTTTTTCTTTTCAAAATATCGACTTTTAACCTATACCATCATTCTCAAGTCGCATATTCTACCCCCGAAAACACTGGTTATTAACCTTTTTTAATCGATTTTGAAAAAAATATTTTTTTGGCGACGAAAAAAATATTTTTTCCGTCAGAAATCGTAGATCTGGCTCCCGACCGAAAATCGCCAAAATCGACCCCAATTTTTTTCTTTTCAAAATATCGACTTTTAACCTATACCATCATTCTCAAGTCGCATATTCTACCCCCGAAAACACTGGTTATTAACCTTTTTTAATCGATTTTGAAAAAAATATTTTTTTGGCGACGAAAAAAATATTTTTTCCGTCAGAAATCGTAGATCTGGCTCCCGACCGAAAATCGCCAAAATCGACCCCAATTTTTTTCTTTTCAAAATATCGACTTTTAACCTATACCATCATTCTCAAGTCGCATATTCTACCCCCGAAAACACTGGTTATCAACCTTTTTTAATCGATTTTGAAAAAAATATTTGTTTGGCGACGAAAAAAATATTTTTTCCGTCAGAAATCGTAGATTCGGCTCCGGACCGAAAATCGACCCCAATTTTTTTTCTTTTCAAAATATCGACTTTTAACCTATACCATCATTCTCAAGTCGCATATTCTACCCCCGAAAACACTGGTTATTAACCTTTTCTAATCGATTTTGAAAAAAATATTTTTTTGGCGACGAAAAAAATATTTTTTCTGTCAGAAATCGTAGATCTGGCTCTGGACCGAAAATCGACCCCAATTTTTGTTCTTTTCAAAATATCGACTTTTAACCTATACCATAATTCTCAAGTCGCATATTCTACCCCCGAAAACACTGGTTATTAACCTTTTTTAATCGATTTTGAACAAAATATTTTGCGCTGCTGCGCTCTTATAAAGCTTTAAAAGGTTACGGTTGCTGCCCCGCCTATCCTCTTATGACATTTTTCAAATTTGACACCAAACTAATTTTGTTTATCACGGACTTTCCTGGCAACCAATCACATCTCTAATAATTTGCTAACAATGCTTTCCGTTACTCGTGAATTTTTTAAAAGAGGGATATTAAAACATATTTGTAACGATAGTTTAGATTAGTACCCTAATAATATCGGATGAGTGGTGCATTCGTCAACGAGTTAACTGACATAAAAATGTCTAAAACCAAGAGGAAATGAATCTCAGCTTCAATCGTCAATACAATTGTTTTTAATTATAACCAATAAAAACTATTGCAAAGAGCGATATCCAACTGATGGCATATTCATGAACTCTCCGGCTCCAGCATTGCTTTCGAGATGCCGATAAAAAAAAGTCTCTTTTCCTCTCCTTTCCCGTGAGATGCTCATCGGCGATGGTCGTACGCGCGCGCGTAAACGTTAATAGCGTCGTAACTCTTTTAATGGTTCGTCACAACGTTGCCAGCGCGGGTTGAGAGGACGCACTGTTCTTGTGCGTTATTGTCTTGCTCGGCCAAAGTATATAGAAAACATTGCACTGGGTCGGTGGAAGAGCTTTTCCCGCAGCTGATGCTGCAGCCCGGCAACGGCAGATGCGGCTGCCATCTGATATCTGCGCCAAGTGCGTGCCTCGATCTTCCGCGAAGTTTACTGCTAATGAGCTCACTGCGAGCTCTCTTCGTGTGAAACGAGATAATTGAACGCCAGTTGGCAAATTAGTTGGGTCGTTAAATCGCTGAATCGGGCAAAAGGCGAGTGTTCATGCCGCACCTATACGCGAAAATTACGATATCTCATGAATTCCCTCATCGCCCGCTAAAAAAAAATGTATGTATATGGGGCACTTCGTACCGGTTCTACCTGCGTCCGACCCGTGACCCTTCGGATTGGGCCTGCAATTTTTTACATGATTCAGACGACTCTTAAAAGCATTCTAATTTTTTTTCGAAAAATGTGGCTTTATCTACAATTTTTTAAATCCAAAAAATCGTGAGGCAACATTTTTTTAATCTGAAATAACTGAAAAATCTTTTTTCAAAAATGAAGATTTTTCAGATCCCAGCTGAAGTGCCATTTCTTTCGACTTTCTTTTTAAATCAGATAAGGTAAAAAAAAATGTAACTCAAAATTATTTTTGACATAAGATGTCCAGAATTTTTTCAGATCTTAAAAATTCGTCGATCGATGTTTTTATTTCGAACAAAATTGCAGATACTTTAAAAATGTTCGAAAAAATTACTCTTGTCAAACCCAGGTGGAATCGGCACGGAATGCTCGAGCACTCCGGCTTCCAGTTTCTCCACCGCTTCCATCCGTCCTCCATTCTCAGCTTCGTAACAATCGAAGCACGTGCCGTATCATTCCAGTCGTTTTCCCAATGGTGTAATAAACGGTATACGCGGCCGCGAGTTTATTTCGCGCTCCGCGCAGGTATAATGCGAGGCAAAAAGAGCACCGAGCACGAGCACGAGCGAGCGCGGGCGCTTCTCCCGGTTCCGAGCGGTGCGCCCCGGACCCCCGGAGCCATATTTCGTAACAAAATTATACATTTTTACTCGAAAACCATCAAATACACACGGGCGGACCGAGAACGAGCGATCATTTTGCGCGAAAGTACCGAAACCCCCGCGTCCGAGCCGAGTGATCGGTGGGAACTGACAAGTATGGCGAGAATATCCGTCGGAGGATCCGTGCGCTCCACCGCGAGCCATATACGCGCGTATATTTAAATATACAGGAGCGAGCGTGGGAGAATCGTAAAATGAATTTTTACGCAATGCGGAAGCGCGCGCGGCGCGAGGGGAAGCCTCGATAGTCAGCGGCGAAGAGGATCGCGAGCGGACGTCGAAGAAAACGAGGGACCGAGAAGCGCGCGAAGGCGGAGTGGAAGGTTCGGGAGGAAGACCGAAAGCGCCGCCTTTAACGGTCAAATGCGTAAGCACTTTCCGGGCCCTCCCGCTCTCATTGTAAAACTTTTTACGTCCGCAGAGCCGAACCGCGTTTTTGCCTATACGCACTCGCGGCCGCGCACGTTCGGTCCGGTGCAGAGGGGCCCACCCGTTGTGGCGCAGACAGGCGAAGAAACGCGAACGGACCATATTTTTTTCAGACCTCACGCTAAAACGCCCACGTCTGCGGGGCTACTATAGTTACGTTCTGTAGGTATTATGCACGCAGCGATAGAGGGTGAGAGAGAGAGAGAGAAAGTGTCGTTTAAAAGAAAGTGCAGTGCCAATCCGATGTTCTGTACAATACAAAAGCAATGAAGAAGCAAAAATGTAATAACACAAATAAAGGTAACAAAGAAAGAAACTGCTACCACAAAAGAATATAAAAATAAAAATAGCAATGCAAAGAAAAACACGCAAAACAGGTGCAAAAATAATACAAATGAAAACAAAAGGAAATAAAAATGATAATAATAATGAAAACGGAAATAAAGAAAAAGAGAGAAAGAGATGTTTATTTGTACTCAGGGGCCTAAGCCCCCTAAAAGTACGACGCCAAAATTCATACAATGTAAGGTATAACAACAATCTCGCACATTCAAAACCTTACACACTATCCCGCACACAAAGTAACCTAGATACTAAATAATAACCTAAAATTAAACTTAAACTTAAATAAACAAAAAAAAAGATTAATATAAATAATAATATAACAAGCCAATAATGTAATACAAAATAAATCAAGCCAATAAGCGCAGAAAGAAAATAAAAGAAATACCGCAAAGCCAAAAATAAGCGCAAAAACAAAACAAAAAATGAGAGAGAGAGATAGGGAGAAAGAGAGGAGTGAGAACGGGCAAAGCCAGGTTTTGCAACGGCGTAACCTACCGACACGACAGCGAAGGCAGCCAGCTAGCCCGGAGCCTGTCTGTAAATCGTAGGAAGTCGTTACACCGCGCAAACGTTATATTTGGCGAATAAAGTTTGCCCACCGCTATCACCGCTCGCGTTTAATAGAGTCCGTGTGGCTCTCACTCTCTCTCTCGCTCTTTCTCTCCGGTCTCCGTTGCGTGCGTTCCGAAACGTATTAATGCGTTATGTGCGCGGGCTCTCGCAAGCTCGCTCCACCGGTACCGTTATAACCGTACGTAAACCGTTATGAAGCCGGACCGTGAAAGCACACATTCTCTCCCGTAAGTAAGCCTACCCTCTCGCCTTCCCCGTGGCCCCTGGCGTTCCGCATAGCGTACCCCGGCGCTTCTCGCGGTGCTTTCTCGCCGACCACAAAAGCTAGACCACCCCCCCCCCCCCCCCCCGACCACGAGATTTCGACGTCACTTTTTCCTTTTGCGCGCGGCACTGCAACGCACGCGGGAACCGTGCGGCTTTCGTCCTGAGTGCTCGTATTTCCGCGGTAGCGCAATATTTTTTTTTTCGTGAATATCGCTCGCGCGGTTCACGGAACTGCGCTCGTTTTCATAACCACACATCGCGCTGGGGGTCGCGTGAATGATGCACGCCCAAATGGTCGCATTCATGCCCGCGGTGTGTCATACCATAGACGTCACTCATATCTTTCGTAAGTACGGACATCATGTTTGTGTCATGAGGGTGAGATCATCAATGCCAAATTGAAATCAATGTGACGATAATCTTCCACCGTTCACATTTTTATAGTGTAATGAGTCCCTGTCCTCTCCGTATTTTTTGTTTTCCTCTGGCTCTCCGTACCACCGCGCATTAGAGTTCAATGGTCTTTAATCATCGCCGCTTCCCAAAACGCAGCTATCAACAGCTGCATCACATCCGATCACTTGCGTCACCTTGACTATTTACCCAAACTTCACTTGTGTCACTTGTGACTATTTACCCAAATTCTTCTCTTATGGCCCTTTTTATTACCTCTTTCCCACAGATACCTCCTCAAGGCGCACTTGTCTAGTTCATTACTTTCCGTGAAATCCGGTCATATGTGTGCCTGTTTTCCCGTCGAACTTTCCAGACTCTTCTCCAAAATTCCTCCCCACTATCATCATTTTCCCTCAGTTCAATTCCATATAAGCGCCTCCCGCGATACCTCTTCAGTCAGTAAGTCACCAAAACTCTGCGCGACACTGTCACGCTGCCAAATTTTGTACTCAGAATAAATGTCTTCAGCAGTTCAATAACGTGTTATCTAAGTCCTTCCATCCTAAAACCGCGTTCTGTAGCACAGATGGCTACCCGATATAACAAAAATTCTCGAATTATTCTTTCACGACATCACAATAGCTATTCATCCCATCGCGGACCCGGCTATTTTTTCCGCGATTACTTTTCCGTGGTATCCAGGCATAGCAACACCATAACTCGATGTCTAAAAATAAACCTTTTCTGCGGTCGTAGCTGCGTCGCCTAGTTTTGTCCCATTCGTCCCGGCAGCAGAGCGGATCGTTTCGGCCTGGTGATCACCCAGGGCCGTGGAGTCTCATACGTATATATACACGTAGTTGCACGTATAAACCGAGATTCGTATTAAAGCCACCAGTGGTTGCCGAGGCCTCCGGCTGTGGGGTACCCACTCGACCTCCCTTCGAGAGTGGAACGCGACTAGCTTGCAAACTTAACAGCCGAATGCTAGCTGCTTCCACTGCTGCAGCTACTACTGGTTCTGAGGATCTCGCTTGTCCCACCAGCGTCGGTGGAGGCAGTCATGAAGCTGGGTGGTGACGACGCGCCGGGCCAATTTCGCAGAGTCATCTCTCGTTACCGCAAGCCGCGTCTCGGCCATGTGCAACGCCGGCGTTCACCCTGTCCCTTTGGCCGGTGGCGTACGTTACACGTCCCGTGCCAGAGGCTTCCTGACCGGGTTTCAAGAATCGCACCGGGAACCGGATATCGGAATGCGCCCGGGACTACCGCGATTACGAGGGCATAGCCCCCATGGAAAAAAAGTATGTTTAAAGTATATTGAAAAGTATATTTTTGAGTATAATAAATATACTTTTTACGAAAAATTAGTTATGTCGAATACATTTTTGAATATACTTGAAAAGTATACTTGAAGTATATTGCGAAGTATATTGCGAAGTATGTGCAAAATATATATTCCATCTATTTCAAATATATATTTAATGTATGAATAGTAGATGTACCATACACGATGTATACTCACGAACATAGCGAAATATAAGGCTAAACTGCACGCAATGTACATCTGTAAAATGTTTCATACATACGACGATGTAGTATATACATATACTTTGCTGTATGTGTGAAGTATACTCATAATGTATATATTATATATTTTACATGGACGGCACATATACCCCTGAAATATACTTTTCTACGAAAAACTAGTTATTGCACATATACTTGAAATATACTTCCCATGTATTTAGCATGTATTTAAAATACATAATAAATATAAAAGATATATTTCAAGTATACTTAGAATATACTTTTTCAATACATTGAAAAGTATATTTTTAATTATACTTTTTTTCCATGGGGGAGCACCGCGGGCGAATGGGACCCACCGACGCCGTTTATTGAGAGAAGACGAAGACGTTCACATTGGTCCAATTATCGAGTGGACGATCGCGCGCGTCTTCGACGTGTGATATACGAAACTAGGAGGTCGTGCGGGCCGCGCGAACGCCGCTCGTTCCACGAGCGTCGACGTTCGCTATGCGACGCGAGCCACGGCGATGATTTTATCCGGCCTCAATCGCGAACGTGCGGTTCGCGATCATATCCCCGTTATCATCCTCCAATTCGTCGGCCGCCACCGCCGCCCTCCAACCGCAACGTCGTCGACGCGTTCCGATTCCGTCAGAGGGATCAGAGACCGCGACGAGGATCCTCGTGAAGGATCTCCGGGCCCCTCGTGCAGCGAGCCCCCGAGGACCCTTCAGAAGCTCTCGTTGAACCTGTACGTGCGGAGCATCTCGGGATTATTCGCGTCGGGAAACTTTCTGCCATGAGGTTTTTCTCTCCACGCGATTTTCCCAGCCTTGTTCGCCGCCGGTCCACGTCCTCTTGATTATGCGAGATTGCGGAAAACGCACGCGACTCACACTTTTTTATGCGTCCTCATGTGAAGACTCACGTGAAGAGTAAAATTTGAGTCGAGTTCTTTTAAAACCTGTGATGTATGCATCTCTAGGATGAAACAGATGCTCATTTTTTTACCGACATGTTCTGCTTTCAAGTGATACTGCCGCATCAGTTTGTATCTTTTGTAATTTGTTTTCGGCTAAACCGAGCACAAACACACTGCAAAACCAAACGTGTTGCAAGTGTGTTGTTTCTCCTGTCTTTTGTATTGTGACGAGTTTTTACCCACTTACAGGCGTGTTCCTTTCACATATCATTTACCATGTAAATTCCAACACGTTTTAAGGAGGTCCTGTGTAGTCTTCATTTCGCATAAATACGTGAATATTGAGAAAGAATTGCTAACACTTCTCGATGGTATAAAAATCTGAAAAAATGCATGCCCGTTAAAGGTACTAGAAATATTAATTTGGCATAATAATAATTGTAAAATATTATTAACAATGTGATGAAAAAAATGGTTTAACTAATATTCCGACGACCCAAATGTTTTTTTTATGAAAATGATTCGTTAATTTTTCTGAATACAACAATCCAAAGGTTTTATTATTTCCTCCGTCACTCCAGTCTTTCCATTCCGTGGCGCAGTGTCATCGGTATATCTACGTCAATGGTCGACATACCGAACGCGTCTACGGGAGCTTTCATTCGCCGAAGCTCGACCGCTCTCGAAGATCCCCAGTCTAATTAGTCGGGTGTCCCTTCGGTGAAATGAAGCGAGTGTGTGCCATTGTCGCACTGTCTCTCGTACCCCTCGTCCTCGCCCACCGTGAATCCTCCCGCTTCGGCGCGACGAGCCATCGTCGCGCCGAAAACCGTTGAGAAACGAGCGTCACCATCCTTTGCCCGATCCTCGCGCCACCGCCTGTCGATTAATCTTCCACGTGGGACAATTGAATGCCGTATAACGTGTTCCTCACCCGCGTCTTCCTCCGATCGTCACCGCGTCCATGTCGCTCCCGTGTCTATATCCCCAATCTCGCGTAGCCACGATAAAATGATACCATTGAAAGCTCCATTAATGATTGATTTCCCGTCGATCGCCGTTTTCTTCCCTCGGCTCGCCGTCCCACCCGATCCCGACCGCCCGGATCGATGATGAAAAATAAAACAAACAAACAAACAAAAAAACAGAACGAAGCAACAAAAAATGATTGATTTCCCGTCGACCGCTGTTTTCTTCCCACCCAATCCCGACCGCCCGGATCGATGATTAAAAATAAAACAAACAAACAAACCTAAAAAAAAAAACAGAACGAAGCAACGAAAAATCGAGAGCGCGACGATAATACCACATGTGCTTATAACGGAGATTAATCTGCATTGAAAGAGCGCGCCGCGGTATATCGCACGCGACGAGTGCCTCTCGCTAGTACTTTTTCTTTTAACCCACACACATGCCCCACGGTGTGTGTATACCTATATCCCACTATCGGAACAACGCGCGTGCCAACGTTGATTTATGAATTGTGCGACTCGTATGCATACGCGAACAGCATCATTTGCTTGGAGCCCCACTCCTTCTCTATGGTCTCTACCTCGATTTCCATACGCGAGTACGCTCGCCGCCTACTATATATACGCGCGATACACGAGCCCGCCAGGGCGCGCATTGTTCTCGTAATTTTTTATTTGTTGCATCATACGCTGTGTGTACACGCACACGGAATTTCCTGTCCGCGCTTTGGTTGTGCCGAGGGTTCGCTGCGCCCCCGAGTCTGTATGGACGAATCTTTGTGTATCATATGTATAGGGGAGATCAGGGTAAAACGGACCACCTAAGCAAAAAATGGCTCTATGACAAAACCCAAAGTGTTTTTTTTATTGCATTTCACAAAAAATTCGATATCAGTCATCAATTTTGAGAGTCGACAAAAACAAAAAATTCCGGGGTAAAACGGCCACCCCTCAGAATCCGGCACTACTTGAGTTAGTACACAAAACGCTACCGATCGGCATGAGTGTTGATTATTTGGGTCTTTTACTAAAATGTGACACAAAAGCACATTTCAATCGTGACGGATTCGCCGCTCAGGCAAGAATTGGTGGATAAAAAAAACTGTTGCCGAACAAGTCCGCGAGTAAAAAATCACGGCGAGAAAAAAAATGTTGACGAAGAAAGAAGCCTCAAGACTTATGGCGGAGACTCATTTTACCCTAATTTTTTTTTTTTTTTTAATGATAAAAATAGGGGGGCCCGTTTTACCCCAGAGGCCCATTTTACCCCGGTTTCCCCTATATATTGTGTCCTGGCGCACCCCACACCCCCTCCCTCACCCCTTCCCGCAAACAGCGTACGTGACGGCTAATCGTACGGAGTTCATAATTCCATATTTCCGAGTAAATAATAAAGCAGAAATAGCCGCGTATTGTTATCCGTAAAATCACGGCTCCCTCCGTGTGCGAGTGACCGTGGTACCTCCGACCAGTTTCCCGTATGGCAGGTTCAGGCGCTGCGTGCGTAGCGCCGACGCCACAATCTCAGCGCGCCGAAAGCGCGAGCGAATTTAATTTCCGATACTGCCGTCCACCGTTAATCGCATAAACGTACAGTCGAGCCTCCGTCAACCTGTGCCCCCCCTGAACGACGGAGAGCCGCCTTTTGGAAGGAGGCGAAACCATTCAAGATCGCAAAAACAAAGTGCCTTAATTAAAACGTCTGCCCCCCTCGGCCCCTGAAAAAAAAAAAAAAAACGAAAATAAAAATAAAAATAATCACGTCGACAAAATGAACGTTCCCAGCAGCGCGCGGAATATTCCGGAAATATGCACATGTGCGAATATTGCATAGCGCGCGGCGTTCTGTGCTTTTTTTTTCTCTCTTTTTTTTCGCCTCGCTTTGTTTTGACAACATGTCGCATCCAGGTTAATGAGAAAAATATCGTTTGATATTTGGAAATGATTTTTTTCGACCACTACCGCCGCCGCGCCGCCGCCGCCCTCATAACCTTTACACCAGCGGCGAGCGCGCCACGCACTCCATTGTTGTCTAGCCGGCGAGCAGAGAGGGTCGCTCGCGCGTTTGTTGTCCGTTTGTATAGCGGGCCACGGCGCGCACTAACTCGGGGGCTCCCGGCACGCAACACACACCCCCGGGGGGTGCGGAGAGAGAGAGAGGGAGAGACGCGCCGGACGCTATCCTTCCGCAGCGCGCCGGTGCGCCATTATTAATATTTTTAATTAAAGCCCCATAAAGAATTTCGCTCGCGCGTCACGCTGCGGCCGCCCGCGCGCGCGAAATTTGTTATGGCGCGGGCGAATCCGCGCGGCCGGGCAACGCCACCCTCGAGATAAAGGTTTGCGACGATTTTTTTTTTTTTTTTTTTCAAATCTTTTTTTTTCACCCTTTCTGCAACGACCCACCGCGCAGGCGGAGCACACGGTTTTCCGTGTCGAACGCAGCCTCGAACGGGACGACGGATAACATGCTTCGACGCAGTGTCGCGCACCCTTGGTAATTAGCGTTCTCTTTCATTACACGTCGATCACTGGCTTTCCCGCGCGCTCTCGCGCTTCCTCGGCCCTTTGCGAGGGTCGCGCGCGGCGTCCGGCGCACGGACGCGCGATACGCGCAGGAAGGGACATTTTTGCAATCCACACACACGTTGGATTCATTATTTTACACGGGAATAATAAGTTACCGATGCTTTCGGAGAATGTGTGCGGCGTATTGATAAAAAATGACCCTTCTTTTTTTCAAAATAGTGTACGAGGTGTGAATGTATGGAGCGAAGTTAAGGGATCATCTCAGTGTAACTCGTCGAAAAATCACTGATCTTCGCGATTTTTTTTTTTAATGGTTACAATAAACTAATCGTAATTAACCTATACCATCGTTCTCAAGTCGTATATTTTACCCCCGAAAACACTGGTTAACAACCTTTTTTACTCGATTTTGAAAAAAATAATTTCACGCGACTTTTTTTTTGTCCGACATCATAGATCCGACTCCGGACCGAAAATCGGCAAAATCGACATCGGAATTTTTTTTTTTGTTTTTTTTTTTGTTTCAAAATATCACCTATAATGGGCCAATCAATTTTGCGCTGCTGCGCTCTTATAAAGCTTTAAAAAAACGTTTCATATAAATCGTTTACTTACGATCAATCGGCGATGCCAGGTCCATCCGAAATAATTCGAATCTCGATTTAAAAATTTGAGAGAATGTTTTTAACAGTCTGTACTATCCGACAATGCAAAAAAAAACATTTTTTGAAAATGTCGCATTCTGATGATCTCTTAATGAGGTCACCAACGGCGTCTCAATCAACGTGCGATTCTGCAGCGTCTCGACGGCGGCGCGAGAAGCGTTTCCTACAATCCCGCAACCGACCCCGAGATAGGCCGCGACGCCAGTGCATTGGGCGTGGAAAGGCCGAGGCGTGAATCGAGGCCAAGAAGGAAGGTCGAGTGCTGGCCGCGGCTCAAAGGAGAAACGTTATTACCGGTAGCGTTAATGGAATGTAGTCTCGTATTAGCGGGGTGCGGCTTGCCGACGATTTCGGTCGTCGGCTTCTATATATCTCGTTGACGCCGAAACGGCCAGCAATTGCGGTAACCGCGTCGGGCGACGCCGCATCGAGCGCAGCCGCGGCGGTGGCGAGAAAGGGACGGGAAGAAATGAGCGAAGAGCGAGGCAGTCCGGGCGTCCTCTCGACCTCGGCGCGAGAACGATATTATGATATTGCGAATAATGCTGTAACGCAGGATAGCGCGCCGGGATTATAACGCGCGCGCGTTCCAAGCGTTTCGTCTCGCTCGCCCTCTCGGATCTCCGCGGGTGCTATAATGAGGTGCGTGCCGGTCCCGTAGCTGGGCACGAGAGATAGCGGACGACTGCTCACTTAATTGGCCCGCCGTCAACCCCTTTCGCGAGCCCCGCACAATCACCCCTATGTCGCACTGCTTCGCTCCACACACTCCGCTTCGATAAATCCCGGCCGCGTGGGTTAGGCGCCGTGTGTGAAAACGGCAATTTCGTTTTTAAGTTTAACGACTGTCTGCGCGGTGCGATGGGACAACCGAAACGGATGAAGTTTGTGCGAAAAATTGGCAAGATGAAATGTGTTGAATTATCAAAAAATGCAGAAGTCAAGATTGGGAGTACCTCGAAAAATGTAATGACACGTGCATCGGGTTCTCCGGTCTATAAATCTTTTGGTGGCTTTACATTGTTTAATAACAATCCAGGCATTGGAACATCTGCTTAATGATCAGTACCATAACCTTCCTTTCCATCAATGACCGGAGATCTCGGAGGCCTGAGAAAAGACAGAACGATAAACATTAAGAACAGCCTCACATTTAACAACGCCAAAAACGAGGGTTTAATAGTAGAAAATGAAAATCGAATTGAAGAGATAATATCGTACAGATAATAAAATGATTCTGAAGAGGCCCCGACCATAGGGTGAAACGTAAAAACGTGGAGGATTTATTCCGTGAGGCTGACCGTTGCCGAAGCTGCAACACCAATACAATTTACGGCCACAGCCCCAACAACACATTGAAGTCAAGATTGACGCATCGTTGAACTCCAAATCGCGCCGTCATCGTTCTCGGTTTATTCTGTTCTGTCTGAAATCCGCGAAAAGACAGCGTAAAAAAGCTTCGTGCCAGGCTTTGTAGCCGAGGATAATTTTCGTTCTGCGAAATAGCGATGGCCGAAATTGTAATGACACTTTCCTATCGCTCGGCTCGTAAAAGCTCGAAGTCGAGAGGCTTTAATGCACTTAGAGTGCCGCACACCGATCCCCAACCTCTACGTTCCTATATATATATAAACCAACGAGCGTGCAGCTAGAATCGAATTGAAAAAAGAGCGACTTCTCGGAAGGATTCCAAGCTTTTCACGTTCGCGTCTGTCCGGAGATAGCAGCGGGGAAGGAGGGCGCGCGGCGTCTCTGAGTCTCGCGGGGGTGTACTACCCTCGGCGAGCTTTCGGCTTGTACGTGTATACCAGGCCGGGGCACGGGGAAAAAGACGCGCCGAGACTGCGAAAGGTCCGGCGACCTCGGCGTCCGGCGAGCTCAGAGGTAACATCGGAATGCATGCATCTCTCCTGGCTTTCTTTGCCGGACGTACGAGCCGGTAGGCGGCCACGAACAAAAGCAAAAGTAAATCGAAAGGAGAGAGCTGGCCCGCTGCGCTCGCCTCAGGGTAAAAATAAGACTAGACACACGCCGTGTATATATACCCCGTGCCGACCGAGGAGCGGGAAGGACGAAACCGCATTCCGGATTCCCGTGTGTGCTTCGAACCTCGACAAAGCTACCCCTTCGGTTTCTGCGCCGGCCTCGCTCACTCCCTCTGTCTGTCTCACCCCGCGGCTGCGTCGACATACGAGCCGAATCTCCGATTCGCCCCGAAGTCACGCCGAAAGCTCGGGCCGACTCAATCCTTGCATAGTCAATACACACCTTTGAAAGTTTTTCGCGGAGATTATTTAACGGTCTCGCTTCGATGGACAATTCACAGCGCCGAATTACTCGAATGAATGATCTTTCATCGAGGGGCAACCGAAATATCTGACGTCTCTGTTCTAATTGGTAATTCGATTGTCGATCCGTAACAATTTCGAGGAGTTTGCGATGACGGATTTGAAAAGTTAATTTACGCCGATAGATTTGGATTTGACGATGTATAATTTTTAGGGTCAAACGATTGATAAGTGGCGCCATCGCGTATTTTTTCTTGTAACGTGTTTAGCGTTCCCTGACAACACCTAAGGGTCTATTTGTGAGTATTTAGTACACTAAAGTCCACTAACTGGGTTTCCATTTTTAGGCTTATGATGTCCAAAAAAGCATTCGTTGTTGGGTCCTAATCTTACTTTGCGTCTGCAAAAGTTAGACCGCCCATTCAAAGGCGTACTTTTTTATTCCTACATGAGACCTACACCTTGACGACCATTCGGTGTTATCAGGGGTTTGAGAAAATATCTGATACGCTGCCATTTGCGTCTATCCCAGATGCAATTGGCAAATCTTTCGAACCACTCGATGCACTCAATGATAATCTCGAGTTTTATATATTCCTCTATTACACGTATCGGTGTATCTGTGTTTTTATATATACGTACGTGGGTAGTTTAGAGATGCAAGAGAGTCAGTTTAATCTTATCGACGGTTCTGCCTCGCGAGAGTGAAGGGTAGATAAATCCACTTTGGGATTAAATTTATTCCTTGCCACGGATTGGCTCGTCTCTCGGCTTTTCTTCGTGCTCTCGCGCGAGAGGCAGAAGTACGTATACCGCCCGACGTTATAGTGTCTACTCGCGAGATTCCGGCGAGAAAGCGCGAGCTCCGACGGTTATCGCATCCGCGGTAAATGGGAAAGCGCGAACGAACGAGTGCCGCGGCGCAAGTTGCCCTGTGCCGGGCTCGGAATCGGGACTCCGCTGCTTTCCTCTCAAAGGGAGTCTCTTTCCCGCTTTACCCGCTCCTCTGTTCCTTCTCGTTCCCGGGTTACTCTCGTTAACCCCGATTTAAAAGACACGCCGGGGTGGCGCAATACCGTGTCATTCGATTCGCGATGTAAATCTGTTCTTTTACTTCTTCGTCTTATTTTCCTTTTTGCCCTTTCCTCCGGAAACCCCGCCTGCTTTAGCGTCGGTTCGGCGCCCTCCGATCGATGAATGCCTTATCCTCGCACCTTGAAAAACAGAGAGAAAGAGCGGAACAATATTCAAGTACACCCGAGTTGAAATTTTTGGCATCCCTGGAATCCTTTTTTTAGAGTACGAAAAGGCTGTATCAGGCTGTATCAAGGGATTGGAGTCTTCGTTCAACCTCCGGACATGGCACATATTACCCATTTGAAGTGAACGGAGGTTACAGGAAAGCTTGCAAATAATCCACAGACCATCACATGGATCTCCTGAGACTATACAGGATGAAGCGAGATTTCACAGCCCTGCATAGAACCTCCGAAAGTGGCAGTCATTACCCATTTTCATTATACGAAGGTTTTTCGGAGGTTCTATTTCATCTCGGGCACTGCACGACGAAAACAAAGACGATATTATTTTGTCACCTTTTTCCTTTGAGTTCGCTGCGAACGTGGAATCTTGTCCCACATCCGTTCACTGAACCAGCGAGGAATATCATCGTTCGGTAGTGAGATCCGGATATCCGTGAACACATATCTGATGAATCCATGAACTTCCATGAGTTTGTCGTTATGGCTGAAGGATTCCGAGTTATCCAGGCGTTTGCGAGCTGGCTTAAAAGCATCAGGGAGTCGACATGGGTACCGCTATATATAGAGATTCCCCCGGTTCGATGTTCGTCGATGTTGGAAGACGCGCGCAGTCCGGGGTAGAGCGGCCCAGCCTAGCAGCCCCTGTAATCGCTTTTAGGGGGTTGTTCCCGTCGGATGAACACAGCGCGAGCGTACGCGGCGCGGATCCGCGCACGGCGGGGGCGAGCGAGTCCCGTCTGGCGGCGACAGAGTAACAGCGCCGATAAATCGTTCGAATTCAAGTTACAACCACTCGGGCAACGAGTCGTCATATAATTCAGGGGGCGACGCGCGGTGCGACGTCGTCGTCGGTGGCGAAACCCTCCTTCCGGTGGCCATGCTATGTGCGCCGTTCTCCAGTTCGCATCTCGTTTTGCCTTCTATATCTGCGCCTTCTCGTTTAAACCCCACCCCGGGCGCCTCAACCTTCCACTGGGTTAAACCTCTGAATCACATGTTCGCGGGGCGGGCGTGGACCAACCCCCAACTCAAGTCACCGCGGCCGCAAGGCCATCGGCTGGTCCGTGGCGGGGCTGGCGCATGTACGACGCGCACACTTGATTAAATGACCCATAGACCCGTGGGCCATTAAAACTGTTCCGCCTGAGAACCGAACGAGCCCAGCCCCGGGATGTTGCCCCGCTGATTCTTCACCCCCCCCCCCCCCTCTGGCATCTTTTTTTCCTCCTTCGAAACTAATGTAGTATGTACGTAATAAAGAGAATCGAGACGGAAAGGGAGGAAGCGCGACGAGCAACTCGATTACGGCGTCTGGGGTTTCAGAAGAAAGTTGGCGAGCTTTATGTACATGGGTTTGCGTTTCGAAGCACTAATGGGCATGACATAGCCCGAGTCGGAATAATTTATCGACCACTCAAGACGCACTTTTCAGCTACAAATACAGTGCGACTGTCGAGTCTGATTCTCGTGGACCAGCGGGAGCTTCTTTTACAGTCGAAATGCAACGGGCGTGTAATGCATCTTTGCGCGGGGAACGTCGCGCGCTGTTGGTACTTTGGCCGCCTGTCGCACTCCTCCGAGGAATCAAGTATTCAGATGATACAGTTTGTCCGCTCGGCATGTACGTTGGGGAAGTGCCTGTTGGCGAATTGCACGCCGAGATGGGCCTAAAGTTATGGCACCGATGCTTTTGGAACGAGAAACGACGGAGCGTCGTCAACTCCAATTGCGAGGAGAGTCCGTTTTGTGGGAACTGAAGCTTTTGGTACGCTAACAACGTCATATTTTGTGAATGCTTCATTTTGTTCTTGGTTTATCAATTAGTTGATGGTGGACATACTATCAATAGAATGGATACATCTGTACGTCACACTATGAACCCCAGGTATTCAATTGATGCCTTCATCATAAGAGCTTTGCATTCAACAGCTAGTGGCGAATGAATTCATGGCTTCAGTTCTCGTATGCAAAACATTGAACCATCTTGACTTAGACAGTGAGGACGGCCTGTATGATGCGCCGGTGTTTCTCATTGCGATTCAGTGCAAGTGTGCACCGCCCATGATATGAACTGAACAGCCATGTATCCCTTACGGCTGTCCCAATTTATAGGCCTCTATGAAATCGAGCTGTAATCAAGATGGTAAATATCAAAAACGATTAGGGCAATTTTTCTAATATCTAATACATTAAGGTCTTACCTATTCTCTCTTTTCCGCATCCATTGAAATTAAGAAAAAAAAATTGGGGAAAATGGCCGATGTACGGCGTGAGTGCTTGCGAGCTCACGGCTATCCAGGAAAGCGTTAATCCTACGGTATATGCAAAGTCCAGTTTCAATTTGGTGTTAGTTGCACTCTTGGGACTGAGATGCACTGCGGATCGTGTTCAACGTGTCTGGTCTGGTACGTGTTGGTTGCTTCGCTGACCTCGCCAACGAACGACCGGGCGAGTTACGAACAGTTCCGGGATCAGGATATATGGAATTGCCACGGTCAAACGATAGTGCCCCGGGGACTTTACGCGTTTCTCAGGAAATCACGACACACACAGTTGCCCAGGCCGTGAACGTGCATTGTATCAGTGACGATCTCGCCGCTGGAAGCAAACTGGAGAAAATATATATTCGTGTTTTGTTTGCCGGTGGAAGGTTGTTGGAAATTTCAATTCACATGTAATCCTTATCTATACAATACATTAGACAAACAAAGTCCGATCGTAATCCAAAAACTGGGGCATGTCCGCAGAGAGGGACTTTATTTCTAAGCTCCCTCGCGTTGACTCGCAGGCCAGACTGCGCGGTCCCTTCAGGCTTTTGTCCGCGCAAAAGCTTTCAGTATCGCGAACGAAGGACGCTGCCCCGCAGTGTTGGCCGATCAACCGCGAATAAATTTCCAGCAGCGCTGAAATCCCCTGAAAATAAAACAACATCGTGGAAGAAATTTAGTGGTGAGACGCGAGGATGGCGCGCAACCCCAAGGGATCGGACACTCCGGAGGATATGGAAAGGCTGTGGCGTGCTGCAAAGCGAGATGAAGACAAGGATTATTTGTATGCTGTGGTTCAAGGGCTCGGCTGCAACAAAGTAGCTGGCTGTAAAATGCAATTCCGGGTAAGTCCCGAAAGACCGGCATCAGTCGTGACTTGATACGTTCAATGGGATTTAACGGGAAACACTGGACGTCGTTACTGTAGATTTTCACGACGATCGTTGCACTAGGATATTGGCGTATTGGCAGTTTTCCTAATATCTTCGTGGCTAAGAAACTCCTCACTAAGGTATATGGGGAAGATTGTCTTCATGAACCCTTTCGTTGACATTTGAGACAATCGGAAGTAACGGCTACGGACTAGAATGGAGACTGAAGACAATGTTATCCAAGTCGATGTTAAGTTTCTACACAGCGAACACAAGCCACCGTGACATACCCGACGGAAATGAATGTACCAAAGACAGATACTGCGAGGGCGCGAGCCAAGAGGGAAGCGCACAGTCAAAGGATTCCCGAGGGTGTAGTTGTTTTCCGCGCTGCGGAAAAGAGAGAAGTATACAGAAGGAGAGAGCGAGTCAGAGCTCCGGGGTCTGAAACACCCTTTCCACCCGCTCAAGCCCAAAACTTCGCTTAATTCGTTTCTGGCGTTTCTCTTGTGGTGCACGGCTCACGGTTGTGCGAACCAAAGTTAAAACTTATTAATCAAGTCCCTTGCCCCGGAATGTTCAGCTAGGCGTAATCCGTGGAAGACTCGTCATTTATCTTGTTATGAAGACTCGTAGAACAACCTTTCACCGAGCTTCATGCTGCAATATTTCCAGCTGTCGTTGTGTATCACAATTTCCGATGCAGTTCTAGTTCGTAAATGTTCGGATATGTCCAATTCTTAAATTTGCCGGGATTGGTTGAATGACTCCCTCGTTAGGTGAATATTGGAGATACATTCATCAAATTCGAACTTTCCTCGATCCATACTGTTTTGTTTTCTTCCACTTACCTGGCCTCATTTTTTTCAAGAGGATCATTCTACTTATTCTACGAGTTATGTTGAAAGTACGATGATTCTTTCGCTTTGCTGTCGCGGCTTTGTCTTGTCAGAGAACCATATAATCTTCTCGAAAACCGCGAACGCAATGGTTTCGTAATGCCGCTGCTAATTGCAATTGCATTATAATGTGCCTTTCTAGGTTCTCTTTCGAGCTCCGGGCAACTTGATGAGCATTTTTCCTTTCCTGTATTTTAGTTCCCCACAAACTTTCTGTAAGATTCGCGTTATCACTGTTCTTTAATTTACACGACAGTCCCTTGCCTGAACCGACTCTTCTTGGTGACTCTCAGAAGCCTAAAAAATGTCCAATTATTCGGTCGAAGAATATAAGTTATTCAAGTATCTGCACGGAGGGGATGTTCGCGCTTTATGCATTATCAAGAGTACTTCTATCGAGAGGGTAGGTTCGGGATCATCGTTCTTCTCACTTGACGTTCTGTCTCCCTGCTTTTTTTATCTTGTCTTCCAGTTTTTCCTAAATGGAAAAACATTGCCGTCTGAACGGTGGTAACATCCTCCAGCTCCCGTTGAGACCAGGGGTTTGGAAGAGCGCAACCTCGAGAGTGATCGCCCGTATATTTTCCCGATCCGGCGAGTTGCCGTAAAGTTTTTGAATCAGCGGTTTTCTTGGCTCGTATATATAGAATGTACCGTACCCTCTTCTCCCGTTTTACATCTTTCAGAGAACTCAGGAAGCTCCGCTGCTGTGTATTAGAATGAGGGAAAGCAAGAGAAGTGAAATAGAGATGGAGGGTGCGAGTGACGAGCGAGGGGGAAGGACACTACAGTCAAGTGAGGTGGCAGAGGGTGAGGGTGAGGATTAGAATAAGGGCAGTACAAAAGAAAGGGACACGACGTGGTGCGAGGGTAATGTACTGTTCTCACCTTCCACGAGCCCTCAGGGCTTATTCACCTCGTATATTTCTCGTTGCTATGCATAGTGAACGCAAGTAGGAATTGCGCTCACATCGTGCGGATGCTCAAGACAGCCCACGATACTCTTGCCAGGGTAATTATCAACTGGAACCTTGCACCGAATATGGAACAGTGAGAGAATTTTATTAGCGCGACGTGAATAATAGAACAGCCTACAGAAGGAGACGGACAATTATTTACCAACTTTATTTTGAGTTCATACAAACTGCTGTGGAAAATAGTTAATAAAAAACACCTTCAATGGCTCTTGAAGAAACAACTATTCACATAAGAATTTCTGTATTTTGTGCGGCCTCTAATGCTTCCAGCAGGAACAGTCATGTAAAATATGACTGTTTAATAGTGCTCCATTGGTGATAGCTTTGCATATGTGTACGCGCACGAGACGACCAAAAGCACTAGCGAGAAAGGAGAATCAGGAAAAAGGGATCAGAATACTGTAGTCATATACGTAGTGTTGGTATAGAGAACCCTATGGTGCTGCCGCGACGATGTATACGGAGGATGAGCGGAGGAAACAAGAAAGAGATATACCGCGACGAGGGCTGTTGACAGACAGTGACGGGCACCACTTTATCCGCGACACGGTTCTGCGCTTACCGCAGCCACCCGGTTACCACCATCGTGGCTGCCACCACCCAAACCTTTCCGCGCACGACCGTGCGGTATCTGATCCGATCCGATCTCCTACTCGATCCGATCTGATCTAGTATATCCATCTCTCTCGCTCCCTCCGTCCCATGTCAGTTCATCCCTCGTGGTAGTTTCCGTCATCCCGGGTTTCACTCAGTGCTGCCACGGTAGCCCGCTCATGTGTCTCTTACATTTCTTTTTTCAAACCCCTCGGACGGCATCTCCTAGCCCATAGTCGCTCACCCTTTCCGCTTTTCACTCTTTATCCTGGTGCTCGATTTCTGTACCTCTTCCATTCTCCCCTTTCTCCCGGACTGCTGTGCGGATCAGTCATACACAGTGAAGTTGACCGGCTTACGAACAGAACGTGGCGCAACTGAAAAAGTTAAAACTGTCAGCGACTCAACTCGACGTGGACGATGCGCGAGGCTATTGTATTCGTGGATATGGTACGAGTGTAATGAAGAATTGGCTCTTTTTAGATGATCTTAGAGTTAAATTAAAAATACGAATGAGCGCACATGAAACTTATATTTAATAAAAACCAACTAGTCCAACATTCACAATGAACTGTGTACTCTGAATGGTAATTAATAATAATCCAGTTAGTGCAGCTGCCATACACCTCGCAATGTAACTATTTTCATTCATCAAACTGACGTTGTGGTACCACTATAACTCTAGTAGCATCTGTAATCGTTATTCACAAGGGACGAAGATAGTTACAGACATCGGTACCCATACATTTCTCTATCGCTTCTACCCACATCCGTTCTTCCGTGATTCCAAACCCGGCAGCTTGCTCGGCCGACGTGCCGTTACGCGTCTAACGTTTTCTGCAGGAACGGGAAGTTGAGATAGAGGAAAAAGAGGGTAGTGAGGCTGGCTGTTATCCTTGCAAATTGGTTGAACCCGTTTTCCTCGTCCCGTCTCGCCTCGCCGGGCTCGTTTCCCAGATCCCTTTCTCTTCACGCTAGGGGAGCTCGTCTTTTTCCGATTCCCCGCAGGAAACCACCCTTTCCGTCCCGGCATGCCAAGTGCCTTTTCTCTCCGTCCTTCTCTCACTCTCTCTATCTTTCTTCCCCATGCCCAGAACCAAAACGGCTTGCAGCGTTCTAGCAGAATATGTCACTTTTCTGGTGCTTTCGTCTTCCTTCTACCTAAATCTAGATCTATCGTAGCTCTCCACATCCTTGATCTACATGCCATCAACGCTTCGTAGTTCCCTTTCCCGTTGTAACGCCGAGACGAAATTGGACCGGATAACGAAAGGATCTTGATATCCGTGGCCCTCCCACCTTTTTCTTCAAACATTTACACGTCTCCGCTCAACGCAGAATGGATATCCTATACCAAGCCCACTTTTACTACATTAGATAAGACTGTGTCCATCCTGAAGTCGTCATAAACATGTTCAACTCTCGCTGATACAGTGGCTTAAAATTCAGTTCTGTAGAATGCATTCCCGATTGTTAAATACTTAGCATATGTTATTTATAATGTATTACGAATCAAACAACTATAGCCAGATCCGACGAAATACTGATTTCTACATCGAACATGGAATTACACGAACTTACAGCAGAGCTTTTACAGCGGGAGCAAAAAGCCCTGGCATGCATAACGTGAACGTCTATTCGCACGTTATATATCATTATACATTAACCTCTACCAGTTGGGTATGGACATTTTCCTTCGTTGGCTTGGGAATACTCAGAGCACTGCTCCACTGGCTTTTGCCTCCTCTTGCCTCTCACCCTTCAGCACCCTGTGTAAACAATAATCATTCCCTGTAAACAGCTTGATAACGAGAGGAGTCTACTGCAGAGAGAAAGTGAGAGGGAGACAGTTGGATACACCAGGTATTCCGGTACGTTCAGCCTCGTATTTTCGCCGCAGCTTCACCCCGCAGCTCAGCTTCATTCCGCGAGCTCTCGTTCTCATTTTACCTTTCGCTTCCTCACTCGCGAAGCCGCGATACGGATTCAAGCGTCAGAGTTCCGGGTAGCGCCGTTGGCCCCACCAGTCTCATCCCGGCCAAACCAACCCGTAGAACGCTTTATTTTAAAAACATCGGTTATGTAAAGCGATGCAAATGGCACGCTCTCGTATTTGGAGTGTAAACAGCGGAGGCGTCTCGACCGCGGCTAATGACGTTCGCTCTCGAGCTTCTCTAGGATGTTCTCGCTCAACCGCCGCCCCAAGAGCAAGAACGTAACAGGAGCACCGCGCTGCAGAAGCGTAGCACTGAAGCGTTTTATCCAGACGCGACTAACGTACACCAGAAGCTCATAGCGCTTGCTATAAATGATATGAGAAATGAAAACCGAGGAGAAAGGATAGAACACCACATTTTGCAATATATTATTATCTTTATTATTGTTGTTCCAGCTGGGAATACAACTGGTCGGGTCGTATTTTATAGAATGATCTGTCTATGCATTTACATTATTTCTCTCTCTATTTCATCATCATCTCACTCATTGTACGACCATCGAATATGTCAATCCAGTTTGTCAAATTCCACTTTGATGCACGTTGAAAGTGATGCATATGTTCTTCAGTGATTTCACACAAACTTCGAAGCAATCGATGATTGTGTTTGGTTCAAGATTTCGTGAAATAACGGCGCGATGTAAAATCCTGAGAACCTTCGAAGACTTATACACAATCTTGAATACATATCGGGAGGGTGGAATGTGGTTAAGTCGGGCGGGGAAACAACCCACGTGCGTGAGCATTTCTGCAGAAAATTCGTCGTCTGTCTGCACAGCTCGCCGGTCGCTTCGCAACGAGAGCAGAGTGCCATGAGTTATTCGGTAGGGCCGTTACCGCGTGAACGGTGAGGGCGCGTGGCCCTTCGTTCCGAAACGCGACGTGGAAAACGTGTCTTTATCCTTGACTGGTTCCGGCGCGATGCCCTTGCAACCCTCAAAGAAGGATGGAAAGGAGTTATCTAATTTGGAGGGCGTGCATACGCAGAATCACTCATATATGTAGGACCAGTAGTAAATAACCTCGAGGTCACGTAACGAGGGTGGAAGGAATTCTGCCAATCTCCGAAGGTAAATAAATTGTTGGATTGAAGGAAATTGGTTTCTTAAGGATATGTGAAATGCCAGCTTTTTAAGATTCACCTAGAGAGGACTTTTAATTTTGCAGACATCACCAATAAAACTTTAGTAATTCCTAAACAATACAATACGATTAATAAATTTTACAGCAATTTCTTGTCATTGGACTGCCAAGTTACTTAAACTGCTACATCTGGTTAACCTTGGTAATGATTAAAAAAGTTGTACTTGTCGCTGCGGCTCAGAACAAAATAAAACAGATATCGATAATTGTCTCTTGAACAATAGTCAGACGAGCACCAGTCAAATCATTATTTTCGATTCAGGTACCTCCTTATACTTAATCACTTGGCGAAACAAACAGAACGTAGTTGAACGTAGAACAACAGGTACGAAGCTTCTAGTGAATCCCCTGCACATAGGCAAGTTGAATACCGCGCAAAACTGTATCTATTCTTTCGCCGATAAGAATGAAGAAACTTGAAGAACCAGAAGTTTTTATTCTGAATGCAATGAAAACGCGATGAAGGTTTCCAACCCTGCGGCCCTCGCTACGTCTTCGTGGGGTCGTCTGGCAGGGTGGAATATCGGAATCGCGGGGAAAGAGACAGGTAGAGAGCACAGGACCGAGAAAGTGAGATATGGAATGGGGCGAAAGCAACGAAAAAGTGCGCCTGGATGGCTTTAGCGAAGGATCCTTAATCGGGACGGACTTTAAGTGTAGGTATAGTCCAATTTGTAACTTCTGGAGTGAGGCGAGCGAGAGAGGCGGGGACGGGTGGTCGGCGGCTGCTGCTGCTACTTTCTTAAATAACAGCTCTAGCCGCGAGACGACCCCTAGCCGCTCCTGTCCGCAGTTCTTAACCCCCTTTTCTTGAGGCGAAGGCGGCAGGCCGGAGTCTCGCGGTGCTCCAAGGATTTCCGGACTGCAAAAGACATGCCCCGGCGACGAAAGAGAGAAAGAAAAGTCTGCCCGTTGGCTTATACCCGCATTACGTTTAAATCTTTTCGTTCCATTTACATTCGGAGATACTTGACCTCCATTCCCGCCCAGACGTCTCGCTCGCTCGTGGAAGTTCTCTCGCGGTTTATACATATTTACCGCGTTGGTGCGCTCCATCCGAGTCCGCGGTGTCATGGATCACCGAGGTGCTGAGAAAAACCTACCCCGAACTACATCAGCTAATTTCGTACCAGCAGCTTTCAACGCAAATTAATGCTAATTTGCTCGAGCTTTGGAAGTGCTAAAACGCATTGTATTTGTGTACTAGAAACAAGGTCAGCTTTTCACTAAACACTGTTTACTGTTTATACATCAATGACTCGACATGTAGGACATTCTTAACGTCGTGTTGGGTGGCTAAACCGAACGCTAATCTAGGAGCAGACAAGAAAAAAGAACCATTAGTAAGCAAACGTGTTAAAATGGCCTTAAACTTATCAGGCTACATCGGATTATCGTGCGTTGTCCTTATCCAATATCTTACCTAAAATTGGTCGCCCAAATGATTGGAATGAACCATCGACCTCCAACATCTTGGAGGCCAGACGTACAGACGTCGGCATCCCTAATGAAATTATTCGAATGAAATGGATGGTTGGCTAAGTTTACGTGTTCGTCGAATAATCCGGCAACGAACTAGAAGTCGAGGGAAGGCAGGTAAATCGGGAGTGAGATACGATCGGCCGTCGCGCGTAAACCAGACTTCCAGACTAACTTGGACGATTATCGCGCGATATGGATGCTATATCGATGAGATTACTTCGCTCGGCGATTGTGTAGCGAGACTCGCAGGAGCGTATGCAATAGCAGCCCCTGAGAATCCACTGAAGCGTCTTCGTGCGCGCACGAGCAGCCGGGAATTTAGCCAGAATAATTTCGATGAGCATATATATGTGTATGTATATGTGTACTTATATATATACACACACATACAGAATGGAAGCAAGCAGAACGTATGCAGTGGTGTCTGTGATTTGCGATTTAACCGATATAGTATGGATAGTAGAATCAGGTGAGATAGCAGAGGTAGAGAAGACGATAGAGAATCCCCGACCGGGATAAGCTCTGGAGAGTAGAGAATATATATCTCGTCGACAATTTACTGCGACTTCCTGACAGCAGTCTGCGTCACTGACGCTATAGTATATCCGGTAGTAGCACATAGTACGACTAGAAGTCGTCGAGTCGTGCTATTGCCTCCGCTGGTGCTGCTGCTGGTTTGAAGCGCTCGAAGTAAGGGAGTCTAAGGTGCCGAGGAACAGAATTCACCGAGGATAATCTATGTGGGAAGGCAGACAGCTGACTTGGATGGTGGGGAAGAGTAGGTGCTAAGGCAGTCTGTAGGGAGGGAGTGAGAGAGACAAGCTAAGAGGTGCGATCTTCCCTTATTTCCCTCTTGTGCCTCGGGGGAAACAACCCAAGAACACCCTTTTCCCTCCGCACTTCTTCCGACATTTCCACGATTGTTTTGACCCCCGTTCCACCCATCCTTGACTTGTCTATCATTTAGACCCTTGGGATCGCAAATAATTCACGCGGCCTCCTCGCCAACCATGAGTCTTCTGAACCATCGATCGGTACACGATTGGCCGAGAATTTGGTTCATCGAGTATAATAAAGATTCGGTGTACATTAATAATTAGCCAGAATATCGAGGTGTATGGAATATGGAAAATAAGCCTACTACCCAGGCTTAGGGTAGTAGTAGCAGTAATACAATTGTGCAAGTGACTGAATGTTATTCTTCTTTGTTTCAGGTAAGTACAAGCAACTTGGCACGACATGGCAGAAACTATTAATTATGGACCCGTGAGTATTAAATATCTTATGTCCACTTAAAATGGACGGAACATGTAGGGGTGTTAGCAAATAAGTCATGATACTTAGTATTTATCTTCAAACAAATGAAATGAATACTTATGTATCTATGTTAAACTACGGAAAGAGCGCCTGAGGAGCAGCAACTGAAATAACAATTAAACATCCAATATTCTTGACCAGGAAAGCAATAAAAATCTTATTTAATAAGCCATGGTGACATCTCATCGAACAATTATACAGTTACCTAAACGTACGAAACATCCAACATTCTGCCTCAGAGCGCTCAAATCTCGCACAAATGAAAGACTACAAGATCGTAAATCATAGAAGGCAAACTCCAGCATAAAAAGAGCAGCGGCGGACTTTTTAAATTTTCCGTAATAAACAGAGTCACGGATGTCGACCAGATGAGTCAGAGTTGGAAAAACCACTGAATGGCTGACACTAACACATTTGGTCTGGCGACCAAATGTATTAGTGCCAGTTTATATCAACGTCATTGTCCTTTCAATTATCCAAAAGATTATACTCAATTCGGTCCTCTCAACCGAGACATTATTTTTTATTATTGCTAACCAGTCTCTAGAGACAAACGCAGTAAACAAGTCACAACTTCAGTCGGAACGTGCTGCACTTTTCACACAGAGGATTTGCGAAGCGAGTGCATAATCTCCCAGGACAGTCCGAGCTCTCGATGCAGCGGGAGGAGCAGAAAATAAATGGCACAACCGGGAGTTGCGGCCACGAGCCCAATCCGCCTCTGATGCCCTTTGCTAATTATCATAACTCCTGCAAAGCAAATGCGTGACGGCTCGCACTCTAAAAACTAATATCGTTAACGCGATCCTGCCGGAAATTAATTGTTGCCATGAGAGGGAGCGCACAACAATGCTTGCTAATGCAACAGACTTCTATCTCTTGACTTTCTTCCTAGAATACTCTGACGAGCAGTTCACTCTAATATAATAAACTTTCCAAACAGTAATTTGATTTAGATATGACTGCCATGATATGTGATATCTTGCTTTCTAGTTTAATTCCTATTAAATCTGAGGACGCTCTGTTCATCTAAATTTTAGTAGATCCCTCAGAGTCTGTTTCGTCTAAAAAGCATCTAGGAGCACGAAGGTAGTGATGCAAAGACAAGGTAAGTGGTTCGACTCTTCCTTGATTAGAGCCTGTCTAAGAAATCCAGATATCCTAACCACTTGACAATATCGGAAATTCTGTCTGAGAAACATCTACGGTCACGAAGAGGCAATATCAATACCAATATAGCAAGACAAATTCTCTACAAACCAGCGCAACACGCCGATGATCCTTACCTGAAACTTTCGAATCTGCTTCATCACAACAATGCGGTAATTTTCTCGCACGTGCGAAAAAGGTTGTAAACAATATAACCCGAGATGAACTTTGCCAGACCTCACGAAGCCCGCACATTGAAAATGATTTTCCGAAGAGGTCGAGCCGGCCCGAGTCACGTATCGCTTCAACGTGCTTACCTGCCGTAGATAAGTGAAACTGTTATATATAATTTCCTGATGGCCCGAGTCAAAGCGTGTCAGAAATAAGTTTCTTGACGAGCACGCGCTACATAGTATGGAATGCACAAGTATACGGTACTGTAGCTGTGCTAGCGTTAAACGGCGTCTAACGAGGATCGACGAGGTCGCCAAGAGCCGCTCTCGCGCGAGCGAGCGATCTCTCGCGCGGGCGCACGGCAACGCTTAATGAAAGGTCGGCGAAATTATTCATGCCAGGAGGACCTTGCGTCGGCACCGGCAGTTGGGTCATACCCGAGGGTATTAGGCGAGAACAGCTCGCTCGTCGCTTGGTCCGCGCTGTAATTTCGCCTCGGCGATCCGCTGTGTGCCTCCCGGCCGCGTGTGTGGAACGAGGTGCGGTGCGGGTTCGTTCGGTGAATCGCGCGCATTCAGGCAATGTGCGAGAATGAAATCCGGTCAAGAGGACGTGACGCCCGAAGCGCGAAATGCTCTCGACAATGAGATACAAGTGGAAACGTTACTTTTACCTTTTTAACCGATTTTTTGTTTATTTATTTATCAGCGAATATTATAGTGTCGTTGAACTTATCGTGTCAGTGAACTTGATCGTTGTATCCTGTTTTTATAGACGGATGAGTGTACGGATAGATTATAAATATTTTCAACCTTCTTATTGTGCAAGTCATCTTCGTCTTAACGTACAAACGAGGGCTTGAATGATTCGTCAAATCTTCGCATACCCGACACAATACAATTTAATGTCCATATGTGATGTATTCCACGATGTCGATGTCATGCAGTATGAAAAGCATTGTCCTTTTTTCGGTTTCTCTGGCGCTCCCTCGCTTTCTCTCTTACCTCTTAACAACAACCTAAATGTGCAAATTCGTGTTTCACGTTTTTGAGGATAGTAATTGAGAACATTTATAAACATTATTCCTTACTTTCATTTTTCTTAACCTTTTTTATCTGAAAACAGTGGGGAAAGCTTACCTCCGCAAAAAGATTGTTAAGTTTAATAGAAACGTTGGACTTTAGTGGACTATCACTGCTCTTCGATTTGTGATTTAGGATGTAAATTTGGGGCATGTACACTGTGTACGTGATCTCCGCAGGTACGCAAGTACATCGCTATAAAACCTGTAATTTTCCTGGGCCAGCAAGCGCGCGGTTAACAGATATCCCGGCGTTGTATATGTACACACACATCTATACGTATTACGTACCGGGAGCATTGTCGAGCGGGCAACCTAAATTCATTAATCATGGGGTCAACGTGGAGCGCGTTGTACGACCGTTAGGTTCAAAACCCGGGCTTCCTACATACAGCACTGGCAGAGTGAGACTAGTTTAACTCGCAGCTCGGCTTGCTCGCGGTATAATATACCTTACGGCTATAGGTATTAGTTGTCTGTCGGTAATCGAGCTGGGAGTCAGCAATGATTGCAATTGACAGTGAACGATTCCCGTCCATCAAACACACTAGTCTAGTCTCGACGCGCCCTGTCACTTCGTAATTACATATTACGATGTGGAGATCTATGAAATCTACATCAAGTTTGCCTGCCGTTGCGGACTACAACTGCTGTCTCGAAATTTATAAAAAAAAAAGATTAAACGCGAAATGGAACTTACCAAGATTCTTGCATTTTATTCAGTTAGGCATAAAAAAAGTTATTCACGAGTACGACGACCTCGAGTGACTACGCTTTTTTGATAATTCTGTCAGAAAATACCATTTCATCAAATATCTTTGTTGGTTCAATCTCCCTTTTGCCTCACAAATCTCAACAGCGTGGACAAATACGTAAGACTATTCAAATGACACGTGGATTACGAGACGAATGATCAAAAACCCTGCTCCGAAGCTGTCTAGATCATATGTGACACAATGGTGATGCGAAACGTTAAAAGGGTAGAAAAGCTTTCCGAGAGCCCTTTTTTACCCGTCAGTTATCCGTCGATGGCAAAAAGAGCGCTCTTTCGTTTTACAAATCTGACCGGAAATGAAGTACGGGGAATGGACTGAAGGGTCTGACTGACTGGGCAGGACAAATGTCTTGTTGAAAAATGTAAACGATTCGCGAGCTTCCGTTGCCACCGTATAGTTGACCCGACATCCAGTGAGTGGCACTGGCCGAGAAATGGAGAAAGAGCCTAATGCGATCGGGCATTCGGACATGAATGTTACAAATCGATGCTATTAGAAACGCCTGCGTCGTGAAGCGAAAAAGGAGAAACAGCGCGTAAGAGGCAGCCATAAGATCGATAATGGTCGAAAGCGTCGACAGATATCCACTGTGTCCTGAGAACCACGGTGAAAATCCTGGCCTTAAGCGTGAATCTTATTTCAAGACACATTCGTCATATCTGTGCCTGTTTCATTGACAATCCTCTTCTTTACCCTTCCCTCAACTACTCGCCCTATAACATAGTCTTCAGTGATTGATTAATGGTAAGCAAGTGAATAAATTAGAATAAAATTCATCGACAAACAGAGGTGCCAAGTGGGGTGGGGGCTCAGAATACGCAACTTGAGATAGATGATGTATGTAAAAACTCCATATTTTGAAATGAAGAGACGGGCAGAACGACCATAAAAGTGCGCGTATCATTAAAAGGCATGAGTTTCGTTTTGAATACCCTAAAAATCATGCAATGCATCATGACTAATAAATTAGCGACAAAAAATCACTAACAAAACTAGATAGCCGTTCTCCCCTGTGTCGTTGGCTTCACACTAGTGTACTCAGGTTCAGTAAACGTGGGGTGGTAAACGGGCCAGCCATCGTCATTTATCTGTGTTAGTTCCGTGATTTGGGATTACGAAATGAGATAGAGTTAGAGATAAGCCGGAACGAACGAGCGAGAGAACGCCTATCGATTTTCAATTTGCTCGCCGTATCAATAATTCACGGAACGTATAGTACTACAGCATGCCATCGAGCTAAGCGGTAGCCGGCATACTGCGCCGGGAGGGCGGCAGACTGGTGGAGTTGTGGTACTATACTCGAATCGAATGAAAGCTGGCCCTCGGTATATCCAACCCCAACCCTTCTTGGCACCGGGCTAGGACCCAGAAGACGGTGATAGTGCTGCAAGCGAGATTCATTCACAACTGTAATGACTTCGGAAATAGTCGACGAGTTAATGGACTTCCTTCCAGAAATTTATTTTTCTTCCATACTAATACTAAAGCAACGAGAGCTCTGTATAAGGAGAGGAAATAGATGAGCGACGAGAAGGAATTTCTTCCCCTACTTCGCCCTTTTCCCTCGAAGATTGGATACTTAGCGATGAATTATCGTAGCGCTTCATCGTCGCTCAAACGCCCGCTCGCCTCTCGCCTCAATTACATCCACCGTTTGCGTTATTATTTCCGGCTTCTTACTTTTCCTCTCTCTCTCTCTCTTTCGTCTGAATTCACTCAAGGAAATTCCGCGGCGGAATTCGCAGTACGTGCGAGAGAGTTATCGCGAAATACAGGAAAAAAGAGCGGAACGTGAGGCACCGGAGCTGCGCACAGGTGTCACTTCACCCTCGAGCCTCGGAAACGGCCCCGCATAGAAACCCCTCGGGCTTCCTTCGCGCTTCAGTCAAACTCGCCGCCATCCAATTTATCGAAAAGAAGAATAATGGTGGCCGTGGGCGGCGTGTGAACGAGATACGTCTCGTTGCGGAACGTCGGAATCGCGTGTGCTGTGCTCGCCATCGTGTGTGGATTTTGCACAGGCAAATGCGTACAATATTATTATCTAATTTGTGGTTAAAAAAGAAATACTGATTACAGTTGAAATCAGTAAAGCTATTGAGTGTTGCCACGAAATTGAGTTAGGTTGGATACATAAAAAAACAGAATTAGCCAATATTCAATTTTTACCCTAGCTTTATTTATTCTCTACCAATACCCAATTCACGATCGATCATGGTAATTTCGCAATTTTACGATATTATTTTCGAAAAAAAAGTTCACCAGCTTAGAAAGTATCAATATATTTAAAATTATCATCGGCTTTACACAACAAATCATGACGGCAATTTCATGAATACAGATATGTACATTCTATACATCGATATAGTAGCTATGCCCAAGAAATACAAAAACACATTACAAGTGAACATAAGTATATCTATATATCACTCCTGGCAATAGTGTTTCTCGATCGATCGGCGCGAAAGAAAATAAAACATGCGCCTTGGGTAGCAGTCGTCCAAGCGTAATTACGTGCTCGGAAGAAAAATATAGGCTAGCGATTACTGGTGGGCTTCGGTAAGCTGCCGGGCACATCGTTGCGATAGCGTATATACACACGCTATACAGTAAAACCGATCGAGCGTGTGCTCTTGTTCCGCGCGCGACTCCGAGTGCTCGGACGATTCATTACTCACATAACTGAGACGTGGAACGAATGAATGAAGAAACCGGGAGCAGCAGCGGTACAGAGCGGAGCGGAGGTATTGCCTCGAAGAACGAACGCGAAAGAAAGAAAGAAAGAAAGAAAATAAACGAGCTCGAAGAAACGATCGAGCTGAGAGGGCGGTAGATGGTGCAGATGGGGGTGGTGGGAAAAAGGGTTGGGACGAATGTGGCTCGCGTGCAGGTCAGACGGCGCGCGAGCTAGTTCGTCCGGCTTCCGGTAGTTCGCATGCTACGAGCTCACTTGTACTAAGCTCGCCCTCGGCTCCCACCCCCTGCCTCGTCGATGCCGCACCGGGAAACCCTGCTCGCGCGAGCCGCGACGAAACCTCACCCCTTTCTCAACCTCCGTCTACTCAGTTCACCGTTACCAGAAACAACCCTTCTGGTCTCTCGCTCTGTCTGCCTATCTCTTCCTTTCTCTCTCTCCCTCTGTCTCTCTCTGCTCCGACACACTCATCACTTAACGGAGAATTCATCCCGACACAAAAGCTAATCGCTAGTTAAATTAATTCCCACGACGGCGAATGGCTTCCAAAGCTTTATGTACAGTACTTATATGGTCTATCCTATACACGAATGATCTAGTGGACAGCGTTTGATGCACAGTGCATCGTAAACGAAAAATCTACCACGTAGCATAAAGTTTAATTATAAATTTGCGCGCCTGATTTTTTCTACGTAAAATAAATATTTTGAAAATGCATTTGCTCATTTTTATTGTTGATAATATACGTAGCTGCGTATATTTTTTTGCATTTGGGGTCACTGAGGAAAAAGTTAATCTAAACTATGATACCATAAACCATTTTACATATTTATTCATGATTAAGTAATTGAATTCTATTTTATATTCCGTGTCTATTGAGTGTAACATGACGAGAACATTCCTACTATAGGTAAATGTCAAGGATCGGTAAAACAGCTACAACTATACTTCATTTAGATGAGATTTTAAGGATATCGATGGGAATGTTAAAGGTAGTTTTTCTTACCCTGTAGTACGGAAATGAAGAAGACACTTATGTTATTTATGATTGATGAAAAAAAAAACGAAAACTGTATATCCGAAATTACTAAAGTCTTGTAAAATGTCAGTCGTGGCGAGCTCCGGCGATGTGAACGGCTCGGTGAGCGCCGCTCTAATGCCAAAGTCACCACGCTCACGACAGAGAAAAGGGCTCTCGCAGTATTGCAGCAACGGAACGGCTGCGATTCTGCGCCACGACGCGCCAGCTACCCCCACTCTTTACGAAGTAAAATGTTCTGCAGTTGACGTGCAGGGACGTGCTGCCATCCGCGGGGAATATCGACAACAGCTCGGGCTGCAATAGGAGCCTTCCCTCGCGTCGATACTATTTTTAGCTTAATTGCCAGTGAATTAATGAAGATTTATAACATCCTGAATATTTTTTATTTTGTAAAATTAATTAATTAAACTGAAGTTCTTATTAGAAAAATAGATACTTCGCCGAAAGTGTATGATTTTATATAAAAAATGCGAATAATGTCACACTTGTAAGATTTTGTATTTGCAGTAATGCACCCATTAAAGTGTACGTTGTTTAAAAAAATCATTGATGAGTTCAGATGGAGGGTTCTACCGATCTCAGGCAAAAAACGTATTTAAGTTCGTAGCAGATAAAAAATTATTCTAAAAGAAGTTATAAAAAGCTCCGATGTAGCAATTATAATGTATTTAATTTTTCAGTAATAGAAAGATGCGTAATTGTGTGCACACAAAAGTAATGAACTCTCAATATAAATTATCATTTAATGTCACAACTTCACACTAAGGTTCGTCAAAACCTCGCTAAATTGTCGAGCAATTAGCATTATTACACTCGGCGCTCTCTGCAGAGTCGTCCGGAGTGAGATTAGATAAGAGATGCAGGGGATGAGTCGAAGCGAAAGGGCACCATTAAAACCTATTGCATTCAGAGAGTCCGGGACTGCTGGCGCGCACCGAGATATTACAGCTGCACTGTATGCAGTGCATACACCATATACATGGTGTTATACACCCGTATACCTTCGTTCGAGATACACGAAACAAGAAGCTAACGAGGCGTAAGGAGATCTCTCGTGCCTCGGGCAAACTTCACACATACAATGCCATTCTCTCCGGGGCTCTCGGCGTGCCAACGTAGCACGTTATATATCGACTTGTCACGGTGAAGCTGATCACCTCGCCACTATTTCTACCATGCAAAATCCCTGTCAGACATCGGATTGGACCGGTCAGCTTCACTGTACGGTTCGCGTATACAAAACGCTTGCTGGGATGTTGGCAACTCGGGCTTTCATCAAATGAGCGACTCACTCTTGTACGAGTAATACATATATGGGACATTTCACGCAAATTTGTCCGTGTCTCACATTTCATTATTTGTTTCATTGTTCGTCGATTATAATTCAGTCGGTGAATATTCTACTTACTGGTCTTCACCATTGAATGAAGCCATTGATTTTGAGACTTGGATTGATTTCGGACAAAAATAGCAACCTTTCTGGTGGTCCGAGATAGATGATTAAAATGTATAACAACATGGAAACACCTGGATGCGAATGAATTCCACCGAAGCACGTAGAAATCGCAAGCATTCAGACATGAGGGGCAACGCGAATTCGTACGAAACAACAACGGCTGTAAGGTTGTGGAGTGGCAGTCAAACTGCCAGCTAGTTATTCCATGATGCGTCAATTTTCCAGCAATATCGAAGGCACTGTTGAGCACATTGCAACGCTAGATGCATCGTGTGTTTTGTGACGGCGAAATTTAACCTGTAGCTCCACTAACCCAGGACCGAGAACTTGGGATTGTTCGACATTTCAACGTGAACCTACACGTGTGTCGTGTAGGCTCTACACAAGATACGTATACTAAACTACTGCTACTGGTTTGTATCAGACGTGTATTAGAATGGAAATGTCAAACGCAGATATCGACATTGCGTCGAGCGGCCGAGACGAGGAACACACGCCCATGCATGGGACGAGGAAGAGAATAAAAATGCAAAAATTAATATCCAAACTAACTTTTATTAAAACAGTTTTACGTTACTGTATTTAAAATTAAACACAAGTAAGCCAATGCACAGGATAATTATTGTGGAAAATCGACCATCTATTTATAATTAACAGTATTGGTTCAATTGGCACAGTCTTTCGATAAATCGAGTATTCAAGTATTTCTGGAACTTATCGATTATCTTCACGAAATTTCGCAAAAAAACTATCAAAACAATTTGCTCGATTGGATGGAGAGAAGTCACATCAACCAGACTTAAAATCAGCTATCCTAGACACGTTCAGTATTTTCCGCTGCTTTATTAAATCCGGTATAAAAATGTTTTCATAGAATTTATTCCCAGTGTCCATATTAAACAAGAGGCGACTGCATGTCCACAAATGATTCCATAGTACACAAAAAATGATGGCGTCAAATTCGACAAGAAGACACTTAATGGATAAAAAAGAATCCTCGAGTGGTATTTTCGTGTGCGTCAAAAAACTTTTTATGTGATTGCGGAAAGTGGGAGTGCTGCGTGCTCCGTTGGGGTGTGGAGACCGACGGAGGTGACATTTGGCACGAGCTGTGAAAAAGAGTCTGGAATCTATCGACCGCATCAAACGGCGCTTATGCGCCCTCGTGCCGAGCTCGGGAGGGCATCAACGGTGGTAGAGGGGTTGTGTAGTATGATTTACGACCTCGTCGAGCCAAAGATCACGTACGGTCGATGTGCGCTTTTTTCCTTCTTCGCACGGTTTCTCGGGGACGGTAAAAGACAGAGGGAAAATCGAGGGAAGACACCGGAGTGGTTGGACGCGTCGAGGAAACCCCTTGTCACTGTATAATGCAGAAGAAGCATAGGCATTAGGGTGATTGGTTAGAGGTTCAAACCTGCTGTACTACGTACATCAGCGCCCTCCCCCGTTTCCTTCCCGTCGCGGCTCGCCTACCGCTTCCGATCTTTATCGTTTTAAGTCAACAATGCCATACGTCGAATTCACGTGACGTTGCTCCGTGGCAACTACAATATTCCATATACGGTATGTATAGAGCGCGATGTATATAGCACGTGCTGTATTGGACACGGTAAGTGAGTTTCCCGAATGTTTGGCCTGGCGTCAGTTTAATGGGATTATCGAATTTCAGCTCCGACCCTTTTCTCCTTCACTCACTCGGCGTATATCCCAAGTCTCACTTCTCGTCTCCGGCGTTATTATTTTAGCAAACAAGCGCGCGAGGGGGCCTTGCCCAGGTGAACGACAGACGGCTCTGCCCCCCGACCGTTTGCCTTCACGGCTGCACCATCCGTCGAGGTTGCCATGTATCTCGATACACGAATACCAATAAACTTCGTCTATGACTCGCGCTTTTCAATCGCGCTGGATAAACCTCGACAACGGCGCATATCGATTACTTCACCATTTTCGCACGAATATATTCGTAAAATACAGGTATTTGCTAAAATGTATTACTAAAATTTGTCTAAAATATCGATAAAAGAAATTTCGCCGAGTGACATTGGAAATAATATGTATAAATGATAATCGTTACTATTAGTACTTATTACTCCATTCTAAATCTAAATGTTTTTAACATTTCTGTCAATAATTACTTTCGTCATAAAAATAATCTCTTGTCGAAGTAATATTAAAATTACTTCAACGACTTATTTTTATCCAAGCTTGTGAATGTGCTTTACTACTAGTACTATTAGTACTTGTTACTCCATTCTAAATCTAAATGTTTTTAACATTTCTGTCAATAATTACCTTTATCATAAAAATAATCTCTTGTCGAATTACTATTAAAATTTATTCAACGACTTATTTTTATCCAAGCTTGTGAATCTGCTTTTCCGTTGCCTCCCCATTATTCGCGTCCTGTGTGTGCGCGCGCGGAGTGTAGCTGGAAACAAGAGGACATTAGTGCCGCGAAAGATCGGGAGGAACGTCACAATCGTGAGATGAAGGTAGCGAGAGAAGTCGCCAGCGAGGTAGCTAGCACAGAGCAGGGGCGCTTTCAGGTTAAATAATTAAACAACCGGTCGATCGATCGTCGGGAAGGTGGTGGAGGGGTGAGTAAGTTTGTGAGAGCGCGTGTCGGTGCACGCGGAATGAGGAAAGCCGAAGTACGCGCGGTGGGAAACGTCTGGTAGGATGAGGGTGGGGGGGGGGGGGGAGGAAGGACGTCGGCAACGACGACGACGACGACGGCGACGACGACAACGACAACGACGCGACAGCGCAACCCCCTGAGAGGCCGACGGTCGGGCGTCTGAAAAGGGGTGGACGGAGCGCTCTTGCGCTACCTAGAACCCGGTGGCTGACAGCAGCCCCGTCGGTGACAGGCCGCTGAGCGTATTAATAATAAATGCAAACGCCTAACATGAATTTCTGCCTGTCCGCCTTCCGCCCTGGCCTGATGGGGGTGAAATAGAACGGGGAGAGGAACGTGGGGGGGGGGGGAGGGGAGCGAGAGGGGGAGGAGCACGGAAAGCCACCCCAACGTCATCCCCATTTCCTCTGTTCTCCTTCAGCGGCAACGCTCTGTTTCTCTTCACTGCCGGTCGTTCACTTTTACGTATATACCAGAGCAAAGCCTGTGCCAACCCTTTCACCCACTTTGTCAATGAAAACGGGGCTTCCGTCGCTAAGCTCTATCTATAAATGCTGGAATAACCTCGTCTGCATTGGCACTGTGATTTCATCTTGATTCTCAGCATAATGCACGAGATATGTTTTCTGACCCTATAGAATGGGTAGTTTTTAACCAGGAGTCTTTTTTTTTCAATATGTCGAGCCTCATAGTATTTTTCAACGATTTTTATAATCAGCGATGTATCTTGCGTGAATTTTAAAAAAATATTTATTCCGCGATGTTTGCCAGAAAATTAATTACGCAAATGGTTTGTTATTTTTCTTCACGACTGAGATGGGCGATAGAAATTATTGATTTTGTTCATTCGCGAAACTATTAAAAAACGAACGTAATCTGCATACGAACCGCGGTGATTGGAGCACCGTAAAATCCTCTTCATTATTTACAGAGCATTGTTTGCAATACGCCACACGTCGAGCTCCAATGCAGCAAGTCCGCCAGCGCCCTGTTGCAATACCCTAATTACAATGGAATTTTTAACGAACGTCAAGTGAATTACGTGCCTCGCGCACGGCCCCAAATTATCCAAATGTGAATAAACACGCGCGACCGCAAATATCTCGCGTGGTGCTATTTAATTCTCCACTCTTACGGCTTGACTGGCGAAAAAAAAAATTCGGCGCACACTGCGGGTCTCCCACCTGTAATATCGAAGAGTTAGCACGTGGCAATTCGTTCTACGTGTAATCGATGAAGAGCATTGAAGGAAGGAACCGGTAATACCTCGAGGCACGTTTGATTCAGAATCGATTTGAATCCTCAGCGCGAAAGGTGGGACCACGATCTTCGTCCTCGTCGCGATCGAGGTGCACACTTTGGCGCCAAGTATTAAGACGCGTGCGTATGCAAAACAGATGCAGTTCCTCGTCGATAACGAGGCCCCCTTCCCCATCTCCCTCACCGCCTTCCCGACACGGTAATAAGAATTCGATCTTTCTCTCGACCGCAAGGAGAAGGACGACAGTGGAGTTGCCTTCTTGCTCTTGTGTACTCGACCATGTTAATTACCGATAATTACAAACCCAATAAATACGATATTTATGACTGGTGAACCGGGCGCGTTCGAGAAGTGCGCGCGCGCGCGATATACGACACGTAAGGCACGTACAGCGCGCCTCTCGCTCCTCGACTCTTCCTTTCTCTCTATCCTCATCGGTTACACATACCAGAGCAATACACACGCGCGTGTGTCACGTATAAAACACGCGCGTGAACGCATTCACTTCGAGTAAGTGCAAGCGCGCACAGATTGTACACGCCCCGTGCGGCACAGCCGCCGTGTTCTTACGTGTGTTTTATGTTATGTAAATGCACTGTCAGACTCAAAGTACGCTGCCTATTTTATCACTGGCCGCCTCGGACCCGGTTCGACGCTCTCGTAACGCAATAAACGCCGTAACACGTGTAATGATCGGTACGCTTTTTCGGATAGCTCGCGAGTAAGTTAAATTCACGAATCCAGGTGTAACCATATTTGTGTCTGTCGCTTCGTCCGGTGAGCAGTTGTCAGAGACGACGCTGTGTAATGAGATAATGTCGGGATAATGTTTTTTTGTTTTTTTTTCTAGATGACAAAATTATATTATTTTTCATAAGTAGACAGAAATTACCATCATTTTATTATCCCTTAACATTCCCGGTGAATTGGACCATTGTTTTATTTTAATAAGGGAACAATTTTTTGAGTTGCTAATTTATCATGTTCTCACTTTTCTAAATTTTTTTTTTTTATTTTCATGCTGACAATTCCCGGTACTACTACGTGAGAGAAAATAATTAGGGTGACCACTTGAAATCTTCTTCGAGCGTTCGGAAAAGATCTGCAATTCGTGGTTCTCCACTCTGGCCAAGATCTTCAACCGGGTCACCGACGCTAATATAATTTTCGGTAGGCAGCAGCGAGTAGTAACTGGTTATGTATATGGCTGGAGAATGGGGGAAAAGGGAGTGTGAGCGACTGAGAAGAAAGAAGGGCGCGTAACACATGTCAGGTATTAACGGCTTGTCCCATTAAACGATTTGGCACCTCGACTCGATCAGTCCTCATCCTCGTCTCGCGCCTTTATCTGCGAATTTGAATAAACTCTGTAGGATTAAAGTAAAAGGAAGAGAGAAAGGATTTGAAAAAAAGAAAGGCGAAGACTCGTCCGGGGAGGGCCCACTGGATTAAATTATAATTGAGAGGTTGTCAACGAGGTGTACGATAAGGTCGACGCGTAGGTACACTCGTTTCCTGCGCGAGGCGATCCACCGACCAGTCGAGCAAGCGGGCCCTGGTCTCGATGGGCGCGCAGGATTCGAGCGCGATCTCGTTTAGGACATCGTCGCCGGCCGAACATGGCGCGGCGAACCCGGCGCGCCGAAAAAACCAGTGAAATAAAATTATTCAATCAACGAAAGGAACGAAAAAAAAAAATCTACCCACAATCTCCTCCAAAATTGTATCCTTAATTTACTCTCAATTCGGCGAAAATTGAATTTAATAGCTGTATCCCGAGAGCGAATTAGCTCGAACACCAGGTGAAATCTTATCTGAAGAATATATTGTCTTGATATTTCCCACCTTTCGCGAATACCCCGTGTACTTGATTCTTTATTTATTTTTCTATCTTTTGTAATTTACTTTTTTCGCATTATCCTTTTTTTCCATCAGAGTGGCAATTCTCGCGGCTTCTCACTGTCGCGAGCGAGCTCTCTCTAGGGTTCAGGCTGAAGCCACCCTGTAGCAGCGGCGGTTGAGGCGAGGAAATATCGTGACCGAGCGATATAGGAGTTCGAGGAACATAGTCTGGCTATCTCGTGCTATCTCGTGGCTCGAGTACCAAAACGTGTTTCTTGCCGAATAAAGGCCACACTGGGATATACGTGTGTACGTATACGTGTCGTACGCTAACAACCATATAGTTCGGGCGCGCAAGAGAAATGAGCAGGCTGAGGAGGAGGAGAGATATGATAAAAATAACTAATGTTATTGCTAACTGCTAACGAGTCAAAGGAGAATCGAGGCGTGGGTATGTATTAAACTGTAGCGTGATGTGCACTGTATCACAATACATTTTCTGTGCTACAGTGTTATACGCTATAAGCAAAGACTTTTGTGTACGGGGCTTTTCATGCTTGCTCCAACAACTTTTTCTCTAACGATTCTTTGCTGGAATAGCAATATTTTATTATAAGCCTCTACTGAAAGCAATGATGATTTTTTTCAGCCCTCTATGTAAATCCATTCTTGTCACGATAACATTTTTAATAACCAGTGATTTAGTGATGGCTGCCAATAAAAAATTCAAACAACTTAATGCAAAATATAAAATTAACTTCGTCGTCTTAAAATTATAGGCTTACAAATATTGATAACAATAATTGGCATGAAGTTGACTTTTACACATTAGTCGATTATATAGTTTTCTTTGTAATCATTGACAAAACCCGCGAAAAGTGTGTTGGAATGGCGTGGAATGTCCCATAGAGGTGGCCATCGCACTTAATAAACCGAGCGAACCACGGGGCGTTTCCTTTTTATTTTCCACTCACTAACACACTCACGCAAAACACTCACGGTCATTCGCACTGACACTCAGTTCTACCGAAGCGACTCCCTGTATCTTTCTCGCTCTTTTCCTCTCGCCTGACCGTCCGGCTCGCCATTATCGCAAATTCCCACCGTCGACATTACTTCCCAATTAATATTTCGCGCGCGCGGACCCGAAGCATCGAACCCACGGTGCGCCATGTACGGTCCCTCTCTCTCTCTCTCTCTCGCAGAGGGCGCAATGCTCGCTTTACATGATCGTGCCCGCGATCGTGGCGTAAATGGGTCCATAGCTAATTAAATACTCGCCGGTGGTCGCGTCCGCTGGCGGCTGCTTGCACCGTCGACTCGCTCGCTCCTATCACGCGTCCTGCCTACGGTCTGTTTCTTTCTCTCGCTCTCTCTCTCTCTCTCTCTCTCTCTCTCTCTGTTGGAAAATAAACAAATGCCGCAGGCTCAATAAAATGAATCACCACCGTGCCGCTCGCACTGCGACGACTATGACTGCTGGGGCTGGTTCGTTAAACCGTACAAAGCGAGAAAGATATATGTATACACGCGCAGTTACGTGTACGTATACGCAATCGAATTATGTTTGCAGAATCATGCGTGAATCAATTGTATATACCAACGAAATTAACTGTCGTGCGTATATATATATTAGGCGAAATGTATGGGAAACACGGGAGTAGCGTGAAACGTGTGAAAATTTGCAGAGAACATAGAGTTGCCATTTATGTGTACGTACCTGGTGTAAAGCGTCGAATACAACGTATAACAAAATTGTAAATTAATAAAATTTAATAATGTTTTAAATGAAAAGATAAGAGAAATTTGGTGCAATATTGCGATAAGTAATCGCAATTATTAATTTGCTCGCGTGAATAAACAGAACACAAATGCTACAGCTGACAACTGCAGTATTGTATTAAAATTGTAAAAAAGTACACATTATTTCTTCCGCAAAAAGTATAGGAGACACAAATATTATTGTTGGTTTATTCGTGCTCTGATAAGCTGGACCCACACTCCGAGACCTTTAACAAAAGCATGCCTTATAAATTTGTCGCGAGGCACCCGAGACGTACGATTTTTTATATATATCAAATGAGAAATAAATGTTTTATGCATTTAAGTAAAGAAAAGAAAAATTAACACACTTGACATATTGTCGTGGAAATCGCCTAGAAATTTGGCAGCGCAACTCTAGACAGAAAATGATTGTCTTTAACTTGAGTCTTTCGTGTCTCTCGGGCATTCGCCAAACATGCACTTTTTTACTTTTTTATAGCTCCTGGACAAACTTTACGCACGGCGGTCCTGCCTAGTCGACTGTCACAAGCGAGTACGGGGTGGTCTTACCTTTTTTCTCTCTTTGAGCCAAGCAAATATTTGTACAACCGAATCGACTGCATTCAAGCGTCTATTATCGGTTTCAAGGAGTTCTTTCTCATTCCTTTGCCGGTTCTTCGTGTATGCCAGCGACGGTACACTAGCTGAGAATACCTCTAGACTCCGCTGCAGCGAAATTTCAATACGAGTTCTAGATAGTGGTATAGTTTGTACAGCTTCATGTTACGTGTGGGAGGAGTTCGCAGGTGCTAGGTGTAATCGTGGATTCAGGGAATTATAATAACGTGTGAACCGAGTCAGCATTTCTGGGTGGGCTTAACCACCCATTATCTTCATCAATGGCTCCATCAGCAAGCGTGTGATAATAACAAATTCTAATGCGCAGTAGTACGTGGGCTTTTATGATAATCCCAAATAGTATAATTATGATTAAAAAATGTATTTATCAAAGATATTTTAAGCACACGAGAAAAGTTCAATAAAAAAATGATGACCGTCATCGACCTGGGTTTGAAAGGAGTTTCCATTTTCACGGCCTATCGTGCCGCATCCATCGTCTTTTCGATTAACTTCAACAATTATTAACGCGAGTGTTATCTTTCTAATAACCGCATCGTTCACGGTAATTTAATTCGAAGAATCTATACGTCCGACTCGCCTTCGCTCCGGTGGATCGCACCGAAACGTTTATTACATCACAGTCCTCTCTTCTGCTGGGGACATTTCCGCTTGGCTCGGCTCGATCGGCGTGGCGGAGGTAGCCGCAGCGAGATGAACTCGCGCGCGGAAAGGTAGTCAGCGGCGGCTATATAGTTGTCATCCATCTCTCTCGCTTCTCGTTTTCCTCAACCAGCACGATAGGAGCGACGACGAGCTGGTATAACTAACCGATAGACGCGCTCGGGCTAAAGAAGAGACATAGCCGGAGGTTAAATTATCTTTGGGCGGGGATGTAGCTACGACGGAGATTGTAGATGGGAGTGAGCAAGTGAACGCGGCGCGGAAGGGAAGGCTGAACCGACGCAAAGTCGGTTAAAGGAAGGCTGGTGTCGAGGTACCGAGTAGGTATTAGCGGAGATTAATCGGAGGACGGAACGATCCCCCCCCCCCCCCCGCCACGGCCTTCCAATGTGGCGGTTATATACACATATATGTGTAGGACCATCGAAGCCCCAGCTCTAAAATAAGCTTGATCGAAGTAAGAAGAAACGAGACGGAACGAAGCGCTTATAGTATATATAATACGTGTATGTATATGTAGACGTATAGATGCTACAGGGGCAAGTGGTACGGGTGATTAGTTAGTTACTCACTTACCAGGATAGGTACTAAGTCGAACGCGCACAACCGCCACGACCAACAGCGTCGTCTTATACCGTCGCACCCAACCGACTTATCCCGTAACCGAAGGACGAACGAGCGCAGGGTAACGGCGAGCTGCGCGGTACGTAAGACGTCATTCGGGGACCCACTGGCGTGTGACATGCTACTCGCTTCCGTCATGCTATGTACTTCGTTTACCGCAGAGTTTATTTTCTTTTTATTAGAAAAAGAGAGGGCGCGCTACTGACGTCAAAGAATATTTCGACGTCACGATATAGCAGGCTGTGTGTTCCTTAACCCTGTAGCGGGAGACTTGTAAAACACGCTTGGAAATTAGGGAATCTTGATAAATTGCTTTCGGAAAGTAGTGGCGTAATGTTTTTGCATGAGTATTCATATTATTTTTTGCAGCTGCTTGATAACAGAATTCTGCATAGCAATGTTGATTAATTGTGAGCGCACTATATACGGGAATTTAGCGCATGCGACACAAAGATTTTTCGGGAGCAAGGAACTGGCTCCGATATCCTCTTGAAGCTCCATTTCCTTTTCTTACCCGAGCAGATCTGTAGGATATAGACAGGCGAGTGCTTTCTCTCTATTGCAAAGGACCGTGATCCGTGAAGCACGAATGCTTAATCCGAGTGAGGGAGACGCGCAAGCACAGCTAGTGCGAGCTTGCAGCCGGCAGAAGTTGAACGCTTCGATTCACTTCGACGAGCCAGACAAGCAGGGAAGTTAGAATCGGGTCAATACTTTAACAGGCTATAGTTGCAGAATCGGAGAGCACTGAAGGCAGGAGCCCGGGTTAGACGGCACAGAGATTGGCAAGGTTTGAGAAGCACCAATATTTTGATACTGTCACAGTTACAACACTTTCTGTCCGATGTAGTTAATAGGCGTGTCACTATCCTGGCCGACCACTGTGCGTCATTCTGAACTACACAATGTACTTCACTTTCATCCGACACGGTTAATAGACCCACGACTACAATGGCCGACCACTAGGCGCTACCAAGATCTACACAATGTGATACACACTCATGTCATTCCTTCCTGTGCGGATCGGACAGTAATGATTCCGGTTCAATGAACCGAATTTATCGATCGGGTGCACTTCCTAGATCTGCTGGATTTTCAGAAACCCGCATCCTGCCGTTCTGATAGAATTTGATTTTCTCGAGCAGAAGTCGTACCCTGGAGTCATGACCGTTTGTTAGTGAGTTCATTAGTCGTGTAAACCCGGACGATCCTTGCGTTTCGGGACCTCGGTTGAGATGTGCCTTTTGCGATCATCTTCGACACTGGAAGGTCGTATTCGATGCATTTAACATCTTCCATTAGACAGGAGCTTGTAATAAATATTGCGATGGTGGCTGACGTGGGTCTTTAACTCGCTTTAACAAGACACTTGAAAGAGCTGGTATCGCCTCGGTCTCTAGTGAAACCGCGAGAGAGTAAGCGGGACGAGGGACGGCAAACTTATTGCAACAGTGTATACGTACCTAAGACGCAGACCGGCTCTGGAGATTGTAACGAGATCTGATTTATATGGGGCCCAGTCGAAAATTGGTTTCATCCCTGGGCCATCTCCTGGGTGGCATCGCGGGTGCTTCTGCGAGACGAGGCGAGGACGATACGCGCTCGCCTTGTTTCTTCGTTGTAGCATAAATGCCCTTCCTGCCTCATCCCTTCGCCGTGGTTCTGCACGCCAGCCGATTGGCAAGTCAAGAAGTGGTTGAGGCCAGCTCGTCGGGGGTATTCCTTCGCTTCGGGAGACTCGCGAGCGTGCAAGTGACTCTCAATTCTCAACCAATCCAGTGGGAAACGAATATACAAGATAAAAGCGACTTTTTGCTTCTTACCAATATGCATAATGTGAATCATTTGACTGGTGTCAATTTCAGGACTTCTTTGATACTTCCTTGAACCCCGTCGATATGCACCTCAAAATAACTGTCCTGCAGCACAGACGGGTTATTCCATAAGCAATGAAATCGGACTCCCGATCGCGGAAGAGACCAGTCTCACTGTACGTGTACGCTTGACGGTGATGCGGTCATGATACTCTTCGCTCAGCAGGAGGAGGCGATAGAGACGTGTCTATGAGGCGCGTAAATGCATAGCTGTCGGCGAGACCAATACACACGACATCCTACGAAGCACCCACACACACGCGCGCACGTATTCACACAGACATACACACAACGGATGGGTTCATATTATCCGCAGCCCGAGGACGCGGCAGGGTGCAGACCCGCGGAAATTGAGTCGAGAGCATAAATGCCTACGTTAAAGGTCCGGTACGCAGTCTCGGCGAGAGGACCTCGATGGCCGTAATACACGGCCGAGGCAATCCTATATCGCCTCTCTCCATCACGATGCAGCAAAGCAAGGACGCGCGGCGACGCGCCAGAAATTTGTAGACGCATCACCGTTCGCAATCTACGAGCAATGCTGCGGTATAACACTCTCCGTAGTTGCTTCGGTGCACAATAACGAATTCTGAAGAGGATATATGTTGTTTCTACACATCGTCGGCAGTAAAACGTGCGCCGCTTGCTCTGTCTTACCGACGCCTGGTGTATCTTAATAAACTTGTGTCCCTTCTTGGCACTCGAAACAACGCTAAGACTGGCGCTGGCATCAATTCGCAACTACTCTATGGTTGTTATAAACCCATTCGTCGAACGTCGAAATTGCGTACCCTCGCGGGGGAAAAAGCTATCGTCATTCCCCGATGTGAGACGATCCACGTCAGAGCGGGCACGGTGCGAGCATACACGTGGGGTAAAACCGAACCGACGAGCCCGCGTGCCAAAGACTGATTGCTAGAGTTGACCCATGGGAATGCAGGTGGGACGTGCGATGAGTAAGGATTATCGCGAGCGCCCTTCCTACATTGCGAGACACAAGAGAGACGACATCCTTGTGGGATTGGAAAACGTGCTGGGTATAAACGTCCAGTCTTTTTTTTTTCTTTATGACAATGACGACCTTCCTTCAAATCTTTTTCGCAATTTTAATGCCAATCTGGACCGTAGATCTTCGTCGATAACTGTGAGGTGCAATCTGGAATAAGTAACCGTTGGGTTTTCATTGACAGCACCTTTAAGAAATTTCCCAGGATAACGAATCCTGAATTTGGTACCATCCATTTTATCACATATCTCATCTGTTTGTGCCCTTGTCGTTTTAATCCAGGATTCAGCATGCCAAATTCCGAATATTATTATATTTCAAATACCCTCTGATTCTTTTCTTCGGCGAAGTTGAAAAACAGTTCAAAACGCTCTTCACCATTGTAAACCCGATACGTGTGCCGAAGCCAATAATTCTCAACGAAGGAATATGATGATCGAAGGCGATGCAGGTCCTGGAGGCGCTTATACCAGGGGTGAGGCGGCCCGAGACTGCAGCGTTGCACAGTTCCATAGTCGTGCCAGTCCCTTTTCTCTCCTTCCCCCGGCCGTATACCCCGCGCCAAGCGCATCATGCCAGTATAACATTTACTCGTAAACGCGAGGGTATTACGGATCGAAGATGGTAGAGATGCGTAGCGTGTGTGTTACCTTCGGCTTGTACGTAGCGCTGTATATATAGGCTTACACCGCAGGTCCAAGGCGTCGAGTGTGCCCCATTAGGCCCCGGGGGCCAGAGAGTCGCGCATCCGTGCGCTCCGCTGCACGGCAGGGGCCGGTTTGCGTGGGCCGCGCACGGCACCTCCGTTTCTTAGCCGCGTATAGTTGCAACTTTTGCACCGCGAGTCAGCGCGCGAGTATCCTGCATCTGCCAGACCCTTTTGCACTCCTGCGGCCGTACGTACGATCCTCTTCCAGTCCGCCATTTACTCGTCCCGTTTCTCTCTCTATTTATCTATCCATCGTCTTCGCGAAGGTTCGAAAAAACCGCGGCGGGCAAAGTTCTGCACACTCTTCGGCCTCTCGCGCCGGCTTCACAGACAAACCGAACGGTGCACCCATTTTCTTAGCGGTCTGAACGCGTATCCCTTTCGTTCTTTCACGCTTTTTTTTTTCTTGATCGCTGCTTTTTTAGTTTTTATTTCTCGTCCAGAGGGAACACGTTGCCAGGTTTCAGGTACACATGCGTTGAAAAACGAAAAGTCTTACACACGCGATATTTATACCGTCACAAGTTCATGCTTCACCGATGCTTCAAACCACGATAAGAGGGCATTGCAATCTTCCTTACAGATGTGCGTGCTTCAGGTTCACTTCATATGCACTATAACCGCCGTACCCATGACTAATATTAATGCTCAAAGCATTTTTTCCAGGTTTGGTGATTTACGTCACCGGGTGTGTACTAAAAAATAAATCGTTTTACAATGTCTGCGAAATTGTCTGTTAACACAATTGCGGGGGAGTATATGGTCTCGATGATGCGATCGTATAGGATCAATAACAATAATCAGGAGCAGAACGCGAACTTGATTCCCCGGCATCGACAAAATACAGCACTTAAAAGCGGTCCCAATATCCTGGAAGAACCCGGCAATCCCGATACACCTCCCGGGCAATGGGTGGCAACGCGGCCATGCGAAAGGCAACATCATTATCATACGCTATACACGTAAAACGCAAAGCATCGACGTTGTTTCGTAAAGGGTTTCGTTGCCTGGCAGCGGGCCCCGATTCCGTACTCTCTTTGCAGGGTATTTTTATGCGCTGAGATACCGACACGGCATCAAATCTGCTCTGGATCCCTCGATCAAGCGAATTCGGCGCTAACTAGCCCTTTCCAAGACACGAATGCTGGGTGAGCAGACCCGCGCACGCGCCATTACATCAAGTACAGGCTTTATTGAAAATACTTGGGGGTCACAAATTGGCAAAAGCCTTTATCCCTCAGGCATCGCCTTCCCCATCCCCGGAGCATCCGGAGGTAGCCCAACAGCCGAATCACTGATAGTCCCCGACGCCTTATTTTGCATCGAAAAGTGAAGGAATTACGCGGACAAAACATTTCAATCGTTGGTCGTCGTTTTTAAGCTTATCTCGAATTTCACGAGGGAATTGCTTTCCACCTGCTGAGAGTGGGCTTCGTCACGTGTTCCGAGAAGGAACATCGAAACGCAGAGGCGGACAGAAGTTCTGCGGGCAAAAAGGGAGGCCTGTACCCCAGGGAGTCCATTCACCACCCAGCACGTCCGCTGTTGTACTTTTTACTATCACGACCGTGGTACCGTTGGAATACCAGTGAGATGTCACAGTCAGGTATGAGAGATGTAAAGAAACTGTGGAAGTATGGAAAAGACGTTTTGGGTATCAAAGGGACCAGAAATCAGCCTTTCTTATTTTATTTGTCTCTCCGTCTGCTGCAGATTTCACAAACGTCATTTTAGTCAACCAGTTTTAAAACAGCCGTCTGTCATACTTGATTCGACCATTCAATACAATTTCAAAGTCTTGACAAAAGGTGGTCAAGTCATTGAACCCTAATAATAATGCCCCGGATAAGCGTTTTCCTCTTCCCGATGTGTCAATACGCTCTGCTACATAATCAGTGTCATAATTGCATTGCTGTGTAACCTGTGCTGTATATTTTTTGAACGAACGATATGACGGTTGGCACTTATCGAGGCGCGCGATAGCTCGACCGATGAACGTCCGTTCACGAACAAGAATAGGGGAATGCATGCGAGAGACGGGGGAAAAGAGTTCGTGCGCGCGAGAGAACCGAAATGATAGGGGATATGTAGCCGGTCGGAAGAGGGCAAAATATCCCTCGCGCTGTTTCACTGGGTTTGCCCGGCGCACACGATGCTTGGCTTCTCTCTACCACGGCTATCTCGAATAACTATGGAAATCACCACGAGCCTCGGTTCTCACACGGCACTGTTTCCACTCGGGGCTCTTACACACCCGCTAGCAGACCAACGAGCCATTTCGTTCCCTCTTATGTTGCGCTCCTGCACTCTGCTTACTTTTCTCGTTCTCGACACCTCTCGCTATAAACGTACACCACTTACAGTCACAGTCGAATCCGTCAAATACGTATCTGAAAATATAAAATCCGCAAAAACTGATTTTTCTAGTTGGATCTAATCCATCGTAAACAGTCCCTTTATGGATCCGATTAAGCCATCGAAGGGTTAAGGTCGAGTAGTACTGATGAGACGATAACGGCCGCTGGGAATGCCGCTCGATAGGGACGTAGGAGGAATCTCTCTATCTCTCGCAATGTAATCGCAGATTAGACCGTGGAGTGTCCACTAATTTGTGGCCCGTTTGACAGATCTTGGGTAATTGTTAATTATGTTGCGCCAGAGGCGAAACCCGGTAGCAACATACGATCCCTTACTGGTTTCTCTGAATACCCTCCCTGCATCAAAGCTACCCCCAGAACGTATTAAATCTACGGTCATCCTTGGAGTTCCACGAAGCCGCTGACCTATGTAGTATATATACACCGATGCTTTGGGGGTGCGAATTGGACAAATACCGTTTACTCGAGACCGCTTCCCCCCCACGGTGATGCAACTGCTTGCAGCTTTGCTTCCACAACGACGCCGTTGCTTAATCCTGGCACGGATTTCGGGACGGCGCGAGGGATTTCCTGGTGAGGGATCATTGCTTCGTTGGCTTTTGCACGAGAAAACGGATTGGTAGGTCTTTGAGAGATGCTAATGAGAAGGACCAAGTGAAACAGTCTCAGCTTGTTATACAAATAACGTTTCATGATTAACGGGGTTTATATCCTTAGAAATAATTGGAATGTAGACATGGCTATTAATTCTCACTGCATTGCAAAATAACAGATGTTGCCCATCCATAAAAAAAATTAAGTCACCATATTACCACGAGTCACAATTTAATATATCTTTAATTTTGTTTTAATTATGTAATATGATTTTGTTTTAATATTCTTTTCCGCAATATATCTCGAAGATCCGTATTTTGTTACAGAGTCTATGGAATGTTTGAGAAAATTGCCATTTACAAAAGGTTCCCATGAATTCCAGTCGTAACATTGTGTCAGTGGCGTGTGGGCTCGTTCGGAGAAAAATATAACGAGAATCGCGAAGTTCTACGATCGTGAAGGCGTGAGATGCGTTTTTTGAGCACTCTCGTTCTCTCGCTTTAGGTTATATATCGATTTACGCTAGGTCGTCCAGGTCGAAACTCGTCGATGTTTCAAGATGCATTCTCGATAGGAGAAGAGGATTCGACGGACGCTCGACAAAAGTCTCCAGTGTGAAGTGCGCGTTCTCGTAAAGTGCTATGGCTATCGTCGTTTGCGTTCGTATGTTCGTCGGCTCGGACGAGGCTTTCGACGTATCGAGAGAAGCCGCTTCTTGCTCGCGCAAAAAAATTATTGCTGACGGAAAGAAGAAGACAAAAGCCAGGCTTGGCAGAGCGAACTGAACAGACGAAACGAAAGAGACAAGCAGGAGCAGCAGAGGAAGAGGAGAATAGAGTAGCTAGGCGAAGGTGGGAAACGTTGGAATGCGAGGAAGTGCGGGAATCGTTACGTAGGTGCTATCCAGGCAATGGGTTATATTCCTGAGCGGTGCAGTCCGTTTTATGAGCGGCGAACGCGCCTGGGATCGTAGATAGAGGTCCTTACGATCGCTCTGGGAGAACTTGGGCGCTCTGCGGTGTATGCGATGCGCACCAGCCGAGGAATGGGACGAAAGAGACGAACCGAGAAATCGATATAGAGAAGTACGCAGTACTTACAGTATCTATGGGACACTAGACGTGCGTCAAGGCTTTGATGACTGCGATTGGACCTCGTGAATACATTTTCTCTTTTTTTTCCACAGTGTTAAAACTAAATGGCTTTGCGATTCGAGGCTCGAGGCGTCGTCGTATAGATAAAGCCGTGCAATACGGTTTTTCCCAGCGTGATCAGTGACGAAGGCTTGATAAATTCTTGAATCGAAGTTCGTTGAACCTCATTCGATGTGTCAGGTTGATCAACAAGTACATTGTAATGTTTTACCGTTTTATAACATTTTACACTAATATACTATTGATGAGCTCTAATTCGGGCCATTGTAGTTGAAGGTAAAATTAGTTCGGAAAATTGCATAACCGATAGTCGTGAGACAGTTTCATTCCAATGAGCTTGAAGGTGTGGAGTGAATCACTTATACATGAGTTTAAATAGGACCTTATTACAGTGGGTTCGATGCCGGTATGCAACACCTTAAACAGAGGGTAAGAACGAATTCCACATCGCCCCCTCGGCAACATGGTTGGTATTATGTTTTCACCTCTCGCGTCGGTGAGAAGGTCTTTCTCGTCATCGCCGACGTTCCCTTATTAGAGGCAGGATGCGCAAGAGTAGTCAGGTTCTGCGGGCGACATAGTTTGCGTCTTCCATCTCACTCGTCGTTTCTACTCCAAGTTACCGGAGCATATAAACTTAGAGTCTGCGGCTGCTTGTGCGATGACGCTCCTGACTATCGTACTTCCATGGTGGAGGGTGGCATGCATACCCCGTTACCGGCGATGCTTATGCGAGAACGTCGCTCAAAGGCAAATGTGTAGATTAGAAGTTCACTACGAATTTTCGTGAAATAAATCTCGTCACCTACCTCCGCAAGACTTGGAAATGTTGCTTTACCTGCGAATGAGCTTGCCGAGAAGTTATCGCGGGCTTTAATTCATGGGGGAGAGTTGGCAAGTGAACTTCTCGGCTCCTGGGACACTCGGCTCTATCCGCCACGGCTAAATTCTCGATTAATACCGATTTTCTTGTAGGATGCATCCATTGTTCCCCTTTACAGGCATGCCTGCTGGGTTCTTGCCGCTGTCGCTGAGCGAACGTCGACGATCGCCCGATGTTACTACACAACTCCGGCTGATCCTCGAGGTGTTCCACCAACGTCAGCACACACAGTTTACGGCATATTGGTTTTGGGTTATTAATACAAGCGATGTCCGCGAGCATTGTCTTCGTTGGACACAATGGCCGCTGCTAATGGCCGTCGCGCGAGAACCTGTAACTCGTATACCATTGTGCCGTGGCATTGTGTCCTCTATACTATCCACTCGCTGTATTATACACTGTAACTACGAATCTCACTATAATATGTCTCCGCTGCTCACCGACGGAGAACGCTCGGATCTTCGACAACCCTCCCGCCTCCTACAGTCTTGTGTGCATCTTTCCCGCTACACAAACCCTTCGCTTTTCAAAATTCTTCATAATACTCTTCGTCGTCTCTCGCGGCGATAAAACGTGACTTTCTGAAATTAAATTCTGCAACGCAGCTCGCTTCTTGGGCGTAAAATGTACTCCAATGACTGCGAAATAAAATTTACGAGAGCCACAATATTTTGTACAAGGAATTATTAAATGAAAAGCCTTTTTTTCCCGACTGCGCTGAAATGGCGTGTTTTCTCCCCTGAAAAGCGGGAGGAAAATAGTCGATTTCTGACTTCGAGCAGTGCGCATGCGCAGCGGGCAGAAATAGCGGCCAAAGCTCCCTAGGGCATCTTGCCCACTTTTTTTGACCCGCTCACAGTTCTCAGCGTGACCACCGCAGCGCTCGCAACGACTAAGAGAGACGCCATTAGGCAACGGGCGGGAAACGCTTAGACGTGTATGATTGAGCGACTGGAGGTTAAGTGTCATTAAAAAAAATTGTTGTGTCTTCAGTGGGGGGGCTTCGCCCCCCCAACCCCCCACCGGGGCTTCGCCCCGGACCCCACCAGGGGCTTCGCCCCTGGACCCCACCAGGGGCTTCGCCCCTGGGCCCCACCAGAGGCTTCGCCCCTGGACCACCCCCCGGCCGCCCTCCGCCACCGGTTCCCGCATTTCAGCTTAGTCGGAAAAAAAGTATCGTATGCTACGCGGGAGGGAGCGCCATTTTCACCTCGTGCTCGTGCTGCCCTCGCTCCGCTCGGGCAGCAAACCTCGCACTCGGTGAAAATAGCGCTCTTCCCTCCCTTGTAGCATAATGTACTATTCCTATACGGTCTGGTTCGTTTATATTCGTCAAAGACCTCTTAACACGAGGTGGAGGAAGATAGACAGAAAACGTCTTGCGCTGCCTGCTACCTTGAAATTCTGCTGTAGTACAGGAACTTTGAAGTGCAAATGAGCTTTGTTGGGTCGAAAGTGGCTGTAGTGCAGCTTGCTTTATAGAAAGCAACCAGACAAAAGACTGACTGAGAAGGAGAACGATGGCTTTATGAAGTATATCATAGAGAAAAGACGCACGTACGCAAAGCAATATTCTGAGTCGACGCCAATTAACGTAATTATTCGGTATTAAACATCCGTCAAACTGCGGCAATCTCCTTCCTCGACGTGAACAAGCTGAAAAGGAGATTGCCTTGCTTCGGCAATTTATACTGGACTTAGTCTGTCTGCCAAGCATCAAAGACCGTCTCGATTTTCATATAATGAGATACGTTAATGAATTCGTAAAGTTCGTTCGAGAAACACGCTCTAAGCCCAACTGGTATAAAATTGACGTCAGAAGACAATGATCACTCGTGAATTGAAAACGTAATTTTCACGGTCGATATTTTCTTTTCATCTAACTTCTGATAAAAATCTCGATTCAAATATGCACCTGAAAATGTTTCATACATGTGAAAGATATTCGATTTTACATGCAAACGGAAATTTTGACCACATTTAAATTACAAATTGGTGTAGACCGAAAGTATCCATGTATGGTGATGGCCATCTGATTATATATTGAGTCCATACTCAGCCTTGATATACCTCTGATCTTGTTCATACTTTGTAATTTTTTGCACGTACCGTAGCTATGGATATAATTTCCCTTGCCTGCACGATTTCTGATATCAATTCGGCAAATCACTATTACTGGGTTCTCCCTTCAGTGCCGCATCCGCCTCGCCGATAATTATTTACGAAATTGCGCGGAATATTCGTTGGTCGGCGAACCCGGGTACAGTAATTATCGTACATCTTAATAGCGTTTTATAATAACGCTGTATCACGCATGGCCCAAATAACACGTTGTCCAGATACGTTCGCGAGTTGTGTTGGAACGGTAATAATTAATGGGGCCACCATTGTTTCACGCCTCCGAAGCTTGCAGTACGGGCCAATCGTGGCCTCGCGATTTCGGGTATAAAGGCTTCAAAGCGAAAAGCAACCAGCGAGAAATATATACGCGGCGAAAGGGTCCGACGGTCGCACGCGAGAAAAAAAATCCCCCAACGAGGGATAAGTTAACGAGATAGCTATGCCTTCGAGACAGCGTGGCGGCTAGTAGTCACGCCCCGTTTCAGTCGGACAGTAGTGACAGACAATTCCATGACAAAAGTATTCGTGGTTGATTCCACGAAGGCGGTGGGGAACCTGCTTTGGGGAGGTGCGAGGGCAAATAACGAGCGTTCACCATCGTCTGGATTTACTATACAGTCAAATCAACCGAGTCTACGCGGCGCAATCCAAACACTGCTGCGAATTCTATTTACGGTCGAACGAATTCGCGTTGTCGTGAGCTCAAGAGACCTGGTTTACGAAATTGATGGAATTCCCAGACCTTTTTTCACCAGTACAACTTATTTCGTGCGTTTGAAAATATTGCAAATACATATGCGAATTCTACAAATGGATAAAACGTCATTGACATTATCACCTTTCAATTATTCAATAATTTGAGTCTATTGTGTGAACATTTCTTTATGCTGAGATATGGATTCAAAGGCCGGAACGATGTTTGACGTTTAGATTTGGACTACAGGTGTAACGGTGACGTTAATGATCTCCCCACAATTTGTACAAAAATGTACGCATGGTGTACAGCTGCGCATTACAATATACTGCTAAAATGAAGAGCGCCAGTAGATGCACAGATAACGATATGGGTGAAACTATTATTAGATTCGGCGTGCCATGTTGCGGAAAGTAAAGTGGGCACAGTCGAAATTGAACTGACAGCTGAAACGAGTTAGCATAAAAACGAGTCGAGGACGTGTGAACCGACAGACCGCTCGGGCCTGTATTGTGTGAGAAGGCGTTTGTACTTAACGATTCTGAGTCTGCTTTTCGATCTATCCCTCCTTGCTTCTTTCTATATCTCCTTTTTGCTCTCTTTTGTTTGCACCTTTGCGCCGAGGGTATACTTATACCCGTCTTATTCATTTTTTGTTGTACTTTTTGAAGCGGCGTCTGGCGTTGGATGCCGGGGTTCTCTGCACCGTGATTCTTATTTAAGCCGTCCTCTTGTTCCCTTCTTCCCTTGTCTTTATCCTCTTCGGGCAGTCTTTCTATACTTGCTCGCACATTACGCACTTCACAGCGCGTTTAATTTAATTGGTATTGACGCCCTGTCCACTTCCTTTTCTTCGTATAATCTGAACGATACGATATTGGAACCAAGCACGGACCAAGCGCCTTTTAAGGCTGTCGGTGAGTCCACTGTTCTTTACATCGATTCGTTTGACGAAAGTATATTATTACTTGCGAAGGTGCTACTTCACATGCAGCTGCATTTAAATCTTGCTTCGATGACGATAAAAACTGATTACATTTGATCCCCTTTAATCTTTTGGGTATTTCAACGTGATCAGTTTCAAGTTAATTTTTATTATCGCGAATATACTGTCAATTTCAAGCCTATAATTTTATCTATAAAAAATTACAATTTTGATGTTGGGGTACCGTGTTTTAGAATATATATTCAGTATATCCTCGAGGAAACTTAATTTAAGGTATTCGAATATTTTTATTTCACTCTATTCGTGAACGTTTATGCTTCACGGTTGAAGACCTGAGCGCTTTATACTGCACAGCTTATCTCAAGTACCTCTTGCCACGGGGCATTTGTTGCACAAAAATCTGCAGCAGGATTGCCTCAACTTTATTTCAGAGATTTATTTTTATCAAGCAATGTGAATCTTCAATTTCGTCATATCAGCGGCCAGAGATAGTGCTTTTTATAGCTCTTTTCCTCCCCTCACGTCACTGCAGCCTGTGCCCTTTTTCCTATTTCTTTATCTCTTCAAGTCACGGGAAGCTTTACTGCCCCGTGACTTTTGCACGCATCGCTGTACTGCAGGCGGTATGCCCACATCATTCTATACCTTCGTCGAGAAACCTCGAGATGGTTTCGAGGGCAATAAAAACACGAATTCCTGTCCTCATATTCTTGATATACCTGCTTCTTCAAAACACGTATAAATTGTCATCTCCATATTGCTCATAAATTTTTCGTAGCCTGTCATCATATATTTACTATTTCATCTCGTCTCGCGTTTATTTTCTCATTTCATAATGATATATCGCCAAAGTGTATTATGGGTGAAAATACATAATTTATCGTGCAAAGTCTGATGGGGCTCAGTCCCCGAGTGTGACTGAAACTTTCGCTTTCCAAGGTTTCCCCAGAGTTCTGAGGGGAGCTCCGGGCGTTCAGTTGTGAACTTGTTACCAAAGCATGAACGAGCTCTTTCGCCGAGAGGCAAACATTTGCCACGCTGCATCCATGTCCTCGTCGTCGCGGTCGTCGAGATACCAGGAGACCTGGTATTACGATCAATGAGTTTGGACAGCCGCCATCTCCGAGAATCATATTAAGGGGCACGTCGCTTAAACGACTATCCCAATGCTGGGTGTCGTTTGTTAGTCAGCAGGAAGGTTCCAACGAAGAGGAGAATGGAGGAAGAGTGAAGGGAAAAAAGGTGGGAAGAGTAACGAGGTGGAAGCTGCAACATAAAGTGGGCTGCGAGTGAACGAAACGGTGGGCGGTGAAGGAGCAGAATGATCGCTTGAGAACAGAAGCTCGACTAAACTGAGTGAGGTAAATAAGATTGCTAAGATGTATTGCAACATATAGATACACATACCGAATCTCTCGTGGGATTGTTAAGAGTGCTTCTTGCTTTCATAAGCACAGAATAAACAGTAGAACTATTTGTTTTCTTTTAGTGGCGAGTTACTAGCGGTTGGCCACTTTGGAACATCAAGTCGACTGATCCATTTACGCTTCCCTAGTCCTAAAAGTTGAAGAATGGGAGAATCGGAGAGAATTTACTCTATATACCTACAACCAGTAATTCTGTTGAACGAGAACATTATGCAAGGCGATGGAGAAGTAGAGAACAAACGTTTCGCCTTTTTAATAGAGTACGAGTATTCTTCTCATATCTGGCTCGATGCCCTGTTCGCTGCATATGCGCGCCAGAAAGCCAGCGTTGCGGATAAAGCGTCTGGACAATCTATGATATGTCTGGGATTATAATACAGACAAACGACAGCAAATGTCTTGCGTAGCTCTATGTATACGTCTCTGGTATGCAAATCATACAATTTAGTAACAGCCAAGTTGCGGTACGTATGTACTGCCCGTTGGTTATGTGCAAATATAAATAATCAATTACGCCTAGTTCAAATGAATATAAGTTAGACTGTACAAGACAGGGCCTGGTTCAACCAGGGCCGCCCGACACTGCGCGGTGCCCCGGAGCTACTAGGAAACGTGATGGTCGTCATAGGAATAACTCGCTTTTCCTGGTGAGACCAAGTTGACTGGCTAGTACGGGTCTTTCGTTGCATCGTTGTATCTTGCCCGGGGGCCAAAGAGGATCGAGCTGAAACGAACTAGAGCGAGAACGGAACGAAAGCTGGCGGAATTCCAAGATCATCGTTCCTTTTTGCCCCTGTGGGGCATGGTTGAAGGCTGGGATAGCTGTAACAGAGGAAGAACCTCAGTTTAGCCATTGCAGAGGACATACTCGAGCGATCCTCACCAACGAAACTGGCTCTTCTGTTGGAGTCGTCGAAGCCATTCCAACCAGACTTGGATCCTCATCGACTGAACCTCAAGATTCAGTCCTCGATCGACCAGGTATGTTGACCAGATCAGACGCTACACTGCTGTACGTCACACGAACTTCTTGGCGTTCCCTTGTGCTTCGATCTTCGGCGATAGGACACTGTGAAGGTTCTCTCACGTAGCTTCGTTGGCATCCGGGTTGCCTTTCTATCTCTTTCTGCTTTGGGCCCTTACGGATATATACCTTCACCATGCATCATTCCCTGACGTGTTCATGGGGTACAAATAATTGGTTGTTTCATCTAAACATGTTTCTCCATGTATCTAGCGAAACGATCAGACCGGTATACGTGTAAAAGTGACATCAAGGAATAGGATATTGCCGTTTGACGTATATTGTTCTCTACTATTATCCTGATGTATTGATCTATCTACCAGCTAATAATCTTCTTGTTAGAAACTTTCATACGGCCTGAGAACATACAACTTGTTGCTAACATAGAAACAGACGTATGCTCAATAAGAAGCTCCCACTGGAGGAAGGATGTACGAGACGGGAAGTTCGTCTCCTTCGGTCGAAGCGTATCTTGTTCAATTTTCACGCGCACCAATCATCTGCATTGACAGCGGAGGTCGGCTTCCATCGTGGTAAAAACTTGCTTAAATTCTGCTCCGTCGCAACCTCTTTTCTTTTACGTTTTGTTATCTATCCCTCCGCCTCACTCCGCTTCCTTTGAACCTCTCTCCCATTGGCCCCTCTCCGTCAACTTTTTGGCATCCTACGAAGCGAGGTGAGATGGTCTCATGGCAACCCCTGCATCGGGAAAGGACCCCCCCCCCCTCCCCCTCTGTTGGTGGATGACTACGACAGGCGACTGATTTACGTATTCGTTCATTTTTACTTTACTTTTCCTATTTGATGCAAACCTGAGTAACAAAAATCGATACTACTTCCTGACTGCATTGATACACTTCCAACAATATACAACGAATATGCATAAATCTTTGTATCAGGCAGTACACCTTGATTATTATTTTTCATATGATATTATTCTGTATGTTTCCAGCCCATATTTTTTACCATACACGGTCTCGCTACACTTGAAAATCAAAATCACACCACGGTCTGGTAGTAGATATAATTCCCTAGAGGTAGACGCCTAAGCGTACACGCGTGATCATGAATCATAGCAGCCAGTCTGACCTGAGCACCAAAGCCTGCAGCTCGTTAGATTTATAGCTCTTGGGATTCGCGCGAGGCGCGAATGCGAGCGGAAGGATCTACTTTTCCGCGCGCGCGTCTGTCGAGCCCTCAGCTGCAATGCTCACGATAGCCGAGATAGCGCAGGGGGTACGATCCTACGGCACTCGAGTACCCACTGTACTATCATATGGAGCGCCCGTACCTATACGTATACCTATGATACAAACCCTCACCATTGCAATGTATACGACACTCCTTTGTTACGCCTCGTTATCCGATCTGCGTCGAGAAGCGAAGAATCTCTGAAGCAACGCGAACGAACACTACGTAGTCCTGTGGTGCTGCACAATTCTGCACGTATTGCAAGGGAATGCCCGGCCCTTTGAGAAATGTGGAGTGGTACCCACGTCCGCTTAGGTACCCATCGGGCTATCTCTCGGAAAGGGCTTCGCAAAGTTCTGCAAAGAAGAACTCGAGGTACTGCGGTGGCCTCGCACTTGGTTCTCACCAATTTCTTTGCGAATTTTTCGACCTGCAGGAGGCGCTACAGTAGAAGCCCGAATAAGAGACAAGTCAGTTTAAGTCGTCTTTCAAAAATTCTTCCGTGTCTTTCCGATCCCATGTAGAATCACATGGCTAGTTGTTAACCTCAGCACTGGCACGAGGCTGACCTAAATGAATTCCCCAAGCTATGCCCTAGCAGTTCGAGTAAATCGAAATCCGTGCCAGTCCTGCCCTAGTCTAATTTGATCAAGGTTGTTTCGTCATATAATTATGACCAATGCTATTGCCTCGACATTACCAAGAAATGGTTTGGTCATATCCCCATTTTCATGGCTTCTGCCGGTAAAAGTTACGCGCAGGAACACTGTACAGTTTAAGACGTTATGGGCTCCAAAGGTGTAAACCCCGCTCGTACGCACAGCGATTCCGGAATGCTCTAGCCGTGGTAGCCGAAGAGGCGCTGCGATAATCGTCGAAGCACCGATGCGGCGTCGGATGCACAGTGGCCGGTTACTCGAGACGAGAGATCGTGGAAAGCGGCGCGCCCGACGGGAGATTCCGCGTCTGGAAGTCGAGCGATTATGTGCTGAGCGCCAGGGCGGTCTGTCGGAGTCTGTCCGGAGTCTCGGCGGGGAAGTCTGCGAGCCGCAGAGGCAAGGTGCATCCCGTTCTGCTCTATCTCGCTCGGGAGTTGAATTAATAATCGGCAGATCGCCAGGGATAACGCGGGCTTACTGGGAAGTGCGCCTCTCTAGCCCCTCACTCGAAGCTCTGGCTTGCTCAAGACAGTGGAGGAGATCGCGCGATGGAGTGGTGTACAGCGTAGGAGTATAATAGTAGTTGGGCGGTAGTATCACTTGTAGTTGTGAGAGGAAGGAAGGCAATATGGACTTAGGGGAGGGCGCCCGAGACTCTAAGAGCGCGCATTGAGTTGATTTATGCCAGATCGGAGATAGTCCGCATGACTGCTGCTCCTGCTTTGCCTTGGCTCGCTCACCTCCGCCTCTTCGTTCACTGCACCGTGTATACCTTTCTCGCTCTCGCCCTCTGTTTCACATACACAAACCGAAGCTCTAACTACTTGCTGAGTCTTACAGACCGACGCGTAGGTATATATATTCACCTTCGGGCACACATGTGAGGTCCTATCTATGCATTCTCGAGATTTACCGTGGATTCATCCATAGTACGTATTGCAAAGCGGAACAAGGTGCAGAGGGTTGGGGAAAGGAAAGAAAGGAGGAGATGCTGCTCTGAGTTAAGGTCAAAGGTGCTACAAACTTGGAGATGGTGAAGTTAGAGAGAAACAGAGCGCAAGTACTTGAATGAATTATGAAAAAAGTTGCAAAAAGTGACTAGTCCGGTAATGTATCCAATTTAAGGAGATTAATTGCCATTAATCTGTTAATCGGATATATTAAATCCGAAGATAAAAAATAATTACCTGGCAGTAGACCAAAGAATCAAAAATCAAAAGTGTCGCTGAAACGGCTTTTATGAGGTCCTTCTTAAAACCCCTGTCTTGTTTCTCCCATTTCTACATTCCTCCTTTCTCGTCGCAGAGGTGGCGAGACTCGAGCGAGATCGCGAAGTATCGCGAAGCGCGGGCGAGTCGGCGGTGGCTCAGCCGCGGCAGGAAGGAGAATGGGTAAGAACGCCGGATAGCTGTCAACGGGCTTTGAAAAATGTGCTAAGTTGAGAAAAAGTGACTGTCTTGCCCGCAAGCGCTGTGCACCAGCTCCCTCTCCTTCTCGCAACTGGAGAACTCCCGTGGATATTGCCCGAGTGAGACGAGGATCGGCGCTGCGTTCTCTATCCGTCCTGCTCTCCCGCGCGTTTCTCCTCGAAGCGCCCAGCAGCAGAAACAGCACACAGAGAGAAGACTCCCATTCCTCGTCCTCGTCCCATTACCCCGCGATCCTTCGCTTCTTACCTGCCTGTTAACCGCGATACAGCAAAACGGTACAGGATCGGAGAATGTGGAAGGACAGCCAAGGCTGCCGGTGCCATTAACATTAACACGCGCCACAGCCCAGCCAGCCAGTCAGAGAGTCAATGTCTGGCTACCACCAGAACAGCACGCACGCACGAACTCACCTATATAACGCTTCAACGCTCTTGCACCCCCCTTTCGACACGTTCGTAATAAGTATGTAAATAGCAGAATTGCATACCCACTTGGCGCTGCGTATACGCAAGTCGGATGTGCCGCATTATGAATTGCAGGATGTCAGACATGCGGGGTACGTCAACAGCCCGAGACTTATGGCCTGATGATTTCCTATCTTTAATTTTTCCTGTTTCACTTATTTATTTTTTTTTTACAAGATTTACTTCAAGGGATAATTTAACGCGGATGATACAGACTGATAATCGCGAAGCCACAATCGCTACAAGCCTTTGAGGTTGTAAGAGGCGCGCGGAATGTTGGAAAAATGACGACGCGCGAGAGAGCTTGCAGGCTTATCCACAACGATCGATGATCTATGGTGCGAGTGCGCCGGAGTGCGTCTATCTATGGAGCTTGTCGTCGGGAGGTCAAAGGATTTTACACCTAACGATCCGTGGTACGAGCTGTGTGTGCCACCTGTTATCGGAGATCCACCATCCTTCTCGCGAAATAACGGAACGCGAGAGATGAAAGCTGCTGCTGTTGCTGCGGCTGAATCGTTAGGTTCCCACAGTTTGAGAGACGCGACATGAAAAAGTGGTATGTGATCAATGAAAAAAAGACAAAAGAGTGTATTCATTGGCATCGTACTAAACTTGTTGCTGCCATAAAGGTCTGTCTAATCGATCGGTCCATATCCCGAGCAGAAATATGATACGTTACATCAGACTCAAGTCACGTCCTCATCAGGTCTTGTCGGGGCCTTATTTTCTACTTAACGCTAGGGATTTATAGAGATAGTAAAGTGCAACTTTGTTTTCTATTAAATTCACCACAAAATCCGAGCATGCAGAGCTCCAGAATAGTCGATACATTTTTATAAGACAAGTCGAATATTTCATCATATCAATAGTACAATCCAACGACGTGTCGATGTTCCTTAACAAATTGCATGGAAATCAGATATACAACGAAAACCAGATACCTCGCCTCTTCAACGACATCCCGCAAAGCTTTCCTCGAAACCGGTACGTGCGAGATCGATTTAATAACCATAATACCACGGGCGAAGCTTCAACACTTGGGGGCACATGGCGAGCGTTAGGATAATGATAATCACGTCTTCTCCTCTCGGTCCTCCTACCGGTGTCGTAATCGTTCGCGTCGCCACGGGGTGTGCCGGTCACCACCGGGTCCGATATGGTCACCCGACAAAATGATCTCGCTTTCCACACTCACTCTCCCTGTTTTCGGTCTCGCTCTCAGCTTGCAACCGAGGTATCGCGGCAACTACGATGGCGACATCGACTCGTCCAGTAGCCGCCGGTGTCTGGCAGCAGCGTGGCTTTTATCACTGCACGTCCACGCGCGCACTCGACAAGACTCGTTCCACGTCTGCGCTGCCCGCCTAACACAACCATTACCCTGCATAGATACACTATATACCTGTATGCCCAATGACTATGAAAACGACACGGTAAACGCTTTCGCACGCGTTCGCTTGCCAGGGCACTCACTCGATTACTACACGAATGTATGTAAAATTTGTAAGTGTATGTTTGTGTACACTGTTAAAAATATACGGTGTCAAACGCTGCCGGTGTGGACTTTTTCCTAGTGTTACTTGTTACAGTGTTAATAGTAACACTTTTTACGGTGTATAATTAACACCAGCCGTTTCGTTAAATTTCTTCCTGTGTTACCGACGAAACATTGTAACAATTTTCGCTACAAGGGCATGAATGCACGTATCATGTGTGATTTTTTATTATCTCGTGAATGAATCTCGCTTTTCTCAGTTTTTATCGAAAAATTGAGGAAAAAAAATCGAATTTTTCATTACAGATTCCCTCTGCGGATAATTCATCTGTAATTTTTTTGTTTGAGAATCAAAATTCTGACTAATTCATTAACGAGATTCACATCACTGGCGTCTGTATTTCAATTTTCGATTCGATCCGTTCGTAATTCACGAAAAACGGCAGTTCCGAACTTTTGAGGTGCAAAGTCGGTGTTTTACACTTCCTTAACACCGCTCGTTATCACCGTGATTGGTGTGGACCTAATATAGACACCGTCTTAGTGTAGTTTTTAACACCATATTTTTAACAGTGTATGTGTGTCTGTGTATGCGTGTCTGACGCATACAGTGCTTCTCGATTCTGGCAGAGCCGGCGGCGTGCCGATAATTGAGTCACAGTGGCGGGTGCGCGAGGACGCGGAGCGCCGACGCGACAAATGATGTATCGGCGAGTCGGTTCGTTTCCCCAGATAGCGGATCTATTCGGTATACACTGTGCTCTGTTCCGCCTTGTATAAAGGCTGTGGCCCAAGGTACAGGACACATGCATATGGATGCTATACATCGAAGCTCCGGGCTTCGTGATACTCTGGCCCAGCCTCCGAGCGCGAGTCGTACCGAGGCGGATCTATGTTGAACACTCGTACTGACACTTGCATGCAAACGCGGAGGTTCCGCGCCGGAACCCGCGCGCAACCTCAGGAACCTACTATGGACACGTATAGCGTGCGCTTTCGCCCGTACGCGTTGCGTGCCCGCGTGAACATCAGATTGCCGCACTCTCGCTCAACGGGCCTGACCGTTCTGTTGGTATTTGAAATTTAACCGCACGACGCCGCCGGATTTGTATACCTTTCGCACGATCCTGCGGTCGGCGACTCTGTCACGCATGCGAAAATTATCGGAGCGAAACCAGTTGGCGGAATTAGAGGATACGGGAAGAAATTGCGGGTTTGATGGAGGAGACACGAGATAAAGCCGAGTGTCGACACTTCGAGCGCGTTTTATTTACTCGCTCAGTCGACGTGATTATACTTTTTAGTGGATAATAAGAAAGTCAATTTCTGGTTATTAAAGTTCTAGTTTATTTCCGCAATGAATTACAGTGATTCTAACAAGCGGGAAGTTGTAAAAGTCAATTTGCTATTTACGATGGGAATTTTCTAAGCAAAGTTGACCACTTTGATTATCTTTTTTTTAAATTATTTTATTCACTGGGTCTTGAGCGATAATTTATGGCTTGATATGTGGTATACAGAAACTCTTCGACGTCTGTTCCCGAGCTGAATCATGGGCTCTCGGGTGAGTGTCAAGGTCACGCAAAAACGACGTTTTACAGTCTCGGTGTATAGAGTCGGGTCGGTTTCGTCGGCGATGTTTTGCTCGGGTGGAAAAATCGACGGACGGTCGTCGCGACGGTAAGGCGATTGTCGCTTCGCGGCTGTCAGCACGCGGATCTCACGAGTGAGGAGCGACAACAACGTCGAGGGACTTGGAAGAATATAAGTACATACTACCAGTAGGTCTCGCTCGGGAGAAGTAGCAACCGTGAATTAATGGCGATCGTAAATACGCCCTGACGAAAATCCATAAAATAGTCATAATGATAGTAATGTTGTTATTATTATTGAATATCGTTCGATCGTAAAACCGGTTAATTTATAGAAAGCCGTCGCCAAACCGTAAAATCCACCATTAACCGCCACGGAGAGGAGCAGAGAGGAGTATAGAGCTCGCTTTCGATGTATAACACACGTATGTGGTATACGTGGTAAGACGAATGAAGGAGGCGACGACGTTGCCGGTCGAGGAAGAACGGAGAAGAATATATTCCCATCCCATTAAGATAACGAACGAATTTTCGTCGTTAGCCTTGCGGCCCTGGCCACAGACGAGAGACCCCAGTTCTCTCGCTTTATCCAACGCGAGATTTCTTGATCCGGTCGTGGGTGCTTATACCGAACTACAGTATACCACAGATAGCTTAAGAATCATCTCACAGATGCGCCGTGGGTTTGATCGAAAGTGTGTCGAGCCGAGGAATTCGTCTGTCCATAGGTTGTGGTATGATACAGGTATATGATACGCCTTGTAAAACGTTATCATCGATGCTAAGCAGAATATCCCACTTACTGACCGCTTATGGGAAAGACTATGGCCAGTTTTATATGCTCCGTGACCCCTTGGGCTATGTGAACAAAAATAGCACGTTTTCAGGTTAATTCAACTTATGGAACCTGCACATTTCATGGGTTAGGTAAATTTATTGGCTGAGATAAGACTTGATGAGGCGAGGGATTTGAATACATTCTCTCACCCTCGCGAACATCAGGTATGAACTCCTCGGACGGAGACAAATATTCGTTTGGCTGAACTCGCTTGCATGGTTAAGTAGTCTTCTGGCATTTAAGTTGGTTGGTTAAGGCAATGAGTTTGTTGTTCCAACTAATTTGTTGATTCACACAATAAACTGTTTCATCCAATCAACAAACCTGGTTGCCTAGAGCATGTCTAACCAATCATTTTTCTGCAAGGTCTTACATGTCTTTTGAATGTAGTATATGCAGCATGGATGACGATAAAAGAGGATAAAGCGTGCTCAGACAATGACAATATCTATAAATAAAACAACGTATATTTCCTGCTTTGAAGCAACATGATAAGCCGCCACACGCAGTTCTCGTGTTCCCTCGCACCGCGAATACGTAAGCGTAACTTTCAACAAAGTCGGACAAGTCCGAATACGTATGTACCGCTGGGAGAATCATAAGACACGTACCAACACACGGTGACGTAATTATCAGGCACTTTTGTCGTCGCGATTCAGGGGAGTCACGTACCCAAAGGACCCATAAGATGCAGAAGATGCCGCGTGAGTCGCCGTTGGCCTTTTTGCGCCGAATCCTCGGAGAGGTAAACGGCAGCCCGAGCACGCACGCCATTAAGTAATGCAGTCGGTTTCTTAGAGATGTCGCGCGAGGTTCGCGCGCGCGATCCGCACTTCTGCGCGGAACACACGACCAACTTGTTTTGGTCCCCCCCCCCCCCCCCCCCCCCCCCCCCCGATGGGATGAGACAGTTTCGCGTTCGTTCGGGTCTCATCCCGTTCGAGGCCGCTCGCTGCGAAGCTATGCGGGACGACGAGAGACCGCAACAGATTCGAGCTCCGATCCAGCGTCAGTGGTACCCGGTAGAAGCGGGGAAGAAGAGCCCGTGGCTCACGAGAGCTTTTTACTCGCAGGCTTTTGGCTCGAGCGTTCTCAGCTCGCGCTGCGACAGCGAGAATGGCATACGAGGGCTTAAGAGCCACGCTAATGGCGTCAACGACTGCATACTCGCGCCTCAGGATATTAGAGGGAATCTCACACAAAGACAAAGAACAACAGACACCGCTCAACTATTATCGCAGCGTGGAATTCACGTTCGGGTTGTTAAAGGCCTCGGCTGTCACCCAGAGCTAAAATGACCCATTTTCGTTTTTCGAAACCTGCTCTATGCCAGGCCTCGAATGTCGGTTCTTTTATCTTCTGTCGCTGAATACGTAGAATAGTCCAGTTTTTACGTATTCGAGTACAGAAGATATAAAAAAAAAAATCAGATTCATTTTTTCCTAATGCACCATCACTTTGGGACTATATTAACCTAGATTTTCCAGCAGAGCTGTGAAAGCAAACTGTATGAGAAACCAGACTGTATCTTGACTTCTGGACAATACCGGACAATCATATTTTTTTCTGCTATTGAATCCTCTTTGCTTGATTTTTTCGTATGTAGAGGTAATTTGATTTTTGACGAGCGCAATCACGTAGCCGATAAGAAATCTTGCAGGATGACGGTAAAAAACCAAAGATGTACAGGAAACGTCTGTCTCGGTGACTTATAATCTCCTCACGAGACGTAAACTCTCCCGACAGGATTAACACGTGCTGCAAATGCACCGCGAGAGTTTTTCCGCGCTGTATGTGCGCGCGAGCGCGTGCTCCAATAGGAAGTCCTTTCACAGAGCGAACCAAAAGAGATGGGTGCTGCGAAGCGCAGCAACGAGAAAAAGAAACGTCCTCAAAGGTTGGGGGGCACATTGTCGGCGAGAGAATAAAGAGAAATTTTATTGGTGGATTGGCCCAGTGCCAGAGGCGAACCGAATAAAATCCTACGCCGAGATTCTTCACTGCTCTCCGTTCCTGCTGCCCTCTCTCCTGGCCCGCGAGCTTCTCTCCTGGCTGCGCCGAGGAAAAGCGACTTTAAAACGCAATTTAAGCGTCACAAATGAATTCTGTCCCTTCTGGTAACACGAGCACTCTCTGGCCACCATTTCCCCTCTGCGAAATGCGATTCGCCCGGGTCTTTTATTTTTACGAGCTATTTTTCCCCACTCACTCCTAACTATAAATTTCTGTATTCCCAGGACTTCCTAATATAAACTATTACATAAAAGCTCTCATGTTACCCAACTCGGTAATAAATGATCTTGCAATTTTTTCCACCTTCTCCGATGTGCATGGGCTGTTTCAGGTCAACAAAATATTTCGTGAATTCGAAGACACTAAAAAAAGCTGTTGAACAATATGCATCTTTTCTTTACAGATAGACAAAAATTATATTTTCACATACTTTTATGGTAGCATAATTTTGCTTTCGGTCTATATTATATTATATTATATTTCGGCCTATATTCGGCTTATAGTACACTGTTAAAAATATACGGTGTCAAACGCTGCTGGTGTGGACTTTTTCCTAGTGTTACTTGTTACAGTGTTAATTGTAACACTTTTTACGGTGTATAATTAACACCAGCCGTTTCGTTAAATTTATTCCTATGTTATCGACAAAACGTCGTAACACTTTTCGCTATAAGGGCATGAATCCACGTATCGTGTGTGATTTTTTATTATCTCGTGAATGAATTAGTCGCTTTTCTCAGTTTTTATCGAAAAATTGAAAAAAAAATCGAATTTTTCATTACAGATTCCCTTTGCGGGTAATTAATCTGTAATTTTTTTGTTCGAAAATAAAAATTCTGACTACTTCACTAACGAGATTCACATTAGTGCCGTCTGTATTTCAATTTTCGCTTCGGTCCGTTCATAATTCATGAAAAATGGCAGTTCGGAACTTTAGAGGTTCAAAGTCGGTGTTTTACACTGTCTTAACACCGCTCGTTATCACCGTGATTGGTCTGGACCTATATAGACACCGTCTTAGTGTAGTTTTTAACACCACATTTTTAACAGTGTATATGCCCTTATTTAAAAATATGTTATCCCAGTCACAAATTGTCACCGCCATTTTTATGTATTGTGATGCTCTGTAACTTGGAAAAACATTTTAAAAACATTAATGTTTATGTCAACTTGGTCTGAAACGCCCCACGCGTACGTACGTAATACGTATTCACGGAGAAGGGTCGACTTCATCGACACCTCCACTCGGTTATTCGGATTTCCGCCCGTCGACCTCAACGCAGACGAGGCGCCAGTCGAGAGACACGCGTCGTTTACTACCTCTTCACTGGGTTTCTCTGCTCGTTCGGATCCTCCGCAAGCTCAGGCGAAGATTCTCACTCACTTCGTCTTGCTGCTTCGGCTGGAATTATACATACGTGTGCCTGCCTATACGTATCACACGGCTCTCTGTCTCACTTCGCCGATAAATTCAGTCGATGATCGAGAGGCGTGACTAACTGGCCCGCTCTCGCCGTATACACTGTACTCTCATCCTCTGATCCCGACATGCTGGCTGACTTTGGCACGGACCCGCGCCTCTAATTAGACGCTCGCTCCCTCTCTCGTTTCCACGACGATAGTGTCTGGCGATAGTGTACTGTGAAACCGTTTCGCTCGCTCGACGAGAAAATACTCGAAACCTGAAGGGGAATCGTTCTTAACCCATTACCGAGGTCGAGGCACAAAATTAAGAGGCAACTTCGCGAATTATAGAAACGTGGCGAAAATCAGCAACTTAATTACCACAAATTAATGTCAAACGTTTAGAAAAAGACTCGAAGCGTTCTACGAATTGGTTTGGCCGACATTAATATGAATATTTCGGCTGCTTTTGGAAAAACTGATAGGCCACTGCAAAAACTGGGTACTACCAAAATGGAGAAAACGGTTTTTCTATGTCAGCAAATTTTTTATTAAAATAGTGACAACGTTGCGTTTTCTGCTAACCTAGCAAACAATTTTGTTGTCCTAGCAAAGAAACTTGTTTGTCTGGAAAAAAATATGTTAGCCGAGCAAAAAAGATTGTTAGCCAAGCAGATAATGCAATGTTGTCACTATTTTAACAAAAGATTTGCTGTTACAAAAAAATCTTTTTCTCCGTGAACATATTTCAAAAATACTTAGCGACACGTAGTGGTGGTTCCATGTCTCTCCCTTCTCAATCCAGCACCCATTATTCAAAAAGGTGCACCCAAAAAAAACCGCCGCGAAAGTCGCTTGTATTGCCTGATCGATGGCCCGGACTCCCCGCCCCTTTGGACGCTTTGACGAAATTTCGTAGCTGAATATCGTGCGCCGCGACGTAATTATTCGATGCACGCAGGTTCATTTGGTCGGTTCCACGTACGCGTTACTACCTCCAACCCACATAGTCGGCGCACGTGCGTCTGGGGCGCTGCGGGGACGCGTGCCAAAAATTGCGAGGATCCGCGTGGTCGCTAATTTCGTCGAGCGTCGCAGACACCACGCGGTTAGCGAGTCTATTTCGCGGTGATGTGCCGGCGGCTGTGGCAACACGAAGGCAGCCTTGTAACCCGTCCGATTGGCCGCAAAGAACGCGGACTTCTTGGCTCGACGAGGAGCCCCGAAGGAGAGGAATAGAATGAGGGTCCGACGAGGTGGAGGAGGAGGAGGAGGAGGAGGAGGGTTCGAAAGCGTCAGAGCCGTCCCGTGAGTAAACCAAAGATCGCTCTTTGACTTTGGCATCTTCCCCGTTCCTCTGTATCATCCTCTTCGTCTCTCTCTCGCTCATTTCCAGCGCGATGCACACGGCAAGAAACTTCGGAATAAACGAAGAGGAATGGTTCGAGTGATAGCGGCGGGAAAAGAAGAACGTCGGGAGGGCTAAAGGGGACGAGATGAAAAGTACGCGGGGGGGAGGAAGGCGTGGGCTAATTGCTCGGCCTAGCGGTTGCTTGACAATACCCGGGGCTTTTGCCTCTTTGCTCGTCTTAATTTTATTCGTTTTAAAGCGAGGCCGGCGCGGCTACGGCGCTGGAAGAAAGATTCGCGAGGAGGTGGAACGGGGAGGAAGAGGCGATATACAACAGTACCGTGTACATGTATACCACAATGCAGTTTATCCTATACATGTGACGGGGAAGCGGAGGGGAGAGGGAAGCGAGTATAAGGGAGACAAAGTACGCGAGAGAATCTCAGGCAACGTGGTAGACGAGACGGAATGCAAAATAGAGCCGCAAATCCTTGGATCAAAGGGAGAGAAGAGGTACGGGCGAAACGACGACGACTACGACGACGACGATTGCGACGACCGGTCTCCTTGGCATTTCGCTCGTTCCCTCCGACTCTCTCAGCGTTGCGGTTGTCGTTGTCGTCGTTGTTGTCACGATAGTCGTGTTCTACTCCCCGACGTTCCTCCCTTCCGCCTCCCTTCGCCTCCCGCCGCCTTTCTTCTGCTACTTCGCGGCTTCTTCTTCTTCTTCTTCTTCTTCTTCTTCTTCTTCGTCTTCGTCTTCGGCTACTACACTACCGCAAACCTACGTTCGCGTCTCTATTCCCGACTGTTGACTGCAGTCGTCGTTGCTTATACAGACCTTACCGAGAAAATGAGCATCGTCGACCTAATTAATTACATGCAGTCGCTCATTGTCGTGCGGATAATTGTCTGACTATACACGCTGACGTTTGCGCGAAGTACACGCGGGACGGAGCGACTCCGGTTTATCTGTCGAAGGACGAGAATTAACGAGCTTAGAGAGACGTTTGGTGATTCGTAAAGTTGGGGATCGTTACAACCCGAGTAATGGGCGACATGTCGAAAGTAAAGTACAGAGATTGGAACTTCCGCATTGGCGTTTGATTACCGAAAGACAGTAGCGAATTTTGCACGAATGCCGAAATAAAAATGCGCAATCGGTCATTTCTTCAAAAGCAGTTCAAGCGTGGAAAAAATTGGCTCTGGAAATTATAAGTTGCATTTTTCATAGGTACAGCATAATTAGCGCAGCTACAAAAAATTTTCATGCGAACTAAAACTCACAGCAATCACATAAAAAATCACAATCATTAAATAGATTAATTTATTTAATGGCCATCAAAATAAATTTTCATTTAATTAAAATAAATTTCATTTGTTTCGAATAGAACCCATAAACAAGAAATTATTAAATACGACATACACCTTTTATTTCCGTAAGTTCCTTCGAGATTCCACAATTTCTGGATTACCGTCGCAATCCACACGACGAAAAAGAAACATCGGAACTCCTCCCATTCCTCGTTCATCATGCGGCCGCGACTGAAGTGGCACATAGCCGAAGTTTGTCTTCCACCTGTTATACTTAGAAGCAAATACAGCATAATAGACCCGCGTACCGCGGGGAAATTTAACGCACGGTGGCGCCGGCACACAGACCCCATTCTGCTTAGCGCGCTCTCGCGGCACCGCGTGCGGATATTGCCCGCTGCCCCGTGTGTGCGCTCGCCCGCCGTGGCGGAGCGCGCGGCGACGCTCGAGGTCTCGTACACTGTTAAAAATATACGGTGTCAAACGCTGCTGGTGTGGACTTTTTCCTAGTGTTACCTATTACAGTGTTAATAGTAACACTTTTTACGGTGTACAATTAACACCAACCGTTTCGTTAAATTTATTCCTGTGTTACCGACGAAACATTGTAACACTTTTCGCTTTAAGGGCACGAATGCACGTCTCATGCGTGATTTTTTATTATCTCGTGAATTAATTAGTCGCTTTTCTCAGTTTTCATCGAAAAATTGCAAAAAAATCGAATTTTTCATTGCAGACTCCCTCTGCGGGTAATTGATCTGTAATCTTTTTTTTCGAAAATCAAAATTCTGACTAATTCATTAAAGAGATTCACATTACCGGCGTCTGTATTTCAATTTTCGCTTCGATCCGTTCACAATTCGCGAAAAACGGCAGTTTCGAACTTTTGAGGTGCAAAGTCGGTGTTTCACACCCGCTCGTTATCACCGTTGATTGGTATGGATCTATATAGACACCGTCTTGGTGTAGTTTTTAACATCACATTTTTAACAGTGTATACGTACCACGTCCGGGGAACATCACCGTGGCGACGCGCAGCGGCAAAGGGTCTCTCGCAGTCGGAGAAAACCTCCGTGGCCTTGCGCGCCCGCTATATACGCTGTATGCAAGTACACGCGCTATAAGCATTCATATGACTATATAGGTATGCGTGAGCCGCGCGTACGTTCGTATTAAGGATATACCGACATTATACCGGCTTAATGAGGATGCCGACATTCCGCAATAGAGGGTTATAATACGCACACAGGCGCGCACGCGTGGCGAGGCACGGAAACACACACGTGGCGAGCGCCAAGCCAACTTCGCTCCTTCCTCCTTCGCCTTGCCGTCGTCTCTTTGGTCCCCGCTCGGTCGTCGTCGCGCGCGTTTCGCTACGAGAGCTGCTCTCCTCGACGCTTCAAAGGCGGCGCGAGAGACATTTTCTTGCCGGTTCTCTCTCGATCGGCGAGAGAGCTCTCGCTCGACCACCCATATCAGAAATGTATTATTTATTAGTTTTACCGCGATCTCGGTGACGGCTACGACGAGAGATCCGCCGCGCCATCGAGGCGTCACCTCGCGATCGACGCGCTATGCTCTTTATAGACGCAATCGTAAATTTTCTCCGATCGATTCATACTACACTAGAGGCCTATACGATGTATATGTGTGTTGTATGTATGTATATAAGGGAGGTGCGGGCAAAATGGGACACCTATTATTTCAGTTCTAACTATTTGTGCGGGCAAAATGGGACGGACCCCCATTTCGTGAAAATCGCGTCTATGTGACACAGTTCAACGCATGTAAGCGGAGTATAAAGATTTTTAACAATTTTGAGTGTTTTAAGACTTTTGAAAAGTCACTTTGAAAAAAAAATTTGTTTACAATTTTTTTTTTGCGATATAATCATTAAGGAGTATCATCGAAAAAAAACACGGACTTCTGAATTTGGGGGTCCGTCCCATTTTGCCTGCATTTTTTTTGGCCGACGCTCAACATTGATGGTTGGAATCGAATTTTTGGATTAAAAGCAATCAAACTATACTTTTGTTATCGTCATGAAACCATTTTTCGCTTATGCGTCCCATTTTGCCCGCACCTCCCATACAGTGTGTATAAAATGCCTTTGTACGCACACTCTCGTTCATTCGCACCGCGTGCGAGTCGTTCGTCTCTCGCCGCGCGGCTCTGCGCACTCGCCGCGCTGTCGATGAAAACCGGTGGCGAGTGATATCCTTTGAATTTCAATTCTCACGTCGCGCACAGATATACGAGAAAACCGCCGGGCGTGATCGCCGAGGCCGTGATCCTCGGGGGCATCGGCGCGAGCTCGTTTCACGCGAGATCGGCCGATCCACCTCGCCTTGATCCACGATCGCGCGCGGCCACCGCCTTGTCAGACGACGGGCACCGACGAACGCGACGAATGCTCTAATTGCATCTCTCGCCACTCTCGAGGTCGCGCATTTTTCCGAGGCGACGATTTTTTTGGTCGCTGATCGGACGCACACGCGACATGTTCGTTCCGTTTTCCAATGTCGAGCGCGGAAAATTATTTCAGTGCTTGTGACGCGTTTTTCGAGCAGTCGAAAATGACAGAAAAAAAACGCTGTACGGATATTTCGTTAACCTATAAATTACACTGATCTATTTTTTTCTAATCCTCGATACGATTTTCTTTTTTTTTTCCCTAAAAGAATGAAATACAGAAATATGAGTTGCACTCATTTTTGTCTCCTATAGGAGAGAAAAATGCAAAAAAGTTTGCATTTGCAAAAAATGCAAAAATGCAAAATTTTTTCTTTTGAATTTTTTTTTTTTTTTCTAAAGAATGAAATTCAGAAACATGAGTTGCACGCATTTTTGTCTTCTATAGGAGAACGCATCGAATATATATATTCGATTTTGTAATTTTTCACGTAAATCCATAATATATTTTGTTGAAAAAAAAAAATTCCTCGCGATTATCGAGCGTCCCGTTTCGCGAACGCAGCTAAAACGCATTGCTGGCCGTATATATCGACGGGAATTCCTAAATCTACAGGCATCGCTCGACGTTGCTTCCTTCCGCACCAACGCGAATCCGTATGGACACACGAGCGCTAGCCTAAATGAAATTCTCCGGGGCTTTCAATAAAGTGTACTGAGGGGGAAGTGGGAGGGGGGGGGGGGGCGTTACGGGTACTACCTATACGTACACTTTATCGAGTAAAAGCGGCGTGGAATGCATGTGCGCGCGCGGGCGTACACGTACAGAGAGCGAGAGAGAGTTCTCCAATTACACGTGCGGAGCAACGGGGCCTCCGTTAGTCGATTCGCGAAAAACACAGGCAGCAGGAATCAAAAGTTTGCTCTCCTGCCAGTACACACATCCCGTGTGCCCGGGAGTCAGACGTATAACGAAGACAGATCGCTCTCGATGTTTTAACATTTCACCGAAACCGAAACAATGCGGATTCGGGCTGTTATTGCGTGTAAACCTCGCCGCTGGCGAGTGCACCGGGATACACAATCGATCTCGCTTGAAGGAAGAGAGAAAAAAAAGGTGCAAAGTCGAACTTTGCACATTACTTACTTATTAATTTCTATTTTTCATAAGCCCATGAGAAACTTATGGTTTTAATGTACGTGTTATTATTTGCTCCCTCATAGAGGAAGCGAACATTTTTTTTCGCCACAATCGACCTCAGATTTTTGTTTCTTAAAAATATTAACTTTTAACCTATACCATCGTTCTCAAGTCGCATATTCTACCTCTGAAAACACTGGTTATGAACCTTTTTTAATCGATTTTGAAAAAAATATTTTTTGGCGATTTTTTTTCTGTCAGAAATCGTAGATCGGGCTCCGGACCGAAAACCGCTAGAATCGACCCCAATTTTTTTTGTTTTCAAAATATCGACTTGTAACCTATACCATTATTCTCAAGTCGTATATTCTACCCCTAAAAACACTGGTTACTAACCTTTTTTAATTGATTTTGAAAAAAATATTTTTTGGCGATTTTTTTTCTGTCAGAAATCGTAGATCTGGCTCCGGACCGAAAATCGCTAAAATCGACCCAATTTTTTTTTCTTTTCAAAATATCGACTTGTAACCTATACCATTATTCTCAAGTCGCATATTCTACCCCTAAAAATACTGGTTACTAACCTTTTTTAATTGATTTTGAAAAAAATATTTTTTGGCGATTTTTTTTCTGTCAGAAATCGTAGATCGGGCTCCGGACCGAAAACCGCTAAAATCGACCCCAATTTTTTTTCTTTTCAAAATATCGACTTGAAACCTATACCATTATTCTCAAGTCGCATATTCTACCCCTAAAAACACTGGTTATTAACCTTTTTCAATTGATTTTGAAAAAAATATTTTTTGGCGATTTTTTTTCTGTCAGAAATCGTAGATCGGGCTCCGGACCGAAAACCGCTAAAATCGACCCAATTTTTTTTTCTTTTCAAAATATCGACTTGTAACCTATACCATTATTCTCAAGTCGTATATTCTACCCCTAAAAATACTGGTTACTAACCTTTTTTAATTGATTTTGAAAAAAATATTTTTTGGCGATTTTTTTTCTGTCAGAAATCGTAGATCGGGCTCCGGACCGAAAACCGCTAAAATCGACCCCAATTTTTTTTCTTTTCAAAATATCGACTTGTAACCTATACCATTATTCTCAAGTCGTATATTCTACCCCTAAAAACACTGGTTACTAACCTTTTTTAATTGATTTTGAAAAAAATATTTTTTGGCGATTTTTTTTCTGTCAGAAATCGTAGATCGGGCTCCGGACCGAAAACCGCTAAAATCGACCCCAATTTTTTTTCTTTTCAAAATATCGACTTGTAACCTATACCATTATTCTCAAGTCGTATATTCTACCCCTAAAAACACTGGTTATGAACCTTTTTTAATCGATTTTGAAAAAAATAATTTTTGGCGACATTTTTTTTATAAAAAATCATAGATCCGGCTCCGGACCGAAAATCGCCAAAATCGACCTCGGATTTTTTTTTTCTGTCGTGTCTGTCCTTATCAAATTTTTCAAATTGGACACCAAACTGATTTTGTTTATTACGGGCAACCAATCACAGCTCTAATAGAAAAAAATGCGGATAAATGATGCGGTGAAACAAACGATGTACGAAAAGCTTAACTGAAATTCGAATCTATAAATTTGCAATGAGTCCACATTTAAACGAATTATTGTTTCTTCTCTTTGCTTATATTTTCATTTCACCATTCGTCCGAACATCGGCGAACCTTCGCGCAACAATGTACACTCAGCTCCACCGACCGAAATGTTGCGCCACAATTTTTACGTCCGACATATCATTACATTATTTTTTATTATTTCTGCTCCCTTCTATCGGTGGGGGCAGTTTGGCGCGCGGCAATGACGCGCCACGGCGGAGCGTTACTGCGTCTCGGGATAAGAGTGAGAAAGAGGTGTAGTCGGACCGAGGGTCGCTGAGTTATAGCCTCTAGACGACAATTTGTTGCCATTAGGCAGAGTGAAATCGAACGGGGATCGTAACGCTCGTTCCGTCGACTCCCGCAGCCGTCGTCTTCCCGATCGCTCTCGTCCTCTCTCTCTCTCTTTCTGCGTTACAGTTATATCGCGAGAGGAACACATATTACACGCGAACGCGTCGATAGGAACGCCGTCGGAAATCCAGCGAGAGAGAGATACTATTATAGAGCGTATTGTGCAGTATACATTTTATACCGTGGGCCACGGATCGTCCGACGTCGTCGTTTCGTCGCGACGCCCAGGTCGTAAAGCATCGACGCGCGCGTTCGGTGTCTCTCGGTCTCTTTCTGCTGCACATTGTACACTTTTCGATACGGCGAAGAATTCTGACGTTACGAAACCCTAGGATCTCGGGACGAGATTGAAGCCAGGGTGCGTACAGCTCGACACCGTGGAGCTTTGGCCACTCGCGCCACGTCACGTATATGGGGCCACTTTATTTTACCGAAAAGTTATTCTGCCGGATCGTGGTTTTGCCGAAAGCCATATTGTCGAATCGTTTCTTTGTCAAAAAATTATAATATAAATATATAATTTTTAATATTTATTATATGTAATTTTTAATATTTATTATATATAATTTTTAATATTTAATTATAATAAAATTATAATAATTATAAATTCGGGAAAATGACGATTCGCCGAATCGTCATTTTCCCGAATTGTCACATTTGTCGGATCTTTATTTTATTTAATTCGTACAACATGCATTCGAGAAAAATGTATGAAAGGAATTTGCTATGGAAAAAAGAAAGAACTTACTGAATTTTTTACAACACTCCTATCGATGCCACCTTCACTCCAGTCGACCCTCCAGTCGATATTTTATTATGAAAGTTAAATTATGAAAGATTAATTGCAGGATTGGGCAACGTCACATTTCAGGCAACTTGATTTCAGAATATATGACGATTCGGGCTAATGGTGATCGTCATACGTTTTTTTTCGGAAAAGTGTCGTATTGACCCAATTATTTGATACGAATAATCAACTGGCTCGAACATTGTTACTTCAATGAGAAGAATAATATTTCACAATTGCCATTAAATTGGAAACGTTGGCACTCTTATTACTAATTATTATAGTAATTTCCATTAGGCAAAGACAGTGGTGAACAGCAATTGTTTGAGTCCTTTGAAAAAGGGCTCTGTGCAATCAGGATCTACAATGTATTCCAGCGAAACGAGGCGCTGAGTGGCAGAAGGCTAAACCTCTTGTTCTCCGCTCATATTCCCGTGTTCGCTCTTTCTCCACTTCGTCATTCTTCGTTTTTATTATTATTTCATTTTTTCTTTTTTTTTTTTCATCTCTCCTTGTACGAGACGTTTGTCGGGCTCCCACGTTTAACTTTCGAACAGAAGAAACAGCGGCAACACTCGTATCGCGCAATAGCTGGGCGCAAAGCTTGCTCGCTGAGAGTTACAAGAGTGCGTGGGCCTCATCTCTTCCGCTGCTTTCGCGGCAGCACCGGCAGCCGCAGCTTTTCTCAGAAGACTGTATGCCGGCTCGTAGTATCGGAGGTCTATGCACGTTCCGTGTATACGAGGACCGTACTTACCGGCGCATACAAGAGGCGAGAGAGCCGTGGGCAACTCGCGAGCCGAGCCAACTCTATACGGAAGGGAAACATATGGGCCGTTCCAGCCCACGTTGACCCCACCGTGACCCTCATATTTACCACCTTTTTTTTCCCCCCTCCCAATCGGTATCACACGGTGCACCACGAAAAAGTGCTTGAAAACCATCTCCCGATTTTTACGACCCGTATCGAATAATGCGACGCCGATCGCTTCTAATAAATGCAAAATTCAATTTCGTCATTATCGATCCTTCCTGTGCCTCTTGAAATTCACACGATGAATTATTCGTCGTAAAATGATACTTTTGACACTTTCCCGACGCTAACCGAGACTTATGACAAACCTCCGGTCTTACAAGCAAACGGATGCGAAAAAAAATATCTCACGAGTCGTAAAAATATTATTTACGGCGTGCCCATTTTCGGGCAGGTCGGCAGGACTTGACTGTGCGCAAGTGTGACGAGTTTAGAGGAAGTCTGGCGGCACGGAGAGTATTTTGTCTTGTAAATTGGCGCCAATTTCTGAGAGCAACTGAAAAGCCGATTATCCGTACACGGAGAAAACGGTTTTGCTACGTCAGCAAATATTTTGTTAAAATGGTGACAGTATTGCGTTATTTTCTAACCCAGCAAACCATTTTTTGTACTAGTAAAAAAATGTTTTTGTTTCATAAAAAAATTGTTTGTTTAGCAAAAAAATTTGTTTTTCTAGCAAAAAAATATGTTAGTTGAGCAAAAAAAAAGTTGTTAGCCTAGCAGATAACGCAATGCTGTCACTACTTTGACAAAAAAATTGCTGGCATAGCAAAACCGTTTTCTCCGTGTAAACTCTATTTAAATATAATTGAGAGCCGACAGTGAAAATAAAAAAATGCTTGCCAAACTGGACTTGACCGGAAACACCCCATGCGCACTGCAGCCCTAAACCTACCGTACTTGCGACTATACAAGAAACGCGTGTACCTCCATGACGCTGGAGAGCCTCGGACGTCCGACGCGGAGGCTGCCTGCGGTGTGCGTCACAAAGAGGCCGCTAGGAGTCCAGCTCTCGCACCGTGTATACGCATTCAGACAAGCCGGAGAGAAAAGAAAGTCGCGAAGGAAAGACAGAGACCTTTTTTTTTTTTTTTTGCTTGACACTCGAACGCGCGGCGCGCTTCGCTGCGAGGATACGCGTTGGGCGTTGAACGCAACCAAGCGTCCCACAGCCCGGCAGTGATATTTATTTATGACTGGCAATAATAATTGATCTCGGAGCTGAGAATCTATCGCGCGCGGGCAACGCGCAAAGTCCGGCGCGATTTCTCTCTCTCTCTCGCGGCTACTCGGCGCAAGTTTCTCTCCGTTCGCGGTTTCGCGGCAGGTGCGCGCTCTCGGGGAACACGCCCGACAACGGCGACGATCGAGCTGCGAATCTCCTGCGCTCGGCTGCTTTGCCTAGGGCGGCTCTTGCGTCCCTCCTTGCGCGCTGCGCGGCTCGCGACTTCTTTATTTCACCTCGGTCGTACATCAGAGAACCGCGCAAAAACGAAAAGGGTCATAGTCGTGTACGCGCTGTAGGCAGCCACACGCACCTCTCCGAATTAATGACCGCACGGTGGTCCATACGTCTTTCGAGCATACCGCGAATATGAGCCGCGTTGTTGTCGCACACGGAATGCGCGTTCGTTAGATTTCTTCAAAATTGTGCGGTCGGTTTGTATACTCACGGCAAGGACACTCGGAGATATATCGCGGTAGTCCTGCTAACTACAAAATGACTGTCGTACATTTTCGATCCATACGACTATTTTTTGTATTCGCAGCGGCTGCCTAAAAATAAAAAAATACCAGCGCTGATTATTAATCACTGTCACTTTGTGATTACCAATAGCAATATTTTCGCCGAGTGAAGAATCTAGCCATGATGCCTAAAAATCATGATGTTGAAGTTTCCATCGTTGGAATGCAACCAAATTCAGAAAAAACATTAATTATAATTAACCCAAATGATAAAATTAGTTTTAAAAAGTCATCATATCGATTAGTTCCTATGATGATTTTTTATACTTAATTTCATCATTCGGGTTAATTAGAATTTTTTTTTTCTGAATGTCGTTGCATTCCAACGATGCAAACTTCAACATCATTAAAAATCTCATGCTTGCAGATAGTTGACGCCTCTGCTGTAATCAATTCAGTATTAACGATTCTTCCAAATCGTATGAAAAAATTTACTCACACGGCAAATCCCTCGAGATTGCAAACTCATTACATCACACATTTGCGAATCTTAAATTGTAATTTCATCATTTGGGTTAATTAGACATTTTTTTTTCTGAATGTCGTTGCATTCCAACGATGCAAACTTCAACATCATTAAAAATCTCATGCTTGCTGATAGTTGACGCCTCTGCTATAATCAATTCAATATTAGCGATTCTTCCAAATCGTATGAAAAAATTGACTCACATGGCAAATCCCTCGAGATTGCAAACTCATTACATCACACATTTGCGAATCTTAAATTGGCCGGACCGAAGTAAATATACGGCGTGTTCCATACGAATAAACAATCAACAAAATCTCCGCTGCAGCGATTCACCTCGGACACCATATAAAGGAGACGTTAAAACGGCTCAAAGCGCAGGACTTTTGTGACCGCAATCAAACTCTTTCTCATCGATATCGTTACGCTCTCGAATCCCTCAAAGACTCCGCGCCGCCGCGCGGCGAATGCGTGAGGTATTTACATCCCTTTTCCCGCTGAGCGCGACTGGGCCTTTTCAGCCCGCGCCGGTGTGCGTAAGCGTCTCAGTGTCCGTGTGTGTAGCCCCCGCGCGAATTGCCGCTTGTTAGTTACCAGCTCGCTAAGCGGGGAGACTCGGGGCGCTGCTCGCGCTGCTCGCTCGCCGCCCAGTGAAACGTTATATGCCTTAAACAGGGCCGTTTAATAAATACGTCGATCGTAAACTATTTCGGCGCGGGGAACATTAAATATCAACGTATTACAAAGGCTTCTCTCATTCTCTTTCCATTCACTTTCTTTCGTTTTCGTTCCTCCCCGCGGTCCCCGCTCGCTGCCCTGTATACGCGGCCTCACGGCCTCTTCTCAACCATTCCGCTTCATCGGCGCGCAACGTCCGTGTGTGTTTATGTGAATGTTTGCGCGCGTGTGAGAGAGAGAAAGAGAAATAGCGAGCGCGATCCAGCGTTCGCAATAAATCTGCACGTCGTATAAAAGGTTTCTCGCGGGGCACGAGTGCGTTCCTCGCCCCCCCCCCCCCCCCACCTAAGCCCCCTCACTCCCCCCCCCCTCCACCGACTCGTTGTTTCATACTATTATTTCGAGAGCCGCGGCCATATACAATGATACAACCGACGTGTCACGATAAAACATCGTAGCCGTGTATTGTGCGGTGTGGTACGTGTGCGCAAAGGCACCGGGGATGATGCCGAATGCACCGGCCGTGTGGCTATATGTGCGTGCATATAAACACACACGTTAGACGGCGCGTATATCATTGCCGTGCGTCATCGTGCGGCCGAAACACGTTGCGCGATCGTGGAATTCGTAAGAAGCCCACCACGGTCTCCCGGTTTGTTTGTTCATATTTTTCGACGCGCTCCTCTTGTACACGAGACCCACGTAACGCCAACCGGTTGTCTATCCCAATCTACCCTATCAACGTCCTGGGACTCTGGATCTCTCTCGTTTCCTACTTTATCCTCCGCTGTCACCCATTGAGATAACAAGTTCTGCTTCGTGATACCGGATTCTGGCTGGGCGAAAAGGATGGTCAATGAGATATGTGTATTCGAGTGTCTTCGCTTCCACGTGTCTTGTCTCGAAATCGCATGTTCTGTGTTTATCGATTATGCACATTGAACAGATTTAATTGCACGGAGAGAAATTTCTGTGTTGTGACAGCAGAGAAAAGTGACAACAAAAATCGTTTTGTTAGGGTAATAAAAATATTGATCAATCCAGCAAAAAGATTTTTCAGCCGTACAAAAAATTTGTCAGCCTAGCAAAACGATTTTTGTTGTCACTTTTCTTTGCTGTCACTACACAAAAATTTCTCTCCATGTGAATGCAAACATTTTTTGATGCGACCCTGCTCTTTTTTTTCGAAGCTTCCTACTTTAGCCTGAACTCCACAATTTATTAAGCCTTAAGAAGCTTTCGACGGAAAATGTTTTCCACGTATTTCTTTTCAATGCCAGATCGCCATTCAAACCGCTATTTCCATTCCAACCTTCGGAGTCGCGTCCGGAATTAGCGTTGCCGGCAACACGTCGACTCTATATACTTACCAACACGTGCAGATCCCATGAATGCTTATCTCTGCTACGCTTACACGGGTGAACGCCCTTGTTTTACTGGAAGCGCCACACAGTTTACCCTGCGCTCCCTTAGCGTCTATAACTCCGGTATAATTTCGCACGAACTGACCGCCTCGGATACTCGGAGCGCTTAACGCGCAACCCTCCTCCCGACATAAACGATCCTTTGCCCGAGTACCACGGACAGTCCGTGTACCAGCAGAGTCCGCGTGCACCACGGTGGAAATCAAAGCTACGGCAAATCCCCCCCTCCCCTCCCTCCTCCCCCCAACGTACGTGAATATATACCCAGACGTTAAAATACCTCGCGCTCACAGACGGAGTTTGCAAAGCGCCTTTTCTCTCGCTCACCACCCGAAGATTCCCTCTTTTCTACTCCGTTTCAGGTACACGTAAGTGGCAGGGATCTGCCGCCGGTACGCGCGGCGCACAACAACCGCGCCGATGATGCGCACGTCGTGTGTGCTGCACCGCGGCTTTGTAGCGCGCATTCTCGCGCCCGGTAGTCCCTCTCGTCCGGCGTGTAGACCGACCAGCGCACTATACTCGCCGAGTTGAAAAATAAAAAGCCCTGACAAGCGGATATATACGCGTGTGTTTATATACAGGGTGTAACGTAACTATTGTATCAACCGTGGCACTTAGGTAGATAATGATGAGCTGAGTAAAAAATGATTGGGGTAAAATGTCGTCCGGTCAAAATTGACAAGGTGAGTACAAGGTGAGAACAAGGTGAGAACCAAGGTGAGAACAAGGTGAGAGCATGTTGATAACAAGATGAGAATAAGGTGAGAGCATCTTGATAACTAGATGAGAATAAGGTGAGAGCATCTTGATAACAAGGTGAGAACAAGGTGAGAGCATGTTGATAACAAGGTGAGAACAAGGTGAGAGCATGTTGATAACAAGGTGAGAACAAGGTGAGAACAAGGTGTGAACAAGGTGAGAACAAGGTGAGAGCATGTTGATAACAAGGTGAGAACAAGGTGAGAGCATGTTCATAACAAGGTGAGAACAAGGTGAGAGCATGTTGATAACAAGGTGAGAACAAGGTGAGAGCATGTTGATAGCAAGGTGAGAACAAGGTGAGAGCATGTTGATAACAAGGTGAGAACGAGGTGAAATTTATTTGGGATGATATTTCGGTGAACAATTTTGTCACATTGGTTCAACTTGCCACGCTTGTAACTCGGTCAATTTTGACCGGGCGCCATTTTACCCCAATGATTTTTTACTCATCATTATCTACCTAAGTGCCATGGTTGATACAATAGTTATGTTACACCCTGTATATATATGTATCCGTGTATATGTACACGTAAGTACACGAGGGGGGTTGGGATGTACCACCTCGGTGTGGACGAGCCGGTATCGAGGTGCCGAGTATACCAATTGGCGAGCGTGCGCTCGGTGCTCTCGGTGCGCTATCCGGTGTGTTCATCCTCCTTGGTGTGTATACACGCCGGGCTGACTCGCACGCCACACGGCTATGCGCGGTAGCCTCCAGCGACTAACGACCAACAAGCACAAGCCGTGATGCCGCTAGCTCTGTCTATCTGTCTATCCCACTCGCTCTCTCCCGCTCTGCGGGTCTAACTCGATCGCCGGGAACGCGTGTAAGAAACGCCTGTTGCCACGGCGCACCGGGGAATATGACGAGGGAAAATCGGCGGCTCCGCACCTAGCGAGTCTATACACGGCCACGGAGAAACACAGACAACACCGGCCCCGGTTATGTATACAAGCGCCTTTACGCTTGTTAATCGCAACACTCCATAACCGATCCCCGTAAGCCTCGCAGGATGTTACGTATAGTCTGTTATGGCTGTCGTTAATTGCTCACCTTTTTTCACAGTCCACCGTGGTCCGCTGAATACACAATTTCATGTGTTTTTTTTTGGTTCGCGTTTTTGGTACAGCGACCGTGGAAGGCCGAAGGGAAAATATTTTTTCGGTGCCCCCTGGCGCCATATGCCGTGCGCCTTTTCGGGCTCTCGGGTTACGAACTTTGTATTTTATTTATTTTGGGGTATTGCCTGTTTTTGGAAGTCACTACGGGTTTGTTTTTCTTTCTTTTTTCATTTATCAGTTAAATAAATTCTTAAATAAATAAATGAAATAAATAAATAAATTCTTATTAATTTTTATAAATTCTTAAAATAAATCCTTATTAATTCTTATAAATTCTTTAAATAAATTCTTTTTACCGTAAAAAAAAATATTCATTTCATCGCGCGTGGCATATAATTACAAAAGCGTCGACGAATAAATATTCCGAACGGCGGTAGCGCGGCCGGGCATTCCCCGACTTTGAATAAAAGCACGCAGACACCGCGAATCATTCAGCCTTCGATGCTCCATCACCCGGGGAGCCCCGGGGCCGAGTGCAAAACTCCATTATTACGTTTGTTTGCGTCATCAATCACACCTACGCGAAATATAGAATGTTTCGAGTGCACGGCGCGCGGAGCAGTGTAATCGCGTTATCGCGGGGGTCGAGCATTCAATTATCGCGGGACCGGCATTCGGTAAATCGTGACCGTGATAGCGATCGGTAATCCCAAAGGGCTCGCCCTCGGTGCATGGCGCGCGCGTTCAAGGTTGATACACGTTGGGACCGGTGTGCACCTATGAACGCGGCCACGGGAGGCGAGACTAGCAAGTTGCAGCGATAAAGGAGAAGCCACCGGTGGTTTGCTGCAACGGTGAGCAGGAAATGTATTCGATCGGCGGCGGAGGAAGACACTGCGAGGGGGGGGCGGGGAGGACGATCCCGGGCGAAGGAAAGCACAGGCTTTCCGTTGTCGCTGCTGCGCGAAGTAGATATATCTCGGATCGTGGGAGTCCCCGGGACGATTTATAGTTCGACGAGAATGCACCCCCCTCGCGGCGCGTGGTATGGAAGATCATCGGGAATAACGTCTTCGCTCGTGCGTGAAGATCCCTTTATCGTGCTTGCATACATCACGCGGCGGAAGCGTGCAGGAAAGGGAGAAGGATTCTCTCCCCGTAATCGCTTGCTTGGCTTCCACCGCGTCGCTTTGTTTTCACCTGCCACAATGTTGCTCGCCGAGCTCTTGTTGCCGTTGGATTCCGGCTTCGTTGATTCGAGGTGTAAAATCATTTATTTCTGCACCCAGAGAAATCGTTCTGATGGGATTTATTTGAAACAAATAAAATTTATTTGTATGAAATTAAAATGTATTTTAATGAAATAAACATTTATTTGAATGAAATAAAAATGTATTTGAATGAAATAAAAATGTCTTTAAATGAAACAAAAATGTATTTGAATGAAACAAAAATTTATTTGAATGAAATAAACATTTATTTGAATGAAATTAAAATTTATTTGAATGAAATAAACATTTATTTGAATGAAATTAAAATTTATTTGAATGAAATACATTTGATTTGATCCAAATAAATTTTAGTTGTTTCGAATAAAATTTTATTTGTATCGAATAGATCCCATCAGAACGATTTTTCTGGGTGTGTTTATGAAAGAGAGCGTTTCGGAACTATTAATTAATGGATGTTGGAAAAGTTGATAAAAAGATTGGCAGATACAGGAAACATTTTTTGCTTCGACTTTGGCAGGTCTGCAAAAAGTTTCCAAAAATGTGTTTCTTTGGTGGATCAGCACGTTATTTTGGTATTATAATCAAGACGCTTTGCCGAAGTTGCGAACAATTTTGCTCGTTAGCCCGCGGCCACCATTTTTCTCCGTGTTCCAAAGAGTCAACCACAGGTCACCACGGTGTCGAAGGGTTGACTCTCGCCTATACGAGCACCTTTTTTTCTCTCCTTTCCTTCTCTCCAATTTTCTTCTCCTCAAACTCATGCTCGAAAGATCTCGAAAAGTGTGACGAGGCCAAAGTAGGCAGGACGAGAGTGCGTGCAAAGGGAAAAAAATATTTTCTCGAGAGCACGCACGACGTGCTCGTTTCTGCTAGTGACCCTGCGGAGAGGGTGTTGTGTCGCTTCGAGTGTCGCGGAGCGAACACTTCTTTTTCATCGCTCCCCTGCTTTTTGCCTCGGGCACTTCTGTGCTTTCACCCACGAAACTTGGTCGGTGAATCATACACAGTGAAGAGCGAGATAGAGAGAGACAGAGAGAGAGAGAGAGAGAGAGAGATGCCGACGAATATGCGTATAATCAAGTCGCCTCGAGGAGTTCGTCAAGCTCGCGCAGTATGGCGTCGGCACACTTGACCCGATTTTCGAACGTCGACTAATGACTTGTTCGCAGGGTTACCGGTGACCTGCTCGCGAGCCTCGACATATGTATTGGCACCCTGCACGCCCCAGCGCCTTCCTGGAAAATCCTCTCGAGCCTGGAATCGTGAGCCACCGAAGCGAACCGTTTTCAATATGCATGCGAATGCTCGCAGATGACTGGGACCACCACACAGCCTCCCTCAGGTCCGATCCACATCGGGTTAGTTGAGTTCGTGTATACGTGCATAAATTTTCATGCCTCCTAACGTGCCATATCATATACCGCCGGGTGTATACGGGAATGGAAATACATGTGCACGCCTATAAGTGTTCCAGAAATGGCATCTAATGAGCAGTCACGACAGCTTCGATTCATGCGCCCCTATATGTATTTTTTTTTTTATTCTAACCCCGTCCGGACTCGCATGAACAAATTGTTGAGAGGGCACGACTATGGCGCACCCGGAAAAGTTCAGAATACTTTTTTTATTTAAAAAAAAAAATCAAAATGAGGGCTTACGGAATATTTATGTCAAGGAAATTAGGTCAGTGTTATGTGTATCCTTGATCCAAACCTGTGTCGCTCATTAAAAAAGTGGCTTCTATCCTTTCATCGACACGCAAAACGTTTAAAAAACTCCAAAATTTTTTTTGAAACGAAACATTTTTTCGGTTGATGTATAATGTTTTCTCAGTCAAAGGCAACGGGTGACTATCTCGTCACTTCCATGTTGTAATTCCGAAACCCTTCGATTGATCTCGCAATACAAGTTTTCCTAATTAGAGTGAAAAATTATTTTCCCGCAACGACGAAAAATATTGAACAGCTCACGAACCATGCACGTGGAGAAAATCCACGATCCTCTTCTCGGAAATTTTGGCGCAAGCGTTGAGGAGCTCTTTGCACGCAGCAAAGTCTCGCGATGCGATGTACATCATTGCAGTATGTGCGCAAAACGTTTCAAAAAATTTCCAAAAGTATGAAAACATGTTTTCGGTTGATGTATAATGATTTCTCAGTCAAATGCATCGAGTGTAATGCATCAAAAGTATAAAAACATTTTTTTCGGTTCATGTATAATGTTTTCTCAGTCAAATGCAACGGGTGACTATCTCGTCACTTTCATGTTGTAATTCTGAAACCCTTCGATTGATCTCGTAATACAAGTTTTGCTAATTAGAGCGAAAAATTATTTTCCCGCAACGACGAAAAATGTTGAACAGCTTGCGAACCATGCACGTGGAGAAAATCCACGATCCTCTTCTCGGAAATTTTGGCGCAAGCGTTGAGGAGCTCTTTGCACGCAGCAAAGTCTCGCGATGCGGTGTACATCATTGCAGTATGTGCGCAAAACGTTTCAAAAAAATTCCAAAAGTATGAAAACATTGTTTCGGTTGATGTTTTCTCAGTTGTTTTTTCGGGTTTTCTCAGTCAAATGCATCGTGTGACTATGTCGTCACTTTCATGTTGTAATTCCGAAACCCTTCGATTGATCTCGCAATACAAGTTTTCCTAATTAGAGCGAAAAATTATCTTCCCGCAACGACGAAAAATGTTGAACAGCTCACGAACCATGCACGTGGAGAAAATCCACGATCCTCTTCTCGGAAATTTTTGGCGCAAACGTTGAGGAGCTCTTTGCACGCAGCCAAGTCTCGCGATGCGGTGTACATCATTGCAGTATGTGCTCGGCGCGGTGCTCCGGTGTACGAAGGGTCAAAGTACGGTGGAGAGTGGCATGTAGGGCTCCTTCGTGGTGGTGCTGGCCTAGATGCTTCTGTTGCTAGCCCAAGCCCAAAGCCATTGATGCTCCTTCCCGCAAAGCTCCTTCATTCAGACTTTCCCGGCGGCAGCATCAGCGTTAGCAACTCTCTTATATATATTATATGTACCGCGCAACGAAACGAGAGCATGTGAGGCTGCGCCCGAACCTGGGCCCCGAGCGCTGCACCCGTCGACCTGCATAGAAACGAAATTTAATGCGTCGTGGCGCAAGGCGAGCTGCTTCATCGCTCTCGGTCGCTCTCGGCTTTTTCCACCGGCGAATCTCAGAGCTTCAATAGAGCCAACTCGGTTTCCCCGCGAGACACAGCATAACCAAAACCCTCTCTTCCGACCCCCCTTCGCACAGCCCCCCCTTCGCGATCTAAACAGCAACAGTGCTGGCGCTGCTTCGACTGCTTGGATTTAACTTGGCGCTATACATACTTTCCTCCGTTGTGCCGGCTGCCCGTACAACGAACCGCAATAAACCCGTGCACGAATGCACAGACGCAAATTTTCATCAACGAACCTCGCTCGGTTATCTCGAGCAAAGTTTTTCTCGGCGCCCTCGCGTATATATAGGCAGGACAGTGTTTTATATTCTATGCTAGACGGGTCTATAGATTGTAAGCGTTGCGCGTAAAACAGTTTTTAATTTTTTTTTTTTTTTCACGTTATACTTCCTAGAGCCATTGCGAGCTATGACGGGTGAGAGAAAAAAAGCAGTGGGAATAGCGTGGCAAAGTTTTCAATGAAAGTTTCGCGTGAAATGGAAGAGAATTTTTTCATTCAATTCGCGATATTGATCCGAGGGAATGTAAGGAAGGTTGATAGTTTGAAAAAAAAAAATGATTATCATTTGGCCTGTACCGACAGACTTGCCGAGAGAATCTACGCCCGTTTTGCGCTTTGTACCTGAAGCGCTTGCTGCAAGCTGTCGGGGTTGTCGGCCGGGGTACGTGGGTGGCTCGGAACTCGGTTGCTTGTCTGAAGCACAGATGGGGCTACCAGTTTCTCCCGGCAGACAAGAGCAAGGAAGCTCGGAATCGGGTAACGAGACCTCGTTGACATAATAGTGTGTTTTATTTTTCGCGTGTCAACCGCTGCTCGATAAAAATGCACGGTGGTAATAATATTTACACGAGATAAATGGTCCGCCGGTTTTTATATTGCAATCGTTCGTGCCTGGTAATTCCGCTTCACTAAAATGAAATTAAAACATTTCAATTAAAAGATTCTTCTTTGGAATGTAAACTTGCACATATTTGCCACGATAAAAACTAGCTAAATAAACGTTGGCCACCAGTAAAATCCGGAACGAGAATTCATGTAAAACCAGCCAATTTGTACATTTGTACAGGATTTAAAGAAAATTGAACGAGTAGGTAGATAATAATCTTTTTGGAAAATAGACAAATTATTTATAATTATCAGGACTTAAATAAAATGAAAATCTCGACAATTCAATTTAATTGAGTTTAAGATTAACTCTAAATTACAAGCAACAAATTATTATCCTCTTCAGTCACAAAATCCACTGTTGTCGAATCTCATCTGATTCTTGTTAAAAAAAAATATTAAGATAGATTCTCGTTAACAATATAATTGCTATAATTCTCCTTATAATTTCTCTCGTCATCATCATCATTATCGCCGTCGTCGTCGACAGTTCACGAGTGAGCTGGGCCACCAGTAAAATCCGAGACGAGAATTCATGTAAAACCAGCCAATTTGTACATTTGTACAGGATTTAAAGAAAATTGAACGAGTAGGTAGATAATAATATTTTTGGCAAATAGAAACATTATTTATAATTATCAGGACTTAAATAAAATTAAATTCTCGACAATTCAATTTAATTGAGTTTAAGATTAACTCTAAATTACAAGCAACAAATTATTATCCTCTTCAGTCACAAAATCCACTGTTGTCAAATCTCATCTGACTCTTATTAAAAAAATATTAAGATAGATTCTCGTTAACAATATAATTGCTATAATTCTCCTTATAATTTCTCTCGTCATCATCATCATTATCGCCGTCGTCGTCGACAGTTCACGAGTGAGCTGGGTGGGCAAAAAAATTATTATCCTCTTGAGTCACAAAATCCACTGTTGTCGAATCTCATCTGATTCTTGCTTAAAAAAAATTAAGATAGATTCTCGTTAACAATATAATTGCTATAATTCTCCTTATAATTTCTCTCGTCATCATCATCATTATCGCCGTCGTCGTCGACAGTTCACGAGTGAGCTGGGTGAAGACAGGAGACGCGTGCGGCCAAGCGAGGAGAATAAGGGATGCGCTCTAATAGATTGCGCGTCTGCATCAACGGTCCCCCGTGTGTGCGTAAATGCACGCAATGCACGCAGAATGTGTATCAGCTTATGCCGGCGACACACGCTCGAGCATACCGAGAAAACACGTGTAGCCAGCTACACCTAAAAGTACGTCGTATTAAAGCCGCTCCCGACGGCGACGTTCCTTCATTTTATTTTTTTCTCTCTCTCTCCCTTCATTTTTCGTATCTCCTTTAAAAGCTTCCACGTCGTCGCCAGTTTTCCGTATTCCCGGGACGTGGAAAAAGTTGACGTTAAGCTACTCGCTTCCGGTAGTAAGCAGTATCTTTTGTCCTTTCCGCTCCAGGAATGTAAACTTCTATTTATGTCATTCTTTTCTTCTCAAAAAGCGATAAAAAGAGAGTGAAAAAACTTTATCACAATTCCGCAGTGCAACGTCGCATATTAAATCTGTAAAGCGAAGGGATGGGATCCGTGCGTCTGAAGTCCATTTAAAGGGCTCTCGAAATAAAAGCATTAAGTATTTTGCATACTTCAGCAATTTTTCTGGTACTGTTTCTTTAGCCATTTTTAGCATTACCTAGTAAATTCCTTGATAAATCTATTCACGTATTAATTAGTTGAGAGAGATACGTCACCCTCATATTTTAATTACTCATCTTGTTGACAGAAATGTGGAAGAAAACATTTCAAACATATTCCCAACGATATACCTCCTATTCATTTTTCGCGCGGGTGACGTCACGTTACCGCAAGCCGGACGTTTCCAAGATTTACAGCCCAATTTCGCTGCACACGGACCCATATTCCTTTTTCTTCTTCGCTCAATCCACCCTCGACAGCTTGGTCTGAATGATCTTTTCTTTTACATCAATTCTAGCTGCGCCGGCTCGAGGTGCAGCTCCAGAAAGCCCATTCCCGGAGCTTGGAATCGCGAGCTATAAAAAATACTCGCGTGTGCCAGTGATTCGTATATATATACATAGGGGAAGCCGGGGTAAAACGGGCCCCTGGGGTGAAACGGGCCCCACTATTTTTTGATCATCGAAAAAAAAAAAAAAAAAAAAATTAGCGCAAAACAGACTCCCGTCCCCGTCGTAAGTTGTGAGGCTTCCTTCTTCGTCAAAACTTTTCTTCCTGCCGTCTCCGTGATTTTTTTTATTCGCGGGCTTCTTCGGGAACAGTTTTTTTTTCTCCATCAATTCTTGCCTGTACAGCGAATCCGCCACTACTGAAATGCGCTTTTGTGTTATATTTTAGTAAAAGACCCAAATAATCAACACTCACGCCGATCGGTAGCGTTTTGTGTAATAACTCATATTTGTGCCGGATTCTGAGGGGGCCCGTTTTACCCCGGAAACTTTTTTTTTGCTGACGCTCAAAATTGATGATTGATATCGAATTTTTGAGTGAAAAGCAATAAAAAAACCACTTTGGGTTTTGTCATAGAGCCATTTTTTGCTTAGTGGGCCCATTTTACCCCGGTCTCCCCTACATACATATGGCATATATAGAGCACTGGCTGACGAAACGCGCGGGGACCCAAAGGATCGTACCTCTCGCAATAAAGTGCATCGCGCGATGCACGAGAGAACGAACATTCGAGAATGGGCGGCCACGGGTAGTGAGCCACAGACCCTCGGGCTCTCTCTCTGTACTGCACGCGTTACATATATACATACATATACATATATATATATGACGCTATATATGCTTGAAGCCAGCATGCACAGAGTCGAGCACCGTCTCGTATCGTCACAGAGAGCGCGGGGCATGCATATCCACCGGCCGCAGATTATTATAATAAAAGTCCTCCGTCTGTCCGTCCGGCCGTGCGTTCACTCTCCCCGAACTTCAGTATGTGTGCAATGTGTATGCCTTTGTTCCATCCATCCCTCGCGCGAGTCCGACACGCCGCGCGCTTTGTCCAGTGCCTTCGTACCTGAGTGTATATATGCCCACCTATATATATATATACGCGCGGTACGTACGGCTCTCTCTCTCCTCGTGCATTACTATTTACATTTGTCGTGCATCATGCGGGCAGTCCCCGGAATCGCGGACAAGCCTCTCTCGCGGTTCCGTACCGTGGAACACGGCGACGATGCGAGCGCGCGGGCCACGGCCAAATGGCGATTGCGAAATGCATTGCACCGATGGGAGTCCCTTGTGCGCGACGCGTCACAGCGAAACCCTCCCGGCTGGACCGCCCAATGGGCTTTCGTTTTTTTTTTTTTTTTTTTTTTTTTTTTTTTTTTTTTTTTTTTAGCCACGTACTTCAGCTTTCATTTCGCGTTTTAGCCTCCTTTCGTCTCTTAGAGTTGGCTATTTAATGTGAGAAAAAATGGGACCGTGTGTATGTGGAGATGTGTGGAGCTTTTGCTTTGAGCACGAGCGCTCAAAACGGGCGAGATATGAACGGCTCATTTTGTGGAGTAAAAAATATGGAGGGTGATGGGTGGGCCAAAAAATGGAGTGGGGGTCAAAATATCTAATGAGCACGGCGACGATGCGAGCGCGCGGGCCACGGCCAAATGGCGATTGCGAAATGCATTGCACCGATGGGAGTCCCTTGTGCGCGACGCGTCACAGCGAAACCCTCCCGGCTGGACCGCCCAATGGGCTTTCGTTTTTTTTTTTTTTTTTTTTATTTTTTTTTTTTTAGCCACGTACTTCAGCTTTCATTTCGCGTTTTAGCCTCCTTTCGTCTCTTAGAGTTGGCTATTTAATGTGAGAAAAAATGGGACCGTGTGTATGTGGCGATGTGTGGAGCTTTTGCTTTGAGCACGAGCGTTCAAAACGGGCGAGATATGAACGGCTCATTTTGTGGAGTAAAAAATGTGGAGGGTGATGGGTGGGCCGAAAAATGGAGTGGGGGTCAAAATATGTAATGACCAAAATAGCAAGTGGCTGAAATAGCAAATTTCAAAATAATGTACGGTCTGAATCTACAATTCGCTATTTTGATCATTCACTATTTTGACCCACATCTTTGTTAAAATTAATTCTAAATAGCGAACGAACCAAATAGCGATTTTCATAATGATGACCATTCTAGATTGAGACCGTTCATTATTTTGAAATTTTATATTTTTGCCTTTCGCTATTTTGGTAATTAGCTATCTTGACTCCCACCCGAAAAATGATGGTTTTTGGCGGTAGCGAGTAGCTCATTCGTATTTGATGGCGGAGAGAGAGACACGAATGTTATTATGTTGGCATCATGAACCGCAGGCAAAATTTGCGGTTAACAACCGAGACATCACTAGGTCGAGCTCGCTGCCGTTAAGTATTCATTGCAGGATCGATAATTGTACAATTTTGAAACAATTGACGTGAACCTCGATTATTAATTCACGGCTGCCGGTATTAAATATATAATTAGTAGAGTTCAAACGTGGCTGATTATTTGAATTAATTAAATAATCGTGTCAATTATTGCAATTTTTATTGTCATTTTCATGAAAATGAGAATTCTGACGAAAATTATTTCAAAGCGAACGCGCGGATTTTCCTCGAACGCTTTTGAAGGAAGACAATCTATTCCGAAGCCATTACCGGGTTGGAATTCTGTGAAGCTGAAGAAAAGACGAAAAAAAAACGCCGTGAATACTAGCGTCGAATTCCACGAAAGTCGCGAACTGTCGCACGGAGGGAACGTTCATCAGTGTTGGAGATACCGGTGGTCGTAGCCGGTTGGCACCGTAAACACGACGATGCTCGCGCGGTACTCAGTCGAACGACCATAGAGCTTCATTGTTTCAGCCCAGCTGAATCAATTACACGGCTCGGCTCCCGGCCGATCCTATCTATCTCATGCCGGGACGGCTTGTTCCTCTGCGTTCACTTGCGTACAGCGACGCTTTCCATTCCGGCACTCTGAATGCTGTCTTCTTTTCTTCTCAAGAAGAATTAACTTAGAGGACGACGCAAATCTTTTCAAGTAGCTTCCAATTGTAATCGAACTACTATTTCTTCAGTATGAAATTTTCCCGTCTTACAATTTGTCGAATTAATGCAATTCTCACCAAAAACGACGACGATTTCAATAACTGACTGTTTTTTCCTCCTATTCATTCCCTTCTATCCTTCATTCCTTAATTCCTTCATTGCGTTCACGTGCGTACAGCGACGCTTTCCATTCCGGCACTCTGAATGCTGTCTTCTTTTCTTCTCAAGAAGAATTAACTTAGAGGACGACGCAAATCTTTTCAAGTAGCTTCCAATTGTAATCGAACTACTATTTTTTCAGTATGAAATTTTCCCGTCTTACAATTTATCGAATTAATGCAATTCTCACCAAAAACGACGATGATTTCAATAACTGACTGTTTTTTCCTCCTATTCATTCCCTTCTATCCTTCATTCCTTAATTCCTTCATTGCGTTCACTTGCGTACAGCGACACTTTCCATTCCGGCACTCTGAATGCTGCCTTCTTTTCTTCTCAAGAAGAATTAACTTAGAGGACGACGCAAATCTTTTCAAGTAGCTTCCAATTGTAATCGAACTACTATTTCTTCAGTATGAAATTTTCCCGACTTTCAATTTGTCGAATTAATGCAATTCTCGCCAAAAAGACAACATTTGAATAACTGACTGTTTTTTCCTTCTATTCATTCCCTTCTATCCTTCATTCCTTCATTCCTTCATTGCGTTCACTTGCGTACAGCGACACTTTCCATTCCGGCACTCTGAATGCTGTCTTCTTTTCTTCTCAAGAAGAATTAACTTAGAGGACGACGCAAATCTTTTCAAGTAGCTTCCAATTGTGATCGAACTACTATTTCTTCAGTATGAAATGTTCCCGACTTTCAATTTGTCGAATTAATGCAATTCTCGCCAAAAAGACAACATTTCAATAACTGACTGTTTTTTCCTTCTATTCATTCCCTTCTATCCTTCATTCCTTCATTCCTTCATTGCGTTCACTTGCGTACAGCGACACTTTCCATTCCGGCACTCTGAATGCTGTCTTCGTTTCTTCTCAAGAAGAATTAACTTAGAGGACGACGCAAATCTTTTCAAGTAGCTTCCAATTGTAATCGAACTACTATTTTTTCAGTATGAAATTTTCCCGTCTCACAATTTGTCGATTTAATGCAATTCTCAATTTCAATAACTGACTGTTTTTTTCTTCTTCTATTCCTTACCTTCTATTTTTGCCTGAATCTCGGAAAACTCAGCAGCCACTTCCATACGCATCGAGTTCGTTCTTCGGTGTCTTCGGCGATGTTCGAAGAACTCGAAAAGAGACCAAGGAACGTGCTAATAAATTGCGATAAATGCGGGGAGAAAACAGACGTAAACGAGGAACAGCCATTTTACACTTGGCTCGAAATCGGCCATAAAATCTATTCGCCTTATACATATAAGCGGTATAAGCAGAATACATGGTGATTTCGCCGAGTGCGTGGAGGATTTACCGAGGAAACGTGGAGCCGGAGGGACGAGATCGCGTACGTACGTCGCTCAAAGCTCAAAGAGATCGGGCAGCGAGCTATACGGTATTCGTATAAGCGTACACGTAGAGCGAAGGTAGTCGAACAAGTGACGAGCTGGCGAGAAAGAAAAGTCAGAGGAGCTAGTGGCCTCCCGATAAGGGCCTGCAGTGGAAGCCGTCGCGTCGTTCTCGTCGCAGTCGTGTCTCGTCCTCGCGCGTCTACGTCGTCGCGTGCGCTTCACTCGTTGACTCTCTCACGCGTCTCGCGCGATCCCTTCGTCGCGATCGGTAGTCGTGGAAATGCCAAGACGACCCTGCGCGCGGACGCGGCGAGCGAGCGAGCGGCGCGAACCGTCCTGTTCGACGCGCTCATGCCGATCGCAAGAAATTGCGAAGAAAGGCAGATGCCGATATCACCTGGAGTCGTGAGGGGTGAAGAAGTCGCGCTCTGCAGAAGTTGAAGGTGAACATGCGGACACGACTGGGTAGCGAAAGGAGGGACGAGGGAATATGCAAATGTTTGTGTTGAACGATGAGAAAAAAATGGAATTTGTGGTGAGACTTTAGTTGAACTCCTGTTTCAATACCTGACTGAAGTCAGGTCAGATGTATTTGAGACAGTATGGAATAAAAGTCATTCTTAGAAATTAGACTGTTGTAAGACAAGTTTTGTAATTAAAAGTCGTTAATACAGGTAAAGACGAGGGAATGCAAATGTTTGTGTTGCAAATGTTTGTGTTGCAAATGTTTGTGTTGAACGATGAGAAAAAAATGGAATTTGTGGTGAGACTTTAGTTGAACACCTCTTTCAATACCTGACTGAAGTCAGGTCAGATGTATTTGACACAGTATGGAATAAAATTCACTCTTAGAAATTAGACTGTTGTAAGACAAGTTTTGTAATTAAAAATCGTTAATACAGGTAAAGACGAGGGAATGCAAATGTTTGTGTTGCAAATGTTTGTGTTGAACGATGAAAAAAAAATTAAATTTGTGGTGAGACTTTAGTTGAACTCCTCTTTCCATACCTGACTGCAAACAAGTCAGATGTATTCGACATATTATAGAATAAAAGTAATTCTTAGAAATTAGGCTGTTGGAAAACAAGTTTTGTACTTAAAAATTAACACCAAACATCGATCAAATCTTTCAACACCTGACGGAAGTCAGGTCAGATGTATTCAATACATTACAGAATAAAAGTCATTCTTAAAAATTAGACTGATGTATGACAAGTTTTGTGCTTAAAAATCGTTAATACACGTAAAGAATTAATTAATCATTCAAACCAAGAAAAATAAACACTACCTTTACCAAGCTACAGACTAAATTAATTAACAATCCGGCGCCAGATAGGATGTCATTTTAGAATCCCGGAGAACGAGAAGGCCCGGAAGAGGCGGGTTAGAAGGAGCGAAGACGAGGAACGGATAGAGGAGTAGAGACCCCGAGAAGCGAGTGTCAAAGCTGTGTAGCCCCCTTCCAGCGGCTCTCGGTGCTGCTTTGAAATTACAGAAATGGAAAGTGCAACGGGATCGGGGGGTGTAGGACGGACGGACGGACGGACGGTTGGATGGACTGCGCTAAGATGTTAGCACATTCGCTCGGGTCGTAGACTTCAGTCAATCCGCATCAGAGAACTCGAGTCAACAACTAGTTACCGGAGAACGTCGCCGCGGCGGCAGCGGCGCGAGTTTCCCTCTAGTTGCTTGTCGTCGCAGTCGTAGCTGTCGTCGTATTCGCGTCGAGTTGCCGCGCTCTCTCAACCTACGTCCAGCTTACGGAATCGCGTGGAGCGCGCGCTGCGCACGGGCTATCGTATATACTATGTTGACGCGGTACGTTGGGTACACTCGTTTCCAAGCGTGTCAACGAATGACGGCTTGCCGGGACCACGGCGAGCGAAGATTCCGAGGGCGATTTGTCAATGGACTGTACGCCAAAAGGGGAACCCCCGGACCGACGATGTCGAGAGACGCCAGTTCGGTGTATCATACGCCGAGGAGTCGAGGACTGAAGGATGAGGAATGCCTTTATGTGCACTAGCTATGGGATACGGCGCGTAACGAAGTCGAATATATTCACTGATTTTGGCCACCCACATTCAAAGTCCCGTTGAATTTGTCGTGGAGACTGCGGAACGTTGATAAACCGCAAATCAACGTTTGGCTCTGTCGAAAATGAGGTGACACGAAAAATGACCTAATGTTTCCCTGATAACACCGGATGGACGTCAAGGTGTTGGTCTCATGTAGGAATCAAAAAGTACGCTTTTGAATGGGCCTAATTTTCGCAGGCGCAATACTAAGATTAGGACCCAATAACGAATGCTTTTTTGGACATCATAAGCCGAAAAATGGAAACCCAGTTAGTGGACTTTAGTGCACTAAATGCTCACAAATGGACCCTTTGGTGTTGTCAGGGTTTATACTCGATTCGCAAAAGCGTATTGTCAAATGCTGCTGGTGTGGATTTTTTTCTGGTGTTACTTATTGTAGTGTTAACAGTAGCACTTTTTGCGGTAATGAAATTGACACCAGCCGTTTTGTTAAATTTATTCCTGTGTAAAGTGACGATACATTGTAAGACTTTTAGCTTAACACCACTCGTTATCAGAATGATTGGTGTTGACTTATATAGACACCGTCTTGGAGTAGCTTTTGACACCACATTTTTAACAGTGTGCGTATTTGTCGGACTCGTATCTGCAACGTAATGGATCTTCACGGATTTGTCCCAAATCCTTCGACGTTCGTGTCGTTCGAAAACAAAAAAATCACCCGGACATTCGCCGTTCGTTACGCTAGCGGCTAAATGCAGGTGAAACGTTATCAGTTAGAGAGCCACAACCGCGTAGCACTGAAAGGCAAGAGAAATTGGATGCGAGCGTGTAATTCCGCTACAAATTAAACCCTGAGCAAACACGATCGGGTCCTACGTGGTGTGGACATTGCATGTGTGCCTCCAGCTTACATTGACCTCTGCGAACTGAGCGGAAATCGGTGCGCGAGGTAAACGTTTGTGGAAGAAACCCGCAGGGCCACCGATGTCGCCTGGTTTTTTGTGTTGAACTCCGGAGGGCAGTCACAGTCATGGATAGAGGAGCAAATATCACATAAACGTCGCGTTGCATCCCTGAGATAGAACGATTTTTTTTTCTGACACCCTGTTAAAAGTTGCGCAGAAATATAATTATTCAGTTTTTTTCTAAAATGTTCTGATACCTGAAGTACAGATTGAATTAATAACTTATTTTGTTACACCCAGAGAAATCGTTCTGAAATAAAAATTTATTAGATTGAAATTAATTTTATTTGATCCAAATAAGATGTATCCCATTCAAATAAATTTTATCTCAAATTAAATAACTATTATTTTTAATTAAATAAATATTATGTTTAATTAAATAAATTTTATTTTTGATTAAATAAATATTATTTTTAATTAAATAAATTTTATTTTTAATTAAATAAATTGTATTAATTGTACGCACGATCCTCCAAAATGAAGCAGCAATAGTACCAACACGAATTTCGATGTTTCCCGAAATGTTTCTCGTCTATGTTTACAGTGAAGCCGAGACTGTTTATCCAGTGCAGCCGAAGCGAAATAGCGCAGCGATGACGTTAAATCGAGGAAGTTAATCCGGCCGGGTTTCTAAATACGTTTGATGCTCGAGGCGCGCGTGTGTCAGTCATTCATTCGTCTTCGTCTCGACGCAAACTCAACGTGTCCTCAGATTTGTGTGACACTATTTTTAACTGCGCATGCACGCGAGCGCACACCCAGCGGCGCCACTGGTTTTAACATCGGTTCGCTTCGGAAGTTAAACGTTTGCAGCTCACTTACTTCACGGCGAATCGAGCAATAGCGCGGCTTGTATTATATCGTTGGGGCGCTAATTCATACAAACGAGGCATTAATTCGTCGTAACGAGGCGAAAATCTTAACGACTCTGACGGCGGTGAGGGAGACGCGAGAGAAACAGCACGAAGCCAACGTATCATTACGTGGCAAATATCAGCGAGCGAAGGGAGGTCATTTAAGCTGGTCTTTATGTGTGTGTGTGTATTGCCCGTAAAATTGTTCACTAATACAACCGCCGCAGTCGTAGCTGCTGCGTTCGGTCAGACGTTACTATTCACTAGAAATAGTTGCGAGAAAGTCTCTCGATCTCTCTCACTCCGCGCTGTCATTATCGGACGAGTCGGTTGCGGCTGGTCCATCATTTGGCCTCAAATATATTCAAATGACCGGACGAACAGAGTCCGGAACGTGAGACGAATAACGTTCGAGAGTTTCAGAGTCGATTAGGAATTTTCGTTCTCCGACCGAAGCGACGGAGGTTTTAACCGTGACTGCATGAATTACGCGAAATACAGGGTAATCCGCGAAACGACACAGATCACCCATTACGCGCGGTAGCTCCGCGCTGCGGCATAATAAGCGCGGAATTATTGCCGGGGAAGCTCCCATTCGAATTTAAACGTTCCCTCGGTATAACCGGGTTGATTAACCAGCTCGCGAAAAGGAAATTCACCGTAATAAACACACAAATCCGTCCCAATCGGGGTGACCATTGTCCGCGGGATAAACCGGGAGACCCGGAAATTTCGAGGAATTTCAAGCGCATCAGGCGTATCGGTGAAATGTCGGAGGATTTTTTTTTTCTTTTTTTTGAGGTGATAAGTAAATCTCGAATTACCAACGTTTCTATAAAAAAAAAGAATGAGTAAAAAAATAAATAAAAATAAATAAAATATAAAAATATAAAAAAATAAAAATAAATCTTTTTCTGCTAATGACAAATTACCGTAAAATGCGTTTCCCTTTTTTCTGTCACCTAGTACACCTGAAAAAGATCAATTACCATAAGTGAAAGTTTATAAATTGCGGATTGATATATATTTGAGATTTAATTGATGGCGAACAACAACTTATTATTATAAGTATCAGTTTCAACAATATCAGAAGTTACTATGTTTCACATGTGATATTAATTTTATATATAATATAAATATAGATATAATTAAGAGCGTGATAATGATTTAGTAACATAAGGCATATTATTGATAGTGAATTAATAAAAGTGGTTTTGTATTTTCGTAGAGAATACATTTTTTTATTTATTATTTTTTTTAGGATTTTCTTTTATTGAGGCCGTCGATCGCCGAAGCTACATCACCAATTTACCTTTTTTCATTCCTCCGTTTCAACCGAAAAGTCGCCAGAATCACCGAACCACGTGTTCGTCACTCGTGCAACGAATGCCTCAAGCGAGATTTAAAGCCCGGCTTCTCCACCCCTTGACGCGCGTCAAACGTTCACTTGACTCCGATGCCTTACATGCGCACGTATCGCCACGTGAGTTACGATAACGAGTCGACGCCGCATCGCGAGTTTCGGAACGCGAAGCTGCGGGTGTGCGTTTGGGGTCCGGGGGTTCGAGTTCCGTTACGAGTAAAGAGCGGGAGAGGCGGCGGCAACCGGGCGGCGAAACGGGAATACAACGTGGATGCCTCTGCGACGCGACGGTTCGTCTCGCACACCAGGAGTTTCGCACCGGTCCGAAACTCTGGTCCCTCTCTCTCTCTCCCACGTGGCTTCGCAGGCCGCGCGGGGGTATGAGAAACGATCGCGACCCGGGGCACTCGCGAATGCCGGTGTTAATACGATACGAAGTTTCGAATTTCCGCGGGTATTCGAAAGTTACGGAGTCGAACGAGAGAGAGGATGAGAGCGAGGCGGGCGCGCGCGAGCTCGCTCGGACCGGATGGGACGAGACGGGACAGGAGTGCGGAATGAAACGAGGAGGTTATAGCGGTAAGAGAATATGAAGGCACCGCTTGGAAAGCTAGGGTGTTGGCGGTGGCGAACGCGAACGAGGGAGGAGTGGACGATGAATCGGGAATTTATGGAACGATGGACCCGCGCGCGACGAGCCCGAGCGCATCAGCAACCCATACGTACCGGTCCCAAACCCATGCCGCGGTGTATGAGTGAGTCAGAGCATGCGCGCGCGCGCGCGCGCAGCCCCGGTGAGCCATTAAATATACCTGCCTCGTAACAGTAATATACCTCATTACTCGCGCATAACAGTAACTCCCGACCGAGTCTGTAATTCCACCTTCTCCTCCTCTGCTATATGCTCTGGCCGTTCTGGCCTGCCCGCGCTCAACCAGACAGGTGTCCAATTCGAGGTCCCGCTCTCTCTCTCTCTCTGTCTCTATGTCTGTCTCTGTTGAGCGGGCTCTCTTCGACCGACTCTTTCTTCGAGACGAGAATATACCCTATAACGTCGTGCCGCGCGCTCTCGGCTCGCGTGAGTAATTAGCTAGCCCGGCGTCTCTGCCTCTCAGCATAATTTCTCGTTCCTCTCGCGTTTCGTTTTTTCTCTTACGTGTTGCTTATTTGGGATTTTTTTCGTCCGCGCGTTTTTTCGTCTTTGCTTCGTTTTTTTGTTTTTTAATTTTTTTTTTTTTTTTCGTTTTGTTACGTGCGTATATAATCGAGTCGTATGCGAACTCGCTTCGACACTTTTTATTGCGACGAGTCGACCGCGTGACACGTACCCATACGTACGAGAGACGCCAACCTGATGCCCACCACCAGCGCGGCACGCATATCTCCGACGAAGCCGTCCCACCTCTCGTGCTTCATTGCCCGGATGGGCTTTTAATTTATTTGGATATTCATTTACACCCCGTAGGCTCGCCGCGCCAGTGTCTCGGGCTGGTTTATTATTATTGAAGGTACTGGTATTGCTATTGGTGGAGGATTTTTTTCGGCTCGTGTTTCGGTAGAGGGTGCGGAGGGGAGGGTGGATCAGTTAGGGTGGAATGCCTAAAAAGATTTTTATGGCGAAGGAAACGAGAATTATGTAGCTTGGCGGGCGACAAAAAATTGTTAAATGGTCATACGAATTAACAACATTGGCGCATCTTGTAATAATAAGAAGAAAGGAACTGTATTGAAACCGACGAACACAATTCAATTATTTTTTTCAATGTTTTATATAGAAACGCTACAAAAGCATTTATTTGGATATTTATTTACACCCCGTAGGCTCGCCGCGCCAGTGTCTCGGGCTGGTTTATTATTATTGGCGGCACTGGTATTGCTATTGGTGGAGGATTTTTTTCGGCTCGTGTTTCGGATGAGGGTGGGGAGGGGAGGGTGGATCAGTGAGGGTGGAATGCCTAAAAAGATTTTTATGGTGAAGGAAACGAGAATTATGTAGCTTGGCGGGCGACAAAAAATTGTTAAATAGTCATACGAATTAACAACATTGGCGCATTCTGTAATAATAAGAAGAAAGGAACCAAATTAAAACCGACGAACACAATTCAATTATTTTTTTCAATGTTTTAAATAGAAACGCTACAAAAGCATTTATCTCTATAGAAACGAGGTAAACTTTAAAGACATCTTAAATTATAATTTGCGACAATGTTGGACCACCTTTGTATGTATTGAAAGCATTTTTCTTGGATGGCAATAAAAGAGTCGCCGCGTCCGACGAACGATAAGAGCAACACTCAAAGATATATCACGTTATGCGCAGGCTTTAGAGTCGAGAGTGGTCGATCTGTGGGTGTCGCATCTTCCGCGATATCCGTTGAAAGAAATTGGGGTGTGCGGTGAATTGCTGATGTTTTTAACGATTCGTTTCCCACAGTAAAGTAGGAGTTCCCCGCTGTACTTGAGACTCGAAGCGTCGTGGCGGCCCCCAAACACCATGGAGTGTGTATGAAAACTTGGAAATACCGGGAGAAAGACAAGAGCCACGTTGAGCCTTACCCCAAATCCGTGGGGCCGAGGGGACCGCACGTTTCCCCCCCGAAACGTCGAGAGACGCTCGTGCCTTTAACTCGAACGAAAGGGCCGAGCGAGCCGACTGAGTGCGTTTCGCTTCTTATATACTCGAGGCGGGCATTACGAAATCCTTTTCAGAAATAAGTAAAGTGCAGCCTGAGAAAACAGAAATGCACACTCCACCCCATCTGACTTGGGTAAACGTGCGAGAGCGACTAATTACAGCGGGCCGAATTCTCTCCAAACCCACCGGCGAACACACACCGGGACGGCGGGAAATTTCTGAAAGATTATTCACGCAGCCCTTCGACTGAATTGCCAAATGAAGGAGCCACGGTCGGCACAGTCTGGCTGAAATGGGTACTAAAAATGAATGATTTTCTTATTCAAATGTAAATCCACGAATCGGCGCCCAGAAATCAGCAATAAGAATAATAAATGTCGGTTGAAAAGAAACAAAAAAAAAACGATGAACGAGACATTTTAATAATTATAAGTTGTTGTCTAGCTGTTTTTACTATATTTATCACTTCTGTGAAAACTATTTTTACTATATTATAATTTATTTAAATGAAATAATTTTATTTGATGCAAATAAATCCTATTAGGCCTATTATATTAGGCTAATATCTATTAAATACAATAATTTATTTAATGGCCGGCCTAACAGGATTTATTTGGAACAAATAAAAATTATTTCATTCAAATAAATTTTTATTTCATTCAAATAAATTTTTATTTCATTCAAATAAATTTTTATTTCATTCAAATAAATTTTTATTTCATTCAAATAAATTTTTATTTCATTCAAATAAATTTTTATTTCATTCAAATAAATTTTTATTTCATTCAAATAAATTTTTATTTCATTCAAATAAATTTTTATTTCATTCAAATAAATTTTTATTTCATTTAAATAAATTTTAATTTATTCAAATAAATTTTTATTTCATTCAAATAAATGTAATTTGTTTCGAATAGTTCGGAACGATTTCTCTAGACGTATGAACCACTTCAATTGCCGCACGTTCCGAGGTGCAAATTATCCTCGCTTCTCGTGAGAAAATAATTCGACGAAATAACGGATTATGACGCGAGGAAAAATAAGAGAAGGCGAGCGAAATTAATTTATTCGCCGCGACGACAGTGGTGCACTGCACTTATTGTAGACAAGCGACGCGAGCGACGGGTGCAACGGCCTTTTGAGTCGCGAATCGCGGCTCCCGAGGAATTCCCCTTTCGCACACTCACGCTCGTCGTCCCTCTTTAGCGACGCGCGCGCGCCGCGAAGCCCACGCGACTCTGCCGCGCTCTCGTCTCTCGTTCGACTCGCGGGCGTCGCGGGAAAGCCGAGCACTTTCGCCGCACCGCCGGCTCTCGGTGCATCGCTGCACGCCCAGTGCAACGCGCAGCGGGGCAACTGTGCAGGGACGGCCATAACGGGTTCGCGTTGTCGCTGCACGTTGGCAACGGCCGAGCTCGGCCACTGTATCCCGCAGCAGAGACGAGCCGCGGTACACGGGAAGCTGATGCCACCACCGTCGAGGAACTATGCCTTTGACGCGGTGTACGACACGCACACGCGTGTGTCGCAGCTGTGGAAACTTCGTATTTAGCTTGGAGACTTGTGTGACAAAAGTTTCGGCCAGCGGCAAAACATCAATAAAACAAATTAATATCCGTCACAGCCGAAACTGACAATTTGGAATTTTTATACCGACAACAAATATGCAGAAACGTCCGTAGCGACTTTCTGTTAATTAAGGGATCATCACAGTGTGATCCGTCGAAAATCACTGATTTTCGCGATTTTTTTTTTATGGTAAGGATAAACTAATCGACCTGTTTTTTTTGTTGTTGTATAAATCAAGGCACTAATGAAGAGTACAAAATGATTTTTTGTAAGTTGATTTATTTATTGTGTCGTATTGTTATAAATTATTGAAAAGTCCGGTTAAAAAAAAGGTCCTGATAAAAATTGGCGAAATAATTCGAATTTCGATTTTTAAATTTGAGAGAATGATTATAACAATGTATACTATCCGATAATGAAAAAAAACTATTTTTTGAAAATTTCACACTGTAATGACCCCTTAATTTAAAAAAAAAAATTGTAATTTTCTTCTTATATTTTTTTCAACTGGTCGTGAATTCACAAAATTACTTCTCGGTGTAGAAATTTATACAATTGTATCGAAAAAGTAACAGGAATTAAATCCTCTTGTGCAACAGGCTGCTACTCATCATCCTTATTCTCGCATGAATGCAATTTCGTTACACCTGGCAGAGAAAAACCTTTATTTATGACGCAAACATGAACGCTGATGCAATTCGTTTTGGTCCATCTCACCAATCCATTCTAATACATCGCACGGCTTAAAGCAAGACTAATACGCATCATCGTTCGATACAGTTACGGAGAAATAGTAACACAGAGGCTTTACGGCGCCGAGAGTAGGGTGCGCGCTAATGACCTTAATGAGGATGGTCCGACGCTTGTCCGTCGCTTGGCGCATTCATTGCGCGCCCCTCGGCGTACGACGCTGACGAGCGGTATAGGTGAGGGCGAGAGCGAGTCGCGTGGTTCGGCTCCATATAGCTGTGGATATGTATAGACGAATACTAATACACGTGCGGCATTATATACATAGTACGGGCATATAATATGCACATATGTATCTGTTGGCCTCTCGGACAATCACGTTGCATCGTAGATAATTGGCGGGAGAAGCGTCCGAAGGGCTCCTACCGCCTAATTGTCCCGGATTCCTTGTCAACCGTGCGAAACGTCCGATACCGAGGTCGCCGGGCGTCTGAATAGCGACAGCAACAGTTCGGCCAGCGTGGACGCCGAGACGCTCGGACTCAAGCTCTCCGCTATTCTCGCTGCACTTGCGACAGACTTACTTACTTTTTAAGAAGGTAGTCTCGGTACAGTCCCGACACATGTGAGTTTCGAGGGATTTTTTTTTTGTTTTGTTTAAGAAAACGGTGCCCAATTACAAATATTTGGGATAGTGCCCCGAACAGCCGCATGATTAAAATTATTACAACTTACTGCTAGACATACTGGACAAATATACACTAAACATGAGGAAAGAGAGCAAGCAAATTATTTTTAAATCCAAACAAGGATTCACCTTGCAATGGAGCCATATAACAATAAAAATTTCGAACCGTTCTGGATGAGATAATAATCTGAAAAAAATCAAGCATGTCGAAGGTACTGGAAAGATTGATTTTGTATAATAATGATTCCAAAATGTTATTTATAAATTAATGAAAAAATTAATTGTTCAACTATTTACCCGGCAACCCAACTCTTTTTTCTGATGAAAATTATTCATTCACTTTTCGGAGTACGTATGTATTTTTTTAGATTTTTATCTAAATTTTTGAAATTGCATTTTTTTAAGCAAAATGGGCGGCGAAAACAGTAATTTAAAAAATTAGACAAAATTCCGAAAAAAATTCATACGTATTCATGAATGCAGTGCAAATCATATTCTAACCGTGATTTTTCTTTTATGTTCTAGGTAAGTCGAGACGATGATACTTTAAGAAACTTCCTGGACGCTATAATTGATGGTGCTTCAATAAGGTAAAAAGTTGATCTTGACCTCTTAAAAAAAAAAAAAACATACGATACACCAGTCTGAGATTCGAATGAAGGCAACAATGTTAGTTATACTTTGTTTCCATGGGCGATTGCAACAATGTTCTACTTCAAATAAAGAATGGACTTTTATTAATAGGAATCAGGATTGATACTGGAGGGTATAAAGCACAGACTGATGCAGAATCATCACGAGTATCATTGTGGACGACATTCGTCGATGTTAGGATGGACAATACGCGGGCGTGGCAGCGCAAGGGGCTCAACGCGAATCGCCCACGTGAAGATATATTCGCTCTTCGACTCGGAAATATGTATGGAGTAGGTGTACGCGAATACGATACGGCAGCAGAATGTATCGAGGCGATCGTTCCGCTTTCGTCAATGATATTCAGATGGCTGTTGTCGATATGAGAAATTGAAAACGCAGGCAGCTCGAGCGTCGTGCGGATGCCGAGAGCCCGGGATCATTTCTCGAGAGTGGCCCCCGGCGAATATAAACCGAGATGGCAGAGGCTAATCACCGCTCGTAATTCTTACGTGGGATCGCTTATTTTACCGAGTGCGAAAGTTATATTGACCGAACTCTACTGTGCGCAAGATACGTCTCGAACGATGGCGAACGTAACATGTAGCTCTAGAGATGATGCATAGGAATGGTTTGGTCACTTCGTGGACACTTCAAAAAAATAAAAGAAATTGAGAAAATATTTTCAGCAGTCCAAATATAGGAAAGTGTAGAACATAATTAGTTTAAAAGGATTGATGTTCGTAGCTCTCTCGGCTTGGTAACAAACTGGCACGACAATAATTTCCTCAAATATTTTCGAGAAAATATTTTCAGCAGTCCAAATATAGGAAAGTGTTTTGAACACAATTAGTTCAACAAGATTGATGTTCGTTACTCTCTCGGCTTAGTAACAAACTGATAGGACAATAATTCCCTCAAAAATCGCAAATTTTTAGAAGGGTCCCTTTCATATTTTTGCGTTTTTTGAGGGTCTGATTTTAAAATTCTGTAAAAAATGCATAAATCAAGATATCGCGTTCTGCTTTACGGCATTCTCTTCGTTATATACTTTTCTCTCGAACGCAAAAAGAAAACCCAGGCTTGGTCGATCGAAAAAAAGTAACCTCGATTTTAGCGAAATGACGAAATTTCGAAAAAAGTGAAAAATCATTTTTTTAATTTTTCTCATCGAATTTTATGTTTTTCGCGCAAACAAAGGTGCTTTTCAGAATCAGCGGGAAATTTCCCATCGGATAGGGTCTTCAAACTTCACAAAATCGAAAAAAAAAAAAAATTCTTAAATTTGGACGTTAATTTCATGTTAATTTCTACAACCTACTAGTTACTATAATTAATTAACCTCATTATAAATCACAACTATCTCTCACCATGACCAAAAAAAATGGATGCCAGAGCTTCATCGTCATCTTATCATTTTCGATAACGCGTCGATTAACCCCCAGAAAATTGCCCAACCAACAGAAGCCAACGAGACCCCAAAAAAGAAATCCTGGAAATTTGTATACCTAAGTGTATACGTTCCCGGCGAGGCTGCGCCCTTCTCGCTACCTTATAATATATAGGTACGCGCGGTGTGACGAAGAGCGCGGCGAGCGAACGCGTGCGCGAAACGGCCACGAGTGGAAGGTGCGGCGACGGCGTCGGATGCTGGATGGAAGCGCGCGCCACGTGGCGATCTTTTGGCAATTTGGGTTCGTAATGCAATATGGTAATGGTATGGTAATGGTCGGGGGGGGGGGGGGGGGGGGGGGGTCTACCATAACGCCACGCGCTCGCGCTCAACCGAGCGCGGCGCTACATATACGGGTTTAGGATCTACAAACATTCCCACTTCTCCCCGGTTCGCCATATCCAGTCGTCTCTTTCGCTCGCCCGGTGCGGCCGCGACGTCCGCGTTATTTCCTCCTCCCTCGATATTCTTGTCCTCCTGGATCCCCGTCACCGCTCTCCGCTGCTCTCGCGTCGCAATTACCCCGATCGACGCGATAACGTATCGATCGCTTCGTTAAGGGATCTCTCGCCTCTCGAATTAAGCGAATTCACTGGGATAACGGATGATCGATGGCCAACGGACACCTCCGAAGGCCCCGGGGGCGCCCCTTCGCCAAGACCTGCATCTCCTCAATCACCGTGCAACGTAGGTATATATCTCGTTCGCAACCACCCCGCCGTATACACATCGTTCCCGATGGTGTGCTTCGCGATCCGCTAACACATATATTTACGTAAACATTCGTATATGGTACGTGTAAGATGTGCTGCCCCCCCAACTTCGATGGGACCCGAGTTTCTTGGGTAGAAACTTTTTATCCCTCGCGCGGCGCGTCGCGAAATTGAATATCGACGAAAAAAGACACCTGTGCGATACACACGTTGACTGAAAACGAATTATAAAATCCAATAAAAGTTAGAGACGAAGAAGTGTCGGAAATAATCTGCGGAGAAAAATAGTAGGAAAAGAGTATTTCTGTAGTATGAACTGTTGAAGTATCCAAAGCATGTATTGGACTGAAAAATACTCATTTCATAATCAAAAAAATTAAATTCTTAATCACAGGAATATGTTTTTGGGGTACAATTGGCGACTTGTAATGGAAATGTGAGGGCAAAAATTGACAATTTTCAAAAACTTAGGTTAGACGATCCGTCAATTGTAGGTTTTTGAAAATGTACATTTTTTGGCCTCAGGTTTCTAAGGATACTTTATCCTGTTGATAAAAAAATTGATTTTTTGAGGTTATATTTTGGGCTTTATTATTACCGATTGTTACGTTGGGATAATTTATTGTAGTATTTTTAGACCACGTCATACACTTTTAATACTATTTTTTTTGCGCGTGAACCGATCGTAACTGAATGAACCGCCGAGACAAACACATGCGGAGAGACAAAAAAAATATGAGCAGCGTGAAAGACACTTCAATCATGGAAATGACACTCAGTGTCCTCAGAGAGACGTGACGCAATACGCACGTAATTAGAGAGCTCCGCTGTAAGTGCTTCGTATGCATCAATTACATTTATTGTCTAAACTGTTCTGTTTTACAGGCCTACACATTGCATTCGAGGCCTGATTGTGAGTAATGGCTGAGTGCGAGCTCTGCCGTCTCGTCGGTGGAGAACAAACGCGTGCGCAGCCTCTCGCTTTTCTCGTATTATTCTTGCGAGGATATGGCGAACGGAAAGGTGAAGCCGAGGCGACTCTGGTCGAAAGAGCCTTTCCGTGCTTCGGCGGTGGTTCGTTCAAAAACTCGACGACGTCGACAATGTCGTCGAGATGCCGAGGTACATGGAGAGAAGATGAAGCAAGAATGAAAGCTCAAGAAAAGGAAGACACCGGCGCAACGTGTATATGCAAGACTTCTTGGCTCCCGTCGTCTCATTTCACTTTCTTGCTGGCAATGGTGCTGCACAGCAGCAGCAGCAGAAGCGGCGGCAGCGGTTGTTCGCGTCTTGCTGACTGGTTGAGTGCAGTACCAGAGCGTTGAACGAGGCTACCTGAGGTCCCGGTATACGGCGCACGAGGAGGAGAGAGAGAGCGCGATGTTTAAATACTAATTGTCCCGGTGAATATGGTAACCGGCATTAATATCCCTGGACAAAATACCTGCGGACAGAATCCCCCGGACAAAATTCTTTACGGACAAAATCTCCCCGGACAAAATCGTCCCTGTATGAAATTCCCCCCGGAGAAAATCCCTCCGGATTAAAAAAAAATCGACTAAGCGGAAAATTTCCGGTTTAGTAAGAAATTTAGTTGATTTTTTTCTTTTAAAAAGATCTACTAAGCGAAAAATGTCCGCTTTAGTAAGAAATTTAGTTGATTTTTTTCTTTTAAAAAGATCTACTAAGCGAAAAATTTCCGCTTTAGTAAGAAATATTGTTGATTTTTTTTTTCTTTAAAAAAATCTACTAAGCGGCAAATTTCCGCTTTAGTAAGAAATTTCGGCGCTTTTTCCGGGGTGTTTTGTCTGGAGAGATTTTTTTCAGGGGGATTTTGTCCCTGGGGGATTTTGTCATGGGGGGATTTTGTCCTGGGAGGATTTTGTCCTGGGGGGATTTTTTCCTGAGGGATTTTGTCCTGGGGGGATTTTGTCCTGGGGGAATTTTGCCCTGGGGGGATTTTGTCCTGGGGGGATTTTATCCTGGGAGGATTTTGTCCTGGGGCGATTTTATCCTGGGAGGATTTTGTCCTGGGGAAATTTTGTCCTGGGGATTCTGCCCGGCGGGGTTTTATCTGGGGAGACTTTGACCGAGGTACACGCAGAAGATGAAGCAAGAATAAAAGCTCAAGAAAAGGAAGACACCATCGCAACGTGTATATGCAAGACTTCTTGGCTCCCGTCGTCTCATTTCACTTTCTTGCTGGCAATGCTGCAGCACAGCAGCAGCAGCAGCAGCAGCAGAAGCGGCGGCAGCGGTTGTTCGCGTCTTGCTGACTGGTTGAGTGCAGTACCAGAGCGTTGAAAGGGGCTACCTGAGGTCCCGGCGTACGGCGCACGAGGAGGAGAGAGCGCGCGATGTTTAAATACTAATTGTCCCGGTGAATATGAGTAAATAAGTCTCGAGAGAAATTACGCCGCGGCAGTTGTACTCGCTCTTTCCTCTATCTTTCATCCCGCCGGCTTCTTCGTTCCACTCGTTGCTCACCACTCGCGGCTCGGAATTCATATAGTTGCCTCTCTCATCCGGCGGTATGAATGATGTCGTTGGACTGTGTACGTTTGTTGCGAGCGGAAAGGAGGCACCGAGCTCGTGAAGGAGAACGAAGAGGCGCGCACGGCGCAAGACGAGAGAGAGAGAGAGAGATGAAGCGATGCGAGGTTCCTCGGTGCAGCGAGAGACCAGCGGATGGCAGTGAATTGTGTGTGTACAGGTATGGAAACGACTTGCGATGCACCAGCACCAGGAGGAATCTCTCCTCGCGGTCGCGAAAGAGACTCGGGAGTCGAGACAATAACTGTATGCATGGAACGTGCAGGTTGCACGCGGTACACCGGTGAAGCTGCAGTGGCCGGCCGGCTGTCGGGTATTACCAAGAATAACGATAATGGAAGTGATAATCATAATAGAGCGAAGCAATATCACGTGAACAATATGTTATTCTGCATTACCGGCCGGCTCAACGCTGTCGAGCGAGGCTCAGTTGAATCTTTCAGCTCGTCGGGCGAGGGCTGACTCGCCGGCTGAGTTTAACCGCAGAGGGCACTAAGTGCCGAAACGACGAGGAGATGATACAGTGTGTTGGGTTATATTGTTGGAAAAAAAGGCATCGGCTTTTCATTTGGGGTGCAATAACAAAGAATAGCTTATTGCGATATGCTGTTTTCGGACCGTGAGGCAAGAAAAAAGTGGGGAATAAGCATGGTCGAACCTGTCATTTTAACACTGTCAGGAAATTGGCCATTTTGCGTCCAGCAAACCTACCTGAAATCGTTCTGATGGGATCTATTCGAAACAAATAAAATTTATTTGAATGAAATAAAAATTTATTTGAGTGAAATAAAAATTTATTTGAAAGAAATAAAAATTTATTTTAATGAAATAAATGTTTATTTCGTTTAAATAAATTAACCCATGCATACATAAATTAATCTATTTAATGGCCGGCCTAATAGGATTTATTTGAAACAAATATTTTTTATTCAAATAAATACAAACATAATAAATTAATAAGTAGATCAATAAATTAATCTATTTAATGACCGGCCTAACAGGATTTATTTGGATAAAATAAAATATATTCCATTCAAATAAATTTTTATTTCCCTCAAATAAATGTTATTTATTTCGAATACACCCCATCAGACCGATCTCTCTGGGTGCACCTCACAAAAACTATGTTGGCGAACTTGACGTTTCAGCGCCTGTCGCGCGAACGATAAAGCCAAATGTCCGCCGCCGATCAAACTGTCGAAGGTGCTGATGCACCTCGGCAGAAAGCGACAGTCCCCGGAGGCATCCTTCTTACCCGCTTCTTTGCCGCGCTCTCGGTATATCTCTCGCTATACGGGAAAGATTCCCATCGACTCCACTCTGTATCTAAGGAACAAACGGCTCGCGGTCCATCGGCCCCAACAGTTTAACTTCTTTTCGCGGATCCGTGTCACCCGAGTTATTTGCACGGACCGGCCATTACGGAGAGTCCCACTTGCTCCCGGGTTATACGCAACTTGTGCTGTCCGCTGTCGGTTGGTCACCAGTGGGATCACGTATAGCGTGTTGGAGAAAACAGAGAGGGGGGCCAGGGGGGGCTATATACACGAGGTACCTGTAGAAAAGAACGTCCGGCCGTGTCTCGACGATCGTCGTCCTTCTTCTCGTCCTGGTAGCTCGCGTCGCGCGGGTCCCCACAAAAGGCCGAAGCCGCGCCGGATGGAATGGTACGGAATGCCAGCGGCGTGTGAATTACATTCCTGACACGGGCTAAGCACAGCCCCGACATCCGATAGAGCCCACCTCCCCTGACCAACTTCTTACACTCCCTTCACCCTTGTAACACATACAAAAATACTGGCGGCCAGCTATTTTCCGCACCGCCGTCGTCGGAGAGTTTCGTTTAGCGAAACGCATCAAGACGCGAGCATCGCGATCCGGAGTCGCGTCCAGCGTCCTCTTCATGGACCGTCGCAGACGGCCGCGCTAAGAGGAGGACGTAGATTCTCCGCGCGAGCCTCGAGCTGAACGTGACGCTCAGCGTCGCTTTAACAACATCGGGGTTCGCGATTGTCGGCTCCACACCGCCGCCACTTTTTGCACCCGCGTCCTCGTCAAAGGTGGCCCAATCCTTCCGAGGCCTATCGGACGAAAATAAATCACCCTCGACCAGCGGGACAGCCGCCGTCGACGACGAGCCTAATGCTCGTCCCCCGCTTTCTCTCCCCCTCGAAATTGCGCCCGCGGACTTTATGCTCTTATCTCGCGCGTCCAAATTGCTCAAACCCCAAAATTGCCCACATCAGATGACATCAAACGAAACGCGGGTTGATCGCCGTTCAACGCGTCCGATGATGAGAAGTATTAGGATTTCGAGTGTTTTTGCGATTGAATTGGCAATCGCGGCGCGTATGACAAATCGACAAAGCGCGCGATGGATTGCGATAAAACGGCGGAGAGCCGATGCAGTTCCGATAATGAATAGAATTAGATTGGTCCCGCGGGTATATCGCGCTGGTCGCGGAAATCGCTCGTATATTTGAATCCGGCGCAACGGTGGATAGAGCCGATGACGCTGAACGTCACGAGTGGTATCTAAATCGAATAGAGAGTGTATGGCGGCGCTGGGATAGACTCGAGTGCGGAGAACACGGGGATGGCGGACGATGGGTGGAGGGTGAGGGGGGTGGGGGGAGGCCTTAAGTGGCAGAAGTGGCGACCCACTGGTGATAGGGCCGGGCTTTATTGTTTTCTGGCCGTCGGCCGCCCTGCAATCCACCGTACACCATCATCATGCCACGCACCAGACTCACTGACCGTACCGCTCTTGCATCCCGTACCACCTCGTTTTGCGCATACGGATTCTGTGTATAGGGGAGACCGGGGTAAAACGGGCCACCTAAGCAAAAAATGGCTCTATGACAAAATCCAAAGAGTTTTTTTTTATTGCTTTTCACTAAAAGAAATCGATATGAATTATTAATTTTGAGCGTCGGCAAAAAACAATTTCCGGGGTAAAACGGGCCTCCTAAGAAAAAAATGGCTCTATGACAAAACCCAAAATGTTTTTTTTTATTCCTTTCCACTCGAAAATTCGATATCAATCATCAATTTTGAGCGTCGGCAAAAAAAATCCGGGGTAAAACGGGTCCTTTAAACAAAAAATGGCTCTATGACAAAACCCAAAGTGTTTTTTTATTGCTTTTCACAAAAAAATTCGATATCAACCATCAATTTTGAGCGTCGGCAAAAAAAAAAATTAAAACGGGCTCCCTAAGCAAAAAATGACTCTATGACCAAACCCAAAGTGTTTTTTTATTGCTTTTCACTCCAAAATTCGATATCAATCATCAATTAAGAGCGACGGCAAAAAAAAAAATTCCGAGGTAAAACGGGCCCTCCTCAGAATCCGGCACAAATATGAGTTAGTACACAAAACGCTACCGATCAGCACGAGTGTTGATTATTTGGGTCTTTTACTAAAATGTGACACAAAAGCACATTTTAGTCGTGACGGATTCGCCGTACAGGCAAGAATTGACGGAGAAAAAAAACTGTTGCCGAAGAGGCCCGCGAATAAAAAAAAATCACGGAGGACGGTGGGAAAAAAAGTTTTAACGAAGAAAGAAGCCTCAAAACTTACGACGGAGACGGGAGCCCATTTTACACTAATATTTTTTTTTTTTCGATGATCAAAAAAAGGGGGCCCATTTTACCCCAGAGGCCCATTTCACCCCGGCTTCCCCCACGAACGCGGGGGGGAAAAAAGGTTACGCACCGTCGCGGTGGTACGATCGAGTTTTAATAATTCCATGTGCGGGACCGCGTCGAGCCGTTTTCACTAGACCGACAAGTGGACGGTTGTTGAGATAGATATATCCACTGTTGTGCCCGCACCGAGCGCGCCGGGCAATCGTTCGTGCATACTCGCGAATCGCAATATCTCCGCGGGCGCAAGAGGTCCGCGGGCGGAGACGACGGCCGCTATTGGATGTGAACGAAATAAATAAATTACTAACGTTGATACAATTGGAATGTCCGGGTACTTCAACGAACCGGCGGCCGCGCAACTTCGAGTGGAAATAAAACTCTCGTCTGCCGCGCGGCTCTCTCTCTCTCTCCACGAGCCCGCGGTGAAGTCACCCCCGCAGATGATGACCGGAGAGCGCGCATGACGACGGCGAAAAAAAAAACAAAAATCACAGACGGACAGACGGACGAATGGACCAGGAGATATTATTCCAGGAGGCGTGTCCGGCGGACGATATTGAAGATACACTCGTGCGTCGCGGTCGTCGATCCAATTTATTAGACCGAGTGAGTCGCGCGATCAGAAATCGCGCAAGCCGGAATGAGACGAAGACGAAGAGTCGGGAGTGATGGATTTGATATTTATTTTACCCCGATGAGATATGTAGTGGGAAATCGCTCGAAGCGGATCAGCGTGGACAAATATTGCGATATTGTGTTATCGGCAACAAAGTTTGCTGCCCTTAGATGTAACCGGATATTGGATGTAGGAGGAAATATCGACGTTTTTGGCGAACGATAGTTTATGACGACTGTGGGAACTCGTGGCTGAGGGAGAGCTGACGCTCCCTCGCATACAAATGGGTGGGATCTACCTCTTAATATTTTTTCGTCGAGATAACGAATTATGGCCTATGCCACCCCTCTCAAGTCACATATTCTACCCCTTTCAAACTTCACGAAAACGAGAAAAAAAATCGCAAAAAACAAGGTGTCCGTTTAAAAAAAAAAAAATCGATTTTGTAAAATTTGATGACCCCAACCGAATTATTTTTTTTCTCGAAAAACGAGTGACCTCAACTTTAGTGAAGTGATACACCCAGAGAAATCATTCTGATGGGATCTATTCTAAACAAATAAAATGTATTTATACGAAATAAAAGTGCATTTGAATGAAATAAATTTAATTTGATCCAAATAAATCCAACTAGGCCGGCCATTAAATATATCGATTTATTTAGAGATTTATTAAATAGATTAATTTATTTAATGGCCGGCCTAATATTTATTTAATAGCCGGCCCGGTGTGACGACATCGACGCGACCAATCAGACCCCGGATAGCTCGACAACAATGGATTCTGTGTCACACGAACTTTTTACAGAAGGATCTTATCTTCAACTATTAAAAAAAACCGAACATGTCACGCCATTGATCTAATCCGCTTTGGTGTACAATTTTTACCCGCAACTTACGAGACAGCTTTTCGTACGTTACGATCGGAACGAATTCGCCCCGGGCAATCGTCGACCAAGAGGGGGTAGGTAGGGGGCTCGAGAAATTGAGTCACGGTAATCGCGATATCTCCCTCGATATCTGCACTTACCGTCGCACTGGCGTGGGGGGGGGGGGGGGGGGGGGGGGGGGGGGGGAGGGGGGACCAAGAGGGCTTAATAACAAACCGCGAACGGTTTCAGGGAGCTATATCTCACGTATTCGCGTTTCGCTGCCGCTCACAATGGCCCCGCGCGATCACCGCGAAATAACATCTTCCGCACTTTATTGGGTTACGCGGTGCGTTGGAACTCGCCCGGTGAAACCGTGGAGTGTGCACCACGCGCGCCCGGCGCGTGTGGTGCACAATCATCGGTCGTCGGCGGATCGGCGCGAGAGGCGTCGAGGTCTTTCGCGTCGTTTCTCAGACGCGTTGCGCCCCGTCGATTCCCATAATTATATCGAGGGGGGCCTGAGGGGGGAGGGTGAGGAGGGGAGGGAAGGGAGGGGGGTGGGAGGGGGGCAAAGCCGTGGAGGCAAAGAAAGTGCGAAATGGCCCGACCGAGAAATCGCAGAGACGTGTCGCGGGGGGCAAGGAAGGAATGGGGGGGAGGGGGGCAAGGGGGGCGAGGCAAACAGGCGACGTTTCCCTCGACGGTTGCATTGCCAATAAATAGCCCGTGATAGGTAATCACTGGAACAATATAAGAACGATAACGCTCTCGAGAAAGCTCGCGGTGCTAAAATATGTGGCGATCAAATTGCAGACCGGCAGCGCGCAACCGGCGGTGTATATATATACACCTATATATATATATATTGGTGCGGCGAAACGTGCGCGCGCACTTCGCAACACACCTTCGGCTAAGATCTCATATAGTTTAGTGCAGGCAGTTTGCGTGCACCCGACAATCTCCACACCTTCGATCTCCGGCATCGATCTGATATCGCCGTACCGGGGGCTTCGCGCCAACGGGGCCCCCATTACGAGATATTTCGTAATGAAAGCTTTTAAAATACAAGGATTTAAGCGCGCGGCGAAAAATCACGACCGAGAGCTGCGCTCGTCACTCTTGAATCGTCGGATGGAGGATTTGCGACGGTGGAGATGAGAGAGAGAGAGAAGATTTGATTAGTTAGAGTTCGTTTGCGTATTAACAATAATTTGCGGTAATACCGAGCGAGATCGGATTAAATTTCGCTTAAAATGTTAGGCAAAAAATTGAATTAAATTAAAAATTATTTTCAAACACGCCCGTTGATTTAAGCAATATTTTGGTTAATTTTGAAAATATTGAAGCAAAATAATTCATTCATTCAATTCATTCAATTTATTCAAATTTATTCAAATTATTCAAAATAATTCATTCATTCAATTCGTTCAATTTATTCAAGTTCATTCAAATTATTCAAAATCATTCATTCATTTGAATTCATTTTCAAATTATTTTTATACACTCTCGTTGAATTAAGTAATATTTTACTTAATTATGAAAAACTTTAAGCCAAATATTGCATACTTCAACGGGACTGTATGAAGACAATTTTTTATTTAATTTACTTTTTTGAGTTTTGCTCGGTGCGGAGATCCTGGGCGATCAAGCACGTTGGACAATTATTTGGCACGTTGAATTAAGCAATATTTTGTTTAATTCAACGGGAGTGTATGAAAATAATTTTTACGGTAATTTCGGGGACCAATTTTTTGTCAACTCCGCAGAATTATATAAACGTGTTCAGTATGTACAAATAATATACACGTGCTGTGATATGCCACATGGCTGAGGCATAAATCAGTAACTGGATAGTCAGCATAACAACTCGTCTCTATCCGTTTCTCATTAAAGACGGACACCCCACTCCGACTCCACTTCCACGGCGCGCAGAATTTACCGGCTGAGAGACGTAAAAAAATGTCCAACGTGTCCGATAGCCCAGGGTCTCCGCAACGAGCAAAACTCGCGACTGCGCAAGCAATTATTGCGGCATTCATTAAAACGCACTTACACGCATGATATCCGCAAAAGGCCCCCCTATTTCTATCGTCACTTTCGCGCGCGCTTTCCACGATTGCAGTTTCATTATTCATAGCTTTGGTGTGCCAACCGCAGCAAGACGAATGGTACGTCTTGTTTCACGATTACACGAACATGTCAGCGACCGGCTGTACCGGTTTCCGCGGATAGACCGTTCGTACCGATCGGTTTCCACGGGAAATCCAAAATTTAACGTGGAATTTTCGTCGAATCTGTTTTTAAGATCTTCGCGATTTTTTTTTAATGTTAAAATTAAAAATTTTTAAATTTTAGAATAGATTAATCGGTCTGGTTTTTTTTTTGTACAAATCAAGACACTAATGACGAGTACAAAATGATTTTTTGTAAGTTGAATTACTTATTGTTCGATATTGTTATACATTATTGAAAAGCCCGGTTAATGAAAAAGGTCCTTCATGGTGTCCAGGTTTGCTGCCTTGATCCTGATCTTAAACAATAATTTCAAAAAGATTATTAATCTGTAGGAAAGCCGCTATCGTCCTATGGAGGCTTTTTTTAATTTGACGAAATGGCGGCGGTTTGAACAAAACGTGTCGAATTTAGCCTTTTTTCGGCAGTTTTTGGTAAAAAAAATAGGAAGATAAAAAAAAAAGTTTCCATAGGACGATGAAGAATGCCGAGAAGAATGTTCCGTCCAAATTTGAAATGGATATCTTTAAAACTCTTCCCTTGAGAGTGGACACCGTTTTGAAAAACACCATTTGGAAAAATACCAAAAACAGAGATAAACGCGTTTGAAGTGCGAACTTTTCATACAAATCATTTACTCACGATCAATCAGCGATGCCGGGTCCATCCGAAATAATTCGAATTTCGATTTTTAAATTTGAGAGAATATCTATAACAGTGTATACTATCCGATAATGCAACAAAAAAAACGATTTTTTGAAAATGTCACACTGCGATGATCCCTAAAAGAAAACCATCGAAACGTGCAGAGAGAAACTCTCGGCATTCCCCTCAGCCACGTGGGACTTAATTACGCAGCCGCCGAAAGGGCATCTCGTACGGCGAGTCGCTGATTATGCTGCCACGGCTGTCCATTCGCGGTCGGTTGATTCGAACGTAAATGGTCCAAGGAAGTAAGGCCGAGGGGGATACAGAAACCCAGCGTCTCGTTGCCCTCGCCGCGCGCGCGCGCTTCCGAGCTCCCATCGAACGCAGCGCGCCGCGCGGCAGCAGCCAAGATAAATGATCGGGGGAGGCCTTTCCACGATCCTCTCTCGCAGAAAGCGCGCGCGCGGCCCTTACCGACGCCGCGCGCATCGTTCCTACAAATCGAGATCAGATCCAAGATTTATCTCTCCCACGAACCGATTCTCTCTCTCTCGAATGAATCTCGCGGCTCCGCCAATACAGCGCGATAGTTTTCCTTCCTTCTATTCTCTCCGCCGACGAGCGAGGACCTCGCGTTGGCGGCCCACACGGCGCACGTTCTCGCGGCTTCCATCCTCGCGCACCGATGTACTTTCACTCGCTCATTCGCGTGTACCACGGTGTATATAGGGGAGACCGGGGTAAAACGGGCCTCCGGGGTAAAACGGGACCCCCTTTTTTTGATCATCGAAAAAAAAAAAAAAAAATTAGGATAAAATGGGCTCCCGTCTCCGTCGTAAGTTTTGAGGCTTCTTTCTTCGTCAAAACTTTTTTCCCGTCGTCTTCCGTGATTTTTTTTATTCGCGGGCTTCTTCGGCAACAGTTTTTTTTCTCCATCAATTCTTGCCTGTACGGCGATCTGTCATGACTAGAATGTGCTTTTATGTTACATTTTAGTAAAAGACCCAAATAATCAACACTTGTGCCGATCGGTAGCGTTTTGTGTAGTAATTCATATTTGTGTAGGATTCTGAGGGGGGCCGTTTTACCCCGGAATTTTTTTTTTGCCGACGCTCAAAATTGATGTTTGATATCGAATTTTTTTAGTGAAAAGATATAAAAAAAACGCTTTGGGTTTTGTCATAGAGCCATTTTTTGCTTAGGGGGTCCGTTTTACCCCGGAATTTTTTTTTTACGACGCTCAAAATTGATGATTGATATCGAATTTTGGAGCGAAAAGCAATAAAAAAGACACTTTGCGTTTTGTCATAGAGCCATTTTTTGCTTAGGGGGCCCGTTTTACCCCGGAATTTTTTTTTGTCAATGCTCAAAATTCATGGTTGATATCGAATTTTTGAGTGAAAAGCAATTAAAAAAGACACTTTGAGTTTTGTCATAGAGCCATTTTTTGCTTAGGGGGCCCGTTTTACCCCGGTCTCCCCTATATACACGCTCAATCCACTCTGCGAGCTACCGAGCGCGAGCATTTATTCTCCTTTACTACTGTACTCTGTATATGGCGCTGTGTATGGTCCAGGCGGCGAGAGAATGGCCCGAGAAGCGACTCGAGAGATTTCTCAGCGGTGCCCCCCCCCCCCCCCCTGCTCCACACACGCCTCCTATTCAATTACATTATTACACTTAATTTTCATTCAATTGCTACGATCTTATTTCCTCACTTGCGCGCGCCAGGACGTTCGTACACGGCGCCGATGCCCTCGAGAATGTGGGCTACGCGCTCTCAGCCGTAATCACATTTTCTCGAGTACTTTCGTCTCCTTTGCGCGCCTTTCTCGATACTTTTCTACGCTCGGTACACAACTGCGGTCAGCGGGGATTGTGGGCTGACGACTTTGCTGCGGGCAGCCGAATTCAGGTTGGGTCGGACAGTCTTGTTGAATTGATTTTATCAATGAACTGGTTGATCTCAACGATTTGGACATCTGGATGATATTACACCCAAGGAAATCGTTCTGACGGGATTTATTCGAAACAAATAACATTTATTTGATTGAAATAAAAATTTATTTGAACGAAATAAAAATTTATTTGAATGAAATAAAAATGTATTTGAATGAAATAAAAATTTATTTTGAACGAAATAAACATTTATTTGATCCAAATAAAATGTATTTCATGCAAATACATTTTTATTTAATTCAAATAAATGTTATCTGTTAAAAAAATAAATTAAATAAATGAATCTATTTAATGGACGGCCTAATAGGATTTATTTGAATCAAATAAAATTTATTTCATTCAAATAAATCTTTATTTCGTTGAAATAAATTTAATTTGTTTCGAATAGATCCAGTCAGAACGATTTCTCTGGGTGTAAGCAAGTTCGTTGTAGTAATTTTTGCGAGAAAATTTCGTAAAATAATTTTCACGAAACCTGCACAGAATTGCGTAAACGCCGATTCAGCGAACGTAACAAAAATCGACGAGACGAACGAAGCGTCACTCTTCACCGTCGCGACGCGCTCGGCACCAAAGTTCCGCTGATGAGATCGTGGATCTCCCATGCGGAGTTGCCGTATAGGCCGCGGCGAGTGGCTCAGTGTCGTTGCTTCCGAGTAATCGAGCGAAGGATTGAGCGAGTGACTGAGTGACTTACAGACCACGATAGCCATCTACCTAATGATCGTACACGAAACTCCCACACGACGGTTGTACGTATACAGTGTGTGTGTTCGACTCGGTCCTCTCGGCCGAGCTTCGATCGGCAGATCCCCTCCGCGCGCCCCCCCAACCGGACGATCCCAAAAGCGAGGCATCGCTGATCCTTCGTCTCTTGTTGGGGGCTTCGCCTGCAGAAGCACCACGTCGGCTTCGGGCAATGAAGCTGCCGCCACCGGCTCGACGTTATCGCGCGCTCGGGACATTCCCAGACGTGGATACTTCCTAATTGTTGACGCGCGCGCAACACCGGCAACCGCGTTGCGTGTACAGTAGGTGTTCGATGGCGACCACGAGGGGCTCAAGTTCGGCTTAAGAACGCAGCTGCTGCTGCTGCTGCTGGAGCCGCCAGAGCGTAGGTGTCGGTACCCCGCGGTGCATAGAAACGAGAATTATTATGTGCGCGTAGGTATATATAACCTACGCTTCCGTTAGAGCCGATCATCCGCCGTCGAACGTGTATCGATGGACGTGCAGCCGGTTTACTTTTGTGCGTAGCTGCGAATGGCAGCGAAGTGTCGTTTTCTTGATGTCGTCGGTAATTTATGCTGATTCGTAAGGGCTCGAAGAGACGATATTTTCGCCTCTCGATTGAGTTCTGTGTGGAGTCTTTTTGAAACACTGTGGAATACAGGTTTGATCGGTTGATAAGCGATTGTTGTTTTTTTTAGGGACGCTGGAAGTTGGATGAGGCTCGTGGTTGAGGAGGGAGGCTCGGTACAGTCCCGTCACAGGTGAGGTTCGAGGGAAATTTTGAACCCTTCTCGATGAGATAATAATATGAAAAAAATGAAGCATGTAGATGGGACTGGAAAGCTTGATTTTGTATAATAATGATTCCAAAATGTTATTAACGAATTAGTGAAAAAATGAATTGTTCAACAATTTTCCCGGCAACCCAGCTTTTTTTTCTAATGAAAGTTATTCATTAATTTTTTCGAGATTTTTGTCGAGTTTTTTTAGTTACATTTTTTCAAGCAAATTGGGCGGCGAAAACCGCAATTAAAAAAAATTAGACAAAATTCTGAAAAAATTCATAGGTATTCAGAAAAATGAATGAATAATTTTCATCAGAAAAAACAGTTGGGTTGCCGGGTAAATTGTTGAACAATTAATTTTTTCACTAACTTGTTAATAACATTTTTGAATTATTATTATACAAAATCAATCTTTTGAGTACCTTCTAGATGCTTGATTATTTTCAGATTATTATCTCATCGAGAAGGGTTCGAAATTTCCCTCGAAACTCACATGTGACGGGACTGTACCGAGGCTACCTCCTTAAAAAAAACAACAACAACAACAAATTTTCCACGAGTATTCGCGTCGAAAGTGTTTCTTTTTCGCCATCGGTCATCGTGGATCGTTGACCCCCGGCGCTATCCGTTATGACGCTAACGAATTCTTTGCGGTATTATTTATAAGATACCGGCGGACGGCTAAACATAATAAAACGCGAGTAGTGCATTCTCGGGGCTGGGATCGTAAACGGCAGGTAGAGAGGCAATGGGACTCGTTTCACTACGCGCGCTTTAAGGGTCATCAAAATACGAAATTGCAATCTCGGGGAGGCGCGCGCGCGGTGCGGGAGAAGCTGGTGTGCCGGGCGAAGCGTGACCCCACAGAATACCCGCGGTCGTTGGCGATAAGTAAGTCATTGAATCCTCTCAAAACCAGGATCGCGAGTTTCGTCGTATACGCGCCGCGGTAGACACGGAGCCTGGGGTTAATCACTCTCCGAATGTGCGCCGTATCTCCGGGTTTCAGTGCTCGGCTGTTCGGTGCATTCGGCGAAGGTCGTTTCGAAATTCAAACGCGCGACGAACGCGCGTGCGGCTTTATACGAAATCCTGTTTCGTATTTTTAGTCCCTCGCCTGTGTATCAAATGTGCGGATGGTAAGAAAATTTGCCTCAAGAATTGACAGCTCGAATTTTATCCACACCGAAACTCATCTGTGTGTCATGATTCTAACCTAAAAAGCGGGAGACTTTTCGAGCAACGCCATCTATGCACTGTTAAAAATATATGGTGTCAAACGCTGCTGGTGTGGATTTTTTTCCTAGTGTTACTTATAACAGTGTTAATAGTAACACTTTTTACGGTGTATAATTAACACCAGCCGTTTCGTTAATTTTATTCCTGTGTTACCGACGAAACAATGTAATTCTTTTCGCTTTAAGGACATGAATGCACGTACCATGTGTGATTTTTTATTATCTCGTGAATGAATTAGTCGCTTTTCTCAGTTTTTATCGAAAAATTGAAAAAAAAAATCGAATTTTTCATTACAAATTCCCTCTGCGGATAATTGATCTGTAATTTTTTTTTTCGAAAATCAAAATTCTGACGAATTCATCAACGAGATTCACATTACTGGGGTCTGTATTTCAATTTTCGCTTCGATCCGTTCATAATTCGCAAAAAACGGGAGTTCCGAACTTTTGAGGTGCAAAGTCGGTGTTTCACACTCCCTTAACACCACTCGTTATCACCGTGATTGGTGTGGACCTATATAGACACTGTCTTGGTGTAGTTTTTAACACCACATTTTTAACAGTGTAAGAAAATTTGCGTCAAGAATTAACGGCTCGAATTTCGTCCTGACCGCAACGAAACTCATCCGTGTGTCACGATTCTAACCCAAAAAACGGGTAACTTTTCGAGCAACGCCATCTGTGAAAATTATCTGTAAACTAGAGTCTTTATGGCGGCAGTAAAAAATGAAACAAAAGCGCCAAACTTGACTCCTTAGAGAGTTTTTTGCCTGGAATTTCGAGCCACTGATGGGGTGCGGTGATGGTTCTCGCCTCGCGCAAATTCGAGTGTTTGGTCGGAGGAACCGCGGGACCCGGCGAATTCGTCCCTCGTCGCGCCATCAGCCGCGCAAGAAGTTGCATCGTAACCGCAACGAACCAGCCGTGGCGAATTTAAGGAGCGTGACGTATTCGATTTCTTGATCTTTTTCCCGGTCTCTCGTGCCTTCGGCCTCGTCTTCGCCGAGCTATTTCCACCTTTAATGCACTTCCTCGAATCGATGGAAGGACCCCGACCTAACAACGTGATAATCAAGGCGCCCTTGTTTCCTCGCCGTGGAACAATCCGTTGTCTCCCGGCGTATAAATACGATTTAACGACTCCCAAAGATACCTCAACCGTGACAGCGAAACGCTTGTACCGCGGGCCGGAAATGGTTCGACGTCGTAATTAATGATTTCGTCATCGCGAAACGAGCGGCATCGCGAGCTTCTAAAATTACCAACAAGGAACGGAAGCTCCGCGACGTTAATTGACCTGCAATGACAAGTCCTATCGGTGAATTCGCCGAACTCTGCTTATTGCGCCCCTGAACTCGCGACTCACAAAGCAGACTCAGGAAATTCAGGAAATGTTTCATCCTCGAGATTATACGGCATGCATGAGACACGCGTAACATCCATCCTCGTGTAACGAGTTTCAGACGACATTTCCGCATCCATGCGCGCCGAATTCCTCGCACTTGAAATTATTCATCAGCCACCCGGCTTGAAATATAATCCATCGAAATTTCGCATGATTGCCAGAAGCGTCGAAGGATCTTCGGGAGGTTGATTGAAAAATGCTTGACATTCGTTGCGGATGACAAGACACCCGATGTAGCGTCAGTCGCCTTGAAATTCGCTCGACAAGAATATTTTCACTTGGATCGATGTGGGCCCCGGTCGCCAGATGTACACCGGACAAATCTCCTTGTATTCCGCTTCGAGGACTGGGCAGAATCGTTTGTAGAGTTTCGAGGGTGTTGCCTGGACTACGGTACGAAGCCCGAGAGATATTGAGTCCGTGTCCCGCGCATCCATACAGTAATACATCTGAGACCTGGTCGCTACGGTGGTCGGAGAAATCGATCGCCCGTATCTTCGGCCCGCGATTGGTAGATCGATTATTTGAGAATTAACCTCGCTCTCTCTCTCTCTCCCCTCGTTTCTCAAGCAGCGGTGAATCCTGGGGATCCATTGTTAGCCCCGCGCGCTTGGTCGGTGTATACACGAGTCTACTCGGCCTACGATATTTTCTATGTGTATATTGTACATATATCAAGGAGCTGTGGAGCTCTTGGAGCACAAAGCCCCGCACGCTGTACACGCGAAAAGCTTTCTTATTTTCCGTTTGATTCGACGTCGCGTTACAAGCTACCAGAGGTTTCCCCAGGAGAGTCTCCTGCTTTTCTCCTGTTGCCGGTCCGTTCGCGAACAAAACCCCATTATCGGGATTTCCCCTAATTGATCTTTCGAGAGGGGGGGTTACGCACCAGACTGACGAACTGTTGGACTGTCGAGGGCTTTTTTTCGTCAATGGGCCAAATCCGGCGCCTACGAGGGGATGGCACAGTCAAATAATCAACGAGCGCGCGTTACGGGGTCCGCATTCCGTTCCTTTAATCATTCAATCCCGCTGCGTTACGCGCGAACCCAATTTCGCCGCACGTTTTTCATTTTCGCTGTTGCGGAACAGCCGAATTTTACAATGTTTGACGACAACTTTTGCGATCCGCTCCCTTCACGGATTGTAAACTCATGATCACCAGCGGTGACATTTTTTTATTTTATCATTCTCGCGTGCACCGATAACGCGACGTAGAACGTTACACACGAGCCAACATGACCGGAAAACCGTAAAATCAAACAATGCTTTCATGTTAATGGTTGCATTCCATTAGGACGTGAAGGATGATAAACCCGACGTCATCCCGCACATTCGGCCCTTGTTGTCATGGTACTTTAGTTCTGTGTCGTTATCACTTTTATTACAATGGTCGAGGGTGCAATGTTGGATGAAATAAAATGTTTTTTTTTACCATCGCTGTTCTCAAGTAATAAAAAAAAGTTGCAACGTAGAACTTTGCACATTGGTTACTCATTAATTTCCCTTTTTCACAAAGCCACCTTTATGAAGAAGCTTACTTATTCACTTATTTATGTGAATAAATAACGTTTATTCGCTAAACATAAAATATTTATTCACCTTCCTCATAGAAGAAGCTTTGTGAAAAATAAAAATTAATGAGGAAGCCATGTGCAAAGTTCTACTTTGCAACTTCTTTTTATTTGAACAAAAAGAATTCCATTAAAAACACCGTTACATCAAATTTTATTTAGAAACAAAAAATATCTCCCAAGAACGAATCTAGTGCATTCAGAATTGTTTCGAATGCATTCGGTGATATTCTACGTAAACTCAGTAGCAACAATGACAGGGCAAAACGAAAATTACGGAAATTCATTGGAGCTCTGTGTCTATACCTATTATTAATGTCCCAGAAACTCCCGCATCTCCAGGGTACACACGTTACATAATTCATAAACCGTGGCTCGTCCGTTATAATAGGATATAGACAACGAACCGTTGCCGTTACACGGCGGCGTATGATCACTCTCTTTACACAATTGCCGCAAATATTGACACAAGCGGTAAAAAGCAGCGCGCATATTGTATGCGATTGATTCTTTATAGGCAAACTCTCCCATAGAGTTCTAGTCCGCCCCCTCGTTCCTGCCGCGTGCAGCACGCCCGAAGCACTCTGAGCACACACGCGCAGCGCAACCGAAAGGCATCGACGTTGGGATCGCGTATTCGAGACCGTGGGAGGAGACGAGGCTGCTCCCGCTTGCCGGAGATGAATTTAGAGATAAGGAGGCGTATCAGGACTAATCAATTACAAAGTCGAGGGGGAAAGTCGTTGCGCCTGTCTGAACTGCAACGAGGGGTGCATCTGGCTTGAAGTCAATACACTCAGCCCCCACGAACCCCCGAAAGTATAATTCAGTGATTTGGATCGAGGCACAGCGAAATAACGAGCCAGAGAAATTTAATTTCTTCTCACTCACGACTGATGCGGAAAAAAAGAGGAAAAAAAAAATGTCGTAGCGGAATAAGCAATTTGCGGATCAGTGCTACGTGGTGAATCGTGGTAAATGGCAAGTAATTCGCCCCAAAATAGCCTCACGCGCCGAGCCGAATCCTCGGCGAGCGGTGATCCGTGAATAAGACGACCCTTCTGGCGGATCATGGAAAGTGGCGACTTACGAGAGCCCGGAGCTCGTGTAAAGGACGCGAGGGACACCGAAAGAGATTTGGCGAAATAAGAGGACCCCTCGTAATTTCCATCTTATCACGGAAAATGAACCGCGTCGAGAGTGGATCCCTCTGACAAAGGGCAAACTACATACCGCAACAACACTTCGACAATCAGAGTGGGACGATCAAACATTCACCCTCCGTTTCCCTCTTGGCGGTTTGACTGATATACACGGCGCCTCTCTCCGCATCCACTTTTCGCGGCGGTGAGATGAAAATAGAATGGAGCATCGGGAGAGCCACAGATATACGGGTCCTTTTTATACGCGGTGTGATGTGGCAGGAGAAAAAAACGTGGCGTGAAACTTCACTCGTAAAATCGGAAACGCGGTAACAGCTTGGCCGGTTGGAAGATTATTTAAATAACATAGTTTGAGCGTTGAGCATTTTGAGGATCTTGAGATGAAAATCTTGAAACAATTTTTTTTTAATGAAAACAGCACTTCCCTAATGTATAGAAATGTACACAGAGAGAAGGATCTGATAAAATTCACCGTACGCGATAGTAAAAATTACCAACGCGTCTGGTATTGAAAAGCCATGGCCGCGCCACCTGACGAATAGTATGAGAACTATGAGAATTTCTAACATATATATAATATGTTTTACCATTTTTCGTGGTAAAAATTCTCATCGTTCACGTTCTTCTCGATAGAAGGCGTTATCGCTCCCCTCTACCGGAAATTTACAATAATTTTTATTATAAATATGGTAAAAAGTATCAGATCCTTCTCTCCGTGTATAGAAACCAAAATAGTATTGCTTCCTATACATTCGAACTTTCACGTCATAATCATAGCAGGTGTTGTAGCAATTAACACAATGGACATGCGTATAATCCACAACATCGAATTTTTATTTTCTCATAGAAATGTCCAGTATTGTCGGTGCATGTTCAACCATTTTATGGATTAATGATGTTCGATTGGTCCCATTGATAACCTCTCTAAGAACACCTCACTTGGCGCGTTTCTCCATAAGCACCTATACCTGACAAGAAAGTTCAAAGGGAACAAGAGACCTATCAAGGCTACCGGACTTTCCAGGGCTTCTGGAAATCATGGGGGGCCCTCTGCAGATCTATAAATTCGGTGCAGTACAAACAGCCGTGACGGCATATAAGTTCCTAGCACGCGTGTCCATTGTCGCGCACAGCATGAAAGTGTCAATAGCGTAATACGGCTGCCCCAATCCTGGACGTAGACGTTTCGGGTTCCAACACTGCGGGAAAACCATCGGCCGTATAATGTGTCCATGGAGAATATCAAAGGCAGAGTGAGAACAGATCGCCGAGCGGTATTCGGTGTGTGGGCAATAGGAAAAAAAAGGGAGAAAAAAAAAAGAAATTGGTTGGAGTGAAAACGAGGAGGGGGAACACGGCGCGGAAGTTGAATTGAAAGCGGACATCGATGGGGATTACACACGTAGTGTGTGCACCTAGTTTCCCCCCTCGGGGCGTATTGTATTGGCACATGCATGGGGGGGGGCGGGGGGAGCCGCTGCCTCTCTCTCACCCTCCGCTTCTTTTCTCGCTCAGTTCGATTTCTCACCCTGGCATGCGACGATGTGTGCCGACGCAGCCAGCGGCCCGTGGCGTTCCCCGGGGACGCGAACCGAGGCGGCCGCGGCGGCTGCAGGGTCGGAGGAAAACGCGGGCGGCGCGTTGAAACCAGCCGGGGTAGGTGTTCGATGCAAGTGGGGCTGAGACGGAGAATAAGGGCGTTGAGAAAAGAAGCCCTTACCTCACGTTTCCGCGGCGTGTGTGCGGTATAACCCAGCACCGTCAGCCAAGTGAGCCTACGCAGGCAACCGGTACTACAGGGTGATTCAGAATCCCCGCACCAAACGAGTCCCGGAAGTTCGAAATGATTCCAGGAACGCATGTGCAAAATTGGAGATTTTTTGTCCCAGTAGTTTTTTAATGAAAGCCGATTTATGATAGCCGATCTCAACTTTTCCTTAATTCGCCCTCAACTTACTCTCAACTTTCTCTTAATTAGCCCTCAATTTACTCTCAACTTTCTCTTAATTGGCTCTCAACTTACTCTCAACTTTCTCTTAATTCACACTCAAGTGAAAGGGCGAATTTCTTAATTCGTACTCAAGTTGAGAGTCAGTTGAGGGTAAATTGAGAGCAAGTTGAGAGTAAGTTCTCCCTCAACTTGCTCTCAATCTTCTCTTAATTCGCCCTCAACTTACAACTTTCTCTTAATTCATACTAAAGTTGAGAGCAAGTTGAGGATCGAATTAAAAGCAAGTTGAGAGCAAGTTGAGGGCGAATTAAGAGTAAGTTGAGACTAAGTTGAGGGCGAGTTCTCTGATTGGCCATCATAAACTGGCTCTCATTCGAAAACTACTGGGAATAAAAACCTTAAATTTTGCACACCCATTCCTGAGGCCATTTCGGACTTCCTGAACTCCTTTGGTGCGAAGATTCTGGATCACCCTGTATACCCTCGCTCTTGGTGATGAAACAAATCAATAACCCGAGCTGAACCTAGGGTTTGAAGTGAAGCAGGAGCGGGTGGAGGACTTGGAACGGGGCAGAGTAAGAAGGTATCAGCAGCCTGGTGTACATCGAATAAGGGGATGAACGCATCATCATCAGCGCGGAGTCCCATGGCAACTGTAGTGGAAGCAGCGCCGGAGCAGGATGTAGATCTAGTTTAATGTTGAAGTCTGATGGATCGCGGCTAGACTGATCTTCCGGGGAGATCGAACTAAGGCACCCCGATGGAGTTCGTCTCGCTTGGCTTCGCTCGGCATTCGCGGAAACGATGGTATTCAGCGAGGCAGAACGCCCGGAGATAAGAAATAGGGCGTGTTGTCTTCGTTCGTCAGGCGTATATAGTTTGCGATTCAGACCTGCCGCAATCGCGGCTTCGGATTGATTTCACTCTCGAGGGGATGCGTGTGTAATACCTATCGAAATGTCTAAGGGCTCCGGCGAGAGGATCGGGAACACGAGGTATTACCAGCGATCGAGCCGTAATGGATGGTGAACCCTCTTGTTTCCTTTTTAATAACTTAGCAACCCCTGCAGGTTTCCGTGCCATCCAGGCTAAATGGAAGGCTCGCTGTTCTCCATTTTTTTCGCAAACTTTTGTCATCGCTATTCTCGACATTGTCCGTACGTTGAGTTATGAATCCTCGGTCTTTTGTCCAATGGAATGAATGGTCTCTCCTTTGCTTCACGTTGCTGCTCAAATTGCATTGGCAAAAAGGACATCTTCTCTACATCCGAGGAGAACAATGATGAATGTTGTAGCTTTGAGAGACAAGGCTTCATTAAGAGTCAAACGGGTCAATAACTGTAAATGCTTGCATCCCCTTGAATGAAGTCGAGCAGGAAGACCGAAACAGCAATTGTGCAAAGAAGGCTTGTTTGAAGTTTCGGAATATATTCAAGAAGTCTTGAGTGACGCAGGTGGAAATATGAATTCGCGCTGATGGTCGGTGGCCGCATCAGAGGCCCAGATGCCGTTTTCTTTATTGATCTCGTGGGATGTCGTCGTAAAACACGCACACGCCATCAGTACGGATGAAACACGATAGTTATTGCACCCCTTTCATCATCCCTCGCGATGTTTTAGCACCCTAACGGCGTTTCGTGCTGCACGGTTGTATTAACAAAATTAAGCTGTAGCTTTTAGGAAGGATTTTTCGCAGATTAGTTTATCTTCGCGGCTCATCTCCTCGGAGCTCCGTGACAAATCGACGCGTTACATCGATGGCCGTTCACCGTCCAGATGGACGAATCATGGACATATTGCAATGTTTTTGCTGGCGGAAGGGGCGGCGTCGGTTTCGATTGATTTCGAGGGATGATTTTGTAACCCACGCGATGAAAGGGTAGGGAAAATAAGTGTATACTGTGTCTGTGACGGGATGGTAGGGTGCGCGCAGCACTCCAAAGTCGGTGACCCAGCTGCGTTCATTGACAGTTGTCGACTCTTTGTCAATTTCCCTATGCGATTAGCCTGTAGCCGGGCCGCCGCTTGTCCCGGCGGCAGGAGCTACGCCCTCGCTTCTCGTAACACTCGAAAATCCCCGAACGAAATCCCCAACCCTACGGCGCGGCCTTGACACCCGGCCCCACTTCTCGTTTCTACCAGGGCTCAGGGGTTTCTTCGCTAAGCTATTTTCCTATTAGGCATGTCCATTATCGGCCCTGTGTTCTACGAAACTCACGTCGTACGCAATCCGGCACACATTCGCCGTCTGTTCTTCAGAAGTTAACCTCCCGCCCGTGGGGAACGCGCACGAGGCGCCAAAACGTGTTTCGGCCGAAATCCAGATGCGATGGGTTCGAGTTTCTGCCACAAATAATCATACGATGATGGACTCGAGCTTGTCATTCTAAAAATAAAGGGCAATCTTTACATCCGTTAGTTTTTGCCGCCACTTTGAATCGTTTTATGTTACTAGAGTAATCACACGCGCTGGCGCGCGTGCCTGAAAAACTTATCGCGAAAATCGGCCTCGAAATTTTTTTTTCTTCAAAATATCGAATTTTAACCTATACCATCGTTCTCAAGTCGCATATTCTACCCCTGAAAACACTGGTTATGAAGCTTTTTTAATCGATTTTGAAAAAAATAATTTTTGGCGACATTTTTTTTGTAAAAAATCATAGATCCGACTCCGAACCGAAAATCGCCAAAATCGACCTCGAAAAATTTTCTTTTCAAAATATCGACTTTTAACCTATACCATCGTTCTCAAGTCGCATATTCTACCCCTGAAAACACTGGTTATAAACATTTTTTAATCGATTTTGAAAAAAATAATTTTTGGCGACATTTTTTTGTAAAAAATCATAGATCCAGCTCCGGACCGAAAATCGCCAAAATCGACCTCGAAAAATTTTCTTTTCAAAATATCGACTTTTAACCTATACCATCGTTCTCAAGTCGCGTATTCTACCCCTGAAAACACTGGTTATGAAGCTTTTTTAATCGATTCTGAAAAAAATTATTTTTGTCGACATTTTTTTTTGTAAAAAATCATAGATCTGGCTCCGGACCGAAAATCGCCAAAATCGACCTCGAAAATTTTTCTTTTCAAAATATCGACTTTTAACCTATACCATCGTTCTCAAGTCGCATATTCTACCCCTGAAAACACTGGTTATGAACCTTTTTTAGCCGATTTTGAAAAAAAATATTTTTGGCGACATATTTTTCTTTTTTTTTTTTCAAAAATCATAGACCCGGCTCCGGATAGAAAATCGCCAAAATCGATCTCGAACATTTTTCTTTTCAAAACATCGACTCCAAACTGTTTGACACCAAACTGATTTTGTTTATCACGGACTTTCCCGACAACCAATCACATCTCGAACAGAATGACCCAAATACTTTCCATTACTCACGAACTTTTCAAAACACGGACATTAAACGTGCCTTTAGCACATCGCAGCAGCTGCGCATTTCTCTTCCCGCCTCTCAACGACAGCCATAAACAAGACTTTTGTTTTCCACCTCTTCTCGCTGCAGAGTCGTTAGTCGCGCGTGAAATCGACAAAAGGACGAAAATCAATTTTTTAAGATTTACGTCCGCGCCTCGAATCAGCCAGACGCGTTAGCGGCGCGGCTCGGGTTGCGCTGTATTTTGCGCTTCAGCAATAATTGAAATCGGCTCGCGCACAATGCCGAAGCGCGGGGACGGGCGCCGAGGTTTGAATTCGGAGAGAGCGCGCGCGATTCATCGTACGAACCCGGAGGCTCGTCTCTTTAAATATAAATGACGAGTCGATGTGCACGAACAAGGCCCTCCGGTGTGCATCGACGCGTCTGCCCGCGTTACCAATGCAATCCCCGGCGGGACGCATACGAAAATATATATATATATATATATATATACATATATATACACCACACGCGCGGATAAGCCACATAGCCGCAGCGTTGGCATTCGTCGACGAGTGTAAACTTATTTGCGTTATTCAACGTTTGTTCGAGCCGCGCGCGCGCTTCCGACTGGTTTCCGCGGCTCTCGCGCTAATATCTATATAGCCCTCGCGCGTGTTTGCAAACAAAAATGCAAACTTGCAGTTCGAACGACGCCGCGCGGTCGCCGAATATATATATATATATATATCCCCGCTGGAATATTCCCCACAGCCCTCACCGAACCCGATTAATTGGCTGGACAGCTCCGGCAAATACATCTCTCACTCGGTATTGCCGGCGAGTAAATACCGGCGTGCGGAGGCATCACAGCCCTGCCATCCGCGCTGTCTGCACGGCTCTCACCCTCTGCAAAATGCAGGTAAAACGTTTGGCGGGAAAAACCGCAAACGCGCTGTCAAAGCGGGGTCGACCGATCGGGCCGACGGAAAACCGTCCGACGGAGGTGAAAAAGTGAAAGGATGCATGAACGGATCTGAGGGACACGAGACATGCAGACACGGGTGGCAAAGGAAACCAGCGAAAGGTTGCCAGGCTGTTTGCACGAAAATTCACACCGCTCTGGTATTCGGAGGTGTTGCGCAAAGTGTGCGCCGATTCGATCGGGCGATCGGCACGTCCGTCGTCGAGAACTCTCCGAAGCCGGGGAGACGCGTCGAAGTGTGTATGAACACAGCTTTCTCTTTGCGCAGCTGTACACAGGTGAGATAATCGAGGCCTCTGTCGATCGATTCCGGGCCATTTGTCCTAAGCTGGACAAGCGCGAAATCAATCGATACCGCCGATCTGCGCGGCGGGCAGCCGCGACCGATTGGTGGAGGATAAATTCTTGTTGCCGCACGTGTTTTTTTTCCCCCGGGGACGTTTTCGTTTGGTAATACCGGGAATGGGGAAATTTATGCGCGGTCGATCGGACCAATTTAGTTGCAATGTTTGCAGCGACTTGCTGATTTTTTTATTCGTGTTTTGATCGACGAGTCAAAAAATCTAAAACGCAGATTTGTTTTCTTTAAGAAATTAAATATTGGTCTTCAAAATCGTCATCACGTTGTATATTTTATTAGCGCTTCAACGACGATTAGATTGTCTCGATATTTGCGAAGTATCTCGATGCTGATTTTTTTAAAGGGATTTTTTTCCCCCGGGGACGTTTTCGTTTGGTAATACCGGGAATGGGGAAATTTATGCGCGGTCGATCGGACCAATTTAGTTGCAATGTTTGCAGCAACTTGGTGATTTTTTTATTCGTGTTTCGATCGACGAGTCCAAAAATCTAAAACGCAGATTTGTTTTCTTTAAGAAATTAAATATTGGTATTTAAAATCGTCATCACGTTGAATATTTTATTACGGCTTCAACGACGATTAGATTGTCTCGATATTTGCGAAGTATCTCGATGCTGATTTTTTTAAAGGAATTTTTTTCCCCGTGGGACGTTTTCGTTTGGCAACATATCGATAACGATAACATTTTTATGCGGTCAATCTGAACAATTTGGTTGCAATGATTGCAGCAACTTACTGATTTTTCGATTCGTGTTTCGATCGACGAGTAAAAAAATCTGATACACGGATTTGTTTTCCTCAAGAAACTGAATATCGGTCTTCAAAATCGTCATCACGCTGTATATTTTATCACCGCTTCAACGACGATTAGATTATCTCGACATTTGCGAAATATCTCGACTGACTTTTTGAAAGGTAATTTTTAAACACTAGATTCGCAACATCGTAGACATTTTCGTTTCTGTCGTGTTTCGAGTTCACGATGTGCAGCTTTTTTTCCCCCTCATTCTGTCCCGTGTTTTTGCAGTCAGCTCGTCGAGCACTCAGTAGCAGAAACGGTATTCACTCGATCGGTTTGCACCGCTGCGAGGACCCCGATACAGATATATCGGGCACTTTCAGGTTTGCGGAACATAAACGTTTTACGATAAATTACGCGCGATATACCGCCGCTACCTGAGACTGGCATTCTCGCTGCCGACGTGCCTCGATTCATCTCGCGTTTCAGAGTACATTACATTTTATATACACGTTTACGGTAGGCACACAGCTTATCCTCCCGAAGCAAACGAGCCGCGATACTTTCTCCCGAGCTGCGCGCGCACGTTTCAGGTGAGAATCGGCAACGCGCGATCCACGAGGGAACCGCGATCGCGGGGCCCCCATTTGTCGATTGATAATTTAATCGAGTTCGCGAAACCAAATGCCCTGTCGGGATCCCGTGACGGGGGCTATAAATATTTTCCGCCGATTCGAATCGACCTATCTCGTAACGTGTATTAATATAGTGTTCTCGACGCTCGCGGAACCTTCAGCCGCTCGCACGAAATGCACTTTTCATTGCGCTGAAACATAAGCGAAAAAGTAATTGGAGTGCATCAGTCGCGTCATCGCGGCGCGATCCGTACGATCCGTCTCGACTGCGGCGTGGAAAATTGAAGCATTTCTTCCCGCATGGAAAAAAAGAATTAGCTGATACAACACGGAGAGAAATTTCTGTGTTGTGACAGCAAAAAAAAGTGATAACAAAAATCGTTTTGTTAGGCTATCAAAAATATTGATCAGCCCAGCAAAAATAATGCTCAGTCGAACAAAAGATTTGTCAGCATAGCAAAACTGATTTAACAGCCGAGCAAAAGATTCGTCAGCCTAACAAAACAATTTTTGTTGTCATTTTTTTTTTGCTGTCATAACACAGAAATTTCTCTCCGTGAACCAAAAAATTAGTTGGCACAACCAATGAATTATTTTATTATTATTATTATGAATTATTATAGAACAAATTGTGAATTGTTACCACAACCATTCGAAGTTTTCACGGCAATAAATGTGTAAGTTGCAGCAACTAAACGCAAAATACTGAGTACAGCAATGTGAATGATTAGCTGGCACAACCAAATTTTTTTTCCGTTCGCTAATAATTGCAATGCATCATTTTACACATTTTCAGCCTCGTAGAAGTTGCGCGACGATAGAAATTTTTCCATTCGTTTTACGCCTAACCCCGGTAGCACCTCCGGTGCGCCGGGGTGACAAATATATCACACGCGTCGTGCGGGCCGTAAGAAACGCAGTCATAGGTCGTTTACACTGCATTGTCGAGGCTCAGGAGGAGCTGACGCGGCGCGGCTAATTTATGCAGCATCTGAGGAAGCGATAATCGTTCGGCTCGAGCGGAGGATAAAGATTGTCTTCACACGTCCCTCGTCGCCTTTGTGCGCCGTTGTTCAATAGACCCCGCGCGCGCAGGCGCTTTATAATCTATCCGCGCGCAGGCGCAGATCTCGGAAAACGATGGCGATAATTTTCCGCGTTTTCTGCCCGCGGAAAATTGTTACCTTCCGCGTTGCATAAGCCTCGACGTGGCGCCTTTATGGCACCGTTGGCACCTCGCGATGCCGCGTTGCGTTAGCCGGTGCTTAAAATTTGCATCGATCGCGGGAAGACGTCGGGAAAGTGGATACAGCGCACGGAAAAATGCAGACAAATAATACACAACGATGCAAGCAATTTGCGATGTAAGTGATTGCCACTCATTTTTCTATTACGACTCGCAACTTCAGCTTGTATTTTTTAAGGGATCATCACAGTGTGACCCTTCGAAAAATCACTGATTTTCGCGATTCTTTTTTATGGTTAGGATAAACTAATCGATCTGGCTTTTTTTGTATAAATCAAGGCACTAATGAAGAGTACAAAATTAATTTTTTGTAAGTTGATTTATTTATTTTTTAATATTGTTATAAATGATTGAAAAGTCCGGTTAAAAAAAAGGTCCTGCATGGTGTCCAGGTTTGCGGACTTAATCCTGGTCTGAATAAAATATTTAAAAAAGATGATTAATCTGTAGGAAAGCCGCTATCGTCGTATGGAGGCTTTTTTAATTTGAGAAAATGGCGGCGGTTTGAACAAAACGCGTCGAATTTAGCCTTTTTTTCGACAGTTTTTCGTAAAAGAAATAGGAAGATTAAAAAAAGCGCCCTTAGGACGATAGAGAATGACGAGAAGAATGTTCTATCCAAATTTGAAATGGATAGCTTGAAAACTCTTCCCTTGAGAGTGGACACCGTTTTGAAAAACACCATTTCGAGATAAACGCGTATGAAGTGAGAACTTTTCATATAAATCGTTTACTCACGATCAATCGACGATGCCAAGTCCATTCGAAATAATTCGAATTTCGATTAAAAAAATTAAACGATCAAACGAACTTACCTGTAAGTGAAGTTCGATCGTGATTATATGAAAGCCTCGTTGAGAGATTACTTGTAGTATTCTGCCTCGCAGGTAGGTGGAACCACACGTTTAGAGAAAAATGAAAATCGGTTTCTCGGATACGTGTGTATCCATCTCGTTGACGATCTTCATTATTTCAAAGCTAATAGGAAATTGCTGGGAGGGGTAATTAGGGCGGGTGATAATCTCTCAACGAGGCTTTCATATAATCACGATCGAACTTCACTTACAGGTAAGTTCGTTTGATCGTTTAATTATATTACAAGCCTCGTTTCGAGATTACTTGTAGATGTTTAGAGTATTGCAATTTCCGTATATATTACTCTTTTGTTTGTTTTTTTTAATTTTTTTTTTTTTATTATTATTATTATTTTTTTATTTCATAAGAATGTACACTGCAAACTGAACATGAATGAAAACTGGTTCACAGATATAATACCATATAGCGATGGTTACTTTTTGGATTTCGATTTCGCATTCAAAACGGCTAAGGCGAAAGCACTATTATCGGCAGATATGGGACGATTATAAAATTTGCCGAAAACATTCGATCGTTCGGACCAACCTGCAGTGCGTCTAATAGTATCTATGTCAACTCCTCTCAGAAGAGCTGATGAGGTAGTTGCATGTTTTGTACTGTAAGCCGAAAACATGTTAACATTAATGCCAGCTGACGCTAGGAGGGACTTGATCCAAGACTGAGGGATTGAGTCGAAGCTGCTCTATGAGGTTTCTTGAATGTTATGAATAGACTCTTTTCACCTGATCTAATCTCTCGAGTCCTGTCGATGTATGCAAGTATCGTGGTTGCTACACATAGCTTCGGTTTTTCGTTAAAAAATGGTAGAGTCAATAAAGGCTGATGTGCACCAGGTCTCGAGGTTTTTGTCCTTCCCGGTATTGCGATCCTGACGACATCCGGATACGTCTTGATATTCTCGACATCTATGAGAGAGAAGGTCTGTGGCCTATGGGCCGTGCTTAGGGCCAAAAGCGAAATCGCTTTCTCGGTCAACAACTCAAGATTTAAATTGTCATTCTCCGGTAGTCCTTCGATGTAATTGAGAACGATGTCAGGATCCCATGTTTCGGAGTATTTTGCCCTTGGCGGACGGAGTTTGAAGGCGGCTTTGAAGAAACGCTGAATGAGCGGGTTCTTGCCGAGGTCTTCGCGAGAAATCAGTGAAATAGCGGAGCGGGTTGAATTCAGGGTACCGTAAGATGCGCCTTCGTGATATCGGAGTGTCAGAAAAGATAGAACGGCGTCCGGAGATGCTGCGAACATGTCGATTGAGTTTCCTTGACAGTAAAGCCACCACTGTTTCAGGCTGGAATTATATTGCTTCCGGGTTGAGTCTGTTACGGATTGCATGAGTATCTCCGCCGAACGTTCCGATATTCCTTGCGCTAAGTACGCCATCCGAATAAGAGAGCAACAACCAGGGTAGTTCGCTCCGCTAGAGGATGGTGTAGCGATCTGCATGGAGAAAGTAACAAATCCATAGAAGGTCTGAATTTGATCGGTTCTTCGGCTAGAATTGACAGGAATAGCGGGTACCATGGCTGGGATGGCCATTCAGGCACAATTATGATACCAGTTGCCTTATCTGATATAACTTTCCTCAGTGTTCGAAGAATTATCGAAAACGGAGGAAAAGCATAAAAGAACCAATTGGTCCACGGTACCGTAAAGGCATCAATCGCAAATGAATCTGGATCTCTATGCCAGGAGCAGTATAAATGACATTTCGTGTTTATACGTGACGCGAATAGATCAATCTCTGGTCTACCAAAACGTTCAACAATCCTTGAGAAGGCAAAATCCGCGAGTTCCCATTCTGTGTCCAAGTTGTTAATTCTAGACTCATGATCCGCAACGATGTTATCGCGAGAAGCAATATAAGACGCGAATAGCCAAATGTTGCGTTCTTCGCACCATTGCCAGATTTCCCTTGCTAACTTATTGAAGGTAGGTAATCTAGTTCCTCCCATTTTATTGATGTGAGCGATCGCCGTTGTGTTGTCGATTCTGAGAAGTATCTCACAATTCGACATTGATTCTGCGAAACATTTAAGGGCTAGAAAAACCGCTGTCAACTCGAGAAAATTTATGTGCTTATTCCGTTCGTGTATGGACCATAACCCGCCAGTCGAGTTGTCCCCGCAAGCTGCGCCCCATCCTGTCATCGACGCGTCCGAAAAGATAGTTATTTCGAACTGCATCGTCCTGATAGGATTATTCGCGGAAAGAATGTTCTCATGCCACCAGTCGAAATCTTGCTGCAATGCTCTCGAGATAATCATTTTTTGGTCGTAATCCTGGTCGTTCAGAAGTAATGCGAGTTGTTTCTCTCTCTCCAAATTTTTACAATATAGGTTACCGTACGCTACGCCTGGACAACTAGCAACGAGGTTCCCGATCAGACACGCGAACTCCGTAATCGTGCATTCGCTTCCGGGTGTGAATCGTTCTAGCACGGCTCTAACTTTGTCCCTCTTCTTCTTTGTGAGTTCCAAAGTGAATCGTTCTGAGTCTATTATAAAACCGAGGTATTCTTGTCTTGTACAAGGATGAAGTTGACTTTTTTCCCAATTTATCACAAAGCCCAATTGAGTTAACAATGATATAGTTTCGCGAATATTATCTTGACAAATTTCGAAAGTTCGGCCGATGCATAAAATGTCATCGAGATAGATCGAAGATACATGGCCGTTTGCGCGAAGCTTGTTAACTACAGGTTTAAGAACCTTTGTAAAAACGTACGGACTTGTTGATAAACCGAACGGCATGCATGTGAACTGAAAAAGCTGACCGTCTAATTGAAACCGAAGAAATTTCCGATGCTTCGTGTTTATGGGTATCAGAAAATAAGCATCCCTGAGGTCTAATGAAGCCATAAACGATCCTGGTGATATTAGTTTCGTGGCAGTCCTACGGTCCTCCATTTTGAAGTGAGTTGTTACTAAAAATTTGTTGAGTTTCTTTAAATTAAGGATGAATCTCTTTTTCCCATTAGATTTGTCGACCAAGAAATACGAGGAGAGGAACTGGTTTGGGCACGGTTTGCAAAGTTCAACAGCTCCCTTGGATATTAATTCGTCAATTGCGGAGCGTAACTCAAGTTTTTCGATTTCTGATCGATTCGGTTCGGTTGGAGTGAAATCTTGTCGGACCGGCGTAGCGAATGGGATTTTATAACCATCAACGCATTGCAGTACGAATGGATCGGAAGTGATTAACTGCCATTCCTTGTAGGCCGAGCGGAGGTTACCAGCAGGAGCCTTTACCTCTACTTCCTGGTGTCTCGAGTGCGAAACCGAGGCTGCCGTTTCGAATATTCTGGCTTCTGGTTGTATTGCCCCTGGCCCTGATTTTGGGCTCTCGGAAGGTACGATTTGGTTTGGCCCCTGGTGTTCGACTTGTTGCCCGCCTGTGATTTCTTGAATTTGAGAGACGGGCCCCTGTAGTTTAAATTGCGTCGTGAAGATTCGCTCGTCGGTCTTGGCTGCGACGCTTTTAGGTCGTTTCCGATAGATTCCAACGATTTTGCCTCTTTAATTTTATCGGCGATAGCGGAACCGTACAAAAGTTGATCAGGTGTAGTCGCGTCGAGGATGGAGCGAACTTGTTTATTGATGCTCGGTGACACGAAAGCTCGTCTAGTTGTTGATATCGCCCTGTGCACTTGTGTCAGAATTTTCCGGCATCGCAGAGTTTTGTTATGAGGTCGATCTTGTCTAGCTCTATGTCGTCCGGGAGAATGTCGCTAATAGCCGTACCTAAAGCCGCGAGGGCTGAGCCAATCATATTCTGACTTGACATGAATTTCGCATCTCGCTGAATGAGTGCTTCGGTGGACATATTTGCAATCTCTGGATTTAATTTTGGAGCTTCGAATATGCATGAGCTCGAAGCGCGCGGGTATTTTGTCACCGTTTTATCCATAACCTCCTTGTCGAGCTCCTTTGCGAGCCAAATACTCCAGCGAGCCTCCAAGGAGGGGTGTAACTTGGTCTCTGGCTGATTATTTACCGAGGGATCGTCGCCGAGAACGTCGAGAATTGCATCATCGAGAACATGTGCTTCGGTTGCCACGGTTGATCCAGGGTCTGACACGAAGCCGTCAAGCGGCGCGGAATCGTCAGGCGATGGAGCGTCGAGCGCGAAGGCGTCTGGCGCATCAGCGATATCTGCATTATCGGTATTGGATGTAGTAATGCTGGGAGCTACGACTGAGCTACGGATCCCGATCGTCTGTTTGTTGGCAGCCACGTCCATGTCGCTTTGACATTGCGAGTAATCTGCCGAAAACGGAGATAAAAAATCTGGCTTGTGAGTCTTTCCATGAGGATATGCTCTGCCAGGTATTGCGAATAACGGCATAGGTTTTGTCAACTGATCTAACCGGCCGATATCCGATACACATACCTGATTCTGACGAAGAAATTGTGTGTGCCTTTCTCGCAGAATTTTTGGCGTTGAGAATCCGAACTTTTTCGCTGTATTTAGCGATTTTCTTCAAATAATCTTCTTGGCTTTTACGATTCTTCGGTTCTTCGTGGCGACGTTTGCGTTCTCTGCCCATTTTGTCGGGCAGATTGTTTAATCAGAGCAGAAAAAATCGAGAAATTAAATTCTCTGAATTGAAAAGCGTGGTTCATCTACGCGCACAAACAAAACAATGAAGATCGTCAACGAGATGGATACACACGTATCCGAGAAACCGATTTTCATTTTTCTCTAAACGTGTGGTTCCACCTACCTGCGAGGCAGAATACTACAAGTAATCTCGAAACGAGGCTTGTAATATAATTGGGACAATGTTTATAACAGTGTATACTATCCGATAATGCAAAAAAACGACTTTTAAAAAATGCCACACTGTGATGATCCCATAAAATTTGCACCGATCGCGGGAAGACGCCGCGAAAGTAGAGACAACGCATAAAAAAATGCAAGCAAATAACACACAACGATGCAAGCAATTTGCGATGTAAGTGATTGCCACTCATTTTTCTATCACGACTTGCAACTTCCCCTTCTATTTTTCCCAACTGACTCAGCACATTCGAGTGTCCATTACATCCAACAATCAAGAGCGCATAATCTTTACGCGCAAACATCCTACGCAGCATCGCCGTCTAATTAAACAGAACGAGCGACTCACGCACGGGAAGACCGAACGAGAAGAAGAACAACGTCGAATTGTTGTTTGCACCGGGCGTACGTCGTGAGGATAAATAGTGTAACTCACGTATAACGTCACGATCACCCTGCTTAGGGCCGATCTTCTCGCTTAACGCCAATTGCATTATATAAAATCGAAAGAAGCGAGAGGAGAAGAAAAAAAATATCAAAGATCGTGGCCCCATAAATAGTCGTATAAAGGTTCTCCTCGTGATCGCTCGATCGATCCCCAAGCTCCCTCGTACCGATCCCCCCCGTCGGGAGACTTCGGTCAAGTATGAACTTTTCTCTCTATCGAGACGCTCGATCGTTGTCGTCGTCGTCGTCGTCGTCGTCGGCGTCGTCGTCGTCTCTCTCCTCGTAGTCGCCGATTGGGTAACCGGCACACGAACTCACCGCGATTTCTCGACAGTCCCGCGTGTCTCCTCCCCCTCGGCGAGCCGCGGACGTTGCGATCGGGAACCGCAAACTTTGCCGCGATCGATACCGAGAGGCCACGGAGCTGAGATTGAGCTTAGAGATGGAAGAAAAAAAAAAGTCTCCGCGTCTTATCGCGGCGGACCGATCGGGCGAATGCGAAGTATCCGCCGGCACAAATGCGTGAGAAAGTACCGAGTGCGCGCGCGCGGGGCTTCGCTGTACTCTACCTATACACGGGGGACTCCTGTTCTTTTTTTCAATGCACGGATAATATAATTTATGGCCGATGATCGCTCATTGTCGGCTGAGCGGCTCGGGCGTCGCAGTTTCTAAAGAACGCCGCGCTGGAGCACCTGGACCACCGCGAGATCCATGAATCCTGATGATGAACGTACGCGCGCCATAAATTACGAATTAGATACATATAACGGTCCCCGCGAGTCGAAGGTGACCGGACTACTCGTGGACGCTGTGTAATCAGCGAAAAAAAAATTCAATTTGTCTAAACGGGAGTTGCTCAATAGTCGCGCAAGCAAACAGAATCAACTATTTCGAACAGGCTGAGAAAGATGTTTCTTTTGCATAATTTGGTAATTAATAAAGTGGAAGTGTAGAGTTAAAAGTGGTGCACAAAAAGATTTTTGACGTGGTATGCGAAAAAATTAGATTTTACGCATGGTGCGTAAAATGGAATTTTTCGCACGGTGCATAAAATTGAATTTTTCGCACAATGCATAAAATAGACCTTTTCGCAAAGAGCGTAAAATAGAATTTTTCGCATAATACGTAAAAAAAAAATGGTACGCCACACGTGCGTAACATTTTGCGCACATGTGGCATAAAATACTATTTCGTCATCCATAAACATATGCGGTGAAATATTTTTCGTAAATTTCCCACAGCGAACCATCGCTCAAACGACCGCGTCATTCGAAATATGATATTTTAATATCTGAACACACCGACGATGCAACCGTCAGGCCGTCAACTTCACCGTGCGGGCTCGGTGGACCATCGCAACACGGTTACCAGTGACACGTGCTCGAGTTCGCACGTCAAACACTCTGCGGTTCGGCGATACACGTGTCGATAAAAAAAAAACGAGAAGAAGAGAAGAAAGGGCGATACTGAATAAGGGTTCCCCAATGAATCCACTCACCCTTGGCACTAGTAGTTTCACGGTTATTTTGGCACTATCAGCTGCCCCCGATCGCGCGCCTTTCCGTCGATATAGATTTTCGTCCGACCTGCAGCCATCTCGGTACATCCGACGGACTCTCCATATACACACCGCAGGCACCCCTTTCTCCCCGTTTAATCGAATTCTGCCCGTTCAAAGCCCCTGCGATCCAGTTCAACACGTACAACACCCGCGTGCCCCCTGCGCCTTCGGTGCGTTCCACACGTTGCATTACCGTAATACTCGAGAGGCAGTAGGTAAGCCACGCTAAATCCCCGTAAGAGTTGGCGTGAAGGGTGGAGGAGGCCGAGCCACCGAATTGGGATACAACGTACGCGCATAATCTGTCGAGAGGCTGCGGCCATTACCGGACTAAAAAAAAAACCGTCCATCCGTCCCCCTCGCGATACACGCCTGTAGCCCCACAGCCCGCAACATATATCATTCCGTGCTGCGACTACGCCACACTGTACGCCGTGTAGCATTTAGCTTCTGTTGCTCCTCCAGCATCCAGCAACTCTCCACCCTTCGTTCGTGTGTGCTCACTGAGAGAGCGAGGGGGGAGGGGGGGGGCTGTGGAAAATCTAGGGGCCCCCGGTGCCCCGGCCGCCCTGCCACTGCGGAGATATTAGTAGAAATGTAATCTTACTTAAGCATATGTCGGTATGACTGATTGGGCAGACGACAGCGCGGATAAATAATAGCGAGCTGGGATCCGCAGTGGGGAGAGAGGGGAGCCCCCCCCCCCTTCCTTTCTGATACACTCACACATGGAGACGCGTTTATATGTATGGATTTTTTTTTTCCTTTTTCTTTTTTTTTCGTTCTGTCTCACTTGCGCCAGTGCGATGATGATAGCGGAGAAATTGGGGAAAGGGAGAGTGGAGGAGGAGGATGGAATAATAAAAAAAAAAAATCACATATGGGCTACGCGATGAAAGGAGCCTCGAGGACGATGCTGGTAGCTTGATTGCGTCAATAGCCATCGATCCGGCCACTAAGTCCTCGTCCAAATTCGACTACACGACCCAAAGCCGAAGCGAGACGGTTTCCCGGTCCGCTTGTTTCGTTATATTAGGGTGTGTAAAATAAAAAGATTATTTAATTTTTATTTTTATTTACTGCAGAACTGTGTGTTCTGATCTCAATACACATCTCCTATACCGAAAATGCGCCTAACATTTTTTTATGATTTTTTTTTAATTTGAGATTTGTTGCAATAAAAGACCTCGATTGAGGCACCTCTAAATATTATTTGTCAGCGAGTTCTTTTGAAACAAATGATTTTTAGGTCAACTTCTCGAGCTTTAGCCACGAAGACCGAAACGGAAATTAAGACGAAGACAAATTCTCAATTTTTCATTATCTTTATTTGTTTTTGCTTAATTCCCGTTTCTATTTGCGTACTGTCGCACTTTTTTGTCTTCATGGCTTAAGCTCGAGAAGTTGACCTAAAAATCAATTGTGTCAAAGGAATTCGCTGACAAATAATATTTAGAGGTACCTCAATCGAGGTCTAATAAAAAAGTAAAAAAAATATATATATATTTAAAAAAAAAATATATTTGTATTAAATTTTTTTTTTTAAATATATATGTTTTTTTACACACCCTAATATATATGTACGTGTGTGGGACCCTCCACTCTCCAGTTTCATACACGTAACGCAGTAAGACGAGCGCGCGAAGACCTGCATGTGGTGTAGTGACAGAACTCGACAGCCAGCGCAGCCCGCGGCGACCGCGGGACGTGTGATGGAACGATCGGCGCACGGATAAACCGATGCGCGCGGACCGGGCGGCCGTATACACGGTCGCTTCGATTTTCACACTCGGAAGAACGAATAGGTCGCTTCGAATTAATTCGACGACGGTCCGAGCGGGAACGCGCCGCTCTCTGGCGCTGATCGCGCGCCGCGCGGCATATCGATTCGTATATTTTCTCGCGTGAGCGAAGCCGCACGATGAGGCTTCTTTTGTTCGTCTCTCGTGCGTTGTCTCTGCGACGGCGAAGAAGCACGAGAGCAGAACTCTCGTTTCCGTCTTCGAAAAATCAGTGGGTAAAATATTTCGCATTTTCGATAAAAAAAAAATTGCAAAAAACAAGTGGGAATTTCTGCGCGAAAAAAAAATTGCTAAAAACAAGTGGTAATTTCTTCGCGAAAAAAAAAAATGGCAAAAAAGAAGTGGTAATTTCTTCGCGAAAAAAAAAAATTGCAAAAAAGAAGTGGTAATTTCTTCGCGAAAAAAAAATTGCAAAGAAGAAGTGGTAATTTCTTCGCGAAAAAAAAATTGCAAAAAAGAAGTGGTAATTTCTTCGCGAAAAAAAAAATTCGATTTCGGAAAGTTTGAAGATCCTATCCGATGGGATATTTCCTGCTGATTCCGAAAAGCACCGTTGTTTGCCCGACAACCAAAAAACTCGACGAAAAAAAAGCGAAAAATGATTTTCCATTTTTTTTTTTTTTTCGAAATTTCGTGACTTCACTAAAATCGAGATTACTTTTTTTTCGAACGGAGGAAGAAAATCCAGGTTCGACAGATACAAAAAAATAATGAGTACATCAGCGTGTACTCACGAATATGATATGAAAACATCTTTAGTAGTTCGGGATTATCCGTAACGCTTTTTTTGAGGATACTTTTTGTGCAAATTCAATTTTTTCCCAAGTGGCCATAACGCTTTTTGTGGACATTTTGTCGAAATTCAATTTTTTCCCGAGTAGCCGTAACGCTTTTTGTGGACATTTTGTCGAAATTCAATTTTTTCCCGAGTAGCCGTAGCGCGTTTTATGGACATTTTGTCGAAAATCAATTTTTTCCTGAGTGTCCGTAACGATTTTCGAAAACATTTTTCTTTTTCAGAAAACCCTCCCCAATGATGTTTTCACATCAACAACAACATTCGACACGTGTGTGTCACCCGCAAATAAAAACATTCGAGACAAACTCGTAGCTTCTAATCTGTACTATTAACCATTGTTGTTCCATAATCAAGCGCGTGTATTTTTCTCACCCACCGGAGCCTATCGCGTCGTTATTCAACCCGAGCGCCGGTAGCGTCGTCGTCGTCGTCGTCGTCGAAGCGCGCGGCTTGCTCGTCGCGCGGAAACGTCTCCGGGAATAACCGTGGAAAAACAATGTGTAACGTAACGCGGGACACGTGTCGGAGTGTTGGAGCTCGTTTTTCGTTGTCGTCCCCGTCTTCGTCACTCTCCATTTTTTTTTCTCTTTTCCCTCGCAGTCGCCGCACCCTCGCACCGTGTTTTTGTCTCGTTTTCATCATCATCATCATCCCTCGGTGTTCGCGTCATGGACCTTCTTCCCCATCTCACTTCATCAGAGCACTTCATATATGAGGGTCGTCCGCCCAGTGAAACATAACTCGAATTACTCGTTTCCGCGACTCGAGAACGACGCGGTAATTGGAGATAAGAAAGCCCGTGTCGCTCCGGCATTTCGATATGTCTTTCTTGCCGCTCGCTTCCCTTTTTTTTCTCTCTCTCACTTTCTCTCTCTCCGTCATCGTCGCGCTCGTCTCGCTGGGACGTAATCGAATCGAGTGAAACGAGAGACCGCTAGACAGGGCGCGAGGACGCGCGGCACGTGTCTCTCACGCAGGGCAAAGGAGACAAGGGGAGAGGCCGTGGAAACGCGAGCTTAACGAGTCCCGTTCCTTTTCCTCGCGTCGCCGGGGATAAGCGTGGCATGAAAGACGAAAATGGGAAGTTTGAGTTTCGAGGATCCAAGACAGACGGCGGGTCTGTTGTCGTCGAGGAAAAAGAGCTGGAGCAAAAGGAGCATCTTTGATGTCTTCTGAAAAACGAAAAAAAAATGTTGTCTAAGAAAAGAGGAAAATAATGACACCCAGAGAAATCGTTCTGATGGGATCTATTCGAAATAAAAAAAAAATTATTTGAATGAAACAAAAAATTATTTGAATGAAATAAAAATTTATTTGAGTGAAATAAAAATTTATTTGAATGAAATAAATGTTATTTGATCCAAATAAATTCTACTAGATCGGCCATTAAATAAATAAATCTATTTAATGTAAATGTAAATAAATGAATCTATTAATTATTAATTATTAATTATTTATTCCGGGCGGAATTCATCTATTTAATGTAAATGTAAATAAATTAATATATTTAATGGCCAGCCTAATAGGATTTACTTGGATCAAATAAAATTTATTTCATTCAAACAAATTTTTATTGAGTTCAAATAAATGTTATTTGTTTCGAATGGATCCCATCAGAACGATTTCTCTGGGTGTATCATTCATGAATCATCGTAGATCGTCAATTACAACTGCTTAAAATAATTCCTGAATTCCGCACATTTTGTATTCGACGTGTTTCACACGTGAAAATTCAACGCGCCGGACTTTTATTTCGCGCACCGCGGCTGAAGGAGGCAAAAAAACACAGACCGAGCTCCTGAATACGAAGTTACCCCGTTGCTACCGACGTGTTTCTCGCGGCAAAAAAAAAAAAAAAAAAAAAAAAAAAAACGTTGCGAAAACTGCGGTCCAATTTGCCTTAGCGTGCGGAGCGGCAAACCCGCGGGGCGCAACGCGGGTCTATAACGCATTTCGGAAACGCGGCCGCGCGGCGTCGAGGAAGAGGAGATCGGAGCGCAGGGAGTATATAGGCGAGCACGTAGGAGAAAAAGAGGAGAAAAAATTCTGGACATAATGGCATGGGAACAAAAACTAGTTCCCGCGGAGTCGGGCGGCTCCGTTACGGAACGGCTTCGACAGCCAATCGTTCTTGCCGTTTCCAAAGCACACGCAGCTCGCCCGGAGTGCCGCGCGGCTCGATCTTTTGCCGGGGCCAACGATCCTCCGCGCTGCACTCGCGCGACGTGTACCGCTTATTGACGGAAGCAAAAGTGTGCTCGCCGCGGTACCGGTGGCCGTAGGTCCCGGGCGGCTGGTTGACGACGCCTCGACTCGTCCGGGCAATCCCTAAGGATTCCTCCGCTCCCTTCTTTGCCAGAAGCGAGAGTGGTATGGCCTGATGATACACGTATAGAATACTATAGTTGCGTATACACTTATGTAAGATAAATATATATGGGACATTCCACCCCGTTTCGACCTGGATTTGACCTCGACCTCGTCGATTTGATTCGTTATTTTTTATAGGCTTAGTTGGACCCTCAACTGCACAAAAAGATTTTTTTTGTTTTTTTATTGACATTTTTGTTTGTTTAGTAAATGTTTAAAGTGACATATAAAATTCCATAATTACAAAATCTGATAAAATTCTGAAAAATACTTTCTTCTTATAGTTTTTAAGATTTTTTTATTTAAAAAAATATAAAAAATGAAAAAAGATCAATCTTCTTAAAAATTATAAGAAAAATATCTTCCCCACTTTGGCTATAAGGTAGATAATTTTGTCATTTATATACAAAGTATTTTTCAGAATTTTATCAGATTTTTAAATCATGGTGTTTAATATGTCACTTTAAAAATATATTTAAAAAAGATTTGAATATTTCCGAAAAATCTGTAAAATATCCTAAAAATCTGACAAAATTCTGAAAAATCGTATTTTACATAAATAAACATTTTACCAATCACCTGTAGTAGATTCATTATTTTTTATAATTTTTTTTATTAAAAAAGGCTTTAAAACTGTAAGAAGAAATATTTTCCCCACTTTGGCTATAAGCTAGATAATTTTGTTATTGAACAAAGTATTTGTCAGAATTTTATCAAATTTTTAAATTACGCGGTTTTATATGTCACTTTAAAAATGTATTAAACAAACAAAAATGGCAACAAAAAAACAAAAAAAATTGTTTTATGCAGCTGAAGGTCCAATTAATCCTATAAAAAATAATGAGCCAAATCGGAGAGGTCGAGGTCAAATCCAGATCCAAACGGGGTGGAAAGCCCCATACATAGTATCGGCTGCTATGTGGCACGTAAGATCGCGAATCTGTGCCACGAGTGCACAGTGCCGGCGTTGTCCCGAATGACGTAACCGGCCGGTAGGCCCGACCGGAGTCCCAAGACTCGTTCGGACACGAAGAGACAATCGTCGTTCTTTCCTGCTCGCTCGTTGCCTGCGTGCTCGCGAGCCTCGACGATGCACCGTCGTGAGCGCGACTGTATTTTCTCCATGGTTTCTGCGCACAGCGAACCCTGAATATGTGTGCGTGTCGCTTGTGTTCGACGTCGCCGCGGTTGTTGTTCGCAAGGAGTCGTTCAACCACAGCATGTGTCAGGCGCTCTGTGGTTACAAACCCCGTCGGTAATACGTTGGCGACCTGAAAAAAAAAAAAAAAAAAAATGATAATCCGCTAGCGAGAATAAAGCATAAGCTGTGCGTGCGGAAAATCACGGGTTCTAGAAACAGATTTGACGGCTGTACAAAGGCACGACGAGTAAACGTTGACCGAATGTTGCACAAATTGTCATCCTATCCGTTGGCGAATTGGTGTCTGGATGGTGCGGCGATACAAAGTCTGCGATCAGCGCCCACCAGGCGGAATTCTCAAGCGCACCTAGCGTAGAGAAACGGAGAGGGAGTCCCCGTTCACTGACAAGTATCCCTGGGCCTGGAGCTCGCAGCGGACAACAAGGGGAGTCAAGCCCAGTGAGTCATACGCCGTGGTGTCTCGATGCGGTTATTAATATAACGCTGACGACCGTGCGAAAAATTCGCGGATAGAACTTTCACTTCCGTTCCTTACCGAGAGGAACAATGCAATGTTATGCCTGCGCGCGCGCGCGCGACGGTTCTATCAAAAGGGTTACGAGAGAATCATTGATGGTAGACAGGGATAAATCGCGCCGTTAAACCAACGTGGCGACGTCAGAATGCGAAACTAATTGCCAGGACGACGTCATTAAAACGACAACGTGTCAATATCGTTGATCGTACGGCTGAACGTCGAACCCGGCTCTGAGACTCCGGTTCGACTCTTGTCGTATGTCGTATTGGACAAAAAATACCCATTTCATACTGAAAAAAAAATGGAAACCTCAATCACAGGAATATGTTTATAGGGTACAATTGGCGAATCGTCCATCCTAAGTTTTTGAAAATTTTCAATTTTTTACCTCAGATTTCCATTACAATTCGCAAATTGTACCCTAAAAACATATTCCTGTGATTGAGGATTTAATTTTTTTGTATGAAATTATATGAATTTATGAAATTTTTCAGCACAATACTTCAGCTTAATACTTCGACGGTTCATACTACAGAAATACTCTTTTTATACTTTTTCTTTTGCGCGCGAATCTCACAGGACGCCAAAGTGATCAAAAGAATCTACTATTATGTAGAGAAAAGTCTCATGATCAGCGCCTTCTCACTAAATGAATAAACTAGATCTAAGTAAATGTCAAGAAAAAAATTAGAAGAAATGTATATATATGCCGTAACCTCCTTGCTATAAGAGACCAAAATGTACTCTACGTAAGCAATAAACCAACTAACAACTGCCTATAATGGAGTGTCTTGCACTGCCTCGAAGATGTAAAAGTAAACACGAAAGAGTGGCAAGTTGCATTGTATCTTATAGTAGAAACGTTTGACCTTTTAGTGCGGCTGCTTCTCGCGTGTTCTCCAAAATAGGGGGGAACCATAGAGAGAGGTAGACAGAAGTTCAAATGGTGCCAGTCGGTCCATTATTTTTCCTTCCCATCTGCGCGCATTCCTAGAGCTCTCTCTGTTTTTCCCCATTTCCCTCACTGTCAAAATCCTCGCCAGAGCGATATATGTATAGGTGAGTCGACTCGTTGGCGAGCACGAGTGCGAACGCAACAGACACGGCGGAACGTCTGGGGGCTCCGGTGCACCGACAGCTGTCAAAGCTCCACGACCTCTCGACCTCGTCCCCGTTCCCTCGCACCGCCTCCGCACCTTCCACAACGCGCGTAGTCAAGCCCGGCGGCGTCACAGTGGCCCCTGTGTTCTCCACGCGGGCGTCCAATGTTTTGGTTGCTAATGTACTCGGGGTCCATCGTACACAGTCGGAGATTCGTCGCTGGGCGACGTCGACGACCGACGGCTAGATCGCAGACGCGCAGCGAGGCAAACGAGTTGACGGCGACGAGGAAGGCGGAGAAGAAGGGACAACAAGGGGAATAGCGAAACGGAATGGGAACTAAGACACGCGGATGAAGAATATAGCGCCAGGAGAGTGAGAGGCCGCTGCGATTTTACGGGGAGCGAGAGAAGATGGAGGACGCGGGGACAACGAGGCACTGTGATGAGGTGACGAGGACGCGGCGATGAGGAAGCCAGAAAGAGCAACGAGGACGGAGGTGGACCAAGAGGACAACGATGAAGGAGCGCGACCCAAGCACCGGAGAGACAAGACGGGTTGTACCTTACCCAGAACGTTTGCCTTCCTACTTACAATTAGAAGACCGTGTCGTCCTCATGCTACCGCCGAGAGATAAAGCGAGAGAAACGCTGAAGGCGCTCCCGGTGAGTCACTCACTCACTCCTCCTTCTTCTTCTCCTCCTCCTCCTCGTCGTCGTCATCTTCGTCGTTGTCGTCGAAGCGAACTCGGAATCTCACCGAGCTGACACACACACAGTGAAAGGCTTTCAAAGTTCTAACGTGGCGTAGACATGGTGAGGATAGCGGATGTACCTCATGTCTTGGTACCTCTCGTTCCTCCTTTCTTTCCCTTTCTAACCTTCCCTCTTGTGTCCTCGGTTTGTCCTCTCTTTCTCGCTCTCTGTTTATTCATCTCCGTCCCGTTTCAACGGCTCCGATTCTTCGTCGCGGTTCTGCTCCCGTGGCACACAGAGGGAGAGGAACTCCGAGGTAAGAAAGCGGTGGCACTATCTCGGGCTGTCTGTGGTCGAGCCTCAGTTTCGCCTCGGTACGCGCACTATACCGACGCGATGTAAATTAAACTGCGGTCTCAGCGGCGCGCGCGCGCCGTGTTGCCGCTGCTCCCCCTCGCGGTGTGTGCCAACGCCAACGGGAAGAAGCGTCCAACGCGCGAGCGACGATGAAAACGTTAGAGAGAAACGAGGAGAGGACAGCGGGAGGACGAACGCGGGGAGATGAGAGCCTACTGCGCTCTTTCTGCGGTTGGATTCGCTTTAATGAAAACGTTGACACGCTACCGTGAGTGCTGCGCGGGAGGAAATGGGCACGAGAACAGCGTATGCGGATACCGCAGATTAAAACGAAACGGGAGAACCTGGCGACACCTATGAGTTTGGTGGCTTCTTTTGGTATTGAGTCGCTTGGTCTTCTTCGATTTGGACGTCATGTCTATCTTGAGCTGTCTATGGTTCCTTTTTCATGAAACGTCAGTGGCTTCATTGCGTCGATACACCGAGAAAAAAAGGTTCCTTGATTCCAAAGAAATGGGTGGATTGAATTTTTTTCATTGGTTACAATAACATATTTCTTTGAATTTCTAAGACACGGTCTGCCTGATTCAAAGAAATGGTATACTTGACGGCACCCAGTCCGTCAACGTTGACAACACCAAAGGGTTCATTTGTGAGCATTTAGTACACTAAAGTCCACTAATTAGGGTTCCATTTTTAGGCTTATGATGTCCAAAAAAGCATTCGTTGTTGGGTCCTAATCTTAGTATTGCGCCTGCAAAAGTTAGGCCGTCCAATCAAAAGCGTACATTTTGATTCCTACATGAGATCTAAACCTTGACGTCCATCCGGTGTTATCAAGGGTTTGGTACATTCACGATAAGTCGTATTGGTGTTTCTCGCGCAAGCTGGTCTGTTATGTTATAGTCAAGTCAGGTCAAATCAAGAAGAGACTCATTGGTTAAAGCATTTAAATTATTGGTTAACATATCTAAGAACTATGGTCCGTAACCAAGACCTTGATCGACATCACCTACAATTTGTTTGATGAGATCATTCAAAGAAAATGTAATATTAACTTAAGGATATTATTTCATTGACGTCAAAGTAATGTTTCATAGGTTGAGATTTCAAAGAAATTTCATTGAATCAATGAAACTTTTCTCTCGGTGTACTTGAAGTCACTAGCAGGCTGATTGCCAGATTTATCGATGACACCTGTCATATCGCTGATGGCTGTGGCTTCAATGCAGTGTGATGAAAAATCGGCGACGCGGAAACGTGGCCGAAAAATGGAAACCGTTTCGGCTTGTATGAAGCCGTTTCGTTTGAAAATCCTGCTGTGTGAAGCAAAAGAGGCTAAAGCGAAATTCGCAAAAGAGGCTGAAAACAAAAAGAAACAAGAAAATCGTTGAAGTCTTTCCGCTAACTCTATCCACGCATTCCCGGGAGGCTTTGATTTCAACTCGTCGTTGGATTTAGCATTCGTAGCCCCGGCGATAACGCGCAACACATTGTCGCACCTAATGGACTGCCACGTCTGTCTACCGCGAGACACACATTCGCCCGGCTATATATTCGCGTACTTTGAATTTTTCACACCGCAACGGAGAAACGTGGAGCCGACCTAACGCGCTTTATCCGTCGCTCGAGTGGTTTTTTTTATCCCGTCGGTGATAATACGAACGGGCAAAAATCCTTTCATCCCCTTTCTCCTCTATTTCCTCAACGTTCCGACTTTTTCTCACCTCTCAACGTCCGTCACTCAACCGGCGCACTGGCTGCATGCAACGCCGGGCCACAAATGAATCCGTTCTTCGTCAAACACGTGTGTCACGAGCATTCGGCGTGACGTCTTGTGGTACGAATAGGACACGTTAGATTTTTCAGTCACTATTTTCATCATTTTTCTTCGTTAGATTAAACAAATCTGAGAAAATTTGCCTTTGACATGGGACAACCTCTAATTTCAACGTGACGTCTTGTGGTACGAATAGGACACGTCAGATTTTTCAGTCACTATTTTTATCATTTTTTTTCATTAGATTAAATACAACTTGGAAAATTTGCCTTTGCCATAGGACAACCTTTAATTTCGACCTGACGTCTTCTGGTTCGAATAGGACACGTTAGATTATTCACTCACTATTTTCATAATTTTTCTTCATTAGATTAAACAAAACGAAAATTTGCCTTTGCCATACGACAACCTCTAATCTGCTGCAACAAACGTTTGATTGGGAATCGAAACGAAATACTCAACATTCATTGCAGCATAAATAATGCAATGAATGAACTCTGAGTTCCTGGCAAAGATTTCGTACCGAATGGATGATATTAAAAATGTGTGTTGAATACCCCTAACTATATCACAAGCCGCATTCCAGAAAGAACTCAGTGACTGATGTAGGTAATCGAGAACGCCAACCACTTCACCATTTGTAACTATCTCGCCGTGGCCTCGGGTCGATGCGCTTTCACCCGTCGCGCATGCAGCGCCCTCTCACCGAACAATTGCTCAGACTTGTCATTTCTTCCGAGTTTCCATTCCAGCGAGAAAAATCGAGCCCTCTTCGCTCGCCCTCGAGGAGCTGCAGCAGCACAAATGTTTCCAATTTGCTTCTTCGCCTACCGTAATTATCCGCCTTCGCCTCTCACTCTAAAAAAAAACACCTTCCAGGTGTCTGTGCGGGAACCGCTGCACTCGCGTCCACGGAACGAAACGGTTCACCGGTGTGTAAGGCCCAGAATTTTCACCGGCCGTGACCGAGGCGACCGCGGCCAGCGCCTCGAAGTGGCCGCGAGTCTCCGACGTTCGACAAGGTAACGCCCGATGACCTCAATGAGGTTCCCGCGGGCGTACAACAGACGCCGCGTATACCGTTCGCGGTGTCTCTACACGGAGAGAAGGATCTAGCAAAAATTACTAAGTCATATGGGAGAAATTGCCAGGGTGATATGAAATGTCTACTTATAGAAATGTCTACTCGAACATTATGGTAATTTTGCAACACCCACCTCACGGCCTTCTACAAAAAAAAATTTGCGAAATTAATCTTCAGTAATTTAGGGGAAAACTGCCCGAATTTCTGGTAAAAATTACCAACGATTTCTGGTAAAAATTACCAACGATTTCTGGTAAAAATTACCAACGATTTCTGGTAAAAATTACCAATGATTTCTCGTAAAAATGACCAACGATTTCTGGTAAAAATTACCAATGATTTCTCGTAAAAATTACCAACAATTTCTCGTAAAAATTACCAATTTTCCAGCATAAATGCCTCTAGCAAAAACTGTTTTACCATCTCGCGAAAATTATCACAGCCCAAATGACTAGTAGGCCTTGTAGAACTTATCGAGTGTTATATCAAACTTCGTTAGAGTCGCGTGGTAGTCACCCGGTACCAGCATTTTCTGGCAGTTTCTACCAGACATATCGCACTTTTTACCAGATCCTTCTCTCCATGTACGCCCGGTTCTCGTCGCGACTCGCGACAGTGTAAAGCGTTATTTCACTCCCGCGCGACAATAATGCCTCACCGCGTCGGCGAAATCATAAAAGTCTTATAAATCTGTAACCACCACAGACGCGAGAATCCTCGCGCGTCGGGTCTCGCAACGATGTCGAATTTAAATAATATTCTAATATACAATCGAGTCGACGTACCCATCGGGGATATACGGAGAGGACGAGCTCTCGTGCTGCCTGGTATATTAAAATATTCACGTCGATATCCCGCGCGCGAATAGTCGCAGCGCCGGCGTGGAAGACGCCACGCGTATACATTACGAGGACGTGCTTTGTTCGCGTGTCGGTGAAATTAGTATTTATCGTGACTTGTGACGGGCATAAAAGTTTTCTCACAGCCCGCGCGTTGCTGCTCGTCCGTTTGCATTCGGTGTTGCAAAACGTAATTTCCGAGCGACGTGCCTACACCGGTGGCACACCGGGAGAGCAGGATAGATATATAGGTGTATATAGCCTGTAGTACGATGTAAACGCCACGGCGGCTCGGCGAGAAGGGTGACGCAATTAGCGTCCTTGTCGATAATGGCCGAGAGGTGCCGCGTCGTGTGGCAGCGCCGACGGCGCGGGATAATGTCAGAAGAAAAGTAATCTAGACAAGCGTCGGGCCGAGCCGCGACGGCTGTGAGAAAATAATCCGAACGACGACGATCAGCGGGCGTTTATGCATCGCGCGAAGAGAGGAGGCGAGCGATGTGCAACTCGATTACCTTGCGAATATTTTGATACGCGCAGGGCGAGTCCCGGCAAACGCGGGAGTCTATCGGCTATCGCATGTATGGACGGGATATTCGCGCGCGAATAGCGCGAGCGACTTCGCTGCGCGGCGCCCGTCGGTTCCGCGACGTGTATATGAAATCCAGAGGGAAAAAAATTCGTTATTTTCCATCGGCTCGATGAAAGGGGGGGTCTACGAATTTTTTTAATCAATTTATGAATATGCGAAAGTGCATTCTTTGGAAATGAAGGCGGAGAGGGAACAAAAAATTCGGTGTAAACCATTAGATTCGCTGATGGAACAATACAATCATAACGCGTTAATTAACGAACGCCTGGAGGAACACGTGAAACTTGGCGCTGGAACGCAGTGGCGGAGTAGCCGGTTTCACTGGCTCTCGTCAATCCTCCAGCCGGACTGGGGAGTAAATGTGTTATTTTTCATCAGCCCAATGAACGAGGAACGTATTGACCATTTTTCCGTCTTTATGTTTAATTATTGAAATATTAATAATTTGTCTTTCTGTTATTTCCACATTCCAATCCCACTCAATGCCCTTTGTAAATCATCTAATATGGGGTTTCCGACTGCATCGAATATTCACCTGCAATAGTCAGTATTTTTGTGCATGACGACAATCGCCTGTTACTCCCCCACCTTACACTTATCTAAACCTTCCTGATTACCTCCATCAAACCAATTAATTAGTCTTCAATCAACCTCCAACCAATAATGTCTTGAATATATTTAAATTATTTAAATTTAGAGTTTAAGTATAAGTTAAATATTACAATTCTTAGTTGTCATAACTGGTGGCATATAAGAAGTTTTCACACTGTTTTTGTGTTTTTACCATTGTTAAGTTCTGTCATTTAATCAATATAAATAACACGCGAGATTGTTCAGAATCTTGATTTCAATCATTAATCGAACAAAATCCCAAAATCAATAAATAAATTACTGTTTTCTTTTTTACTGTTAAATTACTATTTTCTTTTTTTTTTCCTTTTTTTTTTGTTAAATACGTTTATGAATATGCGCGAGCGAATTCCTTCACGAAAAAAAAAAATAAAAAACGGATAAACTATTCCGGCAGACTGATCGAACGAAACGTTCGGCGGCGGCCGGGGCAACGAATAACGTCTGGCGCGGGTTGGTAACCTGATATCTCGCGCTCCACAATGCGGCGCCGCCGATAAACAGACTAACGAAACACGCGGGCACCGCGTTGTGTCCGCGTAGGTGCATCGATGGTCCGTGCAATTAAAAATTTATCCACCAACTTTTTCAATAGCGCGGCGCGCGCGCGCTGCTCGCGCTGCTCGCCCACGCGCGAGTTTCGCGCTGAGCTCGCAGGTAGAAATAACAATCGGCAGGTATTTTCAGGGAAGCGGCGCGCGCGCGCCGTCTGCCTACGCGTCGAAATCAGTTATTCGCTTTCGCCCAGACAATCTGTCGGTACGATCTTTTTTTTTTTTTTTTTTTAACCACTCGTTTATTCCACGGCCGAGGATAGTGGATGAACTTTTCAGCGTTATAGACATCGCGCTCCAGGACTCTCGGAAATTCCGATTGACGGTTCAACCGTGCGGTTCGCGCGCGTCCTACCGACGATGCAATTTTGCCACTCGATACACGTACCACGCGGGGTCTCCCGATGGAAAACAAAGAAGCCAGACGTATCGATATCGGCTCGGGCTTTGCACGCGCATTCCGCATCGACGAGCACAGAGCAGCAGCAGCAGCAGGAGAGATCAGAAGGAGGCAGGGAGATCGTCGCCGCCGTGTGTGGAACGTGCAACAGCGCGGCGCGACGGTGGCGGCGGCGGCGGCAGCAACAGCAGCAGCAGCAGCAGCCACCGCACACTTTCGATATTCCGCCCAAGGTGAACCTCGTATACACGAGTGAATTACGATCGAGCAACTAGTTCACGGCGAGAGCGCGGCTCGTGGAGTTCCACCACCCACGCCACCGTCAGCACATAGCTATTATGCTGCACTATATGCACCGTGGATGCAGTTGGTATAAGCAGTTCTTCGATCTTTTGGTCTCTCTCTTGCTCTGCCTCGACGATCCTGTTTCACCAGGGCGAGAGAGCTGCGCGTGGTCTACCGATATCCTGGCACGTTTACCGCGTAGCGGCTGTACCCTGTACAACGTACTTTCCTGCCTACTTAACTCCTCGGTAGACCGAGTTACATATCGATGGGACGCGACGATATCGAGAGCCACGATCGTTTTGCCACTCGTTAACCCACCAGTCCATAACGTTGGTTTCCGGTCGTTTTGCCCCCTTTTTCATGCGCCCCCCCCCCCACCCTCCCCCACACGGTCGTTGTTTACAAAGTATATAGAGGGCATAAGAAAGTACAATGTGGAACGGAGAAAATGCGATTACCGGGTCGCGATAGAAGCACTTAAATGTTGCGAGGCTTGATTGTTGGCGATGATACGGTGGTGAGATTTCTTTGGTGGAAGGATTGAGGAAGGATTGGTGGATGATTAAAAAAATAGTTATGTTCTGTTCAGAGATGGTGAATTAATTTTTAGTGCACATTTCATTTTTTTTAAATATGATGAGGTATAGTTGTGATGGATTCGCCTCGTTTTACTCGTTGGATCCTTCCAGTAGGATCGGACTGGATGAGCGAAATTTCTTCGTTGGAAGGATTGACCGAGACTCAGTGGACGATTCACAAAAATACTTGAGCACAGTTCGCACTGACGGCGAATAAAATCTCAGCGGGCATTTGGCATTTTCGAAAAAATAATGCAACGCATTTGCCTTGCGTCTCATTCGCCGACTCCTTCCGGTAGGATCGCTACGAGAGGACACAGAAAACGCGGGTCGACGAATTCCCGAAAGCCTTTTGCGGACTCTCGGCGAGGAAGATCGAGGAGCCGAGGAGACGGACGGGTAGCCCCTCGTCCGGTGGAAGAGGTCCGGTCAGCGGGCAGTGGGTATCAAGCAGCGGGGCATAACTCTGCATAACAAGCCAGCGCGAGAGCGGCAGACAGAATGAGGATAAGGAGAGAAAAAACGACGAAGATGAGGAAGGCAGGGATGTTAAGATACGTGTGCAACCGGGAGAGAGGAGAGCGAGGCGGAGGAGGGAGGAGGAGGGGAAGGGAGAAAGGGCGAGGGGGCTCTGCGCCGGGGAAGACAGGTAGCCGGGCATCGGGCGAGGAATCTAGGGGCACGGGGAGAACGATAGAAGGAAAGAGAGAGAGAGAGAGAGAGAGACACACAAAGAGAGAAGGCAACTGGATAAGAGAGGTGATTCGGTAGAAGGGAAGGAGGAAGTGAGAAGGAGGCTACGGAGAAAAGGGAGAGCGACAGAAGTTGCGAAGTCGAAACGAGATCGGATGGAAGGGCCGGCAAGAGGTGGAAGGGGCAGGGAGGGAAGGGGGAAGGGGGGTCGAGGAGGAAGGGAAGAATGAAAAGAACGAGATGTAACTGTTGAAGGGAGATATCATGATCGGGGAATTGAGGGAAAGGGAGGAAGACGGGAGACGCGGGAAGGAAGGAGCGAGAGGAGAAGGTGACGGCGGCGGGGACGGTGGAAGGTGGACGAGGAAGATGGGGAAAGAGGCTCTCGAGATACAACCCGAACAAACCACCTAGGCGCATAAGGCGCGGGGGGGGAGGGAGGAGAAAGAGGGAAGGAGACGGTGGAAGGAGCAACAACAAGCGAGCAGCATCAGCAGCCAGGTGTGAGGAGATCACAGAAGATCGGTGAAAGATCCAAGGAGACTCAAGGATGTTCCACGGGCGAGGAGGAACGAGGGAGATAGACAGGGACGAGATGGGGGCGGCGGGGGACGGGAGGGACGCACCGGATTGCAGTGGCGAAGGATGCTAACAGCCGCAAACGAGTCTCGACGAGGGATCCCCAACGTCCACCTTGGCGGCAGCGGCGGCGGCGCGCAAAAACACCTGCCCTCGTCCCTCTCCCCCCTGCTACCTTCCATCGGCGTTCCTCTCTGTCTCTCGCAACCTCCTCCTCCTTCTCCTCCTCCTCCCCTCGCTCTCTCGCTCCTTACGCCTCTATCAATGCACACCCGAATGTCCGTTATACACGAAAGGGATACTTTCCGACACGTGTGGATCGCGCATGGTAACTCCATGGGGGGGAGGGGGAATTAATTCACACTTCAGTTTCCAGACGCTTCAATTTCTCCCTAGACGGGATAATATCGGTAGACCTCATTTGAATTATTTAATTATTTAGTCCACGATGTAGGGTAGAAGTACCGTTTTTGGCCACCTTTGGTATAATTGTGGCCACCAAGTTTAACAGGATTTAATTATTTATGTCGTTAAATAAAACAAAAATGGGCTTGACAATCCTTATCAATTTGTATGAATACTTTCGAGGTATCAGCATTCGAATATAGAAGAACAAATATTTTTAATTAATTACAGGTGAAAATGGCCACAAATGGTACTTCTACGCTAATCGCGCTAATAAATAACTTCAGCGATCGAGCCTCCAAAAAACGTCCGCCACAGAGCGTCAAAATTCCCTCCTCCTTCCCGCCTCCGATATCCCATATTTTCCACGCGAATTTCTACTTCACCCACTCCACAATTCACCACCCGCCCCGTGATTGGCGGAAAGCCAGCGTCACGGCGCAATTCCGTTTGATACACGAATCGCCGTGATTCGCGGGCGACGTTTGCCACAGTCAAACACACGGGGGACGCGTGTTTAAGACATTTGATTAAGCTCTTTTGTCCCGGGGTGCGTGTATTTCGCGTTGAAACAACCCCTGCGACTGCAGGCGTCGCCTTCGCGCGCCGGGGGCGAATTTGTTTCCCTTGTCGTGCGCGTCTCGCGCACGGGGTTCACAGAAGCAGGAGGCGGCGGCGGCGGCGTTGCACAAAGATATCTGGGTTAGCGGAGCAATCTAGGTGTCGCGCCGGCGGGCCGAGCCGGGTTCGCCCGAGAGGGGTTGGCACATCCTAAAATAATAAAATATCCTTTGCACCCTCTCTTGGCGCGCAGCACGTGCAGGGCGAGCGGGGAGCGTGAAGAAGGAAGTCGTTTGCGAGGGCTTGTGCCCTCCCCCCCCCCTCCTTCCCCCCGGTTGTCCGGGGGGTGGGAGGAAGGGGGGGAGGGGTAAAAGAGCGACGGTGCTCGTGTGTGTCTACATGCAATGGGAGTGCAATGCAACGTGCGCGCTCGCTTACTTGCCCGGTGGTGTGTACAGGTGTGCAGAGGACCGAGTAAATTGCAGCCTTGAAATTACGGCGTTGGGGACGCGCCCGGCAAAGGCGTAGCGCCGTGGTACCGCGTTCGCCAGCCGAGTGTGTGCAGCGCCAGCTACCCGAACACCCTGCGCCGGAGAGCACGAGACGTCGACGGTTTTGATGGTGAAGGTGGTGGTGGAGGCCTCATTGGTGAGCTGGAGACTTTTGATGGTGGAGGCGTCATTGGTGAGCTGGAGACTTTTGGTGTGCGAGGTGCACCAAGACTTTTGGCAAAACCTCCGCAGGCCTCGTGATCTCGGCACGTTGTTAATGTCGCGCAATTGCAGCGGTGGACAGGGGCGCCTCTCTCGCCTTCTTCGTTTTCCTCCTCTTCCTCCTCCTCCTCCTCCTCCTCGGTCCTCACCTCTCGCTGAGGCGCGGCTGAGTCTTCCCCGCTCTCTGGTCTCTACTCGTTGCAGTTAATGAAATTTCAGTCGTCGGGGTGGCTGGAAACTGGGCTCAGGAGGGATGAGGAACGAGGGGATGCACTGGAGGAAAGGAAAGGAATGGGGAGGGGGAGGGAAGGGGGAGAGGGAGGAAAGTTGGGGCTCCGACGAAAAGCGAAACGAAGAGGAATGAGAGGCGAAGTGTGTGGAACGTGGGAGCCGGAGAAAGAGGAGGAAGGAGGAAGGAGGAAGGAGGGAGTGAGCGAGAGGGCTTAAAAGAGGCCTCGAGGGAGGGCTGGAAGGAGAGATTGCGTAAACAAATTAGCAGAGCGCGCGCGGGCCCCGCGCGCATAAAGTCGAGGGAGAGAGAGAGAGAGAGATCCGGGGCTCCCTCACATGCTGTGTGAACCGTGGCTGGCGAGCCATCGGCGCGTAAATGCTCGGCGCAAACTTGTACGCACTCAGACACTCGCGTCGCTCGACCCGCTCTCTCCGTGTTGCTCCGGTGTCCCGGAGCAACCGGGCGCAGGGGGCGGCTCGCTCTGGCTTATCGTTGCAAGTCCTCCGTGTCGCTGACGACGATGACGACGACGACGACGACCGAGGCTGAGGCTGAGGCTCCCTGTGTGTACCTACATATTTACGCAATTACGCGAACTCGCGCTACACACGCGTGTCGCGAGAGGCAGCCGGGCGAGCGTCGTGCAGGCATTTCTGGAGAGGACCAGATGTGTATATCTGTAGGTATGAACCTTGGCAGGTTGGGCATAGCCGCGGTCACTTTGTTTCGAGAGACGCGGACCTTTCGGAGGGGTTCCTGGTGGTATTGTGGATCCACGGAATTTTTTACGGGAATCCAGTACAGACGGTTTGGATGGTTTTGTTTCTTGAATTATATGGGGGAGGCCCTCATTGACTCGAGTGGTTCAGTTCGATATTGCGGTTGAGTCGTTTCTGGACACGAGACTTTTTGAGCTTTCCCGCGCAAAAAAATGGTATGAAAATGGTATGAAAATGGTATGGTACAAAATTTTTGTAGTGTGAACAGTCGAAGTATTCAAAGTATGTCGTATTGGACTGAAAAATACTCAAAAAAATGGAATCCTTAATCACAGGAATATGTTGTGAGGGTACAATTTACGACTAGTAATGGAAATCTGAGGTCAAAAACTGAAAATTGTCAAAAACTTAGGATGGACGATTCGTCAATTATAGGTGGACGTTTTGGCTGGTTGTGTCTCAAATTATGGGGGAGGTCTTCATCGACTCAAGTGGTTTAGTTCGATATTGCGGTTGGGTCGTTTCTGGACGAGACTTTTTGGGCTTCATCGACTGGCTTTCGGGTGGTGGACGAAAGACGGAAATCGGCAAGGGTTAAATCCTTCAAGCTAGTTCGTGGATCTAAGATATTTGAATTCACGAATATGCCGACGTTTCATGTTTCATATGAATCCTGACGAAACTTTTAAACTTGAAAAATGTCGCGATTCAAACCCACGTAAGAATCGTCTCGTGCTTCGGGACACCCATTGAATTAATTCTCCTCGTTAAATCGCGCTGACCGCACTTCCTGAACGAAACGAATGGTATTAATTACGTTCAAGTACCGCGCGCGCGCGCATGTTGCACATCAGCGACCGGATGCTCAAAGTGAACCTGAGTGAAACGGGAGTTACGCCCTCCGCGTCGCGGGTCACAGCGAGAGCTCGTCTCTCTCTCTCGTGCACAGCGCCTCAACTCTCGTTAGTACTCGCGCTGCTTGATTCGATTTAAACGACGGACGCCTCTTGTTTGCCTAGCCATTAATGCCCGGCGATACTGTATACGTTGCACGGGCGTCGCCCCCCCCCCCTCGCCGCCGTTATAATATACATATTTACCGTGCGAAACAACGACGAGCGTATCGGACGAAGACTCCGCCGGTTATTAATATTTATACGTTAGGGACAGTTAGAACGGTGGATGGAAAATAATTTTAAGCGAGAGGGAGGCGACTGCGGGCCGCGAGAGCGCGCAGCCAACTTTTCGCCGGCTCGACGAGCCAAGGGGAACCACGGTTATACGCCTGGAATACAATTAATTATGCGCCCTCAGGCTTGCTCCTCTCCTCTCTCTCGTTTCCACTTGTTTTCTTACGTTTCTCTCGGTTTTTTTTTTTTTTTTTGCGGCACTTCACGTTTACCGTGTAACCCGGCGTTTTTGCACCAACCCCCCGCGACTCACTTTCACTTGTTACCCCTAGCCCCCCCCCCCAACCCCTCCCCCTTCCATCTCACACCCAGCATCAGACTTTGCTCCGGTCTCGTTTACTAATTTTCTCTCTGTTTCGCTTTGTTTCAGGTAAGTGCCAAAATGGGACTCGTTTGAGCTGCTTTTTCCACTCGCAAGTGGAGACTTAATACCCCCTGGAGGCTCGAGGTTCAAAGGCCTGCAGATAAGTTGATTGTTTTTTGTGATCTTTCTGACGTACTTACTTTTTGAGATTTAAGTGGTTCGTATTAGCTGAGGAATGTCATCGAATGAAATATTGAACACGAGAGTTTTATTGGACGTTGAATGTCTGCTTAGCCAATTTATACATCATTCGACAGAGCCGGAATATGGGAACACAATTTTAGAAGGAAAGAAACTTTAAAGCATAACTATAGGGTAATCACACGCGCTGGTGCGCGTGCCTGAAAACCTTTTCGCCAAAATCGACCCCAATTCTTTTTCTTTTCAAAATATCGACTTGTAACCTATACCAACGTTCTCAAGTCGTATATTCTACCCCCAAAAACACTGGTTACTAACCTTTTTTAATTGATTTTGAAAAAAATATTTTTTTGGTGATTTTTTTTTGTCAGAAATCGTAGATTCGGCTCCGGACCGAAAATCGACAAAATCGACCCCAATTTTTTTTCTTTTCAAAATATCGACTTGTAACCTATACCATCGTTCTCAAGTCGTATATTCTACCCCTAAAAACAGTGGTTACTAACCTTTTTAAATTGATTTTGAAAAAAATATTTTTTTGGCGATTTTTTTTGTCAGAAATCGTAGATCTGGCTCCGGACCGAAAATCACCAAAATCGACCCCAATTTTTTTTCTTTTCAAAATATCGACTTGTAACCTATACCATCGTTCTCAAGTCGTATATTCTACCCCTAAAAACACTGGTTACTAACCTTTTTTAATTGATTTTGAAAAAAATATTTTTTTGGCGATTTTTTTTCTGTCAAAAATCGTAGATCTGGCTCCGGACCGAAAATCGCCAAAATCGACCCCAATTTTTTTTCTTTTCAAAATATCGACTTGTAACCTATACCATCGTTCCCAAGTCCTATATTCTACCCCTAAAAACACTGGTTACTAACCTTTTTTAATTGATTTTGAAAAAAATATTTTTTTGGCGATTTTTTTTTCTGTCAAAAATCGTAGATCTGGCTCCGGACCGAAAATCGCCAAAATCGACCCCAATTTTTTTTCTTTTCAAAATATCGACTTGTAACCTATACCATCGTTCTCAAGTCGTATATTCTACCCCTAAAAACACTGGTTACTAACCTTTTTTAATTGATTTTGAAAAAAATATTTTTTTGGCGATTTTTTTTCTGTCAAAAATCGTAGATCTGGCTCCGGACCGAAAATCGCCAAAATCGACCCCAATTTTTTTTCTTTTCAAAATATCGACTTGTAACCTATACCATCGTTCTCAAGTCGTATATTCTACCCCTAAAAACACTGGTTACTAACCTTTTTTAATTGATTTTGAAAAAAATATTTTTTTGGCGATTTTTTTTCTGTCAGAAATCGCAGATCCGGCTCCGGACCGAAAATCGCCAAAATCGACGCCAATTTTTTTTAATTTTTTTATTTCACCTGTAATAGGCTAATCGAATAGATCGCTAACAATGCTTTCCGTTATTCATGAATTTTTTAAAAGAAGAAGAACTCTAGAAGCAAAGGGATTTTAAAGGAAGGCCAAACGATTTACTAATTGGTCATTAATCAGTGCCCTTTCTGTCCAACTGATCATAAGAAGATTACTCTCAGGGAAACAGAACTCAAACCCTCCTTACATTTTATAAAAAAAAAAAATACCTTTGCCGTAAAAATTTAATTCCAATTTTCCCTATTCCGACGATATCAAATTATAATATTCACCTGCAATTTTATGCTTCACGTTAAGTAATCCAGTTACATCCGTGCCATCAGGTTACGCAACAAAACTGTAATTCGCCGGTTGGAAAATTAGCGCCAGTTTAGCGAGTGTTACACCGGGAATTGACGCTACTAAAGCCAAGCCATGATAATTGGAACGGCCAGGGCGCCCCATACGGGGAGCGAGAAAGGGGCTCGCGGGACGACAGAGGATGTGAAGCGACGAGAATAGAGAGAGCGAGGCGCGGGTAGAGCACAATTGCATAGAGGCTCGAAGCTCGGGCGATTGGCTACCGTTGCTAATGAAGAGCTCAGGGCTAAGTAGCCTATAACCCGTTCTATCCTCATTCCCCGCTCGCTTTCAGTCCCGATCCTCGGTCGTGGTCCTCTCTCGTCCCCGCTGTGTGTCCGTCTGGCCTGCATGTCGCGCCCGTTACATATGTATTACCTTCCCGTCCTTTTGTTCGACGCGCGCTCGCGCGCGCGTCGTCCATACCTTCCCAGCACGTGTGCTCCATGTGTCCGTGCGTCACCGAGAGACGAGACACACAGACACTCGCTTTCGCAGGATCAGACCCCACGTACGTGTGACGCTCGTGTTCCCCATAGTATCAATTAAATCTCTGATTAGTGAACCCTTGACTCGCCTTCTAACTGCCGTCTCTCCCTGTTAAACGTCCATAAGCCCCAAAGTCCCTTTGAGCTCCGCAGCGCTTCCGACGAACGCGGGATAAAAATACTTCCGGCGAAATCCGAAAACGCTCGTGTTTTCTCTTTAACGCGAGTTTTTCTGCCTTTGATTTTTAACCTGCCCAAGTAAAAAAAAAATGGTATTAAAAGAGTATTTCTGTAGCATGAAACGTCGAAGTATCCAAAGTATGGCGTGGTGGACTGAAAAATAATGAATTTGTACTAAAAAAAAATTGAATCCTCAATCACAGGAATATGTTTTTAGGGTACGATTTGCGACTGGTAATGGAAATCTGAGGTCAAGAACTGAAAATTTTCAAAACCTTAGGATAGACGATTCGTCAATTATAGGTTTTTGAAAATTTTTTGTTTTTTACCTCAGATTTCTAATCAATTACAATTGACAATTGTACAATTGCGACTTGTAATGGAAATCTGAGATAAAAAACTGAACATTTTCAAAAACTTAGAATAAATGATTCGTCAATTATAGGTTTTTGAAAATGGTCAGTTTTTTACCTCAGAGTTCCATTACAAGTCGCCAATTGTACCCTAAAAACATTCCTGTGATTGAGGATTTAATTTTTTTGCGTATGAAATGAGTATTTTTCAGTCCAATCCGACATACTTTAAATACTTCGACGGTTCACACTACAGAAATACTCTTTTCATACTATTTTTTTCGCTGCTCTGCCTTTGATTTTCAGCCCGCGTGCCCGACGAACGCGGAACAAAAATACTTGGACAAAATCCGAAAATACTCGTATCTTGTTTTCAAAGCGAATCGATATGAAACTCGTTCGTCGAACCCGTGAATACATTTTTGTCAATTTGTCCACCGCGAATATTGTGCGAAATATTTCGCCGACTTGTTTTCCCGACCGCTCCGAAGTCTCGCCCTTTGAATTGCAACTCGCAATATCCCCGACGTATGTGGAATGAAAATACTTGCGCAGAATCCGAAAATACTCGTATTTTCCTCCTAACGCGAAACGACCAACCAGTTCGTCAACCCCGCGGCCGCCTTTTTTAGTCTCTCCGCGATAAATTCGCAAATTTTTCGCGAATTGCGAAATATCTCGCCGAGTTGTTTTCCCGAGTTGCTTTCGCGGGGGGGCAAAGAGGGGCAGATTCTACTTTACGCGATATTACGATCGAGGTAAATAATTCAAGCCGAATGAATCGCGCAATACGGCGGAGATGGAGAGGGATAAGAAAAAGGATCAGCGCGCGAGGCGTACGACGCGGTGCTTATGAATCAGCGAGAAGTCAGCGCGGAAGGCCGACCCCCTCGGCGACTCACCTTGGAATATTATCGAGAAATAAATGGTCACCTAACGTGGGATCCGCCGCGGTGCATAGCAGATGTAATGTTATGTGCCGCGTGTACGTTTGCGTATATATATAGGAGAAGCCGGGGTAAAACGGGCCTCTGGGGTAAAACGGGCCCCCCTGTTTTTTATCATCGAAAAAAAAAATTAGGGTAAAATGGGCTCCCGTCTTCGTCGTAAGTTCTGAGGCTTCTTTCTTCGTCAAAACTTTTTTCCCGCCGTCCTCCGTGATTTTTTTTATTCGCGAGCTTCTTCGGCAACAGTTTTTTTTTCTCCATCAATTGTTGCCTGTACGGCGAATCCGTGATGACTGAAATGTGCTTTTGTGTCACATTTTAGTAAAAGACCCAAATAATCAACACTCATGCCGATCGGTAGCGTTTTGTGTACTAACTCATATTTTTGCCGGATTCTGAGGGGGGTCAGTTTTACCCCGGAATTTTTTTTTGCTGATGCTCAAAATTGATGACTGATATCGAATTTTTTAGTGAAAAGCAATAAAAAAAAATACTTTGGGTTTTGTCATAAAGCCATTTTTTGCTTAGGGGGGCCGTTTTACCCCGGCCTCCCCTATATATATTTCGTATATAGTATGCGAGAAATCTGGCGAGCAGACCTCGCTTCACTTGGCGAATGCTGACCGTACGTACCGTACGAGTGTATTACTCGCGGACGACTGCGATCGTACACCGCCTCTTTCTCTTTTCTCTCGAGCAACGAGCGAAACTGTACGCGAGTTGAGAATCTCGCGGCGCGAGATTTATTACACGTAACGCCGCAAAGCCACGGCGACCCGGGGGTTCGGAACCGGGTAGGTGAATAAATATCAAGATTCGCGGCAGCGTATCGCCGCGCCGTGTTTTCACCGCGACAGCGCGTACAATCGCGGATTTTCGCTCGCGAGCCGAATAGTCATTTGCCGAATGGCGCTATCAGTCGTCGGACTGTAGTGTCGACGAGTCTCTGTGCTTTCTTAGAGTGTATCCTTCAACGGTGTCAACCACGCGGAATATTCGGAAATTAAAAACCTGCACGCGTAGTAAATTATTATTTTCGACTGAAAAAAATGATACATCTGCGCTGAAATCATCAAAGTGGCATTTTTAACGCGATTAGCCCATTTGTCACTTCACTAAAATCGAGGTTACTTTTTTTTGGATCGATCGAACCTGGATTTTTTTTCTTCGTTCGAGAGAAAACTCTGTAATGAAGAGAATGAAACAAAGCGGAAGGCGATATCTTGATTTCTGATTTTTTCACAAAATGTTAAAACTAGACCCCCAAAAATCGCATAAAAACGCAAGGGAAAAATTTGCGATTTTTGATGGTTCGACTTTAACAGAATGTTTTCTGTGAAAAATTCAGAATGCCTTGCAACATTCTTTTCGTTGTAGAGTTTTCTTTCGAACTAAGGAAAAAAAAATCCAGATTCGATCAATCCAAAAAAAAGAAACCTCAATTTTAGTAAAGTTTCGAAATTTCGAAAAAAGTGCGAAACGGTTTTTAGGATTTTTCTCGTCGAATTTTCTATTTTTCGGGCAAACAACGGTGCTTTTCGGAATCAGCAGGAAATTTCCCATCGGATACCGTCTTCAAACTTTACGAAATAGATTTTTTTTTTTTTGCGAAAAACGTACCCGCTGCCTTTTTTTGCGGAATTTTCGCAAATTTCGCCAGAAGGCAAAAATGCAGCATATGCACATATTATTACATTTCAGTGTCCACAAATTAAAAATCCTGTCTCGTGACGTCTTCCCACCCAGCGAATACGGCATTACGACGTCAATTATATGCAACGATCGGCTGATCCCCTCGTAATCCTGGCCCCGGGTTGCCCAGGGTCAAGACAAAAGTGCCAACCGTCGGCAACTATCGCGACTATGTTGACTCAGCCTCTCGGTCCGGCGTTCCGCGCACTTGGTCATGCAAATGAAACGTTCGCCCGGAACGCAACACACTCGGCGTCGAGCGCGGAAAAATGGTGTTTCTCATTTCCTACCTCCGGGGGGACTTCGAGAGCCTGGCGTCTGACTTGAAGAGCGCGGCGCAACAGGACAGCGAAGCCAAGGCCGAAGGAGCATCAAGCGCGGAATTGCAAATACTCTCGATCCATTCGCCGCGCGCGCTTCCACCGAGCGACTCTGAAAGATAGTGCCGAGAGTAGCCGCGCGCGAGGCGGAAAAACGACGAAAAAAAAAGAAAAAAAAAAAAAAAAAATAAGCAACGCTCGCACGAAGCTTACGCCGCGCGCCGCGCTAAACGTATAAAAGTTACGGTACTCCGGGGAGTATCAAACGAATGCAGGACTCGTATCGGCGACGGCGTTCATACAGGGCGATCCAGAATCCCCGCACCAAACGGGCAACGAAAGTCCGAAATGGTTCCAGGAATGCGTGTGCAAAATTTGAGATTTTTGTTCCCAGTACTTTTTTAATGGGAGCCGATTTATGACAGCCAATCTCAACTTTCCCTTAATTCGGCCTTAACTTACTCTCAATTTTCTCTTAATTCGTTCTTAAGTTGAGAGTAAGTTGAGTGCGAATTGGGAGCAAGTTGAGGGTAAGTTAATCCTCAATTTACTCTCAACTTACCCTCAATTTACTCTCAACTTACCCTCAATTTACCCTCAACTTACCCTCAATTTACTCTCAACTTGCCCTCAATTTACTCTCAACTTACCCTCAATTTATTCTCAACATACTCTCAACTTGAGAGTAAGCGAATTAGGAGCAAGTTGAGAATAAGTTAATCCTCAATTTACTCTCAACTTACCCTCAATTTATTCTTAACTTATCCTCAATTTACTCTCAACTTACCCTCAATTCACTCTCAACTTACCCTCAATTTACTCTCAACTTACTCTCAATTTGAGAGTAAGCGAATTAGGATCAAGTTCAGAGTAAGTTAATTCTCAATTTACTCTCAATTTACTCTCAAGTAGAGAGTAAGTTGAGAGTAAACTGAGGGTAAGTTGAGGGCTAATTAAGGGAAAGTCGAGACTGGCTGCCATAAATCGGCTCTCATTAAAAAATTACTCGAAACAAAAATCTCAATTTTTGCACACTCATTCCTGTAACCATTCCGGACTTCCGGGACTCGTTCGGTGCGGTGATTCTGGATCACTCTGTACAGGTGTGCGTACGCGGCTGAATAAGAAACGGGGAATGCGGTGTAGGCATCAATGTGTACGTCTGTCTGGGTGAGGAGACACGTAGGAGGATGCTTGCGGCGGGTAATGATCACGATTGAATGAGAATGAGGCCGAGGGAGCCAATACAATTAACCCCGGGAACATGGCATTGCTAGTATAGAATGCAAGGCTGCTGCTGCTGCTGCTGCTGCTGTTGCTGCTGCTGCGCCGCTTCATGTGCTCTCCGCACTCGTACGGACCAGCCACACCAGACCCGACTCGTCGAGTGGATATTATGTACCAATGCATGAGCCTCGACTGGCGCTGTCTGCCGGGGCTCGGTTCATAAGCATCGCCCGCTATACCTGCCGGCGGGGTTGCAGCTGTTCTAGCTCCTTCCTGCGCCGCGCCGCGCACCGAGCGATTCAACGGTGCAACGTAATTATTACCGCATCGCGCACATAAGCGTTATCCATAGATCATAGGTAAATCCTTCACGCGCGGCGCACCGCGCGGTCCCGACGACCTCTTCCATACGTCAAGCATCTCCTCTGTGTGCAAATATACGCTCGGGCCCCGCTCGCGCATACAGACAGAAATTTATATAGCGTCGTGATGGAGACCTTCCCACCGCACGCTGGCGTCTCGCAATATCCAGGCCTCGTGCGTTGTCCGTATACTCTATTATCGCTCGGGTTCATTCAGACGCGGACGGGGTGTGTGTGGATGGGAGGGGTAGTGGAATTGCGGACGCACGAATTGCGATTGGTGCGAATGGTGATGAGTAGGTTTGAGGATGAGAGTGGGGTGACATGTGGGGAACCGTTTTTATTTAAATTATAAGGTCGTTAGGGGATAATTAGTGAATATCTTGTGTGGATTGGAATTATCTATATACAGGAGAATTTCATTGATTTTTTTTACCCTTGCGTTTCATGCAAAAAAAAAGTTAGATTTCGTAAAGTTGTCCGTATACTCTATTATCGCTCGGGTTCATTCAGACGCGGACGGGGTGCATGTGGATGGGAGGGGTAGTGGAATTGCAGACGCACGAATTGCGATTGGTGCGAATGGTGATGAGTAGGTTTGAGGATGAGAACGGGGTGACATGTGGGGAACCGTTTTTATTTAAATTATAAGGTCGTTAGAGGATAATTGGTGAATATCTTGTGTGGACAGGCATTATCTGTATATGTAGAGGTAATCGTATGTGTTTTTTTTTACCCGTGCGTTTCATGCAAAAAAAAAAAGTTAGATTTCGTAAAGTTGTCCGTATACTCTATTATCGCTCGGGTTCATTCAGACGCGGACGGGGCGCATGTGGATGGGAGGGGTCGTGGAATTGCAGACGCACGAATTGCGATTGGTGCGGATGGTGATGAGTAGGTTTGAGGATGAGAGTGGGGACCATGTGGGGAACCGTTTTTATTTAAATTATAAGGTCGTTAGGGGATAATTAGTGAATGTCTTGTGTGGACACTGTGGACAGGAATTATCCGGATAGAGGAAATCTTAAGTGATTTTTTTTACCCTTGCGTTTCATGCAGAAAAAAATTAGATTTCGTAAAATTTGAAGACGGTTTCCGATGGGAAATTTCCCGCTGATTCAGAAAAGCACCGTTCGGTGCCCGTAAAATAGAAAAGTCGACGAGAAAAAGGCAAAAAAAATACTGCAGAGAAAACAATGTACTGAAATGTACTTTAATTTTTTATTTAATTATTATTATTATTATTTTTCTATGCAAAAAGAAATGTCTGTAGAGAAAAAAATGTACTAAGATGTACTTTAATTTTTTATTTAATTATTATTATTATTATTTTTCTATGCAAAGAATTTTTTTTCTGCAGAGAAAAAAATGTACTAAAATGTACTTTAATTTTTTATTTAATTATTATTATTATTATTTTTCTATGCAAATATAATAATATTAGCCCATTCGCGCGCCTGGACACCCTTCCTGAAAATAAGCGTAACAAACCTGCAAACCTCGCACGCCCAAAAACCGTCAAAAAACTATAACACGGCTAAAACTACTCATTGGTTATATGCGAGATATTTTACGCACTGATTCTTCGAAGAGAGATTGCGGAAAGCAAGATCTTCCTCGAAAACCAACCAACAGGGTTTGTTCTCGAGTTAAGGATGGTTTGTACACGAGGGAAGGATATTTCATCGCAAGACCGCGCCGATATTTTGCCGCTCTCATTTGCCGCGCGGTGTAACTTGGTAATAGGAATATGCAAGGAATGAGCTCACGCGGCTCGTGAAACGCGATACGCGCGGCCACGGTGCGCGACTATCGACGAAATTATTATTACGCTGCGGCGTATCGCATCCGTTATTGATGAAGTCTGGAGAGTTCCCTTCGGCGCCAGGTTTGTTGGCGGAGTTAGCGACGGCGGCAGACGCTATCGGTGGTGCTACCGCACCCTTCCACGTGGAGCCCAAAGTTTTCTTGCCGGAATCGAATTTCACTTTTGCACTGAGAAAATCACCGTCAGTCATATTGCCTTCGTTACGCTTGGGACTCGATATGAAGCCGGGTGATATCGAAACGGCGGCCGAGCGTCGGCTTACGTGCCTCTCGCCGTGCGTCTTGGGTTCTCCCCAAACTCCCGGGTTATTATTTCGCGGGATCCGCGCACGGCGGAACGTCGCCGCGTTCCAGCCTTTTGATCCACGGCTATTAAGGGCGGTTATTCATTATCAACATTGTTCCCGAAATATCATTTACAAAATATTCGACGGTGCGTCGAAACTCGCGATATCGGAGGAACCGTGAAATTGAGTGATATTGAGTTTCACCTTGCGAGCCCAGCGATACCGTAATGAGAATTTTGTGGTTTTGGGAACTTTGCTGGAGATTCTGAGGAATGTCGTATGATGGGAGAGACTGCAGGAAACGTCCCAAACGTAACGTATATGTTGCTAGAAACTTTTATTAACAAAATGTATCTTGTTGACAAAAGTTATGTCTTGTTGATAAATGTTTCTTCCAAAATTATAAAATACAGAAAAAAATATTGACCGAGTAATAACGATATTTTTGCTGGTGTAACTGCAATTTTACTGTGGTAGCTGAACATTTTGCTGTGGTATCTGAAAATGTTGCTGTGGTAGCTGAACATTTTGCTGTGGTAGCTGAAAATTTTCCTGTGGTAGCTGAACATGTTGCTGTGGTAGCTGAAAATGTTGCTATGGTATCTGAAAATTTTGCTGTGGTATCTGAACATTTTGCTGTGGTAGCTGAACGTTTTGCTGTGGTAGCTGAAAATTTTGCTGTGGTAGCTGAACATTTGGCTGTGGTAGCTGAACATGTTGCTGTGGTAGCTGAAAATGTTGCTATGGTATCTGAAAATTTTGCTGTGGTATCTGAACATTTTGCTGTGGTAGCTGAACGTTTTGCTGTGGTAGCTGAAAATTTTGCTGTGGTAGCTGAAAATTTTGCTATGATACCTTAAAATGCGTTAAAACAACAATAATTTTGTTGTCACTCCCTGATTTTTTTTCTTCGTCCATAACAAATAATTTCAGACAAAAAATGTGCTATTAAAAATTTATTTTTACATTGAAGGAACCATAAAATCGAGTGACATATATTTTATTCCGCCTTGCGCCGCGATACAATAACGCCAATTTTCCTCCGTTTCCTTCAATTCCCACAAACCGTATCACACGTGCATCACGCGATACGCCTATATCGGCGCGGCTCTCAGGAAATTCCTCGTCGCGTCGCGGCTCGCAGAGACACCCGGAAGTACCGCGCGACGCACAGGGTTAGGATGGGAGCTGCCATCAAGCTTGTTCCGCGCGAGTCCCGCGTAGCCGGGGCCTTCCGACGATCCCGCGTGTGCAAGTTCAGCACTCAGGCAGCCGTCGCTCGTCGCTGCGGAGCATCGCGCATTGTTGAGAACAACTTTTCGAGCACCCGCCCCGGGGCAAAATGCAAACTCCGGTATCGCGTACGCGGCGTCTATACGTACATCGCGCACGTGTGGAGGATGAATATGTTGCGCCGGGTTAGCCGGGCGCACGGCGTACAGCACAGCCGCATCCGTTATACGCCGCGGGAGTGAAGTTCAGACTCGCAATAACGCCGAGTGATCACGTCAAACGTAACATATATACGCCGCACATACGCGGCACACCCAGCGTGGATCGCTATGGGCTGACTGGAAAACTTGGGCTAAATGACATCGACGCGTCAGCCGGTTGACATGACGCTGTAACAATGTTAATAACTTTCCGGATGGGGAGGATTATTGCCGACTGTTCTCGGCGACCACTCGAGACCAGACGATTAAGGAGGTTGACTCGGTACAGTCCCGTCATATGTGAGTTTCCGGGGAAATTTCGAACCCTTGTCGATGAGGTAATAATCGGAAAAAATTAAGTGTGTAGAAGGTACTGAAAAGATTGATTTTGTGTAATAATAATTCAAAAATGTTATTAAGATATTAGTGAAAAAATTAATTGTTCAACAATTTATCCGGCAAACTAACTTTTTTTCTGGTGACAACTTTTCATTCATTTTTCTGAATACGTATGAATTTTTAAAGATTTTTGTCTAATTTTTTTTAATTGCATTTTTTTAAGCGAAATAGGCGGCGAAAACCGCAACTTAAAAAAATTATACAAAATTCGGAAGAAATTCATACGTATTCAGAAAAATGAATGAATCATTTTCATCAGAAAAAAAAGTTGGATTACCGGAAAAATTGTTGAACAATTAATTTTTTCACTAATTTTTTAATAACATTTTGGAATTATTATTACACAAAATCAATCTTTTTAGTACCTTCTACATGCTTAATTTTTTCAGATTATTATCTCATCGACAAGGCTACGAAACTTCCCCCGAAACTCACATGTGACGGGACTGTACCGAGAATACCTCCTTAAATGATCACAAGAAGGGCCTTCATACCACAAACTTTGTGCGGTGGTTGAGCGGCCTTTTTTTTCGCGAAACAAGAGTTGCAAACAAATCCACGAATTTAATTACACGACGCAGCTTTTGGGATGGCAGGAGCGACTGAAAAAAAAAAAAAAGAAAAACAGACACGCGTGGAGGAAATTAGTGAAACACATCGAGCGACAGGGAAGCCGCCGGGCGCATATAAAAAACACCGCAGTGATCGGCATCGCTGCCGGGACGTTCGTTTTACAATCCAATTACTCGATTCGACCGTCACTCGTCGCGCATTCAGCGCTCGTAAAACTAACCATTTTCCATTTGGGTCATGAACTCGTCGTAATCGCGTAATCCGCGCGGTCGAAGATGCGGCGCACTGATGACAGCCTTCGGGGCCGAGGAAGACGCTCTGGGCTCGTCACGCGGGGCGCGGATTTCTCTCCGCACCTCCGGGGGGCAGCAGTGAAACCCAGTCGAGCGTGCGCGAATCGCTGGAAATTCCAATCCCACTTTTGTGCGTCACGGCTAATTAATTAATAGCTTATAAATTGGTGAGAGACGCGCGGAGCGAAGCCGACGAGAGGAAAAGGACATTCCGCAAAGGTCGGAGGCGGAAAAGATAAAAGAAAGGAAAAAGAAGCGCGCGCGCGCGCGCTTCGGTTGTTTAGTCGGAGGTGGCGCTCAGAGCGAGAGATGCCGGCGTTAACGACGTCGTTACGAGTCACTGGAATGGGCGAGACTGTATTCCCCCCCCCCCCCCCCCCCCTCCTTTCTCGGTCCTCGGCAACGACGCGAGGACGATGTGCGAATTCTTGCCTCGGCGATCGTTCGGGGTTCCCCTTTCGCCGTATAAGAATCGTGAAATAAAAGAAGGAGGAAACAGGAGCAAAGAAAAGTTTGTCCTGGACCAAGAAGAATCATTAGCGATATACGCGAGATATTAGGACGCGACGACAGAATGCGAGTGAATGAAAGAAACTCCGCGATGGTCGCGCCGATAGAGCTTTTCGGGGGACCGAGTCAATGGGACATTTGGGAACCCTGAGGGTGTCAATAAAAACCTGATTTCGGTATATCTCGTGTTTTACCCGCGATCAGATGCGAGGAAACGAAAAGTGTAAAGTCGTGAAAAAGTGGTTGATTCGGTCGTATCCTCGGTAAACGATGGAAATGGATTCTGGTGAGTCGGAGGCTAAGGAGGTCCTGTTGTGTAGTCTTCGTTTCGCATAAATTCGAGAATATTGAGAGAGAATTGCAAACACTTTTCGATGGTATGAAAATCTGAAAAAATGCATGCACTTTAAAGGTACTGGAAATATTAATTTGGCATGATAGTAATTGTAAAATGTTATTAACAAATTAATGAAACAAAAATTGTTTATCTAATATCTTGGTGACCAAAAAAAAATTTTTAATGGAAGTGATCCGTTAATTTTTCTGAATACATACGAATCTTTTCAGATTTTTAAGTCAACTTTGAAATTTGTGTTTTTTCACCCCATAAAAAACACAAATTTAAAAGATAACCTAAAAAACTGAAAAAATTCACACGTATTCAGGAAAACGTACGAATCATTTTCATAGCAAAAAAAAGTGGGTCACCAGGATATTTGTTAAACAATAATTTTTTTCTTCAAATTTGTTAATAACATTTTCTAATTATTATTATGTGAAATTAATCTTTTCAGCACTTTCCATATGCACACATTTTTTCAGATTTTTATATCATCGAAAAGTGTTTGCAATTCTCTCTCAATTTTCTCGAATTTATGAAAAACCAACTCTTTTCGACAGGACCTCCTTAAGGAGGACCCGGGCAACAAATAAGTGACTTTACTCGCCTGTTAGTCGATGGGATCGCACAAGCAATGTACTATCGTCGAATACACAAGCAATGCAGTCACTGTATACACTATAACTTAATAATATATTTAGTGGCCGCAAAGTGCGTCTTAATCTACCCCTCTTATAAATGCGTGTATGAAACACACGGGTGACTTAACTGTAACGGTGAACGAGGCTGCGTTGAGCGCGGGAGAAGGTTCGAGAGATCGCGAGGGACCGGGTGTGCTAATGGGGCGAGTTCGAAAGCCGGCTTAACTCTCGAAATAAAGTCCGCTCGTGTTCGGTAATTTGTGAAAGTTATTGCCGGCCGAGACTCCTGCCGGGGAGCCGTCCGGTCGCGTCCTGTGCTGGATGATCGCGGAGTAACGATCATCGTGGCCAGCAGCGAGAGCTGAAAGATAAGTCGTGGATGGAATATGAGGGGTCAGTGATCCCTATGATCTCGGATATAATTGATTGTTTATATGGGGAAATTCCCATAAGCGACACACTGACAAATGTGGTTTGTATTTGTTTAGTGAGATCCTCCAGGAAAAAGTTGATGAGTCATTACATATATCGTTGTCGATCTTTTCGTGGTCTGATTGCGTCCGTCGATATCGTCGGAGACATTTGGGATCGGGATCAAGTTTTTTTTTGTTGGTTATGTCAAATGTCAAAACTGACACAAGGAGACACGGATGATAATTTTACCTTGAAAATGTATGCGAAAAACATAAAGGAGCAGATTTTTGCCATTTTCTGAGCGATAGTCGGGTGTCTGAATTCTGGTATAAAAAATTCATTTTTCTTTTTCAGAATCATTTTAAAAAGGGTTGAAACCAGTGTTTTCAGGGATAGAATATGCCACTTAAAAATGATGGTATGGGTAAAAAATCGATATTTCTATGAAAAAAATATTAAGATCTGATATAAAGAGGGTGATTTTCGTTTTATAAAATCACTTTAAAAAGGGTTGAAATCAGTGTTTTCAGGGGTAGAATATGCGACTTGAGAACGATGATATGGGCCACAAATCGATATTTCGAAAAAAAAATTAAGATCTGATATAAAGAAGTCGATTTTCGTTTTTCAAAGTCACTTTAAAAAGGGTTGAAATCAGTGTTTTCAGGGGTAGAATATGCGACTTGAAAACGATGATATGGACCACAAATCGATATTTCGAAAAAAAAATTAAGATCTGATATAAAGAAGTCGATTTTCGTTTTTCAAAGTCACTTTAAAAAGGGTTGACATGAGTGTTTTCAGGGGTAAAATATACGACTTGAGAACGATGTTATAGGTCAAAAATCGATATTTCGAAGAAAAAATATGAAGAGGCGTATAAACGAACTTTATAAAATATAAAATTCTGATACAACTCTAACCTTCATCCTTCCTAGGATGAACATTTTCCTACCCCACATAAACGGAAACATCGTTGCGGCTATCGACAGACAAAAAGTAACAAAAAGTCGCCGCGAGGGCAGCGTCCTGACCTTGTAATCCTGACCACCGTCTTTTTTTTTTTTTTTTTTTTTTTTTTCTTTTTTCACCATCCTTCGTAATCGCTTCACCGGGTAACCTCGTCGACAGGACAAAGATCGGATTCCAATCGCATGTCCGGCTCGGCAGGAATCCGCGCGGCGGATAGAGACGAAAAGAGCGCGGCGCGCGGCAGGAAATACTCCGCGCCGCGGCGATTCGCGGCCGTCCACCGAGCCATAGCGATGAAAGATCACGGGGTAATGCAATATCAGCTTCTCTCTCCCGGCATAGAGATAATGGCGTGACCGTATTACCAGCCACGATACGCCAATTAGCGTCAGCCAAGTCGACGATGAAGTTATAGCCGGGTAGGTCGCTCGAGTGCCTTCCACCATCTATCCACCCTCTCCGCGCGCGGCCCGCGCGCTCTCTTTAATGCTTTTTCTCCCTCCGGCGACTCCCGCGCTCTCGGGTTCGCCTCCGTCACTCATCTGATTTTCTCATTCGTCTCTTCTTTCCGCTCGCGCCGCGTGATCCTTGTTATGCGAGAGCTCGATCCGAAATTGCAGATTTCTTCTCGCGCTATAAAATTACAATTAGGCGGTGGACGGACGAGGCGAAGAAAAAAAAAAAAAAAAAAAAAAACAAGCGGGTAGCTGAGGAGAAAATGTTCGGAACTCGGTTGCCCGTGGACGGTTTATGCTTAAGGAGGTAGTCTCGGTACAGTCCCGTCACATGAGATTGAAGTTTACAACGTTGGAATGCAACGAAATTCAGAAAAAAGAATAATTTTAATTAACCCAAATTATTGAATAATAATCTGAGCATTACATAATTATTTAATTAACAATTTCATCACTTGTGTTAAATAGAATTAATTTTTTTCTGAATTTCGTTGCATTCCAACGATGCAAACTTCAACATCATCCCGTCACATGTGAGTTTCGAGGGAAATTTCGAACCCTTCTCGATGAGATAATAATCTGAAAAAAATTAAGAATGTAGAAGGTACTGAAAAGATTGATTTTGTGTAATAATAATTCCAAAATGTTATTAAGAAATTAATGAAAAAATGAATTGTTCAACAATTTACCCGGCAAGCCAACTTTTTTTTTCTAGTGAAAATTGTTCATTCATTTTTCTGAATACGTATGAATTTTTTTAGATTTTTGTGTAATTTTTTTAAATTGCTTTTTTTAGGCAAACTGGGCGGCGAAAACCGCTATTTAAAAAAATTACCCAAGATTCTGAGAAAATTCATACGTATTCAGAAAAAATAATTAATAATTTTCATCAGAAAAAAATTGGGTTGCCGGGTAATTTGTCGAACAATCCATTTTTTCACTAATTTGTTAATAACATTTTGAAATTATTATTACACAAAATCAATCTTTTCAGTACCTTCTACATGCTTGATTTTTTTCCGATTATTATCTCATCGAGAAGGATTCGAAATTTCCCTCGAAACTTACATGTGACGGGACTGTACCGAGACTACCTCCTTGACAACCGGTAATAATCCACAGGCGAAGCAGCGATGAAAAACTAAATATAATATTACTTTTTTTTTTCTCTTCCTACTGAATCGTCGCTCTCGTTCGAGAGTCTTCGCGGTGTTCCCACGTGAATCTCCCGCGATAAACCTGGCGAAATAAAGGCGATCGTATATATACATCCTATACATACGGCGCATACCGTAAATAGCTGAGCTCAAGGAGAGATCGCTGCGCGTTGGCCGAAAAAAAATGCGGACAGTTACGGAGCTCAAGATAATGCTAATGACTCCCGGGTTTTGCATGCACGATACCCGGGCACGTCGAATCGTAGAATCGATCGCTTAATTGCCGATTGTCAACGTGAGAACTGTTTGCATTCGATCGGCAACGAGCGATCGATAATTCCTCGATCTTTGTGTGCTCCGTCAAGCGGCTCGAACGGCCGGAGACACGCGGGCGTTTCTGCTGCACCTGAGGTCTAAGCCGCGGATTTCTTTATCGGTCTCGTTAGATCGATTTCTAACGATGCCAGAGGCGAACGCACGGATTTATCGGACGTGCGGCGATAATGCTTTCGTTCATTACACAAAATATAGCGATGAACGGCTCGAGGAAGACCTCGAAATGTCGTTCGGCACGTGGGACATGCGATTCGCGTGGCGTTAAGGTCACAAGAAAAAAATGATTTAGCTGGGTCGACTTTTGTTCACAGTCACCAACTTTTTTTCCTAGTCTGAGAAAAATTTGTTTTGTGAAGCTAACGAATTTATTTTGCTTCGCCAATCATTTTTTCGCCGATAACAAATATTTTTGCCAGGCTAACAAAAAGCATTAATTATTAAGAAATTAATTTTCCCAATTCAACAAAAAGTATTAGTATATAAAAAAAATCAATTTTCCCCTTTAGCAACGATCCTCAGTCGTTTTGGTTAGATTCCGTCCAGACCATCAATAAGCAGCCAAAACTCCCGATCACAAGTCAACGTCGCCCTCGCCCTGTGATCATGCAAAATGTTCAACTCATTTAAATTTGTTCGCCAAATCGGCAACTATTGGTACGATAACAAATATTTTTGCTAGGCTAACAAAAAGCATTAATTATGAAGAAATTAATTTTCCCAATTCAACAAAAAGTATTAGTATATAAAAATATCAATTCTCCCTTCAGCAGCGATCGTCAGTCGTTTTGATCAGATCCCGTCCAGACCATCAATAAGCACCCAATATTCCAAATCACAAGTCAACAAAATTCCCAACTCAGCCCCCGCATATTTTCCCACATCGCAGCGACTAATTCACCGACGCACCAACCAACCAAAAAAAAAAAAAAAAACCAACCAACCACTTCGGCTCCACGTCCTCCACGTCGTGTTTCTCCCAGCGTCACCGCCGCGCAATCCCTTTGAACGCAGCATAGCCCAGCGTCGTATTCCCAGCACGAAGAATGCGCCGATATCGCGTTTGAGATCCCCGCTGAAAAAATGTTCTAACGAATGGAGGTGACAAGGCCGGTTGGACTCCGCGGGCCGCGGGTTAAAATACGCTCGCCGAGGGTATCCCGAAGGGTCGTAAGTATAACCGCGCAGGCGCGCACGGGGTGTACGTCGCACTTTTCACCGCGCGCGCACTTTTTGCATCCCCGTGGAGAGGAGCGAGCGCGACGCACAGACCGGCGACGCTGGCGCGGAAAGCGACGCGGAAAAATTAAGCATCTCGTTCCGATCTATCCGAGGACGGCAGAAGCGGCGGCGGAGCTTCGTTACAATTCCGCTGGTTAGTAGGTTGAATGGAAGGCACGAACACGACCGCGGTACGCGAATAAGTATTCACGTTGGGCTCTCCCCGTTGCTACTTCGCAGTCTTCCCGATCTTCCCTATTCCACCCGTGGTAGCGGCTCTCCATCTCCTCCTATCTTTCGGCTCGGCGGCTCTCCCGCCGAGGACGTCAAGGGGGAGGGAGCCGATTTTTCGCGGAGAGAGAGAGGGAGCCACTTATCCGCGGCCTGAGCGCGCGGCCGACATATTTAAGACCGGTAGTCGCTTGTTTATGCGTGAACTCCGAGGCTCACGTGGCTCTTGGGTTGTACCAACTCGCCGCGTGCGCGCGCGCGCGGCTACCGGCGAAACGAGCCGATATCCCCGAGCAACCGGACGACTGATTTTTCCGCCACCGACGTCTTTTTACCCCCCGAGCTTCTTATACGCTTGTAGAGTCCGCTGACATCGAGGGAAAAAGTTTCCTTGATCCTGAAGAAATGGGTGGATTGCATTTTTTTTATTGATTTCAATGAAATATGTGATGATTTTATTTTAATTGTGAAATCAGAATTATTTTCGAAGGGAGTATTTTGTGAAGTTCATATTATAATTATATTGAAATTTATATTCAAAAGAAATTATTATAAATAAAATAACCGGAATTTCAAATATAATTTGATGTGACATTATATTCATGGAAAAGTAAAGCAAAGAAAAGTAAAGATAATTATAATAACTAATTATAATCAATAATTAGATAATTATATTGAAATGTATATTTAAAAAGTTATTATAAATAAAATAACCGGAATTTCAAATATAATTTGATGTGACATTATATTCATCATTCGAATATGACATTTTTTTACTTTTACTCATTCGTTTTTTACTTTTATCATTCATGCATAAAAAAATTGCGATTTATAAATATTTCTAAATAAAAACCTCGAAAAAAAAAAATAAAAACCTTGGTTAGGAACCGAAATAAGTATTTCGGTTCCTAACCAAGAACTTGTTCGACATAACCTATAATTTGGTTGATTCGATCATTCAAAGAAAATATAATATTAACTTAAGGATACTAAGTACTTCATTGACGTCAAAGAAATGTTTCATAGGTCGAGATTTCAAGGAAATTTCATTGAATCAAGGACACTTTTTCTCTCGGTGTGCACACACATGGATTATCCGCGTATCCGCGCATGCGCCGTGCGTCTCTTTGTCCGCGCGGTCACCTTCCATCCGCGGTTGCTTGTCGAACAATCCATTCTTTCACTAATTTGTTAATAACATTTTGGAATTATTATTGTGCAAAGTAATCTTTTCAGTACCTTCTACATGCTTGATTTTTTCCGGTTATTATCTCGTCGAGAAGGGTTCGAAATTTCCCTCGAAACTCACATGTGACGGGACTGTAAATGTGTACTTCATTGACGTTAACGAAATGGTTCACAGATCGAGATTTCAAGGAAATTTCATTGAATCAAGGACACTTTTTCTCTCGGTGTGCACACACATGGATTATCCGCGTATCCGCGCATGCGCCGTGCGTCTCTTTGTCCGCGCGGTCACCTTCCATCCGCGGTTGCATTTCCCGCGCGTTCGTTTGCGCAGCTACGTGAACGGGATACCAAACGACGATTCCCGGTATCCACGCACAGCGCGCAGCCGCCGCCGCCCCGCGTTCGCGTTGATAGGGGATAACCTCGAGCAAGCCGGAAGAGGCCGAGGCGCAAGAAGAAGAAGAAGAAGATCCGAACGGGAATGGACTGAGGCTGAGGCGCAGCGACGCTCGCGGCGCTGGGTGTATACACAGGATGGGCCGGCTGCCGTGGCTTCTTCGCCGCGGCTATGATACGACAACCCCGCTCGCTGTATTCCTTATGGTTTGTCCGCGATCCAGCCCGCTTTCCGCTCCGCTCGCTGGCTAGACTTTCTGACGGACGAGCTGCGGTAGCTGACAAGTTGCCCCATTACGCCTCGCCTATGCCGTATGTGTGCCACCCAGAGTGGGCAGCTCACGTTCCCAGCAGGATCCCCATGTTCGCGACTCTCGACTCTCGAGTCTCGCGTCTCTCTTTCTCTCGGTGGACGCGTCTTCCGTGGCCCTCGTGGTCTCGTCATATTCCAAGCCTTCGTTTCCTTCCCTTGCGTTTTGTCTTTGTCTATCGCCACTGGTTTCCTTGGAGCCTCCTGCGCCTCCTGCTATCCTAACCCTGTGTCGTATCTTTGGTTTCTTGTTGCTTTTCATTTTTGTCTTCGTGGTCCTCTTCATTGTTTCAGGGTCCTTGTGCTGATCTTCTCGTCGCTCCCTCGATAATTTACATTTTTTTAATTTTTCCCAGAATTTTAAAGCCGGAAGTTGAGTTGTATTTTTTCGCGAAATTTTTTTTTGTTTCGCGAAGTTCGAAAACCCTATCCGATGAGAAATTTCCCGCTGATTCCGAAAAACACCGTTGTTTGCCCGAAAAAGAGAAAATTCGATAAGAAAAACGCAAAAAATGATTTTTCACTTTTTTCGAAATTTCGACACTTCGCTAAAATCGAGGATACTTTTTTTTCGGTCGACCGAACCTGGATTTCCTTTTTGCGTTTCAGAGAAAACTCTATAACGAAGAGAATGCCGCAAGGCGGAATGCAATATCTTGATTTTTTTAATTTTTTATAGAATATTAAATTCAGACCTCCAAAAATCGCAAAAAAACGAAAGGGGTACCCCTTCTAAAAATTTGCGATTCTTGAAGACTTTAACATCCTGTAAAAAATGCAAGAATCAAGATATCGCGTTCCGCTTATACAATATTAATAATTTTATTTAATTTTATATTAATTTTTAATTAAACGTTTAATCATAACAAAAAACAATTATTTATGAAATTATTATGCTTTATCGATCCTTCCTCCCGTCTCCTTTCCCTTCACCGCTCTATCTCGGCTCTCCTCGCGTTCACCGCGTCTTCCGCTTTTCTCGCATTTGCGCACGACTTGCGCGGCTGCATCCGAGGATCCTCCTCGCGGTCAGGTAGCAATTAAGACGTTGCTGGTCGCGCGCTTGGCTGCAGCTTCAAACTCGACCGGGCACCTCGTTTCACCGGGTGGACCTGCGAAGAGGCTCGACGTGGTACATACGAGCGCGGTAGCGCGAACCAACGGACACGCAACGAGAGTGGCCGTGTCATGAGGTCTGCGTGCAGTTGCGGCGAAAGATACTCGCGAAGGAGCAGAAGAGTTAATGCGGCTCGCGGCTCGACGGTTTGAGGTGTGGTAACCTTTGGGATTACCGGCGGCGGAGGCGGCATTCCGCCACCTCCCGATACACTCGGAGGCCCGAGGGCTCTGTGCCACTGCGTATACGAGATGCCGGTTCTGCTGCACTTCACACAACGATCAGCCAGTGGCGAGAGATCGGCGCACGCGGACTGCTGATGAATTCCTGTCTAGTCAGGCGTGTGATACATAGTTGCGTCCGCAGAGGGAATGAAGTATTGATAATTCATCCAATTCCCGTATCCCATTACATTTTATCGCAGTGTTCTAAGATGCAGGAAGGCGGGAATTCGGTTTTAAATTCGACACTAAAAACCAACTGGAAGGATAGCGGATTTTTTTTAGGTAAATATATCCATATTTCACTTTAAAAAAACTTTAAGTGAAATATATCCATATTTCACTTTAAAAAAACTTTAAGTGAAAAATATCCAGATTTCATTTCAAAAAAACTTTAAGTGAAATATATGCATATTTCACTTAAAAAAACTTTAAGTGAAACGAATAGAATTGTCATTCAAACTTATTGATTATTTTTCATATCAGTAATATTAGTTCTCCGCGCAGACGTCGAGCGTCACGCCACTCAATCCGGGAATCACGGTCATCACTGCATTGTTGAGCTTTTCGAGGGAAGCCAAGACGTCGTAGCCCGTGATTCGCCGTTCCTCAGCTCGGTCTCCGCGCTCGAAGGCGCCAGGATGAAATACTCGCCAGACCTCGACTTACCTTCATTCCCGCGGCGCGGCGTCTCATTCGCCCCTCCGAGGGGGATTTAAGAAGCAGACGCGAGAATGGCGCAGCAACACCGCGCGACGAGTGCGCGGCTCACCCGCTAAATTTCGAGCGGGTATTTCGCGTGCGCAGTTTCGGCAAATGAGGGAAGAAGCCGCTTTACTACGTAGTATATAGAGGAGGTGCGGGCAAAACGGGACATGCGGGCAAAACGGGACAGCGTTTTTTTTTTTTCGGTTCCAACTATTTTTGCTTTAAATGCAAATTAAATTAATTAAATAAATTTAAATAAATTTAAATAAAATTTTATTTTAAATGGGACAGACCCCTATTTCGTCAAAATCGCGTCTAAACGACACAATTCAACGCATGTAAACGGAATATAAAGATTTGTAACAATTTTGAGTGTTTTAAGCAATTTGCCTTTAGAAAAGTCATTTTGAAAGAAAAAATGATTTTTTTGCTAAATAACCATTAAAGATGATGTTGAGTATTAAAAAAAACACGTATCTCTGAATTTGGGGGTCTGTCCCATTTCGCCCGCACTTTTTTTTTTTTTTGCCGACCCTCAAAACTGATGGTTGGAATCGAATTTTTTGATCAAAAACAATCGAAGTACACTTTTGTTTTCCTCATAAAACCATTTTTCGCTTATGCGTCCCGTTTTGCCCCGCACCTCCCCAATAAGAGTAGGGAATCTTCTCGCGTAGAGGAGGACCAGGAGGAGGCTGTGGCGGGGGGTAAAGGAGGGGGGGAATACGGCACAACATACACACAGGTCTGCAAAAGCGAGCTCGCTAGAGCTCGCAAAGAGCGCCAAACTACGGTCCTTAAACTTGATTGCGAACCAGCAGGTTGCAAGCCACTTCATCGCTAATTGTAATTCGACGTTTAGCTCTTGTCGGCGGGCGGGAAGAGGGATGAGAAAGGGTGTAAAGAGGTAAGAGTGGGACGAAGGGCGGCGGGGAGGGTTGGGGAGTGAGAGAAAGAGGGAGCAACCGGCGGGCCCGTAATTTTAATCCACCATTGTCGAAACGGTCGCGCCCGAGCGCTGAAGAAGCCTCGTGAAATTAATGAACTTAAGCCCGGTTGTGTAGCGTCGCGCACTGCGCCACCGGCGTCCTTTTCCGATGCCTCTGATGCTCGCTCTACCCACTTTATGCCGTTGGCGCAGCCTCTGTCGGTACAGTCGGACAAAGTAAATCGACGATCGTGAGAAAGACTCGGTCTATATCTACCTTCTGCTCCCCCCCCCCCCCCCCCGGCACTCCCGGCCATCTTTCGCACTCTGGAAATCAAGTTGACGAGTTCCGTGAAGTATTTAATGTTACAGGAAAAAAAAAAAATGAAAACGACGGTGGCTGCGATAATAATGCGGATTACGGGTTAACAAGACGTTCGTGTATTACACGTTGCCGAACTAAATGAGGTTTCAATTGCGGGTATCCGTCGATATAGACGCAGCTCGTCATCGTAAATATGCTCCGTATTAATCGCAGGTTGCTGTTTGTTATTTTGTATCACCTACATTTAGTTAATTGTAGGAATGATTAATTTCCCTCGTGAAAAAAATATATTTGAAGGATTTTTAAAAGTTTATTTTTGAGTGTAATAAATATACTTTTTACGAAAAATTAGTTATGTCGAATATGCTTTTGGATGTACTTAAAATTGATGTTATGTTACTTGAAATATACTTGAAATATACTGAAATATACTTCTCATGTATTCAGCATGTATTTAAAATGAATAATAAGTATAAAATATATATTTCAAGTATATTTTGTATATATTTTTGAATATAACGAAAAATATAATTTTCACTATACTTTTTTCCATGGGGTTTATCAACTTCGTAATTAGTTTTTACATTTGCCATTTTTTATGCATAGCTTCATTTTGACGTATCTTTTTGTGTTGTGTCGGATCTCGTAGTCCTAGAACGTTGTAATAAATAATAAATAAATAAAAGATAATAATAGTCATTTTAAATAATAATAAAATAATAATAGCAATAATAAATAATAATAAAATAATAATAGCAATAATAAATAATAATAAAATAATAATAGCAATAATAAATAATAATAAAAATAACCAAAATCTAACCGCAAATGCGATAGATCCACCTGCGCGAGGATTAATGAACTGAACTCGAACGACGAAAGTATATCCTGTGTGGTACAAAAAGTGCTGGACACAAATTCGGGTGTTTGACGTCACAGGTGCGGCCACCACGTTCAGCGTCGTTCCCCTCTTTTTTTTTAAATATTTACCTTCCCGTCGTGTCGTCCGCGCGCTTTGGAATTCCAATAACCAATAAATAAAGCGCTAAACATACGCGGCTTGTTTTGATAAGAAGGCATCTTTCTTTCTTTATTCTTTAAACCTCCCACATGCCAACGCGGCGGCGGCTCTCCGTGTGCGTCGCGCGTAACGCTTTATTCGTGAACATCGGGCATCGCCGCGGATTCTGCGGTTTCTCGTTCCGTTGCTTCCAGCGCACCTTAAATCACTACCGATGTCCGACAATAGGACTAATCCTGATTCATGCCCATCGCGCGGAGTTTTTTTTTTTCTTTTTTTATTTCCCCCTTCCGTGCCGCGCCTTTCGCGCGGACTTCTGAAACTCTCGTTCCCCACAGCCCCGGACATATTTTTGGTAAATCTAAAACAAAAAAATCAAACAACGTTTTTAATTTCGTGACAATTTTCATCAATGTTGGGAATTAATTTTCTCGCTTCGAACATAAAATTAAAATTATCCTCGAATCAGACAATTCACTTCGAATCGCTGCAGCCTAATGAATTTTATTTTTAATGTAATTTCGAGAGTCCCGATTCGGAGTATCCGAAAATCGCATTTTACTGTATAATCAGGAAAACGTTGCGGTGCATTTGTGATGACGTTGAAATTTGCGTCGTTGCAATGCAACGACATTAGAAGAAAAAAAATTAATTCCATAAAAATGTAAATAATTATTACGTATTTGTGATGACGTTGAAGTTTGCATCGTTGCAATGCATCGAAATTATACAAAAAATTAATTTCATAAAAATGTAAATATTTCACCTCCTTTATGGCATGAAATCAATTTATTCAGTGATGCTCTTAGCCGTTATAATAAATTTTTAGAGCCCCTGTGATCATTTGAGTTTATTAATATTTTGTTATTTTTAATTTCTTTGCATTGCAACGATGCAAACTTCAACGTCACCATTTGCGGTGGTTCGACGCCCGCAAATATTGTTGTATTCCAACTTATATATAGTTACATGAAACCCGCGTGGCCAATCCGTCGAGGACTTCGCGTCGAGCGTATCAGGCCTGATATTTCGACACCGCATCTGCACCCACAGCCCGACGCTGTGGGCGGACAAAAGTGAAAGCGAGATTATATACCGCACGCTGCATCACGTGTACCACAGTCGCCGTATACCGTACGGCGAGTGCGGTAAACACTGACGGGTAACGCGTGCGACCGCGCCGACTGTGCAGCGGGCGTCGCGACGACGACGCGCGTCGTCCGATCCCATCGATAATGCTCCGCGTTTACTTTTTTATTCCCTCGATACACACGACGACGGCCGCGACCGACGCTCAACCGGTGCATTCTTTTCCCGATACCGCGCGACACGCGCGTCACGCGCGGCACAGTCGGAAGATCGAAAGGCTTTCGATCCACTCGATCGCGGGACAATTCGCCGCGTCGCACCTGCATCTCGCCTCCCATCGCACGTGTTCCACACCGAAAAGCAACAAATCGTCTCATTGTCCGCGTGTCGCGGCTCATTATGCGTCCGTTCGACGAATTCAATTTTCATGCGCTTGTACAACGATTAGGCGCGGAATGTACGGGGCATTCCGCGTCAGAGGGACTCCGGAATTACTCACCATTTTTATTATTTTTATTTTACTGACCAATTTAATTTATTTGTTTTTTTTTTACTGAACAATTTAATTTATTTGTTTTTATTTTACTGACCAATTTAATTTATTTGTTTTTATTTTACTGACCAATTTAATTTATTTATTTTTATTTTATTGACCAATTTAATTTATTTGTTTTTATTTTACTGACCAATTTAATTTTTAATTTTTTTATTTTACTCGCCAATTTTATTTATTTATTTATTTTTCAATTTTATTCGCAATTTATTTCCCAAAAAGTTGTTGCACTTTTTTCGTGATTTCGTTTCACCCGAATTGTTGGATCAATTTTGTTAAATATGGGTTTTGCATGGACAACAACAGACGCCAAATTTGTACGAATTAATTAGTATCGCAGACTCTCGACAATTTCTAATTACCGTATGAGACAAAATCAACGTACGCAAAAAAATGTCGTGACATTGTTAATTATGTTTGCCAAAAAATTATCGCACCATTTTCGAACTTCGTTTCACCCGAACCGTTCTATACATTTTTTTAAATACGGGTTTCACATGATGCAGCAACAGAAGCCAAATGTGCACGAATTAATTAGTGTCACAGACTCCCGACAATTTCTAATTATCGTATGAGACGAAACTTCACGTACGGAAAAAAAAAGTTCGACAATGTTTCCACGACAATACACGAGGCAATTAATCTCGTGGCATACCTCAGAAAGTTTGCACGCCCGTGCAGACAGTGCAGAGGCTGCGCGAGGTGGAAATAGAGGCGGTGAAGAGTCCAACGAGGACGAAGACGTCGAGGAGACGCGAAGCTCGTGAGTGGCTGCAGAAATGCGAGGCAGATGCAGCCCTAGTGTTGGCATTCGCGAGAGTAAGGAACCTCGGTAAACAAAAAAAAATAAAAATAAAAAAAAAAAAACAAAAAAAAATAAAAGGAAAGAGCAGTAAGCATGTACGTAGGTACCTAGCTATATGTTTATATGTAAAGAGAAACTCGCGAGGAGACGCGAGGGAAAAGAGCGAGGTGGAGAGAAGGAGTTCGGTGTATGTATCGAATGCCCCGGTGCATACCGTCACGTAGAAACCGGCGGAGTCTTCTTTGCCTTCGGACGTTTCTCGGATACTACTATAAGCTCGGGTATAGAACGACGAGAGACGCCGCCGCGCGATCGCGAGCCGCACCAACCAGCTTCAGAAGCACACGTGCCCGATCCCGAGCCGATGCACACGTGAATGCTACAAACTACTGCAAACCGAACGTCGTACGTACGGTAGAATGTACACCAATACGTCGCGCGCATTTGTACATACGACTTTTATACTCCCAACCCGACGACGAACTTTTACCCTCCTGCGATTTCGCAACGCGAATTTTTTTCGTGACACTGTTTTTATATAGCCAACATCCGTAATGTTTTTTTTTGCCTTAAGGTAGTCCTTTCGTTAGTATTTGTTTCGTATAAATTTGAGCAAGTGTTAGAGAGAATTGCAGACACTTGTCGATGGTATAAAAATCGGAAAAAATGCAGGTACATTAAAGGTACTGAAAAGTTGAATTTTAAATAATAATAATTCGGAAATGTTAGTGATAATTTGATGAAAAGAATAATTGTTTAGCAAATATTCTGGTGACTCAAGTTTTTTGTTGATGAAAATTGTTCTTTCGTTTTTCTGAATACGTATGAATTTTTTCAGATTTTTAAGTAATCTTTGAAATTTGTGTTTTTTTATATGGAAAATATGTGAAAATTCAAAGTTAACTCTAAATTCTCAAATAATTCATACGTATGCAGAAAGACAAACGAATCGATTTCATCCACAAAAAAATTGGGTCACCGAAATATTTGTTACACCATTTTGCTTCCTCATAGAGGAAGCTTTGTTTTCGTGAAAATTTTTTTTTTCGAGATTTTCATGTTAACATACTTAGAATCACCTAAAACGTCGAGAAAAGTGGTCTAGAAAATATGTCTGTATGTGTGTATGTGTGTGTGTGTGTGTGTGTGTGTGTGTGTATGTATGTATGGTCCAGGCACCGAACATTCAATTGTTCATAACTCAGGAATGGCATGGTGGATCGAGCTAAAAATTGGCACGGAAGTAGAGTATTAAATCCTCTGTAATTCACATTTTTTTTAAATTAAATATATCCATGTATACAAATTTTATCGAATTTTTAATTTTTCAAAAAAATGGCGTGAACGCTCTAACTTTCGTAAAAGTTCGACGACTCAGCTATATACTTCATCATAAATAAAGACACGTTCAATGTTGTTTGGTATTGAATTTCAGCGAAATCGGTAAAGCGGTTCCGGTTTTATAGAATTTTGAATTTTTCGAAAAAAATAAATTTTGCTCTATATCACGTCGAATCTCATCAACTGAACCAAAATATTAAACAGTCAAAAAATAACATACAGCGTTGCCACGTATAAAATTTGGTGACGATTGGTAAAGTCGTTCGGATTTTACGCTGTTATGCATTTTTGAAAAAATTAAGATTTTCGCTGTAACTTATAGAAAAGTTATTAAAGTAAGTCAAAACTTTGTATCTAATCAAAATTAGATGTAACGGTGTTTGTAACGGAGTTTTTTTGTTCAAATTTAAAAAAAAGTGCAAAGATTTGTTCAAATTAAAAAAAAGTTGCAAAGTAGAACTTTGCACACTGCTTCCTCATTAATTCCCCTTTTTCACAAAGCTTCCTCTATGAGGAAGCCAAAGTTAATAAATAAGCTTCTTCATAGAGGTGGCTTTGTGAAAAAGGGGAATTAATGAGGAAGCAGTGTGCAAAGTTCTACTTTGCAACTTTTTTTTTTATCAATTTGTTAATAGCATTTTAGAATTATTATTACACAAAATTAATCTTTTCAGTACCTTTAATGTGCATGCATTTTTTCAGATCTTTATATCATGGAGAAGTGTTTGTAATTCTCTCTAACATTTGCTCGAATTTATGCTAAATGAATACTAACGAAAGGATTACCTTAATCGATACAAGAGCTGTGGATTTTGTAAAGCCAAAACACAGTCACTAGAATTTTGTTATTGACATTTTTGATTTTGCACGAATTCATAATTGATTCTCTTTTTGTACCGAGTTGAAGAATAGGTTGAGCTAAAGATATTTTAGTAAATGACTGGAGTACGTAAACGTGAAGTGGAAGCTGTGATATTTTTACCACGATTAGTGATTAAGCTATGAATTTCGTAGAATCGACTTAGCTACTCGTCTTTCGTAATTGATACATTTTTGGTTTGACACAGTTTCATTGATTCCCGTTTATCCTCTTAGCTCAGGAATACGACGAGGTTGAAATATTTGCTTCATATGGCTGACGTACCCGAATGTGAATTGGAATCCATAATCTCGTTTGTCTCGGTCTATATTCAAGCCATGCATTTTACAAACACACCTCAGTCACTCGTCTTTTATAATTGACAAATTTAACGTTGCCACAGATTCATTGACATTCGATTATCCTTAGCTCAAGAATAAGTCGAGGTAAAATATATATTTTTCCGATAACCGACACATCGGAATGTGAATCGCAATCCGTGGTCCAATCTATCTCAATCAGTCCTCAACCTATGAATTTTACACCCACACATTAATCAATCGTTTTTCATAATTGATAAATCCTACTTTATCACAGTTTAATTAACTTTACTTGCTCCTTAGCTCAAAAACCGTCGAAAATAAAATTAAAAAATAAAAACACGGAATGTGAAATGTAAAAAAATCCCATTTATTGCAAACACTTTTCGATAGTGTGAAAATCTGAAAAAAAATCATGCACACTAAAGACACTGAAAAGATTAATTTTGCATAACAATAATTGGAAAATGTTATTAACAACTTGAAAAAAAAAAGATTAACAAATGTTTCATTGACTCAAGTTTTTTTGCATGAAAATGATTCCTTTATTTTTCTGTACACGTACGAATTTTTTTTTATCTAATCTTTGAAATTTGTATATATTTTCCACACAAAAAAACAAATTTGGGCTCGAGCTGAAACTTACTCGCCATGTCGAACAGCCAGAAAGAAATTCGCGTGTGTTCAAAAAGGGGGGTAAAAGAGGATTCGAGCTGGTAGGAAAAACGCGTGTGAGCATCGAGCCTCCATGCCTATAGAGGCTCCAAAGCCACGTGAGTGTGCGTGCGGCGTATAAGCTAATAATTCTGAGTTACTGCTAATACGAGCCGAGGGCTCGGGGCGAGCTGCTTCTGCCGCTTCTGCTGTTGCTGCTGTCTCCATCTGTCTCTCTCGCTCCCCCCTTCCCCCTCCCGATTTTTTTCTCTCTTTTTTTCTCCTCTTTCTTTGACTCCCCAACCGTGTCTCTTTCTCTCTCGCTCGTTCCCGCTCTGCCCATTGAATTCAATATGGGCTGCGCGGGGCGCGCGGGCGCCGCGCACGTTGCCATCAGGCCTGAGAGATGCGCGAAGGGATCAGGGTCCATCGAAGGTTACGTTCCAACGCGCCGCCCGGAGAGAATGCAACCCGGGGCCCGAGGATGAGGTGTGCGGGGAATGCTGCGCGCACCTTTCCTTCATCGGCCGCTCATAAGGCGAACGCGCGCGCGTCGATTAACGCTCTAAATGAATCACCGAGGGTTCCTCTTCCCCCCCCCCTTCTACCCCCCCCCCCTCCCGCGCACGATGATCTCTTGCGTGTTGCGCCCGAGCGCTTTGCCAGTGCGTTGGCTCATTCGGTTTGTGAATATAAATTAAAATAAATGTATAGAAAAATTGCCAGTACGTAACAGGCCCAAAAAAAAAAAAAAAATTGTGACGTATGGACGGATCGAATGTCAAATAAATGAATAATAATTGTGTAGAAAAATGGCCAGTACGTAACAGGCCAAAAAAAAACAAAAAACAATGGTGACGTATGGACGAATCGAATGACAAATAAATTATCAATAAATAAATAGAAAAATGGTTAGTACGTAACATGAAAAAAAAAAGAAAAAATGGTGACGTATGGACGGTTCGAATGTCAAATAAATGAATAATAAATGTACATAAAAATGGCCAGTAGGCAACAGACGAAAAAAAAAAATTGTGACGTATGGACGGATCGAATGTCACATATGGTACCTGTTTCATGTCGGCCGAGTCAAAACCTTCCCACGCAACAGCCGCACATTTTGGTGTGTCGGGTGTGAATAAAAATGTCGACCGTCATAATTTGGAGAATTTTCGCTCCATTTTTTATTCGCTCCCAAAGAGCGCGAAAATTTTAAGCGCCGAGTGCTTAAAATATTTCGATCTCGTCGTAAGCCGACTCGGAGGGGATGGACGGTCGATCATCGTCCACGGCACAAAGCGCGCGGCCTCTCCGACGCCTCGAGAAAATTAGTGTTCGGCGGGTTCGCGGGGCGAAACGAACTGTGAGACAGAGGGCGAAGAGAGCCAAGAGATTGCAGCGCGCTGCGGTGCGAAGACGGGCGTGCCGGATACGTTGCGCGTCCCGTTCCAAATTGAAAGTCACCGTAAATCCGTAAGCCGTAACGTGTGGCGCGAACCGGGCTGGAATATCTTCTCTCGTCGAAAAAAAAAAAAAATCCACAAAAATAAATGAAAAAAATAAAATAAAAATAAAAAATAAACACTACAAAAAAAAACTGAAGAGCGTGCGTGGCGAGACGATGGTTTGGCAATTTTGCCGCAGCACGTAAGGTTCCCGTCCGAAACGCGCAGCTCCGCACTCTATGGCGCACATCCTGCCGGAGCGCTCGCGATTGCACCTATATACACATATTAAAGGCTGCTATATAGTCGCGCGGAGGCCGCGCGCGCGCGCGTCCCGGAGGTCGATGCTTTGCCAAACGGGTTCGAGTGTGCTTTCGTCAAAATTAATTAATGTCGAGCGTGCGGCGCGGAGGCAACGGCGCGCCGCGTCTATAGCAACGAGAGCGCGCAGCAGCCTCGAGAGACGCAGAACGAGAGGGAGACAGAGAGAGAGAAAGAGAGAGAGATACATTTGCAGAGAGACAGAGCGAGAGGGAGAAAAAGAGAGAGAGAGAGAGATAAATGTACAGAGAGACAGAGCGAGAGGGAGAAAAAGAGAGAGAGAGAGAGAGAGATAAATTTACAGAGAGAAAGAGCGAGAGGGAGAAAAAGAGAGAGAGAGAGAGAGAGAGAGAGAGAGAGAGAGAGAGAGAGAGAGAGATACATTTGAAGAGAGACAGAGCGAGAGGGAGAAAAAGAGAGAGAGAGAGAGATAAATTTACAGAGAGACGGAGCGAGAGGGAGAAAAAGAGAGAGAGAGAGAGACAGAACGAGAGAGAGAGAGATACATTTACAGAGAGACAGAGCGAGAGGGAGAAAGAGAGAGAGAGAGAGAGAGAGAGATAGAACGATAGGGAGAGAGAGAGAAAAAAAAACGACCCGATGGGGGATGAGAACCGAAGGAGTTCAGCGCGGTTGAGATACCGGCGAAGGTGAGCGCGAGGGAGGAAGGAGAAACTGGTTCCCCTCTGCTCTCGCGCCAGTCTGCATAACGCGGCTATATAGGTGCGCGCACAGCTCGAAGCTGCCGCAAAACGAGCGAAACGCAGCAGCCGATGCCTAAGAGTCGTCGGGTCATCGATTCCGACGGATGCCGGACGCGTTCGGACGCCGGACCACAGGGCCAACATGCGGGAGCTGCGGCGGGAGCTGCGCATGCAACGTACTGGGAAGGAAATCCCGGCTGCGAGATGTACTTTGTCCTTTTTTTTTTTAGGTTTATTTATTTCGGTTGAACAAATCTGTTGTTGTTGTTGCAAAGATTGTAATAGATATTTGGAAAATAATCATACGGAAGAGAAATATTATTATTACGATATTGATCATAGTAAATGGGGATGTAAAGTATACAGCAGCAGCAACAGGAACTGCATGCAACGTGACTGGGAAGGAAATCCCGGCTATGACATTACTTTCTTTTTTGTAAGTATTTTTTTATTTCATTTTTTGTAAGTATTTTTTTATTTCATTTTTTGTAAGTATTTTTTTATTTCATTTTTTGTAAGTATGTTTTTTATTTCGTTTTTTTTTGTAAGTATTCTTTATTCCGTTTTTTTTGTAAGTATTTTTTTATTTCATTTTTTTTTGTAAGTATTTTTTATTTCGTTTTTTTTTTAACTATTTTTTTTATTTCGGTTGAAAAATCTGTTGTTGCAAAGGTTACAATAGACATTCGAAAAATAGCCATATGCACTAGAATAATTATTACGACACTTATCACATGCAAATGATGCTCTGACGTATCCAGATCGCCGTTTAAAAAATACCAAGTCACAATTTCAACGAAATTTAAAAAATCCGGAAACAGAAAGATCCGAAGACTATCGAATGAATACGAGGGAAAAACTTTAAAAAAACCTACTCATGGCTGCGAGATACCCGGCTCAGTATTGCTCTCAAGACGTTTGACGCTCAAGGAGAGAAGAGGAAGATCCCAACAGCCAGCCACACGTTGAACCCGGCGGGTCGAGCCGCACGGCGAGGTAAATTTTTCGGTGAGCGAGTGAGCGGCGGGCGTCGTTTCGCAGGGGCATAAATTTTCCTTGGCGCTGAACTCGCGGGCGGATCTGCTTCTCGCGCGCGCCACTCATCGTCGTTTCGCGAGTCCCGCGGAGTGCAGCGCGTGGAGAGAGAGAGAGAGAGAAGGCCGAGTCGCGGTGTGTATATCGTCGCGGGGCGCGTATATAAACCCCGAGTTTTCATTGCCGGCCCCGCGGTCACTCGCTCGACGACCAGCGAACTGCGCGAGCCGAGGCCTCGGATTATGGAAATGTTCGTTCGAAACCTTTGCCTCCGTGGCACCTACTGCTCTATACTGCACACTGTGAAGGCAGAAGCAGCAACGGACTCTTTATTATTGTAATACCCGGAGTTACGACCGTCCGGCCTCCCCGCGCTACGGGCTCTCCTCTGATACGAGAGTTAATTTATGAAAATTACGTGAAATAGGAGCCGCGCGCAACGTGCGTAGGGATATATAGGTGGCTACCGCGCGGTCGCCGGGAAAAAGGAGGAACGCGAGGGAAACGCGGGTACTACATTGTCGCACGGGAAGAACCCAGAAGCCCCCACTCCACTTTCTGTTTCTCTCTGCGAGCAGAAAAAAAAGATTCCCAAAAAAAAAAATTCTCTTCCTGGGACGCGGGACGTGAAAGCTGGAAAAATGAATTTTGATTTTGTGTCGCGGTTGAAATGCTTGTGATCGATGTTTTCCGCGGGGAATTATGACGATAATCCCGAATAATCTCATTATTATAATGAGATAATAATCTGAAAAAATCAAGATTCATTTTGTATAATAATAGTTCCAAAATGTTATTAACGAATTAATGAAAAAATTAATTGTTCAACAATTTACCCGGCAACCCAACTTTTTTTCTGATGAAAATTATTCATTAGTTTTTCTGAATACGTATGAATTTTTTTAGATTTTTGTGTAATTTTTTTTAAATTGCATTTTTTTAGCAAAATGGACGACAAAAACCGCAATTTTTAAAAATTAGACAAAATTCTGAAAAAATTCATACGTATCCAGAAAAATGAATGAATAATTTTCATCAGAAAAAAAAGTTGGGTTGCCGGGTAAATTGTTGAACAATTCATTTTTTCACTAATTTGTTAACAAAATTTTTGAATTATTATTATACAAAATCAATATTTTCAGTACCTCCTACATGCTTGATTTTTTTCATATTATTATGTCATCGAGAAGGGTTCGAAATTTCCCTCGAATCTCAAATGTGACGGTACTGTACCGTAATCGATGTCACAGAGAAAAAAAAGTCGGGACTTCAGTTTTGGTATTTTTCGACCATAAATCAAATCTCTGAATTCTAACATCAGGAAGGTCATTAAAATAGGGTTGACGGTATTTCGAAGGAGTAATAAACGATTTAAAATCAAGGCGAAAAGTCGATATCTTGAAAAAAAAAAAAAGTTGACGAACCGGTTTCAGTCAGTTCGGTGCACCATATCAATAAACAGCATCGAGATTATGTACAAGATAGCGTCGAACCTTCAACACGTTATCATTCTTGATTGGCTCTAGCGCAAAAAAAAGTCGCATTTCACCGCGGAATATTTTCTCCCTCGATCGCAACTCACAGTCTGTAATTAGCGTTCGCCGTTGTATTTGTCACTAAATTTCCCTGGGTTTTTTCCCTCAACGATTTTTTCCCGTTCCTCTCCGGGAGTCTCGCGCGTTCGCACGAAGAAATTTAATCTGCCCTCGCATGCGCGGATATCAGGAAATCTGCGCAGCGACGATTACGCACCCTCTAGGCCACACGACTGTAAAGCCTCGGCAATTGAATATAGTTGGAAGCAACAAAGTACCATTGGAATGAGGCAAGAAATTTAAGCCGCGCGGCGCGCCGTCGCGCTTACGCGCATAATACCCGCGGAGCGACGGAAATTTTAATTAGAATCGGTAGCCGAACGAGGCAATTCGAAGTTTATCCCAACGTGTATGCACGCGGAACCGTCAACTCCGTTAACCTGTTTTCCCTTTTCCTCTTGCTCTTTTTTCCCCCGCTTTTCACCCAATAATTGACGATCCATCGCCATCTCATTTCTTCTCTCGTTCTCTCTTTCCTATTTTATTTATTTTTTATTTTTTATCCGCTTGCGACTCATTCTCATTTTTATTTTTTGTTTTATTTTTTATTTTCTATCTACTTGCGACTTGTCATTATTATTATTATTATTTGTATTTTATTATTATTTATTTGAATTTTATTATTTTATTATTATTTATTTGAATTTTATTATTTTATTATTATTTATTTTAATTTGATTATTTTATTATTATTTATTTTAATTTGATTATTTTATTATTATTTATTTTAATTTTATTATTTTATTATTATTTATTTCAATTTTATTATTTTATTATTATTTATTTTAATTTTATTATTTTATTATTATTTATTTCAATTTTATTATTTTATTATTATTTATTTCAATTTTATTATTTTATTATTATTTACTTTGATTTTATTATTATTTATTTTTATTTTATTACTTTATTATATTTTCTTTTTTAATTTTATTATTATATTACTTTTAAAAAAAGTATTATTATTTATTTTCATTTTTATTTTTTCCGGTTGCTTTTGTTTTCGGTTTTCTACGCTATTATTTTTCTTTTTTACATTACCTTTATTCTTCAATTTAGTAAACCTAGAATTGTTCTTTTTTTTCGTTGGCGCTTTAAGGCTTTTTGTAAATAACAAAATGTAAACTTTTCGCTCCTTGCTTTCAAGGCACGAAACAAACACATCTCTCCCTCTCTCTCCTGCTTCAGAAGCCGCGCGATAGTAGCGCGCATGCGCGTCTCACGAGCCGCCGAGCGTGCGCGGCGCGTCTCGCTCAGCTGGAGCAATTACAGCGCCACCGGGCGAGTTAAGTCGCGACTTTGCGGTCTCGGCCGCGGTTCCATCGGGACTAGCCGGCACTACCGGCGCGCGCACGTCTCGCCGCGTCTCCCCTGCGCAGACTCGCTCGCGCAGCGAGCGAGTCTGCGCGTCGGCGACTCGGCGAGTCAGCCGACTGACCGTGCAGGCACGCAGTCACCTCTCGATTGCCACTCGGCGCTCTTTCTCGCTCGCTACTCGCTTTCCACGACGGCGAATCGTCTCGCAGGGTGGGACGAGGGGGGGTGGGGGGAGACCCGCGCGCCACGACCCGGTACTGTTCTCCGCTCACCCACGACAGTCACGTGTACGTGATTAGTTATTACATACATATATGTGCATAGAAACAATGCCGCGCGTCGAGACACGACCCGTGTACACCGCGCGCCGCGGCCGATCCTGTCGACTGTCGAATGCTCAGCTCGCGCGCACACCTAAACCCATTATCGAGCACACCGGGCTGGCGCACCGGGTAATACACACACACACACACACACACACACAGCGCGTCTAATATATCGCGGCTGCGTACTTAGGCTGAAATTCCATTTCGTGTCCATTATAAAATGTAATAAGCTATCGGGGGGCTAAGGTACGTGTCAGGGACTTTTATGATGCGAATGGTAATGCGGCTGTGGGAGCCTCGACCTCGCGAGAGGGCGATTTTTATGGTGGGGATCAACTTCACGGGTTTTATAGTTTTTTCTGAGCGGTGTCGATTAGTGTCGCGGTTTGGCGGATTCGGGGAGACAACTGCGGATGTTGGGGAGGGGATTTTTGGTTATTGTTGAGTTGTTTGTTGGGGCGAATGCGCTGAGACATTTTTCGGGGTGTTGGATTAGAAAAAAATTCTTTGATTTCAAAAAATCTTCTTGAAATTTCCGGCCTTTGAGATTTTTCTTTGTTTACGATGAAATGATATATTTAGTGTTTTTTCTTTAAATAATCTGAAACTCAATGAAACGTCGTAAAATTGAATTAATGCTAATCAGAAATAATTTCTTTAATCAATTGAATCGTTTTTAATTTATTTCAACATTTTCTTCGAGAGACAAAGAAAAATAAATGTGACATTGAAGAACTGAACATAAGTAAATACGAAGTAATGAAAATATGTGAATACAAAAAATGACGAAACAATAAATTAACGAAATTCCTATTTTCGAATTTCATTGTCATTTCCTTCCGTCCACCGAGCCCCACGTGAAATTCTTCAAACGTGTCGGTACACAACGTAGAGTCATAGTTATCCCGGCACTCAAACGACAAAGTTAAAATAAGCCTCTCACGTGTTGCGCGCCCCGCTTCTGGCCTGCCGGAGACTCGCGAGAGTCCCAGACGACAGTATTTAAGTGGCCGTGCCCGATTGCTTCTCGCGCTCTTTTTCTCCTCTCTCGGGTTGTCTCCGAATATAATTGTTTCGTTCGGTAGGCGAGAGACCCGCGAGCGGTTGGTGCGCGCAAAGCTTCGGTAGCCAATTCTCGGCCGATTGGCGCGACGTTCAGCCGCGGCTTAATGTCGGCGAGACTTCGTGTTCGCGGCGCACGCAGCGTTGTTTCAATCCCACTTGTTATGGGACGTTACGCGAGCGAATCCGCGGCCCGCCTGAAATTAAGCACGCTCGTTACTGCCACCCCGAACACACTCCGCGCCGGAGTCAAGTCTCGCGAAGAGCCCGCGGAATAACGAAAATATATTGCGAATGTGACTCTGCCACTGCTACTTTGAAGCACGATTTTTTTTAAGGTAGTACGAGCGGTACAGTCACGTTAAATGTGAGTTTCAGAGAATATTTCGAACACTTCTCGATGGGATAAAAATCTGAAAAAAATCAAGCACGTTGAAGGTGCTGAGAAGATTTATTTTGTGTAATAATAATTTAAAAATGGTGTTAACAAATTAATGAAAAAATTAATTGTTCAACAATTTACCTGGCAACACAACTTTTTTTCTGATGAAAATGATTCATTTGTTTTTCTGAATACGTATGAATTATTTCAGAATTTTGTCTACATTTTTTAAATGCGGTTTTCGCTCTTCATTTTTCTTGAAAAAACGCAATTTTGAAAAGTTAGACAAAATTCTGAAAAAATTCGTACGTGTTCAGAAAAATGAATCCAAATGAATGAAAATCAATATTTTCGGTACCTTCAACATGCTTGATTTTTGCAGATTTCTATCCCATTCAGAAGTGTTCGAAATATTCTCTGAAACTCACGTTTGGCGGGACTGTACCGCTCGTACTACGTCTGCGCTTCAGCGTATTGAGAACAAATTAAAAAAATTGGCGTCGTCATTCTTGGCTGGTAAAAAAAAGTCTTACAGAAAAAAATGCATTAATCAATCCAATTCTCCGTAAATGTTTTTGTTTACTCGCCAAAAATATCAAGAAAAAAATATTTTCCAGCGTTTTTCGCTGAAAATAGCCTTTTTGGTGCCATCAAAAATATAACATGTATATCGTATTACATAGTTCATGGAAAAAAGTGACTTTCCTATTTTTACATTTCGTTTCGCCCGACCTCAACTTTCCCTGATTTACGGGTCCAAAAAAACCCCCATTTGCGAAACGAGTTAATTTGAAACTCTGAAAAAAATACACAGGATGAAAAAATACACTCTACCTTTGAGTACCCAATTATGGAACAGATGGTAAAAAAAAGTGGCCGCGAGTTCGTGGAAAGCGGCTCATTTGCAAAAATATCCGATAAAGCGCGCAAAAACGCGAATCAATAAGTACAAATAACGTGTTTTATAGACAAACGAAAAAAAAAAAAAAAACACACATAAATTGTGGAAGCATCGCGGATAAACATGCTAATAACTGCGAACGGCCGGAGGGCAGCCGACGCATTAAATTCGAATTAAAAGAAATGCTGTTTAATTTCGGGCGGAATGTACGGAAATCCGGGCGTCGATGCGGCAACAAAGTTGCCCGAGGCGCTCGCTGCGCGAAAGTGCAGAGAGGCAATCGAGTGCAGCGTAGGCCGCTTGACCGCGGGAGGGCCGAGCTTATACCGCGCCCGAATAAAACATATTTGTGTTTGCAATTAAATTGCGCAGACAATGGACAAATAGCGATTAACCGTTCGACCAGCAGTTCGATTTAATAAATATTTTCCAAACTCCGGGGCGCTCGAGGTCGGACGCGCTTTATATATATACATCGCCGAAAATAATTTCTCGATAACTTTGCCGGCGCGATCGGTTTACCGGTCGGCGAACGCGCGCCGGGTTTTCATACTGACAATCAATTGCTCTCCTCGTCCACCCGGCCGCCCCAATTCCGACGGCCCCGAAAAATCATTATTCCCACCCGCTCGCCCTCCTTCGCCAATATCGGCCAACCATTTAATTCGCTGTTAGCGTTGCATTCGTTATTCCCCGTTTTGCATATCCATTTTTTTTTTCGGCTTTTCACGGGGATAACACTTCGCGCCACGGTTAATATATGCTTTTCAGCGGGGAGCCAGCGAACAGCGTTTGCGTTTTGTTAATTCTTTACGTGGTCCTTGGAATCGGAAAATAGAAAAAAAGGCGTGATTTAATGATGAGTAACACGTAGTATGATTAAATTTAGATATCACGTGACGAAGAATAAAGTTTTAGGAAATCATATTAAAATATAATTTGTTTAAATCCTGTTTTTTAGTAACAAAAAAGTTGTGTCATATAAATATAAATAAAATAAAATAAAGATAAAGATAAAGATAAAAAGTTGCGTGATATAAATATAAATTAAATAAAATTAAGATAAAGATAAAAAGTTGTGTGATATAAATATAAATTGAATAAAATAAAGATAAAGATGAAAAGTTGATTAATATAAATATAAATGAAATAAATTAAAGATAAAGATAAAAAGTTGTGTGATATAAATATGAATAAAATAAAATTAAAATAAAGATAAAAGATTGTGTGATATAAATATAAATTAAATAAAATAAAAATAAAGATAAAAGATTGTGCGATATAAATATAAATTAAATTAAATAAAGATAAATTCTGAAGACGACACGATGAAGAATAAAAGAAGGCCCGAAAGTCGCGTCCGGTCCTTCCGCCATAAGCGGTCGACTTCAGCCCCTCCTGCTCGCGCGCTTGTTTACTTCCGTGAGCCGATCGACCACTGGTATTGCCAGGGATAATCGTTCGTTGCGCTTTAACTTCCCGTCGACCCATTTGTCGTGCGAATTCGGCTCTAAAGCTGTCCCGAAAGTATGACAGAGTGGCGATCCCGCGCGGCCGCCGCCGTCGCGCGTTCGAAGAAAAAATACAACACGGCGAGAGGAGATCGCGTGACCAGCGCGAGCAAAATAAGGCTATACGTGCGTGGACCCTGCGGTACCGGACTTCACCGGTGGCTCGGACGATGTGCAGGAAAAGGGACCGAACAGGACTGGCCACATCAGCCGCAGTACTCAAACTCAATTTATTCCAACAGTCTGGCGATTTTTCCAAAACTTCTAGAAAAAAATTCAGCTGCCAAATACACCTAAATAAATTATTTGCTGTCATAACCAACAAATGAGTTGATACAATTAATCGATTATTATATTTCCCTTACGACCCAAATATCAGTGCCAATGATTCCAGTGGTAGTCCCAACGATTCAAATGGCTAAGCTTACTAATCGTGCGAGAATTAATCGTGAATAGCTGAAGTTACTATCCAATATGGTTAGAATATTATTTCATTGTTCATCTTCATCATTATGTGGGATTCCTTTTATATCAAGATTTTTTCCAAAGGATTTCATTTTAGAAAAATGTATGATAAGCTCTATTAATCATTTTGTATTTTATATACTTTTTATATCAATATAGGATTTACAGTTATATAAACAGCTCGTTTAATATATTATTAAAACTTATTAAAACTTCTTTAAAATTACGTTTATAAAAACTTCTTATTATGTATTAAATTATAAGTACACCCAGAGAAAAAGTTTTAATAAATAAATAAAAATAAAAAATAAAAATAAAATAAATAAATAAAATTCCTATTTTATTTATTTATTTTTTATATTCATGACTGATGACATGAATATGGGTAAGAAAAATCGTGAAAGTGGTAGAAAGAAACCAAGTTTACAGTATGTGGTGTTCATTACCAGATGCTTCTCGGCCGCGGTGGACGTCCGAGGCTGACCGGCATAGAACGAGCCGCACCGAGAAGACCACATGGCATGTAGGTGAAAGGGGATGTAGGAATTAATACACGAGGGGAGACTCTCGCCGGAGTAGCCCAGAGTGTACAGCCGAGTGAGACTCGACGTTTTTCCCTCAGCTACTGTGCTGCGCGCTGCCGATTCTCGCACAAAGCCCTGGCTATACGCGAACTCCGCGAAGCCCTAGCGCGGTATCCGCGCGCAACCGATACCCCTGCTCGGTTCTCTCTCCGCGCGCACGCGGGCGGCAAGTGCGATTTTTTCACCGTTCCACGGGTCTTCTCGCACGACTATCGTATCATTGTATATAGGGAGGGTCCGGGTCGCCCGGGAATCCACCGCGTATACGTGTCACCTGGACGAAAGGGATGAGACCGAAGACCGCATTGTATATGTGCGCCACAGCCTGCATAACGCACCCCTCGTAATTTCCCTACCAACCCCGTGAACCCCACGCTGCCATCGGCGCAAAAACCGCGCCCTTCGCTTAATTGATAAACCGGGAGCTGCTGGGCGTCGCGACGTTAGAGACATCAATCATGTAGGTGTCGCAATTGACGGTTTTTTGTTAATGCGTTATTATTCACGGAGTCGAGGATATTTTTTTATAAATTTTGTGAGCTCTTTTCAAGCTCGGAAGTGATATTATTATTACGGTTGAAAAAAATTTGTGTGAGCTTTATTTTACTGGATATGCTTGAATTAAACTGGATTTTAGTACACAAGTGAAAGAGTGAATTAATGTAATTATTATCGTGGTTGAAAAAAAATTTGTATGAGCTTTATTATACTGGATATGCTTGAATTAAACTGGATTTTAATACACAAGTGAAAGAGTAAATTAATGTAATTATTATCGTGGTTGAAAAAAATTTGTATGAGCTTTATTATACTGGATATGCTTGAATTAAACTGGATTTTAGTACACAAGTGAAAGAGTAAATTAATGTAATTATTATCATGGTTGAAAAAAATTGTATGAACTTTATTATACTGGATATATGCTTGAATTAAACTGGATTTTAGTACACAAGTGAAAGAGTGAATTAATGTAATTATTATCGTGATTGAAAAAAATTTGTATGACCTTTCATTACAGGCAAAGGGAGCTTTTATACATAAACTGGTATTTGGATTTTAATGCACTAGTGAACAATTAAATGAATGTAAATTTTACTGAGTTCTATGGAAATTATGAAGTTTAATAAAACAAAATTATAATTTTACTACGTCTTGTATTAAATTTACGAAATTCTATTCGTCATTAGCTGACGAATTGAATTTCGGGCAATTTAAACTTGCGTACATTTTTAACAAAAATAATAATAAATTCGACGTTATGTAGGAATTATATTCGGAGAAAAATCTCGTATTCGTGGCTACAAAGAGATAATTTTAAATTCGTAACATTCTCGGCTGGTTTCAATGATTATGGTAAATTATTTGGCAATTCGTAACGTCAATATACACGAATGGATAAAAAATGTCTCCCACTTTACGACATAATGACTACGATATCCCTTCGCCTATTACAGTTCGCGCATATTATTCCCGCCTATCTAACAGCGAACGAATTGCTTCAGTCCTCGATAATCGCGCCCGGGAAGCTCGAAGCTTCTCAAGCTCCGTTAGACATTCATCCGTAAATGCGTCACGCGACACGTATGATCCTTTATTTAGACACAAGTTGTACTGGGTGACGCGAGGAACGAGGGGAAAGCGTCAAAAGTGCGCAACGAATTGAAAGGAGAAATTGGAGAACCCGGATGGGGTGTGGGGGAGGGGGGGGGACCCTTTTAGAGTTTTATATTAGGCATCGAAATCGAGGGTGAATCGTGAATCATTTTTTTTTTCTTCCTCTCGCACTGCGCCCACATTTCTCGTTCTCGGTGCCTCTCGACTCTCGGTTCTTGTACTCTCGACGCACTTTCGCTCCCTTATTTTCTTTTTTTCTCTCCGTTTTTTTTTTTTTTTTTTTTCACTACTTCTCTCCACAACATCCCCTTACAGCCCGGGAGCCCTTCGGGCTCGACGATTATTTCGGCTCGTTAAATGCCCTCTCCCATATACAGCTTTCTCTCTTTCTCCCCCCCCCCCCCGTCCCTCACCCCCCTCGCGATGAGGACCGTGAAGCGAGACAAACCGTTAACCACAATATTCACGCGCGTTCCCCGCACCGACGGCGGCGAATCGCTCGATCGAAATATATATGGGGCATTCCAACCCGTTTTGACCTGGATTTCACCTCGACCTCTCCGATTTGGCTCATTATTTTTTATAGGCTTAATTGGACCCTCAACTGCACAAACAATTTTTTTTGTTTTTTTATTGCCATTTTTGTCTGTTTAATACATTTTTAAAGTTACATATAAAGCACCATATAATTTAAAAATTTTATAAAATTCTGAAAAATACTTTGTTCAATAACAAAATTATCTAGCTTATAACTAAAGTGGGGACGACTTCTTTTCTTATAGTTTTTAAGAAGATTGATCTTTTTTTCATTTTTTTAAATAATAAAAAAATAAAGAAGCTTGAAAACTGTAAGAAGAAAAAATTTCCCCACTCTGGCTATAAGCTACATAATTTTGTTATTGAACAAACTATTTTTCCGAATTTTATCAGATTTTTAAATCACAGTGTTTTATATGTCTCTTAAAAAATTAATTAAACAAACAAAAATGGCAATAAAAAAACAAAAAAATAGTTTTTTGCTGTCGAAGGTCCAATTAATCCTATAAAAAAGAATAAGCCAAATCGGAGAGGTTGAGGTCAAATTAAGCTCAAAACTGGCTGGAATGCCCCATATATAGTGCAGCACCCTTCCCGTGGATTCCATCACGTCATACCGCACAAGGGGGCAAGATGGAAGGGTGAGGGGGGGGGGGGGCACGTCCTTCGCACTCCACAGCCCAACATAAACCGGCGTATGCATACAATAATTATATCGGGGCGAAACTAAGAGCGTGAATTTTCATTTTCGTATATTATTGTCCCCCCCCCTTTCCCCCTCGTGGCCCCCATCACCCCACCCCCTTCTCTTCCGATCGATCTGACGCCTCCTGCGTCCAGTTATATTTCACGCGTTATCGTGTCCGGCGAGCCATTACGAAGTGAGAAAAGAAGGAATTAAAAGCCATTTCGTGTATTATGCTGGTGAGCATATAACCACTTTCTCCCTTTCTCTCTCTCTCTCTCTCTCTCTTCTCAAGCTTCCTCGCTCTCTCTCTCGCCGTTCCACGAAGATACGCTTCGATCCTGATTATTCAAACAAACCGATAAACCATACTTACGCTTCTCTCGCGGCTCCGCCGCTCGTGTAATACCAGCGTATCCTCGACTCTTACAGCGTCCGTCGTACATTAGCCCGTAGATTACGAGCCGGGACTTAAGGCGCGCGCATAGCTCGCGCCTCGACGATATATTATCCATATATCGAGATTCCCGAGACGTTGTCTTCGTTTTTTTTTTTTTTTTTTTTTTTTAGTTTCTTCTTCCTTTCATTGAGCATCAGGCACTTTCGTGAGATCACGAAAATTTGTCGGGAACACGTGTGAAGCAACGCTCGATTCGATTTACATGCAGCGGCCTCGGTGTCCGTGTGGAGCGTCACGCGGCTCTTTTTTTCTGGTCGCCGCGCGACTATTTTTGGGAGGTATAAATAACGCGCGTGCGCGATTGAAAAGTCGAGGTGTGATTTCGGAATGTCCCTAATTTACCAATGGAACCTGTGCCGATAGGGACGTATTTTTTAATTCTATGAGGAATTTTTTTTTTGGGCTGTTGGGAAAACTGAGTCACTCAGGAGGAGCGTCGAACTGTATTTCGTATCGATCGTCGATCTTGAAACCTTTTTTAATTCCGAAGACCCGCTTAATTGTTGGAACAACGATTAGGAGCCAGAAATATTGGTGAGGGAATGGAAAATATTTTGAAAACTAAAGAGAAAAAAATGCATTACGACTAAACCATTTCGATTTCTCCGCCCCTTAACTGAGTCACCCGAGAGGAGCATTGAAAAATATTTCGTGTCGATCGTTAATCAACAATCTTTTTCAATTCCCTTCCTTATTCCCCAGTCTACCTAATTCTCATAACACCGATTAAAAACAACCAGCATTTTTTGTGGTGAAACGAAAAAAAAAAAAAAAAAAAAAAAAAAAAAAAAAAAAAAAAAAAAAAAAAAAAAAAAAAAAAAAAAAAACCAAAGACAGAAGAAAATGTAATCGACTAATCATTTTTATTTTCCTGGCCCTCAACTGAGTCACCCGAGAAGATCATCAAAAAATATTTGGTATCGACCGTCGATCAACAATCTTTTTCAATTCCCTTCTTAATTCCTCAAATCCCTCTGAGTTTTTTAATACCGATTGAAACCCAGAACTTTTTGTGGGAAATCGAAAAAAAAATTTTAAAAACCAAAGACAGAAAAAAATGTAATCGACTAACGACTTCAATTGCCTCCCGACCCTCAACTCCGCGGCGAAACCGTTAGAACGACGACGTCCGATCGTCCGCCAGGTGTTGAGTTTGAGCGAGGCCCGCGCTCGCCTCGCTCAACGCTCGATATGGCTCGCACGCCCGCTAGACGAGCTAGACGCGAATTACCATTAATAAATATGTCAGCCGATCCGCGGGTATCAAATTATGCTAATCGCTCCGGCGAGCTGCCGTGAATGATATTATTCGGTAACGCGAGTCACGCTCGCGGCCATTTATCTGGTAGTCAGCCCTCCTCCCTCCCCCCCTCCTTCACCCTGGTTGTACCCCCGTTGACCCCAGCTGTGTGATGTAGTGCACCGAACTCCGGGCGATTGTGCTGCGCGGCTGTGCGCGATGCATGCGCGGCCGGCGCGCCAGACCGTCCCTTCCGGACAGGGTCAAGGTTCCCCCGTGCCGAGGCTGCGTGTCCACCGGGGTTTCGGCGCACAATCGAGCTGACCCTCACCGATCCCGCTGGTACTTTCGGCGAAACCGCCCGAGCCCAGCAGCCTTACGCTGCTGCTGCTGCTGCTGCTGACCACCTATATCGGTCCGGCAGTGACCACAGACACAAACACGTACAGAGAACGTCGCGCCGGAAAGGTTCGTACGTGTTCCGGTCGCACCGCGCGAACCCTCCGACTGTAACGAGGGGCAAACGGGGGATGTTTTCCTGTTTAAGAAAAAGCGACAGAACTTTGTAGAGGTTTATTTTTTGTTTCGATGTTTTCGATTCGTTTTCTTAATTCGATGTTTTCGATTCGCTTTTTTATTTCGATGTTTTCGATTCGTTTTCTTAATTCGATGTTTTCGATTCGTTTTCTTATTTCGATGTTTTCGATTCGTTTTCTTATTTCGATGTTTTCGATTTGGGTTTTTGTTTTGATGTTTTCGATTCGTTTTCTTATTTCGATGTTTTCGATTTGGGTTTTTGTTTTGATGTTTTCGATTCGTTTTCTTATTTCGATGTTTTCGATTTGTTTTTTTGTTCGAATGGTTTCGATTTGTGTTTTATTTTCGATGTTTTCAATTTGGGTTTTTGTTTCGATGTTTTCGATTCGTTTGCTTATTTCGATGTTTTCGATTCGTTTTCTTATTTCGATGTTTTCCGTTTGTGATTTTGTTTCGATGTTTTCGATTTGTGTTTTTGTTTCGATGTTTTCGATTTGTGTTTTTGTTTCAATATTTTTGATTTGTATTTTTGTTCCGATGTTTTTTTTTGTTGTTTTTTTGTTTCGATGTTTTTGATTTGTATTTTTGTTTCGTTGTTTTCGATTTGTGTCTTTGTTTCGATGTTTTCGATTCGAGTTTTTGTTTCGATGTTTTCGATTTGTGTTTTTGTTTTCATGTTTTAGATTTGTGTTTTTTTTTTTCGATGTTTTCGATTTGTGTTTTTGTTCCCATTTTTTGTCGAAATTTTCAGACTCCGATTTTCCTCTCTCCGAAGCGAAACTCGCACGTGCTCGCTGATCACGTACCGCGCGAGCATAAATACAGCCGCGTGAGCGTAATTTACGACGTGCGCTAGGGTTAAGAGGTCGGGCGGGTCACTCTATAAATTGCGCGGCGCAATCGCTGATTACGGAAGCTTGTAAAATTTGAGAAATTTACTCGCGCTGATTACGGCGATATTTGTGAGGAACTCGAACGAGGAAGTTCGCGTCGGATTTTAGTCGCTTTAAGAAATTCGTCGCACAGAAAATACTATAGATTGTAAACTACAAAGTTCACAATTAAATTGTAGTTAACGTACGAATCTCTATCCACAACTTTCAATTCACAAATTAAAGTGTTTCGATAACGAATTTCACATGCAAATAATAAAAATAAAAATAAATCCTAAATAATAAAAATGTGCAAATCGATAAATTCACTTATTTTATTTCTCACGCACTCGCAGAAATTTAATTGAGCCGTGAGTTTACCTAAGACGCTTATTTTGTAAGATTTCCCAGAAAATAACTCATCTCGCGTTAGCATAAAATCACAGCTAACGAACCTCGAGGCACGAGTGATCTTTCGACCTGACGAATTTTCAGTTCGCAATATCGGGAATATAAAATACGCGTTACTCTCGCTCGCGGCTGAATCGACGACGCTCCGCGAAACATTTCAATAACAGATTATATGCGCCACGTCTTAAATGAGTCGTCGGTGCAGCGAGGGTACCATACAAAGCTGCTCCTCGCTCGGGGATGCTATCGGCAAACGGACAGAGTGGCGCAGTATATATATTTATTCGCGAGACTGGTAAGGGCAAACGATATCTGGACGATCGTAACTTCGTATGAATAGCTTTGCCCCGTACGCTCGCAAAATCGTGATTTAACGACGGGACGCGCGCGCGCGCGCAATTTCTATCGCGAGGGAACCGCTGCGCGGTCGTGGCGCGTGATGCCTGCAAAAGTCTCCTCGAGATAGAGATGCGTTTATAGCCTCATCGGCGATATTTTATGCAGCGTCTATTTATCCATAAATATACCACCTTTATGGAATGGATATGCGCGAGAGTAATTCAATGATAATTTGGTAAAGAAAAAAAAAATCATTCGGATTACCTTCTCAACACTCCGTTTATACGGTATTTGCTGACTCGATATGACCGCGAGAAACGCGAGGCTCGCGAAGGGCTCAATTGACGTTGGGATGAATATGGAACCAATAATGCGCTGGAGTAATTTAATGATAATTTTTTTTATATGGCTTCGATTTTACTCAGCCTCGATACTGCCTTGATATAATATTTACTATCTTATTGACCGCGAGGGTCTCAATTAACATCTAAACGCAAGAAATGATTTTTCACTTTTTTCCAAATTTCGTCACTTCGCTAAAATCGAGGTTACTTTTTTTTCGATCGACCACATCTGGATTTTCTTTTTGCGTTCCAGAGAAAACTCCATAACGAAGAGAATGCCGCAAGGCGGAATGCGATACCTTGATTTCTAATTTCTTTACAGAATTTTTAAAGTCAGACCCCCAAAAATCGCAAAAAAACGAAATTTGCGATTTTTGAGGGTCTGACTTTAACATCCTGTAAAAAATTCAGAAATCAAGATATCGCGGTCCGCTTTGCGGCATTCTCTTCGTTACAGAGTTTTCTCTCGAACTCAAAAACAAAACCCAGGCTTGGTCGATCGAAAAAAAAGTAACCTCGATTTTACCGAAGTGACGAAATTTCGAAAAAAGCGAAAAATCATTTCTTGCATTTTTCTCATCGAAGTTTATGTTTTTCAGAAAAACAACGGTGCTTTTCAGACTCAGCGGGAAATTTCCCATCGAATAGTGTATTCAAACTTTACTAAATCGAACATTTTTTTTCTCGATCTCGTAAAGTTTGGACGTTAATTTCACGTTAATTTCCTTAACGATCTAATTTTGATTCGAGCGAGCGCGCGAATCGCGCGAGCCACTACAACCTGCTAGTCAATAAATAAAAATCATCCGCAACAATAAACCAATGACAACGTAATTTTTTTTCGAATGATTCTGATTATACCAATAAACCTCAACACTTCCTGGATGTCATCCCTACCGTCTCTTCAACCGCGCGAGAAACGCGACGCCGCGCGAAGGGCTCCATCGTCGCGTCGCGCCGCCGGCTTATTTCCTTCCTGCACATCGGCCGCGAAGTTATATCTCTCCGCTTTTTTTTTTTTTTTATCTATGCAGCGTGTTCGATGCGCGATAGAGGAACAATCACGGCGCGCGGCGGCAGCCGCGCGCCGCAGTTGAAAGGGAACGCTGACGGGAATAAGAACAATTGCCCATTCGCGGCGGACCGGTAGGTACTGCCTATACCATTACCGCGGACGTATATACAGGCATAGAAATCCGCGGGTGCATGCGCAGAAAACGAGCACCAGAAGCCGTGCGCGGTGCAGTTGAGCCGCGCGGCGGCGCTAAGGACGTGAGAATATCGTGAACCTTGCGCCTTCCTAGCGTCGGGCTGACTCGACAAGTCTGCTACTACTCGATCGAGCGCCGAGCGAGTCGCCCCGGGGCCCAGGGGGACCAGGGGGTCATTCTTCGATCGGCTCACTCGGGCGAGGGTGGCCCGAGTGCTACTTCCACATTCTGATAATTACTCCCGTGCATACCTAATGCCTGCGAAAATTATCGGTAGCGACGGTAGCTGCGGAATCGAACGTGCGCGGCGATGCACGACAGGTAAATTCTTGGTCGAAGGGAACCGCGCGCGGTCTCGTCCAGGTGTATCGAATGAGTAATGCTGATCGTAGAATATTTAGGGATGTGGATTTTAGTTCGGGTTGCTTGGCGAGTGATGATGGAAAATTTGATTTTGCTAAGAGTGAATAGGGAACTAAATACAATGGATTTTTGGTGCTGTCATTTTTTAATCCTAGAATTTGTACTTGGACGAAAAATGCAATAATCATTTTTTAATGCTAAAATTTGTACTTTGATGAAAAATGCAATAATCATTTTTTAACGCTAAAATTTTTACTTGGATGAAAAATGCAATAATCATATTTTAACGCTAACATTTTTACTTGGACGAAAAATACAATAATCATTTTTAACGCTAAAATTTGTACTTGGACGAAAAATGCAATAATCATTTTCTAATGCTGCAATTTATAGTTGAATGAAAAATGCAATAATCATTTTCTAATGCTGCAATTTATAGTTGGACGAAAAATTCAATAATCATTTTTTAACGCTGCAATTTGTGCTTGGACGAAAAATTCAATAATCATTTTCTAACGCTACAATTTGTTCTTGAACGAAAAATGCAATAACAATTGTTTAACGCTCCCATTTGTACTTACACGAAAAATGAAATAACAATTTTTTTTTTCATCATATAGCCTTCGCGACTATTGACGAGAAATCGACGGAAATCTCGCGACATCCCGTCCACAGTCCACCGGAATAACTAACGGATCCCCAGCAAACGATTAAAAAAAAAAAAAAAAAAAAAGAGTTTGCGTCTAAACGCGCAGCTCGTGAGCCTCGCTCGCGCTCGCTGATTGTCCCGAGGCCTCCGTGAGCGCGCGCGCGCGCGCGTCGCGCAAAAACAGCGCGGAAAGAAGTACCGAACTGCGCCGCGCGGGCGCGCTGCCGGCGCACAAAGGCACGGCCGGCGCGCGCTAGGTGGACGCGCGTACGTAGAGCGAGCGGCAAAGAAAGAGGCGTGAGAGAGAGAGAGCGCGCTCTATGGACACGCAGGAGGAGGAGGATGAGAGCGTGTGCGTTCAGCGGGAGAGGATATGGGCGCACGGCAAATACTCGCGCGCGCGCCGCGGCCGAGCGGCCAAGCCGGGAGTTAAAGCCACTGTGCTGCTGACGCTGTTCGCTATTAGAGCCGCATATAGGTGGCGCGCTCGCGCGCGAGCTGCAGCTCTCTGTGCGCGCACAGACTCCGCCGCAGAGACTCTCTTAACCGTTACTGTACCACAGAGCGCGGCGCACCGGCTACCGACCGGGAACACTGAGAGCTCGCGTACTCTCTGTGCAAGCAAGAGTCGATCCACACACGGGGAGGGTTATTCGCTTTGAACTTTCCCGTTTTCCACGTCATCCGCGCGCACGCGGCGCCGACGCCGCCGCCGCTTTCGATGCCCCCCGCACTGACACCGTCGAGGTCACCGCACCTGCAGCCTCGCTGGGGTCTGGGAAATAATTAATAGACGTGACAAATTTTTGGTTCTTTTTTTTGGGAAGAAGAAAAATGTTGGCTTTACGGATGACCCACGTGGGAAAGAAATATACACGAAAATATATCTGACATATCGAACTTTTTGGATGATAGTACAATAAAAATACATTTTGCATATATTTTGGATATATTTTTCGCTCGCGTATATTTCGGATTATCCTAAAATATATCTGACATATAGGACTATTCGGACAAAATATATCTTGTATATCTAAAATACATCTTTTATATACTTTGCATATACTTTATTTCCGTATGGAGAAACTGGGGATTTTAACTGCGTGTTCTGATGGGTTTAGACGGGAATTGACGATATGGAAGGGAATGAAAAAGTGAGTAATGAGATTAAGGTTTGGGTGACTTTTGAGGTCATCAGCAGCCTCGCAGGGGTTTAGGAAATAAGTAATAGACGTGAGAAATTTTTCGTTTTTTTATTTTTTTTTTGTATGAAGAAAAATGTTGGCTTTACGGATGAGATTTCTGATGAGGTCAGACACGGTTGGACGGATATGGGATGAAATAAAAAATAAGTGGGTAACGCGTGTAGGTTTTGTGTATTCGTTGAGTCGCGCGAAAACATCTTTAAAAGTCGTAGAAGTGTTGAAAGACGGTGAAAGAAATGTTCTCCAGTTAGTAAACTTTTCGAGGACATCTCGCAGCGTTCTACACATTTTTCGCAAGGACTGTGACGTCTTTTGAGGACACTTTGCGGCATTTTACGCGAACTCTCCGCAAGGGCTGTTTGTGCCTTTTAAGGACGCTTTGCCTCCACCCAGCAGACCTTTGAGAAGGGCCTTTTGGCTGCGTGAAAGCGCCGCTAACCCTCTGACGGCCGAGTCCCTATTTCCCTTTGCCAAAAAAACCAACCTTCCTCCGTACTTTTCCGCATCAAAACAGCAGAAAATCTCACACGTGTCAAAAAAGGCCTTGAGGTTGTTTTTGCATAACAAAATTGAGATCACAATTCCCATTGCCAAATCGCTGAAAAAAAAAAAAAAAAAATCGATCCCGTATTCCACTCTGCCGAGATTTCTCATCATCCACACAGAAATATGACGTTGAAGTTTGCATCGTTGCAATGCAACAAGATTAAAAGCAACAAAATATGAGTAAACCCAAATGATTGTACCGGCTATAAAAAATTACTGTAACGACAAAGTGAGTGACAAAACAAAATTATTTCACCCCCTAATGAGGGTGAATTATTTAAATTCTTATGGAATTAATATTTTCTTTTTAATTCCGTTGCATTGCAACGACGCAAACTTCAACGTCATACAGAAATCTTCATGTCCGCGCCTATCGATGCAACACGATAAATCCATATAAAGAAAATTATGCAAAGTTCGCGCGTGGGTCGAATCCTCACTGGTTTTCCTCTCGCATTCGTTCCGGCTTCTGTGTGTTGCCATAAACTATACCTTATTATATTATATTACACACATGCAACGCTGGATATGCACCGTATGCACCTTGTATGCATTTTCGTCGAGCTCTACGCAGCTCCGAACGAGAATCCAACGACTGCGATAAATCACGGTTTCTCGATATAAACTTACGATATAAATCGCCATACAGCAATAGAAACGCCGCAACTCCCTCTTTCTGCGGTCAGAGACAAAACAAACGTCAAGATATTCGTGCTCGTCGACGTCGTCGCTACGTCGATTCGAGTGGGTTACGCAAGTCGCAGGACCGGCGTAGCTCTCTGAGCGCAGCGCGCGACAATCGCGTTCAAGTTGGCGGTAGGCTGGTTCGCCTCGTCGCTCTGCCTCAAAAGCGATTATTTATGTCCGCCATATACGCGCACCTCGCGCGATACCCGCGTGCTCAGTACTCGCGCACGCCTAACTAACCTACCGCACTGGAAACACGCGTTGGGCTCACTGAGCGAGCTCGCACTGCTTCATCGACGTCACTTCATCTCTCAGATTTCGCGTTATAACGAGAGAGAGACTCTCGACTTGCCTTTGCGTCGTTCGAATGTATGACGCCTCGTCGTATGCAGTGGTTGAAATCATCCACCGTCCTGTGTGCTCGTATGAGCTGCACTCCAGTTGTCGGGCTTGCTGGGGTTGCTGCTGCTGTTGCTGTTGATGTTGCTGGGGCTGCTGCTGGGGTTGCTGCCGCTGCTGCTGCTGCTTCTGCTGCTCCCCCATCACAGCGTCAAAAGGAAGCTGCACCGCCGTTGGTACGTGTGCAAGTGCGACGCTCGCACGTCAATATGTGCTATGGTGTTGAGCACGTGTATGGGTTGGGTGAGACACACACGAGCAGCTGTGAGTCCTGAGCAAGATGAGCGAAGTTCGTGTGGTGAATGTGACCGATGGGCACTGCGGGACCACCATGAGAGGACGCAGCGATGATAGATATTTTACTCACGAACTCGGGGGGATGGGAAATCATTTATGAGTCACCTGAGTTCCGAATTTTGTGTCAAAATGAGGATTGAGATGGCGCAGAAAAATAATTTGATCGCGATTTTAAAGACTTCGCAGCGGAATTAATGTGAATATGACATCTGGTATAAGTTGCAGAATTATAATCTTTAATCTGCTACTTGGATGTCTAAACCCACATTAAAAAATGTGTAATGTGGCCATCTGACTGTGTATAACAATAAAATAACTTACAAATGATTTACTGTTGAATCATTTAATCAGGCTAAATAATACAAATAATTTGATCGCGATTTTAAAGACTTCGCAGCAGAATTAATGTGAATATGACATCTGGAATAAGTTGCATGCTTATAATCTTTAATCTGCCACTTGGATGTCTAAACCCACATTACAAAATGTGTAATATTGCCATCTGACTGCCTGTAACTATAAAATAACTTAAACATGATTTACTGTTGAATCATTTAATCAGGCTGACAAATCAAAACTCAAAACAAATCAAAACAAATAAAAAACAAATCAAATAATTTCGCTGGGCCAGCAAAAAATATTAAAGCATCAGTCATCATTACACCAAGGAATAATTTTTCTGCGTGAATATAAAGCTTTCAGTTTTCATCTTCCCAACGTCACTATATCCTCACAATTATCACTGTTACTTCCGCATCCGGCGCAAGAACCAATAAAAAGGGGTCGTAGAAAAAATTGCCATAACCCGATCAGCTTCACCGCGTCCGTCGGAAACCAAAAGGGTGGAGTCGTCACCTCCGCAGATATATCGCGGAGCTGTCTTCGATGTGTAAGTCGGCACGTATGAGTGCGAGCCGTGCGCACCAAGGCGCACCCGGTAGAAAGAGGACTCTCGTCCGACGCCGGGGGTGTCGCTAACAAGACAAGCACCCCTTCCTGGATAAGGGGGTCTTATTCACGCACGCACGAACCCAACCGTATAGAGCTATCTCACACGTAGTACGTGCGACGCGTGCGTCCTTCCCGTTAGCGTCGATGCGTGCGGCGGGGTGAGAAGAGTCGCGACTCTCGCTCTGTATGGCTGTGTTATAGACCGGCTGCCTTCGACGCCACTGCCAACCGACGCGAGTCCTGTGTGAGGATGTCGCCTCGCCGAGTGTCATCCCTTAATGACTTATTAGTGACGACGAACGTTAGTTAACGAACCGACACAATTACTCGCTGTACGCTTTCACCCCTCTGTCTTTCTCGAGGTTTTCTTTTTTTTTATTATTCGCCCTTTTCGTATTATTGTCGGTTTTATTGGTCTATATCGTGCATTCGATGTGCGGTATATAGTTTTTTTTTCAAGAGGAGTATTTCAGAAAATCCATTTTTATGGGGTTTTTGCAGTATTTTTAAAATTAACTGGGATCGAAATTAACAAAATCGATCTCGAAATATTTTCTTTTCAAAATATCGACTTTTAAGCTGTACCATTGTTCTTAAGTCGCATATTCTACCCCTAAAAACACTGGTTATCAACCTTTTTTAATCGGTTTTGAAAAAAATATTTTTGGCGACGATTTTTCTGTCAGAAATCGTAAATTCGGCTTTGGACCAAAAATCGCCAAAATCGACCTCGTAAATGTTTCTTTTCAAAATATCGACTTTTAATCTGTAACATCTCTAGTCGTATATTCCAGCCCTAAAAACAGTAAAAAAAATGTTACCCTGATTTAGGGAAAAAAAATGTCAACATTTATATTTTATCAGAAATCGTAGATTCGGCTGCGGCCCGGAAATCCCAAGATCAACTCTGACGATTCAATAAAAATAAAAAATCCATTTTCCCAGCTTCCACATATTTTTAAAAATGAATTCCCCTTTTCATTATTATCATCATTGTCACCCAAACGCTCGACATTCACTGCCCACACATCACTCCATCCCACCCCTCACGCCACAAATCCAGAAGATCCATTTCCCCCCATCCCATAATTTTTATCACTGTCCACCCATAACGATCGTCGAAGAATTACCGACTCGCGATAAACAACGTTTAATTGTCATCGTCGTTAATTGGTCGTCATCATTTGCTCGAAAAGTCGAGATTGATCAGCGCTCGAGGGTCGCGTCGAGCGATCGACGTAGAATCGATACCACCGCGGCCCACATATTCCGCCGTACCGCCTGGTCGCAAGCTCGCCACTCCGGCAAGCAGCGCGCGTATTTCCAGAGCCGATTAAAATATAGCGTGCTGCCGCGGTGATCGGGACGCACGCGAATCGCCATAAATGGTTATGGAAGAGGCGGGAGGGATAGAAAGAGAGAGAGGCACTCAATCTCTCTCTCTCTCTCTCTCTCTCTCTCTCTCTCTCTCTCTCTCTCTCTCTCTCTCTCTCTCTCTCTCTCTCTCTCTCTCTCTCTCTCTCTCTTTCTGTCCCTCTATATAACAGATAGAAAGCGAGAGAGAGAGAAAGAGAGAGAGAGAGAGAGAGAGAGAGAGAGAGAGAGAGAGAGAGAGAGAGGGAGAGAGAGAGACTCAATCTCGCTCTCTCTCTCTTTCTGTCCCTCTATATAAGAGATAGAAAGAGAGAGAGAGACTCAACCTCTCTCTCTCTCTCTCTCTCTCTCTCTCTCTCTCTCTCTTTCTGTCCCTCTATACAATAAGAGATAGAAAAAGAGAGAGAGAGAGAGACTCATTCTCTCTCTCTCTCTCTCTCTCTCTCTCTCTCTCTCTCTCTCTCTCTCTCTCTCTCTCTCTCTCTCTCTCTCTCTCTCTCTCTCTCTCTCTCTCTCTCTCTTTCTGTCCCTCTATATAAGAGATAGAAAGAGAGAGAGAGAGACTCATTCTTTTTCTCTCTCTTTCTCTCTCTCTCTCTCTCTCTCTCTTTCTGTCCCTCTATATAAGGGAGAGAAAGAGAGAGAGAGAGAGAGACCTCTCTCTCTCTCTCTCTCTCTCTCTCTCTCTCTTTATCCGGACGACGAAGGCAACCAGCACCTTTCTACGCTGCGGCGTAGCGAGCACACATCGATCTCTCTCTGGCGACGGACCACCTAATTACGAAGGCACGCTGCGGCTTCCTCCGCTCCCTCCGATGTCCATGTGCGTCGCGCGCGCACGCGGGGCGCATCCACCGTGCGCGCCGCGCCGGGACGGCATTCCTCGCGTGACAATTAACGATTTGTAACCCTTAATGTTTGGATTAGATTAAACTGTCCGCGCGAGTGGAGGCGAATCGGGCGCGCGCGCAGCTCTCGAGGCGAAATAAGCTGGCGGCCGCTGACAGCAGGACGCGCGGAGACCGGAGAGAAGCTGTCCTCCTGTCGTCCGCCGCTCCTGTCGCGCAGCTCTCTTGATCGCCCCGCACCGCGACTTCTCGTCTCGCCTGTTCGGTTCGCGTTTTTTTTTTTTTTTTTACCTCGTCGTCGCGTCTTTCCCCCCTTTCTGGATTATTTGCCGCGTTTGCCGGAGGAACGAGGATGCGGTTATTCTCACCACGTGAAATTTTAGTCTTGATACACTTGGGTAGCAGCAGCGGTTGGAGTGTTTTTGGATTTGAGTAGTGATGGAGGGGAAATTTGGAGAGGGAATTTAACACCATTTGCGGATTTATTTTATTATTATACGGCGTGAAGTCTTTTAGGGATTTTTCTACGGATGTTGATTGAGGACATTTTTGGCGGGAAAACTAAAATTCAAAATTTCGATTATTCGAATTTGGTACCATGATTGAATTTATTGTCACGTGGATCTTTCGAATAATTTATCGGACACTCATCGACGGTCAAACGGTCGGCACGGTGCGACGCCTTTTAGGGATTTTTCAAGGGACATCGACCGAGGAAATTTTTGGCGGGAAAACTAAAATTCAAAATTTCGATTACTCGAATTTAATACCACGTTTGAATTTATTGTGACGTGAATATTTTTCGAATAATTCACCCAATCTTCCCAAACCACCCACAATGAATCGGAATCCAAAATAGAATCCTGACGACATTTTCACCAAACTATAAAAAAATCCAAAGCGGCAGTGTTTCAAATCCCATAGTCACAGTCCACCTGCGCTCCCCCTGCAGCCTCAACTATTATTCACTCTACCGACTCCGCCGAAGCGGAAGAAAAACTCGAGGCTCGCAACCCACAGCGGAACCATTTTCCGCGCGTGCGCAGCTGCGCGCGCGGCAATTATCTTTGATACCAAATTCATACGTCTCCATTGAGCCGCTTTTGCACGTATCAACGTCGCGTTACCGCGGGTCGCGTTTGTAATGCGCATTCGATTGAAATTCGCCGTCGTTGTCTCGGGCGCGGCTTCAATCGCTCGCGGTAAATTGCTCGTGTAATTATACACGCCATGTGTATACGAACGGGGCGCACAAATGTATATCTGAGATTTCAAGGAATTTCATGTCAGTGTTTTGTGTATCGTGCGGCTCACGGTAGCTGCGACTGCGCCGCGCGACGGCGCCTCGCGGCGTATAATTTGCGGGTTGCGTTCACCTGCCCGTGTGTCACGACATCGCGCGGCGAAGTCGCGGGTATAAAGCGGCATTCAATTAATATTAATTAAAATAGCGAGCGAGAGAACAAGTGCAACAAGGGGGAAGGGGAAGGGGGGGGGGTGAGGGGGTTGGGGACGATGCAGCGACGCCAACGCGGAGATAATTATGCATTTCTCGAAGAGCGCGCCGCACGCGTGTAAAACACGTACCGCGCGCGTGCATAAAGAGTTTCCGCGCGCCGCGTGCGTGCCGCGTGTTACGAACACCCCGCCTCTGGAATGTCGTACACGCTTCATTCGACCGAATTAACGCCGTCGTGTTTCCTCGTTCCGCTCGCGAGGCTCTCGCGAAGTACTCTCGCGGTAATGCGAGAATCGTCATTTAACTTTATGGCGCGAGAGGTCGATGCGCGGTTCGCGAACCCGATGGGCCGGGTGCGGATTGTGTGCACGAATGGGGATTTTTGTGTGGGGGAGGAGGAGGAGGAGGAGGAGGATCTGGTAATGAATGCGATGTGGGGTGTGGTAAATTTGTTTTTTATTGTGAACGATTTTGTTTTGAGGATTTTTGTATGAATATTGTGACGATTTTTGTTTGAATATTCTGACGATTTTTTTTTTGCTGTTTTGACGATTTTTGTTTGGATATTCTGACGATTTTTGTTTGAACATTCTGACGATTTTTCTTCCGACCATTCTGATTATTTTTATTCCGACCATTCTGACGATTTTTGTCTGAGCGTTCCGACGATTTTTATTTTGACTGTTCAGACAATTTTTATTTCTCTGTTCTGACAATTTTTATTCTAACTATTCAGACGATTTTTGTAACCCAGGTTTGCATCACTAATTTTCACCTCGGCCGAATTTTTTTTCCCTAGTATTGGATAAATCGCCAGACAATAAACTGAGTTTACTGTACCGAATGTGGCGAATGTGATGTCATTATCGATTTATAGTCTAACAAAATTTGAAAAAATCGATACATTTTATTTCGTGCACGGAATATTTTACTACAATTTATCATCAAAGTATGACAGCATTTTCTAAATTCAATTAATCAATATAATCTTGGTGATAATTACAAATCCAATGAAACCCTTGGTAAATGGAGTCATTCTCGAGGCTACACCGAGAAACCCACACGAATCTCGCGTGGACATCGAATTGACTCTCCGACAGGTCGACTTATCGCGTTGCCTCGCTGGAAACGCTCTCGCGTTTATCTCGCTTTTTTCTCTCCTCTCTGGCCCTATTTCCCATCCCCGCGTATAACTCGCTTTACTCGCTTTCCTCCCAAACGATTTCCAGCAACTCCACTCCGACTCTATACTTCCCAGGGCCCCCCCAGGAGTTAACGCGACATTTCGCGTCCGAAGTTAAGCCCGATCGCCAATAGCCTGGCATAAGAGTTAAAGCGGAAAGTACTTAGCCGCGCCGACGACGACGACGTCGCTGGTGGTCTTAATGCAATCGGGCAAACTACGAGTCGTTCGTACGCCGCGTCCGGAAAAGCAACCCCTAAACTTTCAATTAGCGACGTAGTGTCCGGGGTCGCCTACTAGGGGAAGCCGGGGTCAAACGGGTCCCTGGGGTAAAACGGGCCGCCCTTTTTTAAATCATCGAAAAAAAAAAAAAAAAAAAAAATTAGGGTGGAATGGTCTCCCGTCTCCGTCGTAAGTTTTGAGGCTCCTGTGTTCGTCAAAACATTTTTTCCCGCCGTCCGCCGCGATTTTTTTTTTTTAGTCGCGGGCTTCTTCGACAACATTTTTTGCTTAGGGTGCCCGTTTTATCCCGGAATTCTTTTTCTGCCGTCACTCAAAATTGATGACTGACATCGATTTTTTTTAGTGAAAATCAATTAAAAAAAACACTTTGGGTTTTATCATAGAGCCATTTTTTGCTTAGGGGGCCCGTTTTACCCCGGAATTTTTTTTTTTGCCGACGCTCAAAATTGATGGCTGATATCGAATTTTTTAAGTGAAAATCAATAAAAAAAAACACTTTGGGTTTTGCCATAGAGCCATTTTTTGCTTAGTGGGCCCGTTTTACCCCGGAATTTTTTTTTTTGCCGTCGCTCAAAATTAATTATTCATATCGAATTTTTGAATGAGAAGCAATAAAAAAAAACACTTTGGGTTTTATTATAAAGCAATTTTTTGCTTCGGGGGTCCGTTTTACCCCGGAATTTTTTTTTTTTTTGCTGACGCTCAAAATTAATGATTCATATCGAATTTTTGAGTGAAAAGCAATACAAAAAAAAAAACACTTTGGATTTTGTCACAAAGCCATTTTTTGCTTCGGGGGTCCGTTTTACCCCGGAATTTCTTTTCGCCGCCGCTCAAAATTGATGATTGATATCGAATTTTTAAATGAAAATAAATAAAAAAAAACACTTTGGATTTTGTTACAAAGCCATTTTTCGCTTAAGAGGTCCGTTTTACCCCAATGTCCCCTACCACGGCTCCGCCGTGAGTAGCATCAGTTCCTGCTGCTCGTCGGTTCTCCACCGTGAAAAGCGGAAGTGGACAGTGCGGGATACGTCCGCTTCGAGTTTACGATTCCCAGGGCCCTTTATCGTGATATATACGCCTTCGGGTTCATGGAGTGGCTCGGCTGGCCGGCCAGTCGGGTCTCGAGAGGAGAGCGAGCAGCACGAGACCAGCGCGCGCGCGGCTCGCCACTCGTGGCGCGCAGCACCCGGCGTTCTAAATACATTGGACCACCGGGGTCGGGGATATACTCGTTGCTACTTCTGCCCGCGCTCGGCTGCTCCTGGCAGGGCACACACCACATGGCCACCGTACCGAGGGACGACGAGGTCCGAGCCCAAGAGAGTAGCGCACGCCCGCCCAGGGCCCACGACCCGACGCACTATACGCCCGCTCCGAGCTCTCTCTCTCTGTGTGTGAGCGCCACGGCAGACGGCGACTTACGGGGATCGCGAGTGCTGCTGCTGTTGCTGTTGCACTCGCGCCTTATCCCCGCGAGTTCGAGTGAGGGCGTGTTTTAGCCACTCTTTAGCCGTATGCTTTAATAATTATCGGCTCTCTTCACTTCCTTATCACGCGGCTCGAGAGAGGCCCGAAAGTGGACGCTTCCTCCTGGAGAAACGGGAGGAAGAGTCACCAGCATTTTCACCAGTCCGCTACTGTAGGAGTATAGGACGACCTCCCTTCATTAGGAATTTTATTCGAATTTTTTTTTACCCAGAAGCGATTTTTTTTTGTGATTTTTAGTTTGTTGATATTGGGACTCGGATCGTTTGAAGTGCTGCGAAAGCACTGGAAGAAATATTAATTTTGGGAAATTACGAAATATTTGAAATCACTGAAATTCAAATATTTCAAAATGGCCATTTGCTACTCTGTATCTCGCGGCAGTGATTTTACATTGGAAACTCGAACGACTCGGCAGTGAATGAAGACAGCAGAGTCAACATAAATGCCACTAGGAATAAATTGGTTCAGTGACACTTGGTGTTCACTCCATCATTCTCACGATTTTTCTAATCCACATCCGCACTATAAAAATTGTGTCATTCGGCCAAAAAAAGATTTCTAAAATTATCGCAAATATCGCCAGACAGCGTCAAAAAACTCACCGAGTCTCCAAATGTGGCAATAATTACCATAAAATTTGTCCAAAAAAATATTTCTAAAATTATCACAAAAATCGCCAGACACCATAAAAAAATTCACCGAGTCTCCAAATCTGGCAATAATTACCATAAAAATGGTCTCCCTGCAAACACAAGAAGCATTTCACGCATATTTCTTTCCTCCCTCCCTCCCCTCGACCCTCTTTCTCGGCACTAATAAACCTGCACGTGCTCAACGGTCCACATACAGAGTTCCTCGCATGAAAGTCGGCTACACACCGCAGCGAGTTTCTCGCTGCTAATCCCAAGCGCGACGCATTAACCTGGCGAGGCTACCGGCTGAGCTACCTGAACGCGTTGCCACCGCTTCTGCTGCTTCTGCTGCGGAGATGGAGCCAAGCGTAAAGATCTCAGCGCGTTATACGGGGGGCGCAGCGAGAGAATCTCGCGGTGCGTAGCACCCTGTCTCCCGGCTGGTAGGAGACGTACGTAATAAACTAAAGCAAGCGTGCAGCTCCGCTTATTTATTTTAATGAGTTTCTGCCGTTCGCGTCGTCGACGCGTGATCCTCTCACGGGATTCCGCACCAGTCGCGAGCTGTACGCGCCCACTCACCGACTCACGCACTCTACTCACCCCCCCCCTCCCTTCCTCCCATTTCATCCCCTTTCCTCCCGCAGGTTGCACCCCTTTTTCTATATCTCAACCCCATTCGCTCTGCGCTATACCCTCATATGTCTCTTTTTCTCTCTCTCTCTTCACGCACTACGTGACGACGCTTGTGACGCGGCGCGTCATATAAAACGCAACGCAACGCAATGCAACGCAACGCACGCAGCTCCTCACGGGCCTTAAGTCATCTCGTAGTCGTCGTCAGCCTCCACTTTTCCTCGTTCTCGGCCTCTCGGCTCTCGTTTCTCGGTTTCTCGTTGCCGTGTGCGAAAGCCGAGACGGAAATTCTCGACTTTTCTCGCAAGCTCGAGGTACGCACGAGTTCTGTAGGGGAGGTGCGGGCAAAACGGGACAGCGTTTTTTTTTTAAATAAAGATTTTTTGCAATTTTGAGTGTTTTAAGTAATTTGACTTTTGAAACGGCACTTTGAATTTTTTTTTTAATGAAGATTTTTAGCAATTTTGAGTGTTTTAAGCAATCTGACTTTTGAAACGGCACTTTGAATTTTTTTTTAATGAAGATTTTTAGCAATTTTGAGTGTTTTAAGCAATCTGGCTTTTGAAAAAGCACTTTGAATTTTGTTTTTTTTTTTGCAAAATAACTAGGTAACGATCATGTTGAGTATCACCGAGAAAAAAAAACCACGAATTTCTGAATTTGGGGTCTGTCCCATTTTGCCCGCACTTTATTTATTTTTTTTTGCCGACGCTCAAAATTGAAGGTTCGAATCGATTTTTTTTTTATCAAAAGCAATCGAAGTACACTTTTGTTTTCATCATAAAACCATTTTCCACATATGCGTATCCCGTCTTGCCCGCACCTCGCCTACAAGTGGAAGGAAAAGGGGTGGTGACGGGAGGGGGAAAGGGGGTGGCTTTAACTACCCCCGACATTCGCTCTTATTTTTTTCTCCGCTCTCTCGCTCGCCTGCTCCGTGTGTTTCCCTACGCACCCGAGTGCCTCGGAGACGCAGCTAAGTACCCCGGTCGTTGCGCCCCGTAGCCCAGCTTCCCCGTTGGTTAATCGCGAACCACCCCCCCCCCCCCCCCCCATCTGCTGACGCGCGCCGCGAAAGCTCACGCACTGTTTGACGCGGAATTTTTGCGCAAAAAAAAAAGAGAGGAAAAAACGAGAGCGTGCGAGGAGATAAAATGCAGGCAAACGCATCGGCGACAAAAGATATATCCGCACCGGCTCGCACTAGCGCGAAACACTTTTCCGTATGCGTGAGCAGCGCGCGTACGCGCGACAAATGTTGGCGCCCAGCGTAGCTTCTTTCATCTTTTATGTCGCCATTATTGTCACCGGCGCGACAGATGAAAAAAAGGTCGGAAGTCGTCAGCGCGTCTGATGAAATTTTTCTTCGCCACGCGACGGGGGAGACATTCCGTCGAGACTTTGAAATCCGGCGATCTTTTTTTTTTGCGTTTTTTTTTTTCGCAGATCAAAACCGACGGTTGCAAAACCTACGGGCTTTTTGAGCTGCGCGCGAGGCAGACGCTGCGAATATCGAAATCATCGCTTCCGCGTCATCATCCGCGATTGTCTGCGCCGCGCTTTGATTTTTTTCTCTCCGATTGCTCGCGCGCTGTGCGTGTTTCGGAAAATCATTCCGACGAACGATCCTTCGTGTCGACAGTCTTTCCGCTTTTCATGCGTTTTTCTTAATCTGGAATAATCATCATTACGACTTTGCGTTTGTAATAATAAAATAATAATATTAATAATAATAAATCTATATTTTTTATAAAAGTAGCTATAATTATGAAACAGGTCTTATCAAGCTGATGCTTATTAAACAGAAATAATAATTCCACTGAAATTTCCTCCCGCTTTTCCACCGACATATTTCACCCCTCCGACATTTTCTCATTCTCAGCCGCAAAAAAACGAGCGCATTAAAAAAAAATCCAGCACACGCACAGGTGTTGAAAACAGCCGCTCGCGTGTTCCGCGCGTCTCCACCGCGGCAATCGTCGCGCGCTCAACGTGCGGCCCCGGACGCTAAATGCGTGTAACTCACGGCGTGTGCCACATCGCACGCTACAAATCCACGCGGCGTGTATGCAGCTATAGGCGTGTGGAGAAGAAAAAAGCAAGAACTGTATAAAGAAGCGGGTGAGAGCGAAAAAAATGAGGGTAGCAAGGGGACGTACGCGACTAGGAGGGCATGAGGGGGGTGGTGAGTAGAAGAAGTGGAGGGGGGGGGGGGGGGTGGGTGGCTCATACGCACAGCGCGTCTCGTAGGATCAATGCGCCAGAGTGCAGCGCCCTGGCGAGTGTTCCGTATGCGCGGGGCCCACGCGTGAATAAGACGGAGAGAAAAAAAAATTCCCCCTCTCTCTCTCTCTCTCCATCCGGGCGCGCATCGTCTACGCATCTTCGCATGCAAACCAACCCCTTTCATCCGCACTATACGTATAGCACCGCGTCGAGTCTCTTTCCTCTGCCCCCCTCCTCCTCCCTCCTGCGCGCCCCTCGGCTTTCCCGCGTATGCTGCGTCTAACCCCCCCCCCCCTCCCCCCTTGCTCACTCCCTCCGTCCTACCCTCTCCACCCTCCCCCTCCCCGCACCCTCAGCCTATATCTCTCTCTCTCTCTCTCTCTCTCTGTCGCTCCCTCATCGTCTTCCGTCCCGTCGCAATGCACCCTCCCCCCTCTCGACCCCCCTCCCCCCACCCCCTCAGCAACCCCCCCAGCCTCCTCCTCACCTCGTGTGTCTTTCCAGCGCATAGAACGCGCCGCAGAGGTTCTCCCTCGTTTTTTTTCCTAACCCCCCCCTTCATCCCCCTCTTGGTGTGCGGAAGGCAGCGGCGAGGACGTTGAGCGGCACTATCCTCTCCTCCTCGTCCCGCGAGTACCCTCCCCCTGATGTGTGCGCGACCCTCCCGACAGCCACCCCTCCCCCGCCCCCCGCCCCGCGCTCGCGCGCTACACACAGCACCCCCCGTTCCCTTTTTCGCACTTTTGCGCTCCGACGAACCCTACCCTACCCTAAGAATAACCCCACTGCGCTATCGCACCCGCATCTTTATGTGCCGCGCCTTGTATATAACCGTGTATGTGGTACACGAGCACCTACCAACCCCCCCCCCCCCTCCTCTCCTCCCTTCGTCCATCCATTTCGCTACCCAACCCTCAACCCTTGGATCTACCTATATATCCCAAGCACAGCTTGGTACATAGACGAATAGGGAGGTGCATCATCCCCTGTGCTCATCCAACGCAGCCAGCAACCCCCCTCCCCCTCCCCCCTTCCCCTCCACCCTTCCCTTCACCTCACCTCGAGCCATCGACCTCGCACTCTCGCACGCGCTTTTTTCTCCCGTTCACGTCCTTCGCTCTCGCCTTCTCGTGTGTCTCTCGCTCCTCTTCTCTTCTCTTCTCTTCCGCCTCCGCGTCTTCTTGTGTAACGTACACGCTGTGCGGATTCCGCGTGTTTTTTTTTCCCTGCATCGCGCGAGCCGCGAGGGGGTAGTAGGTAGGTGGAACACATCGCGCGTCGTCTACGGTGCGACGTTCTGTTGAGTACCCAGGCCGCACCGTCGTCGCACGCAGCGCGACGACGGTGCGCACCTATATTACGCTGAGTGCGTGCGTCACGTGTACTCCACCTGCATACAGCGCGGTGCACACTGCACGTAATGCGTCGCCGACGCCGCCGTCGTCGTGTAGTACACGCGAGAGTCGTCCCTTTTTCCTCGCGGCTCGCGTATATACGCAACCCGAGAAAAGGGTCGCTGGGTGGTCTAGATTTTTCTTTAAGTACGTCGCGCGCCTCGGCGCACCGGGGGTAGCGTTTAGCGCGCTCGGCGTTGCCAAGCCGAGAGAGAGTCGCGGGCCGCGCATGAAGGCACTGCCCAGGGACTCTAATGGAAAGACGCGCTACGCGCGGTTGTCGCTGTCATGCGGACGGGGCTTCCGTCAATCTTTTGTATTGAGTCTTTTGCCCTCGTTTCGGTTTTCCGCGTTTTCAGTGGAGGGAGGCGCGGGGAAAAATGGAGATGGAAGGTTTTACTGGATTTTTGTTTATTTATTTAGTTGTTTATTTATTTTTGTTGTCGCTCAAATCGAGGTTACTTTTTTTTGGATCGACCAAACCTGGATTTTCTTCCTTCGTTCGAGAGAAAACTGAATAACGAAGAGAATGCTGCGAGGCGGAAGGCGATATCTTGATTTATGATTTTTTCACCGAATTTTTGAGCCAAAAGTTTCCTTGCGATTTTGGCGAACAAAAAGTGTTCGGGTTCGTAAAGTTTGACAAGCCTATCCGATGGGAAATTTCCTGCTGATTCCGAAAAGCACCCTTGTTTGCCCGAAAAATAGAAAATTAGATGAGAAAAACGCAAAAAACGATTTTTTACTTTTTTAGAAATTTTGTCACTTCACTAAAGTCGAGGTTATTTTTTTTTCGATCGACCTAACCGGGATTTTCTTTTTGCGTTCCAGAGAAAACTCTATAACGAAGGGAATGCCGCAAGGAGAAATGCTATATCTTGATTTTTAATTTTTTTACAGGATGTTTAAGTCAGACAAATTTTTAAAAAAGTGTGAAAACGTTTTTCGCGTTTTTCTCATCGAAATTTCTATTTTTCGGGCAAACAACGGTGCTTTTCGGAATCAGCAGGAAATTCTGCATCGGATAGCGTCTTCAAATTTTACGAAATCAGAAATTTTTTTTTTTTCGCGAAAATCGTACCCCTTGCGTTTATTTGCAAAAATTGTTTTTCTTCCAATTTCGTTAAACTACGCTATTAAATTTATTTCTTTATTTTTTAAAATTAAGTTTGCATTCAACTAATATTATATCTATATCATATTTCTGCTCGTGTATCACGGAAATGAGAAATGTAACGGATCTCTGCGGCAGCCGTCGGGATTTTTGCCTCGACTCCGGATGTTAATACGATCCCCGCTCAGAGTTCAGCTCGCGATATTTGTATACGTCGCACGTCCGAGAATTGATACGCTCGTCGTTCGGCTGTCGTTCGCTTCTCATGCAGCGTCGCGGTCGCCGCGAGGAAGGCGGCGAGAGCGGACTGCATATAGCGCACTTGCGCGCTGCGATCAACGAGCGAACGAGAAAATCCGCGGTGGACCGACAATGATGACGAGTCGAACGGGAGTCCCGAGCGAGACAACGACGCGCGGCAGATCGAGAGAAGACGGTTTCTCGACGGCTGAAACGCGCCCAGTGGCCGCGCTGCTTGCCCCGCGTCCTTATTCCGTATTCGGACGCGCGTTAGATTAACATACAGTTGCACGTCGGTCGTAGTCGTCGTCGTCGTCTTCGTCGTCGTCGTCGTCGTCGCGCACCCAGAGTCCCGCGCTCTACTATCCATCCTTCGCGCATTCCCTCGAGGCCGCCTTGGCGGCGAACTCAGATAGCGCAGAACAGGCGAGATCCAAACTTGCACGCAAAACTTCAAAAAGAAAAAAAAAAAGAAAAAAACATGCTGGGAGGAACCTGGAAAAAATGCCCATAAACGTGACAAAAATTAGCATCATTTTGGTAAAAATCGCCGAATTATGCTAATTTACAATTATTTTGTAAATTACAATTATTTAGTAAACAAACGTCAGAAAGAAAAAAAAAGTGCGTGTAGGAACCTGGAAAAAATTCCCATAAATGTGACAAAAATTAGTATAATTCTGGTAAAAATCACCGAATTATGGTAATTTACAATTATTTTATAAAACTTGCACGAAAAAATGTCAAAGAGAAAAAAATTAAAAAGAACGTGCGTGGAGGAACCTGGAAAAAATTCCCATAAACGTGACAAAAATTAGTATAATTCTGGTAAAAATCACCGAATTATGGGAATTTGCCATTATTTTGTAAATTACTATTATTTTGTAAGGCTGCGCACTCAGATAGCACAGAACACGTGAGATCCAAACTTGAACGAAAAACGTAAAAAAGAAAAAAAAGAAAAAAAAAACGTGCGTGGAGGAACCTGAAAAAAATTGCCCATAAACGTGACAAAAATTAGCATAATTCTGGTAAAAATCACCGAATTATGATAATTTGCAATAATTTTATTTCCGTACATTTTTTTTAACCCGGCGACAATCACCGCGGGTTATCGTAATTTATGCCAAATTCACGTGCGAAAATCGTTAAACCTGCGCAGAAATATCGAAGGTCGAATGACCCGTGGCGATTATCACCGTCAGTCGCGCTATAAAAAATAAAAAAATAAAAATTCGCGCGCGAAACGCATCTCTCTAATCACGTTCTTTATTTTATGTTTCAGGTAAGTCGCGCGGACTGATGCAAATTCGGGAAAATTTCCTGAAATCTCCCTCGACTCGGCGATGAGGTAAAAGGTCGACCTCTGGTCGCGTCTCGTCGCGATTTCGCCGCGCGCTAATCCCCCATCTGGATATCAGAAACTCATAATTACGCGGATATGCGCGAGGCGCGGGATGAGAATTAAAAAAAAAAAAATTCGAAAAAACAGAGTCGTAAAGCGTTTCAAGAGCGAGTAAGGCGCGCGCGGGTGATGCACCTCCTCCTCGCACGTCGTATGCACGACGTGACCGCGCAGCGCCGGGAGGGATAACAGAGCGAGCCCCGAGATACCGCGGATTTTACGGTCCGGGCGGACGTTGATAATCCGCATATTTATCGACTTTTATTCCTAATAATCATCTCCGCGAGACCGCGACTCGTGGCTCTTGCCATTCGCTTTTTTTTTGGTCTTTTTCCTTCGTTTTTCCTCTCGCTCGTCCCCTATCTTCAGCCATTCCGTTTTATTATCCTTCTTCAGCGCGCGTTGCACATTGCACTTTGCACGTTGCACATGCAGCGCCAACTTGTCTGCATATAGCTGTACCATCCGTGAGCCGCGGCGTGTGAAACTGCTCGCATGTCCTATACGGAAAAATAGTATATTTCAGATATACGAAAAAATATAATTCAATATAATTAAACACAGGATAAGCTGGGGCAGAAGGTGGATTTTGATTGGTTTTCACCCTAAAAATTTGGTGCCGATCATCAATTTTGAGCGTCGGCAAAGAAAAGAAATGCGGGGCAAAATGGAACAAACCCCCAAATTGTAATTGTAGTATAATGATTGTATTAAAAAAAAAGGATTTTATTGAAAAAAAAAATTAAAAAGTTCGATATGTCGAACTTTTTAATTTTTATTAAAAAGTTTAATCAAAATTAAAAAGTTTAAAAAGTTTAAAAAGTTCGATATGTCGAACTTTTTAATTTTTCGATATGTCGATATGTCAAATATATTTTCGGACATATACGAAATATACGGGAGCAAAAAACATATCTAAGATATACCCAAAATATATTCAAAACATTTTTTATTATTTTTTAAACTTTCTTGTTTTTTTATTTTTTTATTTTTTCTGTATGATCGCCCATAAAATTGTATATATCACATACATTTTCGTATATATTTATTTTCCATGGTGGTCGCGTGACAGCGACCGCACGCTCATCCCCCCCGATCGCATAAACACACACAACGAAACTCGAACACATACGATCACCACACGGCGGCCGTCCTAAGAGTAAACGATGCGCACACGAAGAGATTCGAACAACACACAAACCGCGCGCGTTGCAACTGCGCTCTTGGAGAAAGAAGCGTGAAAAGCCTCGGTAACACCTGTCCTTTTGTGTGGCCCACGGAGACCGCGAGAGAAACCGCGCCGCGCGCCATCAGCGGCGAGCGGAAGTTTCTCGCCCGGCCGGCAGGCCGGGCGAGCGGACCGTGTGGCACAGTGCGGACAGAATACCGAGAGAGGCAGGAAGAATGAAAAAGAAGGAGAGAAAAAAAAGAGAGAGAGACAGAAAATGCCGAGAAGCCGAAGCCGAACGCGGAGAAATAATGCGAAAACGAGAAAGAGCAAAGCGAGGAGCAAATCAAGGAGCAAAACAGGACGAAGCATAAGGAGTGGCGGGGGGGGGGGGGAGGGGGGAGGGGGGACCACGTGAGCTCGGAGCGCATTCGGTTCCTTCCGCGTTAGTTGCCATGCAAAGCGCGCAAGACTCTCGACGACGACGACGACAACGACGACAAGACGTATGGGGATTTTTCTGACGACCGTCGCTGACGACGTTCCTACGTATATCCGACACGCGAGTGTATTATACATATCGAAGAGGGAGGCGGGGGAGGGGGGAGGTAGGCGCGGACTCTCCGCGCGGAGCCGAAAGAGATGAGAGACGTACGGATTTATCGATCGCGGTCGTCGCGTACGCGCAGCAACCGGGAAGTATTTTGGCTGCGCGCGAGCGCGCGCGGACGGACGGAGCGTGCAGGACGCTCGGTTGGCAGAGGCGGAGAGAAAGAGAAAGAAAGAAGAGAGCAGAGAGGAGAGAGGAGAGAATCGCTTTCTCATACCCCATGCGAAGAAGCGATATGCGCACCGCGCGCTCCGAGAAGGAAGAAGCCAGAAGCCAGAAGCCAGAAGCAGAAGCATCGCGTACCACGGGATCTCCTTTGGCTACGCGGGCAAAATATGCAGTACTTATATGCGAGAAGCGCGGTACGCGTATCGCTTGCGGTCGGGATTCGCGGTACTCCCAGTGGGCCCTAAATTAAGGCAAAAGAAGAAACGACGATTGCGAAGGGTGGAGGGGGAGAAAAGGGGAGGGAGGGAAGGGGGGGTGGAGGAAAGGGGACAACACATCGCAAAAGCTGGGACGTGGGCGAACGAGCAACGGATTTGCTGGTCGAGGGGGGAAGGGGGGGGGGAGGAAGGGGGGTTGGAGGATGGATGGGGGGACGTGGGGGGAGGTCAACACGGCAATGCGCATGCATAGTTTCAACCGAGAGCGAGCGACACGCATCGATCAATCATTCCGCTAATTATGCCTGCGATTTCTTTCTTTCGGCGATCGCGGTCGCAGCTTTTTCGGTCGGGCCGCGCGCTCGCAGCTCCGCGTGGCCAATGGCCGCGGCCAACGACCTGATTCGTCGGCAGCGCCCGACGAATCTGCGACTGCGACCGAAAATCTCGGACGTGGCGACGTCGTTCCTGCGCGTCGCTGGATCTCCACGAGTCCCGATGCTCTCCGCGCTGCGAAAACGATTTCGACGACCGCGAATTCGAGAATGCCTCGCGCGTCGTGAGGACGCGAGCGAAGCGGAGGAGTTTTGGCGTGGCTGCGCGGGAGAGGCCGCGGGCGAGGCAGAAGAAGCTGCGGTGTTGGGATTGGGGAGTGAAGTTGGTGGGAATTTGGCGACCGACAAAACGACACCTTTTTGGGAATTCTTTTTTTTTTAAGCTGAAGCGACGCTTCAGTCTGGTGAAAACGAATTTTTCGAAGGTTCTCACGAAGAGGATGCAGCGGGGGTGAAGTTGAAGAATAACGCGCGATATTTTGATACTAGAATTTCCAATTTTCCAATTTTCCAATTTTCCAACTTTAAAATTTTTCAATTTTCCAACTTTAAAATTTTCCACTTTTCCAACTTTCCAATTTTATAACTTTCCAGCTTTCCATGTTTCCAATTTTCCATGTTTTCAATTTTCCATATTTCCAATTTTCCATGTTTCCAATTCTCCATGTTTCCAATTTTCCATGTTTCCAATTTTCCATGTTTCCAATTTTCCATGTTTCCAATTTTCCATGTTTCCAATTTTCCATATTTCCATTTTTCCATGTTTCCGACATTCCAAATTTCCAATTTTCCAACTTTCCAATTTTCCATCTTTCCAATCTTCCAACTTTCCAATTTTCCATCTTTCCAATTTTCCAATTTTCCAATTTTCCAATTTTCCAACTTTCCAATTTTACAGATCGCGGAAATTTCCAAAAAAATCGTCTCGGACTCCTAACGAAATCTTTCGTAAAGAAAAGTTCATCCCGCGTCACCAGTAAATTAGCTCCAATCCTTCCTCCCGAGTCCCTTAAAACTTGACCATCCGTCGTGATTCGCCAATTGAATCCGAAGAATCGCGGAAAGTATAACAATTCGACGACCCAACAAAATCCCATTTCAGGCACAGCCAAATGTAGCGTCCAGTCCAGAGCGCGGAAGACGTGGCAAGGAAAAAGGGTCGGAAGCGGCGGAGCGAGAGAAGCGAGCCAGATACAGAGAGAGAGAGGGAGAGGAAAACGCCACAAACGTGACGGACGCGCTCCCGGAAGCCCCGGACTGGCCGAGCGGATCGGACTCTCGTATTAAATGAAATTAAGCAATTAACCATTTAACCGAATTAGCGCGATACGAAGCCTGCCAGGACGTCGGGCGAGCCGGGCGAGTCAAACTCGCGAGAAAGGGATCCGCGCGCCCGAATGCGAGCGGAGTGTCAGGCTTGCGGCGCGCGAGTCGTCGTCGTCGTCCCGTCGCCGGGCGGCCGCCGCGTTTCGCCTCGTTAATTAATCAGGGGACGAGTTCCGAGAGGTCCAGCGCCGAGACTGGCGGGGCCGCCGATCCGGGGGGACCGACGACGACGTCGTCGTCGTCGTCGTCGGCGAGAAAGAGACGAAGCGAGAGGCAAAGTTATTCGGAACGAGAACGCGATCGCGCAAGAAACGAGGAATCCATTACCAGATCGGTATCTAGACGATACGGATCGTCGCTTCTCTCGGTCGCTCCGCGGGGCTGCGCTGGACCATCTCTCGCTCTCGCGTCATTCGCGAGTCGCGCGCGGCTCTTCTGGGTCTCAAAATCCTTTTTATTCGCCCGCGTCGCGCGGGACAAAAAGGGAACACGGGCTAGGGTGGGGACGCAAGCCGAGATTCTTGATTCAATCGGATGGTTGTACGACCCGCAGCCATATCCAAAAGACTATGAAACACAGGCGAGAGGGATATAAAAATATATGAGGGAGTTCGAGCGATCGAACTCCTGGGGGTTCGTTTGTCGAGAGTTAGAAAAAATTGGCGAAAATCTGGGACCGGAATTAGACGTGGGATGGCCGGGAAGAATTTTTGAGTTTGATCTGTAATTAGGTTTCAGTCAATTAGAAGACTTTTTTTGTCATCTTGGTGACGTCTTCACCGTAGACTCCCATTGACAGATTTGACAAACAAATCTCTTATTATTTCTCTTGATTGTCTCTTGACAATCTCTCTCTCTCATTCAGATAATCGGTAGGCATGATACCGACTGTTACGTGGCGGTTTTTTTTTTAGATTGTCGTCCGGTTCTCGGACGATTGGAAATCCCAAATAGTTGAGGGAATTTGAATGGAAGAATTTGAGTAAAGATTGGTGAATATTTTATAAAGCAGAAAAAATGTCCAGAACGTAACACCGACAATTGGTAAAATATATGACTGGTTTGGGACTTCGTTGGTCGAAAGGTACAAAAAAAAATTCAAAATCTGTAACCAGAATTGGACCTGCGACAGCCGGGAAGATCGTTTGAGTTTGACCTGCAATTAGGTTTCGGTCAATCCGAAGACATTTTTTTGTCATCTCGCCACCGTCTTCACCAGACTCCCATTGACACATTTGACAAACAGCCTCGTTCAGATAATACGAATACACGATAACGATTATTGGTAATGACCATGTAATTTCCCACCTTATCTGCAGAGATAGCGCCGAGAAGGTCCTTTTTCCTTCGACCCAACAGGATTTACGATCAAGATACAGTGTCCCAACGGGTGTTCGAGTCGTCATAAGTCCCCAATTCGAAATCCGATCCGCCGTTTTTCGTCCTCACAGACAGATGTCGGTTCTCGATATGCGTATCGATATTAGTCGGTTGACCCCTTCTAGAAAATCTGTGACGTTACAATCGGCTCTGGTCGAGTCAATGGCTCAGGACTTATTTTCGGATCTGCTTAAAAAATTTGTGGACGCGCCACCGAATTCATACTCGACCTTCCATCCAAAAATCTGGACCTCGATTCCTACACGATTCTTGGAATCGTCGCTTCATCTTCCCATTCGCGCCAGGTCGACAGAACCATAGATCATAAATTCTTAGGTGGAATAACGCGATCGAATGCAAAAAAAAAGATAATATGCATTTATATCGAGAGATCGATGAGACCGCGAGAGAGCCCATTGAAATCCCGAGCGTAGGCTGAAAGTACCGATCGCGCGGCCTTTTGTTGGCCCGGCGCGACTCTCCCGGCGAGACGATCGGTTAACCGCGCGCCGATACTCTTCTCTCGCGCGTTCGGACATCACTGCCAGACGTCGTACATGCCCTCGAGTGCAAAGTAACCCACAGTCGGACCTCGATTTCAGGACCTTCGATTTTACCGGCGATCCTCACGTTTTTTACCCCCGCTTACCGATTTCTCTCACCAAGCGCTTACCAATCTCTCTCGCGTCGATGCAGTCGCGTGATTGGTGCGGCGGTGGGACTCGATTTCACGGTCTCTCGGTACCGATCTGTCCCTAAAATCGAGGCCCGAGTGTACGGGGCGAGCTGCGAAGGCAGGAACGAAGGAGCCGAACGAGCGAAGGCAGCGCACCGACGGACTTGTGGGATGTTTATTGCTACCGTTAATTACTTTACAGCAGATAATTACTGTCGTGGCTAAGGGTCATTTCGCCGGAGATAATGTATTACAGCGAGGCGCAGAGAGAGAGAGAGAGAGAGAGAGAGAGAGAGAGAGAGAGAGAGAGAGAGAGAGAGAGAGAGGATCGAGTTATATCGAGAGTCGAACCGAGCGCCGGTCTGTGGCGGCTGATGCGCTCCACCGATGCCCCGATATATCGGTGACGTGGGCGATGGGACGACCATACGGCGGACTGTAGGCCTTGCCGATCCCGCGGTGCGCCGTTACCATACGCCGTTGTATTATATATGTGGCGCGGTGGAACTCGTGCGGTTGTGTCGTAAATTCACGGCCGGGACTTTGAATAGACGCACCGCGCGCGGGTTCACAAACGTGTCCTACAAATCGTCTGGTAATTATCGACACCGTAGCGCCGACGACTTCGCGGCCTGCAGGACGCCCGGCGTCCGGTTCGGTCGATATGCGACACTGGTGGAAAATCTGTGGCGTTACGTCAGGCCCAAGTTGGGCCTATTTGGGACCCTAGCCGGACCAACTTAGCCCTTTTTGTACCCCGCGCAAAAAAAAAAAATGGTATGAAAAGAGTATTTCTGTTGTATGAATCGTCGAAGTATTCAAAGTATGTCGTATTGGACTGAAAAATACTCGTTTCATACTCAAAAAAATTGAATTCTCAATCACAGGAATATGTTTTTAGGGTACCATTTGCGACTTGTGATGGAAATCTGAGATCAAAAACTGAACATTTTTAAAAACTTAGGATAGACGATTCGTCGATTGTAGGTTTTTGAAAATTTTCAGTTTTTGACCTCAGATCTCCATTACTACTCGCAAATTGTACACCTAGAGAAATCGTTCTGAAGGGATCTATTCGAAACAAATAAAATTTATTTGAACGAAATAAAAATTTATTTGAATGAAATAAATGTTATTTGATCCAAACAAAAAGTATTTCATTCAAATAAATTTTATTTGTTTCGAATAGATCCCATCAGAACGATTTCTCTGGGTGTACCCTAAAGACATATTCCTGTGATTGAGGATTCAATTTTTTTTAGCATGAAATGAGTACTTTTCAGTCCAATATAACATACTTTGGATACTTCGACGGTTCATACTACAGGAATATTCTTGTAATATTTTTTTTTTTTGCGCGGACCGCCATCAGCAATCGCATCTGGCGTTCATTTCCAAATGTTCGTCGATCCCTCGAGTCCCAAACCGCGTGACTATTAGTGATCGTTGCGGTTCGCCCAAACGATCATGGATCATTGTGTAAATTCTCAAAACAGGAAGACCACATCAGCTCCGTCCGCTCAATCTCGGCGAAGCTGAGGTTGGAAAGAAACGAAAAAAAAAAAAAAAAAATCGTGTCGATCCTTCGTCCCGTTTGCCACACGGCGAGCTGCGCTGCTGCTGCCGCGGTTGCTGTGACGCCAACTATTTCCTTAATCCGGTTTGACAGGGAAGTGACACCGTGTTGTGACGGGATCTCCGGACTCCGGCCGTCCGCATGCCGCAGTCTTCACGGAGGAACCCCTCGATCCCCTCTTTCGGTATAGGATTCCATTTCTCTGTCTCTCTTTCTCTTTCTCCTTCCCTCTTCCTTCTCTCGCCTAGCTCGAGTCGGGCCTCGTGGTCCACGTCGATGTAAGTCGATCTATTTCTTATAATAGGATGCCTGGCCTCGGGATCTCCTCCGCCCTTCCACCGATCTCCACGCGCTCTTGTCTCTCGCCTCACGCCCGTCCAACAGGTACCGCTTGGATGCTCCGCTGGCGCGGAAAACACCTCCGGGGATCGGTTCGGAAGCCTCGATCCGTACGGGAGGTGCGGGCAAAACGGGACGCACAAGCGAAAAATGGTTTTATGACGAAACCAAAAGTGTACTTTGATTGCTTTTGATAAAAAAATTCGATGCCAACCATCAATTTTGGGCGTCGGCAAAAAAAAGTGCGGGCAAAATGGGACAGCCCCCCAAATTCGGAAATTTGTGTTTATTATTATTATTATTAGTATTATTAATAATAATAATTTTTTTTTTACAGAGTGACTTTCTAAAAGCCAGATTGTTTAAAACATTCAAAATTGTTAATAGTATATTGTGCAACAAGTGCGTAAAGAAGGTCATTCCCGCACGAGTTGCACATACTATTCTCTGTAACTGCGTGCGTAAAACTCGACTTTTCGTGGTGGTTTTGCGTGCGTAAAGTGCTCGTTTTCCGGCACGCGTGCGTAAAGTAACCAAGAGTGTGTAAAGTGGAACTTTATGCACGAGTGTGGAAAACGAGCACTTTTCACACGCAAAACAGTCCCGAAAAGTCGCGTTTTACGCACGCAGTTACAAAAAATCTTTATATGAGGTTTACATGCGTTGAATTGTGTCGTATTGACGCGATTTTCACGAAATGGGGTTCTGTCCCATTTTGCCCGCAAAAATAGTTGGAACTAAAAAAAAACGCTGTCCCGTTTTGCCCGCACCTCCACTGTATCTGCATGCATGGCCCATAAAAGCCTGTAAAAATATGATGTTGAAGTTTGCATCGTTGCAATGCAACGAAATTAAAAACGACAAAATATGAATGAACCCAAATGATTATACCGGCTATAAAAAGTTATTATAACGACTAAATCATGACAAAACATAATTATTTTACCTCCTAATGGGGGTGAATTATTTAAATTTGTATGGAATTTAATATTTTGTTTTTAATTTCGTTGCATTGCAACGATGCAAACTTCAACGTCATGTAAAAATGTGTAACACACCGCGTGTCGCCGCTACCAGTCGTTTCACGGTATTAGGAACGATGGCTAGGAGGGTTCGGTGGAAACAGCCGAGACGATCAGCCCCGAGGCATCGGCGATCGAACGCGACCTGGCATCGCCGCTCTGAAATCTCCCGTCGTAACCGCGCGCGCGCGCGCGGTTTTAGATAAGAATCGCGCGGGTTGAGCGAGACGGAAGGCGGTCGCCGTGTGGCGCGAGCTCCGGCATTGTGCGAGTTTGGCCGGTCGTAAGTAATTTTCTATTCCACGAGGTCGGGACTCGGGATTCTATGGGGACAAAAGCTGCGGTCCCTTCCACACCGCGCCGCCACCTCCGCGGTGTACCTTCCCTTTCTTTTACCCTTCGCTTCTTTTTTTATTCGTAAGCGTCCCAACTACGCTGTCTACGACGTGACTCATGGAGGCGGTGATTGAGTAACAAACCGGTTGGCAGCTGTCAGTCGTGAAGTTCGTCACTTCTGATATTGATTTTTTTTTGTTGGGGACTTAATTTTTTTTAGTTTTTAGACGTACTTCTTTTCTGCTTCCTGGTAGAGGAAGCTTTGCTTTCGTGGAATTTTTGTTTTCGACATTTTCATTTTTAATTTTTAAACATCTTCGCTCATGACTTCCGCAAAAGTTAAGAGAGTAAGACAAAAATTTGTAGTTAATCAAAATTAGATGTAACGATATTTGTAATGGAGTTTTCTTTTATTCAAATTAAGAAAAGTTCCAAAGTAGAACTTTGCACATTGCTTCCTCATTAATTTCCATTTTTGACAAAGCTTTTCACATAAACTTGTTCATAGAGATGGCTTTGTGAAAAAAGGGGAAATTCATTAGGAAGCAATGTGCAAAATTCTACTTTTCAACTTTTTTTGGTATTGCTACGAGTCATCGATTCCATATTGTGGCGTATCGATTACGAGACATCGATATTCTACATTATTGAATCGAGGTGCGGGAACCAAATCGCGATTGATTTTATCGATAGCGATTTATTTTATTGACAACAACTGCCGGGAGTTGAACGATGCAATCAGCCGAGAAGCCGTGTGGAAACTTCATACTTCTTCTGTTTCCCTTTCGTAGAAACTGCCGGTCGATAGAAATCATTTTTTATCACCGTTCCGTTGACGTGAAAAAAAAAAATCTAGGAGACTCGATATTCTCGCGAATTCACGTAAAAATGATCACTTAGCTTCACGAATTCGCGAAATGAAGTCCACGAACTCGGGGCTCGGTTCGCGGTATAAAAATGTTGAGGCATAACGTGCGATAGATTAAACAAGATTGCGTGTTTAACTACTCTGCATTTCGTAAAACGAATTCACTTTCTCGTTTGAAACAATCCCGGTGGTTATCGTTACGGTAATCTACGACTCGTATCCATTTCGTAATGGAATAAGGGAGCATTTTAAATAAAATTACGTGTGCCTGTAGTTCCTATATTTGCTTGTAATAAATACACACTGTGCACATGGCAACGTTATCATTGCATCGGAATCACAGTTTATGTAGATTTATCTCAACCGCGGTCGACAGTCGTTCAAAACTAATATCGTGACATTTGAAGAGAATTTTTTTTTGCTCTCAAGAATCACGTTTTTTGCGATGGTTTACGATGGAATTGTTCAGTACACGTGGTGAAAGAGCAACATTAATTCGAAAATATGTCGGAGATAAAACAGACAAAAATTTATCGGAGAAAAAAACAGACAAAAATTTGTCGGGAAAAAACAGACAAAAATTTGTCGGTGAAAAAACAGACAAAAATGTGTTGCAGAAAAAACAGACAAAAATTTGTTGGAGAAAAAACAGACAAAAATTTGTTGGAGAAAAAACAGACAAAAATTAGTCAGAGAAAAAATAGACAAAAATTTGTCGGGAAAAAAACAGACAAAAATTTGTCGGAGAAAAAACAGACAAAAATTTGTCGGAGAAAAAATCAGATAAAAATTTGTCGGGGAAAAAACAGACAATAATTTGTCGGGAAAAAATAGGAAAAAATTGTCGGAGTAAATAGAAAAATTTTGGCTCTAAAACTTCTCCTAATCTTTATGTTAGGGACGTAAAAACAGAGAAATGCGGATGAGCAATTTGTGAGACGTCATGGATATAAAGCGTGAATCCACCAATGACGCATTAAGTGCTTACGGTTACCGACGTACGCGAGATAATATTTATTTTATCGTCGATGTCGTGAGGTATAAAACAGATATTTTCTTTCGCACAAAACGTATCAATTTACCGTTGTTGGTTTTCCCGGTAGCAGTTCTAATTCAGTCGCTCACTGCTCGTTCAGGTATGTGTTTAGAAAATAAACTCACCTATTTTTTTTATTAGGAGCCATTTTCTATTATTAGGTAAATTGGTCCCGAGTCCAGGACCCAACGAAACCATATAGACCAGCTAAGGCTGTAACGACGATAAAACGATAAACAGTACATTTTTTTTAACGAATATTTGTCGTTGCTGTCCGCAACTTCGTTCGATATTTTCCCACAAAACGCTGTTCGCGGACGTCGCTCGTTGCGTCACGTCAATAACAACGACAGGTGATTGACAATAGTTACACCGTAACTGTTACACCGCACGACACTCTCCAACTTTCCCCCTTCGGTCTATCGATTCGATATTTTTTTTAGTTTCTCTATCCCAATCCCAATACCTAACTCGTTATAGTATAGCAGCTGAAAATAACATCGAATGCAAACAATATTATTACTTAATTCAATTTTTAGCTGCTTTTCTAATTTCACGCCTCTTTTCTCAATAGCTTCAATACTTTTGTTTTTTAACAAAGCATTCTCTGCGAAAAAAAATCGCCCCCATAATTTCAGAGAAATACAAATGTTGAGTAATTACGAAAAGAAAAAATCGAAAAAATCTGAAAAAAATTCCAAAGGGAAAGAAAATTCGAAAAAATCAGAAAAAAAAATCCAAAGGGAAAAAAAATCGAAAAAATCAGAAAAAAAATCCAAAGGGAAAGAAAATTCGAAAAAATCGGAAAAAAAAATCCAAAGGGAAAAAAAAATCGAAAAAAATCCGAAAAAAAATCCAAAGGGGAAGAAAATTCGAAAAAATCAGAGAAAAACTCCAAAGGGCTTTTTCATAGTTCCGCCATTCCAGAAGGAAAAAAATGAGGTTCACGACCCTGTCGATAAGCCATGGAATGCCCCATATAATATTGTATACGAACCCGAGAAATCGTGACTCCTGGCGTAAGCGCCAAATGCGCGTAACTCTTTAAAATTAAACTGCCGATGATGGGACGGCGGTGGGCGAGACTAACGATTTACCGCGACGTTCGTGACGAGGGACTTGGACGGAAAATTATAGGGTACGCGCGCTGACGCGAAGCAACGAGCGAGCGAGCGAGACGGACCGACGGACCTGGTGTGCGGCTGTCCGGGCCCAAAAAGTCCCGTGTGTCGTTCCACGAACGCGCTTCAAGTGTTTTCATTTCTCTCACCCGTGTTACGCGGCTCACATATACTCAATTTATAATGAGTATTGTGCATTTGGCACCACCGTCCGGCTCCTCATCTTACGCGTCCCGAGAACAAACCGCGCGGCGTGAAGACCGAGTTGTTCTCTCTTTTATTTTGTATTTCCACGTCTCTTCCTCTCCCCCCTCCCCCTCTGCGTTCACCGCAATCGCAACACGCGCTCGCACATAACGAGGTGCGAGAATAATCATTCAATTATGTCGCGTGACAGAGCCAAATCTGTTGGGACACGGCAGCCCGGGTTTCGGGCAGTGTTGTAAATCCCCATTACTTTAAGAATTAAAGTTTACACGACAGTTTATTTTCTAGGTACGATTTTATAATGACGACTTGTAGCGATTATAACATTGTATGTGAACTTTTGAATAGCCGTAAGAAAAATCAAAAAATACATTTAATTAAATTGAACTAAATTTAATTAACATAAAATTAAAAAATAAAATAAAATTAAAATAATAAATAAAATTTTATTAGAATAAAATAAGTGTAGTTTAATTTAATCAAAATTACATTAAACGATTTTAAACTTAAAATTAAATTGAATTTTAATTTAATTAAAATGATTTTTTATTTAATTAAATTTAATTACATTTTCCATTTTCCATTATTCTAAAAACATAATTACAAGGCCAATCGTACCATCCAATTTTATTTCTACAAAAATTAAGGTTTTACAACTCTGGACGCGACTAACAGGCGACAAACGCAGGAAGTCGCCGGACAATCGCGCGCCGAGCCGAGAATAATTTCCCGAAAAGCGGCCAAACATCACACGATTTCACCGGGTGTTATCGCTAATTGCTTCCTGGTCGCCCCGATCGCGCGCCGGAACGAACGTGACGTTCGCCCGCTTTTTGACAGTTCCGTCGAGGTTTCACTCGCGACACCAACGCTGACAGAAAGATAATTCCATGTAAAAAAAAAACAAAAAATGTTTAAAGTAAAAATGTCATCGGCGAGGATTTTTGGTTGAACGTGATTGAAAGTGAATTCGTACCGGGCAGAATTTTTTTTTTCTCACCATTTCCCAACGTGTTTCACCAGTGATTTTGACTGACATTAGTTCTCGCCTACGATCAGAAAAGGTGAATTTTTATTTTTACGTGCAAAAATAAAATCATTCAGAGAAAAATTTCACCTGTCCGTTAAAGCAGCCCTAATGGTCGTCGTACAATCAAGTCGCAGTTCCGAAAGTCCATAGAGAAGGTACGACAATGCACGACCGGAGCACGAGATTCCGATGGAAACGACGAAAAAAAAAAAAAAAAAAAAAAAAAAAAAAAAAAAAAAATTCAAATGTTCGATACGCGAAAAAAGTGGAGCACTCGTCGATATGTCCCGGAGCAATTTTCGCAGTGTAAATTCATTTTTCGCCGGTCGGTCGGGCGCGCGGGTTGCGATATATATGGGTCAATGGGTGAGTGGGCGACGTCGACGAGACTCGGCGCGACTCGTCCGGGCCGAGGGTAGCAGCGACGGCGGCGGCGACGGAACGCGGGGGACGAGACCGGGCGAAGGGTGTGCGGACGTGCAAGACGAAATTCCGCGCGTTTGAAACAGCTCTCGCGAAACATAATGGACGTAGTATGTATGTATATGGACGCGACGAGAGACGAGACGAGGCTGCGCGCAGGTAGAAAAAAAGCTCGCGGGTAGCAGCTTTCAAAGAGACTACTCAGCTATCGTCCCGCTTCGCGTCTGCAGTCACGTACGTCTGATGTACATACGTAGGCGTGTGCACGGGTCGTTCCGTCTCAAATCCCCGCGTCTGTGCCCTCTTCGATTTTCCAAACCGCTTTTATTCGGTCGAGTTGCATTTTTTTATTTTGCTTTTTTTAAGGAGTCCACTGAAACAGGATTTATGAATTATTGTACCGGTTGAATTATTATAAGTTATTATACTAAATTTAATTTTTAGGATGATTAATTTTAGGATGATGAAAAAAAAAGATTCTGCTTTTGATCGCGCCCCAAAAGGTGAATATAATAAGGTACAAACAATTCTATTTTTTTATTCATGAATTGAATTTCAGTAGAAACTGCTCGTTGGTTAGCAACGAGTGCAATACTTATATAAAAAATGCGAAATATTTCATCAACTGATTTTTTTAAGAGGGAGTAAAACTGAAAATAAAGATAAAGCACAGCAGGAGAAATTTGTCAGCATAAAAAAATTGGTAATTCTAGAAATTAAATTTTGTATAATACTTTAACTGCTACGATAATTCATAAATCCCGTATAATATTTTTTAATTGTTTAAAATGTTTTTAACATGTTTTAAATTTTGTATAATAATTTAACTGCTACAATAATTCATAAATACCGTATAATATTTTTTTAATTGTTTAAACATTTTTTAATATGTTTCAAATTTTGTATAATAATTTAACTACTACAATAATTCATAAATCCGTATAACATTTTTAAATTGTTTAAAATTGTTTTAATATGTTTCAAATTTTGTATAATAATTTAACTGCTACAATAATCCATAAACCCGTTTCAGACAACTCCGTAAAAAAAAAAAAAAAAATAAACACCAACGCGAAACCCTGGTCCATGGCGCCCAGTCCACATGGAACCACCCATAGGATCTGCATAAGCACACAGCAACGTCTCGCAGCAAGCCAGCCGGTTCGGTCTATACACGCCGACGTATTTTCCGTCTCAAACGCACGCGTATGCCGCCACATATACCTTATACAGTCTGTATACGTGGAGCGACGTATATACGACGCGTAACTCTCCTCTGAATACGCGATATACAGTAGAGAGCGTGCGCGCATCGCGTTTACACGAGAGCGCATTGCATTCGCGAATCCGTACGGCGCGCACACGACGAGGAGGGGCTGAGGGGCTGAGGGTGAAGGGGATGAGGGGGATGGAGATGGAATCGAGAGACAGAGAGAGAGAGAGTCGAGTGCACACGGCCGGGCTGCACTGCTTCTGCTTTGGCTGCTGCAACTGCAGCGGGAAGTGCAGCGGGACAGTTGAGCTGAGAGTTCTACTCGGTGCGCTGCACCGAGCCGAAGCGTCGAGCGCACTCGCGGCGCCCGGCTCGCTCCGCCAAACGAGACTGAATGTTTGCTTAGCCGTCTCCGACTCCGGGCTCTTTGTGTCCCCCGCGCGTATCCCACCCGCTCGTTTGTCTCTTCGCGTTTGGCCTGCGAAACCGTGTATTAAACAAACAGCATTAATACTCGATCGCGCCCGAACCTCGCAACGTACGCGCCGAGGTCCAATTCGCAAGACGCCTCTGGTATATCTATAAACCCTCGTCGCTCGGTTCCGCCGACCGGCGAGCGGCGAGGATGCCGCTGATGCGCTTCATCCGTTTGCGCTCCACGCTTTGCCGGCTCGACGCTTCAACGACTCATTGACGAATGGCAAAGACACTTTTTTGTCACCGCCTCGCCGTTTGTATTTTTTTTTTTTTTTTTTTTTTAAGTGGAGGAAAAATGATGGGGAATATAGGAATTTGATTTTTTTGTCGATAATTTTCTCATTGGGAGGTGGAGTTTTTGTGGAGATGAGTGGTGAGAGGGTCGTGACTTCTTTGATGGAAATTTTAATGTCTGTTTAATTAGCTCTGTGATTTTAGAACGGTGGAGGAAATAAGCATTTTTATTCCACAGCTTTGTGTAGGTAGGAGGAAGAATTCATTCATAGTTTTAGCACAAAAGGCTATTCGGTGGCCTCGGCGTGTTGGAAGTAAGAATTTTCATTTCTTTAGATTCATCCAGGAAGCGCCGAAAATGAATTCATTGTTCGGAAGAAAAGCTGTTTATTCGGGTGTTCGAATCAAGAATTTTTATTCTACCGATTCGCAGGAAAAATTCATTCATTACCTCAAAACAAAACCTAACCCGGTGTCCTCAACGTGTCACCCAATACAAATTCCACACCGTACTTGATTCCCAACCTGCAAACCCATAACCAGCCCATTTGTCGTATCAATTCCGAACCCATCGAATCCTCATCTTCAATGTATACATATATGAGACTCCACTCCAGCTGATCCATTTCTAAAACAATCGACATCCCAGTCTCAGTCTCCAAGCAAACAGACACACAAGACGCAGTCCCATCAGGTGTTCGAATCAACAATTTTTATTCTACCCATCCGCAGGAAAAATTCATTCATTACCTCAAAACAAAACCTAACCCGGTGTCCTCAACGTGTCACCCAATACAAATTCCACACCACACTTCATTCCCAATCTGCAAAACCATAACCATCCCATTTGTCGTACCAATTCCAAACCCATCGAATCCTCATCTTCAATGTATATGAGAAACACTCATCCCATACAAATTCCACGCCGCAGTTGACGGTCGAGCTGCAAAACCATAACCACCCCATTTGTCGTACCAATTCCAAACCCATCGAATCCTCATCTTCAATGTATATACAAGACTCCACTCCAGCTGATCCATGTTTAAAACAATCGGCATCCCAGTCCCAATCTCCAAGTGCAGACACTCGCCCAAGCCTCACCCGCATTTCCGTTCCTCACAATGCGCGAAGAGTCGTCGTCGTCGTCAGGAATCGCGCACCCGCGCCCCCAGGAAATCCAGTCCCGTCACGTGTGTTCGCCGCTCCAGCTTCGTACTCGCTTCGTACTCCCTTCGTGTATCCATGTACATACGTTGCCATCCCTGTGTATATGCAGCGGCGGCGGCGGCGGCGTGACGTCGTTTATGCAGATGTTCCCTCGGTCACGTGACAGGTACATGCGAGTGAGAGTCGCGAGAGAGGCTAGTAACGAGGGGGCCCCGGGATGTGCACGTACGGGTAACGAGTAGTGATCGGTGGGTACGTATAACGACGCCGAGGAACGCTGAGGCAGGCAGGGGGGGGGGGAGGGAACCAGAGGGGGTTCGCTTCCCAATCGAAATCTTTCCGCTCCTACGGACGATTTACCGCGTAATGGGTACGCCGTATTAGTCCTCTTAAAAGGACTACTTCTCGTTCCTTCGTATAATACACCACTGCCTCGGTCACCACCACCAGTCGCCGTTGCTATTCCGCTAGCGCAGTAATATACTCTTGGTTGGCGAACGCGAGACCGCGTTCACTCTCTTCTATCTGGCCATCGATCTTTCTGGCGTCGTTGTTAAACCAGCGGCGACGAGCGCGAGCACCCGCGCTCTACGATCCTCTGTGCACCGACGCTGCGGCTATAAGACGACGACGACGACGACGACGACGACGACTATCCCACTGTCTAGCGTTTAATTAGCGAAAGTGTATTTGAAAAATATAAACTCCGCGAGAGACACACACGACAGTCGCTGCCGGGACTGAGGCGGCTGTGCCGCACGGGTTGGAAGGACTCTCGATCAAGTTCGTTCCTGGGGACGATGGCCGGGTTGGAGTGCATTGAGGTGGTTCAGCTGGAGTCGCTTTCGTTTCGGTGAATTGGAGTTGTGATGGATCTTTGAAGGGCTTTCATGATTGATGGGCTCACTGAGCTTTTTCGTGGTTTCTGAAAGATTGGGAAATGTGTGTACTTTGTTTTTGACTTACACGAAAAGTGTTACCGCAGTCTCTTTCGTCAGGGCTTGTGGTGATCATTCAGCTGATTTATGTGATGTTCGCATTTTTGGCATAGGGTTTTGTGTCTGCAGCTTGGGCGTCAGGCAACCATGCAGCCAAAATACTCAGACCAAGTTGTCCTCTATCGGGTTGGTTCAGCTGGAGTCGCTTTCGTTTTGGTGAATTGGAGTTGTGATGGATCTTTGAAGGGCTTTCATGATTGATGAGCTTACTGGGATTTTTTATGGTTTCTGAGAGGTTGGGGATGTGGGTGTTTAGTTTTTGACTTACACGAAAAGTGTTACCGTAGTCCCTTTCATCAGGGCTGGTGGTGATCATTCAGCTGATTTATGTGATGTTCGCATTTTTGGCATAGGGTTTTGTATGCGTAACTTGGGTGTCATGCAACCACGCAGCTGAAATCCTGAAACGGACTTCCCAACATTATTTTTATCAGGATAACAACTTTTGGATTTTGTCATTGTCCTTAATTAATGTATTCTTGGAAAATTGGGCTTCCAGCCCATTTTGTTCCTGTGCCGCACGGGTTGGAAGGACTCTCGATCAAGTTCGTTCCTGGGGACGATGGCCGGGTTGGAGTCCATCGAGGTGGTTCAGCTGGAGTCGCTTTCGTTTCGTTGAAACGGACTCGTGATGGATCTTCGAAGGGCTTTCATGATTGCTGCACTTATTGAGCTTTTCCATGGTTTCTGAAAAATTGGGAAATGTGTGTATTTAGTTTTTGGCTCACACGAAAAGTGTTACCGCAGTCTCTTTCGTTAGGGTTGTTGCTGATCATTCAACTGCTTTATGTGATGTTCGCATCTTTGCCATAGGGTTTTGTATGTCCAGCTTGGGCGTCAGGCAACCTCGCAGCCAAAATACTCAGACTGCCTTCCCAACGTTATTTTTATCAGGATAACATCTTTTGGCTTTTGTCATCACCCTTAACTCCTGTATTCTTTAAAAATTGGGGCTTCAGCCCTTTTTTCCTGTACAGTTTTCCTTACGTCAGACGTGACGTAAAACAAGAAGTTCCAAAACACGAATCTGACTTCAGTTTTAGACAACTCAGTCTCCTGAACTCAACATTTTTAACCCCCCGAACTCATAACATTTTTAACCTCCCGTTCACATAACATCTTCAACACACTCGACCAGCAAAGGAAAGGCAAACAAAAGTTCCAAACATGGTTTATTCTCACTTGCCTCGTGTCTATTCGCCTCGAATCATTAACGAAATATGTTGCGGGAGGTAAGTGCGTAACATAGTGTCCGGCGACTGAGAACAGTCTCCGAGCCGTCGAGCCCGGGTCTCGCTGTGTCGGATTACATCGTGTCACTTCGGCTGGCCTATGGCCGCCGGCTCGCCGTACGGTTTGGTCTGGCGGCCAACACCAGAGCGTGCACACCACCCGGCGGAGCGAAACACACGTGTTAACATCTTGTCATTCGAACCCCCCGGGACCCCCGTTACTGTGTATCATCGACCCCGATCCCGAAGGTCCCTCGCTCTCGTTCTCGTTCCGCACGCTCGACCTCCTCCGCCTGCCTCATCTCGCCTCCTCTCCCTCCGTTCGCTACAATACGTCGCGCGCGCCCGATCGAGAATTTCCAATTCTTCGGGCGCTATTTCGTCGCGGAATTTCGTCTCGTCAAATAAAAATTGCAACGTGTCGCGCTTATCGGGCCGCGCCAATCCCTTTTTTGCCCCGTTTGCCGTACGCGCTTTATCCGTTTACGTCGAGCTGAATGGGATCCGCCGCACTGTTACCGTTACCGTTGATACACCAGCCGGACAGGGTGTACGGAGCTGATAAAAAAAATTGTCGATCGTGTGCGAATCGAACGGCCGCCGTTGCAAACTCGACGGCAGTTTGCACCACGATAGTTACAATATTTTTCATGGCGGAACGACGAAAAACAAGGGGAGAAACGGGGTTGTGAAAAATATATCGAAGAAGTCACGAGATTCGATGTGACGAAAAAAAAAAACGGTGTAGAATTTAACAAAAGCTTTGAACGTTTAGCCATTGATTTCGATAAATCGATAAATTGCTATGAGTATCCGTATCATGTCAGGTGAAAAAAATATATATGGTTTATGTAAAGCGCTCATGTATGGAATTGGGCATATATATTCCATATTAAATTTGTATATAATGAACATACAGATAATTAGTTTATGTTTAGAAGATATAAGAACTTTATACATTTTATAAATTCTATATATTATAAATTTTGTACATTATAAATGTTATATATTATAAATTTTATACATTATACATTTTATATATTATAAATTTTATACATTATAAATTTTATATATTATAAATTTTATATATTATACATTTTATACATTATAAATTTTATATATGGATATTTTTTTTCACTTGGGATATGAGCGAGCGTCACGAGTTTCAATGTAACGGAAACAATGCGAAACCCTGCAAAAGCTCAGGACGTTTAGTCATTAATTTCGCCGCATTATTCGCGGCGTTGCAATGACTTTAAGGAGGCATCGTCGGTACAGTCCGTCAATTGCGCATTAAGATTTGAAACATTATTTAAATATACTTTCGAAAGGAAACAAGTGTCCAAAAAGGTGGATATGAATTAAAGAGATCCTGTATAGTGTAGAAAAAAATATGTGCGATAAAAATTCACAGAAAAATAGCTCAGTTTATGCTAATAACTAATGGGACATATTATACGCAGTTTTTTGGAAGTCAAATTCGTAATTTTAGTTCGATCTTGTCGAGCGACGGTTCATTTTGTTTATCGACGGACAATGCACAAATTTACCGTTGAACATTTGCGATTATATTCATAGGTCACAAATTACAGCCATTTGTTTATAAGAGAAGAAAATTAAATGACGAGTTTATCTCATTTTATTCCTAATCGACAAATAAACTGAAGAAAATAACTCGGTGAATTCGTAAAACGTTCTTCAACGAACAAAACGAGCTGTCGCCCGACAAGATCGACCTGAAATTACCAAATTGACTTCCAAAAAACTGCTTATAATATGTCCCATTGGTTATTAGCGTAAACTGAGCTATTTTTCTGTAAATTTTTATTGCATATATTTTTTTCTATACTAAACAGGATCTCTTTAATTCATATCCACCTTTTTGGACACTTGTTTCCTTCCGAAAGTATATTTAAATAATGTTTCAAATCTTAGTGCGCAATTGACGTGACTGTACCGACGATGCCTCCTTAATCGATAACTCGGCATGAAGTATCCGCATCGCGGGATCGAGAAAAGGTTACCGAACACTTCGTTGTGTTAAATTCATTCCGCCGTCTCTCCGTTCGTTACTCATAATTGTATCATTTCACAATCGTGATTATTGCCGGCAATCATAGGTCTCACCGGCGATAATGCAGAGCACAAGATCGGCCGTGTGTGTACACGCTGGGCAGCGCAGATTAACGACGTTATGCGCAATTGGAGAGCGTAATTAGATAGTTGATTGGCGAAGTTCTCGGGTTCTCTCCCTCGGCCGTGCTCTCTCTGTGAGACGCAGTTATCCGGATAATTAAGCGGCGCGGAACCCTAGGAATCATACGTGTCCGCGCTGCTCGTGTTTCAATTGACCGACCAGTCGGAAGGAGTCCGGATTATGTACAGAGCGGTTCACAACGGGGCGAACACGGGCGCGCACCTTGAATCACAACGATTCTCGGTAGCATCAAAGTGCACCAGCTCGACTCACTTCGTACGCCCAGAGAAATCGGTCTGATGAGATCTATTCGAAACAAGTAAAATTTATTTAAATGAAATAAAATTTATTTGAATGAAATCAAATTTATTTGAATGAAATCAAATTTATTTGAATGAAATCAAATTTATTTGAATGAAATCAAATTTATTTGAATGAAATACAATTTATTTGAAAGAAATAAAAATTTATTTGGATGACATAAAAATTTATTTGAATGACATAAAAATTTATTTGAATGAAATAAACATTTATTTGAATGACATAAAAATTTATTTGAATGAAATAAACATTTATTAGAATGAAATAAATTTTGTTTGGTCCAAATAAATACGATTAGGCCGGCCATTAAATAAATTAATCTATTTAATATATTCAAAACAAATAAAGTTTATTTGAATGAAATAAACATTCATTTGAATTAAATAAATTTTATTTGGTACAAATGAATTTTATTTGGTAAAAATGAATTTTATTTGATACAAATGAATTTAATTTGGATCAAATAAATTTTTATTTGGTACAAATGAATTTTATTTGGATCAAATGAATTTTATTTGGATCAAATGAATTTTATTTGGATCAAATGAATTTTATTTGGATCAAATAAATTTTTGTTTCGTCCAAATAAATTTTATTTGTTTCGAACAGATCCCACCAGAACAATTTCTGTAGGTGTACGAATTTGAATATTTGCATAATTCGTCATTTAATTCAAAATCTTTGTAGATTCGAATCGTGGTGCAAATTTTTGTGCTCACGATGAACGTTACAGGAAACGCTTGGGTCGCCCTGTACGACGTCTGCAGATACCACCGCATATTCCTACGGGCAACGTACAGCCGTGACTGAGCAATGCAATTCTGACTGGCGGACAGAATCGACCGCATAACTCGGCTCGTGCGCGCGATTACGTCGCGCGACCCTTACGACCGCGGCAGAAAACTAGATCGAAAAGTGCGTCGCGATAAGCTCGCCGCTGCCTACGCTCGCGCCTTTGCAGCTCGAGCGCGACGATCGTTAAATCCTGTCCGGCGCTAACGGAGCTTCCGGCTACCGTTGAAACTTAAATCGTTGGGTTTTCTTGTGTGCCAGCGGGATCGGCTTTCAAGGGCTGTATCGAGAAGGACGATCGTTTGTTACATTCAGGAGTCTTTGGTTTCGATAAACTGCACTATATGCCGACTGAGAGTGCAGCGAGAATAACGCACCCCGAGTCATATCGCAGTCGTTCGTTTCGTAGGTTGCTACTGTGATTCAGAGTTCGGACTCGAATTCGTTTGGAGCGAAGCAGCTTTATCGTTTCAGCTTTGTCCGTCAGTGACGAACGAGGCGAGTTAAACTTGGAGGATAAAGCAAATTCACAGAGAGCTTGATCCATCAATAGTTAGAATTGTTTTGGGTACCTTAGTTTGTTTTGGTACCTCAGAAATCGGATGGAAGGAATCGGTTACATTTTTTTAGAGAATCGAATGTTTGGGAATTTATTTATGTTTGGGAATTTATTTATGTTTGGGAATTTATTTATGTTTGGGAATTTATTTATGTTTGGGAATTTATTTATGTTTGGGAATTTATTTATGTTTGGGAATTTATTTATGTTTGGGAATTTATTTATGTTTGGGAATTTATTTATGTTTGGGAATTTATTTATGTTTGTGAATTATATTGTGAAGCGTTTGGGAATTTATTTATTGGTAGGAAATTTGGCCAGTTCATGTATAGAAGACAGTCATACGTCCAATTTTTCAAAGTGTATATAATAATGTGGTGATCGTTATAAATAAACAACTAATTATTTCTAGCTAATTACTTGGGGCGATCGTATAAATAAACAGCTAATTATTTCTAGCTAGTTATTTGTGGCGATCATATAAATAAACAGCTAATTATTTCAGGACCATAGCGACAGTTAACGGACTCGAGTGCTACTAGTGTTAAACTAACTTTTCTCACACAACGTAAGTAGATGGATTTGCCTTTGCCTGATTCTATTAATTGAAGTTGATACTACGAAATTGAGATAATATATGTTTAAGAAAATGGCTGCTATGTGGATTTTTCTCATCACTTCCATCGTAATATTCGTTCGCTATTCGGCTGTTGCATCAGTTGGTACGCTGCGTTAATTTCAGAAATATGTAATCTCAAAATATTTGCATATAAAATTGAAAGATTAAAAATAAAGAAAATGTAAAGATAAACAATAATTTTTAGAAAGCGAACGTTGTCTTGCGAACGTATTAAAGGTATGCAACAAAACTCTACCAGCGCACGGCAGACTTCGCGGAATATATAATGACTCAGAAAATAACAGGTAATATATACTCAACCGAAATATATCAAAAACTTAAATTGTTGAAAAACTTTGCTGTAAACTTTGCAGTTCAACTTTGCTGTAACTTTTTGACAGCAGTGTTTTTATAACATAAATAGAATACTTTTTTTTCATCCTAGGTTGCATTGCGATTGCGCCATTAAATTGTTCAATTGCATTATGGCTTACAACGTCGCTGCCAGCCTCGATCCCACTAATGCGGGGTATTTGCTAGAAACAGGAGACAAATGCTATCGCGAGGTAATAGGTGACGTCGATCCAGACCCAACGTACGAATTTATGACACCACGATACGAGTGTATTGCATACTATGTATAGAGAAACTAAAAATATAGTTGTGACGTAAACTGAAGCAAGTTGAAGCTATTAATTAATTAATTAACCCTAGTTATCCTAACGACAATAGAACGAGCCTATAAATATTAATTATAAGTAAATAAAATTTAGGCATTTACAGTTTAGTTACCCCTTCGTTATCATAAGTCAAACATTGACTAATCACCATATGGCGACTTTCGTGACACGTGTGATGTCTTGGTACCAAGAACGTCTAATATCGCTGATAGCTTTACCGCATTTATTATCAGAAACACGCGGTTTCCATAAAATTTATTTTTCTATTTATGGCGTATTTTGCTAGCGCTAATCTGGTTGGTATATATAAATCCGCAGTTGGCGGTTTCAGAACATCGACCGACGCCGAGCTAGAGTCAAGACATCTTGTTCGCAAACATAGTAAGCAAAAATTGTTATTTACGCCGTATTCGATTAATCGCCATTAACACAAAAATGTAGAGACATGTTTTGTTAAAGACGATGGCTGCTTTGTGGATTTTACTTTGCTCTGCCGTGTTACTACACGTGGCTCTCCCGTCTGAGGCAACAGCCATAGGAATGTCTTCCAGAGCAAAACGATCATACGGTAATTTAATTTAAGAAATATCATTGCAATACTATTTTTGCAACGTTCAAACGAATCACAGAAGCAAACGGAATTTTCAAATCATTGTAAAATATAAAAAGTGGAAAACGGATCTACTGATTTTCGTTTTTCAGCAAGCGACCAATGTTTCACCAACTTCAAATGCGACAAGGTTCTACCTGCGCACGGCAACCTTCCCGGATTAAAAAATGATAGTGATGGTCCTTGGTAATAATTTGTCACAGTTATTTGACCACATCTTCTTTACACTAACGTTATGTAATTTCATATAAATCGATTTTTTTCATCAGAATTACCAATCGTAATTTTTTTTCAGGTATCATTGCGAATGCACCAATAGATTGAACAAATGCATTCTGGATGCCCTTGGTCCTATGACCATTAGCAATATTGACGATTACCCTGCCCAACAGCAATATTCCCAATTAACATTCTATGTATGCTATCGGGAAAAGGGAGACAGCGCCCCCTATAAACCAATCTACGAAAAGGTTGAAGCACCATTAGGAGTCGACGATAAAGACATTTATTGGTGAACGATATGAACGACGAAAATAATCTGATGCCTCGTCAAAGCGACGATGTTCACGAAACCTGTAACAGAAAAGAAAAATACACCTACAATTACTAGTCGACTTAAACTTTAATCTTAATAAGTTATTGACCTTTTATTCCCATTGTTTATTCGTGTGATCACCTTCTTATATTTCTAAATAAAAGAAATGCGAAGCTTTTAGTTGGCATGAACTAATCAATGGTTAAACGTCGAAATGTTGCGAAACTGTCGACGCACGTGTCATTCTGTTCACTTCCGCTTGGTACCAAGAATATTTAATATCGCTGATAGCTTTACCGCATTTCTTATCAGAAACACGCGGTTTCCATAAAATTTATTTTTCGATTTATGGCATATTTTGCTATCGCTGATCTGGTTTGTATATATAAATCCGCGGTTGGCGGTTTCAGAACACCGATCGACACCGAGCTAGAGTCAAGACATCTTGTTCCCAAACATAGTAAGCAAAAATTGTTATTTACGCCGTATTCGATTAATCGCCAGTAACACAAAAATATAGAGACAAGTTTTGTTAAAGACGATGGCCGCTTTGTGGATTTTACTTTGTTCTGCCGTGTTACTACACGTGGCTCTTCCGTCTGAGGCATCAGCAATAGGAATGTCGTCCAGAGCAAAACGATCACGCGGTAATTGAATTTAATTTAAGAAATATCATTGCGCCACTATTTTCACAACGTTCTAACGAATCACAGAAGCAAACGGAATTGTCAAATCACTGAAAAATATAAAAAGTTGAGAAATGAAAAAGTGAAAAACGGATCTACTAACTTTTGTTTTTCGGCAGGCGATGAATGTTTCGCCAACTTCAAATGCGACAAGGTTCTACCTGCGCACGGCAGCCTTCCCGGATTAACAAATGATAGTAATGGACCTTGGTAATAATTTGTCATAGTTATTTGTCCTCATTTTCTTTACACTAACGTTATGTAATTTTATATAAATCGACTTTTTTTTAATCAGAATTACCACTCGTAATTTTTGTTTCAGGTATCATTGCGAATGCACCAATAGATTGAACAAATGCATTCTGGATGCCATTGGTCCTCTGAACATTGGCAATATTGACTCGTACCCTGCCCAACAGGAATATGCCAAATTAGTATTCTATGCATGCTATCGGGAAAAGGGAGACAGCGCCCCCTATAAGCCAACGTACGAAAAGGTTGTAGCACCATTTGGTGTCGACGATAAAGACATTTATTGGTGAACGATATGAACTACGAAAAAAATCGAATGGCTCGTCAATGCGGCGATGTACACGAAACCTGTAACATCAAAGAAAAATACACGTACGGCTACTAGTCGACATAAAACTCACTCTTAATAAGTTATTCACCTATATTATTCCCAGTGTTTAATCGTGTGATCACCTTCCCATTTATCCTAAATAGAAGAACTGCGAAGCTTTTTGTTGGCATGAACTGATCAATAGTTAAACTTGGAAATGTTGCGAAACAGTCGACGCACGTGTGATTCTATTCACTTCCGCTTCGTACCGACAACGTTTAATATCGCTGATAGTTTTAACGCATTTATTATCAGAAACACGCGATTTCCATAACATTTATTTTCCGATTTATGGCATATTTTACTATAGCTAGTCTTGTTTGTATATATAAATCCGCGGTTGGCGGTTTCAGAACACCGATCGACACCGACCGAGCTAGACCCAAGACAAATTTTTCCTAAATATCGTAAGCGAAAAACTGACAATGACTGCTTCGTGGATTTTACTTTGTTCTGCCGTGTTACTACATGTGGCTCTTCCGTCTGAGGCAACAGCAATTGAAATGTCTTCCAGAGCAAAACGTTCATCCGGTAATTTACGTCAATTTAAAACCCACTATTCTTACTCATTTTTTGCAACATTCAAATTAATTGTAGATATGGGCGGTTTTTGAAAATGATCAAGACATATTAGAAGTGGATAAAACGTCTTAAATCTACTAACATTCGTTTTTCAGCAAGCGATCAATGTTTTACCAATTTCAAATGCGACAAGGTCCTAAAAGCACACGGAAGTCTCCCCGGATTAAAAAATGATAGTGATCGCCCTTGGTAATAATCTCTGACTATTATTTTACTTCACTTTCTTTTCTCTATCGTTACGTAAATTCGCATAAATCGAGTTCATTAAAATTAAGAGTTAGCAGTACTAATCGTTACTTCACTTATCAGGTATCATTGCGAGTGCACCAATAAATTGAACAAATGCATTCTCGATGCCCTTGGTCCTTTTTACGAGCCGTACCCTGCCGGAGACCAGTACAGCGCATTGACAGGCTATGTATGTTACCGCGAAAGCGGAAACAGCATCCCCCAACACCCGGTCTTTGAAAAGGTCTCAGCACCATTGCCAGATAACGAAGTACCAATTTACTGGTGAACAACATGAACTGCATACAAAATGAAGACTCGCTGAATTTATGGTGTATACGAATTGTGTAACGAAAAAGAAAAATACACATACCAGTCGACCTGGAATAGTCCTCTTAATTTTATTAATCTGTTATTCCCAGTGTCTTGTCGGTGTCATCACTTTGCTATTTTTTTTAAATTAAAGAAACCCGAAGGTGATCAGCAATGGCGAATCTTCGAAATGTTGCGAAAGTGTTGGCACGTGTGATTTCAATAATTTACAGTTGGTCCCAAGGACATTAAGTATCGCTCATAGTTTAAACGTAAATATTATCAGAAATACGTGACGTTCGTAACATTTATTTTCCGATTAGTGGCACATTTTAATGTCGCTACTCTTATGAGCGGTTTCCCAATCGGCAGTTGCCGGTTTTAGGATACTGCGACCGATACCGAGCTAGAGCCAAGACAAATTCTTCCCTAAGATCGTAAGCAAGAAAACTCATTTACGCCGGATTCGATTAATCACCAGTAATAAATAAATTTAGAGACAACTTTTGTTAAAAACGTCACACTTGCTCTCAAGATTATTAGTTATTTCCGGTAGTTTTATCGCATACGTTGTCGGAAAATCATGGATAACGTTTACTTTCCGACTCATCATACTTTTTATCATTATCTTTCGTAAATATATAAACACATAAACTGAACACCCTATTCAATGACTCCTTGTCTTTTGTAGATACCACCAATAAAAAACAGTGCAAATCACAAAGTACCATTAACCACTAAATATAAATTAGTGTCTTATTGCCAACTGTAGGCGTCTCGAAGTACCAGACCCAACGCTCTAAAACTAAAAACAGGGTGCTCTAAGTGTTGATACTCGGCCTGGCCATGAAACCCAACCACCTCCAAAGAGATTCCAGCGCCCGGAGTCCAGCCTGCCTTCTCAGATTCTTCCCGCCATAATCTCGTGCGAACGAGACTAATGGAGCCCTGAAAACAATACGAGAATACAATCTGAAATCGCTCGTCCGGCGGACCTGGAGGGCACTCAAAATATTTCTAATAATAATACAGCGATAAATCAGACCAGCGTGCATTACACCCGGGAAAGGCGTCAATCTTCCAATCTCCCGCAAACCGCACGCCTTATCGTCAGTCTCTCTTTGACCCTTTGTTTTCAGCTGCATCAAGCCCGGCAGTCGCTTCGAGCGCTAGCTATTCGTGCGTTTGTTCGCCTCGTAGAGGTGGTTAGGTACGCATTTGTCCAGTACGAATTCGCCATCTTTATTTCCTTTTACTCTCGTGCAGTTGGGTCGTATACACACCAAAGCGGTTTTCCCAGCGCATAATCGCGAGCGGGCCGCGACCCACCGAAGCTGGAAACAATGGAGAGCCGACGCTGCGAGCAAGTATAGCGACTCCACAGAGGGCTACATCGGCCGTGCACGGAGACCTTTCGCGCCCGCTCTGCACCGCACCGCGACTATTTATTCTTCTGTTGGCCCAAGCGTTGTCCCTCCGCCTCTCTTTGCCACCCGACACACCGACACCATCGTCCGCCATATATCGCGCGTATGTAACGATAATAAATGCGCGGCTGTGTACGCGCGAGCGGGAATATTCGCGGGACCATGTGCACCATGAGGTCCGCGGGTGCCTTTAGCACTGACGGGCAGGAGTAGCGCACACGAGGAGGCTGACGGTATTCGCGAGCTTTGGCTTTCTAATACGTTTACATAGCGCTGCCTACGAGAGACACTGGGAGACAATGACTATCACCGCCGCACACGTAGTCAGGGAGCAGACAATGCTACCAACTTTGGTGGTTATAATCGTCGCTGTATACCTGTACAAGCTACAAGTGCGCCTTTTCCAGTCGTCAGTCGTACTCCTCCTGTCCTTCGCGCCAACAATGAACCGTGGTTAGATGCTTTGGAGGAATTTGTCTGCGATACCGGACAGCGGGAATGTGGAGGCGAATTTTCCATAGGTGGTCCGGTTGCGACCCTTGAAGAGGCCGAGGAATCGCTTCTTTTGCTTACTGGTAGCTGAGGGTGTGTCGCTTATGGCCTTCGAGCTGCCTTCCCACGACCACATTGGAATCCCATTACACGTTCCCGGTTCTTTGGGGAGATGGAAATTAGCTGGTGCTGAATTTAGCTTCTGCTGCTGCGTTGATTTAGGGTATCCGAGTAGTTTGCTGATTCGGTTGTACCTAGAATCTGCTTGAGGTTCTACAAACTTCGTTTGAAAACCAGACAGGCCGCTTCCTGGTTTGGATACCACAGACCCCGGGAGTCATTAGAAATGCGCGTGTCAGCGTTTAGGCACAGAAGTTCCATGGCTGGAAGGCAAACGTTTGTCCTGCATATGATGTTACCATGCGAGTGCTTTTTACAGTCATCAGTCGTATTCCTCCAGTTCTGAATATCAACACACTGGCCAAAGGGTTTCAGTGTTACCAAAAAGCTTTGCCCTTCGAGTTACCATCCCAGGACCATATTGCAATCCAATTTTACACGTTCTCGCTTCACCAGGGAGATGGAAATTTAGCCGCTACTGAATGTAGCTTCTGCCACCGCGTTGATTTAGGGTATCCGAGTAGTTTGCTGATTTGGTTGTACCTAGAATCTGCTTAAGGTTCTCCAAACTTCATTTGAAAGCCAGACAGGCTTCACCACTACCTGGTTTAGATACCACAGACCCCGGGGGTCATTAGAAATGCGCGTGTCAGCGTTTAGCCACAGCCCTTCCATGGCTGGAAGGCAAACGTTTGTCCTGCATATGATTTTACCATCCATCTCGCAAAGGTACGAGTGCTTTTTACAGTCATCAGTCGTAATCCTCCTGTTTTGAACATCACTACACTGGTCAAAGGGTTTCAGTGTTACCAAAAGGCTTGTTAGCAAAAGACCTTCGAGTCACCATCCCAGTGCCATATTGGAATCCAATTTGACACGTTCTCGCTTCACCAGGAAGATGGAAATTCACCTGCTACTGAATGTAGCTTCTGCCACCGCGTTGATTTAGGGTATCTGAGCAGTTTGCTGATTCGGTTGTACCTAGAATCAGCTTAAGGTTCTCCAAACTTCATTTGAAAACCAGACAGGCTTCACCACTACCTGGTTTAGATACCACAGACCCCGGGGGTCATTAGAAATACGCGTGCCAGCGTTTAGGTGCAGCCAGCCCCTCCATGGCTGGAAGGCAAACGTGTGTCTTGGGTAAGACACACCGTCCATCTCGCTCGCTCAATGATTAGCATCTCTAAGCGCGGGAACCTTCCCTCCGTGCCGTAAATTCCCTGGTCCCTACGCACGAACCTCGAGTGGGTATCCGTCCCACACTTCACGAATTCCCAGATACGCGCGGACGAGCGAGATAATCCACGGGTGACCCCGACGCTTAATCGGATTCCGCATATTAGGAAAAAGTTTTATTCAATGACCCTGCGCGTGTGCCCGCTCGTTTAGATTTCTGTAATCCTCTTATTTATACGTAATCGTGTAACCGGTAGCCCCCCGGGAAATATGTACACTCGACACTTGGTTAACACACGAATGTCGACGCTTGGATTTCACGCACGTGTTTGTGGCTGTGGGAACTTGGGTCGCGTGGACCGACCGCTAAGTACATGTGACACACCTAAACCTACCTAAATCCTTGATTACGCGTCGTGGAATGGAAACGAAAGGTTTTCCCCAAAAAAAAAAAAGTATATTCAGAATAACTGAACAGCCAATTATTACATGAAGTATTCATTGAAATATTCGCAATAAATTGATTCTTCAATAAATTTACATTGGAACTCAGTCCTTTGCCGTGAAGACAAGTTCAACAAAAATGTATCCATTTAAGTCTTGTACCAACCTTGCACATTTTTTTTAACAACAAAAATAAAATAAAATAAAATAATAAAAATAAAAATAACAAAATAAAATAATAAAAATAACGAATAACAAAATAAAAAATAATAAACAACAAAAATACACTTTCGCCACTGCCGTACACATTTTTCGGCAGTTCTTTGGGAATAACTGCAACGTAATAAATTTACGTTGGGACTCAATTCTTTGCCGCGAAGACAAGTTCAACAAAAATGTATCCATTGAACTAGTGTACGCACCTTGCACGTTATTTTTTTTTATTTTTTGTTTTTATGACAAAAGTACACTTTCGCCACTGCCGTCCACATTTTTCGGCAGTTCTTTGGGAATAACTGCTCCGGCGGTGATCCCGGGGCCGTAATTTCGCGCACCGCAGCCCATTGGATCGCGCTTACCATATATTCAAATGAGTTTACATATAAACGAACGTGGAGGGGGGGGGGGGGATGAGGTGGAAAAGGGCGGTGGCGGGCTTAAGTAGCCGCATGGCGTAATTAGTTTTGCCGAAGAGTTATGGGCTGCTTCTGGTGCACCGGTGCTTTACCGCTGGCGGTGGAACAACCGCCCCCCCCCCCCCCCGCCCTCTTCATCCTGACTCGCGCGCAACATACCCACAGCATCAGTAGCGAGAGATGCAGAAGCTGAGCAGCGCGGCGCAGCGTCTCGTAGTTGGTGGCTCGTTGCGAGCGTACATTATACGAGCGTATAATGTCGCGCTTTCGCATTTCGAGAGACACTCGCTGCGGCCACACGACGCTCGGCCATGGCGAAAACGCAATGAGGCCCTTCCGATGGCCCACCATTACCATAATGGTGATCACCCCCGACGCACCTCCTAAAATACAACATTACCCTGCCCGTTGTCCTTAGACACGAGAAAGAAAATCACGAGACGCAGGTCACCCTAAAATTGCAGCAACTAATTTGCGTGCTCGGAGAATTAGCGGTAGCCCCGTGGAATAAGAAATGTATTTATGTAAAATCTGCGGCGCGCCAAAAAGTTCCATATGGCACACCTGATTCCATACGGCGCGCGTGCCTGAAAAACTTTTCGCCAAAATCGACCTCAGAAATATTTTTTTCAAAATATCGACTTGTAACCTATACCATCGTTCTCAAATCGTATATTCTACCCCTAAAAACGCTGGTTACTAACCTTTTTTAATTGATTTTGAAAAAAATATTTTTTTGGCGATTTTTTTTCTGTCAGAAATCGTAGATCCGGCTCCGGACCGAAAATCGCCAAAATCGACCCCAATTTTTTTTCTTTTCAAAATATCGACTTGTAACCTATACCATCGTTCTCAAGTCGCATATTCTACCCCTAAAAACACTGGTTATTAACCTTTTTTAATTGATTTTGAAAAAAATATTTTTTTGGCGATTTTTTTTCTGTCAGAAATCGTAGATCTGGCTCCGGACCGAAAATCGCCAAAATCGAACCCAATTTTTTTTGTTTTCATAATATCGACTTGTAACCTATACCATCGTTCTCAAGTCGTATATTCTACCCCTAAAAACACTGGTTACTAACCTTTTTTAACTGATTTTGAAAAAAATATTTTTTTGGCGATTTTTTTTCTGTCAGAAATCGTAGATCCGGCGCCGGACCGAAAATCGCCAAAATTGACCCCAATTTTTTTCTTTTCAAAATATCGACCTGTAACCTATACCATCGTTCTCAAGTCGCATATTCTACCCCTAAAAACACTGGTTATTAACCTTTTTTAATTGATTTTGAAAAAAATATTTTTCTGGCGATTTTTTTTTGTCAGAAATCGTAGATTCGGCTCCGGACCGAAAATCGCCAAAATCGACCCCAATTTTTTTTCTTTTCAAAATATCGACCTGTAACCTATACCATCGTTCTCAAGTCGCATATTCTACCCCTAAAAACACTGGTTATTAACCTTTTTTAATTGATTTTGAAAAAAATATTTTTCTGGCGATTTTTTTTTGTCAGAAATCGTAGATTCGGCTCCGGACCGAAAATCGCCAAAATCGACCCCAATTTTTTTTCTTTTCAAAATATCGACCTGTAACCTATACCATCGTTCTCAAGTCGCATATTCTACCCCTAAAAACACTGGTTATTAACCTTTTTTAATTGATTTTGAAAAAAATATTTTTCTGGCGATTTTTTTTTGTCAGAAATCGTAGATTCGGCTCCGGACCGAAAATCGCCAAAATCGACCCCAATTTTTTTTCTTTTCAAAATATCGCCTTGTAACCTATACCATCGTTCTCAAGTCGCATATTCTACCCCCGAAAACACTGGTTACTAACCTTTTTTAATTGATTATGAAAAAAATCTTTTTTTGGCGACGATCTTTCTGCCTTGGGTGTGTCGTTTGACCCCGGCCTGCTCAATTATCCTACACGCCTGCATCAGCGGCGGCGGCGAGATATTTTTATTATATTATATATAATATAATATGGTCCGGGCCCATATAATTCAAGTTTTTAATTTATTTCTATTTTGCCACGCGACTTTCTTCGACCACCGCGTGTACTTGACGCTGCATTCCGATGCTCCGGTGTCGGTGTGCGATATACAGTACGGAGGTGGCAGCGCAGGCGAAGAAAAAGACCCAGGTGCCATATGGTAATTCGATATCGCGGTCAGCAGAGCTCCGAGATGCTAGGCTCTTGTCGAGTGCAAAACCCAACAGCAGCAGCAGCAGCAGCAGCAGCGGCAGCAACGTGTGCAAACCCCTTCTTTCATCTTCTCCATCTTCTCCTCTCCTCGTTTTTCACGTCCCCCGTCTTCGAATCTCATATAATATCCCCCTTGGCATACCTTTTCGCACGGTAGCGAAAACATCCTTTCGCGCGATTATAGCGGCCGAGAGCCGAGGGTGAAATTTCGGGACGATAAGTCGTCCCCCGTTTGATGACTCCTGTGTTAGACGTCGAACTAAACCTTTTGCTCCATTTCTGCACCCGATACTGCAATGCGCTGCACCCCATGGAAAAAAAAGTATATTTAAAGTATATTCAAAAATATATTTTTTACTATAATAAATGTACTTTTTAGGAAAAATTAGTTGTATCAAATATACTTTTGGATGTACTTAAAAAGTATTTGTTATGGCACATATACTTGAAATATACTTCCCATGTATTCAACATGTATTTAAAATCTATAATAAGTATAAAATATATATTCCAAGCATATTTTGTATATATTTTTGAATATAATGAAAAATATGTTTTTCCCTATACTTTTTTTCCATGGGGGCGATCAATTTTATTTTGTAGTCCGCCATTTTGCGTTTGCCATTTTTCCATCAAATTCGGTTTCAGCGACCAAAAAAAAATCCTAATACCGAATATCGCAACCTAAAATAAAAAAAATAAAATCATGCTATTTTGGGCACTTCAAGTCGAATTCTCCGCGCCATAACGAACGAATCAAAACCCGCACTGCGTGACTCATCGCAGCCTCCGTGCTGTCCGCGTCCGACAGCCATTCGTTAATATATTCAGCGCTCGTATAAACAATACTTAACGACTAATTAACCGCGCTTAAGTAGGCAACAAATTTTTTTTTTTTTAACACTCCAAGTCCCGAGGAGGGCCCCCAAAGTGCGTGTTATATTCACGACCGCGAACACCGACGGGCGGGGTTCGCATACTTATCGCACATGTGTCTTTGGCCGAGCGCGAGTGCCAACGGGGTTTGTCGGGAGGCGAGGAAAAAAAGAAAAGACAAAAACCCGGTACTTTTATATAGTTCTCCGCGATTACATGCCGAGCACGGGCAAATGGGCTCTCGGCTCTTTGACGATCGTATACGCGACCGAGAATGCGCGTAAACGATCTGCTCGGAAGAGCCTTATTCTTGCTGCGTACATAAATATACAGGGTGATTCAGAATATTTCTCCAACTTATTCGTCGATAACAGTCGCTTTTCTAAAGATTATTAACACTTTTTTTTTAATTCGCGATAGTCATTTAATTGTATTATAATTCTTAATTTAAAATAATTCACTAATCAGTTCATCACACCCAGAGAAATTGTTCTGATGGGATCTATTCGCAACAAATAAATCCTATTAGGCCAGCTATTAAATAGATTAATTTATTTAATGGCCGGCCTAATATGATTTATTTAAAATTTTAAATAAATTTTAAATAAATTTTAAATAAATAGATTTTAATCAATTGTCATAAATACTTATTTTTTATTTTAAATAAATTTAAATAAATGTTATCTGTGTAAAATAAAATTAATTTCATTCAAATAAATTCATTAAAACATAAAAATAAATTTCATTCATAAAAACAGGTGGCTTCAATTGTTAAATTTAATTAAACAAACGTCATGATTTATTCTAAATTCGTAACTCATCAATATTACGGTTGAACGACTGTACGACAATAAAAAAAATATATTGAATAACTTTTCACGAGATGATTGATTATCGCTCATCCAAAGGTTGGAAAATCATTCTGAATCACCCTGTATATGTATATAGGTATGCATGTATATACGTGCTGTGCGAGCTTGGCTGACGGAGATTCCTCTTGTTTTCCCAATGTGCGTGCTTCACCCACACCCCGCGACGTCCGCTGAACCCAGCGCCGAGCAGGCGTCTCGGTGCTGGATGGGAATCTTAATGTCCGACGATAAAATATTTCAAGTTGTATGGCGAAGCATATAGTGATAATGCACCGCACGTGCATCATCCCAAGTATATCTTCGCTCCAACGACTCATCTCTCTCTCTCTCTCTCTCTCTCCCGATAGTTATCTTCCCGGCGCTGCGCTCTCCGCCTAGACGTCGAAGGTCTATTAGTCTCGCGACCACCGCGACGACGCTCGAGCCGCGCGCGACCCGCAGGATACCGTGATTTCCAATTTCTACTTTACTGCCCATCACGTCGGATATAGACATTTTTTTCTTCATAATTACGCCCTTTACGTATTTGCCGAGGGAAAATACTTTCTGAACAAAAAACTTTTTTTTTTTAATTCAAGTTAATAATAAGTTTTCAATTATTTTTCAATTATAAATATATTTTCAATTATAATTAGATTCTCAATTATAATTATACTTTCAATTATAATTATATTTTCAATAATAATATTAATTTCAATAATAATTTTTCAATTATTTATGTTTAAAAAAAATGTCACCTTTCTGTTTCATTTCTCGCTACTTTTACTTTATTGATCGGAGCTTCCCGCTCGTCTGCTATTATTATTCTTCTTTTTTTTACTGTCCAATAAATAAATAAATAAATAAATAATTAATGGAATCGAATTTAAAAAATGATTAAAAAATGATAAATTTCTGTGATTAAAAGATTACGATTTTGCTCAATATAGATTTTTTGTGATATTTCATTTTTCGTGAGCCCCAAAGACGAGCGACATTTCGTCCCGGTTATCGCGCTTTAATTTTCGGTTTCTATGGCGCGGCAACCCCCGTTTTCCGGTGGTCCTGTCGGTCTTCATCAGCACCCCGAGATCGACGATTCCGGGGCCCGGAGGCGGAGATCCTCCGTCGCGTTCCGCACACACGCGCGACCGTTTCACGTCCCTCTCGTTTCGCTCTCGCGAGAAGCCGACGAACCGCGGGTTTCACAGAAAAGTGAGATTTTATCTCACGCTCTCCCGATCCGGGAGGCTCCGGTTGTGCGCAACACACCGGTGTCGATTTCCGAATGGCGTGCTTCCATTTTCGAGCCGACAGCTCGACTTCTTTCCACGCAGGGAAAGAACGAGGACGATATTATTTTACACGCAGGGGGGGAGGGGGCCGACGTCGAGCAGCCTCTCGCACGCACACAGCCGCCTCCTTCCCTCTTGTTCCTATTCTATTTTACGTGTCAGCGCGCCCACACCGGTGCTGCCGGTTTCTTTTTCCGATATACCAAACCCCGTAACGTTCGCCATGAAAAAAAAAAAAAAAACATCGAGGAACAGCGTAAAACATAATTTCAGCGATTATTATCGCACGCTCTCTTGTAGTTTTGGTTTGACTTTTTTTTATATTTCGTATACATTTTTAAGTACGAATGAAACTGGAAATAAAGTTGCAAAATAATGTAATTTGCAAATTACATTTAATTTTACTTATAATTATTGAAATGATTCGTGATTTCAATAAAAATTAATTTTATTGAATTTAACAATTAATTTGTATATTATTTTAGCATTTAATTTAACATATAATTTGCATATTATTTTAGCTTTTAATTTAACATATAATTTGCATATTATTTTAGCATTTAATTTAACATATAATTTGCATATTATTTTAGTATTTAATTTAACATATAATTTGCAAATTATATGTAAAATTAAATGTAATTTGCAAATTATATGTAAAATTAAATGTAATTTGCAAATTATATGTAAAATTTAATTTAATTTGCAAATTATATGTAAAATTCAATGTAATTTGCAAATTATATGTAAAATTAAATGTAATTTGCAAATTATATGTAAAATTAAATGTAATTTGCAAATTGTATGTAAAATTAAATGTAATTTGCAAATTATATGTAAAATTAAATGTAATTTGCAAATTATATGTAAAATCAAATGTAATTTGCAAATTAAATGTAAAATCAAATGTAATTTGCAAATTAAATGTAAAATTAAATGTAATTTGCAAATTATATGTAAAATTAAATGTAATTTGCAAAATAAAATAATGTAATTTTATCTCCTCCCGTAAAAAGTTCGTAGGTCACAAAATCCATAATAGTCGATCTAGATTTGTGTTCCAATTTGATCCCAAAAATCGGGTCTCATAAGTCACGGGAATCGGTATCGACAAGACGACGTAACGACGTCTCGAAGATATGTCCGATAAGTCGAAATTAAATTGTGATTCCGAGGGCCGAAATGAACTATTAGTAGCGTCGAAGTAGCCGCGCGGTATCCAAACCAGATCTGAAGATGCTCGCGTAACCGGATGACGTGTTACACGATGTCGTGTAGATTCATCCGCGTCGCGAACGTCTCGAACGACGAGACGCTCGTCGACAAATAAAATTTCCCGGTAACGAAGCTGCGCCCGAACGATCTACCGGCGCAGTTATATCTGATCCCGCGACGAACTTCGAGTCATGCGTCAGTGAAATTTTACGGTTGCATTCTTCGGGGCCCCGAAGCGCGTTTAATCCGAAACCCCAACGCGCCGAAGGGTTTTCTCGTATTTTTCTCTCGAACCACCCGTAGGTAATGCAGCTCGGGGAGGGGGGATCGACGAGTTTTCGAGGTTTCGACGCTGCACGATGATCAACATCGAGATAAGAATACCGCAAGGGTGAATCGGTTGAGGCTGACAAGGCGGTTTTTCGGGTTTTTCTCCGCGCGCGCGTTCCGAATATCTTTATCCGTGTTCCTTTATTCCCCGCGTCTCGTTCCGTAAACTCCACGTCGACTCGGGTGCGGCGTTATTATATTATTGCCGTGATAATCGTCTCATTTGCGGTATTTATTTCATCCTCCGTTTCGTCCTGACGGTCGCAGGGACTGCAGTGAAAAAAATAATTGAAAAAAAAAAAAAAAAAAAAAATTAAGGACTCTCCGAGTTGCAAAAAAAAAGGGCAAAACAGGGACTCGCGTGTCTCGTGTACTCGACCGTGAACAATGAAGAGATTTCGTGGTCCGAAACGTTTCGCGCGGCTATAGTTGTGGAAATCCACGGGGACTGCACGACCGCGTACCGCGCGCTCATTAAAACGTTTAACGGTCGCCATATAATCGATTATTTATAGAGATATTTAAAACTGGAAACGCAAAGGCGGTGTCGAGTCGGACAGCACTCCCGTGGTCCTCGCGACGCGCGGGATGAAGACGTTCACCGGGTTTACTGCCGAATCGCCGTGACGAGTCGCGCCGGGCCTTCGCCGCGTGGTAAGCGGGGTGCATATTGCACGCGGTCCCCGGCGTTATTGTGCACCTCGAGCGCGACTGTTCCTCGCGTTCGCGACAAAAATTGTTGCCCCTCCCCCGCTCGCAAACTCGTTGGCAGTTTGAGAAACGAAATGTCGTACCCACCTGTCCGATATGGCACGTCATTTTTCAAAGGACATTTTTTTTTTTTTTTTTTTAAATGGTGCAGTAAGATGGCGCCTCATTGCCGAGTGGCCAATGGCTGCGCGGTTACATCGCGACTGTGCATGTGAACCTAAACGATTTTATGACCGTACACCCGGAGAAATCATTCTGATGGGATCTATTCGAAATAAATAAAATTTATTTGAATGAAATAAAAATTTATTTGAATGAAATAAAAATTTATCTGAATGAAATAAAAATTTATCTGAATGAAATAAAAATTTATCTGAATGAAATAAAAATTTATCTGAATGAAATAAAAATTTATTTGAATGAAATAAAAATTTATCTGAATGAAATGAATTTTATTTGATCCAAATAAATCCTATTAGGTCGACCCTTAAATAAATTAACTTAATGGGCGGCCTAATAGGATTTATCTGGATCAAATAAAATTTATTAAATGCAAATAAATTTTTATTTTATACAAATAAATTTTTATTTCATTCATATAAATTTTTACTTAATTCAAATAAATTTTTATTTCATTCATATAAATTTTTATTTCATTCAAATAAATTTTGTTTGTTTCGAATAGATCCCATCACAATGATTTCTCTGGGTGTAACGTCTACATTTTTTTCTTATCCTCGTCAGCGATTTAAGGTAATGAAACTTCGTCCTCACCTGCTCAATGTGACAGGTAATTTTTGAGAGGTTAACAATTTTTTGCCAGTGCTACGTTTTTTTTATCGCACTGCAATTGAATCATGCAAATATTTCCTGCCTTCGATACAATCGGCTGAAACTGCATCGGCAACTGCATCGGCCGATGCAGTTTCATCTCATCCGAACTACTCCGTGATAACGACGTTCGGAAGGCTCATTTGGCTCGCGCGTCTATCGCCTCGATATCTCACCTTAAATATCCATTAGTCAGGATTTAACGCAACGATCTTGGATGTTAATTATTTGAGATAGAACCGAGCGTGAAAGGCATTTGCATTCCTCGTGGCGCGGACGAAGCACGCGGGTAATAATACACATATTTTCTCGTCGATCGTTAACGACGCGTATATTCCAAAGTCGCCGCGCGCGCGTCCGAGAATCCAAAGCGAAGTTGCTCGATCTTCGGCGATCCGTTTCAATCGCATCGGCGTGGCCTAAACACGCGTTAAAGTCCCGCAGTTCGGCTGTGTGTGGGATATATTCGTATTGATGGGGCGGCCGCAGCATCTCCCGCGGTATCATCTCTGTTTCATGGTATATCCCGGAGTCCCTATACAATCCGTATATAGCCCGAGTTACACGATGTCGGCCTCTTAACGACCACCTAGAGCCGGCGAAATAGCCTATCGGGGGATATATGGAGTCCGCAGCCGGCGAGCCCCGCCGACGTCGGACACGACCGACTCGCGCGAGAAATAGTAGTCCGTAATTATATATATATAAATGGTCGTAACGTATCAATGGCAGAGACACACAACGCGATGTCGTTTCGGCGTCGTTTACTCGGCTCAACCGAATCCGTGGAGTTTCGAGGCGACGAAGTCGCAACGCGCGAATGGTGGGGAATATAAGAGAGTTAGAGTCACGAGCCAATTAATTTCTTGGATGGTCTAAACCTCCCTCGCTGTGTTTGCTGAAGAGATATTTGAGGGAGACTCGGAGTAAAAATGTGGGAGTATTGAGCACTGATTGTTATTATGCAAAACAAATGATTAGCGAAAAGGTCTTTAAAATATCGATATTTAATTAATAATTATCAAGCGATTAAATTTGTACTAAAATTCTTTTAGTTTTATTATTTTTTCTTTTATATCTTAGATTGTTTTTGGTGCATGTAATTTTAAATAAATCACAGTTTCAAGAGTTAAATATTGCCGGATATAAATTACAAATAAACATACAAAAATTAGACAAATCGACACAGGAATATTTATTATTAGCATCTCACGTCAAATATATATTCATTTTTTATACAATAACTACAAAAATTCTCTATATAATAATCTCTCTCAGTTTTTGAAAATATAAATGAGTCAATATATATATAAATTTCTTTAATTGAAATTTACAATTATATTCGGAGTAACTTTGGTAGCATGAGTCGTCTAATTGCTGATGAGCATTTCTGTCCATCACAATACTTGGGAGAGAAATGTTCCTCCTAATTCGGTGGTACCGAGGCTACTGATTCCTCGGTTCACATCGGTTATTACCGATATAATTCGTGAATCGATCATACACAACACTTGAATGATCGATTACTCAATACAATGTGTATCGATATCCTACCATAATTAAGGCGAGGAAAAATGTATGATTTAAAAATTTATATTATCACAAATTGCAATTTCCTCTAATTAGGTTTGTAATTTTTTTGTTTCAGGTGAGTAAGCTGAGGCAAATTTTGTTTATCTGCTCCTAATATGAGGAATGAGAAGCTCCGCTTCGATCAGGTAAAATATGAACACATGTCCGCGTATAAAAGATTTCTCGAGCGTTTTATGGCGCAAATCAATAATCCACAGAATACGCTCGATTGAGTCGTTCCGGTTAATTAAATATCTTCATTTTTCAAGCTCCCAAAGACACTGGTCAGGAATTATGAATATTTATGTGCGTTTTTATTTTCGATAACTTTGAATCAGTCGAGGTGTGGGATTCGACTATGTTGACACGAGTCATATTAGTATCGAGCGCCGTGGATTATTTATCGTCGAAAAAATAACGCCGCAACTCGGCCACGACGACACGCGATTCGGTTTTACGGTCTTTCGGCGTTTTCATGCGGATTAAGGGGAAGGAACTCATTTAAGAAAAAAAAAAGAAAAAAAAAACAGCGTGATGCCCGCCGGCATCCCCGGAGCCCGAAGAACCGCGCGCACCTTTTTTTTTCCTTTCGACCAATTTTTTTACGAGCGTCACAGCGGGACGGTCATTAAAATCGAAAACATTCCAATCAGCTCGCCACATCTGCGTGTCCCGTACGTGCTCTATGCGTAGCTTTGGCGGTCGGTGGTGTGCGGAGTACCTACGATTCTTTCGAGGGCGTTTCGAATTTTTACGTTTCTCTCTATCTTCAATGCCCCCCCGCGTGTGCCGATTCCTCTCCGATAGCTCCGAGTTTTATGAAACTATAAAAAAACGCATGAAACGCGCCGGAGTTATGACGACGAATTTATTTCCGCGCCGGAACCGCTTTTACTCCTTTGTTCCGGCGAATCGGCGCACGAAACTTCGAATTCTCGGGATATCGCCGTAAAAATCGGATTTCGTAATACAAATCGAACGATTTTGGAGTCGAAACGTCGCGCTGTCGGCTTGGAGCACGGATCGAACTTTTTAATTGCTAAACGTGTTCGATACAAATTTTTCGCAACGGCCTTCGGCACTTAGAGTTGGAAATATGTTGGACTGTTTATTATTCGTCATACTTACGATTTTTCGTCCTCCCTCGGTAAATAAAACTACAAATAATTATAAATATACTCCGAGTTATTAAACATAAACCAGGACGACCCGAAGCCCCTGGCACCCGAATTCGTGTTTCGGTCCTGACGCGAAATGCTCTCCGTAGTACCAACTCTGCCGCTAGGTGGCTAACGCGACGATCGTTTCGCGCAAACGAATCGACGCGACAGGTGTTGAGATAATTAGCGAAGGAATAAACATTTATTACGCCACAGCGATCGCTATAAATTTGTAGTCCAATGACTATAAATTGTTTCTTACATCGCCAAAAAAATACTGTGAAAAAAAACGAACAAAAAAATTACTCAACAAAAATAAAAATAAAATTACTTTGAAAAAATTCGCATATTTTCGCTTCCAATCGGAAAATTAAATCTCTCCGCGCCCGTTAGCGACTATTAACAACTTCGCCGCGCCTCCATCGCGTGTATATTCGGCGTGTCTGTGCGCGGCCCGGTGAATCGAGACATTCGAGGACGTAATCCAAGCCCGCGGACGCCTGACAAACCGACGAGCCGAGTTTCGTTAACGACCGTCCGTATAACATCACAACGACCACGACGACGACGACAACGTCGACTGTATCCGGCGCTGCGATCGCGCGGCACAAGATTCGCTGTCGCGCGACTGCTGCGCACTTTTGCGCCGCTGCGCCCTCGCGAGCCGCGCTGACGTCGCGCGAGTCGCCGCAACCTCCGTGAATATTCGTTTTGCCGCTTTACAAGGGGCTAACGTGTGTTACGAGAACGATAATGTCTCTCTGGCTATGACGTTATATCTGCGTACGTGTAAATCTATATACGCCATGTGTATAGAAATACGTAGAGGAAACCGGGGTAAAATGGGCCTCTGGGGTAAAACGGGCCCCCTATTTTTTTTTTATCGAAAAAAAAATTAGGGTAAAATGGGTCCCCGTCTCTGTCGTAAGTCTTGAGGCTTCTTTCTTCGTCAAAACTTTTTTCTCGCCGTCCTCCGTGATTTTTTTTACTCGCGGGCTTCTTCGGCAACAGTTTTTTTTCTCCATCAATTCTTGCCTGTACGGCGAATCCGTCACGACTAAAATGTGCTTTTGTGTCACATTTTAGTAAAAGACCCAAATAATCAACACTCATGCCGGTCGGTAGCGTTTTGTGTACTAACTCATATTTGTGCCGGATTCTGAGAGGGGCCCGTTTTACCCCGGAATTTCTTTTTTCGCCGATGCTCAAAATTGATGATTGATATCGAATTTCTGAGTGAAAAGCGATAAAAAAAACACTTTAGGTTTTGTCATAGAGCCATTTTTTTCTTAGGGGGCCCGTTTTACCCCAGAATTTTTTTTTTTGCCGACGCTCAAAATTGATGATTGATATCGAATTTTTTAGTGATAAGCGCTAAAAAAAACACTTTGGGTTTTGTCATAGAGCCATTTTTTGCTTAGGGGTCCCGTTTTACCCCGGATGTTTTTTTTTTGCCGACGCTCAAAATTGATGATACATATCGAATTTTTTTTAGTGAAAAGCAATAAAAAAAACACTTTAGGTTTTGTCATAGAGCCATTTTTTGCTTAGGGGTCCCGTTTTACCCCGGATTTTTTTTTGCCGGCGCTCAAAATTGATGATTGATATCGAATTTTTTAGTGAAAAGCGATAAAAAAAAACACTTTGAGTTTTGTCATAGAGCGATTTTTTGCTTAGGTGGCCCGTTTTACCCCGGTCTCCCGTATACAGCGCGAGCGCGCACGGAGTGTGTAATATAGACGCGCGGGTTGCCGGCCGCGGCGTTCCCGACGCCCCGGTACTTTATGCGCACCGTAACTCGGCATCGCGGCTCTCCGGCCACTCATCGGACGTGGAATGTAACGCATTAACGTTATAGATACGGTGGACATCGGACATGGGCCCTTCGCGAACGCCTCTAACGATCGTGATCACTAACTCTTAAATCTCTCGCATTTGTAACGCCTCGATCTCGCTCCCTTGCCCGGGCCCGAGGCGCGCGCGCGCGCCTGCGCGCCCACCTTCTCCTCTTTCCATTTAACCCAACTTTTTATTATTATATCTCGCGAGCGCCGAGCGGTCTTCATTTTCTCGCGCGTTAAAGCGTCGGGCGACGGTGGTAAGTACATCGTGAGTGAGTGAGTCGAAGAGAGAGAGACCATCTCTCTCTCTCTCTCTCTCTCTCTCTCTCATTCCGTACGTACAGTGATAACGTCAGCGCGAGGCACCCACACAAAAAGAAATAGTCAAACGAAAAACGGAGTATTTTAAAGAGCCAAGCGGCTCTTCGCTATTTGACGGTGTGTAATTTACGAAGCAGTTATATAAATAAATGCGCGCACTTAGCGCGCGAGATTTACGCCGAGCTTCGGTCCGAGCCGATATTTTATTTATTTACTGGCCCATGTTGCCCGCTTGCCCAGTTGTCACTTCGCTGGAATTGAGGTTACTTTTTTTTATCGATCGAACCTGGATTTTTCTTAAAAAATCCAGGAGTTTCCTTTCGTTCGAAAGAAAAATCAACAACGAAGAGAATGCCGCAAGGCGGAACGTAATATCTTGATTTCTGAATTTTTCACAGAATTTTAAAGCCAAAAGTTGCCTCGTGTTTTTCGCGAAATTTTTTTTTTTTCGATTTCGTACAATTTGAAGACTCTATCCGATGGGAAATTTCCCGCTGATTCCGAAAAACACTGATGTTTGCCTGAAAAGTAGAAAATTCGATGAAAAAAACGCGAAAAACCATTTCGCACTTTTTTCGAAATTTCGTCACTTCACGAAAAACGTAAACCTTGGATTTTCAGCGATTTTTTTTCCCCTAAATGTCGTAAAGTTTGAAGATCCTATCCGATAGAAAATTTCCCGCTGATTCCGAAAAACACAGTTACTCGCCCATAAAATAGAAAATTCGTCAAGAAAAACTCAAAAAATGATTTTTTATACAATATAGTCAAAATACAATAACACCATTAAAACTCCTCATTGGTTAGCAACGAGTTGCAGACAACCCGACAGCCAATCGGAGCCCGAATAACCGGATCCGAAGTTACCGTCTGAGGTACAAGAAAAGCAGAGACACAACTATCCCGATAATAAAAAAAAAAACAAGTGTTTCTTTTTTCACCTCAGATAAAACGAAACTCTAACACCGTAAGAAAAACAAAACGTGTGGAAAATTGAGGATCGCCGATCGGTATTACACAAATGCGTCGAATAAACCGGCCCATTACGTCCCATTACGTTGTTTATGTATCGTCGAGGAATCGACTTTCTATTTCCCCGCCCGGCACACACGCTACGTGTACTTAACCGGAGGCGGTGAGTCGCTGGTAGTTGGTGTACACGCCAGAAGCGGCAGGTAATGCTGCTCGAGAATCGCGGTGCTTCACTCGAGCTACCCGCAGAAACGAGCTGCCTGCCGCCGCGCTCGCTACTATGTTATGCATGAACGATATACCAACGTACCTACGGTTAACGAGCTATCGGAACAAAACCACGCGAGCACGGCGTATTACAGGCGTGTGTAACCGCGCACTTCCGCGGGTCTGCAGAGCGCGTTCAGCAGCCCCACCGACCGCTCACATGCCTCGTGGATTTTGCGCTTCAGCCGCGTCCGCCTTCACCCTCCGGTTTTCCCCGCTGAGCGTTTCGCATCGCGTTTTGAGGATGGAAACTCCCGGGCGAAGATAAATTCGGCCCGGTGGTGGAAACTTGAATTTCCAAGAATTTTACTCGCCACGAGTCAACACGAATTTTGCAATTATCGGAGTGTACTTAGACGGGATGTAAAACCGCGATGTTTTCCCCCCCGCGCGCTGTACTGTTTGCCCTCGCCGCTAATGTAACGCGTTTTCGCGACTCCAGCTCCGGGAATCAAAGTACTTTCGCGGAAATAATATGCAAACACGTGATGTGCCCCGAGTTGGCACTTTTGGCGGGAAATAAAATTGCGGGGAAGAAAAAGTCGGAAGGTTTCCTCAAAGAAAAATCCACAATGTTGTGAAAAGAAATTGGGAAATTTGATGCAACGATATATTGGATGTTTGTGCACGAAAACCTCCAATACCAGTTTAAACAATTTTGAACAAGTTTTGTACGGGTTCGCTGTACAAAAATTGTTAAAATTGTTAAATTGTTAAAATGTTAAAATTGTTAAAATTGTCAACATTGTTAAAATTGTTTTTAAAAATGTAATTGTTTTAATTGTTAAAATTGTTAAAATTGTTTTAAAAAATGTAATTGTTAAAATTGTTAAAATTGTTTTAAAAAATGTAATTGTTAAAATTGTTAAAATTGTTAAAATTGTTTTAAAAAATGTAATTGTTAAAATTGTTAAAATTGTTAAAATTGTTTTAAAAAATGTAATTGTTAAAATTGTTAAAATTGTTAAAATTGTTTTAAAAAATGTAATTGTTAAAATTGTTAAAATTGTTAAAATTGTTTTAAAAAATGTAATAGTTAAAATTGTTAAAATTGTTTTAAAAAATGTAATTGTTAAAATTGTTAAAATTGTTTTAAAAAATTTAATTGTTAAAATTGTTAAAATTGTTTAAAAAAATGTAATTGTTAAAATTGTTAAAATGGTTAAAATTGTTAAAATTGTTAAAATTGTTAATTGACCGGACTCCGATTAACCGCCAAAGGAGACGAACGACCCGAAAATTCTCGTCTCGCCTCCAAATGGCAGAGGTCAACGACCCCCCCAAAAATCGTCAGTAATTCCGGCGAGCGCGGTTATACGCCTTGTGCGTAGAACATAGAACCACGGCCGGGATTTTCCGGTATCGACGTAGCTTCCACGAATGTACGCCGAGAGACCACAGAAAACCCGAAAGGAAAGGGATTAGAGGAAGTCAGGTGCACACACGAGGAACGTGTGGACGTTCCCTTCCGCCGCACCGATCCGTACAGGTTCACCGCGTGAGCGAGAGCGATAGAGATAGAGTCCGTCGAGAATATTTCTCGGACACGTTTCTCACCGAAACATGTGTCGCTCGGCCCGAAGCGACTCGCGTGTGCGTTCGGCCGGGTCGCTCGTTAGTCGCGACCCGTGCGAGTCAGTCCGGACGAGTCCGAACGCACACAGACGCACGTAACCCCGAAAATCCTTTGAGTCATTTTTTTTCTCTCTCTCTATCTTTCTCTCCTTCTCCACACGCGTTACACGCGGTATTAGTAAGCAGTGAAAAAGGCGAGCTTACTCGGCTCGTTCAAATGGTAATACGGACGAGCTCGTACGTGTCCAACAGGTACCTCCTTGTTTCTCTCCGTACTCCGCAGCTCGTTTCAGCTCCACTGCGGCTCGCGTGCCACGCCGCGCAGACTCGCGAGCGGCCAAACGACATTCGTTTTAATAACCGAATTAGTTAAGCGGGGCTCGTATAGCTGCGCACCACCACCATGCGTTGGGTGTACCTTAAGACCGCGCGGACAAATTCAACGGTGCCACCGTGGCGCTCGCGTGCCGAGCGCCTCACGTGTGTGACGCGCTCGCCGCGCGTTATAACTTCCGACTCATCCGACCTCAGGGCATAAGTTTTCGAATCAACGGTTGATGTCGTATTTTTTGTCAATCATCCTCGTTCCGCGACAAACGCGCGTGTGAACCGCGATAATTAATGACACACCGGCTTTCACAGAGAAAAAAAATCAATGGATCAACCAAATCCAGCGGTCACCGGCTGTCAAATAAATGTTTAGTTAGAGCAATGACATTTTTTGTTTCTTCAACAGATTCTCGCTTCAGCAGACCAAACGATGGTTAAGGTGAAAAAAAAATTGTCGAGCTGACTAAATGATTTACTTGACAGCCGGTGAACGCTGGATTTGTTGAATTAACAAATCTCTTTTCCCAGTGTTGATCGCGACGGGTATTTCCGGTTGTGTGTCTCTTGGTTTTTCGCGCGGGTTTTCCGGGAAAAGCGCGAGGTTTATTTTTGCGAGGCCGACGGGTGGATGAAATTATCGAAGGAGGCTGGATTATACGACGGCGAATAGACGACTAGTGGACGCGCGAACTCCGAGTCACTGGATGACTTGTGACCCCACCGTGAACGTGTTTTCGTTTAATCGCGGCTGAGTCGCGGGTTTTTTTTTCAGGCGAGGCATAATTTACCGCGGAGCTCAATTACAAGGCCCGAGGAACGTGTGTCGTTGAACCTTCGTTTAGGTTTACGGGGAACCAGATTACCAGGACGCTGTGAAGTGAAGATCAAGTTTTTAATTTTTTTCAATGTCACTGAAGATCATGTTTTGAATTGTTCTCAATGGCACTAAAAATCATGTTTTTATTTTTCTGAATGTCACTAAAGATCATGTTTTGAATTGTTCTCAATGTCACTAAAGATCATGTTTTGAATTGTTCTCAATGTCACTAAAGATGAAGTTTTGAATTGTTCTCAATGTCACTAAATATGGATTTTTTACATTTTCTTCGATGTCGCTAAAGATAAAGTGTTTAATTTTTTTCAATATCACTAAATATCAAGTCTTGCATTTTTCTTAATGTCACAAAAGATCAAATTCTAAATTTATTTTCAATGTCACTGAAGATCATGTTTTTAATTCGTCTCAATGACACTAAAAATCATGTTTTAAATTCGTCTCAATGACACTAAAAATGACGTTTCAAATTCTTTTCAATGACACTAAAGATCATGTTTTAAATTCTTCTCAATGACACTAAAGATCATGTTTAAAATTCTTCTCAATGCCACTAAAAATCATGTATTAAATTCTTCTCAATGCCACTAAACATCAAGTTCGGTTTCCGCAAAATGAAATAAAACTGCCTAACAAATCGTCGGTAAACGTTGCGCGCGTGAGGAATCCTTCCTCCAAATCACCCGACAAATTTGGCACACACGTCGGTCGTACGTCAAGCGAGCCGCGGAAAATTCCCGACTCCAAAGTCGCACCACCACCACCATCGCCGACGAGGTGACTGAATCGTTTAACCCCTTCCTGGAACTCCTCGAGACTCATCAGGCGCGCCCGATGAGGCGCGCATAGCCAGCGAGAATAATTGTTTCGCGACGTAAATGCGTAACGCGAGATATAAACTTCCCGTCGATTTGATACAGTGGCGAAGACGAGGGACGAGAGAGAGCGAGAAAGAGAGACAATGGGATAATGCAGCCTCGGTATCCTCGGGCCTCTCATTGTACCCGGTGTGAATTCTTCCTCATGCTGACTTTTAATAGCGCATAAGCCATCGCTGCGAGCGCGCGTCAAGCGCATCCGGATTGAAGGGCGTGAAAAGCGCATTCCTCGATCGTTATAAACGTTTGGACGGCAGCAAATGCCTTCTCGGTCTTCCTGTCCTTCTCCATCGCGGCATCAACGGAGTTCCCTTGTCTTCTCTTGAGGAGTCCCGCGCGCTACGTCCGCACCGGGCGTGCTCGCCCCATTCGGCCACAAATCACCGAGATGACGTTACTATCGCTGTTCCCGAGGGACAGCAACGCGGCAATAAACCCTCCTCCTGCGCGCTCCTATATATGGTTTACCTTTCTAGGGTCAAGCGGCAACAGCTTGCCACTCTCGTACCCGCGATGCTATTGCGGAACCCACAGCGCGATTGACTGGGTTCGTCGATCGAGACATAGTGAGAGGAGAACTCGCGAGTTACGCTGAACTCGTTTTTGAGGGATTTTGGGATGTTTTTTGAGCTGGTGGAAAGTTTGGCGTTATATTTGGGCCAAGTCGGGCCCTGGTTAGGACCTAATGAGGGCCGCGTTGGCCTGACCAGGGCTCGACTTGGACCGAATTCAATGCTACAGATTTTATACTGGGGATATGATAGTCGTGGTTTGCACCCAGAGAAATCGTTCTGATGGGATCGATCCGAAACAAACAAAATTTATTTGCATTTATTTGGATTTAAATAAAATTTATTTGGATTTATTTGGATTTAAATAAAATTTATTTGGTTTTATTTGGATTTAAATAACATTTAATTGGATTTATTTGGATTTAAATAAAATTTATTTGGATTTATTTGGATAAAAAAAGATGATTACATTCAAATAAATTTTATTTTTATTTAAATCAATTTTATCCTAGGATAAAATCCTAGGATCCTGGGATTTATTTCGATCAAATAAAAATTGTTTCATTTAAATAAATGTTGTTTGTTTAAATAGATCCCATCAGAACGATTTCTCTGAGTGTGGGGTTAGAGGATTTAGAATGGATCCCAAGGACCAGGGGAACTTTTGGTATTTTTGCCTGCGACCATAGATGAAATAATTTCGTCCACGAAAAAAGCCGACGTTTTGTTTTCAATTGTTCCGAGGTACAAGTCAGAATTGTTTCAGACATTCCAGTTTGCAACCGCGATTTAACGAAACAATCATCGAAAATCCGATGACTACAGTCGCCACTTTTTCGACTCACCTGGGAAGTGCGACGAGTCCTTGGGCGAATGTCAACGGACCCGCTTGGGAGCGACAAGAACGCAAAAAAACGAGAAACGCGAAAAAACTATTCACGCTCGCGTTCGCGCATAACTTAGCCGCGCGGACAGTGTTTTGATCGGATTCGTTAGTGAGCTTCAGAGGAGCGTGAAACGCTACATGGCGTTCGAGGTGTGGCGAGGGTCTATCAAACTTTGCGCCGTCCCGTGTTAGCCCGCGCTAACCCCCCTTCCTACCCGCGCCCCGCTTGTTTTGTCGCGAACGAAACGACACTCCTCGAACGTGTCCATCCCGAGAATAAAAATACGAAAAAAAGCGGGCGCGAGGGGGGGCGCGCGCGAATACACGATAAAACCGCGGCGCTGCACGGAAAGAAAAAATTGATTGGTGCAACCACTGCGCGCGGTTAAATACGCTCCAAGCATTAAATTTGGTTGAGCGAAGGAATTAATCGGTTGTATCAACAAATTACTTAGCTGCCAACTACTTTGTTTATTACATCAACAAATTTGATAGTTGGCAACCAATGAATTGGTTGTCTCAACAAATTAGTCGGTTGACAACTATTTAGTTGGTTGCGACCCCATTACCTCGTTGGTAGATACACTCAAGTCAATCGACTTGAATTTATCTAAACACACAATTGGTCGCAGCAGCGAAGCAATTTTTTTTGTGTATCTATTGCACACAACAGTGATAGTTAGTGCGACAAACACGGTAGTTGGCCTTACCATTTCACAGTGGTAGGAATTATGCGACCAACTCAAATGGCAAGCGCAACGAATTGCTTGGGCGCCGTAGCCAAGCAGTTTGGCGGCGTAACCAACTTCGATAGCTCGCGCAGCTAACTTCACGTTGAGGTTCTGCGGAAGACGCCAACAGAAGACGCCTGCGTAACCGGCAAAGCGGACATTCATAAAAGTGACATCGGAAAAGGTAAGTCATGCACATTTACAAGAACATCTTTAAGCAAAATAATTCAAATCAATAATTACTTCGTAACTATCATTAACGATAGTTATGAAGTAAGAATAATGTTGGGACGTGTGCAGCGTCGCTAAAGTAGGGTTATGTGCCTTCGCGCGCGATGTTTCACAACGCGATACATCGTATTGTCCGAAGGCACACCGAAAATTAGCAAAACACGTACTATTTATTATTGTTTAAAAGTGTCGAGTTATTTATTGTCCATTCGCTAACTCGATTGCTTTTTTGTAGATTTGGGCCCACAAATGGATCTCGGCATGGAAGGGTTACTGAGGCACTGGGGATTCCCCGAGCTAATCAGCAATTTGCAACAACGACTTTCGCTCTGTAATTGATAGAAATAATGTAATTGATTCAAATACATCTAACCAAAGAAAATATATATCGTTTTTATTTCACCGGCGAATATTCCATCTATTTACAGGTACCTTTTCGGATTGACGGAGCCAAGCACCAAAATTGATTAGCCATACAATTTAGATTGCTGTGTAGCTTAACAGCCTTCGCGATATTAACAAATATAACTGGTTGATGCATCAAATCCGTTAACGAGGCCAACATAGTAGATTGGCTCTGACAACCAACATCTCTCAACCAACGGTCTCACCTGCACATTAAATTTTTAAGTCCATTAGTCAAAACGAACAATACTATCGGTTGCTCTAACCAACGAGTTGCAACCAAGTGAAATGTTTGAGACAGAAGTCTCGATTTTATAGTTTGGCGAACCAACTAACATGTCGGTTAATTCAACTAATGCCGAGTTGAGCAGTTGGAATTGTTTCCTCCAACTATTTTAGTCGCTTGGAGCGTATATAACCTTGTGAATTGGCTGTCGCAACCAATTTTTTCTTTCCGTGTGTACCCCGCGGTAATTTGTCGAACTTGTGAATATATCTCTCGCCGGCATCCGGCCGAGTCGTCTGCACGGTGCGTTTGATGAAAACAATTTTGAGAGACCCTCGACGGTCCGGGGGATTAGCGCAGGGATCCGCGCCGAGCTGCCCGCTTCGCTTGCTCGGGGAACATCGATCTCATTACCGGTTTCGATGTATCGTGTGGGAATCGGTAACGACGTGCGATCTCGCCTCGCAACTTTTCACGTGACTCTTTGTGTCAGCGAGGCACTCGAGCGTTCAACCTATCGCATCGATACACACACGGAGAGAGAGAGAGAGGAAGGTTGGGATATTCCTTTTTTGGTTTTCTTGTACTCTGACATTTCATATGGGAGCGATGTTAAATATTCGAGAGTCTTGGGATATGAGAAGGGAGAAGTCAGTTCAGACCGAGGTTGGGAAACACGTTTTTGATATTAGCGTCTATTCACGTCATCCTGGGTAGACAAATAGTCGTCACTCTTTTGTGGATATTTATGGTAATGATGTTTGTGGGTTCTGCATTATCGACACATTTTACGGGTGATCCGTATTGACATCAATCTCATCATCACACGTTTTACGGGTGATCCGTATTGACATCAATCCCATCATCACACATTTTACTGGTGATTTCTATTGACATCAATCTCATCATCATACATTTTATTGGTTATCCCTATTGACATCAATGTCACCATCACACATTTTACTGGTGATCCCTATTGACATCAATCTCATCATCACACATTTTACTGGTGATCCCTATTGACATCAATCTCATCATCACACATTTTACTGGTGATCCCTATTGACATCAATCTCATCATCACACATTTTATTGGTGATCCTTATTGACATCAATCTCATGATCACACATTTTACTGGTGATACCTATTGACATCAATCTCATCATCACACATTTTACTGGTGATCCCTATTGACATCAATCTCATCATCACACATTTTACTGATGATCCGTATCAACATCAATCTCATCACCACACATTTTACTGGTGATCCCTGTTGACATCCTCATCAACCTCAGTATATTCAATTCTGGCACATAGAATACTGCAACTATAATTCCAGTCACTCTAAGTAATTTTTCACACTCTAGACCTGCAAGGGTACAAAAACGATTGTCATTGCAGCGCCATCTGTGAACATGACAGCCAACCTCAGTTCGTTAAGCTTGACCAGATCGTTGATTCTCTTACATAAGCGCAAACAGCGGCGTCCATTTCGTGAAGATCGTAACTCACAGTTTCTAGCATTCCATTCCATGTTCACGAATACCCAAGGCGACTGTCACGTAGCAGCGCCATCTGTGAACATGACTACCAAGCAGCGCGCGCCTCACCTCGTCGAGCGTGACGTGAGAGCGCCGATTTGCCCGCGTAAGTGCAGATTGTTTGTATCCATTTTCTTAAGATCCTCGTTCGCAGCTCGTAAAGCAGCCACACGAGCGACGAATGGACGCGTATAACGATATTTAGTACATCGTATACATAGAGAATGCCTCGTCGCACACGCCGCGCGTTCATCCTTTCTCAGGAGTTCGCGCGCGGTGCGGCCGCCTCAGGCGGTGCCCTCTCGATTATGCAATTATCCTCGAGTGAAGAAGACGAGGCTTGTGTGTGAGTGTGAGTGTGTGTGATCGATATCGCCTAACCCAACACACGGGGGGTTAATAAGCCGAGGTTAAGTGTCCTCTGTGCCTTCTTACTCCTACAACGCGCTAAGTAGGCGCATCCTCAGTGCTGGGAAGCCGCTACGCTGATCCTCAAATGTCGGTTGTTTGGTGAAGCACATCGAGCAGCGGCAACCAGAACGATCCGAACCAGTGCGGAATGGCCGTGACACGGCTGAGGTACCGACGATAAAATTAACCTCGGTAGGGCTTTTGTCACGATGAGCTTTCTATCTCAGCCACTCGATATTCTTGATACCTCAATGAAGTCCCTCACACCTGAATTCTGATATCCAAACCCGATGCCTTTTAGGGTGGAGAAACCAATATGACTGAACAGTTGAGCTAATGATTGAACCACTTGGTTCCTAATTTTTTTTCGAAAGCTTCCGAATGGTAGGAGTTGAACTAATATTACAGAATGGTGTTTTACTTTAAGAGGAGGCCAAACAAAATGTTGTTTCGGTGATAATCTGTATGAAACAAATTATACTATAGAAACAAACATATTGTATATACTTTGTATACTATCAACAAATTCTGCAAAATTATAGGCAGCATTTAACTATATAATATCGATATATTCCGTATAGATTATATCAAATGTGTGAAAATTCTATATGTCCACTTTCGTATATAGATTGTATATAAAGCCTTTCATATAAACCTCATACAATTGTTTTACTTGGGGGATCATTTTGTTAATTCATTGGTAAGTTTTCACGCATTGACCAGTTCACTCTACATGGAAAAAATGCTTGATTGGAACAACCAAGTGCATGGTTAAAAAATGCGTCTCAGCCGATTAATTGGTTACATCAATCAAGTTGTTGGTCACACCAACCAAGTTATTGCGTTACAAGAAAATGAACTTTTGGTGGTGCCAACTAAAAACTTTGTTGGCCTAACCAATTAATCGGCTGACGCATAAATAACCAAACGCTTTGGCTGATCCAACGAACCCTTTTTTTTCCGTGTTCACCAAATTCACGGATTATTTTAACGAACCATTTTTGGACGTGCGTCGCGTCCGTCGATCCAGCCGCTTGCGCAAAACTCGCGAAACTCGTTCGCAACCCCGCGGCAGAGTCCCAGACTCCCGACTGCACCGGGTACGGATCGCCGTGTGTCGCCACGGTATACACGACGCTGCGCACACACATTTAATACGGCTGCGTCAGAAACCGCGCTGAGAGACGGGAGGATTAATCGCCGCGGCGATACCCGAGGCTTAATTGGCAGCCGGTGACGTATCTATTAATGGGCCGCCGGGAATCGAGCGCTCAGGCCGCGCGCTGCACGAAATGCCCCGCGCGTCTTGTACCACCGAACCGCTCGGCCCGTCCGAGAGACGCGATTCCCAAGATTAGGTGAAACAAGATTTCTGGCGCAGCCACCAACACCATCACCATGAAGCGGCCGCACGCAGCCTTCCCGCGCGCGAGTTTTACACGCACGCAGCGCGCGCAGTGCGAGGTAAAAATAGAGAAACGTTTTTGGGAATTATTGAAAAAATAGAGAAACGTTTTTGGGAATTAAGAAAAATGGAGAAACATTTTTAGGAATTAAGAAAAAATAGAGAAACGTTTTTGGGAATTAAGAAAAGGTAGAGAAACGTTTTTGGAAATTAAGAAAAAATAGAGAAACGTTTTTGGGAACTAAGAAAAAATAGAGAAACGTTTTTGGGAATTAAGAAAAAATAGAGAATCGTTTTTGGGAATTAAGAAAAAATAAGAAAGAGAGAGAAAGAGATGTTTATTCGTACTCTGAGGCCAAAACTTAGATACTAAATAGTAACCTAAACCTAAACTTAAACTTAAATACGCAAACAAACAAAAAAATTAATAAAAATAATATTATAACAAGCCAATAATGCAATACAAAATAAATCAAGCCAATAAGTGCAGAAATAAAATAAAAGTAATACCGCAAAGCCAGAAATAAGCGCAGAAACAAAATAAAAAAAATAGAAAATACAAAAGAGAGAAAATAAGAGAGAGTCGCCGAGTGGACTGGAGGATCGGGAGAGGGGGAAGAAGGCTGGAAGGAGGAGAAACGAGAGGAGCGAGAAGGGTGCGAGAAAAATGGTAGACGCGCGGTTAACACGCTGCTTGCCACTGAGAAATTAATAGCTGCGTCTCTAATTGATACGTCGAATGACTCTCGGAATTATATTTCCCCCCCTGTCGATTTTTCTATCCCCCACCGGTCGTCCCGAATCCCTCGCGGTTCGCCGTCGCGACTACCGTCGTCCTCTCGTCTCACCTGCGTCTCGCTCCCTCCGTCCCCTCGGCTCCGGTTCGCGTTCTTTATTTAACATTCCCGCGGCGGCACCGGCGGCCGCATTACCAATGCGAAAACACTTTGCGTCTCTCGCGTGTAGCGCGCGTGTTTCACGGCAAATCCCGGCGCGCCCGGCCGAAAATGCGAGACGCTCTCGGCTCGGCTCGCCGTAAATGTACAACGTAATTATAATACTGTATAATTTTGCGCGCTTGCATATCGAGAGACTCGCGTTTCGGCTGCTTTATTCCGTTACACATTGTCCGAAAATACTTCGTAAAAAAAAAAAAAAAATTCGGAATTGAATTACCGAAAAAATTCGGAATTGAATTACCGAAAAAATTCGGAATTGAATTACCGAAAAAATTCGGAATTGAATTACCGAAAATATTCGGAACTGAAGTACCGAAAAAATTCGGAATTGAATTACCGAAAAAAATTCGGAATTGAATTACCGAAAAAATTCGGAATTGAATTACGGAAAAAATTCGGAATTGAATTACCGAGGAGATTCGGAATTGAATTACCGAGGAGATTCGGAATTGAATTACCGAAAAAATTCGGAATTTAATTACCGAAAAAATTCGGAATTTAATTACCGAGAAAATTCGGAATTGAATTACCGAAAAAATTCGGAATTGAATTACCGAAAAAAATTCGGAATTGAATTACCGAAAAAAATTCGGAATTGAATTACCGAAAAAATTCGGAATTGAATTACCGAAAAAATTCGGAATTGAATTACCGAATATTAAATCACTCTAAACAGTCGGGAAGTCGTATTTTTATTTTTTTATTTTTTGTTAGGAGTCTCGGATTTTAAGCGACCCTTCGGCCGCCCGGAATGCCTTATGAATACGTTAAACCAATATATACGCATTCCGAGTGCAGCGTGAGGTATCGCGGGGTGGAGCTGCGTGCTCGCTGCGTCCTCAGGCAGAAAGAGAGAGAAAGAAAAAGAGCTCGATGTGTAACCGCACGCCTGGAATTCACACGCAAAGGCGGTATATTAAAATAAAACATAATCGCGCCGCACGCGCGTTTCGTATACACGTGAAGAACATTGTAGTCGCGATGTGTGCACAGCTAAGTGGCGCGCGGTGGCCCCGCGGAAATGAACTGCGCGTCGTGCTCAGTGTTGTAAGTCCCAATTTACTTTGAGAATTAAAGTCTACACAACAGTTTGTTTTCTAGTTACGATTTTATTATGATGACCTGTAGCGATTATAAAATGATTTGTGAACTTTTGGATGGCAGTAAGAAAAACGTTCTTTTTAATTAAATTTTGGGAGAAATTGTGAGAAAAATGGGCAAATACTGTCTTCCATTATTTTGGTAATGCATTAAGGAGGTCCTGTCGTATAGTCTTCATTTCACATAAATTGGAGAATTTTGTGAGAGAATTGTAAACACTTCTCGATGTATAAAAATTTGTAAAAAATCATGCACGTTAAAGGTACTGGAAATATTCATTTGGCATAATAATAATTGTAAAATGTTATTAACAAATTAATGAAAAAAGAATTGTTGTACTAATATCTCGGCGACCCAATTTTTTTTTAATGAAAATAATTCCTTAATTTTTCTGAAAACGTATGATTTTTTTCAAATTTTTAAGTCAACATTGAAATTTGTGTTTTTTCGACCTATAAAAATTAACAGTATTTCTCAATTTTTTCAATAATATTACCATCAAGTTTTATGGAAAATTCATATTTTCTGTCTCTATTTAAAAGTTTACACATTATATTATAGTAACTACAAGTTATTATTATGAAAACATAATTACAAAGCGAATAGTAGCATCAATATTATTTCTATAAAAATTAGGAATTTACAATTCTGGTTGTGTCTCACGAAATTTTCTCGTTTCGCGAAGAAAAAAAAAGCATCGCTTCTAAAATATTGGATGCTTTGGTTTTAACGATCTGTCGCGGGTTACAATAGTTCTTGGGGTCTCTCGGTCTCCTTGTGTCTGCTGCACTTTTCTCGCCCCCCTCCCATGGTTCCCTCTTTCTCACTCATCGTCTCCCTCTCCCTCCACCACATCCTGACCTCCTGAAAAGTAATCTCATGCTCCATAAACTTCGCGGCAGCCGGCAGGTTCGCGCGAGTTCGCCGCGTATGCAAGTTGTGTATACGCGTTTTGTGTACGTAGCCACTCGACGAATTTACGACGCTCGAAACCGGCGATTCGACACTCTTATTGCCTATGGCTCGCGACGTTAATTCCGAGCGGGCCGGAATTGACGGGGGGCGACTCGCCGGTGTACGCGACCTCGTTCGCTTTTTCGTCTATGTCTCGGGCGTGAAATGCTTGGAAATGTTCTCGAGCTGCGATTGTAACGCTGACGACGAGGTGTGCGCACTGTTTTTTTTTTTTACGTTTAACAGTTACGTTTAATCCCGCTGGTTTGCGAGGTTTGGACATTTCGAGCAAATTATGGAAAGGCGAATTTCGAAAAGATATAATCTTGGTTTGCATTTCGTTCGATATAGTGAATTGTTACCCCATCGATCTACCATTTAATTTATTTGCAAATAAAAAAGAATTCTATACATAAAAAACAAAAGAATATAAAATGATGTATCATATAAAATATTATAAAAAATATCATATTATATAAAATATTATAAAAAATATCATATTATATAAAATATTACAAAAAATATCATATAATATAAAATAATGTACTGACGTACATTATTTAAATCATGTACTAACGAGGCGTTAAAAAAAGTAAAATTGAGTCCAAACAAAAGTGTTCGTGTCCCTCGACACGAGAGTCACCACGTTTACTCTTCACGCCGAGATTGTAGCGTAGCACGTGGACCGCGATATAAAAATCCTCACTTAGTTCCTCGAACGTCAACTTTCGTTTCCACCACGAGACGATCCACGCCCATACAATTTTCCAAGAACTTATCGTTTGTTTGACGTAGACTAAACCCGTGTATATTTGTACGAGACATACACACGCCGCGTCTGCTCCTCTTTTTCTCCTCTGCCGCGCGCAACACCAGAGATTGGAACGCTTAAACAATTTAGCCTCGCGGCGAGCGCACGTTGTTCTTTCTTCTCACGACGCGGATAGTATCGTGCATGTTTGATTGATGTCACACCGCGCGAGCCGCACCCGCACGCCTTTTTTTGCGCAGCTCAGCAAAGCTCGACCGAGATTTTTTTTAAATCTTTTTTTCTTTTTTTCCGCGTGCCCACATTGAAAGAGCATTATTGCATATAGAAAAAGTGCCTAGAAAAGGGCAGGTCTTCATTTCGCATAAATTCGAGAATTTTGAGAGAGAATTGCAAACACTTCCCGATGTATAAAAATCTGTAAAAATTCACGCACGTTAAAGGTACTGGAAATATTCATTTGGCATAATAATAAATGTAAAATGTTATTAACAAAATGATGAAAAAAAAAATTATTCAACTAATATCCCGGTGACCCAAATTTTATTTTTATGAAAATGATTCGTTAATTTTTCTGAATACGTATGATTTTTTTTTTTTTTTTTTTTTTTTCAAATTTTTAAGTTAACTTTGAAATTTGTGTTTTTTCATCCTGCGCCGCACCAGCACGCTTTTTTTTTTTTGCGCAGCCCCAGCAAAGCTCGACCGAGATTTTTTCTTTTTTAAATCTTTTCTTCTTTTTTTCCGCGTGCCCACATTGAAAGTGCATTATTGCATATCAAAAGAAATGATAAAAATCCGTGTGTGCGCTCACGTTTCACCGAGCAACTGGATCACGCAGACCCAGTGACAAAGAATAAATGCCGGGGGTACAGAGGGGGGGAGGGGGGGCAGCGGGGGGCCCATGTTTTCACAATGTGTTACGAGCTGCGCACGAGGTACACGAGGCTGCTGCCGCCGCTGCTGCCCCTCGTGGTTCACACTCGTGGCGCACGTCTGACGCCTTCGCCGCGGTGTGTATCGCGCGCGCCTTACTCGACGTCACCGCAGCTCGAAACGCTATGTAGCGCGCACGTTTTTGTGTACACAGGCCACGCGCGTTTTTCCCCAAGTTTTATCGAAACCAGAGAGAACTCGTTACTCGGAAATCCTGGGAGAGCCCGCGCGCCCTCTGTATTCTCGATTCTCGGTACCGCGTGTGAATACCGCGAGCGCCGATATAACGCCCGGGGGCCCCCCTCGCGGTTTATTAGTTTATTTTGTGAGGGTCCCCGCGACCCAACCGCGGTCCCAACCGCGCGTCGAGAGGCCATCAAACTCAGAGCCGGAATAAAGACCCCAAGAGCATATAGCGACTCGCGAGGGAAACGCGGACGTCTGTTTTATCGCTGTAACGTCATATAAGAGCCTCGTTCGGTAGGCGAGAACACGTGTTTCCGCGAGATATGTAGGGTTTTTTTTTTTTTTTTTTTGGAGCAATGAGTTTTAGTACGGTTTTGCGGTGGGATTTACTCGACGTGTATTCGATGACGAAAAAATGATGATTTGTGATGTTTATATGCTGTTGAAAATGGGTGCAGTAAAAGGTTTACGCGGTTTAGTGGAGAAAAAAAAATCGCGAAAATTGTAAGGGGTACGTTTTTTGAGTGGGGGTTAAAATAGCTAATGACCAAAATAGCCAATTTCAAAATAATGAACGGTTTGAATCTAGAATGTCCATCATTATGAAATTCGTAATTTCAGCTATTCGCTATTTTGATTCAATTTTAATAAAGATGTGGATATAAAAATAGTGAGTGATCAAAATAGCGAATGGCTGAAATAGCGAATTTCATAATGATAACCATTCTACATTTAGACCATTGATTATTTTGACACCCACCGCGTTTTTCGGGAAAAAAAATTCGATTTCGTAAAGCTTGAAGAGCCTATTCGATGGTAAATTTCCCGCTGTTTCCAAAAAGCACCGTTGTTTGTAAAAAAAAAAAAATTCGTCGAGAAAAACGCGTCACAATTTCAACTACAATTTCGCAATGGACTTCACACAATATATCGCACTGTCAAAAAAATTGACTTGACGTATGATATTTATGCATCGCGGTTGAATCTACAACCCACACACACCATAATTTTTTCCAAGCGAAAAATACGTGATTTCGTGAAATATACTCAGTTTTTATCAAAACAATCTCACGCGAGTTCGCCTACAATATTACAGCAGACTTCACTCGACATTCCCACTGTCCAAAAAAAAATGTCTTAATTTACGATATTTATGCACGCTGCCTGCTACACTTTACCCTACTTATTTTTCTCAGCCAGAAGTTGCGTCAAGTCACACGAAAAAAAAAAACCGCACCGCGTTACGCGTGAGTCACGTTCGCTCCTCCTTTTTCAGTCCGTCGTCGATATATCGCAGAGCGGGAATTATACATCGATATATATCGACGTGGAGAATAAATTCCCGGTCCGCGCGCGATTAACCGCGAGTCCCCTCTCGACTCAATTGCGCGCCGACGATACGTAATACGTATCCGCGCGCGAGAGAGCCAAATGACTCTGAACATGGGAAAAGCGGGTTTGATCGACATTTTCCGCGCCGGCTTATTACACGAGTCTTGTTAGCCGGGTCGTAGCAGCTCGCCATCGAGGACTGGTTGCTGCTCGACATCGTCCGAGCCGATGTAAGATTCAGCCGCGCACAAAGTTGCACATTGGTTGCTCAATCGCCGAGACTCCGACCTGTCCGGAGACGTCCGCAGACTCCCCGTGTGTACGACGGCTCCATTCCGACGTATCCAGCGATCCAGCCGCCGATACTGCAATATTAACCAACAGCTTTGTATCGGAATTAAGGGGGACTTCCACCCCTGACAACACCAAAGGGTCCATCTGTGAGCATTTAGTACACTAAAGTCCACTAACTGGGTTTCAATTTTTAGGCTTATGATGTCCAAAAAAGGATTCCTTGTTGGGTCCTAATCTTAGTATTGCGCCTGCAAAAGTTAGACCGCCCATTCAAAAGCGCACTTTTTGATTCCTACATGAGACATACACCTTGACGTCCATCGGGTGTTGTCAGGGCACACTGGAGCACCTTTTTTATTTTATTTTTTTTGTGGGAAAATGAATAATAGTAGACGACTGCGGTTTTTTTCCACTTGTTATTTACGTTTTAAAGTATACAATGGATTTTTATTTTTTTTTTTAAGTGAAAAATTATCGGCATCCCAGGTCATCAAACAGGGTCATCCAAAATAAATGGCTGCCACTCTCCTGACCACTGTTTATTGTGCGAACGGCCTGAAATTTTGCATACATGCTCGAGAAACATGTCTTCATGGAATGACGGAGGTTTTTTTTCGATTACTGCAAAATTAAGAAAATGGCGGCGTTTAAACAAAAAAATCGATTTCTCCCCTATGTTTTTTGTATAAAAACATTAATAAAAAATCGAAAAATTAAGTTATAAAAAAAAACTTCAGTCATTCTATGAGGACATGTTTCCCGAGTATGTATGCAAAATTTCAGGCCGATCGCATAATTACAGTGGTCAGGAGAGTGGCAGCCATTTATTTTGGATGACCGTGTTTGAGAACCTTAGACATCGACAATTTTTAAGTTAAAAAATTCCTTCATATACTATGAAACGTAAATAACAAGTAGAAAAAAACCGCAGTCGTTTACCATTATTCGTTTTCCCGCAAAAAAAATAAAATGAAAAATGGTGCTCCAGGGTAGAAGTCCCCCTTAAATGACAAATGCGCGTGGCCGTCCCGACATTTGTATAAATATGCTCGCGGAGTCGATTCGTCGCACGACATCGGGTCGAATATCCGTCCGTACGTACGGATCAACGTGTAGATTTCAGAGATTAGGCATAAATCCGCCTCATTTGCGGATCGCGCATCGATCTGCGTAACGTATAAACATACGAAAACAGAGCCACGCGCTAAACGAAGAAACTTTATTCCGCAACGTATGGCACGATGTGTAGTGAGTAATGACCGCTCGCGGCCGGCGGGCTACCGGTCTCTCTCTCCTGTATCTCGCTGCGGTGAATTATTTTCTCAGATCTTTTCTGGATTCGCCGGTCAACGATATATAAAACAACTGCTACGTGTCTAGCGTGTCCCGTATGACGTATACTCGGTTTTCCGTGATAGAGTGGTCGAGTCTCTCGACGAGTCTGGAGAGTCGACGACGACGATGGCGACGTTCGTCTCGGTGCGGAGTCGCCGCGGCGAATAAACGACGGGAGATGTCCTGATTTCTTCGGCTGCTTGAGACGTAGAGATTCGCGCAAAAAATAGTATCAAAAGAGTATTTCTGTAGTAATTTTAATACTAATATACTAATTTTAATTTAATTAATTTAGTACTAATTTAATACATTTTAATACTAATATACTAATTAAAATTAGTATTTTAAATAAAAATACTAATTTTATACTAAAAAAATTGAATCCTCATTCACAGGAATATGTTTTTAGGGTACCATTTGCGACTTGTAATGGAAATATATCAATAACTGAACATTTTCAAAAACTTAGGATAGACGATTCGTAAATTGCAGGTTTTAGAAAATGTTCAGTTTTCACGATGTTGAAGTTTGCATCGTTGGAATGCAACGAAATTCATAAAAAAAATAATTCTAATGAACCCAAATGATGAAATTAGGTTTAAAAAGTCGTCGTGGCAATTAGTTACTGTGGTGACTTATTTTATACCTATTTTCATAATTTAGTTTAATTAGAATTAATTTTTTTTTCTAGATTTCGTTGTACTCCAACGATGCAAACTTCAACATCAACAGTTTTTTACCTCAAATTTCCACTATAAGTCGCAAATTGTACCCTAAAAACATATTCCTGTGATTGAGGGTTCAATTTTTTTTTAGTATAAAATCAGTATTTTTCTGTCCAATATGACATACTTCTTTGGATACTTCGACAATTCATACTACAGAAATACTCTTTTAATATTATTTTTTTGCACAGGGACACACACGACGATCTTGACGCGAGTCCTTTTATACTTGGCGAGCTTTGGCTCGCGGTGATATCCAGTGTGAAGGAGAAACGGGCGGGGCGACGCACGGGAAATCGTTGCCGGTCACCGGAGCGTGCGAGCTCGCCGCATGGGCCACACCGGCCGTTAATCAGCCGCTAATTCATTATAGAATGTTCAATCACTCTCGACGGCAACTCGGCCGACGTCCACCGCCAGTGCATCCGTCTGTCCGTCCGTCCGTTCGGGCTCGCTGCGCCGTTATATGGACGCACAAAGTCGCAGCGCAGCAACACAACGAGGCGAGTGTAATTCGCGTGTCCGGCGATTACCAGCGACTTCGTGGTCGTTGGCGATAGTGATAGCGGTTATTAGCCGGAGGTGTATCAGGTATCACTGACCTTGGTCTTTGGTCGTGAGGGTTGACGACTTTACCCAGTTGTCACATCACTAAAATCGAGGTTACTTTTTCTTGGCTCGATCGAACCTGGATTTTCTTCCTTCGTTCGAGAGAAAACTCTGTAACGAAGAGAACGCCGCAAGGCGGAACGCGATATCTTGATTTCTGAATTTTTCACAGAATTTTTGAGCCGAAAGTTGCCTCGTAATTTTCGCGAAAAATTAATTTTGGATTTCGTAAAATTCGAAAACTCTATCAGATGGGAAATTTTCCGCTGATTCCGAAAAACACCGTTGTTTGCCCGAAAAAGAGAAAATTCGACGAGAAAAACGCAAAAAATGATTTTTCACTTTTTTCGAAAGTTCGACACTTAGCTAAAATCGAGATTACTTTTTTTTCGGTCGACCAAACCTGGATTTTCTTTTTGCGTTCCTGAGAAAACTCTATAACGAAGGGAATACCGCAAGGCGGAATGCGATAACTTGATTTTAAATTTTTTTACAGAATTTTAAAGTCAGACCCCCAAAAATACCCCTTCTAAAAATTTGCGGTTTTTGAGGGCCTGACTTTAACATTCTGTAAAAAATTCAGAAATCACGATATCGCGTTCCGCTTTGCGGCATTCTCTTCGTTATAAAGTTTTCTCTGGAACGCAAAAAGAAAACCCAGGTTTGGTCGATCGAAAAAAAAGTAACCTCGATTTTAGCTGCGGTGACGAAATTTCGAAAAAAGTGAAAAATCATTTTTTGCGTTTTTCTCATCGAATTTTACATTTTTCGGGTAAACAACGGTGTTTTTCGGAATCAGCGGAATATTTCCCATCTGACAGGGTCTTCAAATTTTACGAAATCGAACATTTTTTTTTCTCCACCAGCCCGCAGACGTTCGGCCAACTCGTTTCTCCCGCGATCCCCTCACATTGTAAACGAACGCTTTTTTCTCGCCGGATACGCGACACTTTCTTCGCGTGTTACAAAAGTCGCGCCGCCAAAGTCGTCTCCCCCCGCGTTCGCCAGGCTCGCCCCAAAGAGCCGAGGCGAACGCGACCCGTATGGCGTAAACACACGGGTTCTCTTCTAATTCTGGAAGTCGGAGCTTCGACACATGGCAGACACTATCAACGCGGCTCACCAGCCCGTTGACTTGCCGCTGCAAAACCGCGTCGAGTATAAAGGAAGAAAAAAAGCCGAGACCGAGTCTCCGCGCACTGTTAAAATTCCCTCATGATTTATTTAGCCAACGCGCGGGGCGATTCCCGAAACCGAAAGCCGCGGCGCGGTCGTCTCTTCACAGGCTCGTCGCGCGCTCGACTTGCGCGTTTTCCCCGAACGTCACCGATCGAGCGTCATAAAGTTCGGTAACTTATAGACACGATAATAAAGAGAGTCACACGCGGTGCGCCGAGGTGTTTGCAGATGCAGGAAAAATATAGGGGAGACCGGGGTAAAACGGGCCTCTGGGGTAAAACGGGCCCCCCGTTTTTTATCATCGAAAAAAAAAAAAAATGAGGGTAAAATGGGCTCCCGTCTCCGTCGTAAGTTTTGAGGCTTCTTTCTTCGTCAAAACTTTTTTCCCGCCGTCCTCCGTGATTTTTTTTTATTCGCGGGCTTCTTCGGCAACAGTTTTTTTTTCTCCATCAATTCTTGCCTGTACGGCGAATCCGTCACGACTCAAATGTGCTTTTGTGTCACATTTTAGTAAAATACCCAAATAATCAACACTCATGCCGATCGGTAGCGTTTTGTGTACTAACTCATATTTGTGCCGGATTCTGAGGGTGGCCCGTTTTACCCCACAATTTTTTATTTTGCCGACGCTCAAAATTGATGATTGATATCGAATTTTTCAGTGAAAACCAATAAAAATACACTTTGAATTTTGTCATAGAGCCATTTTTTGCATACGTGGTCCGTTTTACCCCGGTCTCCCCTATATAGGTACCCCGAGCCCGACGATGTTCCTCGAAACCCGACTGCATTCCTAAAATCCAACGCGTTTCCCGCGCGTGGAACACGCAAGCGGCGATCTAATGAAGAAATCTGCGCGAACGCGGCGCGCGCGTCACGGCGGCGAAAAAAAAAAAAAAAAAAAAACAAGGAGAGAGAAAAAGCGGCGGAACAAATCGCGCGGCGTTGTATGGGTGGAGGCAGCGGCGGAGGTAGCTGAGGTCCCCAGACGGACCTGTTGTGTCTGAAGGCGCGCGTGTGTCACACACAAACGTCGTCGTCGTCGTCGTCCGCGTGGTACACATTCTTGCGGTCTCTCGAACGTCCGATCGGCGAGCCCACCGATGGAGAGACATTATTTAAAGTCGAACTAGTCGCGGTCGTGCGTGCAACTACTGCCTAGCCGGCGCGGCTCTCGCACGGCATAGAGCGCGATGGAGAGGCCGAAGGCAGAGAAACCGAGCGTTCCGAGTGTTCGCGTCGGCCGGCTCCCCCCTTTTCCTCTCCTCCCCCCACGTGCTGCCCATGAGAGCCCATGGAGAATAAACGCTTTTAGTTCAGGCACAGATATTGGCTCGTGGTGTGGGGGAGAACACGAGGCAAAATGGCACGTATAAGCGAAAAATGACTTCGCCACGATAGCCAAAGTGTATTTTTTTCTGATGCCTTTCGCCTAAAAATTCGATACCAATCGTCGATTTTGAGCGTCGGCGAAGAGAAAAAAATTCTGGGGCAAAATGGGACGCTTCCCAAATGAAGGTGGGACACGGATGTAAATTTTTTGGAAGTACCAAGTGGGTTCGGGTTCAGTAGACGTCTGACAGCAGACTTGAAAGAAAAAAATAATAATAATAATAATAATAATAATGAAGAAGTCACTTCTCCCTATATTTTCAAGGGTTCGTTGAATTGTATTATAGAAAATTTTTCGAAAACCTTGAAGTGACCCATTTTGCCCCGTGTAATCCTCCGAAATAAAAAAAATGACCGTTCCATTCTGCCCCAGTGTCCCATTTTGCCCCATGACCACCTATATATCGTGGAGAGAAAGAGGACTGCGTGGTGTGCGAGCTGCGATTCACTATCGGCAACCGCACCTCTGTCCCTCTTTGGCCGTAGGACGGAACGAGAGACTGTCCTATAATACGTATAATATAGTGTGGAAGGCTTGTAACGCGTGCGCGCGCAGTCATTGGAACTTTGGTGAACGCCGGTGAAGACCGGTCATTGGCACAAGCAGGATAGAAGAGAGGATAGAAGGCGTTCGATGTGCGCCGAAAGCGGCCAATCGGCGCTGCGATGACGACGACTGGACGAGCCGGGCGCGGGTCGCGCCGCATAACGATAGGTCGGTTCCGTCACCTCGGCGGAATGACGGTTGGGTTTCCAGATTATTTATTGCCGCGCGAAGGAGTCGAAGGTGTCCCTGTCCGGTCACGATTCAAACCCCCGGTTTCTCCGCGCCGAGAGCTCGGAGATAAGGAAACTGGCGTCTGTCTCGCGCGTGAGCTATGGAGTTGTCGTCCGTGAAGCTGTGATTGCGACGCGTTAGCAGTGAATGGCCTGGGAAGCTCGCGTTTGGTCGCGGAAGCTCGCGGTTGGTCAGCATGACGTACAGATTTGCCTTACGGTTCGTCGGGGGGAGGACATGGTGCAGAACCGTTTGGAAGTGTTTGAAGCTTGGTTGGTCCGAGTGATGTGGAGGTTGGTTTACCAGGGATCAGGTATTGTTCGCTTCTCGATGGGCCAAGGAATAAAACCATTTGGAAGTGCTCAAAGCTTGGTTGGTCCGAATGACATGGAAGTTGATTCGTCAACCATCGTCCGTTTCTCGTTGGGTCTAGAAACAGAACCGTTTGGAAGTGCTCCAAGCTTGATGGGTCCGAGTGATATGGATGATGGTGCACTGGGGACCAAACATTGTACACTTCACAATGAGCCAAGTAACAGAACCGTTTTGAAGTGCTCCAAGCTTGTTGGATCCAAGTGATGCGTAAATTGATTCGCCAACCAGACATTGTTCGCTTCTCGATGGACCAAGAAACAGAACCGTTTGGGACTGCCCCAAACTTGTTGGGTCCGAATAATGCGGAAATTGATTCTTCAACCAGACATTGTCCGCTTTTCGATGGACCAAAAAACAGAATCGTTTGGGAGTCCTCAAAACGTGTTTGGTCCGAGTGATGCGGAAATTGATTCGTCAACCAGATATTGTCCGTTTCTCGCTGGGTCTAGAAACAGAACCGTTTTTAAGTGTTCCAAGCTTGTCGGGTCCAAGAGATATGGATGTTGGTGCGCTAGGGACCAAACATTGTACACTTCTGAATGGGCCAAGAAACAGAACCGTTTTGAAGTGCTCAAAGCTTGTTGGATCCGAGTAGACATAGAGTTTCGTTCGCCGGGAACCAAACATGGTCTACTTTTAAATGGGTCAAGAAACAGAACCATTTTGAAGTGCTCAAAGTTGTTTGGATCCAAGTAGACGTAGAGTTTGGTTCGCCGGGAACCAAACATGGTCTACTTCCAAATGAGCCAAGAAACAGAACAGTTTTGAAGAGCTCGAAACTTGGTTATGACCAGACATTGTCCACTTCTCAATGGACCAAGGCACAAAACCGTTTGGAAGAGCATGCGAACCAACATTCGCCCGCGACACCGGATCAACGAGAGACTGCAGACGTACTTTTCTCGCGTTTCTTTTCCAGCACTTCCCTCAGTCTCCTCCGGACTTTCCCTTATCTCAGCTTTGTTCCCCATCCGCGACGCAGCCCATCCGCCCACGTCGAGTCCCGCGTGTTGCTCCGCGCGCGCGGCGCATAGGTGACCGAAACGTCTCGGATGGTTTCTCGGTACTCAGGCGGCGTCTCGGTCGCCTCCGGCCGCCGCCGGTATACCCATTGTCTTAGGACACTGGGCGCCCCGCTCGGATTTCTATCCAGGTTGGCGGAAGGAGCTGAGATACCAAAAGCCCCGGGGGGACCCGGAGTGACGTTTCTATCTTCGGCCCGGCTCGTTGTCCGGCTTACGTTGTCTCCGCGCCGACTGAGCGGTAATTCATGCGTATCCGGCTTCTCGCGACGTCCACGGAAGATTTGCTTGTGAACATTCGCGTTTATTCTATTTCCGTCTTCGGTCTTCGATACTCCGCAACCCAATGACAATACCCGAATATGAACGACACGGACTGTCTGGGACTGAGATATATAATTCGCCACGACGTCTATGGAAGATTTGCATGAATGTTTCCTTGTTCCATTTTCGTCTTCAGTCTTCGATTCTCCGCAACCCAACAACGATACCCGAATATGAACGAGACATAAATTGACAAATTGTCTGGAGCAGACGCTTCATGTATATCCGGCTTCACGAGTCTCTCGATGGAAGACTCGCTTGAACCTTTGTTCATTCTATTTTCGTCTTTGCTCCTCAATTCTACGCCCCAATATCGATACCCCTACGACCAACAAGAATCGTCTGAGGCTGAAGCGATTCATGCGTATCCGGCTTTAAGACTTCCGATTAGAGAGTCGCCTCCAACATTTGTTTATTTCTTCCCGAAAGATTACCGAGTATCATGGGACTCTCATTGTGGCGCCATCGATTAACGCACTCACCGTAATTCCCAATTCACCGATTTTCACCTGCGTCCATACAACACAACACGGCGCGTCCACAACTCGCTGTCCATAACCCAATGACAATACCCGAATATGACTGAGATATAATTCGCCATGACATCTATGAAAGATTTGCATCAATGTTTGCTTGTTCCATTTTCGTCTTCAGTCTTCGATCCGCCACAACTCAACAACGATACCCGAATATGAACGCGACACAAATTGCCAAATTGTCTCTAGCAGTCGCTACATGCATATCCGGCTTCACAATCCTCGATGGAAGACTCGCTTGAACCCTTGTTCCTTCTATTTCCGTCTTCACTCCTCGATTCTACGTCCCAACATCGAATTGTCTGAGGCTGAAGCGATTCATGCGTATCCGGCTTTACGACTTCCGATTACAGAGTCGCCTCCAACATTTGTTTATTTCTTCCCGCAAGATTACCAAGTATCATGGGTCTCTCATTGTGGCGCCATCGTTTAACGCACTCACCGATTTTCACGTCCGTCCATATAACACAACAAGGCGCGTCCACAACTCGCTGTCCATAACCCATTGCCGCATTTGAATATCCCCCTCGTTTCTTCGTCCACCGAATCATCGCACGTAGCGAATGACCAACGTAGCCAGAAAATCCCGTCGCGCTTTGTGTGTGTCCTATGTGAGTCATTGGATCCTCATTGTAGACGATGTAGAATCGGTCGCGTCGTGATACTTATATCCCATAAGGCGTGTGTATCAGACACCTCTCCGACACCCGAAGTCAAGATCAAATATTCAAACGTCGTCCTCGGCAGTCGCGACTGCGACTGTCTCATCGCTTCCACGAACAAACCGCGCGCGGCGTTGTGTGTGTGCTTCTCGCTGACTTAACTCGTTACACCGCCCGATTATTACCGCGCGTACGCCGCATTGTGTCCTCGCCGCGATGTCGCCGAGGAGACAGCCTGAAGAAAGAAGAGTGTCGACGCGATTATGTCGCCCGCTCCTCTCTTTCTTTCCCTCCTTTCTTTCGGACGAGCGCGCGTGCCTCTCTTTGCGCACGCATCTTTCTTTTCACGCTCCTCGCGGCGGGTCCTCCGCACGAACCTGTTTCGCCTGGCGCTGCCCCCCGACGACGCCTTTTCGCTATTGGCGCGACTCGCACGTACGTCCGATTCGCTCCCGGCCTCGCACACGCGACCTTCGCATTCGGCGGCAACAGACGGGACGAGACTCGGCACGACGATGGAATATAAGACACCGTGGCTTATAAATACGGGAGAGAGATGAGGCGACTTCTTTGACTCGCCTAAACGAGGCGGAAGAGGAGAGAAAAGGAAAGATATACGCGGGAGAAAACAGAGCGATGAATATTGAGGAGCGCGAAGTGTTCGATTCGCATAAATTCGAGAAAAGTGCGAGAGAATTGCAAAGAATTGTCGATGGTCTGAAAATCTGAAAAAATTCATGCAGATTGAAGGTACTGATAAGATTAATTTTGCATAATAATAATAACTAAATGGTAATAATAAATTGATTAAAAAAAATTGTTAGCAAATATTTCGTTGACACAAGTTTTTTTTGCATGAAAATGATTTCTTTATTTTTCTGTATACGTGTGAAGTTTTTCATATTTTTATTTAATCTTTGAAATTTGTGTATTCTTGTATGGAAAATATGTACAAATTTCAAAGATTAGATAAATATCTGAAAATGTTCATACGTATACAGAAAAATAAAGGAATCATTTTCATGCAAAAAAAAAACTTGTATCAACGAAATATTTGTTAAACTATTTTTTTTTAATGTATTTGTAATCTTTGAAATTTGTTTTTTTTTGTATGGAGAATATGTACAAATTTCAAAGATTAGATAAAAATCTGAAAAAATTCATACGTACACAGAAAAATAAAGGAATCACTTTCATAAAAAAAAACTTTGGTCAACGAAATATTTGTTCAACAATTTCTTTTTTTATCTATTTGTTAATACATTTTGGAATTATTATTATGCAAAATTAATCTTTTCAGTACCTTTAATATTCATGCATTTTTTTCAGATTTTCAGACCATCGAGAAGTGTTCGCAATTCTCTCGCACTTGTCTCGAATTTATGCGAATTGAATACTTCGCGCTCCAACATCCTTAAGCAGTTCGCATCTCGCGGGCACCGCGCGTCGACGCCACCGCGGCGATGTCACCGCGAATATTCGCCACGCGATTGACACTCCGGATTCTCCTCCTGCGCCTCTGCGAATTATGCGTCACTTTGTTGCAGCGCCCGAGAGCCTCGCGCTCCAACAAAGTATACAGATATACAACGAGCGTGTGTTTATCGTCGTCGGACGGGGATTTTCTTCCGCGATGACTTCGGGACGCGCGGGATTAGCGTCATTTCACGAAAATCTCGATACTTATCTCCGCCCGGCCGACGCAATTTTTTTGCGTCCATCTCGCTCGTCGAGGACTCGGCGAATTCTTGATTTGCCTCATCGGTTATATTTATGGACAGGTATTAAACGAAACGATTCGAGCTGATGTACGATAATATGTATCTCGCTCGGAGACTCGACGTTCTGTATTTTTTTTTTGTTTTTTGTTTTTTGTTTTTGCTTTATTTGGTTCTCTCCGCGTGCCTCGATCTCTGCCAAACGTTCGAACGGATGATATCCGCGGATTAGCGTCAGAGCGATCAACGTTTAGCGTCCGCTAATCTTTTTCCTCGCCACCCCCGTATTTTTGCTCTCGGCCGGCGGCTTTTTTTTCCTTCCCGCGCGCTGTTTATCCTCGGTCTCTTCTCTCCTACCCCTACTGCGACTTTTTCTCGCGTCATCCACTCATTCCTAATTTTAGCCACGCTACAACATTTTTTTTTTTTTTTTTTTTTTTTCGTCGGGCTCGCTTTTTCTCCTCCATCCTTTTTACTCGATAGACAATTTTGTTTCTCGGTCGGCCCGGGTGGCCTAGAATATCGTAGCGCCGTAACCACTTCGGGAAGTATCATAAATCGTCTCTCTACTCGCCTCGCGTGTTTTTTACATTCGCCTCGGAGAGCAACGCGCGCGACTACTCAGCTCGTCGCATCATCCACTCACCACTTTGCTCGTGGCATTTTTTTTACCCCATCCGCGCGCTGTTCGACCGCGTCGACGTGCGGCTGCAAGAACCTCCGGGACGTCAGGTGCAACTCCGCTCGAACGCCGTACGTCATTTTACGTCGGTACGTGAATCGACGAAGATTGCTCGGATTTCACCGACTTCCGGTGTGTAGAGTACAACGACTGCGGCGAACTCTTTCGGTCTAGGTGCGCTCGAGCTATTTCCAGCTTCTTCCTTAAACCGCCGTGAATGGATTACATGGCTAAGCTGGGTTGAAGAACGAGCAAAAAAAATCCAGATTGCTAGGAGAATCCGAAGAATAGTTGCATCCACCTGAGTATTATTTTTTATTGATTTAATATATTTGTTTAAAGCATTAATAAATGAATTAATTTTTTTACATTTTTTATTTAATTTATTTATTTAAAAAGTATTAAATTAATTAATTATTTTTAATTTTCAAATTTAATTTAATTTGTTTATTTAAAAAATATTAAATTCATTAATTATTTTACATTTTTTATTTAATTTATTGAGTATTTTACATTTTTTATTTAATTTATTGATTATTTATAGTTGCATTTACCTGAGTATTATTTATTATTTATTTACCGCTCAAGTGAAATAAAAACTGCGAAACTAAAAATCGTGTCCTGAAAATCATTAAATCGTAACGTGATTAATAATCCAAGGTGACCGAAAATTTGTATTAATGTTGATTTATTTGTGATATGTTTTCAAACTAATATTTTGATCGGTATCAATTTTTTTTTGCCTGTCTCGACGTTGGTAATCGTTGCAATTAACTCGCTCAAGTTGAATCATACGAATCTGCGATTCCCACAATCCGGTCGCAGACCCATCCGACAATTAATTTTTTTTTTTCACGCGGAAGCGCTACTCGATAGACGTAATTATGTCCACTCGTGCGAATGCGCAGACACGCTCGAAGGAGCCTCGCGGCAACTACGCGGATAAATGCAGGCACCGACGCCTCTTGCATCGCCCCCGCAACACGCAACATCGTCCCGGATATCCTGAGAGTGATCCCGAACTAATCGTCCTGCGGGGATCCGGAATTCCACGTCTCGCCCCCGAGACGATCGAACTCGGCGAAACGCCGGACGCGGCGCGTCCTGCGATACGAGAATGAGACGGTGAGAAATCTCAGATAATCTTGATTTCAGTATTTTGCATCGCGGTCTCCTAATAAATACACCAACCAAATCGAGAAAAAATAAATCGCAAAAAACGCTTGGGATACGTTTTTCGCGTAAAAAAAAAATTGTTTTAAGGTAGGGCTTACCTTAAAATTAATTTTTGAGGTTTAAGTCCTACCTTAAAATGAAATTTTGAGGTAGGACTTAACATTTTTAAATGAAACTAAGTCCTACCATAAAATGAAAATTTCATTTTAAATAAAATAAACAAAATAATTGTAAATAAAATAAAATAAATATTGTAAATAAAATTTCATTTTAATTTCGAACAAAATAAATACGATAAATAAACTATTTATAAATACGATAAATAAACTATTTATCGTATTTATACAAACAACCAACAAAAAATTATAGTCCAATTTCCGCACCTCCGAAGCAGCCGACAAACCCGAAATACAAAAAAAAAGCTCTTAAAATCCTCCACCGAGGTGAGAATCCTCGTAAAAAAAAAAGCGTAATTGCGCCTCCCAGTCGTTCACGCGGGATTCGAGTACGAGAGCCGCGCACGAGGAGCACGAGGAGAAGAAAATTAAGCGCAACAAAGTGGCAAAAATCTCATCGAGAAGGCTCAGCGCGCCGGCACTCGCGGCAAGTGGCGAGCAAATAGCCGGAGTATATTTTCGGGGTGCGGGAGCGTTCGCCAAGTGTCGCGTCGCGAACGTATCGTTCGCAAACGAGATTCATTGAAGGCTGCTGCAACGAGGCTGAGCGAGACAAGCGAGCCGGGATTTCGTTGCCGGGCGAGCGAGAGGGAATAATTTGAATCCTTTCTCGCGGCTCACGTCCTTCTCTTTGTTTCGAGCGCGCGAGAGTTCCGCGTGGTGAGAAGAGAGCCTCGCGGTGTGGGCGAGCTGAGAGCGGCTGAAAAAGAGAGACAGAAAAACAGGAGACGAGGGAGAGACGGAGAGATGAAAAAAGAGGAGAGACGAGGGAGAGACTGAGAAGGACGGAAAAAGAGGAGAGACGACTGAGAAAAGGAGAGACGGAAAAAGAGGAGAGACGAGAGAAGGACGGAAAAAGAGGAGAGACGAGGGAGAGACTGAGAAGGACGGAAAAAGAGGAGAGACGAGGGAGAGACTGAGAAGGACGGAAAAAGAGGAGAGACGAGGGAGAGACTGAGAAGGACGGAAAAAGAGGAGAGACGAGGGAGAGACTGAGAAGGACGGAAAAGGAGGAGAGACGAGGGAGAGACTGAGAAGGAAGGAAAAAGAGGAGAGACGAGGGAGAGACTGAGAAGGACGGAAAAAGAGGAGAGACGAGGGAGAGACTGAGAAGGAAGGAAAAAGAGGAGAGACGAGGGAGAGACTGAGAAGGACGGAAAAAGAGGAGAGACGAGGGAGAGACTGAGAAGGAAGGAAAAAGAGGAGAGACGAGGGAGAGACTGAGAAGGAAGGAAAAAGAGGAGAGACGAGGGAGAGACTGAGAAGGACGGAAAAAGAGGAGAGACGAGGGAGAGACTGAGAAGGAAGGAAATAGAGGAGAGACGAGGGAGAGACTGAGAAGGACGGAAAAAGAGGAGAGACGAGGGAGAGACTGAGAAGGAAGGAAAAAGTGGAGAGACGAGGGAGAGACTGAGAAAGAAGGAAAAAGAGGAGAGACGAGGGAGAGACTGAGAAGGAAGGAAAAAGAGGAGAGACGAGGGAGAGACTGAGAAGGACGGAAAAAGAGGAGAGACGAGGGAGAGACTGAGAAGGACGGAAAAAGAGGAGAGACGAGGGAGAGACTGAGAAGGACGGAAAAAGAGGAGAGACGAGGGAGAGACTGAGAAGGAAGGAAAAAGAGGAGAGACGAGGGAGAGACTGAGAAGGAAGGAAAAAGAGGAGGAGACGAGGGAGAGACTGAGAAGGAAGGAAAAAGAGGAGGAGACGAGGGAGAGACTGAGAAGGACGGAAAAAGAGGAGAGACGAGTGAGAGACTGACAAGGACGGAAAAAGAGGAGAGACGAGGGAGAGACTGAGAAGGACGGAAAAAGAGGAGAGACGAGGGAGAGACTGAGAAGGACGGAAAAAGAGGAGAGACGAGGGAGAGACTGAGAAGGAAGGAAAAAGAGGAGAGACGAGGGAGAGACTGAGAAGGACGGAAAAGGAGGAGAGACGAGGGAGAGACTGAGAAGGACGGAAAAAGAGGAGAGACGAGGGAGAGACTGAGAAGGACGGAAAAGGAGGAGAGACTGAGAAGGAAGGAAAAAGAGGAGAGACGAGGGAGAGACTGAGAAGGACGGAAAAAGAGGAGGAGACGAGGGAGAGAAAACGTGGCGCAGCGGAACCAAAGAAGTGGCAAAAGGGAGGAAACGAATCGGGCGTGCGCGAAGCGAGCGAGCGGGCGCGGTACGCAATTAGTCCTTTGTCGAGCGGCGCCTCTTATATGCGCTCCTCGCTCGTTCCTACCCGTATTCGAGCGCCGAGGAAGAGGAGCGCGCAACGCTCGATTGCCGAAGCGCGAGGATGCATCTCTGACATCTGCTCCGGGAGAGAAAGGGTGAGAGAGGGTCTCCCTCTCTCCCCCCTCCCCCTCCCTCCTCTCCCCCTCACTGCTTCGCCGCACCCGCCACACCAACGACAATGCGCGCGAGAGGATTGAGCCGAGCGACCGAGCGAGTGAGTTATGTTTCCTCCTTAAGGCGCCGGTCGATTGTTGTCACGCATCCAATCCCTCCGCCACCTATTTTTTTTTTTTTCCGCGCTTTCGTGACTCTGCGCCTTGTTGGATTCTGGCGCAAAATCTGGTTGTCGTAGAACATGTGATGTATGTACGATTTGAGACTCGCGTTGCTTGAAATTCTGAGGTGTCGATCGTAATTGTAAGGTGAACTTTGGATTTATGTGTTGAGGGTTTTGGGGGTTGAAGGTGTGAAAAAATGGCTGCGGTGAATTTATAGGGTCGTTATTGTATATTATGCCACGAGTGCGCAAAATACGATTTTACGCACGTGTGCCATATCATACTTTTTGACGAAGTGTGCGAAAAATTCGATTTTAGGCACAGTGCGAAAAAATTCACTTTAGGCACTGTGTGTAAAAATTCATTTTAGGCACTGTGCGTAAAAATTCATTTTAGGCATTGTGCGTAAAAATTCATTTTAGGCACTGTGCGTGAAAATTCATTGTACGCACCGAAGGCAGTGCGTAAAATCGAATTTTGCGCATACTACGTAAAAAAAAAAAAAATTCCATTTCCACACATCCAGACTTTTTCGATTCATTTGAAACAAAAATTACGCAGCATTTTATTTATTCATCTGTGTAACAGGTTTTAGCTTGAAAACAACAGTGGAACGTAGAGATATTTCTGCCAATTTCCATTCGACTGAAATATGATACTAAAATATTCAAATAATTTTCCACGAACTCCACGAACGATAAGAACAAGACGCAGCGACGGATTACGCGATGGGCAATATTTTCGGCGCCGCAGCGGCCGAGACAACGTCGCGATAAAAAATTACCGCGCGCCCCGGAATAGCGCGATATTTTTTATCTCGCTCGATAAAGGATACAAATTAAATCGTCACGCGACATCGCCGGCAACCGCAATCGCCGAATTTACAGCGCGACGCTCTCGCGACGCGCCCGAGAGATGCTCGGGGACAAGAAATAATCGTCCTTATCTGATGCAAACCCGGAGCCCGAGGAGCGTAAACTCTGAGTGACCGCGACAATCTCGCCGCGATATAAGTTTGGATTTTAGAGACCCGGAGCCCCGAAGGCTGCGCGTCTCTAAGTCTATCTTATCGGGTGCAAAAAAAAAAACAAAACCAAAAAAAAAACAAAAAGTCCTTCAACCCGCCAACGAAGTGAAGATCGCGAGCTCGCGTTGGACGAAACGAGCGGGGGAGTTTCCGTCAGGACCTGCGCGAAACGTGGATGATACCGAGAAAAAAAAAAAAAAAAAAAACAAAAAAAACAAACACACGAACCAAAAAAATCCAGAATGAAGAAGAAGAAGAAGAAGAAGACAAACGTATGTTGGGCGGTTGGGAAACGTCGCTCGCGGAATATCGGAGCAAGCGAGAGGGAAATCGCTTTTGTGGGCTGCGTTCGCGTCGGTTCCGAGAAGAAGCCCAAGCAGCAGCAGCAGCAGCAGCAGCAGCAGCACCAGCAGCAACCGAGATCTCCAGATCTCGCTGTATACCCGCACGGTAACGCGACGGGACGAGGAGACGCGAAGGCCCGCAGGATCCCTTGTCTCTCGTCCTCCGCTTTCGCACGCGTTCACCTTCTTCCACCTTCTTTTTCACCTTCTTCCCCTATTTTTTGCAGTTGTTTCGTTTTTTTTTTTTTTTTTTTTTTTCTAAACCAGACGCGAGTTTCTCCTGCTCTGTTATTCGACCGCGTGTGTTTCTCGATGTCTCGGTCGTCAGCGAGAGGAGCCTTCGAGGACGCAACGTTACTCGCTCGTCTGGATCTTCCCTGGTGGAAAATTTGTGGTGTTACATCAGGTCCAAATCAGGCCCTGGTCGGGCTTTGGCAGGGCCATCGAGGCCCTAATCAGGGTCGAACGTAACGCTACGGATTTTCGACCAGGATTCCCGTAGTAGAAAATCGGTAGCATTATATTAGGCCCAAGTCAGGCCCTGGTCGGGCCCTGGCAGGGCCACCAAGGCCCTCATCAGGGCCTGGCCAGGGTCGAACGTAACGCTACGGATTCTCCACCAAGATTCCCGTAGTAGAAAATCTGCATTGCATCCCAAGTCAGGCCCTGGTCGGGCCCTGGCAGGGCCATCAAGGCCCTTATCGGGGCCTGATCAGAGTCGAATGTAACGCTACGGATTCTCCACCCGGATTCCCGTAGTAGAAAATCTGCTGCATATTATATCAGGCCGAAGTCGGGCCCGACCTAGCCGGGCCTGACTTGGGCCTGACTGGGGCCTGACCAGTGCCTGACTTAGGCCCGTTATAATGCACTACCGATTTTCTACTATGGGAATCCTGCTGGAGAATCCGTAGCGTTTACATTCGGCCCTGGTCAGACCCTGATTGGCCAGATTGGACTTGGGCCTGACTGGGGCCTGACCAGGGCCCAATGTAATGCCACGGATTTTCTACCGGGGATTTCGTGCGCGTCGCGCGTCTAGGATCACGCGGATCATATCCACCCTCGCGAAATTTTGCGCCACGTGAATTTCACGTGAGTCGCGCCTCGCGCTGCCTACGAGACATGAGGCCCAACTTCGCGAATGCGCGCGTCGAACCTGCTTCGCTAGGCTCCGACGCGAGTGTTCGAGAGCGACGCTCGTTCGCGCGCGCGCGCTGAGCAGGTAGAGACGCGCGGAATACGGCGCCTACTATGCCGAGAGCCCGAATATAAGGTGGTCGAGAACAAAGAGGAGAAAAAAGAGAAAACGAAGGGGGCGAGCGGGCGAAGAAAAAGATAGAGAGAAAAAGGCGAACACAGGGACCCCGAAGAGGTGGGTATAGCTTTAAGGAACGCGGCGGCGGCAGCGGCGGCGTGAGAAACCGAGAAAAAGAACCGACAAAATAAACGCCTACATCCTCTCAGCTCGCGCCCGGGCACGAATCTCGCTTTCGGAGTTCGTTTCTCACTTTTACACAGCCCCGGCCACGCCGAGATGCTGATGCGGTGATGCGGCTGCCCCGGACCCCCGAAATTTGAATATCCATTCGATCAATTTTCTCAACGTTAATTTAAAGGACTTTCGAGAAATTCGTGGCAGGTTTTTTTTTTTTTTTTTTTTTTTTTTGAGCGCGACCGTCCGGCTCTGTCGCTGCAGCACTGAGCGGGAGATACAAAATAAATGCGCGCGCGAGATATATGGATCTTGTTTTCAGGGGGACCTACCTCACTTTGGGCATTCGGGGACCAGCGCGAGTTTTTTTTTTTTTTTTTTTTTTTCAAATCTTCTCGGAGACTCGCTGATAACGGGTTCGGGAGAGAGTTAATACGCAATTAAGTAAATAACGACGCGGCGGTCGGACGAGAAACGGTAGTAATCGAATTATGCGTTTTAATTAACTGATGAAGCGTCACATTTACGAGGACGTTGTTGCCATTCGAATGGTCAAAAAGACCTGACCCGGTGTCTGCGATTTTTTTGTTGTTTTTTTTTTGTTGTTGAGTTTTTCGAATAATTCTTCTCGGAGCAAAGACAAAAATAAGAACCAGCTGTAGGTTTGGTATTTTGTTGTCATTTTTTTCGAATTTAAGTGCATTTTATGGTTTTTTTGCGAATTGATTTAAAAACTGCCCCATAATTTAATTATTCTTTGCGCATTAATTTATAGATGGAAATCTCTTCATTTTTTTGTCACACATTCCACGGTATTTGTCACGAGAAACTTCGGAAACCTAAATTCTTCGTGTTACTCAAATAAAACGCGCCAAAATATCACATTTTGTCCTGTGATTTTTTATCGTGTGACATTTTGTCAATATGATATTTTGTCGTGTGACATTTTCACAATATGATATTTTGTCGTGTGACATTTTGTCAATGTGATATTTTGTCGTGTGACATTTTATCACTATAATAATTTGTCGTGTGACATTTTTGTCAATATAATATTTTGTTGTGTGCCATTTTGTCACTATGATATTTTGTCGTGTGACATTTTGTCACTATGATATTTTGTCGTGTGACATTTTATCAATATAATATTTTTTCGTGTGACATTTTGTCAATATAATATTTTAACTCAACCAAATTTTTCCCAAAACAATTTTAAAATCCGCCCCAACCCAATTATACCCTGCCCAAAAATTTCGTTTCGCAAACCCCTTAACGTTTTTTCCCCCCACATTCCCCGGAACCTCCAACGTGAAACCTCGGACACCTGAATTCACGACGTTTCCCCGGATCGCGAGACGAGAAGAATCCCTGCGGAACGACTCCGACTCCAACTCCAAAGAAGAGGCCAGAAGAAGAAGGCGTCGCTCGTAAACGATCCTCGAACGGTTTAATTTAAAAGGGCGGCGCATATAGCATCGTTTGTTTTCTAGGGCAAACGCTAAACGGCAGAATGAGAGGCGCTCGTGATCGGCGCGCTGACCGTGGCCGAGGGCCGTTTTCGGGACCCTCGGCCGGTCCTCGCGCGCGGCTGTCGAGCGTCCCGCGGGTCCCTTTGGCGGCAAACGAGACTCCTCCGCCTTCCATCGTCGTCTCGGCTGACGCGCTGGTGCTCGCTGCTCTCTTCCGTATATAACAGAGGCGAAGTTTCGGGGAGCCCCCCCCCCCCACCCCGAATACACGAGGGGGTTTCGGGAGTGTTAGAGAGTCAAGCGCGCGCGCGGTCTGGCGGTAATCGTCGTGCGGTGTGCAAGAAAGAGCGAGACGAGGAGCAACAAAGAAGACGATGCATATATAGGCAGAGCTCGCCGCGGTGTTCCGCAAAGGGTCTAACTCTCACTCTTTCTCGGTTTCGCCTCGTGAACTGACATTTGTATCCTACGACGAGAGGCGCGTACGCGTCTCTCCGCGCCACGGGCAGCACGTGCATACTCTCGTGTCGCGTCTTCTCGGCTCTCTTTGCCCGCCTCTCCTTCTCCTCCGTCTCTCGCGTCCTTCGCCGCGCACGTTTCGTCTTCGCTCCTTTTATTTTTTTTTCCCCGCACTCGGGCGAGAGGTTTGTGTGGATCCGACACACGTTTTACACCCTGTCCCAGAAGCTCGCTCTGTTAACGAGATTTCGGGCCAAGCAGTACAGTCCGAACAAATGAGCGGTTACGTTTATTAAAGCGCCGCGCTTTTTTTGGGGATTTGGAGCTGTGGTAACATGGGGTATTGGGAATCGCGGTGTGAGATAAGGAATGTTTTGAGGTATTTTGGGTTTGAGTCGAGTAATAACGATTTTTGGGATGCTCCAATTTTTTTTTTTGTGAGGGAAAATTATTTGGGGTTATTAATTGTAGGAAATGCTTGTTGGGAATTTTCATGATTGTTCGTATTTTGAGGGAACGGTGGAAATGATCATTTTTCGATTAATTAATTTTGGAAATTTGTTGATAATCAATAGACATTTATTAAAGCCCGCTTTTTCCTCGGGAGATTCGGTCGCCCGAAACGTTATTACTCGCTGACTCGAGTAATAACGATTTTTGGGATGCTCCAATTTATTTTTTTTATGAGGGAAAATTATTCGGAGTCGTTAATTGTGGGAAATGCTTGTTGGGAATTTTTATGATTGTTCGTATTTTGAGGGAACGGTGGAAATGATCATTTTTCGATTAATTAATTTTTGAAATTTGTCGATAATCAATAGACATTTATTAAAGCCCGCTTTTTTCTCGGGAGATTCGGTCGCCCGAAACGTTATTACTCGTTGACTCGAGTAATAACGATTTTTGGGATGCTCCAATTTATTTTTTTTTATGAGGGAAAATTATTCGGTGTCGTTAATTGTGGGAAATGCTTGTTGGGAATTTTGATGATTGTTCGTATTTTCAGGGAACGGTGGAACAGATTATTTTGCGATTAATTAATTTTTGAAATTTGTCGATAATCAATAGACATTTATTAAAGCGCGCTTTTTCGGGAGATTCGGTCGCCGCGGCCCCACGGGCAATCGGAAACGCGCGGTGTGACCTAACGAATATTTTGAGGTATTTCGATTTCGACTCGAGTAACAATGATTTTTGGGACGTTCAATTAATTTTTTTTTATGAGGGAAAATTATTCGTGGTCGTTAATTGTGGGAAATGCTTGACGAGAATTTTTACAATTGTTTGTGTTTTGAGTCAACGGCGGAAATGATCATTTTTAAATAATTATTAATAAATAATTATACATTTGTAAATTTACCGACAATCAATAAACAAATCAATTTTTCATGAGTCTATAAAACAGTCCTACTTATACAAAAATTCAAGATGGATGTAAACCTTATTCCTATTGTGACCATCGCTTTTATATTTGCTCCTTCCTGCCTTTAATAGTAGTTGAAATTCTAGGTTAAAACGTTTACAAACAGTTTGAGCGTTCAGAGCATCCGTGATTCAAAACATTACACGACGCGTGTCTCACCGATGCGTGGAAAGTGGCTGGCATTTCGGCTCCCGGTTTTGTCGAGGCTTCGCGCGCCTTCGGATTACTTTGATTTAAGGAGCCAGTTTCGAGCATGCGCCACGATTTGTGCGCTAAAAGCGGAACGTCGCACCGGTCGACTGTACGACGTTCATTGCGCGTCGCGGTTGCGCGATGCAAGCGCGACCGGAAGACAGCCGCATCCGGAAAGGGTTCGGGCTCGGCGCGTTGCGCGCGGTCCCTTGATGATCCCACGAGTTGTACGAACGACACGCGCGAGCGACGTTAAACGAGACGATGTGTCAAAACAGAACACAGTTGTGCTCACCCCTGTTAAACCGTCCTCGGTCCTCAGGGTCAGCCGAGCTGGTGCATCGCACTTAATCTTCCCTTAATCCGATGATCCAGAAAAAAAGGGACCGAAAGGTGACGGCGGGAAGATTTAAGTCGCAACGGCTGATGACTTCATTACATACTCTCCCTTTTTTTTGAGGATTAGACAATCCTGTTTCTATTTTTGGATTTTTTTTTTTTTCGTTTCTCGGTGTTTCATATTTTTTTACGAATATTACTACATAGATGGACTTATAGGTAATCTGCGTATTTATGCAATATTTTTTTTTTTACGTTGTGGGAATTCCTGGACGTGATTTCAATCTTAATATCGATGGTGGGATCGAACTTCGAATATACGATCGATCGTGAGATCGAACTTCGTGTATGAGATCAATCTTGAGATCGAACTTCGAGCATAAATCGACCTTCGAGCTTAAGATCAATCTTGAGATTGAACTTCGAACATGAGATCGATCTTGATATCGAACCTTGAAATTCCCATCGATCTTGAGATCGAACCTCGAACTTAAAATCGATCTTGAGATCGAACCACCAACCCCAAATCAATTTAGCGACCCTAACTTCAAACGCAAAAATAACTTTGCAATCGACCTTAAAAATTCAACCCTGATTTCACCTCATCATCAACAACAAAAAACCCAGTATGCCGCAATAATCGACAACATAAAAAATTCACCATGATCAACCGTGCAAAAAACACACAACAATCATCCCAAAAAAAAATCCCACCCACGCAGCAATTCCCGTTCGTCCCGCGACAAACAAGACAATCATAATCTCCTCATATCCCAAAACCCGGAGACACAAAAAAAAAAGTAACCAGCGGCTATTTGCGCCAGAGCAAATACCTCCGGAGGTCAAAATCCGCTTATTTATCTCGAACTTAATTTCAAACACAAAACTAACTTTGCAGTAAATCTAAAAAATTCAACACTCATTTCTCCTCATCATCACCACCAAAAACCCCAGTATTTCCACAACGTTGTCGCAATAACCAACAACACAAAAAATTCACCATGATCAACCGTGCAAAAAGCACACAACAATCATCCCAAAAAAAATCCCACCCACGCAGCAATTTCCGTTCGTCCCGCGACAAACAAGACAATCATAATCTCCTCATATCCCAAAACCCAGAGACACAAAAAAAAGAAACCAGCGGCTATTTGCGCCAGAGCAAATACCTCCGGAGGTCAAAATCCGCTTATTTATCTCGAACTTAATTTCAAACACAAAACTAACTTTGCAATAAATCTAAAAAATTCAACACTCATTTCTCCTCATCATCACCACCAAAAACCCCAGTATTTCCACAACATTGCCGCAATAACCGACAACACAAAAAATTCACCCTGATCAACCGTGCAAAAAACACACAACAATCATCCCAAAAAAAAAATCCCACCCACGCAGCAATTCCCGTTCCTCCCGCGACAAACAAGACAATCATAATCTCCTCATATCCCAAAACCCGGAGACACAAAAAAAAAAAGTAACCAGCGGCTATTTGCTCTGGCGCAAATAGCTACGGAGGTCAAAATCCGCTTATTTAGCATTCCCAACTATCCCCGACGTCTGAGACTGTATCCCTCTCTCGCGGTGCTCTCCTCTCCTCCTCTCCTCCCGTTTCCCGGAGCGCGCCGAGAGTTTTCCCACATACACACACCCCCGGTTGCTCCGCGCAACCCGCGACGTGCGCGCCACACACACAGCTCGTTGTTGTTTTCACTCTGCTGTGCCCGCGCGGCTCTCTATCGCCGCCCTCCTCGCTAATTCGACGTTAACGAGCGGCGAACACGCGACTGCCAGTGATACGCCTGCAGCGTAAAGCTGGCGATAATTGCTCGGATCGATAAGCTCACCGGGTTTCGAGCCCCCGGTTTGCCCCCCTCCTCCCCCTCCCCCCTTTCCACCCCCACCCCATAAGCCATAGAGGAAGCGAACAAGCCGGGGCAGCCCCGGCATCAAACCCAACGCCGCGTCGCGCGCGGTCCGAAAAGTGGAAATCTCGATACTCGCACGTGCCGCTATCAATAAATCAGTGACAGGAGTCGACGGCGTCGGCGGCGGCGGCGGCGGCGTCGGCGGTGGCTGCACTTAGCCGGGCGTCTAATCTATTATTGAAATTGTCACTCGGCAGCGACTCCGCGAAGCGTCAGCGGGCGTTGAAGCGACGCGCCAGCGGCAAAGCCAACTCGGAACATTTCGGGCGTTCCCCCCTCCTCCCCCTCCGCGTCCCCCCCTTGGTCCGCCTCTCCAGCTCGCACGAGTCCGAAACGGCTCGGTAACTTCCAGCGCGCCCCGCGATCCTCCGCCATTCGCGTCTATATAACGCGCGTCTGGCGCTGCGCGGGCTACGAGGATACGACTGACAGTGCGGCCGGGGGGGTGCACGACGAGAAAGGGATGGAAAGGGGCTCTGCGGGGGCGAGTCGTGGAGCCACGTATTGTATGGCCGGAGCCGGCTTTTCCCCGTCGAGGACGAGCGACTCGGGGCCGTGATTTATTTCACGAAGCGATATCGAGCGGAAGTCCCACCATTTGTGAACCGGTACTTAAGCGACGAACGAGATCCACAGACCGTTCGCTCTTTCCCTCGCTCGGTTCTCCGCTTTCCCTGAGCACTGCTTGGCTCACAACATAGACTAGTTTTTTTTGGGTTTTTTTTCTCACAACTTTCGGAAATTGTACTTTAAGTCTGTCGCCTGTGTCTTAAAAGCGGCGATCACATTGCGTGGGATAAGCTTTCGAAGCGAGCGAAAAGTTCGTTCGGCAATTTTCCCTTAGCGACGAGAAAGTCGATGGTCTCGACATCTTGAAAACGTGTCTTGGATATATCTTGAAAAATCGTTAAAAATTATTTAAACGTTTCGTTCACTCATAGTTTTGCATCCTGTACATTCGGGACACTGTGAACACTCGTTGTAGCATCGGCAAACAAAAATCTAGCAAAATGCCTTGACTCATGGACGCAAGAAATGTTTTGGAAACACCTTATAACATAGTAAAAACACCTTGAAACATGTTGAAAACACCTTGAAACATGTTGAAAACGCCTCGAAACATGTTGAAAACACCTTGAAACATGTTGAAAACACGTTGAAACACGTTGAAACACATTAAAACACGTTGGAAACACCCTGAAACATGTTCGCAACGTCTTGAAACATGTTGAAAACACCTTAAAACCTGTTCGAACACCTTAAAACATGTTCAAAATGCCTTAAAACCTGTTCAAACACCTTAAAACATGTTCAAAACACGTTAAAAATTCGTTAAAAATTATCTAAACGTCTCGTCCCCTCCCAAACGAACGAGATCTATTAACTCGCACTGCTGGCTCAGAACAGACCAGTTTTTTTTTTCTCACAACTTCGGGAAATCGTACTTTGCGTCTGTCTCCAGCGCTTAAAACGAACTCACACCCCGCGGTCTAAACTTTCGCTGCGAGCGAAAAGTCCCTCCGGAAATTTTCCCTCCTTTCGCGACGAGACCGTGTCCGACGTTCCCGACGCTGCGATTGTTGCAAAATCGTTTCGTCCCCTCCGCGACGGAATATTCATTTTCGCCGTGTTTCGATTCGCGTGGAGACTTCGCGGATACCAAGGAGAAATTGCGATAAATTGTAATCAATTCCCCCTACGACGGAGCCGCGAGCGAGCGAGACGAAAAACTCTGTCGTCCCCGTCACGCGTTCGTGAGTCGCGTAGCTGGAGATCGCCGGGGCAATAGAACCGTCCGTCTCGCGTAATAACTCGACGCAGCGTCGCTGATCGCATACAAATAAGAAACACGCGTAACGCATCCAGCGGACGATAAATCAATGGGTAATTAAAGATTAACGGTACGCAATGGAACTCGTCGTTGATCTCGCCGTGGCTCGTCCGCAACCTGTGTGCGCGCGCCATTCCGCGCCTGCGCCGAGGCTGCTGCCGCTACACGCGCGCGCATACGCGGTGTGTTGTTACGTACGCGTTCGTATGCGGCCGAAGCAGTCCGAGGCTGTGTGCAGTCGACATGCGCGGCGCGAGTTGATGTATGAATGATTTCATCAAAGGTTATCCATCATCGCTTCGCCTCGCGCGCGCGCGCTGAGATGTTTGATGGTGCCGCTTTTGCTCTCTATGTATACATATATATACATATATATATATATTAGCCATGCATATCCCATATATCCCATAGACCTTGCGCGCTTCACACTGACGCGCCTAGTTTTATTAGTCAGGCCCTGGTCAGGGCCACGCTGGCCCCATCAGGACCCAAGCTGGGCCCGACTTGGGCCGGATTTTAAGGGATATGGTCTTTAAACTTTTTTTTCCATTTTTAAAAATTTTATTTTGTGAATGCACAACATGTCAAGAATATTGTATCAAATTTTTAGAGCAATTGAAGCGAAACTAACGGAGATATGGAATTTTAACCATCCCTGGCTCTGTGTCGTTTCGTGTATATGTATTCACTTTAAAACGATTTTCCCACACTTCACGTTTTCAAAGTCGATGACGGCGGTAGTTGAAAATCTATTGTACCGATCCTTTTCAAACTTGGTACACTCTTTCTGTGTATAATTCATGAGGCAACGCTGTCGAGTTTTTTTTTTATTTGTTCTTGTTTTTTATTTTACAATAACAAATATGCCGAATTTTTAAGCGAAAATCGCGGTTTTTACTTTCCAGTGTTACCAAAAATTTAAAAATAAAAAAAATGTAAAAACTCCACAGAGTTACCTGAGGAAACTCATAAACTAACAAAACCAATTTGAATTTTTGGTATGAGATGATCGAGTGATGAGTTACAACCGTCTCTGCAAAACAACTTTTTTTTGGAGACGTCTCCGGAGATTTTCTGTCAAAGGATTCATTTTCAAAGATTTTCTGTCAAAGGATTCATTTTCAAAGATTTTCTGTCAAAGGATTCATTTTCAAAGATTTTCGCATACGAAACGTGTGCGCGAGTCGGGAATTGCAGGCCGGTTGTGTGCGCAACACGTTCGTTGTGCAAGATGTTGTACACAGGAGTCGCCGTGTATTACGACGAGCCCGACGAGTGTGTTTCACATACGTAACCGCGATATCCAGACGTATTTCTCATCTCGGATTGCACGCCGCGCGAGTCTTCCTCCTCCTTATACATTTGTGCTGTGTGTGTCGGCGCCTCTTCGTTTAGTTCGGAGGAAAGCAGAACCCACGAACGGAAGGAAACGTAATTGCCATCTCCCCCCCTCTCCTTTCCCCTTCTTTCCTCCCTGATCCCACAGCTCCGCTTCCCGGTGCGCCGTGCATCGTGTAATACCTATGAGACTAATAAGAAGTACCGAGCTCGGCGAGTGGCGTATATAAGCGCTGAGTACTCGCTGTACTCACCGCGCGCGGCGCGGTACAGTAGGAACTCCTCAACTGCCGCCTCGTAAAACTCAATTGCATGCCGCGGGCGAGATTTTTTTGTATTGATTTGGCCGAAACGGCCAAGGGCCGCTCGCGCCAGTCCGGCTGTTTTAACCGACGGCCAGAAAGTGGGGCAGGCGATAAAATTTAATTTCGCGTAAAAATTCTAACTCTCGTGATCGCGAGGCCGAGGGCAACGATGCGGCGGTGAAAATGACAGCGTTTTTTGGTTTTCGCGGAATGGGATTTTGTTCTCTTCAATTCAAAGTTCAAGGTGAATTTTATTTTCTTCAGTTCGAAATTCAAGGTGAATTTTATTTTCTTCAATTCAAAATTCAAGGTGAATTTTATTTTCTTCAATTCAAAATTCAAGGTGAAATTTTTTTTTCATTTCAAAATTTAAGATGAATTTTATTTTCTTGAATTCAAAGTTCAAAGTGCATTTTATTTTCTTCAATTCAAAATTCAAGGTGAATTTTATTTTCGTGAATTCAAAATTCAAGCTGAATGTTATTTTCTTCAATTCAAAATTTAAGATGAACTTTATTTTCTTCAATTCAAAATTCAAGGTGCATTTTATTTTCTTCAATTCAAAATTCAAGGTGAATATTATTTTCTTCAATTCAAAATTCAAGGTGAACTTTATTTTCTTCAATTCAAAATACAAGGTGAACTGTATTTTCTTCAATTCAAAATTCAAGGTGAATTTTATTTTCTTCAATTCAAAATTCAAGGTGAATTTTATTTTCTTCAATTTAAAATTCAAGGTGAATTTTATTTTCTTCGATTCAAAATTCAAGGTGAATTTATTTTTTTCTTCAATGTGAAGAGTAATTTGGACTCTGCTGACCTAGATTCCGCAAAATAGTTTCATTTTTACGAGTCGAATTAAAAATTTGAACCGGGTTCTGTCCGGGCTCCGTTTAAGGCCACAAATTTACACTTAGGAGCTTCCCGATCACCTGCAATCCTCGGGGGGTCCGACTGTAGACACCTCTCAGCATCCATACCCACGTTGGCAACTCGTCCAACGACTGCAACATTCTATAGAGAACTCGGTACGTGTGCGAATTAGGATTACACGCATTTCCACGTTGGTACCAGCGCCGACGACTTATCCACTCGTTCGCTCAATTCGTCGAGATGTATCTACCTCCCATCGCCCCCCCGAGCAAATCGTGCCAGCTTCCACACACGCCGACACAGGCCGCGCATATTAAGCCCGGTTTAATATACCCGCGCACATCTCTCGCTCGCTGTGTAATATTTTCTTTGCTCTCGGTTTGCGGCGCCCGCGAGTAATTCGTACGTCCACTTTTCTTGCCTCCTTTTCCCGAGAGGGAGGCCGCGAGCTGCGGACATGTGAGATCCGTTCGCGGACTACGCGGACCACGTGAGTCGGACACCCGCGAACAAAAAAAAAAAAAATTGTATGAAAATAGTATTTCTGTAGCACGAACCGTCGAAGTATCCAAAGTATATCGTATTGGATCCAAAAATACTCATTTTATACTAAAAAAAAATTGAATCCTCAATCACAGAAATATGTTTTTAGGGTACAATTTGCAACTAGTAATGGAAAGCTGAGGTCAAAAACTGTAAATGTAAAAAAACCTACAATTGACAAATTGTCTATCGTAAGTATTTGAAAATGTTAAATTTTTCACCTCAGATTTCCATTACTAGTCGCAAATTGTACCCTGAAAACATATTCCTGTGATTGAGGATTCAATTTTTTTTAGTAAGAGATGAGTTTTTTTTTTGCTACATTTTCATACTACAGAAATACTACATTTTCATACTACATTTCATACTACAGAAATACTCTTTTCATATTATTTTTTGCGCGGGCTTGTAATGAAAATCTAAGGTCAAAAACTAAAAATGTTCAAAAATCTAAAATTGACAAATCGTCTATCCTAAGTTTTTGAAAATTCTCAATTTTTCACCTGAGATTTCCATTGCTACTCGCAAATTGTACCCTAAAAACAAATTCCTGTGATTGCGGATTCAATTTTTTTTAGTACAAAATGAGTATTTTTCAGTCCAATACGACCTACTTCGAATACTTCGACTCTTCATACTACAGAAATACTCTTTTCATACAATTTTTTTTTTTTTTTGCGCGGGACATGTGAAATCCCCACTCGGACGCGAACCGCGCAGGTCGGACGTACCCAGAGAATCAAGAGAATTTTCGTTCTTTCCCGCTCTTCAAACCCCCGGAACGGAATGCAGCTGGCAGGACGTATGTATTTCGCGAGATAACCCACGGTGTGCGTGCAACGCGCTGCCGGATCCACCGCGAACGGCGATACCGAGGAGCACGAGGATCCCGTCATTCGTGTCGTCGACGAAAAAGCGGGTCGAGCTAGACGAGACCGAGAGCCGAACGGAGCGAAACGTAACGAAATAATACTAGCTGCTTCTGCTTCTGCTGCGCTCGGTGCACAACTCAACGACTCGACAAGACTCGACATGTCCAATTACACGGCTCCTCGTGTGCCATTCACGCCTCGCAACCGAGGGTGGCAGCTTCTTCTTACTCGCCTCCTCGTCCTCTTCTCTTTGGCCTCGCCTTTTTCGTTGATTTTTTTTCTTTTCTTCTTCTTCTTCTTCTTTTTTTTCGTCTCGCTCCTCTCATTCTCCTTCGAACTCTCCCTTATGGCGCCAACGATAGAGGCTTCGAGCCCTAACTGAGAAACGCTGAAAACAGCTGAACGTCACGAGTCGCTTTCGACACCCGCGAGGCGAGTCGAGTTATGAAAGAGAAGATTTGAAGGGAAAGAAGAAAAAAAAACAGGGAGAGAGGAAGAAAAGAAGCGCAGCTAGGATTAACAAGCCTCGGTAATTGCAAACACGTGTGACGCGCGGACCTTCTGACGATCTGCGGAGAGCCTGCGAATCGCGTTGAAAATATCGGCGCGCGGTGTCTAATCGTGACTCGACGATTTTCGCGGCTCAAGCTAACGAAGTGACGCACTTGGTGAGATCGCGTTTATTTGTGGATCGCTTTGCGCGGTGGTATCGACGTTAGGCCCGGCCTGGCCGATTAATTCGGGGCGTCCAGGAACAAAATTGGCGACTCGGAATCGATTTGAATCGATTTGACAATCGATCCGCGGTTTCGATCGCCGAGGCTTTTGGTGCTTCGTTCGTCTTGTGTTCCTCATTTTTTTCATGACGTTGAAATTTCCATCGCTGCAACGCAAAGAAATTAAAAATAAGAAAATATTAATTTCATACAAATTTAAATAATTCACCATATTAAAATAATAATATAAAAAAAAATAATACAAAATAAAAAAAATAATATCTGAAAAAAAATTGTGAAATAATATTTTTTTGCCTCGCTCTTAGTCGTTATAGTAACTTTTTATAGCTGCTATAAAAATTTGGGCTTATTAATACTTTGCTGTTTTTAATTCCGTTGCATTTTTTTCATGAGGTTGAAGTTTCCATCGCTGCAACGCGACGAAATAAAATATAATTCACCATAATAAAAATAACAATATAAAATTTAAAAAATAAATAATATATGAAAAAAAAATTGTGAAATAATATTTTTTTGCCTCGCTCTTAGTCGGTATAGTAACTTTTCATACCTGCTACAACAATTTACTCTCATTAATATTTTGCTGTTTTTAATTTCGTTGCATCGCAACGATGCAAACATCAACAATAATTTTTTTCCCCCGCCACAAGCACCGCGCTCGACGAGGAAGCAAAACACCCACACAGAGATTACGTCTCAACTTAACTTCGCGCGATGTAGTTCCTGTCAATTAAGTCCCACCGGGTCTCGGCGGCACGCCGGAAGCCAGAGCGCGGCGAGTCCGCGAGTCGGATATCTCGGTGGAGGCGAAGAAAGCGGGGGGGGGGGGGATCGCGGAATGACGGCACCGAGAGCAGTCGACTAATCCTCGTTCCACCTGGATAGAGAAGGTTCGCTTCATGCTCGGTGGCTTCCGAGTGTATGTTCAGCCCGTCTGCGCCCAACGGGGAACGAGGCGAGTCGATGCCACGGGGCAGACGAGACAGAGAGAAACAGAACGAGAGAAAACGTTAGAATCTCTGGCAGATCTTATCCACCTCGGCGAATGGATCTGCCTCCGAGATCTCACTCATTGTCAGCTTCTTTTCTAAGACCCGGCGCGCCGCTCGCTTCGCTCGAAGGGTAAAAGTATTCGCGGCGGCGGCGCGCGGCGCACAATTGCGGGGGAAAATCTCGATCGATCCAGGATACATCGCGGACGTGACGGTGAAAAGGAGCGAGAGAGAGAGAGAGACAAAAGAGAGACGAGAGACAAGAAAGGGACGTTTGGAAACGAAAGAACCGTACGAAACGAAGGCGCAACGCGCAGTTTGCCCCCCAGCGAAGGAGCTCAGGTTGAAAATAGCCGGGTATAAGTTGAGTCGGAGTGTAGAATCGCAGCTTGAGAAGAGACCCGCCGTATAGAATCGCCTCGAATGTGTCCGTCTCACTCGCGCCATTTAATTCCTAATGCGAGAACAATCGGCTATGAATCGTATCGGGGGCCGATCGTTGACTCCTCTGGCCTCCCGTTGATGGCTTCACCAGCTGCGGCTCTAAAGGTCTCCGAGCGATGAATCGAATGCAGGTAGTTCACCGCTCTCGGTGGATTCTCGCGGAGTGTGCTTCACAGCGAGCGCATCCACACCGGCGCAGAGATCGGTATTGGGAATGCTCTCGCGATGCGCGATTCTCGCACATCGATCGCGGCCCTCGTCGAGTCCTTCGCGGCTGAAAGCGGAGGAGAGCCGCGCGCGATCCAGGCCAAACGAACGATCCAATCAGCATGAGATAGCAGTGCGGAAAAATCGGTAATCGCGCCGCCGGGAAGGAAACGCGACGCGAACGCGCGACGGGGAAACCGGGAAATCGGTATAATAAATCGCGGGACGGCCGATCCCTCGGCGAGCTCGATTGGACGCGAGTGCGGCGAGCTACGGCCGCTCTGCGAAGGATCGACCGGTACCGCACGAATTAATGTCACTGAGGTTCCGCATTCCAGGCACTCGGCGACGCTTATACACGGAGTCGCTGACGGAATGTATTCCGCTTTGCTTCGTGTCTTTCCGTATCCTTTCGCCGCATCGCGGCGGACTACTTGCCGACTCTTTTGCTCTGCACCGAGGGGAGCGGTCTGTGAGTTGTCGCCGTATACCGATTTCTTGCCGATTTTTTTGGCTCTCGACGTCTGTCCGGCTGTCGACGCGAGACTAGTTCGGTCTTTGGCATTTCGCGAGGTTGGTTCGTGCGATCTTTGTGGCGATCGGTATTAATGACCACCTTGGTCGCCGTGAATCATCTTCTACGGGGCCGGCGAGACTTGAGAACTTCTTGGCCACCCGCACTGATTATTTACCATACCGATTTTTTAACGTATCGATTACGTACCATGCCGATTTTTTACTGTGCCCATGCCGATTGTTACACATCGTACCGATTTCTTACCGTACCGATTTCTGATCGTACCGATTTCTTATCGTACCGATTTCTTATCGTACCGATTTCTGATCGTACCGATTTCTTATCGTACCGATTTCTTATCGTACCGATTTCTCATCGTACCGATTTGTTACCGATTTTTCTGTCTTTCATCGCCTCTGAAACTGCTATCACAAGACTAATTCGTCTTTGGCATTTCACTCCTTCCTTTGCGATCGTCACCACAGTCGGCTCCGCGATCGGTACTAATGACCGCGTCCGCCACGAATAACCTCCTCCTGGACCAGCAAGACCTGACGCTCTGTCGCCCAAAGAAGCCTCAATCCATTGCTCAGTCAAGGTTCTCGTATTACCTATGTATTATTTTATAGTTTTAGGCGGCATTAAGATAACGCGTGTGGTATTCGAAAAATGGTCTGCCAGGAGATTCTTTTGAATGAAAACGGACATTCCTGATGCGCAACGCCGTGGGCACGGCATTTGGTTAATTTTACGAGAGACTCCGCACTTGCTTTCACTATTCGCCGAAGGCCTGCGCGGAGAGTTCGGGCCAACGCGACGACTGCGGCGACGACGACGACGACGACGACGACGAGAGTATTCGTGTCCTGCGAATGCAAATTTCGTTCCTACCGAGAATCGTGTGGAACGTCCTTACGGATGGAAATCGAAGAAAGAGAGAGAGAGAGAGACAAAAAGGAAAGGGACGGAGGAGAAAGGAAAGGTCGAGCAGACGGTAACTCCGCCAAGGTTCCTCGCAGTTTAGCCTCTTGCGCTCTTCTATCTTTCTCCTCGACTTCTTCGCGATTCTCTTCATCCTTGTCTGCTCGCCTCTTTCCTCGGCTTCGACGTCTTCGTCGCGCCGCTCGCGGAGCGAGAGAGAAATCGTCGTTGTCGTCGTCGTCGTCGTCGTCGTCGACCGGCAAGAGAAACTAATTAAGACACGGTTAATCTCTCGGAACAGAATTTCATGATCGATTAGCATACCGATAAAGAATCGCGAGGGGTTGCTTACCGGCGGCCGTGCGCACGACCTTAATTAACGTAAGCGATCCAGATCCTTTTTGCTCGCGCGCGCTGCATCCACTGTGCACTGCACAGACTCGAGTATGCCTGGACCATGTCGCGAGTTAAGTTCACTCGGTACGTACTGCCCACTACGTCCACCGGTGTGCATTTCCTATAGTTTCGCTGACGACTAAACGCAGCTTCGATCATTTTCTAAAGTTGAAGCCAATTCGTCGGTTTATTTATTTTGTTGCTTTTGTTTTAAATATTTTCACAAGTACTGAACATTTCTTTGGTCGATAATAACCTATTAGAGAAATCGCCAATTTTGGAATAATTGATAGAAAATATTTACTTATGATTTTTTTTATTATTATCTTGGACTCACAATTTTTGTGCGGTGTATTGATTAATATGCGCTGGTCAAAATTACAAATATCCTCATTCAAATATTTTTTTCTTGAATTTATAATGATGCCATTTGCATTCTATTTTTTTCACTTTTTTAAAATAACTTCACCCCTACCGAAAATGGCTTTGGTTGATAATAACCTATATCGATAATAAATCGATAATAAATATTTTCTTATGGTTTTTTAAAATTATTTTTGACTCCCAATTTTTGTTCGGTGTACCATTTAATATACGGTGGTCAAAACTACAAATATCCTCATTAAAATATATTTTCTTCCAATTATAATGAAGCCTTTGCATTCTATTTTTTCACTTTAAAAAATATATCTTCACCCCTACCGAAAACGACTTTCGTCGATAATAATTGATTGCAAATATTCTTCCACGTTTTTTTTTTTTTATTTTTATTATCGCTGACTCCCAACAGTTCCAATTCTCGTTCGCTGTACCAGTTACCACGTAGCGGTCTTTAGTGCTACAAAATCGTACAAATATCCTCAATTAACATTTGTTTTTTCCCCCCGAATATAATGACGCTATTTGCAATTCTATTTCTCAATCTCACGTGCGAGCCGCGCGCAGCAACGACAAAAGCTCTCGAGGTGCGGAAAAGATGACGTGCAAAGGAGAGTACAAGACAGCGCGGGGCTCGCCGCGCGCGCGCGCGTATATAAATTGGCCGGAAGGCCCGAGTGAGCTCGAGCGGCTCGAAAACGCGAAGACCCGGGCTTCTCGCCGGATGGTTATTTATGAGATATTTATGTATTAGGGGCTCCGGGCAAACAGAGCGACCGCGTATATCCGTTCGCGTTCACCGCGCCGCGCGCGTTACAGGCGGAGAACACGAGCTCACGAGACACCCGAGCCACACCTTTCTCCTCCTCCGCGTCGGCTAACAGACGCAGCATCAGTCAGTCCGTGGGGAGCGCTTTGATCCTAATAATGTCCTGCCGCTCGAAACTCCGCAGTTTACATTGGAGACGGAATCGACCTGCTGATCGTGTCGACGTCGTCGCCGCGACACCGAGAAACAGCGCGGTTTAAATTTCAGACTTCCTCCTCGAAATCTCGTCACTCGATACATGAAGATTCTGGTGTTTTACAATTTTGCATCGCAACACGAAGCGTTACTGTGAATTCTGGCTTTTTCGCTCACGAAAAGAGAGAAATGGTGAATTCATCAGTCTTACCGTGGGAATTTTTTCCAGGGGAATTTTTCCTAGGGATTTTTCCCCGAGGAATTTTCCCCTAGAGAAATGTATTTTTCCGGGGGAACTTTTTCCCAGGGGAATTTTTTTCCAGGGGAACTTTTCCCAGGGGAATTTTTCCTAGGGAACTGTTCCCAGGGGAATTTTTCCTAGGGAATTTTTTCCAGGGGATTTCTTTCCAGGGGAATTTTTTTCGAGGGGACATTTTTCCTGGGAATTTTTTTCTAGTACAAATTTTTCCTGGGACTTCTTTTCCTGGGGAATTTTTTTCCTGGGAACTTCTTTTCCTGGGGAATTTTTTCCCGGGGAATTTTTTTCCAGGGGAACTTTTTTCCAGGGGAATTTTTTCCTAGGGGATTTTTTCCGAAAAATTCTTTCCTAGGTGGAAAAAAATGGTCTCTCCTGTCCGCGAGCGGAAACCGAAAAACCTGCCAATAATTCATCAATCCAACCGTCGAAATAATGAATTTCGCGCGACAAGCCAACGCGGATTTCCAGGTATCCCCCAGCGAAAACGGGACTAACCGATGCGCTAATTTCGCGTCCCCAACCTCAAGGTATAATTGCCGGTCCACCCGTCGGTGTTCCACGCCTGGGAGAAATTTACTCTCCTCGTCCGCGAAGCATAATTAACGAGGAAACGAGTGATTTAAGCAGCGAGAGCGAGAGATATTATTTGGGGTGGTCGTTTACCGTCATTCGCAATCCGGCCGGTGATTATGCTCGGCGAGAATTTCATTCTTTACTCTCGTCGCCCTCGCTCTCGTTATTTTTCAGCATCTCGCGTCTCGCTCACTCGCGACTCGAGCGCCGATAACTCACCGCGGCATCTCGAGTCGCGCGTTGCCGCAACACGTAGGTGTAAACGCAACTGCGGCGCGAGTTGAACGTCGCCGAGATATTCACGAGGGCCCCGAGAGAGATCGCACGCACCTCCTCGGACATGACACGGTAATTGTCCCGCGGTACTCACGCGTCACGATATGGTAATCCCTCATGAGCTAATTGTTCCGTGCGCTCCGCTCTGCCCGTGAACTTCTCGAGACGCGCGGAGCGCACGGGACGTCACGATGTGTCTCGCGGTCTTCGTCGTTTTCGCCGTGTGTGTGCCCAGCGAGCGAGTGAATCGCGAGCTCCTTACCATAACCGCGCGATGTTTATGAATGAACGCTGAGCATTGGAGCGAATGCTCTTAGCGACTCCACGAACGGATCCGGTGTCGATGTGTCATCATCCGAATTGCCTCATTTTCATCTTTATCGGCGAATTATTGAAAACGGTTTTTTTTAAACACTTTATTTCGATTTTTTTTGCTCGTGCACAATGAATTCGCCATTTGATTTTTTTTCTAAACGCAATAGTTTTTAGAATTTTCTTTTTAACTTGATTATTTTCGATCTTTTATTTATTTTTTTGCATCAACGGCGAGCTATAATTTTTTCCTACACTAAAAAATGTTTTTTTTTGCAAAAAACGCAAGGGGTACATTTTTTGCGGAAAAAGAAATTCGATTTGGCAAACTTTGAAGACACTATCCGATGGAAAATTTCCCGCTCATTCCGAAAAGCACGAAAAATATATAGACAATTTTGATATAGAAATATAAAAATATATTTTATATATTATATATTATATATTATTATATATTATAATAATAATATATGGAAATATATTTTATATAAATATAAAATATACAAAAAATTGTTTGTCCAAAAAATATAAAAAATTCGACGAGAAAAACGTGAAAAACGTTTTTGCACTTTTTTAAAAATATCGTCACTTGAAAAAATTAGGGTTACTTTTGTTCGGATCGATCGAACCTGGATTTTATTCTCGCGTTCGAGAGAAAACTATAACGCAAAGATTAAAATATCTTGACTACCACAAGGACCGTGTTTCCCTAAACTAAAAACCTCCCTCAACGTCATATTTTCCGCAAAAAACCAAACCTCCCGCTCCGTCAATCCCCAGCTCAACGCCCGACTCCACTTTCCGGCACATCGATCCCATTATTATACACTCAAAAGAAAAAATCCTTCCGTCATCGAGCGCAGAGATCGAAGCCTCTCGAGATCACCGCAGCGCGGTGGACGCGAACAACAAGCAACCCACACACACACGCCTCGTGCGCAGCGTTGACCCAATTAATCATTCGAACTTCCGTCCAGCCAATTGATTGCCCGTTCGAGCGCGAGCGTAATAACGAAGGCACGTCATCGGCCGCGTCATCGTCATCGGCCGCGAGAGCCTTTGTGCATTATCCACGTCCGACTCCTCGCGAGATCGCCCATTATTATTATCCACCCCACGAAACCGGGTCACGTGTGTGTCTCGTGCGTCGTGCATCATTCGCGATAGTCGACGACGACGACGACGACAATAAAAATGCCCCGAGTGTTAGACAGCCACGAGGAAAATATCGACTACTGCGTCTCCGAAGCTCCCGGCGAACGAGCCGATCCGCTCGCAGCTCGCGAAGAGCGGACGATGAGTTCCCCTCTCGTAAAACCGTATTTACGATCTATTCTATATGTTTATATCGGTGAATTATTTCGCGGCGTCTCGCGCGACGAGAGCGAGATCGACGTACGCGATAACCCGCGCGCGCGCGCCTGGCGCAACATTAAACGCGTGTAATTGAATCTGTACCGATGAACGCGAATACCGATCTCCGCGCGCGTAGAGAGGCGAGATGAATGTCATCCGATAATAATGGCTCTCCGCGCGATCTCCCCGCTCGTTTTCCTCGTTTTCTGTGTTTCGCCAGTCACGCGATCTACGTCGCATCGACGATCGAAATGCCTTGCGAGATGGATATTTATAGGGTGATTCAGAACGTCCCAAATTTTCGTCAGCGATCGCTGATCGCCGCTTCCTCAAATAAAAAAAAATAAATACATTAAATTAATTTTTTTAAATAAAATAATTTTTTAATAAATTAATTAAATTACATTTTTAATCATTTAAAAAAATAATTTTTATTAAAAAATCATTTTTAAATAAAATCATTTTTTAATGAATTAATTAAATTAAATTGAATTAAATTGAGTTTACAATTCTGTCGATTAAATACCGGCAACAATTTTTTTCTGCAATAATTATTTAAACCATAAATTTCAACAGATGGACCGATCGGGTCCTTCCAGGTCTCTCAAAGCCACGACATCCATTATTTAATAAATTAATAAAATTAAGTTGCGTTTATAATTCTGTCGATTAAATACCGGCAGCAATTTTTTTCTGCCGTAATTATTTAAACCATAAATTTCAACAGATGGACCAATCGGGTCCTTCCAGGTCTCTCAGAGCCACGAAATTCATTCTTTAATAAATAAATAAAATGAAATTGCGTTTATAATTCTGTCGATTAAATTCCGGCAACAATTTTTAAAAAATATTTACCTCTCGCTCGTGAAAATTTGAGGAATCATTCTGAATGACCCTGTACACGAACGTGAAGATCGGTATGACGGCTGCGCGCGGGGGCCGCACTCGTGTGTCTCTCGGTCCTTTGTTGACCGCGCGCGCGCTCCGATCCTCCTTCGCATTGTGCCGCAATCAATAATTAATCGATGATGGCCCGCGAGATATCTCACGTCAGTCAATGCAATTTCAATTTTCTATAGCTCGAGTAACGGTTCGACGAGCCCCGGCGCCCGGTAATGCGGAGTCGCGCGCGCCGTATGGACCCGATCAGCTATATACGTGACCGGCCGCGGCAGCACCGAGTCGCACAGCTACGAACGCAAACGACGAGCGTCCCGCTGTATCCATAACCGTTAAATGAAAAGCCTACCATTTCTTTTTTTTTCTTTTTCTTCTTCTTCTCTCCTCACGAATTCTTTCCACACCTGCAGTGTCATGCGGCGTGTCGAAAATTCGGTGTCGAAAAATCTCCGACCCCACGCGGCGCTCTTTGGAGTCCTCATGACTTGTGTCATTGACCAGCGCCAAGGATGACTGTCAATGTGACGTCACGCAGCCTCGAAGCACTTGGCGCGTATTTCTCGCTCGAAATATACGCGGTTGAATAATGTTTAAAATTGCGTTTTGTGAATTTTGTCGATTGCCAACGATTTATGGATTTTCGTCGACTCACGCGAAACGCGTAAACGAGCTGATATAGTTTTGAAGGAGATGGAGAATTTTTAACGCAAATTGATTTTGCCGAATTTAACACGGTAAAAAGTGTTGGTAACCCCAAATAACGAGCCGACACTGATCAAAAGTCGATTAACGCTAAGCTCGACAGATTTGTGCCGATAATGATCTCTTCGACTAATGAGCGAATTTGCGACGCTCGTGGAGTCCGCAATGCGTGTCATTGACCGTCGTAACATTGAAGCACTTGGCGCATATTTTGTTCGAAACTCGGTTGAACAACGTTTAATTGCGTTTTTTTTTTCATTATATTTATCACGTTCGGCGCTGATCGCCAACAATTTACCGATTTTCGTCGACTCACCCCAAGCGCGTAAACGAGCTGATATATAGTTTCGAAGCAGGAAAACAATTTCAACACAATTGTGCGAATTTAACACGGTAAAAAGTATCGCCAACCCCAAACGAGCCGACACTGATTGAATGTCGATTTCTTCGTCGAATTTATCGCCATTAACGATCTTCGCCTTTAATGACTGAAATGCGGCTACATTCATAACTGTCAAATGAAAGGCTTTTTTTCATTCCAAATTCTTTCCTCGCATACCTGATGGAGGATCTGTGGCGTTACATCCAGCTCTGGTCAGGGCCTGACCAGCTTCTTGTTGGCCCCACCAGGGCCCGATTTGGGCCGGATTTAATGCTTTAGATTTTCTAATGTCATCCTCACATCCAGAGAAATCGTTTTGATGGGATCTATTCGAAACAAATAACATTTATTTGAATGAAATTAAAATTTAATAAATGTAATAATTTTATAAATTTTTTAAATTAATAAAAAATAAATAAAATTATTTAATAATTTCATACATTTTATAAATTAAATAAACAATTATTTTATTTATTTTATAAATAAATTTTATTTTATTTTTAATTTATTTGGATCAAATAAAATTTATTTCATTCAAATACATTTTAATTTCATTCAAATAAATTTTTATTAAAAAATCTAATCCGATCAGAACGATTTTTCTGGGTGGAGGAATCACCCGGTGTCACGACTGTCAATAGAGTTCGAAGTGTCGTCCAGACTATCCAGATTTGCGAGCAACACGAGGTCAACAAATCGGCTGACACGCCGAACTCGACGTAACGCCGCGCGACGTTCGCGGCGAGAGACGCGAGACGCGCGAGGCGCATCGGGCATCAGAAGAAGCAATAACGGCATCAGATAGCCGAGCTTAGATAAGGCCGAACTGACGTGTTCGCCCGCAACTCCGCGAGCCGCGTATAACCTTCCTCGTTGTCGGGCGCCGCGCGAGGCTTCGCGGCCGCCGCTTCCCTCGGGGGTTTCCGTTTGTGTATTCGATTACGGGGTTCCCACAATGCTACATGCGCCGCGCGCGCTCTCACGTGGCGAGCGAGCGCGCGCGCGCACTCGCCGCTCGTAACCTACGTCGGTTTCGCCGGGCGCGAGTGTAGCGCAGGCGCAGCAACGACGACGAAGCGACCGGCAACATCATCGCCGCATCAACGCGGCGCAACGAGCGACGTTGGGCTGTCGGTTGCCAGCCACGTTGAGCCGCGCGAACGCGTTACAGCTATTCTCTAGCTTGGAGAGAGGAGAAGCTCCGCGCCTCGCCCATCGCCAGAAGTGACGGCTCTTTTCCGTGTTTATACAGGCTGTTTCAGAATTCATCCATATTGGTTTCTAGTGGCTCGCTCGTCTTCTGGCCTTAAGGGAATGTGAAACATGTACCACGTGACACGTGAGTGCGAGAGAGATAGCTGCAATTTTAGAAACAACGCCATTCGATTGTTTTTTCGAAAATCAAAATTCTGACTAATTCATTCCCTCGGTGCACATTACTGGCGTCTGTGTTTCAATTTTCACGTCGATCCGTTCATAATTCGCGTCAGAATCTACTCCCGAAATTTTGAGGTGCGCGACCGAGTGTTTCACATGCCCTTAACGTTGGTCGTCGTTAAGCTACCTTGAAAAAAATTCGTGTAGTTATTTCGTCAGGATCATCACGAATTTGGCCAAACGGACCAATCAGAGCCACCTGACTCGCTAAGCTCAAGCTGGAAGTCTAATTTTTTTTAATTCGCACCCAAAGAAATCGTTCTGATGGGATCTATACGAAACAAATAAAATTTATTTGAATGAAATAAATGTTATTTCCAAATAAATCCTAGTAGGACGAAATAAATCCTAGTAGGATGAAATAAATTTTATTTCCAAATAAATCCTAGTAGGATGAAATAAATTTTATTTCCAAATAAATCCTAGTAGGCAGGCCATTAAATAAATTATTTACTTAAATAAATACTTAAATAAATACTAATACCTAATACTAATACTTACTTAAATAAATTATTTACTTAATGGCCGGCCTACTAGGATTTATTTGTGTGAAATAAATGTTAGTTTCATTAAAAAAAAATGTATTTGTTTCGAATAGATCCCATCACAACGAAATTTCCGGGTGCGTTATTATTGTTTTTATGGGGATTGTCAGTTGGAAAAAATGGACCAACCAGAACTGGATGATCCATTTTTTTTGTTTTCGAACTCACAATCTTCTCTTAAAACCCTAAAATAAAACAACGATTGCGAATTTGAATAGAAATCGCTGAGCAATTTTACTCACAATTGTCTGTCGCTCGTGACATATTCGAAATGTCATTCTGAACGACCCTGTACACGTATAGGTTATACGTGCACGATACCGTATTGCTTTTATACCTCGCAGCATCTGCCTGTGCTATATACGTGGATGTAAGTAGATATATAGGATGTAGTAACGTGGAGCTCGTCCAATCGCACGTCAACTAGTGCAGGTCGAGGGAAGATGACGACGAGCCACGGGGGGGGGGGAGGAAGAGCAGAGCCGGGAAGACAAGAGAGTGAAATACTACGAAAGAAATGGACTCGCCGGGCACGACGTACGTCGGAAGAACCGTGGAAACGCGGAGGCTTTTGCTGCTGCTGCTGCGCGAGCGGATCGTTAAAACCGAATTACCGGGCTACTTGAGCGCGAGGGGACATCAAAGACAAAGGCGATCGCGCGCGGAGCCGTCTGCAGAAAATGTCGGGCGCGATATACGAGCTGCAGGGAAAAATAATGGAGATCGCGGACACAGGGGAGCAATCCACGGCAAATTGACGTGGATGTGTTTTCGCCGAAGGGAAATTTTCGACTCCGACCTTTTGGCGACGAACGTGGATGTTTGTATTTTTATTTTTATATTTTTTTGTTAGTTTTTAGCGTCGCGTGTGAATGTAAAAATAATGTCGAAGTTTATAGTTAGGTGTAAAACTTTGCCAATAAAAATCCAGTAGCTTTACGAGAAATCCGACTGTACAATCATCTCGAACAAAACCGAAAAGCTTTGATAAGCCATTCGCGTTTCGGCACGAGTACGATTTTCGTGGAGCCGAGATTTGACGATTGTCACCGGTAGTACTTTTCGTGGGGAGCAAAAAAGTTCGTATGGACCATGGTCCTAACTGCTTCAGTTTACGAGATATTTAATTTTTAAGATTTTAATATGGCGTAAAAAAAATGGGCGGTATTACGATTTCCGGGACGTCAGAATTTGTCTGTGGATTTATGATTCTTGCATCGAAATACAAGAACAACACCAGTAATAATAATAATAATAATAATAATAATAATAATAAATAAAAAATTAAAAAATATATTTAAGAAAAAATAATAATTATTATTATTATTTATTTATTTATTTATTTATTTATTTGATATTAACGGGCATAGCCCAGTTACATGTGGACGGGAAACCCCATCAACCGATACAATTATGTGTGACTGACCGGGCGCACAAATAAGAATAACAATTCATAAAAATCAAAATTCAAAATAACACAAAAAAAATAATAAATACTAGACTAACCTAACTATACTTAATTAAAGAATCATAGTTTGTTTACGGGGGGAGGAGCACTGGAGGTCCAGGGCCCTAACCGGCTAGCCTGGCCAGGGCCTGATCAGAACCAAATGTAACGCTGTACACAGATTTTCTACTACGGCAGCTAGACAAAATTCCCCGCCGACGAAAATCCCGCCGCGCTACGCGACGGCCGACTGTATACACCTTAGTCTCGCAGCTCGAGCGAAACTGAAAAGCCATAATAAGCCATTCGCGTTATCATACGCGGCGCGCCGTTCGGCGCCTCAAGAGGCCGAGAGAATTCCGCGTATCTATCGGAACAATCCCTTTCGCCTCGATCATGTATTACGTGCGTGCGCCGCATAAGTTGATCTGATTTCTCCCGTTCGTTTCTCCATCCCTCTTTCTCTCTCTCTCTCCGCCATTCCTTCCTTCTCGCATTCCCAATCGTTATCCCATCTTCGCGCGAGCCCCGCGAGTCCTGTATATCGATATAAGGATCAGCCATTTTATTCGCCGCTCGATGCGCTCCGCGCTGCTTCTCTCTCTTGGCTCTCCTAATCTATCGGCGAAAAGAGATGAGAATCGGAGAGATCTACCGGCGCACTCGGGCTGCGCGCTATCGCCGCGCGCGGTTTCCTCGCGTTCGGCGCGAAGTCGCCCCCCGTGTGTGTGACTCGACGCTTTCTTACGGCGTCGCTAACCAACCTACACCGTCGTATTATGTATACGGATGCTCACGCGAAACGCGTAAATCAGCTGATATAGTTTTGAAGGAGATGGAGAATTTTTAAGGCAAATTGATTTTGCCGAATTTAACACGGTAAAAAGTGTCGGTAACCCCGAATAACGAGCCGACACTGATCAAAAGTCGATTAACGCTAAGCTCGACAGATTTGTGCCGATAATGATCTCTTCGAACTAATGAGCGAATTTGCGACGCTCGTGGAGTCCGCAATGCGTGTCATTGACCGTCGTAACATTGAAGCACTTGGCGCGTATTTTGCTCGAAACGCGGTTGAACAACATGTAATTGCATTTTTTTTTTTCATATTTATCGCGTTCGGCGTCGATCGCCAATAATTTACCGATTTTCGTCGACTCACCCCAAACGCGTAAACCGAGCTGTGATACAATTTCGAAATAGGAGAACGATTTAAACACGATTGTGCGAATTTAACACGGTATATGTAAAAAAGTATCGCCAACCCCAAACGAGCCGACACTGATTGAAAATCAATTTCTTCGTCGGATTTATCGCCATTAATGATCTTTGACTAATGACTGAAATGCGGCTACATTCGTAACTGTCAAATGAAAGGTATCTTTTTTTTTATTCCAAATTCTTTCAGGATCAGCCATTTTATTCGCCGCTCGATGCGCTCCGCGCTGCTTCTCTCTGGGCTCTCCTAATCTATCGGCGAAAAGAGATGAGAATCGGAGTTCTACACCCAGAGAAATCGTTCTGATGGGATCTATTCGAATCAAATAAAATTTATTTGAATGAAATAAAAATTTATTTGAATGAAATAAATTTTATTTGATCCAAATAAATCCTATTAGGCCGGCCATTAAATAAATCACTCTATTTAATGGCCGGCCAACTAGGATTTATTTGGATCAAATAAAATTTATTTCATTCAAATAAATTTTTATTTCGTTCAAATAAATTTTATTTGTTTCGAATAGATCCCTTCAGAACGATTTCTCTGGGTGTACCGGCACTCGGGTTGCGCTATCGCCGCGCGGTTTCCTCGCGTTCGGCGCGAAGTCGCCCCCCGTGTGTGACTCGACGCTTTCTTACGGCGTCGCTAACCAACCTATACCGTCGTATTATGTATACGGATGCAGTCGAGGAGCCGCACCGTCACCACCCTGTGCCACCGGTCAATCAAGGATTTTATTCAGTAAACCGCGGCGCTCGGGCCGCGCCTCGCGGCCTCAGCCAGCCTCAAGTGTATCGCATTAAACGCTCGCGATTTCTGTCTCTCTGTCTTTCTTCTGTCTCTGCTTCTCTCGCTCCTCCGCTTCACGTCCTCAAATCCCTTCCACACCGCACACAATTCGCCCTATCTCTCCCTTTTCCGCCCTCTCCCCGTCTCGCTCCTTGAACGTCTATGAATTATTCATAGCCCCGACTCAATTCCGCAAGGGGGTCCGGCGATTCTCCGTCCTGGTCCCACTCGCTCCGCGCCTACAATCCCCTCGACCTCACCGCGCCAGCCGAAATCTTTTCTCGTGTAGCAGAAAACTTGGACAACGGCGGTTCGGATTGTAATGGAGTTTATCGACGCACCGGATTTTTGGGATTTTTGGGTCTTTTGGGTTTATTGAGGGACTGTGAAATGTCGGTTACGGGTTTTTGGAATGTTTTTTTGGGGAAGGGAGAGACAAAACAGCATCTTTTTTTTTCAATTTGTAATTTATTTATTTATTTATTTATTTATTTATTTATTTATTTATTTATTTACTTACTTATTTATTTATTTATTTATTTATTTATTCCTTATATACGGACCGCGTCCCATTTGTTGCTTCGTTGCACCCACAAATACCATCAAATTAAGTTGTATAATTTTTGGGAAAAACATCGGAATATCTGCACTTAAATAATTCAAATGTATCGTTTATTTCGATTTGTTATTTTTCATTTTTTTAAATAAAATGGGCGGCGAAAATCGCAATTTTTGACAATTAGAAAATATACTGAAAAAATTCTTACGTATTCAGAAAAATGAATGAATAATTTTCATCAGAAAAAAGTTGGGTTGCCGGGTAAATTGTTCAACAATTCATTTTTTCACTAATTTATTAATAACAGTTTGGAATTATTATTATACAAAATCAATCTTTTCAGTACCTTCTACATGCCTGATTTTTTTCATTTTATTATCTCATCGAGAAGGGTTCGAAATTTCCCCCGAAACTCACATTTTCTACCTCCTTAAGTTACTAAAACAGCGATAAAATTTTCGATAAAAATTACAAACGGAAATTCTCCCGCGAGAAATTTCAAGATTTCACTGTCTACACCGAATTTTTATTTTTTTTATCTTTAAACACGTAGCATATCCATCGGGTCGATTAATTCCTGTTAATTTCGACTTCTCAGTCCCGAGCCAATTTATTAACTGGCACGCGACGCTCATATTCATTACAGCCGGACCGAGCGGACATAAGCTTGGCTTTTTAAAGGGCGGGCGCGCGAAAGCGACGTTCGAGGGCGCAACGCGACGGCGGAGTCGAGGGATCGTCACGCGGGAGCTCTAGTTACACGTGGCGCGCGTGCACAGTCGAAACTCGTAACAGCATCAGGGTCGCGCTGTGAAAAAAAAAACACGGCGAAATTTATCGCGACATCCTTCCTTTAATTCGCACGTAACGTTCGCGTGGCGTGCAAACGAGACTCGCGGCCGCGCGGCACGTGGAAATTCGTACGGGACGAGCAACGATTTATGCGGCAACCGATATGTGGCGTACGGTCAAATTTACGTACAGCACGAGGAGGCGGCCCGCGTGCCGGCATTAATTCCGCGATTACGACCCGCGAAATAATAACGAAAATTACATTTTTCACGATACATCGCAGATCGATCGTGTTGCCTATTTTCGGGCGCTGATAACATCCAAGTTTATTTTTATCTCAGCCGCCGCGGCTTCCCAAACTAAATTCTCCACACGATTCTCCCTTCGCCACCGCCGTCTGCCATTTATCTAATATTGAAATATGAAACGCGAGGCACGCAAAGGGTTGAGGATACCAAGAGAGACTGCGAAATTACGACCGCGATGTATTACACTACCGGCAGCAAGCGCGAGGCCTTTCGGTTTTACAATATCTCGCGAAGGATCGACGGCACTCGCTCTGCCACGAATTATTACTGGGTAATGCTGAGAAGATCATCGGTACATCTAAACAATCTGACACGCAATGTTTTTTTTTTTCATGACGTGCAGTTTTTTTGTAATTTTAATTTTTGAAAATAATTAGCCCCGCAATTTTTGTTATGCTGTGGAATTTTTTTTGTAATTTTTATTTTTGCAAACGATTAGCCCCGCAATTTTTTTTTCATGTCGTAAAATTCTTTTATGATTCTTATTTTTGCAAACAATTAGCCACACAAATTTTGTTTAGGGTTCGCGCAATCTTTTTTGTGATTTTAATTTTTACAAACTTTTCTTGTTTTATTTATTCCTTTAAATTAAAGATTTTTGATTTAAATGTTTAACATTTTTTTCATTTAAATTGAAATTTTACTTAAGTTTTAGTTGCAAGGATTTTTTTTCTTATTTTATTTATTCCTTTAAATTAAGGATTTTTTATTTAAATGTTAAATTTTTTTTTTTTTTTCATTTGAATTGAAATTTTACTTTAATGTTGGTTATAAGGAGTTTTTCGTTATTATTTTATTTATTCCTACAAATTAAGAATTTTTTATTTAAATGTTTTTAAACTTTCATTTCATTTCATTTAAACTGAAATTTTTATTTAATTTTGATTATAAGGAATTAGCCTCGCAATTTTTCTCCGGGCCCGTGCAATTTTTTTTTGTAATTTTATTCTTTACTAACAATTAACCCCGCAATTTTTTTAGGATTCCTGCAATTTATTTTCATAATTTAAATTTTTGCGAACGATTTTCAAATTGCATTCTCGCTTCAGCGCGACTTTGCCCTGTCAAACGTCGTTGCGAATTTTTTTTCGGACCCGTGCAATTTTTTTTTGTAATTTTATTCCTTACTAACAATTAGCCCCGCAATTTTTTTAAAATTCTTGAAATCTTTTTTCGTAATATTAATTTCGGCGAACGATTTTCAAATTGCATTCTCGCTTCAGCGCGACTTTGCCCTGTCAAACGTCGTTGCGAAAGGTATCGCGAATTATGCTAATTTTATGACAGCGACTAAATCGAGTTTGCCATGAGAAGCAAAACGCTCTCGCGAGGCTGCATCGGAATTGAACCCACCGCCGAGTCGCGAGTCGCGGGTATCGTCGTGTTCCGCGCTCTCGTCTCGTCCGCGGATCGGTAGATCTCTCGGTGAAGTTCCCTGAGCGGGCTCCATTACGTCACGATAAAGCAATATTATAGGGAGCAGAGCGCAGCTGGAATAGAAGAATCGTGCCGCACTGGAAACCTTCCGTCCATGTAAATCCGTTATTCGTCGTCGTTGTCGTCGAGTCTCGCAAATCGAAATCGCTACCACACACCACTTTCCCTCTCGGCTGCCGAGAGTTATACGCGCCGAACTCTGGACACGACGTGATAGAGCCAGAAATTTCCTGGATCCCCGACATCATTATTATACAGCCGGTGGAATCGGGCCCGCCGCGCGCCGTCGCCGCTAAATATCTCTCTTTACTCTTTTCGTGCAACATAAATTCCCGCGAGACTTTATCGCTACACGATCGATCTGACCTATCCCGCACTCGGCGCGCACACCGCGAGAAAAAGCCGAGACTTTTTCCGTGACTAGGCGTGTGGGTATTAATTGAGGAAAATTTATTGTCAGGGATACTCGTGTCGGGGACTTTTTTTTCGCAAATTCGGTTTCGTGTCGCTCGGACTCGCCTCACGGGCATTCGAACGACTGAAACACACGGCGAACACTTGACATATATTTTTTTTTTTTTGCGAGACGACTTTATTTGGCCTGCATTGCATTATTTTCAAGCTGTAGCATCGAAGACACTGGTGACGACTTGATTATTAAAGAAATAATTTTTTTAATGTTTTTGTGGGAAAAAAAATTCGAAGCATTTTTTTAGTGTTGATTTTTGGCCTGTGACATAATTTTCAAGTCGTACGTTTTACCCACGCTAAAACCTTTTTCACTTGATTTTGAAAGGAAGAAAAAAATTTCAACGTTTTTGGACGGTAAAAATTCATAGACTCGACTTTCGACTTGAATCTATTTTTATTTTTCTTCAAACCATCGATTTTTGGCCTACACTTTTTTTCCTCCAAATCTCGCATTAACTCCTGGAAAACACTGGTTATAACTATTTTCACTACAAAAAAATTCGAGAAATTTTCAAATTGGTATAATTTGAGCATTTAATACAAAATTACGGCAATCTTTGATAATACTGGAATATTAAATAAAAATGCTATAAAAACTTCCAAATTTTTATAGTATTTTATAAATTAAGTATTACAGTATTTTATTAAATTATATTTAATATAAAATAAAAATGTATTTATATTAAATTTTAATTTTTTTAAACTAAATTAAAAATTAAATTAAAAAATTCAATTAAGTACACCAAAAAATTCTATAAAAACGTTAACCTTCCAACCATTTTTACCAACGAGCCCGCTCGATCTTTCTCTCCGTCCGCGCCGAATCCTCGATCCCTCGTGGCACGTAGCAACGGAACTCGAAATTCGCGATCAAATTCGGTGCCCCGCATCCGCAATAAATAACGAGGTTCCTCGGAAACTTAATGGCCAGAGACGCGAAGGCAGAGGGGGCTGCGAGCCTCACGGTTTACTTTCCGAGTGGAAGCTGCGGGACGGACGGAACGAGAGGAGACCCGGCTTGTTGCATTATCTTCTCGGTGCAGCGAGCGTGCACGCCCGTATGCTGTGTACCCGCACGCACCGTACATCTGGAATACGATCGAAGGATGTACGAGGAGACTCGCCGCGCGAGGAGAACTGCAGACTCACGGACGTCGTCGCGCGCCTTAAAAGACGATAAAAAGTCTTGCCTTCCGGAATCTTTTCACCGGGTTCCTATTTTTGGCACATTCAATGCGTCATGAATTTTTTTTTTACCTTCTTTTAAACCTCAAATTCTTGGCAATACTTTTTTATCCAATCCTAGTTTATTTATGAATTTTATTTTTATCGAAAAAGACACAAATTTTATTTTATTATTGTATAATTAACAACAACGATTTTTTTGTAAATAAAAAGCGAAAAAATATGTCCAGCATCTAAATAAAATTTACAGATAAATTCTGGAAAGACCAGGAATCTCGACTTCGGCCGTAAGGATTAGTAGAGATTTTCCGTTGGCGTGGATTATATCGGGTATAATTATAGAAGCACATTCCCGAAGGCGAGGCTCACCCACGGAATTAGGGATATTAAGTTATGCACCTGAATGTTGTTCCACGTGTAGCCCGCGCTCTCGTCGTCTTCGTGCTTGTTGCCCCGCTCTTATTTCGCTGCCAATGTAAACAAGATGTAGCCGGAAGTTGGATTAGCTGCCTCGGTGAGAGCAAACTCGAGTGCTTGGACAGGCATGTAGGTTGGAAAAACTTGACTCATCTCTGGGCTGCGGTATCGCTATAAATTTAAACAATTGTGACGGTCGTGGGCTTGGGTAACAAAGACAAATTTAAATATAAAAAAATTAAATACAAAAAAATTAAATTTAAAGAAATTAAATATAAAAAAAATAAATACAAAAAAATTAAATATAAAAAATTAAATACAAAAAAATTAAATATAAAAAAATTAAATACAAAAAAATTAAATATAAAAAAATTAAATACAAAAAAATTAAATATAAAAAAATTAAATACAAAAAAATTAAATATAAAAAAATTAAATACAAAAAAAACATTCAGCATCGACCTTACGAACTCTTACACCACACTCGGCATCACTTTTCCCCACACTTTGACATTTTTACGACGCGACTCCGCGTCTTGACAGCTAACAAGGCATCAGTATTCAAAACAGCCTGAAAAAAAAACCGTCATTAAGTCCATCAGTAGCCAATCCCAGCCTCCTCATCCGTTGAACCCTGCCTCGTCACTCTCGGGTTTCGCCACAAAAATCGATTAACACCGACCCAAACGCGCGTAACGAAATCCCATGAAAATGAACTATAAATGTAGACATAAATGTGACAACGAACTACAAATGCAGCGTTCGTATCCTCAGGTGACATAGAGAAAGGAGAAAAAAACTAAACTCAAAAAAAAATTAGATTTATCATCAAACCTGCCCAAAGTTGATCCCCAATCAGCATCGACCTTACACCACACTCGGCATCATCACCATCCGCACTTTGGCATTTTTACGACTCATCTCCGCGTCCTGACAGCTAACAAGGCATCAGGACTCAAAACAGCCTGCAAAAAAAGGCCATCATTAAGTTGATCGGTAGCCAATCCCAGCCGTTGATCCCAGCCTCTTCAGTCTCGGGTTTCGCCACACAAAAATATATCGATTGACGCCGCGCCAAACGCGCGTAATAAAATCCCATGAAAATGAACTGTAAATGTAGACATAAATGTGACAACCAACTACAAATGCAGCGTTCGTATCCTCAGGTGACAAGGAGAAAGGAGAAAAACTAAACTCAAAAAAAAAAATTAGATTTATCATCAAACCTGCCCAAAGTTGATCCCCAATCAGCATCGACCTTACACCACACTCAACATCATCACCATCCGCACTTTGGCATTTTTACGACTCATCTCCGCGTCTTGACAGCTAACAAGGCATCAGGACTCAAAACAGCCTGCAAAAAAAAGGCCATCATTAAGTTCATCGGTAGCCAATCCCAGCCTCTTCAGTCTCGGGTTTCGCCACACAAAAATATCGATTGACGCCGCGCCAAACGCGCGTAATGAAATCCCATGAAAATTAATTCTCCAACGCGGAGTATCCGTGTCACACCGAGTGAACGTAATGGTATGCAGCGAATCGAGTGGTCGTCATCGGGGTCGGGGGGGCCGAAACGAGCGAGCCGGAGACTCGGTCAGCAGTGTTCGGGCCGCGCGCTGAGAACCCCAATCTCATAAATTCTAATTTATTCAAACACTCACACACGCGTTCGGCCATCCGTACGTTAATATTTATTCATGCAGCGGGAGGAGCCGGCGCATCAGTCAGACGCTCCGCGACTGCTGGAGGATGAACCGCCGCGCGGCCTATCCGTTTTATTATGTTTTAATTAATTAATGACTCGCGCGTATATATTCGACCCGCGTTTATACAACCTGCCACTTTCTCGCGCCGCGCCGCGGTATTTATACACAATTGGGCGTCCCGACTCTACGAGTATTTTTCGACAGGTATTCCGAACGTCGTCGCGCTGTCGGCGACGACGACGACTTTTCTCGTCAAACTCGCGGTAAGCTTTCTTGTTTTTTTTTTTGCTTGTTCTTCCTCGTCTTTCACTTCGTTTCATCGAAACGGGTCGTTCTGGAAGTTTTTCGTGTGAGTGACGAGTCGCTAGTTCGATGAGATGTTTCTCATCTTGTTCTGTCTGCATGGGCGGAAGGGTCTGGTAATTAATGCCACATTTAGTATTATGGAAACTCGGTTTTTTCTGCCATGCTGAACATTTTTCTAATCATATCCGTGTCGTTTGTACCATCGCTACTTGGGCAAATTTTGCGAGGACGCATTTGAAAAATCGCCAGACAATATTTTTTCAGCAGGGATTCACCTGTCGTTGCATTGATGTCGGCGACGACTTTTCCCGTCAAAATCGCGGTAACCTTTCTTCTTTTTTTTACTTGTCCTTCTCGTCTTTCACTTCGTTTCATCGAACGGGGTCGTTCTGGAAGTTTTTCGTGAGTGACGTGCCGCTAGTTCGATGAGATGTTTCTCATCTTGTTCTGTCTGCATGGGCGGAAGGGTCTGGTAATTAATGCCACATTTAGTACAGTGGAAACTCGGTTTTTTCTGCTATGCTGATGATTTTTCTAACCATATTGGTGTCGTTAGTATCATCGCCACTCAAGCGAATTGTTCTAGGATGTCTTTGAAAAATCGCCAGACACGAATTTTTCGGCAGCTATTCGACTTTTCCCGTGAAACTCGCGGTGAATCTTTTCTTCTTTATACTTAACCCTCCTCGTCTTTCACTTCGTTTCATCGAACCGGGTCGTTCTGGAAGTCTCGCGTGACTGACGAGTCGCTCGTCCAATGCGATCTATCTCATCTCGTTCTGTCTCCACAGGCAGAACGTCTAGTAATTAGTACCACATTTAGTACAGTGTAAATTCGATTCGTTCTGCTATTCTCAAAAATTTTCTAACCTTATTCATCTTATTATAATTACATGAATATGGTCAGAAAAATTGGTGCATTCATTCAATACGTGTTTGAAAAATCGCCAGACTGCAGAAATCAAACCGAGATTCACTGAACCGAATCTGGTGACCCATGAAGCATTTTTCTGTGTCTTGCAGCACGCGTTTCAGTGTCCGGGCCCGGCGCCGATGGACCGACCCATGGGGCCCACCGACGTCCCAAAAGCGAAATCCCATTTCCGGCGAAAGTCTACACGCGTGACATTAGCGTCCCGGGTCACGCCCCCCCGCAACACGTAATTACGACGAGGTCTCGGCGGCGACGACCCCGAGATGAACCGGGGGCAGCATCATCGCCGCCTCCGAGCGGCGCACATGACGCAGTCACCGATGCGGCCTCCTATTTTTGGCTCTTCGGCGGCTTCTTCGTTTTCTCAGATTCTTCTTCGTTTTTTTTCTGCCTCTTCTTCTTCTTACTCGTCTTCCCTCCGCTCACGCCTACTATTCCTCTTCGGCTACCGCGCGGCGTCGCGGATTAGTTAGTCGCCGGGCGTTTTAATAAAGGCGGACGGAAACTTAACTAGGGGCCTCACTGGTTAACCGTCGGAGAGAGAAAAAGACGGAGCACGCCGTCCATCGGTTTAGCCCGGGTCGCTCCCGGTAGCTATGCATAATTTTTCGGGGGAAACTTGAGAACTCGGACCCCGTGCGCAGCGTCCTCGTCGTCGTCGTCGTGTTCGAGACGGAGGACGCAGCACGCGAGCCGCGGAAGACGTCGAGGGATACGAAGGAGACTCGGATGAGGAACGAGAGAGAAAGAGAGAGAGTTGGATTTATTGCGTGCCCTAAGAGCACCGCAAAATATACAAAACGCCATCACATGATAACAAAATAGGCCTTAAACTTACAAAAAATACAAAAATTAAACATTACAATAATAAAATAAAGCAAAGGACGCAAGTGGTAACAAAATAAACATAATCCAGAAATAAAAAGAGAAAAGTCACATAAAATAAAAAATAAAACAAAAAACTGAAGTTCGTGCAAAGAAATAAAAAATAAAGATAGTACAGAAAAATAAAAATAAAAAAACTGAAGATCGTACAAAGAAATAAAAATAAGCATTGTGCAAAGAAATTAAAAAACTGAAGAGCGTACAAAGAAATAAAAAATTAAGATAGTACAGAAAAATAAAAATTTTAGTACACAGAAAAAAAATCATAACACGCCGCAAACAAATAAAGAAGAAAATCATACAAAAAAGAAGCAAACAAATAAAGCAAAAAAAAATAAGACGCAAGCACACCGCAGAAGCGCAAGACGCCGCAAATTCACCCCACATAAGGCCCGCAAAGTCCGCACCCCTCCTCACTCTGAGATTCGCGCCAGCAACAGCGCCCGAAACGCCCTCTCCAAAACGAACGAGGAGGAGGAGGCGTCGCGTCAGACGGGAAGGGGAAGTGGAACGGAGAGAGAGAGAGAGGAAGCAAAAAAAAAATAAAAAACAAAAAATGAAGCACACCAAGCGGGCTTCGAAAAAAAGGAATATTTAATTTTAAAAGCCCCGAAGACTCGCGCGGATGTCGGCAAATAATTATTTCTTATCTACAAGTCAGATGAGAAATTTTTCGCGCAATAATTACATTTGAATCGCAAGCAATTTTCGTGGTGTCGAAAAAAAAAAGAAAAAAAAAAAAAAAAACGAAGGCTGCGGCGTTTCTTCACCTCTCGTCCTCTTCTTCTTCTGCTTCCTCCTCATCCTCCTCCTCCTTCTCTTCGCGAAGCGCGTGTATTCGTTAACTTCGGTATCGAGATTAAGCCACCTTCAACGACCGAGCTTTGAGGTACCATCAGCCAGCTCGTCGGACGGCAGCGGCGCCGGAGCGTTCCGCGCGATAAATCGCGCCGCATCGCTCGCCGAGCGAAAGAGTGAAAAAGACAGAAAGCTTCACGAAGCCTCCCCTGCAACCACCGTAGCGCACGCGGGTCTCTCGTCGCCGTATTCGTGTATACACGCTGCGCTCGCGAAATATTCGTAGACAGATAATTGCGGCTATAAATTCAAGATTAATCGAGCCCACAACGCCGCCTGTCGTGCGGTGGGCCCTCGCGCCTCTCCTCCTCCTTCGCGCTGCCGCTGCCGCTGCGCGGCTCGCGCGCGAAATCCATTTCGCTTTATAAATCAATCGACGATTTCGTTGGCCGGTTTCGCGCGCCGCCGCTCGGGCCTCGCCTCCTTCGCCGATAAGCGCGCGATACACACGCCCGGTTCGCGGCGAAACAACAAAACGAAAATATTCCGAAAGCTGTGGGTATATCCAAAGCGCCATTCGGACACTCGGACTTTCACCCTCGGAATACGATGCGCCGAACGATCTGTACCGGATGTTGGTGCGTGCGGCCCGCGAGCGATTTGTCATTGTCGAAACGCTCGATTACCGCGATACGAATTAATCCCTTAGCGCGCGAATTAACCGCGTTGAGGGAGGAGAGGGGGCTGATCGATATTGGGAATTAATGAAAATTCATCGCGGATCACCGACTCGCGTTGCTGGGTTTTCACGGTGATTGTGAAATGTCCTCGCGATCGAGAATCGTTTTTCCAAAAATATGATAAATATGTGAATCAGTTTTGCCAAAAATATCATAAATATGCGAATTCGTTTTGATAAAAATATTATAAATATAGGCGAATCCGTTTTACCAAAAAAATAAATATGCGAATTCGTTTTTTTTCTTTTCTCGTCGTTGTCATTAAAAATAATTGTGAGCACTCGGCTTTCGTTGAAGGAATAATCGACGGATCGGAAAAATCTCTTCGTCGAAATGCAAAAAAGTCGACTCGCGCAGTCCCGATCGAGGCCATGACGCCCGGGTTCCGTGACACGCGGTGCAACACGTTTATTTTTCCATTACATTTAACGACGCGTCGTGTCCATCGACCGCGTTCGCAGATGGTTTCTCAATAAGACCGCATTGGGAATATCATCGGAATCTTCTTGCGTCAATCGCGCTGAATTGTTTTTTCCTCGATGCCGATACAATGTTGTGTCGCCGCTCGCTTCAAAAGGGCCGGCATCGTTTCACAAGTCTTCGGTAGGCTCGTCATATGTTGCCTGAAGTTTTTAAGCAAATTCCGTTGAATCTCCGACAAAACGTGCAGGTTGCCCGACGGGCAGTCAACATCTCGGTACCGGCGTGACACCGGTTGGCAAGCTGTGGCCATGCCAGGCCCCGGCCTGGGCCAGAATAGGAATGCTAAAAGCCGCAACCGGACAGTCCCACTTAGATAATAATTCCCTGCATATCTCGATGCACGAAGAATAAAACGCATCAGATATGGCCCAGGCTAGGCCCGAGCTAGGAAGCTATGGCCACTCCAGACCACGGTCAGGGCCTGGACAGGAATGCTAAAAGCCGCAATCGGAGAGCCCAACTTGGATAATAATTCCCTGGATACTGCAATGCATGATAAATAAATCGTATCAGACCTGGCCCAGGCCAGGCCCGAGCTAGGAAGCCATGGCCACTCCAGGCCCCGGTCAGGGCCTGGACCAGGAATGCTAAAATCGATAACCGGACACCCCCAAGTTGTCAGTAAAATTCGCCGCTCATATCCCAAAACACATAAAAACACGTATTTTACAACCGCAAATATTCCAATACGCACGCCGCACGCGCAAACTACATCGCGTCTCAAAAACCGCGAAGCACACACGCGCTCTTGGACGCGTCAACCAGCATCGCGGCTGACAAATAGCCGCGTCGCGCCAGCGTCGCATCGATCAGCGACGCCCGCGCGAGGCGCATAGCGCGAATAAGGACGAACGGCCGAGTCGTTCCACACGCGGCCTTCAGCTGTCCCCTACATCGTGTGCAAAGTGCCCGTTCTCTCCTCTCTCTCTCTCCCTCTCTCAAGCTGAGCAGCGTTGCGAAAGCCGAGGCGGCCGAGGTGCGATCGGCAAAAGCGCGCCGATGCGAGAGAGCGAGAGACCCGCCGCCACCCTCTCTGCGAGGCTCGCGCCGCGATCTCGCGCGATTTAGGGCTCTTAATTATATGTGCGCGGAATCGAACGCGGAGCCCGTGTCCGAGCTCGCGAGCTCGCGAGCGGGGGAGTCGCCGCTCTTTCTCTCCGAGCCGTGCGGATCGCTTCGCCGCATGACCGACGCACACGGGAACGCGAATAACCCTCGCCTCGACACCTATGTGCGCATTATGCGCACGCTTCGCGGGCCCGCGTTATGAATATAAGTATACGGCTCACGTGCTGGGCACATCCGCGTGTGTATGTATGGTGGGCCCGGGAAGAAAGGGGTACGTGTAGCGATCTGCTCGCGCGGGGTTTGAAGGGGGATGCAGGGGCGTGGCGCGCCCCGAGCGTTGATCAGGGCTGGCCAAATCTCGCACCAAGCTGAGAAAGAGGAGCGCGAGTGATCCTCTTGCGTGGGGCACACGCAACGTGGGGTCGAGACGTCAAGTGAGATGTGCAAAGTGTCGATCGGGTTGCAGGGAAATTTTTGTAGGGATATATTTTTTATTTCCGATTTTTTTATTTTGGGATAAATAATTTCTGCAATGAGATGTGGAAGATTTTTTATTTTATTTTTTTTATTATTGTCTACTTGAAGGGTTCAGAAAGTTTTTTTACAAGGTTGGCTCCTTGTTTGTACCTAGAAAATATTTTATGGGAGGCGATGGAGGATTGTGAGAGAAATGTTTCGGATAGAAGGAATGGAACTGGGAAATTTGATTTTTTTAGTTTGGGATAAATTATTTCTGCTATGAGATATAGAAGATATTTTTTTATTTTTTTTTTATTATTGACTACCCGAAGGGTTGAGAAAGTTTTTTTTTACAAGGTTGGCTCCTTGTTTGTAGAATATATTTTATGGAAGGCGATGGAGGATTGTGAGAACATTTTTTCGGATCGAAGGAATGGAACTGGGAAATTTTATTTTTTTTAGTTTGGGATAAATTATTTCTGCACTGAGATGTAGACAATATTTTTTTCATTTTAGTTTTTGTATTATTGACTCCCCGAAGGGTTGGAAGTTTTTTTTAGAAGGATGGCCCCTTGTTTGTAGACGATATTTTAAGGGAGGCGATGGTCGAGTGTGACAGAAAAATTAAGGAAAGAAGGAATGGAAATGGGAAATTTGATTTTTTTTTTATTGAAGCCATGAAATTATGGTTGAGGACCTAAACGTATTTATGGTTCTCAGACTGCAATGAAAAATTGCTTCTCGCAGAATTGACGGAACGGGGAAGATTTTTCGAGTGCGAAGAAAAATTTACAGTGCGACTGCGATGTCGTTAACTTTCATTGGGTTTCGGATGATTTAATGGAAAGTTAGTGAGGAGGTAGATATATAATTTCGTATTCGAGAAGGGGATAAAGATTTCATTGACCGAGATTCCAAAGTGATTACATCGAACGAACAATAAAACTATTTCTCTCGTATCAAGACTCGCTGCAAATAAGAAGTCTCGCATTTTACACAAACCGTGTCCCAAAAAAAAAAAAAAAAAAAAATCTCGTGTTACAAATGCAACCTGTTTTCGTTCGCACGTTCGCTCGTTTTTTCTCTCTCTCTATATAATTATCGAAAGCGTGGAGAATCCCTCGCGCGTTTTAATCGATAATTCCATCTTCCCACGAGCGATAAATGCAAAGAGTCATTAAACACACGCGAGGCGCGTCTTATTCTCGCAACGTGCGATCAATCAATTATCGAAAACGTCGCGCCGCGAGATTCTTACACGCGCAACGCGTAATACAATATAATACAAACGTCGCGCATGCGCGGGACGCGAAACTCGGTGATATTTGCAGCGTGAGAAGAAACGCGAGGATCGAAGAGACATTTTTCATCGGCGACCTAATCGACGAGTACCACCCGCGGCTCGACGACTCGTCACTCCGTCTCAGCCTCGATTCGCTTCGTCGCTGCACGTCGAATGTGCGATATCGCCTCCTACACACGCTCGCAGCTCTCTCGCCGCGTGTGCCACATGCGAAGAAGGCATCGGCACGACGCGTTTTGTTCGCGTCGATAAAGAATAGAATAATCAAAGGTGAGTAATACGAACGGACGGACCGGAGGACGGACGGGTGTTGGAGGGATCGTAGATCCGGATGCCACCCGGCGGGCTCGAGAGACAGCGAAGCTTTTTCGACCGCCAGAGCGCATGCGTTATATTCGCTTACACGCATGCGCAGTGCGTACATGTAAACGCACACGCGTGCGCCGCCGATATATCCGTGAAATTACATCGCGTGGCTCACGCAGTCATCATTCATTCGCGCGGTAGATGATTATGCGCGTGGGCCACGCGTCTCTCTTTCTCTCTCTCGCCGCGTTTTCATTTCTTTTTTTTCTTCCTCATTTTTCGCATTTTTTTTGTTGTTGTTTTTATTCGTTTATTTTCTTTCGACACGCCGTATCGTCTTTGCGCTGCGCGCGGTGACTCGCGAAAGAAGCTCGCGGAGCGCGCGGGGCGTCCCGCCGGCGCGCCAATGGGGAGCGCGCTGCGCGCGCAGCTCGGGGGTGCCGCGCGCCGGCGCACCGCGTGCTGCGTGCTGCGCGCGCGCGAGTCGAGAGCGGGAGACTGTAATCTATCGCGGCGCGCGCGCGAGAACCAGTCGCGTATATCGTTTCCATTACGCAAATCATTCGGGCCAATGTCGCGGTTGTGAAGTTCGAGGCGATCGCAAATCGCCGCGACAGGATTATTATGGCACACCTTTTATATGCGCGGGGGGAAGGATATACGCGCCGTGGCGCGGTATATTACGCGCGCGAACGCCGCGCGATGATGACTCGCACTCGCGCTCCCCGATGCGCGCGGCGTTATTTACCGCGCGGGAGCGCCGCGCGGCGGCGGCACGTGTTGCGAGGACGTGGGAACGACCGGCGATCTTGAACTTTCGCGGTGACATTTTCATTATTTATATCGCGCGGCGAGAAGACGGAATCCGGCTGCGAGCCGAATTCGGAGTTAATTGCGAGCAGTCGCGATCGGTTTTGGAAAGTTTGCATTGGATAAGATTTTCAAACTTTACGAAATCGAGAAAAAAAATATATTTCGCAAAAAACGCAACGGGTAGATTTTTTGCGATTTTTTAAAATTTTATTTGCGGCATTCTCTGCCTTATATAGAATATTCTATAGATCAAAGGAAGAAAATGCAAGTTCGATTGATAAAAAAAAGTAAGCACGATTTTATTTCACAATTAGAGAAAGAGAGAAAGAGATGTTTATTCGTACTATGAGGCAGAAACCCCGTAAAAGTACCGCGCCAAAATTCATATAATGTAAGGCATAACAACAATCTCGCGCTTTCAAAACCTTACACACTATCCCGCACACAAAGTAACCTAGATATTAAATAATAACCTAAACCTAAACTTAAATTTAAATACGCAAATAAAAAAAAGATTAATAAAAATAATAATACAACAAGCCAATAATTAAATACAAAATAAATCAAGCCAATAAGCGCAATACAAAATAAATCAGTAGAAAACAATTAGCATAGAAACCCGAAACAAAATTGCCAGTGAAGGTGTTGTACATACTTAACTTAAGACATACATATGGAGCGTTATTTACTGTTTATATATTTTATAAAAATGTTGCATTAATATTTCTTTCTACGGACTATCTGAGGAGTTATCTGTCTCTACTGTCCTTAAATTTGTACAGGTGTCAGGGCAAGACCCTGCACCTCGAAATTGGGTTTTCTACCCGTGTGAATTAAATAAATAAATAAATAAATAAATAAATAAATACATAACTAAATAAATAAATACATAACTAAATAAATAAATAAATAAATAAATAAATAAGTAAATAAATAAATAAATAAATAAATAAATAAATAAATAAATAAATAAATAAATAAATAAATAAATAAATAAATAAATAAATAAATATAAATGGACATCCCAAGGATCGAATATTCCAAAAGTAAAATGAAAACGTAATTTTGTTCACAGCGTAAATTTTCCACTTCGTCGACCACCCGTCGATTTTTCCCCGGACACCCAGTCACATCTCTGCAAACAATGCTCGACAAGACAAGCGAAGGTGCCCCAGCATCGAATTCCCGATATCCATCGGCGCGCGCGGTGCATTCCGCTTATTACCCATTATTCCGTGGCTTGTCCAGCTCTCGCGGCCGCGCGACTCCGCCTCTGTCGAGCGTTTAACGTGAGCTGCGCGCGGTGGTATATGGCAACGTGCGCGGGGGCCCCGCGCGGAATGATCGATGGCTGCGCCGGGATACGCGAGTCTCCCCCGAGAACGAATAGATCTGGCGAACGCGATACCGGGAGAATTAGTGATCTGCACTGAGGCGAACTGAGAGTGAGAAAACCCGCGGCGCGCGCGAATATGAGACTATAATATTCCTCGAACGATAACCATCGTTCGGCGAGCAGCCGCACGTTCTTCTAATGTTTCTAAATTGTAGTATATCAAATGTTGTGCAGCGCGCCGTACGGAGAACCGACTGTAAACCCGGAGAACCGCGGCGCGAGTATCACGTGGACGACGAGTCGCGGTAGTCGCGGTGCGTTTTCTCCGCTCTCAACGTTTATTAATTCACTTTGCGTGTGAATATCAAATGAGTTTCACTCTCACTGTCTCGTGCCTCACGAGACGCGTATCTGCACAGTCGACCCGGGAATGATAAAACACCGCGGCTGTATATATATATATCGTTTTACATTGAAACGGACGGTATCAACGACGTAAATAAAATATCTCACTCGACGACGTTTGCGCGTAAATCCGCGTGGAACTCTCGAGCCCACGACGTCATCGCTGAATTGGGTCAATGGGATTTATGGAGATAATTTTCGAATCACCGTGAAATGTAAGAAAATTGGACAGGATCAATCGAATATTTTTCGCAATGATAAATAGGGGTGGAGAGAAGTGAATGACGATCTGGAAAATCGTTGAGGAAAAACAGAACGATAATTCTTATTCTTAGCTGTGAAAAAAATGTGATATTTATTAACCTGCAAATCTTAAAGCTCTGAGGATTAAAATTACGTTTTTAACCTCACGTACTGAACATAATTTTTCGATTCTTTCACAATTACCGCGAAGTCAGGTCGACAAGATTGAAATACGCAAAAACAAATTACAAAACTCTGTAAATTTTTACGTAGTTTTGTAAATTTTGAGCCACGTTAGATATTTAATCATTTACAAAACAACCAACAACTTCCACACCCAATGAATAATAAACAGTCCGGATGTATCGAATAAGCGACCAATCCGTCTTAACCCACTAAAAAAAAACCTCGTGACCCACTCAGCCTCACCCCCAATTTCCGCCAAATAAAATTCCCCCAACGTTCACCCACCGAACACAAAATCCTCAAAAGCGTCGCTATATCGAAATCAGAATTTACCGCACGTAAGCCCCACACTGTCACCCGGCAAAATCCACATTTTCGGCCGGGCCTCGTGCGGCCCGACATTACTCGCCGCAGTACGATTTGCGGGTGACTTTGGGTTCACCCGCGGGTCGCCTATTCACGTATAATACCGCGCGGAACGCATACGCGTCGCAGGTCAAATAAAATAGAATAAAGTAAAAATAAAAAAAATACAAAAAATAAAAAAGATCGAGACGCTCTTTATTCCCCAGCCAAAACGCTCGCGACGTGCGCAGTCCGCGGTTCACCGGGGTAAACGGTCAGCATTCGAGGTCTCCCTCTCTCTCTCTCTCTCTCCCTCTCTCCCCGAGTCGAAAAACCTATTGGACCACGATTAAGCGCTTAAGAGGTGAACGTTTCGAGATTTAAGCCTGGCTTATATGTCAGGGCAAGACTCTGCTCTCCGAAATTGGGTTTTCTACCCGTGTGAATTAAATAAATACATAAATAAAAAAAAAAATAAATACATGAATAAATAAATAAATAAATAAATAAATAAATAAATACATGAATAAATAAATAAATAAATAAATAAATAAATAAATAAATACATAAATATATAAATAAATAAATAAATAAATAAATAAATATATAAATAAATAAATAAATAAATCAATAAATAAATAAAAATGGACATCCCAAGGATCGAATATTCCGAAAGTAAAACGAATATTGAATTTTGTTCATAGCGTAATATATATAATACCGCGCGGAACGCATACGCGTCGCAGGTCAAATAAAATAGAATAAAATAAAAATAAAAAAAAATAAAAAAAAAATAAAAAAAGATCGAGACGCTCTTTATTCCCCAGCCAAAACGCTCGCGACGTGCGCAGTCCGCGGTTCACCGGGGTAAACGGTCAGCGTTCATGCTCTCTCCCTCTCCCTCTCTCTCTCTCTCTCCCCGAGTCGAAAAACCTATTGGACCACGATTAAGCGCTTAAGAGGTGAACGTTTCGAGATTTAAGCCTGGCTTATATGCGCCAAGAGGGGGGGGGGGGGGGGGGCAGAGAGAGGCTCTCCGAGCCCGACCGCTTTCGGTCACCGCGCGCGGAGGACTCTTTTTCGTCGGTCCGGCAACGCGCGCGCGCAGCCGCCCCCCGAGTCCTTCGGACGCGATATTAACCCGTGGGCCGTGCGGTGGTCTCTCTCCGTCCCCGACAAATCGCGTATTTATGATCTTCCCCGCACAATAGCGAGAAGAGTTTTAATCCCTCGAGAGCGGGGGTCGAGGGACCAGAAGGGGGGGGGGGCTTCCCCCTTCATCCCCCTGCCCCCCTTGCGGAGTGGAATCGCCGGTAGGAATACGATGAGCGTGCAGCGTTATATTTCTCCGCGCTTCGTTCTTCGTTCTTCGTTCGACGACGCTGCTTCTGCTGCTGCTGCCGCCGCTGCGTTTCGCTTTGACCGCGCGAGGGGGCGCGCGATATACACGAGGTGGAGAAGTCCGCACGTGCGTGTGCACCAGCCACGTAGGTAGGCAAGCGCGGTTTTACCCCGGTTGCCTCGCCGTGTGTACATAAACATGTCAAGGGGCCATTATGCAAATTCTTTAAATACGACGGGGCCCATATATATCCTGCCCCGGCCGGGCCGCGACTCTCGGGGGCCCCGGCGAGACGATCTCTCTCGCCCGGTATATACCCGAGAGCGACGAGGCGCAGTCGCCGGGGTGTGAAAAATAAAATTAGCATTGCCACTAATGTTTTTTTCAGCTTAAGTTCAATGCGATATGGCCGGGCGCGCAACTCGTCGTATAAACGCTCGGAAGAAGATATCGTTTTTTTAATTTTTTTTATTTTTGTTTTTGGTTTTTTTTTTGGGTTTTTTTTTTTTATTCACGGTGATCCGGAACGTTTGGCTCGCGGAGGTCGCGACGTCTTATCCTCGCACGACGAATTCGCGAGAAATATATCGGCGGGGATCCGATGCCGAACGGCCAAACCGGTCATCGATGTCGCCGCGCGAGTTTTCGGGATTTTTTTTTTTAGTGGAGACAAAAGATTGTTGGGAATTTCTTGACGCGATGAGGGAATTGAGATTCTCGATTAATAGCTTTAATCTTCGGTTTGACGGGTTTGTTTATCGGTTGCGATGCGGAGGAATTGATGGCGATCGCCGGCGATGAGCGTCACCTGTTTTTGTGGACATTCGGGATTACCGGTTCGCTTTTCTTTTTTTCTTTAAACACACGTTCCGCATGCTAATCGACGTGATTGATTGACAAATTGCATTAGCGGAGAGGTTTGAAAATATTTGGTTCTCTGACGACTTTGAGTAAATTTGTGATTAAACTGTGACGTATTTTCAACTGATACTTTTTACCCCCTCCCACAGTTTTTCAATTCCGCATTTTTTTCGTCTATATTTGTCATGCAAATTATCGTTATTAATTGACAAATTGCTTTACCAAAGAGTTTTGAAAATATTATTTTTTGTATGATTTTTAGTTCCTCTGGAATAAAAGAGTAACGTATTTTCTACTGATCCTTGTTGCCCCCCCCCCCCCTCCAGATTCTGAAAAACACTTTTTTTTCGCCTTCATTTGTCATGAAAATCATCATTATTAATTGACAAATTGCTTTACCAAAGAGTTTTGAAAATATTATTTTTCGTATCATTTTGAGTTCCTCTGGAATAAAAGCGTAACTTATTTTCGACTAACCCTTGTTGCCCCACCCCCCTCCTGTTTCTCAAAAACACTTTTTTTCGCCTTCATTTGTCATGAAAATCATCATTATTAATTGACAAATTGTTTTATCGAAGAGTTTTAAAAATATTATTTCTCGTACGATTTTTTATTCCTCTGCAATAAAACCGTAACGTATTTTCAGCTGGTCCTTTTTGCCCCTCCCTCCGTCCCTCTCAATAACACATCAGACCTGTGCGACTCAGTCGCTTCCGGCTCGCCAGAGCGGCATTTGCGGTTTTCCAAGGAAATTGAAGACTCGACCCTTCTCGCGTCTCGTGTGGCGGGCTCGAAACATTCGCGCGAAATATTTCCGGTGCGAAAGAGAAAGGCGAGGGGGGTAGGGGGGGGGGGGGGTTCCGATTAATTATCAACGATAGAGACGCGACGGCGAATATTCGAAGGACCGTCCGACCGCGTCGTATATCGCGCCGCAGACAGACCGGAAGCTCGCGAAATAAGTCACAGCTGAGTCGTGAGCGCGTATAAACACCTCGCGCCGAATTTATATACGCGGGATCTCGACGCGTTTGCCGCGGTGAAAAATGACGCGAGGACGCACAGAGCGAGAGGCGAAATTCATTTCTCGAAATCCGTTCGACACAATAGCGCGCAGCGCGAGCCTCGAGTCTATCTATCAAGCGCGCGGGGGTCCAGATCGCGAGACACATCTATCAATGTCCGGGGCGATTCGTCAATGAGGCCCGCGCGCGTCGAGTCGCGGTGCGAGAGCGCGACAAACAGGAAATTACGGCGAATTCTTCAATCTGTCTCGGACGTCATTAATTCTCGAGGGACCCCGGGACGAGGATGTTGAAGTTTGCATTGTTGGAATGCCACGAAATTCATAAAAAAAAATTAATTCTGATCAACCCGAATGATGAAATTAGGTATAAAAAGATTAATTTTTTTATACCTAAATTCATCATTTGGGTTAATTAGAATTTTTTTTTATTTCGTTGCATTAAAAAATGAATTCTAATTAACCGAAACGATGAAATTAGGTACAAAAAGTCATCATAGCGATTGGTTCCTACGATGATTTTTATACCTAAATTCATCATTTGGGTTAATTTGAATTAATTTTTTTTCTGAATTTCGTTGGATTAAAAAATTAATTCTAATTAACCGAAATGATGAAATTAGGTACAAAAGGTCATCATAGCAATTGATTCCTACGATGATTTTTTATACCTAAATTCATCATTTGGGTTAATTAGAATTAATTTTGTCCTGAATTTCGTTGGATTCAAAAATGAATTCTAATGAACCCAAATGATAAAATTAGGTACAAACAGTCATCATAGCAATTGGTTCCTGTGATGATTTTTTATACCTAAATTCATCATTTGGGTTCATTAGAATTGATTTTTTTTCTGAATTTCGTTGCATAAAAAAATGAATTCTAATTAACCCAAATGATGAAATTAGGTACAAAAGGTCATCATAGCAATTGGTTCCTGCAATGATTTTTTATACCTCAATTCATCATTTAAGTTAATTAGAATTAATTTTTTTTTTTTTATTTCGTTGGATTCAAAAATGAATTCTAATGAACCCAAATGATAAAATTAGGTACAAAAAGTCATCATAGCAATTGTTTCCTGCGATGATTTTTTATACCTAAATTCATCATTTGGGTTAATCAGAATTAATTATTTTTTTCTGAATTTCCTTGCATTCCAACGATGCAAACTTCAACATCATCCGGGACGAGAATCCCTCGCGCGCGGGTTTCATAAATTCCGCACTTAAAATTTCGCCGCCGCCGCCGCCGTCGTCGGTCACGAGGGGGGTCGGTTAATCCAAAACTCGCAGAAGTCCCGAAACGAATGTGGTCCGGTTGAACGCGGATAATACAGTACGGCGTACTGGCCGCGCATCTATACACAAGTAGGAATTGAATATGGTTGGTACGGCGAGCGAGGGGTCTTTCCACTCGGAGTGCGTTCACTCGCTCGACGTGAACCGCGGAGCTCACTTCGGCCGAAGGGAGAGACGGAGGCGAGCCGAGCCAGTGGGGTGTATAGGGACGGCGGTGGTCTTGGGAGTTGCGCGCGCGGTGCCAGCCGAGCCGCATGGACCCACCGAGTCTGCGGCGGAAATGAAGGAGTTGATATATCTGCCCGTGAGCCATAACTCACTTAGTACTTGCATGCATATATACCGCACGTAATATAGTATGGTGTATTATAGTACTCGGGGCGACGGTGGCAGTGGCGGCCGCGAGTGGCCGTACAGCATACACTCGCTCTCTGCCCCTCTCTCTCTCTATCCGAGATGTCTGAAACTCCTCTTCTTCTCTTATTCTTTCTTGCCATTCCGCCTCTATCGCCTTCGCGGCTCATCTGCCGCGCAAAATTGTTCCACACATACGCGCGAGAAGAAATCTGACGTTGTGAAAAAAATTCGACACTCGGGGAGAAGTCTTATTTTTTTTTTGCTAATGGTAATAATTGTCGTTAGTAAAGAGAATTTTAATTGGACTAAGCTAATCGCACGCGCTGGCGCGCGTGCCTGAAAAACTTGCAAAAATCGACCCCAATTTTTTTTCTTTTCAAAATATCGACTTTTAACCTATACCATCATTCTCAAGTCGCATATTCTACCCCCGAAAACACTGGTTATTAACCTTTTTTAATCGATTTTGAAAAAAATATTTTTTTGGCGACGAAATTTTTTTTTTCTGTAAGAAATCGTAGATTCGGCTTCGGACCGAAAATCGACCCCAATTTTTTTTTCTTTTCAAAATATCGACTTTTAACCTATACCATCATTCTCAAGTCGCATATTCTACCCCCGAAAACACTGGTTATTAACCTTTTTTAATCGATTTTGAAAAAAATATTTTTTTGGCGACGAAAAAAATATTTTTTTTGGCGACGAAAAAAATATTTTTTCTATTATGAAAAAATGACAAAATCACTGACCTTATAATAAATTTTGAAATTCATAAAAAAATTACAAAAATGGTTGCAGATCGGTTAGTCATCTATCAAATATTTAATTCGCAGTAAAAACAACAAAACGATGATTTCACTTCCGAGTTAAAAAAAAAAAAGAAAGAAAATCAGTTTGAAGACAGCGGCTCATTTTCATCCAGTACTAACATTTTTTATACGAAAGTAAAAATAAATTCATACAAATTTGATTAACCATAAAAGTTTGACGATGACATAAGCGGGAGGTTGTATCTCGTGATTTTAAGTGATTCCACATCTTTCTCACTGTGTCCCCCGCCGATGGTGCGAGCGGGTTAAAGCGAGGCTGTGTAGACTGAACGAGCGCTTCAAGTGAAAATACTATAATATTATATAGATATTACTGTAATAACCGAATAAGACTCGTCGGCTACGAGTGCGAGCGGCGGTACGAGTCGTACTGCGAGCGAGAGCCGCGATACGCGCGGGTTTAATGCCTTGCACTAAATTATGCAATTACCTTTATGTTCGCCCGAAGACCAACGCGGGGCGCGCTGGCGTCGCTCGCGCGCCGTTCTGCATCTTCGCCTTATACCCTCCGCGTTTCTCTTACACACAGCCGCGCGTCTGGGTATTGTATATCTGTAACTCTGCGGTGTGGCACGCAGCGGGCTTATATTCGCCCTCGTGTCTAGTACCCACGTGGTTCTTCGCACAGTCAAGCTCACCGCAATGTGTAGCGTACGGTCTTCGCGCTATATGGGAATCAAACCTACACGCGCTGCATGCGAACCCCGAGACTGACTAATTTAGTACAGTCTCCTGGCGGATTTTGTGGTAAGCCGTGCAATTCCTTCTCGCGAACTGTTTATGCTCATTCCCCACGCACGCCCTCTTTGATATATCTTATAAAATATATACACACACAACGTGTAGTCTACGGTAAATAACCGAAGTCCGTCATTTTAAGCTGTTAAGCTGCGGCACCTCTTGACCTGTGGTAGCCTGAGGTGTAAGGTGGGAAAAATTGAAACCACCGATCAGTTGCCTATTTGGGGACCAACGAAAAGAGTTCACTGAGAAGAAAGAAGAACAATCGTTGGATTTTGTAGCTTTGAGAAAGTTGGGAACTGGACCTGCAAGAAGATGGCTTTGAACGTCAAGTTTGATGGGTTTCAGGTCGAAAAAATTGAAACCACCGATCAGTTGCCTATTTGGGGACCAACGAAAAGAGTTCACTGAGAAGAAATAAGAACTATGGTTGAATTTCCTAGATTTGAGAAAGTTGGGAACTGGACCTGCAATAAGAAGGCTTTGAACGTCAAGTTTGAGGGGTGTCAGGTCAAAAAAATTGAAACCACCGATCAGTTGCCTATTTGGGGACCAACGAAAAGAGTTCACTGAGAAGAAATAAGAACTATGGTTGAATTTCCTAGATTTGAGAAAGTTGGAAACTGGACCTGCAAGAAGAAGGCTTTGAACGTCAAGTTTGATGGGTTTCAGGTCGAAAAAATTGAAACCACCGATAAGCTGCCAATTTGGAGACCAACGAAAAGAGTTCACTCAGATGAAACAAGAACAATCGTTGAATTTCCTAGATTTGAGAAAGTTGAGAACTGTCCCAGCAAGAAGAAGACTTTGAACGTCAAGTTTGATGGGTGTCAGGTCGAAAAAATTGAAACCAATCCTACTAATTTGGAGACCACCGAAAAGAGTTCATTGAGAAGAAACAAAAATATAATCAATCAACTTCTCAGCTTTGAAAAAATTAGGGAACAACTGGTCCTGGTAATAAGAAGACTTTGAATGTCAAGTTCGAGAGGTTTCGTCCACCAAACATCAATTTCTGTTTGGTACCACAAAGACCCCCTCCATATGATCACAACGATATAACCCAATTCCAAATAACGCATGAGGCTTTTCCAAGTAACTCGAGGTGTGCGATGCACGCAAGAGGCAATTTTTATTGTCGCGTCTACACGCATCTGCACGCGTTTTGTGTCTCCCTTTGTGCGGCTTACGGCTACAGTCCAAAGAGGATTCGGAGGACCACAGCGTCCACGTGTCCTGCAGGAGAAAGGTTTGGTCTCTGGGAGGACCATCGGCAGCAGCAGCAACAGCAGCAGCAACAGCAACAGCAGCAGCAGCAGCAGCAGCAGCAGCACCAGCAGCAGGAGAACATAAACGGAATGAGGACTCAGGGGGGACCCTCTCGCGCTTTCCTTACGAAGTGGCCCGGGCGGCGAATACCTATATAACGTCCACCTCCCTCCCGCTTCCTGGTCCGCACCCGAGAATGGAAGTGACGAGGGGGATACCCGCGAGCTGCGCGCAATTTGTATGTCGCCTTTCGTCTCCGGGCTCGCGCGGGTTTCTCCGCCTCCTCCTCCTCCTCCTCCTCCTCCTCGGGCCCTTCGCCCCGTCGCCGGACAATCGCGCGCGAGTTTCTGCCTCTCGCGGCGCAGGCGACGAAGGGACACGACGCTACTCCTCGTCCTTCCTCGCGTCGCGAGGGCTTTTCGAGGCGCCCGCGCTGCAAGAGTGAATGACGACCACGACGACGTCGCGGGACCAACAACGCGCGCCCGGGTTAACTGGGCATTGGCCCCGCGTGTACCCGGAATGCCGGGGAAAGAAATTCCGCGGATAGCCGGATAAAACTCCGCGACGAGGTGGCGGAATTCGAGCGTCCGTACCCAACCGCCGCAAGGCCGCTGCGTATGCGAGATTCGCGCTGGAAACCCGCGTAACGCCTCGACGGAGGCGTAAATAAAACGAATTCGCGGCGTAACCTTGAGTCATGTTCGCGAAGATGCGAGGTGGGTTTGCGAGGTGGGTTTTGTTGAACATCCCAGCAGTAGTGGGAGGTCGAGCTGGCCAGCTCGACCTCCCACTCCCACTCAAAAAATTTGATTAATTTTTCAAATGGTTTTTGTGTATTGGCGACTGCACTTTTTGTAACATAAGTTCGCCTCTATCTATATCTATCTAACCCGGGTTAAATAGATATAGATACAGGCGAACTTATGTTACAAAAAGTAGTCGTCAATACACAGAAACCATTTGAAAAATTAATCAAATTTTACGAAGCAAAAATAAAGAGAACAACTTCAAAATGCAGGCATTAATAAAATCAGGCTTATAAAAAAATTGGAGAAGATGCGAGGTGGGTTTGCGAGGTGGGTTGTTGAACATCCCAGCAGTAGTGGGAGGTCGAGCTGGGTTAGATAGGTATAGATAGAGTTGAATTTATGTTACAAAAAATAGTCGTCAATACACAAAAACCATTTGAAAAATTAATCAAATTATACGAAGCAAAAATAAAGAGAAGAACTTCAAAATACAGACATCAATAAAATCAGGCTTATCAAACAATTGGAGTGTTCAATCAACGAGAAAGGTTTGTTTGCGGAGATATATCGGCGAGTCACTTTAACGCCAAATGTTTCCCAGACAACATCAAAGTGTCCATTTGTGAGCATTTAGTACACCAAAGTCCAAGTCTAGGTTCCCATTTTCAGGCTTATGATATTAAAAAAAAGCATTCTTTATGAAGTGATAATCGTAGCATTGCGTCTACAAAAGTTGGACTGCCTATTCAATAGCGTGGTTTCCAAATCCTACATCAAAACTGAACACAAGACTTCCATCCGGTGTTATCAGGGTTTGTCGTACATTTTGTCTCACCAACACATTCAACTTCCGGATCGCATGACGGTTACGGAAACGAAAACCGTCATTGTCCCAAATAAACACGTTTCTTCAACCGTAAGCAAGCAGCGTCATGTGGATAATGTAATATTCATGGGAGGTGAATGGCAACGGTTTACCGAAGATGAAGGGATAGCCACCTTCTGGGTCATCGTCACGGTACACCGTCCACCTGTGTCCAGGTACGGTTCTTCGTATAGCTGGACATAGACGCCGTGTGGCCCGCGCGCTCCGATAGTGACTGACCGGACGGTGACTCCTTGTTCGGCTCTCGAGGGGGTACAGAGTTCAGGACATAACGTGTTATTAAGGATCTCGTCGTGGATAGAATGCGCGAGATGGTCCGTCGTGAGGCGGGGGAACGTTGAGCAATGGGCAGTGCGGAGGTAGCAGCGGCAACAGCAGCAGCAGCAGTCGCGGTGTCGACCTCAGCACGACGACGAGCCGAGTCAGCCGCCCGAGGAGATCGCTGTATCCTGCGATCGGAGCCCGCTACGGCTGCTCTCGTCCTCGTCGCGCTTCCCCCCTCGACCATCCGTCTCGCTTCGTTTCCGTCTTTCCTTATTTTCTTGCCCGACGTATACCCGCGATGCGTTCAGGCGCCTCGCCTGATGAAACCGCAATGACATAATATTATGCGGCTGTCCGGATCGCCGTAATCACACGCCTTCTTTGTATGGCTCTGCGGAACTGAATCGCATTCTTATGCCGTATAGCGTATTTTAGTCTTTGAGGATTTTTAACGTCCGGAAATCCATGACGCGATGAGTATTGAGTTGGAAATCGAAAGGATTGCTTTTTCGCTACTTGTGATCGCCTGACGCGCCAACTCGGTTGCGAGAAACGATCGTCGCGCTGGCCATCTGTCGGCAGAGTCGGTACTACGGGGAGCTTCTCGCGGCAGGGCCGAAACGCCTATTCGGGCGCCCCACGCATTACGTCTTATGGATTTATATTTTAATGTCTTCAAGAGTATAAAGAAATAAAATATATTTTTACCGATAAAAAAAAATCCATAAATAGGTGCCTACAATAATTAGGCATTTGGAAGATTCGTGGCAGTAGCAAAAAAAATGGTCAGTTGAATAAATGTCCTTCCCTCCACAATTTGTTTTTTAAGATTTAAGGGAATAGTTTTAATAGTCGGTCCACGTGGCAATTTTTGTAGTCACCTTAAAATTCGTCCATCCATCAAACAGTCACGATGCTCACGCTCAGTACTCAAACCGAATTCCCACCCTTCGCTCGCAGTTACGAATATCACATATTTTTCCGCAAGCGCAGAAAATGAGGATTTTTTACGTCCACACATCCATGACGCGATGGTTATTGAGTTGGAAATCGAAAGGATTGTTTTTCGCTACTTGTGTCCGCCTGACGCGCCAACTCGATTGCGAGAAACGATCGTCGCGCTGGCCATCTGTCGGCAGAGTCGGTACTACGGGGAGCTTCTCGCGGCAGGGCCGAAACGCGAATTCGGGCGCCCCACGCATTACGTCTTATGGATTTATATTTTAATGTCTTTAAGAGTATATAGAAATAAAATATATTTTTACCGAGGAAAAAAAATCCGTAAATAGGTGCCTACAATAATTAGGCATTTGGAAGATTCGCGACAGTAGCAAAAAAATTGTCAGTCGAATAAACGTCTCACCCTCCACAATTGTTTTTTTATGATTTAAGGGAATAGTTTTAATAGTCGGTCCACGTGGCAATTTTTGTAGTCACCTTAAAATTCGTCCATCCATCAAACTGTCCCGTCGCTCACGCTCAATAGCCAAACCGAATTCCCACCCTTCGCTCGCAGTTACGAATATCACATACTTTTCCCGAAGCGCAGAAACGATATTAATCTTACTAACCGCGGGACCGAATGGGAACCGCAGCTATGCAGCTTTCATGAAACTCGCGCGCGCGCAGTTCCACACGATGATTACACACAACTCGGCTCAAACTACGCATATAAATTACACGCGATAATCTACCCCGCGACGCGGTAGACAGCGTATAATACTCGACATTCTCAAATCCACGCGGGAATAAAAAAATAAAAGCAACGTTCTTCTTCTTCTTCTTCCTCCTCCTCCTCTTCTTCTTTTTTTTCCGTACCAAGTTCAAGCAGCGGGGGAATCTCATCGATCATCGTCAGTCATCGTGCGCTCGTTGCAAAAATTCCGTGATATCCATCCGGCACACGTTCCTTCTTTTCCTTCTTCTTTTGCGCCCGCGCGTCCAGCGATCGCATAGCGTAGGACGAGGAAGAGGCTGCTGCAGTCAGCTCTGCGCGAGGATCGTTTCTTAATTAAAGCCCGCGAGAGACGGAGAGAAAGAGAGAGACGGGCGGGGGGAGAGAACGAGATGATCCGCTCGCGAGGATCGTCTACTCGGGCTCGCGTCATGGACGAGGTGGAGTCGCGGGGCTCGCACTGAACCCGCAGCTCCCTTCTCTCTCTCTCACTCTGCTTTTCCGCAGCGCGGTGGTAATACATACGTGAAGGCACGCGGAACGTACGATCCGCGCAGCCTCGCCACGAGGTGGAATCGATTACTCAAAAGGTTCGCGTACTCGTCCGCCGCGCGGCCACCCCATAATTCTCGTCGAAAAACGGGGCTTGTTAATCCGTCCGCGAATTTTAATCGATTATATCCCGCTTATATCCCCGTGTTTATAATATTAGGTTCGACCGCGCGCGCGAGGCGGACGACGAGTTCGGGTCTCGTCGGAGGGATCCGAGATCCCCTCGCTCGCTCGCTGATTCATCTCGACGCTCCCGACGTCCGCTGAACGGATGATGGGACATTATCTCGGTGTACCATTTGCGATCGCGGAATAACGCTGGTTAATGGGCGCCGCTTTTGCACTTGTTTTTGGCTGTCGCCGATTGAAAAATGCTGCGGCGTTAACGTCGTGGATGTTGGATCGAGGTCTTCGTAGCCTTTGCCACTTGCTTCGGGGGTTTTTTCAGGGTTGGAATGTTATTAATTCGATTTGTAATTAATCTTCAGGTCTGCGATCGCCGAGTTGCGTTGATTTTTCGCTGTGATTTGACGTTTTTTTTTTCGAGTTGGAATACAATTGATTCTATTTCATATGAATTTTCGACTCCTCCAAACCTGTGTTCCATTGCTGTGATTCAACTGGACTGTAACGTGATGATGGGACATTATCTCGGTGTACCATTTGCGATCGCGGAATAACGCTGTGGTTAATGGGCGAAGCTTTTGCACTTGTTTTTGGCTGTCGACGATTGAAAAATGCTGCGGCGTTAACGTCGTGGATGTTGGATCGAGGTCTTCTTTGGCCTTTGCCACTTGCTTCGGGGGTTTTTTCAGGGTTGAAATGTTATTAATTCGATTTGTAATTAATCTTCAGGACTGCGATCGCCGAGTTGCGTTGATTTTTCGCTGTGATTTGACGTTTTTTTTTCGAGTTGGAATACAATTGATTCGATTTGATATGAATTTTCGTCTCCTCCAACCCTGTGTTCCATTGCTGTGATTCAACTGGACTGTAACGTGATGATGGGACATTATCTCGGTGTACCATTTGCGATCGCGGAATAACGCTGTGGTTAATGGGCGCCGCTTTTGCACTTGTTTTTGGCTGTCGCCGATTGAAAAATGCTGCGGCGTTAACGTCGTGGATGTTGGATCGAGGTCTTCTTTGGCCTTTGCCACTTGCTTCGGGGGTTTTTGCAGGGTTGGAATGTTATTAATTCGATTTGAAATTAATCTTCAGGTCTGCGATCGCCGAGTTGCGTCGATTTTTCGCTGTGATTTGACGTTTTTTTTTTTCGAGTTGGAATACAATTGATTCGATTTGATATGAATTTTCGACTCCTCCAACTCTGTATTCCATTGCTGTGATTCGACCTGACTGTAACGCGCAGAGAAAACGGTTTTGCTATGGCAGCAATCTTTTGTTAAAATAGTGACAACATTGCGTTATCTGCTAGGCTAAACTTTTTTTTTTGCTCGACTAACATATTTTTTGCTAGACAAACAAAACTTTTTTCTAGTACAACAAAATTGTTTGCTAGGTTAGCAAATAACGCAGTGTTGTCACTATTTTAACAAAACTAGCAACAACGTGCTCGCTTCGCTCGCACTCCTTGATTTTTATTTATCTTTTCTTGTGGCGAATACAGCCATTCAAAACGCGCGCGTGACTGCGGCGGCCATGACAGTCCGAATCGATTTTATATCGAAGCGCCACCGCCGACCAATCGGAACGCTTGAAAGCTGGCTGCAAGATTTCGATATATTTCGAGATATTTACGCCATGTCTTTTATTTAACAAAAAATTTGGTGGCATAGCAAAATCGTTTTCTCCGTGCGTGCGGTGTAAACGGATGACACGACGTTACATCTTCGTACCCCTTTCATACTATCAACAAAACTATATGTCCCGCAGTGCCGGTTGAAAAATCTCAAAACCCAGCAACCAGCGTCACGTGCAAGACGCCGAGGTCTCTCAATCCCGCACCACCTGCTCCGTCGATTTCTCGTGTGCGGCAATACAATCAACTCGGATGCGAGGCAAACAAATCGAGACTCGGTGCCTCCAGCACCCATCGAGACCCAATCGCAGCCGTTTCCCTCGCCTCTCCAGTTCCCGGTAGCGTTTCATCGATGCACAAAGTGGGCAAACACCGAAGCCCGATCAAACCTCGCTCATACTCCGGTATTAATACAACATTACAGTTTCAAGCGCGGCGAGTTTCAGGCGGCTGCCGAAAGTGCCTGCCCCGCTCCTTTCAGCGCGGGAATCGTAACTTAAACAACTTTGGGAAACGCGCGAAAGGGAATTATATTTCGATGGTGGTGGTGCGGCAAAGCTGCGAATGCGGTGTGGCAAGTTTATCGGGCACCTCGGCGTAGGTACGGCCAAAGGGTTCGCTCCCCGGACGGCCGACGCTCTGCCTATGGGTAAAATACGGCCGGGCATGGAGCGTCAGTGCCCGAAGAGGAGAAGCTACCATTCCGCACAGTGGCCAACGCTGTGCTTATATCCGAAGAGTCGAGTTGCGCGAGCGGGTCGACTCGGTCCCGCGGGGGCTTCGCTAGCAGCGCCTCGCGGCCCAGAGACCGTGTGAATGAGCTACCGTTCTGCGGTCGACCGCGTCTCACCTTCGCGTCCTCCTCCTCCTCCTCCTCTTCCTCCACCCCGTCCTCCAGCTCCTCTTCTCGCGCTTCCTCGTCCTACGCTCGTCCTCGACGTCGTCGTGTTACTCTTATTGATCGGGATACCGGGAGTACACACGGGCGGGCATATGGGGGAAACCGGGGTAAAACGGGCCTCTGGGGTAAAACGGGTCCCCCTTTTTTTATCATCGAAAAAAAAAAAAAAAAAAAAAAAAATTGGTTAAAATGGGTTACCGTTTCCGTTGTAAGTCTTGAAGCTTCTTTCTTCGTCAAAAGTTTTTTTCTCGCCGTCCTCCGTGCTTTTTTTTATTCGCGGGCTTCTTCGGCAACAGTTTTTTTTTCTCCATCAATTCTTGCCTGCACAGCGAATCCGTCACGACTGAAATGTGCTTTTGTGTCACATTTTAGTAAAAGACCCAAATAATTAATACTCATACCGATCGGTCGCGTTTTGTGGACTAACTCATATTTATGCCGGATTCTGAGGGGGGGCCGTTTTACCCCCGAATTTATTTTTTTTGCCGACGCTCAAAATTGATGATTGATATCGAATTTTTTAGTGAAAAGCTATAAAAAAAAACACTTTGGGTTTTGTCATAGAGACATTTTTTGCTTAGGGGGTCCGTTTTACCCCGGAATTTTTTTTTTGCCGACGCTCAAAATTGATGATTGATATCGAATTTTTTAGTGAAAAGCAATAAAAAAACACTTTGGGTTTTGCCATAGAGCCATTTTTTGCTTAGGGGTCCGTTTTACCCCGGTCTCCCCTATACAGTTGGGTATAGGATGAGTGCCTCACATTACCCTCCATCGACGAGGGGGGTAACAGCAAACGAGAGGGAGAGACACGGATGGAGCCACGTGGAGAGCAACAGAAAACGAAACAACTCGCGATGAGCGCGAGGACGATGGAAACGTGCGGCGGCGATGAGGCCAGTTCCGCCGACGGCACCGCGCGAGACGGAAACCCAACACCGTGAAAGCTAGAAAAAGACGGACACACATATGTACAGGATAGAGGTGGTTGGCTCTCGCGCGTCTCGCCGCGTCTGGTATACCCCGAGGAGAGCAGAAATAGCCGGCTTCGAACGGTGGATAACAGCCCGAGAAATCTTAGGCGAGGCGGTTCCGTTAACCATGATCCGGATCGTGCCGCGAGGTGACTGCAACCGCCGCAGCCGCCACCGCCTGACGACGGGGACAACGACGGGGTGACCACGACGTTTCATCCGATACGCGGCTAACTTTAACGTGTACAGCATGTGTATATCCGTGTGTACCGCGGGATATATTCATGCGCGGGTTATTGGGTGGGTAGAGAGAGCCGACGGTGCATTGCATACATCGGTTGGTGGGTTTGCACTGTATGGGTTAAGGCCAGCAGGTTTATCCCGGCGACGTGAGAGCGTGGCCTAGACGTGACCGATGGCCAGTCTCGTTTTCTCGCTTCCCTCTTGGTTATGCCCCGCGTATATGCTCGTTGATGCGGTGCACCGAGAGAAAAAGTTTCCTTGATTCAATGAAATTTCCTTGAAATCTCAACCTATGAAACATTTCTTCGAGGTCAATGAAACAATATCCTTAAGTTAATATTATATTTTCTTTGAACGATGTCATGAACCAAATTATAGGTTATGTCCAACAAGTTTTTGGTTACGTACCACAGTACTTAGATATGTTCACCAATAACTTGGATGGTTTAACCAATGATTATCTTCTTGATTTGACTTGACTTAACTATGACATAATAAATCAGCTTGCGCGAGAAACACCAATACGACTTGTCGCGAATGGGCCAAACGTTGACAGACCGGGTGCCGTCAGGCATATCGTTTCTTTAAATCAAGGAGATCATGTCTTTGAAATTCAAAGAAATATTTCATTGAAATCAATGAAAAAAATTCAATCCAACCCATTTCTTTGGGATCAAGAACATTTTTTCTCTCGGTGTGGATGGCGAATGGTCCACACGGTACGGCGCCTTAACCCTTGGTTCACGATGGAGTGGGCTCGATTGCAGGCATCGCCGTTGCTCTCTGTATCTATGGCTCATTGGATCATGACTTTGGTGCGTTGGGCGGTGGACGCGATAATCGATGGTAATTAAGATTGGGGATATGAGGACTGGATTTGCGGGTTTCTAGAAGAGGTGGGTAGGACGTTTTGTAGGCAGTTATAGGAGTAACGGTAGGTTTGGATAGTAGGAGATTGCAGTTTTCTTGTTTGAGAATGGCAACATGCAAGGAGGATCGACATGATCAATTTCAGCAGATTTTGTTGCACCGACACTGTAATCGTAGGGCAATTTAGGATCGTTTTCTGGATTCCCAATGGAATGCGCTTCGCGTGTGGCCGTTGGAATCATGAAGGATGATTCACACTGTCAGGCGACTTAACCCTCTATAGGCTTTGACATTGTGGGCTGGATTCACTTGTTTTCCTTGCGTTCTCTCTGGCTTTGATCATGACTTTGATGTGATGTTGAAGTTAAAAAAATTAGAAAAAAATTAGAAAAAAATTAATTCTGGTTAACCCAAATTATGAAATAGGGTATAAAAAGTCATCATCGCAATTAATTGTTATGGTGACTTTTTATACCTAATTTCATCATTTGGGTTAAATAGAATTAATTTTTTTTCGGAATTTCGTCGCATTCCAACGATGCAAACTTCGACATCATGTTTGATGCGTTGGGTGGCAAAGACGATAATCGATGACAATTATGTTCTTGATGGATGACGACTGGATTTACGAGTTCTAAGCCAAGATGCATAAGACATTTCGCAGCCAGTTTCGAGTAACGGTATCTGCCGAGTAGGAAATTGAAATGTTCTCGGCCGCGAGTATTGCAAGGATGATCCACGATCAACTCCACTGATTTTGTTGCACATAAACACTGTAATCGTGGGTACCAAGCCTCGAGCATGTTACTTAGCACCTGCAAGTTCACGACAGAGCGAGTTTGATTTCCTCGCGGTTCGCGAGGGAATCAAACCCGACTTCGATCATGACTCCTTTTCGTTCCTCTCGATACAATCCGGCGTCTGCATCACGATAATCCACAAATAATTATGCCTTCCAGGGTCGACGGCTGCGTATTCGCGAATTTAGTGCTAAGATACATGGATAAGAAGTTGCGCGGGGCAGTCACGAGTAACCGTATATAGCTGCCGACCAGGAAATGAAAACTCTCCCGGTTAAGAATTTCAATAACGATCATGCGGTGATCAATCCTGCTTGGATTCTGTTGCGCAAACACTGTAATCGCTCCGAACGAGCCGCAAGTATGTTGCCACTGATAAAAATCGCGAGTAACGCGTCGCTTCGTCGATATAGACGCAGAGTCACTTGATCGACTGGACCAGTCGAGTGATCAAGAAATCGCGTCTGTCGATGCAATTAGCCATCGTTACGTGTCGAGGATTTCGCCGACACCACCGACAACTAATTCGTCGCTGCCCGCTGGTCCCGTCGGTCCGGCTGTCCCGACGCGTCACTCGTGAACTCGAATTCTCGATCCCCGCGATTAAGGTAGTCCTTGCGAATAATATTCATTTCGCATAAATTCGCGAAATTTGGGGGAGAATTGCAAACATTTCTCGGTGGTATAAAAATCTGAAAAAATTCACGCACATTGAAGGTACTGTAAAGATTAATTTTGCATAATAATAATTCGAAAGTGTTTTTAACAAATTGATGAAAAAAACAATTGTTTAACAAATATTTCGATGACCCAAGATTTTTTTTTCATGAAAATGATTCCTTCGTTTTTCCGAATACGTATGAATTTTTTCAGATTTTGTGAAAATTCAATATGAACTGTAAAATCTGAAAAAATTCATACGTATTCGGAAAAACGAAGGAATCATTTTCAGGAAAAAAAAATGTTGGGTCATCGAAATATTTGTTAAACAATTCTTTTTTTCGTCAATTTGTTAATAACATTTTCGAATTATTATTATGCAACATTCATCTTTTCAGTACCTTTAATGTGCATGAATTTTTTCAGATTTTTATACCAGCAATTCCCTCCCAAATTCCTCGAATTTATGCGAAATGAATATTATTCGCAAGGACTACCTTAATTGGTAGAAAGCGCAGCCTCGATCGACGGCAAAACATACGTGTTTTACCGATCATATGCGCGCAAATATATATGTTAGACATCAGCGATATATATCGAGTTTACGGGGTTATCGATACGGAAAGTGGAAACGGCTCGAGACGCGAGCGAATGAAACCCCCGCGGGATTCGCAATACCAGCGGTGCGCCGGGTAATTTATGCAATACCGGCGTGTGTTTTACCGCGCGCGCTATGAACCGGCGGAAAGCGAGGAATCGATCGCTCGATCGAGCGATCGATCGGTCTGCATATAGCGCCCGGCACGGTCAGACGGACCTCGCGTTTCAATCATCGAGTACAATGTTCGACTTCGATGAATCCGCGCGCGCGCGCATCTCAACCGCGGGCAATCGACTCGGGAAGGGTTCTCGCCAACGCGGTGTGGAAGAATCCAATCACTGTGGTTTATTATGTGACGCCGAGTGCGTATTCGTACACGGCTGTTTCGACGGTTGCACCGGACTTGGGTGGCCCTCCTGGAGTCATTAGCGAAAATGCTGTGATGTAAAAAATACTGCTTCGTGAAGTGGTATAATTTTGGTTTTTTGGTTGTTTGTATCGTTTATTGGGTCTGATCCGTTATTTCGGATCAGGTAAGCGGAAACGTGAATTCTGTTGGTTTGCCTGGCGTAGCGATGAAATTTAAACGATTTTCTTGGATGTGAAAAAGAAACATGATTTTCTTTACTTTTTTCGAGGAATAATTATTGCATTCATTTTTTCTAAAAAGAAATATTGTGTTGATTTTTTTTTATTATTGTATTAATTTTTTCTAAAAAGAATTATTGTATAGATTTTTTCTGAAAAAAAATTATTGTATTAATTTTTTCTAAAAAAGAAATAGTGTATTAATTTTTTCTAAAAAAGAAATATTGTATTGATTTTTTCTGAAAAAAATTATTGTATTCAATTTTTCTAAAAAGAATTATTGTACTTATTTTTTCTAAAAAATAAATATTGTATTGATTTTTCTGAAAAAATTATTGTATTCATTTTTTCAAAAAAAAAATTATTGTATTCTTTACAAAAATAACCATTCTTTTATTTTTTCTGGACAAAATCTTTCAATCAACAAGATTTCTTTTTGCGAATTGCTTCCTTCGAAACTGTTGCATGAAAACACTTTCCATGTAGAAAAAAAAAAACATTCCACCCACTGTTTTGTGGCCAGAAATTTCCATTTTGACTCCAATCCTCGCCATGTCGAAATTCGCGAAATCCCTTCGCGGACGGCGCGAGCTCTTTGTGCCACATCCAAATGGGATATTCGCCCGGCAAAAATGGGAGCACTTTGCGGTGCATCGATAGCCGCTGCCGCGGGAATATAAGAATATCCCGAGAACAATAAAGCTCGTCGATTGTATTGCAATACTCGTATAACTCGTGCCCGAGTGACACCACGAAATAATGTATTATTGTGAGATCGAAGTGGAGCGAAGGAGGAAAGAAAGTGAGGAGCCAGGAGGAGGACGAGAAGAAGAGGTGTGACGTGTGGGGGGGAGGACGAAGTGAGAGTACCGGACCACCAAGGTTCGCCCGGGCAAGACGTATAGTACACCATATATTACTCATGGAGGGAATAATCTCTCGATATCTTCGAAGAGGTGTCCGAACGTGCTTTAATCTCGCCCTCGTTGAAAGGGTTGGCCCATTCGTTGTCGAAGCCGAGGCGCAACGGCGTGTATATATATATAATCGTCTCGCATACCTAGGACGCGGTGGTAAAGATAACAATACGTGAGACCTCGTATAACGAGACGAGCTCGCTCGCCGTTCGGTTTTCTCCGGGCGGCCGGCGACGCCGTCTCGAGAGCTTCATTCCCGTGGATATATAGTCGCGGCTCCACAGCGCACAACGTGAAAACGTCATTCGTTGCGAGAGAGGGAGACGAAGAGAGAGAGAGAGAGAGAATTCCAGTCGAGAACGAGTGACGATAAGAATTTACGACCACTTCGGACAGCCCCGGACCTCTTCTAATCCGTCGACGTTCAGGACGAACTGCTTTTTCTCTTATTCCCATTTCACCGTTTTTTTTTTTTTTTTTCGTTTTTTTTTGCTTTGACCCTGTCTCTATGTGCGTAGATATTTTCCAACGAGACTACGTCCTCGGAATGGTCCCTTTGATATCGTTTTTACTGTACCAGAGATCCCCATCCTCGCTGTGGACTGAAAGATAAAAGGGACGAAAGGATCCCTTTACGATCAAAATTGGTGACCGTCCGTGACTTCGATTAATTTGGGCGTCACAGGGCGACGCGTGCGAAGCCCTTGAAAGAGAAAAATGGAAAAGCCAGCCTACGACCTACGCAACATATTTCGCGGAGCCCACGTTACGATAACGCCGATGACATATTTTTTTGTAAATAAAATTTAATTTTTTAATAAAAGGAAGTAGAGATGGAAAGGTGAATTTTTCATTTTTACTCCTTCTGATTTAATCCGAGAGAATATAACTTTAATCGATACCGACGTTTCACATTTTTGAAGCACCTTATTAAAAAAAAATCATTTTTCTCATTTTCTCGCAGCGAAAAAAATGCGTGATCGACCCAAGAAAATAACGCCGAGGACATATTTTTTTCTAAATAAAATTGAATTTTTTAATAAAACAAAGTAGAGATAGAAAGGTGAATTTTTAAATTTTTACTCTTTCTGATTTAATCCGAGAGAATATAAGTCCAATCGATACCGACGTTTCACATTTTTGAAGCACCCTATTAAAAAAAAAAAAAAACAATTTTTCTCATTTCCTCGCAGCGAAAAAAATGCACAATCGAACCAAGAAAATCCACCGTTGCGGGCGAGAAAATGAATATTTAGTCGAACGAAACGAATATTTGTTCGAACGCGAACGAACCGAATATAAATACTTCAGCTAAATATTTGCGCTTTCCCTCAGCCATCCGAGCGCCGCGCGACAAACGAGTGGCAAACAAAAGTCGCAAATGTTCTCGGCGGGCGAGGAACGAAAACCACAAAAAACCATCAATCGCAAACATTGTTACAACCCTGGGCGCAATCACACACGGAGACCGGAGTGAAACGTGAAGACTCGGCGACTCGGAGGTCCCGCGGTATATGATTCGGTGCGCAGTCGGCGAGGCGAAAAGTGGGCGAAGATAAAAAGCCGCAGGTCCGCGTCCGGCGCGCGTTGGAATAATGGAAAAACGATTGAGGATCTTTCGTCCGAGCTCGTCTTGCGCGTCCAGCCGTACGCGGGCTCATATTCACAATTTGCTTTTCACAAAGCCAACCAAGTTAATTCGCGTCCGCTTCTTCGTTCTGCTTCATCCGTTGGTGCACGGTCAGCGGGAGATTAATCAAGTCTCTCTCTCTCTCTCTCTCTCTCTCTCTCTTTCTCGCTCGTCCAGAGCGCGGCAGTAGCCTCGCTACTGCTGCACGTGCTACCAGCGATTCTCTATCTTGATGGGAGAGCCTCACTCTGATCAGCCCGCACGCATCTCGAGTCATTTCTCGCTGGTCCTGCGTTGTCAGTATTGTGCGTACTGTTGCCGCTATTCGGCTCGAAGATGACCGACGAATTCGTGCTTCGTTTGGGCGATTCAGGATCGGCTAAGCGTGGAGCCGAACTATCGTGAAAAGTACCGGTTGCGAGGGGAGTGACGAGAGAATAAGAGAGTTCCGAGGGAACTCGAGGAAATTGAAAGGCGAGAATAAACATCGGGGAAATCAAGAAATAGATTCTCCAAGAGGGCCAACGAAATTCTTCCGAAGATATCATGTTTTATTCAACAATTCAATTTTGTCAAATATTCAATTTTTTAAAATATTCAATTTTATTAAAAAATCCAATTTTATTCAAAAATCCAATTTTTTTTTTCAAAAATTCAATTTTATTTAAAAAAATCCAATTTTTTTCAAAAATTCAATTTTATTCAAAAATTCAATTCTATTCAAAAATTCAATTTTATTCAAAAATTCACTTTTATTCAAAAATTGATTTTTATTCAAAAATTCAATTTTTTTTTCAAAGATTCAATTTTATTCAAAGATTCAATTGTATTCAATTATTCAATTGTATTCAAAGATTCAATTGTATTCAAAGATTCAATTGTATTCAAAGATTCAATTTTATTCAAAGATTCAATTTTATTCAAAGATTCAATTTTATTCAACGATTCAATTTTATTCAAAGATTCAATTTTATTCAAAGATTCAATTTTATTCAAAGATTCAATTTTATTCAAAGATTCAATTTTATTCAAAGATTCAAATTTATTCAAAGATTCAATTTTACTCAAAGATTCAGTTTTATTTAAAGATTCAATTTTTCTCAAAGATTCAATTTTATTTAAAGATTCGATTTTATTCAAAGGTTCAATTTTATTCAAAATTTCAGTTTTATTCAAAGTTTCAATTTTATTCAAAATTTCAATTTCCTTCGAAGATTCAATTTTCATTAAAAACTCAATCTTTTCAAAAATCCAATTCTATCTCGAAAAAAATATTTTACTGGCGCTATTGAAAGACATACGCCAGCGATTTCGATATTTTACTGTTGCCGCGTACGGCGAAACGGAAGAGAGAAACGATGTATGTATACGATAGCGGAGATATGCCCGGGGCGCTTATGCGGCGACTCCGCGCGTCTCGACCACCGCGTCAGACCCGCTACGAAGGCGCGGGACGGTCAAGCTGGAAGACGCCGCGCGCGCGGAAGACTGTGAATGCTAATACGCGTCGAACGTAGGCGTTGGCGGCACACGGCTCGCCGTGGCAAATTCAATCAAAGCTCTACTATGTGCGTGCCCGAGTCGTACAGCTGAGCTATCTCCGTTACATTCGCGTACCTAGTACGTATACCATGTACTTTGTAACGCCGTGTTGTTCATTGTGCGCTCGCCGTGTTCCTTTCTACGCTCGACGCCGCGGCTTCACTTGTTCCTCTCTTCACATCCACGCGATCTCGGTGTCCGTGAATGTCTTCGCTCTTCTCCATCGTCCGTCTTCCCTCGACGACGCTCACGTCGTTCGTCCGTCTTTCGACTCAGCTTCTTGCACTTTAGGCGTCTTGTTCAGCGATTCACGCGGATTTGCGGTCTGTACAGAATGATGAAAAAAAAAAAAAAAAAAAAAAAACGCCGGAACCGCTTTACCGATTTCGCTGAAATTCAATACCAAACAACATTAAACGTGTCTTTATTTATGATGAAGTATATAGCTGAATCGTCGAACTTTTACGAAAGTTAGAGCGATCACGCCATTTTTTTGAAAAATTTAAAATTCGATAAAATTTGTATACATGGATATATTTAATTTTTAAAATGTGTGAATTACAGAGGATTTAATACTCTACTTGCGTGCCAATTTTTAGCTCGATCCATATTTTCTAGACCACTTTTCTCGACGTTTTAGGTGATTCTGAGTATGTTAACATGAAAATCTCGAAAAAAAAATTGTCACGAAAACAAAGCTTCCTCTATGAGGAAGCAAAAAATGAAAAAATGTCCTTTCAAACAGTTATATTTTTTTCGTATAATTGAGTAGCATATTCGCGACAGGCTGCGGCAAAAATATACGCAGATTTTATCCTCGTTCCAACCGCATGTTTATCGCTCCCGCGCGCGGCGCACCAGCCAAAACTCATTCGAAGTGGTGCAGCCGCGGGGCAGCCCGCTTCATGAATTAGCCGAAAAATATACGGCGCGTATATCCCGCTAATTCGCGAGAATAACGAGTCAATTTAAAATCCGGGATTTGTCACCGAGGAGCCCGCATTCTTTTTCGTAACGAGGCGGAGTAAAAAGCGAGCGAGGCGAAAGAGGAGAGAACGAGTGCGCGCGAGGCGTGCGATAATCCGCGCGCTCCGGATTCCCGGAGTCTCCGCGCTATTGCGCGCGCTCGGCGCGCGGAGCGGGGTTAACAACCGAAATAAAGGGTGACACCGGAGGGTCACGCGGGGCGCTCGGTCCGGTTGAGGAAAAAATAAAGGGGCGAGCGGGATATAAGGCGAGAAATGGAGAGAAGGATAGTCGGGTGGAAAGACGCGTAAAATGTATATGGGGCATTCCGCACCGGTTTCACCTGGGCCTGACCCTTTTGACCCTTTGGATTGGGCCCACAATTTTTTATATGGTTGTCATGACTCTCAATAGCGTTCCACATTTTTTTCATTTTTTTCCGACAAAATTTAAATTGTCAACAATTTTTGAGAACTCAAATATCGATCACCGATCTTTAAAAATCTGAAAAAAATCTGAAATTCTGTCGTATCTTAAAAAATCTTTGACACAACATATTTTCGAATTTTTTGTGATTTGGCGATCGATGTTTGTTTTCAAAATTCATGTGACATTTTTCAAAATGACAAAAAAAAATGTTGGCTGCTTTAAAGAGTAGCGTCTGGTAATATAAAAAATGGCGGGCCCGTTCCGAAGGGTCGAGGGTCAGACCCTGGTCGAGTCAGTGTATACGGAATGCCCCGTATCTACATATATCTACACACGCACACGGGCGAAAATTTTTTACTCTCCGTGAAGAAGCGTCTCAACTCTTTTCTCGAGAGGAGAGGAGGAGGAGCAAAAAAAAAAGAAGAATAAGTAAGAGAGCGCACTACAGTGTAGGACTACTCTCTAGCGGGCAGGCGCGGCGATCCAATAAACACGCGAGTTTATCGAGCTGTTATGCCAGTCGCTCGCTTATCTCCCGAACACCCACTTAAACTCCGGCTCCGGCGAGAGAGCCCGGCGAGGCTTCGCCAGTTCCAGGTGAGACGGGCCACGTGAAAAACCTCACACGTCGTCCTGCGCAGCGGCGGACGGAGGGCGAAATAATACACGGTAGACGCGCGCGCGGTCAAATCCGCGTGCGTCGCGCGCGAAATATCCAGGGGATATCGCGCGGAGCGAGAACGGCCCCGAGAAATCGGCAACGATTTTTCCAAAGAGCAAAAAGCCACTCGCGTTTCTTCGTCTCTATAGGGGATGCGCGGGTAAAATGGGACATGCGGGCAAAATGGGACGGCATTTTTTTTAGTTTCGATTATTTTTGCGGACAAAATGGGACAGAATCCATTTCGGGAAAATCCCATCTACACGATGCCCTTTAATGCAACTAAGTGGAATATAATTTTTTTTTACATTTTGAGTGTTTCAAGCAATTTGGCTTTTAAAAAATCACTTTAAAAATATTTTTAAATATTTCACTTTAAAAAATATTTTTAAATATTTCACTTTAAAAAATATCTTTAAATATTTCACTTTAAAAAATATTTTTAAATATTTCACTTTAAAAAATATTTTTAAATATTTCACTTTAAAAAATATCTTTAAATATTTCACTTTAAAAAATATTTTTAAATATTTCACTTTAAAAAATATTTTTAAATATTTCACTTTAAAAAATATTTTTAAATATTTCACTTTAAAAAATATTTTTAAATATTTCACTTTAAAAAATATTTTTAAATATTTCACTTTAAAAAATATTTTTAAATATTTCACTTTAAAAATATTTTTAAATATTTCACTTTAAAAATATTTTTAAATATTTCACTTTAAAAAATATTTTACATATTTCACTTTTTTAATGTATTTTTTTTTAAATATTTAACTTTTTTATATAAAAAAAAAGTTTTTTGTGATTTTTATATAATCATGACTAATGATGTAGAGTATTTAAAAAAACACAAATTCTCGAATTTGGAGGTTTGTCCCATTTTGCCCGCACTTTTTTTTTTTTGCTGATGCTCAAAATTATTGGAATTGAATTTTTGTATGAAAAGTAATAAAAATACACTTTGCTGTTATCATCTTAAAACCATTTTTCGCTTAAGCATCCCATTTTGCCCACACATCCCCTACCCGCGAGTCGCGAGTCGCGTCCTTGCGAGATAAAGGCCAGAAGGCCCCGCGCGACAGACACGGAGAAGAGCGGAGTATCTCGCGGACCTCGCGGGGCTAAACTCGTTCTCCGCAGTTTAACGCTTTTGTTGCGCGTTTTGCGTGGCGAGAGCTGAATATACACTCGAAAGCGCTCGAATCGTTTTATTTATTTGCTTGTTCGTTTTATTTTTTTTTTTTACTTATCTCCTCGCTTTTTGTCCCTCACTTTGCTATCGTTTCATAGCCGCGTGGCTCGGAGATTGTGGGCATTACACGTAGGCATAGAGGTAGACACGGCGTGTACGGGCTTATCGCGGGCCGGTTTAATTTATTCATTCCGAAGATTGGCCCGGAATTTATGAATTGATTCAGCGAATTATTGTGATGGAATCTTAAAGGCATCTCGTTTTCTTCGCTATTTTTCGTGAGTCCTCCGGCGCTTTAACAAATTTATACATTCTTCCCATACGATAAAGTAATCGAACGTTTCGTTTTTTTTTTTTTTTTTTTTTTTTTTTCGGGCCGTCTTTTTTCTGAGGATAATTCTAATTTATGTCTTTCTCGTTTGTTACAGGTAAGTGCGAGGGGGAATTTTGTCGAGCACACGGGCGTCACGACGTTTTGTCGCTGGATTTTCTGTGCCGCACGAGGAGAGCCGAACGCCCCGCGCACGTATTTATTAATTTATCTAATATATTACGCTCCTCGGAACGAGTTCGTCCCGCGCGCTGGCCACTCAAACCTGTTTAGTATGTGTTTAACGCGAGAGCGCGGAATCCCATCGTTCAGCCACGGAAATTCGCGAAATGTGAATTTTTAATTACTCGCGAACAAATTTGCATCGCAATTTCCATGCAAATCCTTCTCTAATCACGACATTGCGATCATAACTCAACGCCGAACAGCAGTATATGACTATCGCAATTTTGTCATTACGAGCTAATTTTCTCGAAAAAAAATAGAAATTCTAAACGCAGTTTAAGATTCCACTATAATTTTATTAATTACCGCGTAAATATATTTATTCAATATTTAGTCAGATTAGTCGACGATCAACTCGGTTACAGGACTCAACATAAAAAATCGCTTCATCCGGTTGACGATAAATTATAACAATTTAAATAATACAAATTAGGAAAATTAAACAAGTCTTACCAAGAATATTGACTATTAATCGTACATATTAAACGGAATGAATTAATGCTTTTCGAAAGAATCGTCCTCGATATAATTCGAACGATCATAATTCAACTCCAATCAGCAGTATTTATAACTATGGCAATTTTGTTATTACGAACTAATATTGAAAAAAAAAAAAAAAAATTCTAGAGGCCGTTTAAAATTTAACTTAATTTGATTAATTACCGCATAAATATTACAGTATTAATCAAATATTTAGTCAAATTACCCGAAGATCACTCGATTATACAGGTCACAACATCCCCCATGGAAAAAAAGTATATTTAAAGTATAGTCAAAAGTATATTTTTGAGTATAATAAATATACTTTTTACGAAAAATTATCGATGTCGAATATACTTTTTGGATTATACTTAAAAATTATATGTTATGGCACATATAATTGAAATATACTTCCCATATATTCAGCATGTATTTAAAATGTATAATAAGTATAAAATATATATTTCAACTATATTTTGTATATATTTTTGAATATAACGAAAAATATATTTTTCACTACACTTTTTTCCATGGGGTATAAAAAAACTTTCCGTCCTGTTGACGACGAATAAAAATAATTTAAATAATATACAGACGAAGAGAGCATTAAACGTCATGCATTAAGGTTTCCATAAGAATCCGTCCCCGATATCTCGTCGCGAGAGGATCGCCCGACAGGATTTCATCCGATCGCGCGGGGTCCCGCGTGGCCCCACCTCAGCGATCGCGGACGGGCCCCCTCGGCTCGACTCCGCTCTAAGTATGTTTATCCGCATGTTTTATGCCCCTCCCGCAATAATGCGATTCGCATATCGCATCAACAAGGATCGTGTTTTCGTTTTGCGCCGCTGCTGCGGAGGAGAGCTTTGCCTCGGCCCGGGGACGAGTGCGCACGCTGTGCCGTTGCCGGTTGTAGTCGTTCGTCGTCGTAATCGAACCTCGTAGTAGTACCACCTATAATACGCGAGAGGCTCCGTGCGTATGCGTAAGGATAGAGCGCCGAGAGTCCCGCCGCTTGCAGACAAGACGCTCGTGATTTTTATTTTCATTTTTTATATTTTTTTAAATTTTTTCCTTCCCCCGTACATTTTTTGCATATCCATTCATTTTTTTTTTTTCAATTTTATTTCCGCTCTCCTGCATGTGTCTTTCTTTTTCTTTTTTTTCCGTGTGTATGCGTAAGGATAGAGCGCCGCGAGTCCCGCCGCTTGCAGACAAGACGCTCGTGATTTTTATTTTCATTTTTTATATATTTTTTATTTTTTCCTTCCCCCGTACATTTTTTGCATATCCATTCATTTTTTTTTTCAATTTTATTTCCGCTCTCCTGCATGTGTCTTTCTTTTTCTTTTTTTTTCCGTGCGTATGCGTAAGGATAGAGCGCCGAGAGTCCCGCCGCTTGCAGACAAGACGGTCATGATTTTTATTTTTATTTTTTATTTTTTCCTTCCCCCGTACATTTTTTGCATATCCATTCATTTTTTTTTAAATTTTATTTCCGCTCTCCTGCATGTGTCTTTCTTTTTCTTTTTTTTCCGTGTGTATGCGTAAGGATAGAGCGCCGCGAGTCCCGCCGCTTGCAGACAAGACGCTCGTGATTTTTATTTTCATTTTTTATATATTTTTTATTTTTTCCTTCCCCCGTACATTTTTTGCATATCCATTCATTTTTTTTTTCAATTTTATTTCCGCTCTCCTGCATGTGTCTTTCTTTTTCTTTTTTTTTCCGTGCGTATGCGTAAGGATAGAGCGCCGAGAGTCCCGCCGCTTGCAGACAAGACGGTCATGATTTTTATTTTTATTTTTTATTTTTTCCTTCCCCCGTACATTTTTTGCATATCCATTCATTTTTTTTTAAATTTTATTTCCGCTCTCCTGCATGTGTCTTTCTTTTTCTTTTTTTTTCCGTGCGTATGCGTAAGGATAGAGCGCCGAGAGTCCCGCCGCTTGCAGACAAGACGCTCGTGATTTTTATTTTCATTTTTTATATATTTTTTTATTTTTTCCTTCCCCCGTACATTTTTTGCATATCCATTCATTTTTTTTTTTCAATTTTATTTCCGCTCTCCTGCATGTGTCTTTCTTTTTCTTTTTTTTCCGTGTGTATGCGTAAGGATAGAGCGCCGAGAGTCCCGCCGCTTGCAGACAAGACGCTCGTGATTTTTATTTTCATTTTTTAAATATTTTTTTATTTTTTCCTTTCCCCGTACATTTTTTGCATATCCATTCATTTTTTTTAAATTTTATTTCCGCTCTCCTGCATGTGCCTTTCTTTTTTTTTTTTTTCTTCAAATTTTTCTTCGCTTCGTTTCTTCGTTTCGCATGTGCAACGTTCGATCAGCGAGCTCGGGGATATCCGCCGCTATATATATTCGATAGCGATTATTCACAGGACGTAAGGAATAATATTCGTTTATTTATCGTCGCGACATCTGTGCACTTTGTACTTGTCCGCGCGAGCGCGGATCGCGCGGGGTACCTTCGGGCATATTACTGTAGCATATATGCAGCCGGCGGACCCGGAGCATTTGTACGGACGTACGGACGTACGGACGTACCGCTCGACGTACGAGAAAATGCGCGCGCGTGTGTACCGAGAGCGGCGCACTCGCTCAGAAAACTGTTACTCGTTGTATTCGCTAGAAAGCAACACTCGGTTCCCTTCGCCGCGCTACAACGTTTCGCCGCATGCATATCCCAGCCTCAGAGTCTCTCGCTCTCTCGGTCTCGTCCCCTTCGCCTCGGCTCTCGCGTTCGTTGTCCGGCGCAGCCCACACGCGGGCAAAAATTTTGCCGGGGACTTTGCGCTTTGCCTTTATGCCACGTCGCGAGCCGCGCGCACATGCAGCCTCTTCGTATTCCTCGCAGGGCGAGAGCAGCGCCGATGGACGCGGAGAACGAGAACCGCAAACGCGAAGTGAGGTAGCCGAGGCGCTTCGGCCAATAAACGCCGCATTCGTACGAGCCGAACGCGCGTTCCGATATTGCGTTTGCATAAATATGCGATTTTCGTGACGACTAGCAAGACGCAGGTTCGACGGCAGCAACAGCGAAGCGCGGATGCGCTTGTCACTTCCGCGTACGCGGAACCGTGATGGAAATTTTATTTTCCGAGGGTTAAAAAGACGTCATTTTAACTCTCGTTTTAATTTAAGGAACGGATAGTTTGGAGACCGAAGTTTTAACGAGCGGCAGCGCAGAGACTTCGTTTTCTGTTTGCTGGTTAAATACACTTGGGAAATCGTGTTTTGCGGTTGCGGGTTATATTTTTTCGAAATTAGAGCGTGGAGTCGATACTGACGCAATTATTATTATTATTGTCGTTTTTTTAATGAGTGTATAATTAAATTTGAAAATTATCAAATTTAAATCGTGAAAATTAATTTACGTTGCATTTTTTCATGAATTTTGCTTTTATTTTAGGGGCTCGCCATAATAAGCGACGAATGTGGTATCAGAAAATGTGTAGGACGGAAGGCAGAGAAGCTGAATGGATGGATTTTTTTACCCGCTTTTGTACTTGTGAAATTAATTCACAGCGGTCGTGGGTAAAATAAACATTCAGCGGCAAACATGTAATTCAATGTAATGAATTACAACTCATGGTTTCATCTTCAACTAAATATTTAATCAAAATTTGAAACGATGGGTTCTCAGAACGCATTTTTTTTTTGTCCAATATTTTTTTTATTTCAACGAGAAATGCGAATCTAAGCCAGAGAAGCGGAAAGAGATGACAAATAAATTTGTCCGAAAGCGGATGTAGAAATCCAGCCCCCCTCTGCCCGTCTCCCTATGGCACGCGCTTTTGAAACGGATGCCCATTAATTTACAGAGCTCGGACTCACGACGTGGAAGTTGCATCGCGGCCGTTTCTGCACCAAGTTGACCAGGGTTCGACGCATTCCTACGCGATGACACGACAATCGCGAGGACCAAAAAAAAGTGAACGAACATTCCCGCGGAAAAAATAGTATTAAAAAAGTATTTCTGTAGTTCCAGCTTCTGAGTATCCGTCGCAATCAACTGGAACGATGATCACAAAAATTTCGACTATAAAGCATCCGCTCCGCCGTCCAAGCGTCAGTCTCTATCTCCTTGTAGTTGTGACAGCATCAATATGGAATTATTTAAGAAACTGATGATTGCTGTCGGTATGACTACGGCTTCGAGTCAAAAAGTTGATTTTATTCGAACCGTCGAAGTATCCAAAGTATGTCGTATTGGCCTGAAAAATACTCATTTCACACTCAAAAAAATTGAATCCACAATCACAGAAATATGATTTTAGAGTACAATTTGCGACTTGTAATAGAAATACGACGTCAAAAACTGAAATTTTTAAAAAACCTACAATTGACGAATCGTCTACCCTAAGTATTGAAAAAATGCTAGTTTTTGACCTCAGATTTCCATCACTAGTCGCAAATTGTACCCTAAAAAAATATTCCTGTGATTGAGGCTCCAATTTTTTTGAGTTTGAAATAAGTATTTTTCAGTTCAATACGACATACTTCGAATACTTCGACAATTCATACTACAGAATTCACGTTTGGCACACGACGACCAGTAGGTAATTACAAAGCCGCACAGAAGTTCTCGCCCCTTGATCCCGCGCCGCATCCGGAAAGTCGTGTATCAAAATGGTGTGCGTAAGAGTGGCGACGGTGATTCATAAAATTGGCGGACTGAATCGACGCCTCTCGCGTTTTGCCGTCGCTCGTCTCGAGCGAGGCAAAACGCGTTCCTCATACTCATCTTCGGTGAACTCGGCGGCTCCTCGCCCGCGAGGATCAGGAATAACCCCTCGAAGGAGATTTTTGCCCGGGGGATACGGTGTGCGAGGTGTACAACGAGTTTCAATGTCGATGGGAGTCGTGAACTCACTCTCGCGGGCTCCGGCGTCTCTCTCGTCCTCCGTCCCGCACCGCTCGGGACTCTAGCGAAGCGGCAGCCGAGAACGAAGCTGCTTCGTTTCTCGCACGCTCGGCGCGCGGAGAGAACCCGGCGAGCTCGAGGTGCCCCGGAGGAGGAGGAAAGGAGCGGAGCCGAGGAAAAAACGAGGTCCAAGGAAATAAGAGGAGAAGTTCTGAGGTCAGTCGGGGGCCGAGCTCGGGGGGGGGGGGGAGGAGAGGCTGCAGCGCCGCAGCGAGAGTCAGAGGCGAACGCGACTAACCGGCCGAGGAGATGAGGAAGAAGAAGGAGGAGGAGGAGGAGGGGACGGAGACGAAGAAGAAGTGGAAGAGGAAGAAGGTGATCGCGCCCTGTATACAAGTGACCCCTGTTTTGTGGAGGAAACACTTCGTGCACTCAAAACGAATTTATTCAAACAACGGGCTGGCTCAGAAGGGTACTGGGAAAATGAAGATCCGCACCGTCTTGGTGGGCAAAAAAAATTATGGTACCTCTTCAAAAAATTAGTGGGCTAAATATCTCGGATTTTCGATATAAGTATTATTGCGTTATTAGCTCTCTAAAAAAAATCGCAAGAAAAAAATGTTCGATTTCGTAAAATTTGATGACCGTGTCCAATGGGAAATTTCCTGGTGATTCCAAAAAGCACCGTTTGCCAGAAAAATCAAAAAAGTATACTATAAAAATTCGAAAAACGATTTCACACTTTTTTCGAATTAACTTCAAGTCATTAATAGTTTGTGAATCCATGACATTTTTTTATTCTGTTTCAATTTCCGGCGGGACAATTGATTTTCCATTTTATTACAGTCCCGAACGTTTTTGCATTCCCATTTGCGAGGGAAAGCGAGGAAAAAAAATCAATTGTCCGCGAATCAACCCGGACAATCCAAATTCGTTCCATTTTCTTCATACCTCAAAAACGCAGCAGTGTAGAAACTCGGCAGAAACCCACACATTTTCCACCGTACCGATTTTCGCCAAGCCCCTTCGCAGCTCCACTTCCATTACATACCCACGGTGTTTTCCATCGGTTCATCCGTGTCGAATCGTCCGATCATAGGCAAAAAACGTGCTATTACCGAGGCCCACAGAGAGCCGCCTGTTGCCCGATGTGGCCACTCCAGCCACTTTTCTCTCTCATAGAAAACACAATTGGTGTGTCATATCGCAACACTGGACGCTGAATTTGTCGTCGTTGAACCGAGTTAAAAAAAAAACACACACCTTCCTTCGTGTATATCGCACGCTTTCTACGTGATCCGCAGCCGCCACTCGCTCACTTTTGTGTCCATAGGAAACTCCAGAGCGCGTCTAACAACACGAGGCGCGGTTTACCCGCGTTCGCTTCCGGCTGCGCCGTGATGAAATCGTCCCGGCGCAATTTCTCCGGTTTCAGAGCCGCCGCCGCCGCCGTCGCTGCGAAGCCTCGAACGAGATTTCTCGAATACTAAAATAACACAGCGCGTATCTCATAACCTATTCATCCGAACCCAACCGCGCGTCCCGCTGTCTCCATGAAGACACCCGACCCAGTGAGGAAAACCGCGGTCAAGCGGTCAGCTTCACCGTCGCGGCTACCCGGTGTTACCTTCAGAGGTGCGAAGCACCTCCTACGCATTCTCGTCACTGAAATCACCGCGCATACCGATCCGGAGTTGTTCCTGGTGTATCGTGCACCACACACACGATCCATGATGGTGAAGTTTGCATCGTTGGAATGCAACGAAATTCAGAAGAAAAAAAAATGAATTCTAATTAATACAAATGATGAGAATATAGGTATAAAAAGTCATCATGGCAACTAATCGCTATGATTAATTTTTATACAGAATTTCATAATATGGGTTAACTACACCGAGAGGAAAAGTTTCCTTGATTCAATGAAATTTCCTTGAAATCTCAACCTATGAAACATTTCTTTGAGGTCAATGAAATAATATCCTTAAGTTAATATTATATTTTCTTTGAACGATGTCATCAACCAAATTATAGGTTATGCCCACCAAGTTTTTGGTTACGTACCATAGTACTTAGATATGTTCACCAATAACTTCGATGGTTTAACCAATGATTATCTTCTTGATGTGACTTGACTTAACTATGACATAACAGATCAGCTCGCGCGAGAAACACCAATACGACTTATCGCGAATGAGCCAAACGTTGACAGACCGGATGCCGTCAGGCATATCGTTTCTTTAAATCAAGGAGATCGTGTCATTGAAATTCAAAGAAATATTTCATTGAAATCAATGAAAAAAAAATTCAATCCACCCATTTCTTTGGAATCAAGGAAATCTTTTCTCTCGGTGTGTGCACCACACACACAATCCATGATGGTGAAGTTTGCATCGTTGGAATGCAACGAAATTCAGAAAAAAATGAATTCTAATTAATACAAATGATGAGAATATAGGTATAAAAAGTCATCATGGCAACCAATCGCTATAATTAATTTTTATACACAATTTCATAATATGGGTTAACTAGATTTTTTTTTTCTTTTTTTTTCGGAATTTCGTTGCATTCCAACGATGCAAACTTCAGCACCATCACAACCCCATCCTATACCCATTCATCCGCAGACACTCACGAGGCGAAGCGGCTCTTTATGGTGGAAACGCGTGTACGGTGTACGAATTCATATGCGACGAGAAGAGCTGCGGTAGCTCCTCGGAATCTCAGAAGGAACCGAGAACACGTTCGCTCCGCGAAGGAACTCGTCTCGGTTCTCCCGCTCGTTTCCTTCTGGCGTTTTGCAGTTGCTGCGCGTTGCCGCTCGGCGCGTCCATTCAATGTCTGCTTTTGCCTCCCTAATACCTAAAGATCCGAATAACAGTGAGCCAACGCACAACATAACACCTCCGCGCGTTATGGCCGCGGGGCCATTGAAGAGACCCTCCGGTTTCCCTCCCCCTTCGTTCTTCCACCCTCCCCCAATTCCCCCCGCACACCATGCATACACATAGCTATTGTCCCACGCGACAATGGATCACTCTGGCGCGCGAGCGAAAACCCGAGTGACCTGCGTATACGCACCCGAACTCCTCCACGTGAACGTGACTGGAGGTTCATGTGTGGATGTGCTGAACACGTGTGCCAGGACACGTCGAAGCGGCTGCCCTCAATGCCGGGACTACTAAACGGCCCGCGCGAGCGGAGATTCTCTGTGTTTTCCTTCCTGAGTCTTACGCCCCGCGCACTCACCATCTTTTTGTTCACGCTCTATATATGGCGGGTTTCAGGAGAGAGCGAAAGCAGAATTTTTTTTTGTTTCTAAGTGTCGATTACGCGGGATGAGCTAGGAGCGAGAAATCTGGGTCTTCTCGGATTGAAAACTCACGACTGGGTTTTTAGGATTATGAGATTGGGATTCAGGTGGAAGGATTTTTTTTTTGTTCTAAGTGTTATAAGTGGAAGGATTTTTTTTTTTTTGTTCTAAGTGTCGATTACGCGGGATGAGCTAAGAGCGAGAAAGATCTGGGTCTTCTGGGATTGACAACTCGCGACTGGGTTTTTCCGATTATGCGATTGGGATTCAGGTGGAAGGATTTTTTTTTTGTTCTAAGTGTTCTAAGTGGAAGGATTTTTTTTTGTTCTAAGTGTCGGTTACGCGGGATTCGCTAGGAGCGAGAAATCTGGGTCTTCTGGGATTGAAAACTCGCGATTGGGTTTTTCCGATTATGCGATTGGGATTCAGGTGGAAGGATTTTTTTTTTTGTTCTAAGTGTTCTAAGTGGAAGGATTTTTTTTTTGTTCTAAGTGTCGGTTACGCGGGATTCGCTAGGAGCGAGAAATCTGGGTCTTCTGGGATTGAAAACTCGCGATTGGGTTTTTCCGATTATGTGATTGGGATTCAGATGGAAGAGTTGGATGTGCAGGTGGGAGCTGAAGTCAGGAATTTTTGTAGCCGATTGTAGCCAATTGATGACATGAGGAGCAGGAAAGTGGAAGCTGAGTCTGGACACTTCTAATGTGGAGCTGGTGCGATGAAGATGATAGAGTAATTCAGGGGAATGTGGATCACTAAATTGGATACTTGGCCTATGGCATATGAAATCCAAGAGACGTGGAAGAGGAGGAAGGAGACGACTCAACTAAAACGTCATAGAGAAACTCGTGTAACATTCTTAAATTTTATATCCAGAACGGTTTGACACCTAAATTACTTCACTGACATCAACACAAGTTGGCGTTCGTAGTTGTGAACTTTTTCGATCACTGATCCATATTCGACCACGCCAGCCCATGTTGACTGGAATTACACTACAAGTGGTACCGGATCTTTCTACGAATGTGCAGCAATTTTTATACTTACAATTTACAAAATTCTTAACGTTCTCTAAACTCAAAAATAGCTGAAAGCTTTGAAGGTGCTCGAAAACGGTACAACGAAAAAAAAAAAAAAACTATCTATCGTTTCCACATTCAGCCGTGGTGCAGCAATTTCTATACTTACAATTTACAAAATTCTTAACGTTCTTCAAACTCAAAAGTAGCTGAAAGTTTTGAAGGTGCTCGAAAACGGTACAAAAAAAAAAAAAAAAAAAAACAATCTATCGTTTCCACATTCAGCCGTGGTTCAGCAATTTTTATACTTACAATTTACAAAATTCTTAACGTTCTTCAAACTCAAAAATAGCTGAAAGTTTTGAAGGTGCTCGAAAACGGTACAACGAAAAAAAAAAAAAAAAAAAAAAAAAAAAACGATCTATCGTTTCCACGTTCACCCGTCTCATTCGCGTCCCGCAGGATCGATTTCGGGACAGCCACAACACCCAGACCCTCTCGAGCTCGAAGGACCTCCAAGAGCGCCCGGGCCACGTGATCCACTCTCGTTTTTCTCCGGCGTTGTTTACTCTGGCGTTGCGACGAGATCGCGAGACCAAGTTGACCCGAATAAATCTCGAGAGTTCTTCATCCTCCTCCTCCTCTTCCCTCGCCCGAAAAAAAAAACGAGACACACTCCTCTGTAGTCAAAACGAAGCGTGACACATCGCAAAGACCACACGCAATTTCTCGGCCGGCTCGTGGACCGACCGACACTTTCGTTACGCAAACCTTCCACAAGGATCCCAACGAGACACACCGAGTCGCGTGAACGAGTCGCGTTCCACACTCCGTTGGGATTCCACCGAGCGGCGTCGATGGACTTGTTGAGCTGTAACGGGACAACGCGTGCTCGGCCGTGTATGAAATCTATCGTGTCCTTCGTTAACTCGAGTTCCGAGCGTCTCCGCAACAAAAAGAGGCTCGCTGTGCTATTGATCGGGAGGAAAAACCCGTTGCGTCGCGTAGCACCGGATCAGATCGTTCTCATTGTTGGTGCGATTGTCTGAGGAGCCTCTGAGATAGAAGGAGAAACGACGACGAAGACGACAAAAAACCAGACCTACTGTTAAATCCGAGCGTCAACACGACAGCCATTGGCACAATCGATACATCGACTCCGACTCGCCGGCACCTCACGTTTTTTGCCACTTAATGCGATTTCAAATTCGTTTGATTAGCCGGATATACGGCGATGAATGAAAAAAAAAAAAAAAAAAACATTAGGTAAAAAAGCAGACGAGGAACCTCGCAGTAATTGGCTCTTCACTCGGCGAGAGCAATGGAAATACTCGGTATATTATACTAACCATTGCTCTATCCTGCCGACAATGCCGAGTGCATGCTACCGATTATTCTCGATTCTTCGTACCGACGTTGCCGCGTACAATGTGCTACAGGGCGATGCAGAATGATTTTGCCATTTTTTGGCGAGCTTTGGGAGCAAAGTTGCTCGGCACACAAATTCGCAATAATTTAATCATTTAATGATGATCACCACAAATTTCGATGAATGGACCAAGTGGATCATTCTGGATTTACCAGCGTCGAAAATCACGTGGCTTTCAATGGTCCATCTATTCAATTCTACCACACCCAAATCTGCAACTATTTCCTCAACCACCAAAAATTCAAGCGAACGAACCAATCGGAGCGTCTTATTTTCCTAACCAGATGAAAATCTGGTTTACCACCCAAATCTGGTTGGTTGGTAAACCATCCGGTTGGTCCACCCAACAAAATTTCCTATGCTCACAATAAAACCATACAACCCATTTTTATTATATTTTAAAATATAATAAAAAACATAAATGATTATATTTCAAAATAAAATATATTATATTTTTAAATATACTAAAAAACTATTTTTATTATATTTATTTATTATATTTTATTATATTTTTATTATATTATATTTATTATAATAAAAAACTATTTTTATTATATTCTGTAATAATTCTTTTTATTATAAAATATAAAAACATTATATTTAATAATAAAAATAATAAAATATAAAAACATTATATTTAATAATAAAAATAATAAAATCTAAAAACCCCTAACTTAGTTCACATTCAGGCTCCACGATCACCACCCAACTGTCAAAACCTTCTGAATCGCCCTGTACATTTATACGCCTAACCCTATCGCACAACCAACCGGGGAATATTCCTTTCCCATCGAGCCATTCCTCAATGCCTCGATATCCTCCGGACGTACGAGTGTATCCCACACGTATCCACCCGGCGTGTATACACCTAGATCCCGATTCTTCCCCCCGGGGGTAGACCACCATTCCTCATCCACTAGGGCCCATATTCTTCGGCCAGTGCCGCGCGCTGCGTCCGTGTGGCGGCGTCGGCCACGAGAGCAGCGCACAAGTAACACAGAGACCAGAGACGACGAGATGCGCTCGCGGGGCGCATCTTTTCGCTTCTCTCTCTCTCTCGATTCTTCGCGGTGCCCCCGCCGAGCGGTGCGCGCGTCGCCTCGCGCGATCTCAACAGCACGATCTCCGAGCGGTTCTTACAGATCGGTACATTGGATCGCGTGCACTCGGCATCGCCCGAGACACAGTGTAGCGCACCGCCCGCGTGTGTACAGCGTGTGCAACGGGCGGCTAGCTCGCCTCGCTATATATACACACACGCCGTGGTACGTATGCCAAAGCGAGACGCGGTGTACACACCGCCCTATACTATACTATCTATTAATTGTCCGACACAGCGCGCGGAAGCCGTGGGCGTCTTTCCCGCTCGACTAATTGCCACGATGAGATATACGCCACGGGAATAATTTCAAGGCTCCGCGGATCACTATCGCGCGGCGGCCTCCTATATCCGTGTGCCCAGCGCGCCGCTCTTCGAGCCAAGCGCGAGGAGGTCTGTTTTGTGCGCCGCGCGGATTATGGTCGATACTGCGGGGCTGGCGGGGCAAAACGGGGTACGTGGGGTAAAAAGAACCCTTTTTTGGATCCCGTGAAAATTTGGGGCACAGTGCAGGGGGCATCCGAATATATATTTTTTTTATAGAAATTTGAGTCTTCTTGGACTTTTTATGGATGCTTCCAGCTTGCTGTGTTGTGATCCTTGAATGCAGCTGTTTTTATGGGTGTTCGAGGATTAAGGTGCACGTCCTACGTCCACTGAGTGCGGATGCACTTGATGGAGTTCGAGATACAACTCACGTGAGGTACACGTCCTGAGTCTCACTTTTAGTATACACCCAGGGAAATCATTCTGATGGGATTTGTTCGAAACAAATAACATTTATGTGAATGAAACAAAAATTTATTTGAATGAAACAAAAATTTATTTGATTGAAACAAAAATTTATTTGAATGAAACGAAAATTTATTTGAATGAAACGAAAATTTATTTGAATGCAACGAAAATTTATTTGAATGAAACAAAAATTTATTTGAATGAAACGAAAATTTATTTGAATGAAACAAAAATTTATTTTAATGAAACAAAAATTTATTTTAATGAAACAAAAATTTATTTTAATGAAATAATTATTTGAATTTGAAAATAATTGAAACAAAAATTTCTTTAATTCAAATAAATGTTTATTTCGTTCAAATAAATTTTATTTGTTTCGACTTGATCCCATCAGAACGACTTCTCTGGGTGTAAAAGATACAAATATAATCAAAGATCATGATGGTCAGTCGGGCTCGGTGTACCAAACGGTGCATTGCCGAATTTTCAGGGTACCCTTTTCGGCGCAAATTTTTATTTTGCCTATGCTCGAAATCGACGATAGAAATCAAGTTTTTAGGTAAAAAGCTGTAAATATTCAGTTTTCGGGTATCGTGATAAAATCCTTCTTCGCTTAGGTGACCCGTTTTACCCCATCCTCACCTGCATATAGCGGGCATGGAATGAGACTGCACTGAATATGCCCGTTCCCACTGTATATACGACTCGTACTTTGGATTGGATTGGATTGAGAACGCAGGGAGTGAGAGAGAGAGAGGGGGAAAGGGAGGGGGAGGAGGATAAGGAGCACGCATAAATCAAGAGATTGATCTGGCGAGACAGACGTACTGACCGGATCGTAACTATATACATCGTTAATGAAGTGGGTCGATGACAAAACGTTAGTTCGAACGGGGCGCAGCGACCGAGCCTTCCTGTCTTCGAGTCGGTGCGGGTGATATCCACGAGATGGAGTGGGCGGCGAAACCGAGTTGCCGGGGATCCGATGATCCCGCTACGCTGCGGAGACACCGGGCGGCTCGGGAGAGTCCGAGACCGAACGATTGGTTTCGTTGATACACACACGCGATGCTATTTGCGGTTTCGTGAAACTTGGACACGTGGGGCTTCAGGAAGCGTTGGTTGGTTCTGGGAGGAGGAAAAAAAAAATTGGGTACGATAGATCGATATGTGGGTGGGGAGAGCTGGAAATAGTATTGATCCTAGTGATTTGCGGGAGGTAAGTCTGAGTCTATTTGACTAAGAGTTTCAAAAAGGTCGAATTTTTAGGGTTTCAAAAAGGTCGAATTTTTGGGGTTTTAAAAAGGTCGAATTTTTTTAGTTGTAAAAAGGTCGACTTTTTTTAGTTTTAAAAAGGTCGAATTTTTTGAGTTTCAAAAAGGTCGAATTTTTGGAGTTTTAAAAAAGTCGAATTTGTTTAGTTTTAAAAAGGTCGAATTTTTTTAGTTTTAAAAAGGTCGAATTTTTGGAGTTTCAAAAAGGTCGAATTTTTGGAGTTTCAAAAAGGTCGAATTTTTGGGGTTTCAAAAAGATCGAATTTTTGGACCTAAGGTTGAACTTAAGGTCGACCTCAAGATCGATATGAACTTGACAAAAATTCGTAGAGTTTTTCTTGGCAAGACCAAAATTTTGTTGACGTGAGAACGAATTTTGGTCTTAAATGTTTTATCGACATTTTTTTCCTCGTTGCTACGGCTTCGATCAAGTTGCGCCCAATTTGCTTGATCGGACAGCTCGCAGTTTTTTTGTTTTTCACGCGCGCAGCAACATATGATTTTTTTGAATACCCTTTTTTCGCATATTAGATGCATCTATTTTGCAATCATCCACCGCATTTTCTCCCAGATGGCATTAACGGCGAAATTACCGTGTGGAAGATGCTACATGATTAGGTTGTTGCAGGCGCGTTGCACGAAAAAAAGGAGGGAAAAAAAAGTGCAATCAGACGATGCGGAATTCGCAATTATCTTCCCTTACAATGTAATTGAGAAATTACATTTTACCTGTCTCGTTGAGTCCCGCGCGCGGCTATCGACGCGCCACAAAAGTTGCACCACTATTATCGAGACACCCTCGATAAGATCTTCCGCAGGTGGAATACAGCAATTTCGCGGAAATTGCACGCTTCGCGGGAAGTGCAGCGGAAAATAAATAAAAATCACTCACTCGCGCCATTTAATTTACAATGCGTACCGATGACAGTCGTGAATGTCTTGACAGCGTTTGCTGGGGTCTTTCCAATAAATTCTCCACGCGTGCATTTTTACTATACCAACAATGACACCGAAAGCACAAGGCCTAAATTCTTCACTTCATATTATGTATGACTGACGTCGATACGACTCTCATTTCTGACGGCAGAAACCAGAAGTTTTCGGCCGATAAAATCGAGTCGTCTTCGTACTGATTTTCGGGCTGTGCAATAACATCGATAAATACCCTAAACAAAAATCTCACTCGTATCATTTGTCTCACATAGCTAAATGACAACAAAATATCTTATTGTTTACAAGCATAAATTGCATTGCGTTTAATAGCATAAATAAATTTACTAGCATAAATTGCATTGCGTTTAATAGCATAAATAAATTTACTAGCATAAATTGCATTGCGTTTAATAGCATAAATAAATTCACTAGCATACATTGCATTGCGTTTAATAGCATAAATAAATTTACTAGCATAAATTGCATTGTGTTTAACAGCATAAATAAATTAAACTAGCATTCGAAAAATGTATCTCGTTAAGAGCTAAGAACGCAAATTTCACGTCCCACTTTTAGTCCAAAAATTGGATACATCGCTTTACATATGGTACAAAAGCTTCCATTACCCTAAACCAAAGTTCAAAGTAAATATTTTTAGCATTGCAAATGACTGTCCCAAATATCTCGACAGTCTCTTCCCGCAGGCCACGAGGCGGAAGTGCGCCGCGTCTGGATCCCTCGTGAGTAAATTCTCCAGACGCGCATTAGTAATACCAACAATAACACCGGCGAAGAGAGCACGAGGCCTAAATCCTCCACCATCGCCTCGCGCTCTGCGACCCGCGTTCTCGCTCCACGGTTAATAAAACGGGACGCTGACAAAACGTTTCGACGTCGACCCGATTCTCATTCCCGACTTCTGGGTACAGCCAGAAGTCACCTCGGTTGGTACAAACGAATCGCTCGTCTCCGCACTTTTCCCTCGTCGACGTCGTCGTCGTCGTCGTCACCGGTGACTTATGATAGCGATGAGTCGACTTCCACCGGCCGGATCAACGCAGCGGCCTTCTCAATCTTCTTCTACATCCTTTACTCAACCCCCCCCCCCCTTTTGCTCCCCCCACCCTTCAACTCGGTCCTACGCTCTTTTATTCTGTATGTCTCTGTCCCTCTCATTTTTCTCCACGTTGCGCGGATGTTCCAGCCATAGCAGCGGGATAGAAGCCGGCTCGATTTCACGAGACATTAGTCGAACAAAAAAGGGAGTCTCGATTCTTTCAAGCTGTCACCTAGCAGCGGCCGGCAGAAGCAGCGGCCGGGGGAGCCCTCGGCGCTCGCGCGGCTTCCGCGTTAAAGTGAAAGGAAGAACGCGTCATTGCACTCTCCTTACTCGTCGCCTTCCTCGTCATCCTTTCCACCTCGCCTTCGGTGTTTCGTGCCGCGTTGTCCGTATTCCGTGTGTGTGCACGAGATATGGACTGACCGAAGACGCGCCGAGCGATCGTTGACACATGACTATATTCTGCGAGGTTTATTCCGGACAACGCGTTACGTTGCGCGTCGACGGGGTCGACGGGGCGACAGCCGGAAAGAGCCGAGCGCGTCACACTTTTGTGCAATAGGCGAGATCGACGGGTTTTCTTGTGGATGAAGTTTCACGGCTTGGAAAATGCTGGTAGTTAACAAAAATAGGGTATCTCAGATATACGGAAAAATGTAATTTGTCCGAAAAAATGGATTTGTCGAATATATGGGAAATATAATATATATTCAAGCGAAAAATATATTCAAAATATATTCCAAATATATTCGTATATTCAAAATATATTTCAAATATATTCGGATATTCAACATATATTTCAAATATATTCGGATATTCAAAATATATTTCAAATATATTCGTATATTCAAAATATATTTCAAATATATTCGGATATTCAAAATATATTCCAAATATATTCGGATATTCAAAATATATTCCAAATATATTCGGATATTCAAAATATATTTCAAATATATTCGGATATTCAAAATATATTTCAAACATATTCGTATATTCAAAATATATTCCAAATATATTCGGATATTCAAAATATATTTCAAATATATTCGGATATTCAAAATATATTTTTATTATGTTATCGCCCGAAATGTCAGACATATTTTCGTATATATTCCTTTTTCTAAGGGGGTAGATGGATTACCGAATTCGATATAACTAATCAATTAATATGCTGTCCCAATTTTAGTCACCAGTAATCCATCCACCAAATTATAATTTTCATACGGCAAATAAATGCTCGTCAATTGCCAAAAATTGGGATCATTTCGTAGGTCATTATTAAGCGAGAAGTGAAAGCGACGAAGGGGAGAAAACTCGGGACATAATCGTCGAACGATGTTTTGTGTGATAAACACAGAGATTCGAAACGAAAAATGCACGCCAAAAAGGGCAACACGCAATAAGTCCCGCGCTGCGAGGACTCGCGTGTAAAGCGCGTACCGCGAATCTCGGAGACGCAACGTGTTATATGTATATATCCGCACGGCGCGCGGTGATAATTGCGTGAGAGACACCGAGGTTGGGCGGCCTCGGGCGAGACGCAAAACTCGGTCAATTCCCAGGGCCCTATACGAGAGCTTCGGCATTGTTGGGACGGGCGTTACGCGTCAGAAATTTCCATGCAAAGGTCGAGCGAGATTTCCGCGGCCGCGCGCGCGTTGCACCCGGGGCGAAAAACTTTGGACGCGCGTGCAGCGTGCACAGCGCGCACCTCGGGCGGAAGGTGTTGGTTAACCGGGGGGGAACACGAGATTGCCCCGGTGCGCCACGTCGTGTTTTACGGAATTTCGAAGTTCCACACACGCCGAGCGTGGCCCAAAGTGCGATGGAGATAATGAAACTTTTGCCTCGCATCGCGTTTCGTCGTGTGCATTTCGACGTCGGTGCTGCGATGGCTGTGCGCAACGCTAGGGCCGCACGTACCGCGGCGCACCGACGACGACGCGACGGTTCGTTACGTAGGCGGCAACCCGTAATTATCAATTAGGACGGACACAATAAAAATATTTGTAAAAATGATCCAATTAGCTGTCGTACAAAATGATATAAGTCTTGAGGTACCTACGTCGGTAATTACCGATTTTTAATTACCTTCTTTTGTACTACAATTACGCAAAATGTAATTAGTTTTTAATATCAATGATCGTGTTTGGCGAAAATATTTTTTTCGCTCCGCAGCGTTTGGATTTTTTTTTTCCGCCGACTGCTAGGAATAAAAAATAAGATACAGGTTGTTCGTGTATATTGGAATATGGTATTCGCGTTGGCTCGAGGAATTTCGGCTACCGGCCGGGCAGAATCGGCAGAATCCACGGGACCGGAAGATCTTCGGATGAGATCTCGTCACGTCTGAATGACTTCTTCCTGGGCGCAGTGTTATTAATATTTTGCGCGCGGCACGCACGGCACACAAACCTATAGCTCGAATAATACCACACGGCAAGAATGAATCTCCGGGCTGGGCCAACGCGAACTCGGTTCCGACTGTTCCCTGGAACGGGTTCCAAGGCCGCGAGCCTCGGTATTTTTTTTTTCTTTTTTTTTTCGACGAAACACTTTCGTCTGAAGGTTCTTTAAGGACCAATTTTGGTCACGAAAACGAGCGACCCTCCGCCTCGCGTGTATTCGCACATCGCACGAGCTCAAAAATTCTTTCCCATTCATGGTACCAATATATATATACTGCAAACACAATTAACAATAATTCTTTGAATGCTTCCACGAATATCTGACAGGCGAAAGAATTATTTTTAAAAAATAGAGAGCTTCCCATCGCATCGTTACCTCTGATTTAATAGAATCACAAATTGAAGCAAAAAACGAAGTGATACCTTTTTTAGAAATTCGTGTTCGGATTTAATCTGGTCGGAAGTCTCGAAAGGTTATTAATTTCCATGAACATATGAGACGCAAAAAAAAAAAATTTTTAATGAAGTCTGCTTTACTCGGATTATCATCGACGAATAAATAGAATCGCAAATCGAAAAGAGAAAATGAATCACTTAAAAAAAAATTGTTTCATGCGGTTGTTCGATCGAAATCACTCCAAGTGCGATATACACTCGCTGTTATCGTTTTATCGACGCTATTATTATCAGCGGGGATCCCGCCGTTCAAAACTCATATCAATTTAAGAAAATTGCTATTTACTTTTGCCAATAATTGCCCGGTAGCGTATAATGGGTTACATTTATAGACACACCTCAATTTGTATGCATCGCGCGGTGCGCAGATGAATCGATACGCGCAAAAAAAGCGAAGATTTCCGCCAATGGCTCGCGGCCGAATATCGCGTGCGCGCCGATACAAAAAAAAAATTCTCGATAAAATTGAATTTCTCACATAACCGAACGGTTGTCGAAAAAAAAAAATAAAATAAAATAAAATAAAATCGATATCCGACAAAAGCAATCAAAAAATTCTCAAGCCTGGCTAATTTTTCGCGTCAGCGTTTATTTTTCCGAATACATTTTTCACTGCGACGCGCGTATTTTTTTTTTTTTTTTTTTTTTTTTTTTTTTTTTCACTTTTTCTCGACGCGGAAACTTTTCAGGAGGCCGCCGTAGCGTTGCATAATTACATAAATTAGTCGGGTTCGTGCGGTGCTGCCGGACTGCCCGAGAGGAACCAGCAGACGGTCAGCGACGACGAGCGAACGAGAGCGTGTCTAATTTCCCTACGAATGGCCACCGATCGGTGCCGGCCCTACGGGCGGCCGCGCGACCGGTGATTTACACAGCTAATACCCCCTACTTCGGCGCGTATGTCCGATGTTAATGCCTACAAGCTGTTGAACATATTCTTTCACTCTGATATATCCGGACCGCGGCGATCGCGTCGTCCTCAGCCGCTTGCTGAGCTCCGAGGACAAGTGCTTTCGTTTTCCAATTTTCCGAGTGCCCTTCCCGCGGCTTTCATTAATTTTTATCCCGAAGATATTTCAATTCAACACCAAAGCCTATTTTTCGGATCTTCAGCATTCCGAAGAATTCACGGAATTTATTAATCCCGCGCTTTCCGCATACGAATCGCGTAAAAAACGAAATTTGACAATTAAAATTTCGACCTCTGGCAGCAAAAGACAAGGCGAAAAATAAAATTGGAGGAGTTGGGAAAACGTGACAAGCGTTTTCCAATTTTACGAGTGGTTTTCCGACCGCGGTTTTCATTACTTTTATCCTGAAGATATTTCAATTCAACACCAAAGCCTATTTTTCGGATCTTCTGCGTTCCGAAGAATTCACGGGAATTATTAATCCCGGGCTTTCGCATACGAATCGCGTAAAAAACGAAGTTTGACAATTAAAATTTCGACCTCTAGCACCAAAAGACAAGGCGAAAAATAAAATTGGAGGAGTTGGGAAAACGTGACAAGCGTTTTCCAATTTTACGAGTGGTTTTCCGACCGCGGTTTTCATTAATTTTTAGCCCGAAGATATTTCAAATTCTATTTGTGGATTCTATTTTTCTAACATTAAATATTCCGAAGCGTTCACGGGTACCGATTAATCCCGCGTCCCGCATACGAATTGCGTGAAGCGAAATTCGACAATTAATATTTCATATTTCCGATCTCCCGTGGCAAACGAAAAATCGAAGACAAATTAATTTTCAGCCGGCGGTTATTTCGAACACGTGAATATGATAATTAGCCTCGATATTCTTCGTGGTTCTGACGCTCGAAATATCCGGGTGAATCTGAGAAATTGATTACTCCCCGCTCCACACACAAATCCGTTAAAAAAATTTCATTCAACTATTATTATCATTATATTAATAAAATAAAAAAATTAAAAATAAAAACTGACACCAAAAAAAAAATGCATAATTTACACAAGAAGTGACGTTCGAAATATCCGGGTGAATCTGAGAAATTGATTACTCCCTGCCCCACACACAAATCCGTTAAAAAAAATTTCATTCAACTATTATTATCATTATATTAATAAAATAAAAAAATAAAAAATAAAAACTGACACCAACAAAAAAATGCATAATTTACACAAGACTTGTTCTGACGTTCGAAATAACCGGGTGAATCTGAGAAATTGATTACTCCCCGCCCCACACACAAATCCGTTAAAAGAATGTCATTCAACTATTACTATCATTATATTAATAAAATAAAAAAATAAAAACTGACACCAAAAAAAATGCATAATTTACACAAGAAGTGACAGGACTTCCGTGTAACACGGAAGAATCCCGGGATCTCACGATCGCTCGTGACGGTTAATTGAACGCCGCGCCGTTTATCGATCGATCGATAACGCAGCTCTCGGTTGTCGCGAGTCATGCGCAAGTAGGCTACGCGTATAGAGTTACACAGTGCGCTGAGCTGCCGGGGCTGCTCCCGCCGGCACGACTCCTGCGTGTGCCGCTCATATGTGAGCTGCCTACGTGTGGTACCTGCCCGCGCTCGCCTGCCTTCTTCTGCCTACGGGAGATCACATTCGACGCTCATTAGCCTAATCGCCTTCATTACACGAAATTAATATGCAAATACGCGGAGCGCGAACGCGCGACCGCGTTATTTATAACGCGCCAAGGAATATAACGGCCGCATATACTTTCCTTCTCCGTGGCGACTCTGCGTGTATATATGTAATATATATATATACATATATATGTATATGCAAACGTGCGCGCGCGCGACATGTCACCTAATTAGTTATCCCTCCGCATGCGCCTCGCCATACAGCACTGCGCACGGTCCACACGTAATACCGTAATCGTAAACGGCTTCTGGATATACGCGGAGGTTAACTGCGCATCAGCGAGAATTCTTTTTCTCCCCCGAATCTGTTGCCACACTCGCGCGATACCCGCGCGTCGTGCGTCTATCCGCGTACAGGGTGATTCAGAATGATTTTGCGAACGTTTGACAAGTGGCATTTAATTGTGAGTAGTTATTTTTTTTAATAAAAATTGTTGATTGATTATGGAGATTGGGAGTTTTAATTTTAAAAAAGGATGATTTAGACCCTCCCAGGACTTCCAGTGAGGCGAGATGAGAGGCTCTGATTGGTTCGTTTGGTCAAATTTGTGGTGGTTATACAATTAAGTAACTAGTGGGGTTTCTTTCTAATGGCTTAGTGAGGGCTAAGATTATTGTGGCGAGACGAGCGACCCGCCGAAAAGAGGCGAGGGAGAATAATTCTGAATGAGCCTGTACGTGCGGACGCCAGAGGCGACTGAGTCTCGGGGATTCTTCTCGCGTTTGGCACACAGACAACCTCCCTGTATACGAGATTCCGAACACGAATCGAGCGTTCGCACGCGCGCATGCGCACCGCGAGTAAAATATCTATATATGTATATATAACGAACGACGAGGCGGCCCTCACGGCTATTGAATCGAAGTGCGTGATAATTTATGAAGGTGGAGGGGAGGCAGGAGCCTCCATTTCGCCTCCCGTGTCTCGTTGCCCGCGAGAGGTATGCCCGCTAATCCAATTTACCGAACAGGTGACTCCGCCGAGTGTGAGAATTAAAGTTTCGTAGATTTCGTCCTGTCATCTCGGTCACGCCGACTAATTGTCGTTTTGAGTTATGTCGACGCGCCGAGTGTACATAAGCATCCGCCACTGCTGATAATTGCTGATCTCTGATAGCCGTTTCAGGATTGATGCACGCGACTTGTACGCTCGCACGTTGTGAACGTGTCCTTGTTTACCGAAAGCCGGGAAATAAAAGTAGATCGTTGGCTGGAGTGCTTGGATCTTTAATTTGGATATTACAAATCTCTGGGTGAGAAGTGACCTTTGATCACACATCAATTAGTACAGGTAGTTGAAATTAAATTGGCTGACTTGTACGAATAGGAATAGGAAATTCTGTCGATGCTATGAGCTACGCTGTGTTGGTTTTAGCAAGCGGTACAGTAGCGTGAAATAGCAGAGAGTGGCATAGAATGGATTCGAATAGCATACAATAGCATAAAATAGCATAGAATAGCTTAGAATAGCATAGAATGGCATAGAATGGCATACAATGGCATAGAATAGCTTAGAACGGCATATAATGGCATAGAATAGCTTAGAATAGCTTAAAATAGCATAGAATGGCATAGAATAGCATAGAATGGCATAGAATAGCATAGAATGACATAGAATGACATAGAATAGCATAGAATAGCATAGAATGGCATAGAATGGCATAGAATGGCATAGAATAGCATATAATGGCATATGATAGCATAAAATAGCATATAATGGTATAGAATAGCTTAGAATAGTTTAGAGTAGCATAAAATGGCATAGAATAGCATAGAAAGGCATAGAAAGGCATAGAATGGCATAGAATAGCACAGAATAACCTAGCATAGCACAGCATATTATGAATGAGCACCATAAAATATTATTCTATGAAAACAATTTTATGCCAAACCGAATCATAAAATCTCACTGCAACTTATTTCCTAAAACGTTATTACCGTCGTCAAAAAAAAATGTTCCCATATCCCCTAACCCGGAGCTCCGCCTAATCGCGGCAAAATATTCGTAACATCGATTGCGTCAGATCTCGAAATTTATTTACTACACGCACCGACGGACGCGCTTTCACCGCGAGAGGCCGCGGCGACAGCAACGTTTCTTAGCCCGCGCGCGCGCGCGTACGTCACCGCGCAATACTTATATCAGGATTGATGCATGGAGTGAAATGCGCGGTGAGCCGGCGCGCGCGCGGGAAAATGCAACGCTTCCTGGAATTACACGCTTGTCGCGGTCAAAGAGCGTGTCTCGTCGGCCGCGATCCGTATGGAAGCTGACACAAAAACGCCGGTACAGGTGACTTAACTGTGCGATACAACGCGGGCTAAGCCCCCCCAGTTACGGGAGACGCTTCTAATCAACCGTTAACGCGTCACACAATGCACATATATGTATGTGCGCGCGTTGAACCTGCCAGTTAACGAAACAAAACGCACACAGACATACGTGTGTTATATAAAATACATATACGGTCGTGTACACAACGGACGCCCCTTTTCTGGTGTCCGTCGGGCGAGCGCGCGACGTACAGTCGAATAAATTATGAAAATTCCGAATGTCAAAAGTGATCAAAGCCGCCGCCGCCGCGCGCTTCTCTCATTGTCCCGCGCGCGCTCGGGGCTCCCTCTCGTGAACGCGCATGCGCGGAGCGCAGAGCGCGCGCGCTCCGCGCTCCCCGGCTGAGGGACGCGGCAGGATGAGACGGGGAAAAAGGACGCGTATAACGAAAGCGATGAAGACGCGTAGCGCGAGTGAGAATGATGTCACGCCTGCACCACTGTGCTTATATACACGGATATATATATATATAACATATATATATGTGTGTATGCTGTACGTGCGTTTTACACTCACTGACGCGTGTATAACTTTAGTGTGGCCATAATATACGAGGGAAAAGAGTGAATAAGCGACGGAGCGGAGGAAAAAGACGGCGGGCATCATCGTCCCGTGGTCGCGGCTTCGGCTTTGGCTTTGGCGTCTCGCGCGCGAGACAATAAAACATCACTCGTCGTCGGTTATCCGCTCGGCGCGTGTCATTGGACTCGTTCACACTTGTCTTTCAAATTCTCTCCCGAGGTCTTTTTTTTTTCTCTCCCTCTAACCTCTCTCGACCATCATCGGCGGTTTCTCGCTCGTTCAAGCTCGATCGTTCTCTCCCTCTCGCGCTCTCGTAAAATAGTCGATCCATGCCCTCGGACACAAAGGAGCCGTGTCATCGGAATTATAATCCACACAGAGGGCGTCGACCGATCCGACCCGCAGCAGCCACGCGAGGATCGCGTTGAACGGTCCAGTTGAAAAGTCATTAGACAAGGAGGGGAATTATAAACGCGCCGAGAGGTCCGTCGGGGGGCTTTGTGTGTCAAGGCGCGTCGTTGACGTCTCGCGTCGAACGACGTCCGAACTGCCCGTATATCCGCCATGCTTGACCCTTTGATGCCGCCTCTTTCACTTGGGGGCCCGAGAAAAATGACGGGCGCAGTTGGAGCTGGAATTTTCTTTCGTTTGGATCTGACGGGCGGATCGTTGCGTAGGTCAGTCTGATATTAGTGACATCAGAAAGGCATCCCACATTTATTTGTAACGCGGGAGAAAAACGTGTTTGGGTGTCGAATTGAAAAAGTGGATCTTTCAAAGGGTCTGAACATCTGGAAATTGTATCGGGAAACTTTGTACTGGAAAATGTTTGACTTCCAAGAAGAAAAGTTTCCCCAACAGCAAAAATGGACTCGGCGCTGTTGAAGGTTTAATTTGCCAGGTTCTCCTTTAGAACTAGTTCGAAGGTTCTGGAAACTTCAAAATTTCACCAAGAAACTTTGATGTGGAAAACGTTTGACTCCAAAGAAAAATGGATTTTCCACAAGTAGTCTCAGCGTCGTTGAAGTATCAACGTATTTTCCACGTTTTTCTTCAGGACCACTTCGAAGGCCCTGAAGATCCAGAAGTTTCACCAATAAACATCGATCTGAAAAATGTTGCGGACTCCCGAGAAAAATAATTCTTCGATAAACGGACTCGACGCCGTTTGAAGGATCATCGAATTTACCGCGAAGCGATAGTGCAAACAAAAGCCGCCGAGAGGCGCCACGTCCGTGAGACGCGAAAACCCGACTTTAAGACGTCTTTTTTCGGAAAAAAGATGTCTTAAAGACGTCTTTTTTTTAGGAAAAAAGATGTCTTAAAGACGTCTTTTTTTTAGGAAAAAAGATGTCTTAAAGACGTCTTTTTAAAAAAAAAAAAAGATGTCTTAAAGACGTCTTTTTTTCCAAAAAAAAGACGTCTTTAAGACGTCTTTTTTTCCAAAAAAAAGACGTCTTTAAGACATCTTTTTTTTCTGAAAAAAGACGTCTTTAAGACGTCTTTTTTTTCTGAAAAAAGACGTCTTTAAGACGTCTTTTTTTTCTAAAAAAAGACGTCTTTAAGACGTCTTTAAGACGTCTTTTTTTTCTAAAAAAAGACGTCTTTAAGACATCTTTTTTTTCTGAAAAAAGACGTCTTTAAGACATCTTTTTTTTCTGAAAAAAGACGTCTTTAAGACATCTTTTTTTTTCTAAAAAAAGACGTCTTTAAGACATCTTTTCTTTTTCTCCTAAAAAAAGACGTCTTTAAGACATCTTTTAAGACGTCTTTTTTCGAAAAAAGATGACTTTAAGACGTCTTTTTTCGGAAAAAAGATGACTTTAAGACGTCTCTGAGTGGCGAACAGACGCACGAATACCGCGCAAAACAGAGCTTCCTCTGTGATGAAGCAAAAAGTCTCAGCATCGAATAACAACACCAGTCTTCACGGGAGATAACAGTTGTTCGTTGGCGCGGGGGGGAAAAACGCGCGAGACGCGTACGAGATAAAACACGGCGCAGGTTTCGCTACAGGCGCGGGTTCGAACACCAGTTGAAACATCGTGACTATTATTGCGAGCTCGTCCAACTCTCGTCTCCGCTCGCGCTGGCAACACTCGCGCGCCGCCGCCGCCGCCGCGCTCTCTACCGCTATTTCCCCGCCAGCGCACGCCAGCATCTCTCGCGCGCAGCACAGGAACACGCTTTATCTCTCGATTTATCTAGCTATTAATTATCGACGTAAACGCCGGCCTCGTTAACCCGTGAAAACGTGAGTTCATCCGCCTCAAGCACGTCGTCCCTCTCGCGTTCCCGTCTCTCACATCCTCCGACTCAAATTAATTGCATAATCATTTTTCACTCGTGATATTACCAATCCCGGCGAGGCGATTTTTTTTCTAGTCCCCTCGACCCTCTTTCTTACGCGCCGAGGTATAACGCCGATTCGGAGTTTGGTAATGATCGCTATTGATTACTGTGTCACTGTTTTTTTTTTTTTTTTTTTTTTTTTCTCTCGGGCAAATAGCCACTTTATTTTACTATTGCACCAAGGTTCGCGGCTGGTAACTTGAAATCGGATGAAACTTCACCTGTGTTATTTTTTAAATCGTCTATGCAAATGATTTTTTTTCGTGTGTGTCGGAGATAAAGATCGAAAACGATTTTTAAGTGTGAGAAATGCGATGTGTTATTCTGGTCTTTGGATCGAATTAATTTTGGTGTCTAAGAAAAATCTTTTATTTCCGGATATATATTATATACATATAAATATATTTTTTTTCTTCACCGTCTTGAACCTCGAGATTTTTGGGCCCTCATGGGAGAAGCTTCGATATAAATGGACCAACGTGGATGCTGCGACGCCGGCGACGACGAGACACCAACAACCCGGCTCTATCTCGCGCCAAGAGGCTATGATGCACCTATCCCGATGTAGGATAGCCATCTCTTATGCGCTTTTGTGTCCGGACCTGCATACGACCCTTCGTACACACGCCGAGTCCGCGTCGCGTCGACTATACACCTCCCATACATTTTCGGTATCTGTGTGAGCGTTACGAGCGAGCAGGTACCGCAACGTGTGTGCGATAACGGGTGTCACGGAGTTCACCATCCGATCATCGACGTCGACGCGCTCGCGGGAGATTCGATTCCGCGAACCAAAACCGCATGTGCATATTACAACTGGAATGATAGGTTATCGCGTATTGCAGATTTATTCATCCGCTCACGAATCCTCCACCGATTTTTCTCCTCGCCGAATCTTCCGACCTCTCTGGATACACAAAACGAAATATTTTCACCATGCGAATTTTGTTGGAAAATAATTTGCTATTAGTTATTAACAAAATAATAATTGTCCATTTTTAGACCGCGCAAATATTTTTAAGCGACTAATTTTTTATTACAAAATTAATTAATAATTAAAGTCACCATAGCCTTAAAATTATCCAAACAACAAAAAACAATCGCGCGTACAGAAAATTTATGACTGTCACTTCGTATTCCTAGTAGAAAATCGGTAACGAAATATTTTAACCATGTGAATGTTGTTGGAAAAAAATTTGCTATTAGTTATTAACAAAACAATAATTGTCCATTTATAGACCGCGCAAATATTTTTTTCAAGCGACTAATTTTTAATTACAAAATTAATTAATAATTAAGGTCACCATAGCCTTAAAATTACCCAAACTACAAAACCAATCGCGCGTACAAAAAATGTATGACTGTCACTTCGTATTCCTAGTAGAAAATCTGTAACGAAATATTTTAACCATGTGAATTTTGTTGGAAAAAAATTTGCTATTAGTTATTAACAAAACAATAATTGTCCACTTATAGACCGCGCGAATATTTTTTTCAAGCGACTAATTTTTAATTACAAAATTAATTAATAATTAAGGTCACCACAGCCTTAAAATTACCCAAACTACAAAAACAGTCGCGCGTAGCGAAAATTTATGGCTGTCACTTCGTATTCCTAGTAAAAAAATCTGTAGCATTAAATCCGGCCCAGGTCGGGCCCTGGTAAGGCCAACGCGACCCTGATCAGGGCTTACCCAAAACCGAATTTAACGCCCCAGATTTTCTACCAGGATCCGGCAAATATTTACCCCAAATCTACCACGAATTCTCGGTGCCCCGCAAGCAATGAATATTCTCTATCGTTTTGATATGCAGAGAGGCCTCGGTTATTTTTCTATTCCCTCTCTCCCTCTCTCTCTCACTCTCCCCGTCTTTCCGGTCGACCCGGTATACCGAGGTCGAGTGTACGCAAAACCAGCTGGTAGCCGCGGCGTATTTTTCATTAACACGCTGTAAAGCCCCGCATGAATAGGTAAACCGGGGGGGCCGAGTGGTGCTGCGCGCGCGGAAGCTCCGAGGGACGAGAAGCCGAGAGCGCGCGGATCTCCGCAGCCACCGGCATTAGCCCAGCTTCTCTCGGCGTTGGACGCGCCGGTCAAGAGTTAAGACGCGCTTCCGTGTTATGCCATCGTGATAACGGCCTCGGCTATCTTACCTTGGGCTAACCGCTGCCTAGTTGCGCGAGCGCCGCATGGCTCTTCATACAAAAACGAAGGAGCCGCTGCGATGAGAATGAGCGAGGCGAGCGGAGGAAAAAAAAAACAAACACGACGAGGAAGAGAAGCCTCAAATATCTACCCACTCAACGTCGAAAGCGCGCAGCTTTTCTTCGCCGCGATAAAGAGAAAGGAAATTGGAGTTTGTGTCTCGTCGCTAGAGAGACTCGTAATCTGTCATCTAAACCCCGTTAAATCGTACTATCGCCTCTCGAAGTGAGCCTCGTCACTGCTGGAAAATCTTTCATGTCCTCCGGGCACACCGGCGTCGTCTCACCTCGTTCGCTTATCGCGCTCGCCTTTCCGTCCACGTTATGATCGCAGGTCAAACACATTCCTCGCCGTGCGCGAGAAGAGCCGACGTCGTTGACGATGAGCGCTGATTGACCACCCCGTGGCGAAAGATACTTTGCTGGATACGCTGCACAGTCACGCAGTGTTTGACGGTTTTGAAACGTCTTTGGTAGCTTTTTTTTTTTTCTTGTCAGACGAAATTACGGGCTGAGGATTCTTTGACGTCGGCTCGTAACCGGAAATTCAGTTATCATTTGTTTTAGTTTTTGAAGAGAGAGGCACAAAAAAAATCTGGCAGTATCGACATTTTTTTTCCGATCAGAAGCTAAAGAATTTTTTGAAGTCTGAATTTGTTTGATTTTTACGCAGAAACGATACAACATTTTTGCTGAATCACGGATGAACATTTTTTTTAATTGTAATCTTATATTTCCTGGCTTCCAATAATTTCAGTAAAAAATAAAAATAAAAAAATCGTTAACGAGGTCATTTCACGGAGACTTCGGGCCCGAAATTTTTTACCGACAGACAACAAATGCGCATGACGATCCGTAAGGTTAAAGCGCCAATCACCGTTGGATCACCGTTGGAAATTAGTTATCATTTGTTTTAGTTTTTGAAGAGAGAGGCACAAAAAAAAATCAGGCAGTATCGACATTTTTTTTCCTCTGAGAAGCTAAAGAATTTTTTCAAGTCTGAATTTGTTTGATTTTTACGCAGAAACGATACAATATTTTTGCTGAATCACGTGGGAACATTTTTTTATTATAATCTTATATTTCCTGGCTTCGAATAATTTCAGTAAAAAATAAATAAAAAAATAAATCGTTAACGAGGTCATTTCACGGAGACTTCGGGGCCCGAAATTTTTTACCGACAGACAACAAATGCGCATGACGATCCGTAAGGTTAAAGCGCCAATCACCGTTGGATCACCGTTGGAAATTAGTTATCATTTGTTTTAGTTTTTGAAGAGAGAGGCACAAAAAAAAATCTGGCAGCTAAAGAATTTTTTGAAGTCTGAATTTGTTTGATTTTTACGCAGAAACGATACAATATTTTTGCTGAATCACGTGGGAACATTTTTTTATTATAATCTTAAATTTCCTGGCTTCCAATAATTTCAGTAAAAAATAAATAAAAAAATAAATCGTTAACGAGGTCATTTCACGGAGACTCCGGGGCCCGAAATTTTTTACCGACAGACAACAAATGCGCATGACGATCCGTAAGGTTAAAGCGCCAATCACCGTTGGGCTCCGTGTTCGTCGGACGACGCTCGAAGCTAGACCACCGGGGCGCACTTTGTGGCAACTTCTATAACTGACCGATCGTGCTGCGGGGTCATCGAGTGAACTTATCTCGGGCTACACGCGTTCGTAATACACGGCCGGGCGTCTCGGTCGATCGCCCGGGGTCTCTTCGATGACGATTCGAAACGAGCTGCCCTCGCGTTGATTTCGTCGCGTCACTCTCGCGGCTCTTCCCTGAAAATTCCTGCGCACGCGGCGCACTCGGTCAATGGTAAACATCGGCCGTTCACCGAGAGAAAAAGTTTCCTTGACTCAATGAAATTTCCTTGAAATCTCAACCTACGAAACATTTCTTTGAGGTCAATGAAATAATATCTTTAAGTTAATATTATATTTTCTTTGAATGATGTCATCAACCAAATTATAGGTTATGTTCACCAAGTTTTTGGCTACGTACCATAGTACTTAGATATGTTCACCAATAACTTCGATGGTTTAACCAATGATTATTTTCTTGATTTGACTTGACTTAACTATAACATAACAGATCAGCTTGCGCGAGAAACACCAATACGACTTATCGCGAATGAGCCAAACGGTGACATACCGGGTGCCGTCAGGCATATCGTTCACTCAGAGAAAAATATAATATAGTAAAATAGTAAAATAAAAATATAGTAAAATAGTTGGTCGAACTATACCGATATAATTCGCAGGAGGAACGATCATGTCGATTGGTACTGGATATTATGTATTTGATTAGTTCCGCTATTATTACGTTTGCAGCTATTATTTTTTCTCATTGTCGTAACTATAAAATATAAACGTTCCCCCTGAGAATTATACTATATAGTAAAAATATAGTATTGTTGTTTCAACCATGTGTTTTTCTCTCAGTGTTTCTTTAAATCAAGGAGATCATGTCTTTGGAATTCAAAGAAATATTTCATTGAAATCAATGGAAAAAAATGCAATCCACCCATTTCTTTGGAATCAAGGAAATTTTTTCTCTCGGTGTGATGTTTTTACCGCAACGTCCTCCGGCCACTCGGTGGACCAGGTCGCCGCGCGATCTCCCCACGTCGCCCAGCGTCTTCCGCCTCCGAGACGTCCGCGAGGAACTTCCGCCTTCGAGTCTACGGGTAGACTTGGCTCGCGATCGCCGCGCGCATCGATACCGAACCTCACGTCCCGGTCTCTCTCGCTGCGCCATAACCAGCCGCCGAGGAGCCCGCGACACGACGAGAAAACACAGCTCGCCAGAGGAACACCGGCTGGCTCTCTCTCTCTCCCTCTCTGTGGGCTCATATACTCATTGTGGGAACGTGGCTGAGGAAATTCCTAACGGAATCCGCGCGTTCGAGTGTCTCGACTGCGCCTCCAAGACCCCGCGTGTCCTGCCCGCAGGGACTGCGTAAAAATCTCACCGGGTTTCAGCTAATCGAAACCCCATTGGAGACTCAGCTGTCTGTGCTTTGCCCGTGACGAGTAAGAATATCGATATTATTATCGGTGACCAACGTTTTGGATGCAGAGAAAAATTGCAGCGGACACCAGTGTAATCCGAATTTTCTTTAACGCGAAATGGAAATTTCCGGTACCGTAATTTTTTTTATTTTGTATTCGTCTGTGTTTGTTGATTTTTTCTAATGTTGTTTTTGTATAATTTTTTTATTGTAATTTTAATTTTGTATTTGTGTGATTTTGTTGTGTTTCTTCCAATCTTGTATTTGATGATTTCAAAGATGTCTGATACGATTTTTGTACTATTTCGTATAGGCAAGATATTTATGACACCTGAATTTAAGCATGAGGAGAACATTTTCGAGCAATGTTTACCACATTCGCTTACGTATTCCGCCGGTTTGCTGATTTGCTGATTGGCCGTCACAACCGATGACGCAGATGTAGGTTACAAAAATCCTCAATTTACTGTACAAAATGTGGCAATAATTGCCACATCCTTGACTATTCCCGGTAGACGATATAAGCTTGAAAATGTCGAAAACACTGATATTCACATCCACGCAGGGCGTCCGAATCCGGATTTAAAATGAGCCGAAGCTCGCGTTTAACGCCGCAAGAAAATACGCCGCGCAACGAGGATGATCGAGGGAGATAAACCATATACGAAGGGAGAGCCGCGATCCCCTGTGATCTCGAAGCCGAAACGATTTATCACCAGATCGACCACCGTTTTTCTTTTGTTTCGTCTCCCTCTCTCTCATTATTGCACAATCAATAATCGATCGGGACTCTAATATCGACACCCACCCGCGCGCCGCGCGCGGAATGATAGAACGTCTCGGCGAAGATTCCAGGCATTATTTCACATGAACGCGGGCCCCGCGTATGCCTCACGGTGCGTTCCGTGCGTACGTGTGCGTCATGCGGCCGCGCGTCGCGAGTATACGAATCATCGGTGCGCTCGGGGCGATCGTTAAACATAGAGGCCGAGGCTCATCATCCGTTCCGCGAAGACACATCATCGTCCGAGCGTAGCGCGTACGTACGCAGGTTCCGCCTTCCATTCAAGGATTTACCCTCGGCCAAGCATATCTGTATATACTTGGCGGCGTATCCTTCGATTGTGCTCGCATCCTTCCGCGTCTCGAAGGGTCGGCTGGCAAATTTTCAATTTCATTGACGGGCTCTTCGATTATTCGTGCTTCGAAGCGTTTTATCGCGATCGATGAAAAATCGCTGCGTTTATCATTTCAATTATTGTAGGAAAATTTGTAAACACTTTTCGCCGTCCTTTCGAGGATTTCCTTGGATTGTGTTTGTATTTTTTTTTGCGCCTCGAAGGGCCGGAAAATATTCAATTTTATTTGCGACTCTTCGATTTATTACGGATCGAAACGTTTTATCGATATTGCCAAAAAATCGCTGCGTCCCTCATCAATTCTATCGCAACCAAATCGCGCTTGTTTGTCACACAATTAAACCTAATTTACTCAATACGATTTATCTCCATCAAAATTACATTTCTTATGACGAATCCTTATTTCTTCGTTCCATAAACCAAATTATTTCTCGACATTGACATATTCAGTGTTGCCGATTTTCTTCTGTTTCGTCTCCCTCTCTCTGTATATACTCCGCGGCGTATCCTTCGATTGTGCTCGCATCCTTCCGCGTCTCGAAGGGTCGGCTGGCAAATTTTCAATTTCATTGACGGGCTCTTCGATTATTCGTGGTACGAAGCGTTTTATCGCGATCGATGAAAAATCGCTGCGTTTATCATTTCAATTATTGTAGGAAAATTTGTAAACACTTTTCGTAGTCCTTTCGAGGATTTCCTTGGATTGTGTTTGTATTTTTTTTACGCCTTGAAGGGCCGGAAAATATTCAATTTTATTTGCGGCTCTTCGGTTTATTACCGATCGAAACGTTTTATCGGTCGACAAAAAATCGCTGCGTTCCTCATCAATTCTATCGCTACCAAACCTCGCTTGTTTGTCACACGATTAAACCTAATTTACTCAATACGATTTATCTCCATCAAAATTACATTTCTTATGACGAATCCTTATTTCTTCGTTCCATAAACCAAATTATTTCTCGACATTGACATACTCAGTGTTATCCAAATTTTTCTTTCCTCAAATTGACGCGGATTTCAGGAAGACAAAAGATAAATTGAATAACTTCCGTTGCACCGCGATAATTATAACAAAAATTGGGGAACGAAAAAAAAAGAAGGCGTTGGTGAGCGGTGAGGTCCGAGGACGCGACCGAAGGGTCAACTCGATCTGCTTCAATCGATTTCGCCGCCGCCACCGCCGAACAATGCGATATATATACACCTACGGCTCGTTTCTCGTGCATGTAACGCACATACATAAATACATATATATATATTATACATGTGTATGCGATTCACACAGCCGACCCTGACTCACAACGAGTCGGGCAGCCAGGTTGCCACGCAGCCCGGATCGGCGGAGGCGCGCGATTGATTTACGAAGGAAGAAAAGAAGCGAGAAGGAGCGATCGGGCAGTCGCTCCTTCGCGCGAGCCGAATGTACAGCGGTTAGGCGTGTAGCGCGCCCGTTGCGAGAGGGACGGAGGGACAGTCGGGGCGAATGAGACTCGAGAGTCGAGCCGGGCGTATACAGCACCGACGCGAACGACGGTAAATCTTGGGTCGATTGACACGTGTGAAATGCGCCAGCTAGCTACTCCCTTCCTCCCCCCCCCCCCCCCACCCCCGACCCCCAACCCCCTCCTCACGCTCCCTTCCACCGCGCCGAGAGGGTCCCGCTCGCTGCGGTTACGTAAATCGCGCGTCCCTCGGACTCGCAGAAGCAAATGGCACGAAATACTCGCACGTCGAGGATATCTCTGGGAAAGGGTGCGAGGCAAAAATGTGCGACCGCTCCTGTCGAGTCGGTTGGAAATCATTTTACGACAGATTTTCCGGCTCAGTCGAGGTTTCGCTGTCGAAGTAGTTCGAGTTCCCGAGGTCTTTCGATTGATCACTTTTTTGCGGAGACGTAATTTTGTTTTATCGCGAATTTTTTATTTGTGACAAATGTCGTATCTGTGACTAATTTTCTGGGGTTTACATTTTTTGGGGACTTAGTTTTCTGGGGATTTAATTTTCTAGGGATTTAATTTTCTAGGGATTTAATTTTCTAGGGATTTAATTTGCTAGGGATTTAATTTTGTAGCGAGTTAATTTTCTAGGGATTTAATTTTCTAGGGATTCAATTTTCTAGGGATTTAATTTTCTAGGGATTTAATTTTCTAGGGATTTAACTTTTTACGGATTTAATTTTCTATGGATTTAATTTTATGGGGATTCAATTTGCTGGGGATTCGATTTTCTAATTTTTAACACATCGATATTTCTTTACGAAGAAATATATTTTGTGCCAAAGAAAATAAACATTCAGGTGTCATCCCAACGAATTTCGTAACGACAACAGATTCCAATAACCGAGCCGTAGTTTTAACGCGCGAATGACTTTGTTATTACAAGAATTGAATGGAACTGACGTGCGATATGGCGCAACAAATGGATCTCTCGGCGAGGAGGAAGACAGCGCGGAAAGCTTGGGGGCATGTGTGGAGCCCGGAGTGTCGGAAGAACCGTCGGTCGCGGCCGCGTGGCCCGCGCGCTCTTAGCCCCCGCGACGTTAACTCAACGCTGTGTGTACGTTAACTCGTCTTGTCCGGTCGGGGCTTCGAGACAGGCGCTCGGCGTACACACCGCGGTGTTACGTGAAGGTTCCCCGGCAGTTCGCCCGACCAAAACCTATAAACCTTATCTCCAATTCTCACCGAAATCGATTTGACCCCTGCCAACACCGCGGCGAGAGCAGCAGCAGGAGCAGCAGGAGCAGGAGCAGCAGGAGGAGGCAGCGCGTCGATGTAGGAAACGAGAGGCGCGAGAACGAGGAAGAGAGAGAGAGTCGACGGGTCCGGGAGCGACAGAGCGAAAGACGGAAAAAAAAAAGCGAGCGCGGAGTGCTGCACGAGCCCCGGAGTTTCTACGTCTTGGCTCTTTCCTTCGAGACTCCCTCGAACGGCGTGTCGTAAAAATATCGAGGCCCGTCGCTCGGCGAGAGACCCGACAAATCGACTCCGCGGCCGAGAAGCCGAGCGCACGCCAAGTGCCGAGGCAAACGAGCCGAGGTTGCGCGCCCTCGAAAGGTCGCTTAGAACTTGAGTGCTGTCTAACGCGCGCGGCCGCGGCGAAAGCCTGGAAATAACTGCACGAATTTTGCTGACCGTCAAACGTCGACTTTTACTTTTTGATTTTTTGAAGTTTTCTGAGATCTGCAGTTAGTTGAGATAGTTTTGGTTATTGATCCAAAGCCAATTGTTTTGTTTTGTTCCTTGTACACGGGCCGTACCCCATTTGTTGCTTCGTTGAGATTTTTTTTTTTTTTTTCATTTGTTGCTTCATTGGAATGTTGCCGTCGGAGAAATCGGTACCGGAGAAATAAAAAAGGAATTATTTTACGAATTCAAATAATTAACTTACCTTGTCGCAAATCTGAAAAACAAAAAACAAGAAGTAGCTAGAAATACTCTGACAATTGTTTTGTTTTGTTTGTTTTGATTTGTTCCTTGTATACGGGCGATTTTTACCAAAAGTGTACAAAGAGTCGATGCGAGTTGGTGCGATTTGTCAGATTTGTAATGGTACAGAGACTGAATAATGGCGTTTCCCATTGGAATGTTTCCGTGGGATAGATGGGTACCTGAAAAATAAAAAAATAAATTATTTTACGAATTCAAATAATTAAATTACCTTACCGCAAATCTGAAAAACAAAAAACAAGAAGTAGCTAGAAATACTCTGACGGTCCGAGTCTTTGCCGCTTATCTATAGGATTACTTATTGTAATTACTTACTGTTTTTTTATAATTTTTTTTTTCATTCTATCTTTGACTTAATTCGGAAATGTTTGATTATCGATCGGGGCCAATTGTTAGATTAAATATATTTCGTAATATTTTCACCGCAAAGCCAATATTATGGTTAATTCTGTGAAGGTCGTTAACCAGTATTTGTTAATTACGATTCAACCGTGAATCTCCAGTACGTAGAATTACCGAAACATTTCTCGCTCTCGCGTGTCGCTAATGCGGAGCTTTGACACTTCAGTTTACGCCGAGGCGAGCTCGCGTTCTCCGCACCCATGGATTTCAATTCCGTCGATTCGTTGCGAAACGGGACTATTGTGGATTGTTAATTAAATATGTTGCACTTGCGGCTGTCCCAACCGCAGAGCGGTTGCCACATTCGCTGCGCGACAGAGTCAACGTGTAGATCGTTTATCGCGTAATTAATCGGACATTACGTGATTTTAATTGCGAATCACAATTTTTCCGTGAGACTCGTCGAATATTTTTTTTTACGATCGATTTGCCCGCATCAAGTTAATTTGCGCGACGACAAAATCTCACGAGCTTCGAGCGCTGTTTATCTTCCTCACATTTGCCGCGGTGGTGTTGACGCTTTCCGCTATCTCAGCCTCATCTCCTCGTGTACCGCGCGCGAGCTTATTTTTTTGTACTTAAAAACCACGAAATACAATTTTTTGTACTAAAAAAAAGATTTTAATTTTTTTTTGTACTAAAAAAAAGATTTAAATTTTTGTTTGTACTAAAAAAAAGATTTAAATTTTTTTGTACTAAAAAAAAGATTTAAATTTTTTTTTGTACTAAAAAAAAAGATTTTAATTTTTTTTTGTACTAAAAAAAGATTTTAATTTTTTTTTGTACTAAAAAAAAATATTTTAATTTTTTTGTACTAAAAAAAATATTTTAATTTTTTTGTACTAAAAAAAACGTTTTAATTTTTTTTTGCGCGACGACAAAATCCCACGAATTTCGAGCGCCGTTTATCTTCCTCACATTTGCCGCGGTCGTGTTGACGTTTTCCGCTATCTCGGCCTCATCTCCTCGTGTACCTCGCGAGCTTACGCGAGTCGCGCTCAAAAGAAATCCGAGGATACCGAACATTTTTATCGACACCTTAATGAGTCTATAAAAAAAAACCGAAGAAGTTATTAGCCGCGCGGCGATATCGCTACTGTGGCCTCCCGTCAACCCGCCAGGCGGAATATAATGTCAAGGGTATCGCATTTCCCGCGTCGCGCGGAGAGATTCTCGACGATTTCGGGAGACGTTTACGCCCGACAGACACACAACGAGAGGCGCCAGCCGCCGCTTTGGTCCCGTCCACTTTTGTTTATTACACCCTCCATTTTTTTTTTATCATTGGTATTTATACATCATAAAAGTGGTCCGCAGTTTCTATAACGCGGCGATAAATCGTTATCGTGTCGTTTTTATTATTATCATTCGACTTTAGATTTTTATTCATTTAACGCGGCGAGGAAGAGTCGAGTCCGATATCGTTAAAAGATTCATTTTCGAGTAGCCCTTCTAATTTTTATCGCGCTCTAATGGAGAGACATACAAAAATTACGTGGTGACATAAAGATAAAAAGATGATATCGTGATACAAATTGAAAAATAGTATCATCCAAGGCCGAATTTCACAATTCACAGTTTCCTGACTCTTTTCGTAGAAACTCTTAGAAACGATTAAAATCGAACCCAAATTAAGTGAAACAAAATAAAGTGTTATTCTTTGAATTTCACGAATTTCTAAAATGTTTAAACACATAATTACACATAATTATAGGTACATTTTTTAAATAACTTTTTCTCAACCTTCCGACAATTCCGCGTACGTCAAATGCGTCAATTTTTCTTCCCACGAAAAAAAAGCTTCGTCCATGAGGCGAAACCAAATTGCGATATATACAAATTTAATCAGGAGGGTTTCCAATTAGGTGAAACAAAATAAAATGTTATTCGTTGAATTTCACGAATTTCTAAAATGTTTCACCACATAATTACACATAATTATAGTTACATTTTTTAAATAACTTTTTTCTCAACCTTCCAACAATTCCGCGTACATCAATTTTTCATCCCACGAAAAAAAAGCTTCGTCCACGAGGCGAAACCAAATTGCGATATATATAAATTTAATCGCGAGGGTCTATTTCGAGGTACCGAGAGAAGTTGGCCATACATATATATATATATATATATATATATAATATGGGTGACAGCTCGAGGCGAGTCGACCGAGAAAAGGCGTAAAAATTTGCGCGACGTTTACAAGGACGCGCGCGCGGCTCTCGCGATGATGAGCGGGCGGACACGAAGCCAGACACGCGCGAGTGTGTATAACGCACGTTCGATAATCGATCGAGAGGCGACGCGACCTCGCGGCGAGACGCGCGCGCTCCGAGCGTCCGCAAACGAGGGCCTATTCAAAATTAGCGAGAGCCTATATACGTAGTACTTAAGACGAATGCGTATATGAATATATATATATACATGCTTATGTATACCTGTATGTATAAACGCCGTACGAGGCGGTCGTTTCAGCGCGAGATCACAGGGACGCGATCGGACATCATCTCACGGATCGTTTTGATCGATGTCTCGCCTTGGCGTGTACATCATCGCCGTGAGCGCAACGATCTTCGCAGGCCCATATACGTGTTCGACAAGTGTCTGCATTACCTTACAGTACGCGTATAATCAAATATATTCATATTCCTCCCATCCACCCTCCCCCCCCCCCCCACCCGGCCCCCTCGTCGCAGTCTGAAAACTTGGTGCGTCATGATATTGTTTTGTCGAAAGTCTCGAAATACGAGAGGTACGACGTTGTTGCAATTTTTCTGGTGCTGCGATTGCCCGAGGGGCTGTGGGGACCGAAAACACGTTCTGAAGTAATAAAACTAGAAAACAGCATTTTTTTGTACCCCAAAAACCAAGAAATACAATATTTTTTTGTACTTTAAAAACCACAAAATATAATTTTTTTTGTACTTTAAAAACCACAAAATATAATTTTTTTTGTACGTTAAAAACCACGAAATACAATTTTTTTTTGTACTTTAAAAACCACGAAATACAATTTTTTTTTGTACTTTAAAAACCATGAAATACAATTTTTTTGTACTTTAAAAACCACGAAATACAATTTTTTTTATAATTTAAAAACCACGAAATACAATTTTTTTGTACTTTAAAAACCACGAAATACAATTTTTTTTGTAATTTGAAAACCACGGAAATACAATTTTTTTGTACTTCAAAAACCACGAAATACAATTTACTAAAAAAAAAGATTTTAATTTGTTTATACTCGAAAAACCTCGAGAAATGTTTCATTTTCGTTATACACGAACAACCCGGAAAAAAATGAATTTTTTTTTCTGTTATATATTAAAAACATTTGTCTCTCATGTTTTCCGTGAAAAATTATTCGAAAAATGTTGTAAACGAAAAATCGATATCCCGAGGAAGCAAAAATATCGGGAGGCCGTTACGACGAAGTGAAAAATATTCACCGCAAGTTTCTCGCGGAAATCGGTGTTCGCAGCCTTTGAATTACCGGCGCACACGACGCGGAAATGAGGGAAATGCAACGTAAGCGTTCGCTCGAACGGCGGCGCATTGCGCACTCCGGTCTATGGAATGTATTGGGTGGAAGCGGAGCGCGAGAGACGAGCCATTACCGTGTCTTTGCGAAATTGCCCGATCGATTCGCCACATCCTCTTGGCCCGATCTCGTTCGACGCGCGAGTCCCAATGTTTATTAAGCGCGTCCCCCCCTCCCGATTGCAGCGCTCGAGTTGCCTTGCAGATAAGTCGACGCGAGGAACACGCCGAGCGAGGACGATCCCTCACTCGGGAATCGGTGTCGGCTTCGTCTGTTGGCTTTTCCTGGTTGTCGGGAACGATCTCGCTGCTCGTATATACCGCGCGCTCCGCTCTTTCCCTGCCTCGCGCTTTTTTTTCCCGCGCCCATTGGATCCACCGTATTGAGCGCGGACAGCGCGAATGTCGCTCGTAAAATTACACCAACCTGTAACACCTTGGAATTCTTACTTTGAAGATGTGAAATTCGTCCATCTTCAAAGCCGCAATTTTTTCACCATTAAAAAAAAATCATTCGTTTTCGAGAAAAATAATTTTTTTTTTTTTTTTTTTTTTTTTTTTTTTTCAAGAAGAAAAAATTCGGTTCTCAATTGATCGAAAAAAGTTCCAAAATAATCTTCAGTGTCTGAAAAAATTAAATATATATTTATCCAAGAAAAAAAAGGTTTTCTCAATCATTAGAAACAAAAATCGTAAAAATCTTCAACGTTTGAGAAAAACCATTTATTTTCAGTACGAAATAAAGTCGCAACTTTTTGATTTTTTATTTAAATGTTTTAAAATGTTTTTTCATTTAAATTGAAATTTTACTTTAATTTTGGTTAAAAGGAAATTTTCTTTCTTGATTTATTTATTCCTTAAAATTAAGGTTTTTAAATTTAATTTTTTTTCCATTTAAATTGGAGTTTTACTTTAGTTTTAGTTATACGGAAATGTTCTTTCTTGTTTTATTTATTCTATTTAAATAAAAAAATTGCGTTCTCAATTATCAGAAGAAAAAAAATCTTGTTCTTGTTAAAAAAAAAATATACATATTCTGTAAACAAGGAAATAAACGAGTGTTCTCAATTATAAAAAAAAAAAATCCGTCGAATTCCGCATTGTTTATCATTACTCACCGCCGCACGTCCCTCGTTCATACCCGCGGCGCATATTCGCCGCATTCCCCGCTGCGGTTTGCACACCGCGCGTAAATCGTTCAAATAGGCAACACGCGGATCGCGCGGGCGATGTATACAAGGGACAAACCGCGCGTTCCACTCGTTGAAACGAGGGTACACACGCCGGTGTTTCGTGCGGCAGCTTGGACACCGGCGAGACACGTGTATCGCTCTCTCCGTCGCTCCCTCGGGCGAAAAGAGGCATCGCCGCGTCGGAGGGAAATAAAGCAGCGGCAGCAGCCGCAGCAGCAGCAGCGGCGGCAGCGGCGGAGCAAAATGCAAAACGAGCGCGAGAGACGAAACGTAAACCACCGACGAGCGGCACATAGCGAGCGAGCGTGCCGTCGCGTTTTCGCCTTATATATTCGCCCCGTCCTCAAAACCATATCTATATCTATACACCATGTTTATATACGTATAGAGGATGTGCGGGCAAAATGGGACGCATAAGCGAAAAATTGCTTTAGGACGATGACCGAAGTGTATTTTTATTACTTTTCACCCAAAAATTCGATTCCAATCACCAATTTTGAGCGCCGGCAAAAAGAAAGTGCGGGCAAAATGGGACGTGTTTTTTTATACTCCACATCATCACTAATGATTATAATTTTTTTTTTATTATTTCAAAAAATGAAATATTTAAAAAAATATCTTTACATATTTTTTAAAAAATATCTTTACATTTTTTTAAATATCTTAAAATTGTTTTTTTGATATCTTTACATTTTTTTAAATATCTTAAATTGTTTTTTTGATATCTTTACATTTTTTTAAATATCTTAAATTTTTTTTTTAAATATCTTTAAATTTTTTTAAATATCTTAAAATTGTGTTTTTTATATCTTTAATTTTTAAAAAAATATCTTAAAAAAATTGTTTAATATCTTTAAAAAATCTTTAAAATATTTTTTAAATTGATTTTTTTTTATTTAATAAAATTTTTATTAAATTTAAAACATTTTAAATTTGATTTTTAAAGTGATTTTTTAAAAGCGAAATTGCTTAAAACACTCAAAATAGTTCAAATAACGTTATATCCCGTTAGTTGCATTAAAGTGTGTCATATATACGCGATATTCCCGAAATGGGATTTTGTCCCATATTCTGCCCGCAAAAAAAATCAAAACTGAAAAAAAACGCTGTCCCATTTTGCCCGCACATCCCCTACCTATACACCATGTTTATACGTCTATATATATATATACATATTTTCCGCGAGTGTGTCGTACGTCGTGAAGGAAAACATCTGCGCGGGTTTGCGGTGAGTGCGCGACGAGCGTCAGCACAGCCAGACCTACTTTGCTCTGCTTTCCACGGCTTTGCCTTTGCTTTCGCCGGAGCTTCGGGAGTTCCCATCGAGTCGAGTCTCGCGCCGGTGTCGCCGGTGGTGGTGAAGCCGCTGCTGCTGCGGGTTATGCATCGTCGTATAGCGAACTGGCACGTCGACACTAAATCATAATACGCTCTATCCCTCTCGTGCGGCTCGCGCTGCGCGTGTCTCGAGCTCAGCCCGCGTCGCGCGTCTGTTTATCAAACGCGGATGAGCTTCTCTTTTTATAGACGATCGCACGTCGCGCCCGGCGAGCTCCGCTAGTCGAGCCATCTAGCTGTCGCGTCGACGACGACGACGACGTCGTCGCCCCGAGTGAGTCACGCTTCGCTTGGACGTTTCGTGTGTGGCTCGAAACGCGCGCGACCACCGCGCGACGTTGGGCGATCCCTCCGCACACGCGACGCGTGCGCTACGCGCGCGTTTATTAACGCGCGGGACACGCGTCGCTCGCTCGCTCGCGCGCACGCGCGCCACCCGATTGATACTTCACACCGCCGGCTAATTGCGTTTACGACATTTCTGGTTGTCGCGCAGCTGCTACGCCGATGACTCGGTGACGCGATGTCGGTGGATTTGTTTGCGCGGTGATTCGTTTGGGGACAATAAAAAGGAATTTAGTGAATCGAGAGACGTATTTTAATTTTTTTTTATTGGTGGAGTGATGTATTTAAGTTTTTTGTAATTGGTACGGGAGACGCGTTTCGTTAATACAAAAATATAATTTACTGAAAAAAAACCAGTGTTTTTGTTAACAGATTCGATTTTAAAATGCGCATCATTGATTTTGGAAATTAATTGATTATTGTGAGGTGAAGTTTCTCTCGAAAATGCCGAATTTCCCGCGGAAAAATGATGTAGATGTAGAAGACGCGATGTCGATGGATTTGTTTGTGCGGTGATTCGTTTGGGGACAATAAAAAAGAATTTAGTGAATCGAGAGACGTATTTTAATTTTTTTTATTGGTGTGAGTGATGTATTTAATTTTTTTTGTAATTGGTACGGGAAACGCGTTTCGTTAGTACAAAAATATAATTTACTGGAAAAAGTATTTATTAATGGATTCGATTTTAAAATGTGCGTCATTAATTTTTAAAATTAATTGATGATTCCGAGATGAAATTCGGAAATATTATCTAAAAACGGAAATATTATTTATATTAATAGATAACGTTTCCATTTTTTGGTAAATTATTTTAAATATTAAATAATATTTAAAATATTAAGTAATATTTAAAATATTATTAAAAATATATATTTTTTAATTAAATTATTAATAATATTATTAATAAATAATATTTCCATTTCTTCGAGTCGCGATTCGCAGCACGAATTTTCCTTCATCTTGAGCGAATCCCGTCGAAAAGTTCGCGAACGACGCCGCCTCATTCGCCTATCCCATTAATTAAAAAACCCCATCCGAACCCCGGAAGTCGCGGCACGCAAAAAGACCCTCTCAACGATATCCGTCCCGATCGTCCCGAAATGCAAAATCGTCTCGACATATTCGCGTATATGTAAAACGCCCGAACTGTACATCGCGTCGTTTCTGACCGCGCGCGCGCGGCGCGCATGCTGATCGAATCCCCGCTCGAAACGTCAATTGTTTCCATATAAGTGTGATACCGATCGGCCGATTTACCGGGCGACGCGCGCGTCCCGCAAAATATAGAAAATAATTGACATCTCGAGCGATCGGATCGGGCGTGGTGATAAAGTGCGCGGGAATAGCGCGAAAGCAAATCGTCGGATCGGCGCGGCTCGCTGTGTGTTTTCGCCTGGCATTATACCCGGAACCTCTCGGAGGGCCCTCGAACGGCGCGGCATCGGCGCGCGGGATTCGATATTAGTCGTGCAATGCCAGACCGTTCGATCCACTCGGAACCGCGAGGCCCACGAAGCGGCGCAACCGACGACCCAACGGCCGCACACGCGCGAACCACGCAGTCGCCCCGGACTCGCACACGAGCACACACAGCGGGCGTTTGCATTATTCATAACCAATTCCCGAATCCCAAACTCGAAATGAAGCACACACCGCGCGCGCGAGCGTCCCGCGCGTTCACTCGCAGCGGCGGCGATGCTGCCTGGCCTCTTCCTCTTCCTCTTTCACGTGTGCTCGTTTACTCGGTCACTCCTTCTCATTCCACGGTTATCCGTTCGAGAGGGTCTCCCCCCCCCCCCCCTCCCGCCCTTCCCACCCTTCGTACCCTTCGTCCCCTCTGTACACCCCCCTTTACGATTGTTCGTTACGCCCACTTTTCTGTTGATTCAGCAATTCCGCCTGGACCAGAGATATCTGTGTATATGGGGCATTCCACCCCGTTTCGACCTGGATTTGATCTCGAAGTCTCTGGTTTGGCTCATTATATTTTATAGGCTTAGTTGGACCCTCAAATGTATAAAAAAAAAATTGTTTTTTTATTGCCATTTTTGTTTGTTTAATAATTTTTTTTAAGTGACATATAAAAACCCCATGGTTTAAAAATCTGATGAAATTCTGAAAAATACTTTGGTCAATAAGAAAATTATCTAGCTTATAGCCACGGGGGGGGGGGGGGGGGGGGGAAGATCTTTCTTCTCATAGTTTAAAATTCTTTTTTATTTAAAAAATGATAAAAAGATGGAAAAAAGATCAATCATCTTAAAAATTATAAGAAAAAAAGTCATCCCTACTTTGGCTATATGCTAGATTATTTTGTTATTGAACAAAGTATTTTTCCGAATTTTATCAGATTTTTAAATTATGGGGTTTTATGTGTCACTTTAAACATTTATTAAACAAACAAAAATGGCAATAAAAAAATCAAAAAATTATTTTTGTACTGTTGAGGGTCCAACTAAGCCTATAAAAAATAATGAGCCAAATCGGAGAGATCGAGGTCAAATCCAGGTCGAAACGGGGTGGAATGCCCCATATATATACGTATATAATACACGTGTGTACCACGGTTTTTTCCCTCATTTTCGATCTGTCACAGTTACGATGGGAATGCATGGATATATATACATTGATATCATAATAATGCACATATACGTGACCACCGTTACGATAAAGGCGGGTTTTTCTTTTCCTTTTTTTTTTTCATTCTTGAACCATACCGAAATAATCGGCCACGTACTCCACGACGTTCGTTGCCGCGGCGCGTTGAGTGAATAAATTTCGAAAGTCATAATACACCGAGACTCTACGGTAGGTGGGATCTAGGCGAGCAGCGAGCGACCAGATGAGCGAGCCCGGCTCGCCTTCTAATAGCTAATAGCTTTTTCCCCCCGCTGCCACGGCGTTTCGCTTTCGACTCTCTGTCTTCAACCGCGCTCCGACTTATATTATGTTGCCGCGCTCGCGACCCCGACGCGCGCGCGCGGCAAAAGGCTGCCCGGGACGACGACGACGACGCAATCGTAAAATAAATCACATCTTTGATCTATATTCGGCGCGAGCGGGGCGCGATGCTTTTCGCGCGAGCGCGCGATATACCCGCGTGTAACTCACTCGTCGTGTCCTCGTAGGCCGCCGCCGGGACCACCGGCCGAAGATCACCGAGTCGCCGGGGTCAACGCGGGTGGGAGCTTAAAAATTGTTGATGGTCGTGGCCGTGGTCGTCGTCAAACGATACTCGGGGAGGGCGAAAAAGTCGTTGAGGATTCGGGGTGTACGACGGCGAGAGGAAGTTCAGGCGAAGAGGAAGATTGGCGTGTTTGGTGTGGCGAACTCGATTTATTTCACCGGTCTGGCGATTTTTTAAACACTGGATGGGAATAGACGACACAGTGGAAAGTGATAATCCGTATTGTGGTGTTGGAAAAATTGGCGGATTAAAGCAGATGACAACAATAGCGAGTTAGATATTTTTCAAACGCTTCTAGGAATGGACGACCTTGTGGCAAGCAATGATTCACATACTAGTGTCAGAAAACTTGCCAGAATTGCAGATCACACCGAGTTTCCTGTGCCAATGAAATTTAGTAGCCTTCACCACATTCTACCTTCTCTTCTATCATTTTCTGTCAGTAATAAACTGACTATGCATTCTCATTTAATATTTTACGAATATTATAATGTTCCTGATTGCTGCTGCTGGGTACCACGAGCTAACCATTCAACATAGCAGCTCAGTAGACATTTTTAAACATTCCTAGGAACAGACTCGACCTACCAAGTAATAATTTAATTCACATACATGTGTTGAAAAACTCGCCAGAATTGCAGATTATACCGATTTCATTGAATCGATTAAATATATGGTAACCGTTACCATATATTTAATCGTTACCAAATATATGGTAACCGTTACCATATATTTAATCGTTACCAAATATATGGTAACCGTTACCATATTCCTCCTTCTCCCCTGCCTTCAACCGTACCACATCTAAACCAACCACTACTCATTGTCATCTAAAAACCCACAAATATATATGTCAATGACGTCGCAGGATCGCGAGAGTCTCCTTCTCCTGCTGCTACTCGGTGGCCCAGGAGCTAACGGTTCAACGGTAGTGCACTAGAAATCAATCTGTGTGCCAGAGGAGAAAACTCCGAGTCTCGAGAGTCTCGAGGCATCTGTCGGCCAGGTTCTTCTATCCGCCTAATACGTCGCGTTGTCCATAACGCCCAGTTTCTCCGTAACTGGGCGTTCCCGGACGTGCGCCACATCTTTCTCTCTCTTCCTCGTCCCTCGACGAGATTCATTCCATCGCTCTGCCCCGTCGCAGCTTCACTCGAATGCACCGCCAGAGCGGTGCCCACGGTTCACGTGCTCCCCGAGACTCTCGGGCAGCCTTTGTCGACCGAAAGTTTCACTCCTCTCGTGTTCGCCGAGAGACCGGCGATGCCACCAACATCGCCATAACGCCCTGGACTATAACTGCGAGAGCTGCTCCCGCCGATGCTGCTGCGGTCGTGTGCGATACCCGCCGCCGTCTGGCGTGCACCTCGATTTCATCAGGCCGGGTTGTATCTTGTTCACGTGCAGCGGCAGCAGCCGCGAGTACAAAACCCGTAGAGAGACTTTCACCGCGCGGTTGCAAGACGCGACACAGTCACCCACATGCGGGGGCCCTCCGATCTCCTTTTTCTCCTGGTCTCGTTTCTCGCCGCCGTCTCCGGAATTGAGGCAAATAACGATCAGCCTGCCGGAACGATCGAACCGTGGCGGAGAGCTGGAGGAGCTACGGAAAACAAATGGGCGTAAACCGCATGAAACGGGAAGTCGCTGAGCCTCTCATAAGTCGCCGTTTCTGGTGGCCATGTGACGAGAATTTACGGACATCTGGGTTTTCGTTTAATTGGCTGTAGTGGTGGACGTTGGTTGGGAAACAAGGCGAGGGGATTGTTGGACAAAGTGGAACAATAATAAAGGTAGCGTATTGGAGAGAGGACTGTAAGTCATATTGAAGTGTGGCTCAGGGGGCAAAAATTGCATCCTACGCGTTTGGACTTTGGACTATCAATGACAGATACAACAAGATCCGCCTTTCTCTCGATGGGAATGAGACTGGATCGCAGTGTCAATTTTTTTTCAAGATCACAAAATATCGAAAGCATCAAAAAAGTTTCAAGCTTTGGACTATCAATGACAGAGACAACAAGATCCGCCTTTCTCTCGATGGGAATGAGACTGGATCGCATTGTCAATTTTTTTTCAAGATCACAAAATATCGAAAGCATCAAAAAAGCTTCACGCTTTGGACTATCAATGACAGACACAACAAGATTCGCGTTTCACTCGATGGAAATGAGACTGGATCGCAGTGTCCATTTTTTTTCAAGATCACAAAATATACAAAGCATCAAAAAAAGTTTCAAGATTTGGACTATTAATGACAGAAACAACAAGATCCGCCTTTCACTCGATGGAAATAAGACTGGATTGCAGTGTCAATTTTTTTGTTTTTCTCAAGATCACAAAATATCCAAACCATCAAAAAAGCTTCAAGCTTTCGACTATCAATGACAGATACAACAAGATTTGCCTTTCACTCGATGGAAATCAGACAGGATCACAGTGTCAATTTTTTTCAAGATCACAGTGTCAATTTTTTTCAAGATCACAGAATATACAAACCATCAAAAAAGTTTCAAGCTTTGGACTATCAATGACAGACACAACAAGATTCGCCTTTCACTCACTGAAAATGAGACTGAAACGCAGTCTAATTTTATTTTTCAACATCACAAAACGTCCAAACCGTCAAAAAAGCTTCAAGCCTTCATGCACCTCCTACCCCATCCGAACACAGCCGTCCATCGTTCGTCGATGCTGACGGCGACGCCGCTCGGAACCCGCTGACCGAACCCCGCGAGCAATCAATGGGGGCCCCCATTCATTACCCCCGAATTGACAACGCGTCCACGCCATACCCAAAGCCCCTATGATTTCGACTTTCCCTCTCGTTCCATCCGAGCCAAGCGAGTCCCAACCACCCCTCCCAGCGCGGTTCAAACATTCATCTCCGTCGCAGCCGCGCAGAAGCCCAAGCGAGAAACGCAACGAGGTTTGCATAGTTTCCACGCGCTCCACACATCGCGTATCCATCTTCGCTACTTGGCCGAGACGAACCCGGAGGGTCCCGCTGCTCTATCTCGTGGCCCGAGCTATGACCAACAAGAGGATCGCCCAGTGCCACCGAGGAGAGATCCGAGCATCCCCGTCCCTTGTTATCTCTCGGTCGTGTCTCCCGGACATCAGGCGGAGGATCCGGAGGAGCCGAGAAAAAGAGATTCGCCGTGAGGAGGAGGAGGAGAATTCTGCAGCAGCAGCAGCACGAGGAGCTCCCCGGGTCTCGCTCAGCGCAGCCAGGAGGAACAATCGCCAGGGTGGAAACTCGACACGAGGACATTCACTAGTGCCAACGCTCGGACCAGGCCCAATTAATACGCGTCGCATTCAAAACGCGAGCGTCGGGCGAGGGAGGAGGAGGAGGACGCGAAAGGGAGGAAGGTGAGGAGGAAGGTGAGGAAGGCGGAGGAAGGCGGAGGAGGAAAAAGGCCCGAGGATAGCGGTAACAACACACCGCGACGGTACAGCGGGGTAACCAACACGTGGAAACAGTTGGTAGGGGAGACCGGGGTAAAACGGGCCCCCCTTTTTTTTAACATCGAAACAACATTTTTTTTTGGTAAAATGGGCTCCCGTCTCCGTCGTAAGTTTTGAGGCTTCTTTCTTCGTCAAAACTTTTTTTCCCGCCGTCTTCCGTGATTTTTTTTTATTCGTAGGCTTCTTCGGCCATATTTTTTTTTTCTCCATCAATTCTTGCCTGTACGGCGATCTGTCACGACTAGAATGTGCTTTTGTGTCACATTTTAGTAAAAGACCCAAATAATCAACACTCGTTCCGATCGTTAGCGTTTTGTGTAGTAATTCATATTTTCGCCGGATTCTGAGGGGGGGCCCGTTTCCCTGACAACACCAAAGGGTCCATTTGTGAGCATTTAGTACACTAAAGTCCCCTAACTGGGTTTCCATTTTTAGGCTTACGATGTCCAAAAAAGCATTCGTTGTTGGGTCCTAATCTTAGTATTACGCCTGCAAAAGTTAAAACGCCCATTCAAAAGCATACTTTTTGATTCCTACATGAGACCTACACCTTGACGTCCATCCGGTGTTGTCAGGGTTTTACCCCGGATTTTTTTTTTGCCGACGCTCAAAATTGATGATTGGTTTCGAATTTTTGAGTGAAAAGCAATAAAAAAAAAACACTTTGGGTTTTGTCATAGAGCCATTTTTTGCTTAAGGGGCCCGTTTTACCCCGGTCTCCCCTATATTCGCCTGGCATAGCGAAGGATCGAGCGCGAGTAGGCAAAAGGGAACGCTGGCGAGGGACTCGAGGCGCGCTTCTTGGGCCCTCATCGCATCCGCCTTCCGTGCAACCTCGAGGAAAGAGAGAGAGAGAGGAGAGCGAGTGAAAAGGGTAGCTCACGGAGCATAACCAAGCAGCCACCACGACAATAAACGGGGAAACGTTTTATTAATTGCGAAGATCCGTCAGTGTCTTCGCGGTGGGCTGCCATATTAGATGCTCCCGCGACTACCGAACCAAAGCTCAAGCGCAGTCAAGGCAGCAGCGTCTCTCTGTGTGTGTGTTTGTGAATGTCGAGATAGAGAAACCCTGGAGAAGATAGAAAACCCTGGCATCGTCGAGCCCTCGAGAAGGCGCTCGAGTGGGGAAGCGTGGAAACGAATAGAGAGGAGAGAGGAGGAAGAGGAAAGAGGCGAAGAAGAGGAAGCGGGACGGACGTTCTTCGTGGCTGCATCGACGCGCGTTTCGCCTCCTCCACGGTGAAACGGTGAAACCCCGGGCCAGTGGGATGAGGGAAAGCGAGACACACCGGGGGAAGTTTGAGGCTGCGGAGCGGAGAGAGAGAGAGAGTTTCGGGACGAAAAGAGTTGGCAAAGATGAGCGAGAACGCGAAGCCGTCAACCACCTGTGGAACACGCCTGTTTCTGTTGTTTTTCTTTTTTTCTTTTCTTTTCTTCTTTTTTTTTTTTGCTTTTTTTCTTTAGCTTTTTTTTGCTTCTTTTCCTGGCGATATATTTTTTTTTTCTTCTTTTTTTTCGCCCTCAGACCCTTTTCGCTCTCTTCGACGACGGCATCCAAAGGTCCACGTGGATCATTCGCGTTTTTCCGCGGTTTTTGTTTTGCCGCGTCGTCGCCTTTGACGGAAACTTCACAGGCCGAAGTGCGACATTGTTTTGACGGTCTGCGCGGACGTCTCGCGACGCTGTTGAATATCGCGACTAATTAGCCTCGACGTCTGTCGCTTCTGCCGCTGTTGCTGCATTAATTAACTGAAGTAATTAAGGTGGGACTTTGGGGACTTGGCGGCTTACGGGAAAGACGTGTTTCAAGTGGAAGAGCGGAAAGTTGCGTGTTGGGGGGATCTCACGGGTTTTCCCACCGGAGCTCGTACGGAGGCGTCTTGAAAGCGTGTTTAGCCTCGTAAGGCAGCGATTTCTATGGCATTACTGATGTCACGATATTTTAATGGCGCGTTTGACTGAGTCACAGTCGCAGATTCATTAGCGTTCGTCGAATTCAACTTTCGCTTTCATCTTTCCGACTTATTCCCGTCGTTTCAAATTTTCCTTTCAGCCGCTCATTTTTCTGTCTTCGCGATCAAAGTCGCCGGTTGTCATTCAGGCATCAAAATTGCGGCAAAACGTTGCAAATCACAACTCGACCTATAATGAAAGTTACAATTTCTCAAACCATTAAAATAGACTTATTTCGTCTTCATCCCATTTCCAATTTCGCCTTTTTACTTCAAATCGCCTTATCGACGTCCTCTCGTTCCATTGATCCCCTTAACCAAAAATCCCACCTCGAATTTCACATTCATCCCCAAAACGACATCCTGACGACTGTCACAAATCCCCATCCTTATAAAGTCGCAAGACGCCCAGAGTATCCCCTCATCCCCCGTTCCACTCGTTCCCCATATCCTCGGACTCGTGTAAAGCGCGCCGGTAAATACCCTTCCTACATACGACCATGTCCGGGATGCATAGTCATTTGGTTACGTATGTCAGAGTCCTGCATACGCTTGTTGCTCGCACACACACACAACACGAAGACAAAATTGGGAATATGAAGAAATATTTGAGAAAATGAAGAAAAAATTGGGAATATGAAGAAACAATTGGGGAAATGAAGAAAAATTGGGTTCGTGAAGAAACAATTGGGAATATGAAGAAACAATTGGGAAAATGAAGAAACCATTGGGAAAATAAAGAAAAAATTGGAAATATGAAGAGACAATTGGGAAAATGAAGAAAAAATTGGGAATATGGAGAAATAATAGAGAAAATGAAGAAAAAATTGGGAATATGAAGAAATAATTGGGGAAATGAAGAAAAATTGGGATCGTGAAGAAACAATTGGGAAAATGAAGAAACAATTGGGAATATGAAGAAACAATTGGGGAAATGAAGAAAAAATTGGGAATATGAAGAAACAATTGGGAAAGTGAATCCTTATAAACTTCTTATAAAATCGTAAGACGCCCAGAGTATTCCCTCATCCCCCTGTCCACTCGTTCCCCATATCCTCGGACTCGTGTAAAGCGCGCCGGTAAATACCCTTCCTACATACGACCATGTCCAGGATGCATAGTCATTTGGTTACGTATGTCAGAGTCCTGCATACGCTTGTTGCTCGCACACACACACACACACACACACACACACACACACACACACACACACACACACAACACACGCGGGTGCATCAACTGTACCGCTCGTCACATGTATGCGAGGCTGTATATTGGTCGCTCGAACGGAGAATAGTTGGGTATAGCCCGGGCACCACCTCTCCTATAACGGGAACCCTACCAGAGAGCGAACGTCCATACAGTGAGACGAGCAAGAGAAGCAGCAGCAGCAGCACCAACAGCAGCAGCAGCAGAGCTCACGAAGTGCACATGCATCGCACGACCGGCCACCAGCAGCAACAGCGCAAGGCATATAGCACGAACTAATGCGTTTACGATGTCCGCCTGACAGTACATCAAAGTCTAAACCCAGGACCCTCTACGCTGCTGCCACGGCGCGCGCGGCTCCTCGCAAGCCAGCTTGTTCTCTCTGTTCCAGTGGCTCCTTCCTCGCAGCTCCGCGATCTCCGCCACACGGGAGACACACGTGTATGCAACGTATGTACGTCCGTACGCGCTGTCCGTGCGTATAAGGATCCTGAGCTATATACCGGCCGGCGTCTGTATATCGTGGCGTTGCAGCGCGCCTCCTCTATCCCGATCCGCATTCCCACGCATTATTATCGCACACCCTCGTGCCCGTGGCCTCTGATCATCAGCTATCGAACCGTACGGACGCCCCCCCGAACCACCATCACGCCATCCCCCGAACCACCGGCTAATTCGACGCACTGCCCGGTCATAGGTGCGCCACGTCGTGTACGGACGGCGACGCGCGTAGATGCATCGACGGCGCGCGGCAATGATGTCGGCTACTGTATTAGTATACACGGTATAATCTCGGGAATATCTCGGGCACGTCTGCCGGAGCTGGCGTCGGAGACAATTTTCGAGGAGGGAGCTGGGTTGTGCGTGGAGACACGAAAGGATTTGTGTGGAAGCGTCTGGTGGAGGAGCCGGGGAAATTGGTTTGAGAGGACAATTATGGTGGGAAAATGAAGACAAAATTGGGGATATGAAGAAACAGTTGGGAAAATGAAGAAAAGATTGGGAATATGGAGAAACAATTGGGAAAATGAAGAAAAAATTGGGAATATGAAGTAACAATTGGGAAAATGAAGAAAAAAATTGGGAATATGAAGAAAAAAATTGGGAATATGAAGAAACAATTGGGAAAATGAAGAAAAAATTGGGAGTATGAAGAAACAATTGGGGAAATGAAGAAAAATTGAGGATGTGAAGAAACAATTGGGAAAATGAAGAAAGAATTGGGAAAATGAAGAAAAAATTGGGAATATGAAGAAACAATTGGGAAAATGAAGAAAAAGTTGGGAATATGAAGAAACAATTGGGAAAATGAAGAAAAAATTGGGAATATGAAGAAACAATTGGGAAAATGAAGAAAAAGTTGGGTATATGAAGAAACAATTTGGAAAATGAAGAAAAAATTGAAAATATAAAGAAACAATTGGGAAAATGAAGAAAGAATTGGGAATATGAAGAAAAAATTGAAAATATAAAGAAACAAATGGGAAAATAAAGAAAAAATTGGGAAAATGAAGAAACAATTGGGAAAATGAAGAAACAATTGGGAAAATGAAGAAAAAATTGGGACGTTAAAAATGATTTTACGGAACGACATATTTTCGTGAAAATCAAAACTTGGGCACCCCAACCACCGGCTAATCCAATGCTAATTAGGAAGACGAACAAAAAAATCGTAGAATTGAAAAATTAAACCTGATTTTCCGGAACGACATATTTCCATGAGAACAAAAGATTGTCCTCTTTTACTAGGTCCTCTTTGCCCACGTATTTTCGAATAATCAATGACTCCTCAAGGAGGCGAGAAGTCTCACGTCCGTCGACCCTGAATAATCATCGATACGTGATTCAATTGACGCATCAAAATGCGCAGCTCCCTCGCGAGTCACGTCGCGTCCCTCTCTGTCTCTCTCGTATCTTTGGAAATTGTCGTGACTAATGCCCGGTGACCTTGCACGCAGTGTATTATGGTTATCGAGGCGATGAGCAAATTTCGCATGAATCCCGACGATGCGAGGAGACGCTCGAGGAATCCCGAGGTTTCTTGCATGACGAGATGTATATATACGTGTGTGCATATATATGTATATATATGTATATAGGAGGGATACCACCTCGCGCGCCAGCGTCGAGGCTCGCACGCTCACGCACGCTTTATACGCGAATCATTACACGGAATCGACAAACTCGGAGAGCCGTCGGTAATCCGCACGCTCGAGCCGAGAGCGAGTAATCCCCCCGTGGTCGAGACGGAGAGACGCGGCGCGCACGGTCGAGGTCGTTGATCCATCGATGAGAGATTTTCCTCAGCCGAGGATATATCAGCGCCACGCCGAGCGCGCGAGACCCGCGCGCGAGCATCGAGGGTATATACCCAACGCCGCAGACGGACAGCCACAGCTTCTCTCACGATTCACGCACGTTCCCATTTACCGCTATGATGCCGTTTACGTAACCCGGCGTGGATTACAATCCACGCGCGGAAATATAATTCGTTCGAGTGACCGTAAAGTTTTTTTGAGGCAATTGAATTTACACACGACGTGAAGCACGTTTTCTTGGAGGTTGGACGCTTTGATGACACTCCTCGATTTTTTGGTTCACGGTGCAGCCAATATTTTTTACCTTGTATTCCAAATTTTTGGGAATTAAAGATCGACTTGGGGTACGTTGTGATCCCGTGGAAATGAGTCGTAAAGGTGATCGTAACATTTTAACAGGTGCAGACAAGATTTTTGATTACCTCGAATTTAAGGTTTAAGGAAATTCATGAAGGACAGAAAATAATTGCTAGGGTCACCAGCGAGCCTTGAAGCCGAAAATTGAGGTCATATTAGCAAAACGGATTCAAATTCTTTTTTGTTAATTTTATTCTAGTTTGTCATTCTCACACCAAGAGAAATCGTTCTGATGGGATCTATTCGAAACAAATAAAATTTATTTGAACGACATAAAAATTCATTTGAATGAAATATATTTTAATTGGTCCAAATAAATCCTATTAGGCCGGCCATTAAGTGGATTAATTTATTTCATGACCGGCCTAATAAGATTTATTTGGATCAAATAAAATTTATTTCATTCAAAATAAATTCTGGGTGCACGAAATTTACACAATAATTAAACTAATAATTAGTCTCTAATAAATAAATAAAATTCTGGTCCATACATTCGATCATAAATTTTTCTTTCTCATCTATCCAGCTGAAAGCTCGTCCACAAAAAAGTCCAAAGTCTTCGTCGCAAACTACTCCGATTGATCATCGCCGCGGCCACGCGACGCGCGGACGTAATTTTCGCCACTCGCGACCCCGAGGACGGGGAAACCTTGGCGATGAGTAACCGCGGCCAGGAATACGAAAGCGTCGTTTTTCGCGTGAAATACCGCGACGGAATGCGAGTCCTAAGAGAGGCCAGCGGGAGGTCCCGCTGGCGCGGCCCGCACTCCGCACTCGCTCTCGTCGCGGCCATCCCGAGCGAGCAGGTGATCACGCCCACACCTGCACCATGCGTGGAGGGATCTCCGGCCGGCTCGCCGCCGCCGCGGCACGAAGGGCGCAATACACGCGCGCCGCCGCTGCTGCCCTCCAGTGTCGCCGTCACGCACACGCGTGCACATAGATGGCGCGCATATTACACGGCCGTGCGCGCACAATGCCGCGCCTCACGGGCTCGGCCGGGAAGTGAACTACGCGCGCGGAAATATAGCACACGCGGCGGCTCGACGATCGCCGCAAACACGTAGGGACCATCGGACCGTCAGGTGCCCGGATGTAATTTGATTGCCGAAGATTTTGCTATCAATTTACGAAAGGATACCCCCCCCCCCCCCCCCCGGTAATTTCGATTGCTAATAGAAAGCGATTAAATAAAAAAAATCGTAATCGAAAAAAAATCGGTTCTAACAGGTTTCAATCGGTTTTTGGTAGGTTTGTATTGGTTCCAATAAGATCTTTTAACGAGGGTCTGCTTCGACTGCCACTGATAGAAAGCGATCAAATAAAAAAAATTGTAATCGAACAAAAAAAATCGGTTCTAACAGGTTTCAATCGGTTTTTGGTCGGTTTATATTGGTTCCAATAAAATCTTTTAACCAGGGTCTGCTTCGATTGCCACTGATAGAAAGCGATCAAATAAAAAAAAATCGTAATCGACAAAAAAATCGGTTCTAACAGGTTTCAATGGGTTTTTGGTTGGTTTGTATTGGTTCCAATAAGATCTTTTAACCAGGGTCTGCATTCTTGCTGCTGAAATTCGTATCGAATATTTTTGCCATAAATGCCAAAAATAAAAAATATTAAATAAAAAAAACGTTTTTCAACTTAACGTCCCATCGCTTAGGCTCTGAAAGGCGACGATGACAGTGACGAATTAATTCAATACACGAGAAAAATCTTCCTAAATCTTTATCAAATTAATTTAAAAAAAATACGAATACGATGTTCAGCACCAAGAAAGCGATCAAATAAAAAAAATCGTAATCGAAAAAAAAAATCGGTTCTAACAGGTTTCAATCGGTTTTTGGTCGGTTTATATTGGTTTCAATAAGATCTTTTAACCAGGGTCTGCATTCTTTATGAAATTCGTATCAATTATTTTTGCAGAAATGCCCAAAATTAAAAATATTAAATAAAAAACACGTTTTTCAACTTAACGTCCCATCGCTTAGGCTCTGAAAGGCGACAATGACAGTGACGAATTAATTCAATACACGAGAAAGATCTTCCTAATTCTTCCTAAAATTAATAAAAAAAAATACGAATACGATGTTCACCACCAAGAATGCCTTTCGTAAATTGATAGCAAAATCTTCGTGAACCAAAGTCCAAAATTAAAAATATTAAATAAAAAATACGTTTTTCAACTTAACGTCCCATCGCTTAGGCTCTGAAAGGCGACAATGACAGTGACGAATTAATTCAATACACGAGAAAGGTATTCCCAAATCTTCCTAAAACGAATAAAAAAATACGAATACGATGTTCACCACCAAGAATGCCTTAAATTGATAGCAAAATCTTCGTGAACCAAAGTCCATTCGGGGGCCGGATAGTCGTGACGCCGACGTAGGTAAGGAACGCGTCTCGCGGCTGCGGGCAAACCGCATATAGTTCCGGACGAGCGGGAGGCCCCGCACGGAGGACTCTCGGCGTACCCTTCGCCGTATGTACGCACCGCGGTACTACGGGGATGGCCACGAGACCGCGCGGATATCTGCTCCGCGGCTATACAGGCGCGGAGAGACAGAAACCGGTTTACGTGCGATAGCAGCGGCGCCGATTTCACGGTCATCCAGGAAAACTGCGCGCGCGCGCGAAGGAAAAATCACTCGCTCGCGCGCCCCGCGTTCTCGCCGGTCCACAGCTGGTCTATCTCTGTATCTTCGCCGCGTGTCTCCGTCTCGCTCGCTCGCTCCTCGTTGTAAAGTCGTAAAGGAAGTTCTCGAGTCGATCCGGTGTACGAGGATAAACCGTGTGTACCGGCCTGCATTGTGGCGTATATACCACACCTGAAATACCCACTTGTTGGCTCGAACGAACGGAGGATGCATCTCCGCTCGCAATTTCGCGGGGCGTTTTTTTTTTTCTTGGCTTTTTTCGGATGCCGATTTATCGGCCGCCAAGGAGTTTAGCTGCGGCGCGATCGACGTGAATTTCGACACGTTTTTTCGATGCCATTATTTTGTCCGCGTGTTACGATTTACTTGGTGATTTTGTGAGGGATTTTTCGGAGGCTTCGAAATGTGAAAGTCAATCAATCAAAATAATACACATAGAATAAAAATAAAAATAAATAAAACACAAATAATAACATAAAAAAACAGAAATAATAAAATAAAAAAATATATAATAAAATTAAAAAACATAAATAATAAAATTAAAATATAGTAAATATAATATTTGTGCAGAAATAATTGCACAATTATGATGATTTTACTTCAGTTTATTCAAAGTAAAATCGTTTGGTGATTTTGTGAGGGATTTTTCGGAGGCTTCGAAATGTGAAAGTCAATCAATCAAAATAATACACATAGAATAAAAATAAAAATAAATAAAACACAAATAATAAAATAAAAAAAAAACAAAAATAATAAAATTAAAAAACATAAATAATAAAATAAAAACATAGTAAATATAATATTTGTGCAGAAATAATTGCACAATTATGAAGATTTTAATTCACTTTATTTCATCACAAGTGCCGAATAAATAATTTCATCCTTCGACTCCGTCGCTCTGGACTCGCAACTGGCAACATTTTGTGAATGAGAGAGTCGATGTGTGTTTTTCGAATTCCTTCGATTTAACGCGCCCGACGCCGAGTCGTCTCTTCGTTCGCGGAGAGAGCGAGTTTCATTCGCGCACGGATAGAGAGATCGGGAGTTCGGTTAAGGTCGCGAGGGAAGGAAGAAACGGGCGACAGCGTGCCGGGGGCGCCCGGAGGAGGAGGAGGAGGAGAGTCTCGATCTCTTCTCTCTGCGCTCGCTAATGAAGCCACCACACGCGGACTCGCGGGCCGCTTGGATCCGATCTACCTTGATTATTATTCATCCGTCCCGGGGTTCGCGCTCGGCCGCGCGAGAGAGTCCCGCAGTCCGTTCGGGACTATCCGCTCGACGAGTCCTTCGTGCAGCGCGACCGAGCGACCCTCGCCGGATCGACTTACCGGCCGCCGCCGCCGCCGCCGCGATGCACCGATGCACTCTCTATGCCGCGGGACAGAATTCCCACAGCGCGCGCGGACTGCGCGGACGAGCGGCGAGCTATATGGGATCCCGTCGCGCATCGGTCATACCCGGCTGCGATGGGACCCCGGGGGTAGAGTTCCCCGGGTTCCTGGCGTGGAGAACGAGCGAGAGAGGGAAAGAGAGAGAGAGAGAGAGAGAGAGAGAGAGAGAGAGAGAGAGAGGGCGACCCCTTTCGCGTCCGTGTGATTCGATCAGATATATATGCACAGCCAGAGGGACAGGAAGGGAGGGAATGCGAGGCTGAAAACCGAAGGAAACGACGCTGGAATTATAGCGGAGAGCACGGGAAAGCGACGATGAAATATTTTATATAGCTATGTGGAGTTACTTTGAAGGGACTCCGAAAGTTAATTGCAAATTTCGTCAAAACTTGATTGCAAATTTCGCCAAAACTTGATTGTAAATTTCGCCAAAGATTGATTTTAAATTTCGCCAAAACTTGATTGTAAATATCGCCAAAACTTAGTTGCAAATTTCGCCAAAACTTAATTGCAAATTTCGCCAAAAATTGATGGTAAATTTCGCCAAAACTTGATTGCAAATTTCGCCAGAACTTGACTGTAAATTTCGCCAAAACTTGATTGCAAATTTCGCCAAAAATTGATTGTAAATTTCGCCAAAACTTAATGGCAAATTTCGCTAAAACTTAATTGCAAATTTCGCCTAAACTTCATTGCAAATTTCGCCAAAACTTAATTTCTAATTTGGAATAAAGTTTTGGCAAAAAATTGCTTCTGGTTATTCGGATTAATGTTAACATTAATTCGGAGCTGGTAAATCGAAGTAATTGTTTTTAACGGAAAAATATTGATCGAAAGAATCGCGAATTGTTAGGCTCTGAGTGTCAGATGTTTGTTTGGTTCGATGTCAAATCTTCCAATCTCCATAAATAAATTATTTGTTCTAATGATTATTTCCCCTAATTACCAGAAGACCAGTAATTATTATTCCCGACAATTGTTATCTCCTTCAATTATCCCGTTCCATCTACAATTAACAAAAAAAAAACATCCCACAAACAGTAATCAGGATCATATCCAACGAAACACCAGAGCGTGACAATGAAAAAATGCGAGAAAAGCGGGGAGAGAGCAAAAAAGCAACGAGCGTGTAAAGATAGAAGTGAGTGAATACCGGAGCGAGAGAGCCCGGATGGAGAAGAAGAAATAAAGGACCTCGCGGACTTCGTCGTCGTCGTCTTTGTCGTGTGTGCGTTAGAGCAAAGACAGGATAAGAAAAAAAAGCGCAGAGAGAGGGAAGAGACGAGAAGACGCGGGTGTACGGAGAGAGCTTCGGGCAGGGCTTGTGTTGCGTAGGACTGCGGAGGAGGCGAGCGTGGAAGGAGACATCAAAGAAGGCGACATATCCGTTCACACTCCGCGTGGCCGTCGTACTGCACACATAACCACCACGAGCCCAGAGAGCCGCGGCTGTGTGTAGACGCGCTTTGCACTTTCGTATGTCCTGCTGCGCTCTGGGCCAGAAATCCACGACGTGTACGGAGAGTGTGTATCGCACTCGTTGTGTGCACTGTTAAAAAAGATTGGAAGTTTTTATTAATAAACTGGTGAATTAAATGTAATCTACACTCGTGAAATAAAATGAATGAACTTTTATAGTAAAAACAAAACAAGTCATTAAAATTGAAGGACTTTTAAATCAAAATTAAAGTGAATTATAAAAATGTTAAAAATGTGCACTGTTAAAAAAGATTGGAAGTTTTTATTAATAAACTGGTGAATTAAATGTAATCTACAATCGTGAAATAAAATTAATGAACTTTTATAGTAAAAACAAAACAAGTCATTAAAATTGAAGGACTTTTAAATCAAAATTAAAGTGAATTGTAAAAATAACTATGCCATAAATTAATTTTAGATTGCACTCGTGTATGAAATTTAGTGTACCAGTTTATGCATAAAAACTTCCAGTACTGAACATTAAATTTCAAGCAGATTTTTTTTACAGTGTGCGCGTCGCGCCTCCTCCGTCATTCGAATTCCCATCCAGTCGCCGAGACTTCTCGCGGTCCTCGCGGTACGTCTTGATAAAATGAACTTGTCATTCCGAAATGGCGAGGAAAACGAGGGAGAGCGAGAGGGGAACTCTCGGGGTGAGAGAAGCGAAGAGAGTTCCGTGGATTTTCAGCCCGGGAGACGCGCAGCGAGATCAAATGAGAGACTCGCGAGGGTCTTCCACGCGAACAGCTTCCTCAGCTTCGGGGCCTCCTGGCTTCGCCTCCTCTATTTCTCTCGTCGTTCTCGCTGCCTCCTTCTTCGCCTCGCTCTTCGTCGTCGTCTTCGTCGTCGTCGTCGTCGTTCGCGTTTCCGTCCTCCTTTTGCTCGTGTCTTCGCCGACTTTATTTATACCTCGTTAAATTAGCGCCCATCATCGATCTACTCGCGTGCAAGCCCGCCGAGAGTCCTCCACATGGCGGCGGCGGCGGCGGCTCGGCCCCAGGCCGCGGGAACTAGTCCGACGACGTGACGACACACCCGCGGGCACGATGAGCACGATGCGCTCGGTTTTGCACCTTGGAGTTTAGACGCTGAGGTGAAGGAGAGAAGAGCGGTTGGTCGTGGGATGGATTTTTTGGTTTGTTGAGGAAGTTTCTAATTTGTGGCTGCCGGTTGGAGTTGGAGTTGGCTATTGTCAATTCTAGGTTCGTGCACTAATGACGAAACACACGGCAATTTTAATTCTGATATATATTATTTATATGAATTAACTTTACTCTTAATTTTTATTCGTGGATAATTTTTCTATTGATTTACTTTCTTCGCCAATTAAATTACTGACATTTTAAATTGAATATATATTTTCTTGATTAATATCATTTTTTCTATTAATTATTATTTGGGTGTGGAAGTTTTTTTTTGTGGGATTTTGACACAAGATCTTTTTACCGGGATCTTATGTCACGTCGGGGATTCTAACCTATAATAACATAGTGTAACACAGCTTAGCTTGGATTACACTGAGAAAAAAAAAACGAAAATTGTTTGATTCAACTAAATGCTGCGTTTGCGAGCATTGAAATAAATATAAACGCACAACAAACGAATGTTTGTTCGACGCTGCTTGCGGAATTCAAGTGATTATCAATTAATATTAACATTTTCTACCGCCTAAACCAACTAAATATTCGTTTGCTTGAAAAGTATAATTCACTTGTTTTTTTTTTATACTTTACGCTTCAATTACAAGTTCGAACAAATCCACCCTAGGATCACCACAATTACACCACCAAAACCACAAAGTTCCCCAGGTTGAACCAGCGTCAATAATTTATTAAACGATAACGCGAAATCCCCGCAACAATCGAAACGCAATTATTCCTCGAGCCCAGCCCAGCAGAAAAAAAAATAATAATGCAAAACAAGTGGGCTACAAAAGATCCAAAGAGCGCGAGTGGTACGAGTTCCACGGCGTATCTCGCCGCGCAACAGTCAAGGCCGCAAGGTCGGGATCTCATGAGGACCATAAATGCCCGAAGCCATCGAGAGGACTCCGGTGGAATCCGTACGTAGCGCGCGCACCGCGCGGCCAGACCGCATCCGCGGCAGTCGGCAGGTCGACGAGCGCACCAACCGCCCGAGAGATAAGACACCGAGATCTCCGGGGCTTAATAGATGGGGTACGCAAATTTTCGCAAACGTAATAAATTATCGCAACCGAGCCAGAGGAGACCGGCGGAGATAGAGAGAGCGAGACGGACGGAGAAGGAGATCGCCCGGCGCTCGACTCGCTCGCTCACGCGAAAAGCACAAAGAGCGATGGGGCATCGTCGTGGCTTTTGCGCGATGCGGCCGGGGATGACCGTTGACGCGGGAGGGAAAGAGAGCGCGACCGAGTGCACAGCGAGAGGAAAGGCCAGTCACCCACAAAAGGGCAGCAAGCAGCACCAGCAGCAGCAGCAGCAGCAACAGCAGAAGCGTCAGTGCAGCGTGCTGCACACTTGAAACGAAAGGGCGAATGGATATGCCTAGGCAAGTGCAAGAGACACGTAAAGGCATTCATCTCATTCAAGGTAGCCTTAAGTTCTGATCAGATAACGAATGTACACTCCTCTCTTCTTCTCTTCTCTTCTCTCGTTGCCTTCTCTTGTGCGAGAGGCCCAACGGAGCTTGCGCTCACACAGCACACGCTGGAGGTTCGCACTGAGGTTCCGGCCTCTCGGTGCGCGCGCGGCGGTGTGTTGTGCCCCTTGGCATCACCGAGACTCTCGCCAGCCGTCCTCCTCCACTTTTCCTTTTCCTTTGTGCCTCTCGCGCGCTGGTGCGCTGTGCCCGCGCGGGCTTCAAGCTCCGCGGGGCCCTCGCATAACGCTAACCCCCGCGATGGCTTTGAAAACTGACGACTGAACACTCGATACCAAACGATGTCTTCTGTATGGTTGCCAAATGTCGTGCGCTGTGCAAGGGAAATGCGACGGAAATAGAATGTATGGTGGAATGATGTAGGTTGAGTGTTCGAGCTTCGGTGATGTCAGGAATGCGACTTGCCGATTATGGGTGAGAGACTTATAGTTTTAGTTAGTTAGTTAGAGCAATTTATTTCGTGCACTGGGACCGAGGTCCCCTTAGTGCACCGTGCGAGAAACAATAGATGGACTTTAAAAAAACAAAAAATATAAGTAAAACCAAGAAGCACGCCGCAAAAATAAACAAAATCTTAAATCTACCTTAATATTAAATCTAAACTAAGAATTATAACTAAAACACGAATACTCAATCTCACTTTTTTAGTAAGAAACACGAACTTTGGGTTTGGAAAGTAAGGCTTTTTGGTGCAACTCAGAAGTACAAGTGGCGGATATTTCATTGCTGGCATATTCGGCAATATCATCATCTTTGTTTGTGTATCGCATCATCTGATCTTAAAGATTCCTGTGCTTTCTCTCTGCCAGCTTTTGTGAAATTCAACTGCATTTCATGTATCACATACTCTGGTCCTCAGGGGATTTCATCCCAGGATCAAATTAATATATGCTGACACTGATACCGATATTCATAATTCGGATGACCCTTTTAACATGGGTTACTAATCAATGAATATGATCTTAAAATATAGAGGACGTCGCCACCAATTTTTTAATTCTGATAACCAATACCAGAGCTATTTTTGCACCAAGCGATCTTCATCCAGCGATCGTTACCCGACCTTGGGACGTCCCCCACCGGTGCCTCGCAAGGTCACAGAAACGCGTCGGCGCAGGAAGCGCCGCGCGGTGGTTTCCAATCGTAACGTCATTCTTGTGTATCCACAATACACAAGTGGCCCGGGCGAAAATAACATTTCAGCCCGATCCAGATCGCCGCGATTGTCCTGACCACAAAAAGAGACAACGCCGCGGCGGCGACGTGTGCCAAAGTCAATTGAGTCGTCTCGCGCGAGTCGCCGCTCGGTGCCATCGGACTCGCGATCGTCGCGCTGACCGGCCCGGTTCACTTCGATCTCCTCGCACCGCGAGACTTCGGACCGCGCGGCCGCAAACCCCAAGACCGCAAAGTACTTCTCAAGGATTTCGAAGGGCTCCAACGTCCCAGTTGCGTTTCCAGCAACAAACGAGTTGCGTCTGGACGACCAACACAAGGGCAACCGACGCGCGGCATTTTTCCAGGCATTTCGTTGCGTCACACTCACCATTTGTCAGACGAATTAGGACAAAGGCCGCGGGGACCTCGGGTCAAAAGGGCCGATCTCACCTGTACACAGCCTCAAGTTTTCCGGCTATTGTGTTGCGCATGATTGTTATTTATGGCTTTGGTTCGGCGAGCACCGTGGCCAGACACGTTCGACGTGGCTTGTCTAGGATTGATCAATACTCTAGCGTAATCATGTTAGGCACCGGAACGTCGCAACCGAACGTCTCCCGGGTTCGCGGGAAGGTGGATCAAGCGTGGAATGAGAACCAGCCAAGTTCGTGTGACCGGTGTCAATTAAGTGACGATAAATTCGTGATGTCGGACCTCTAGTGTCACATCGCGTACCGTCTAGGGGCATTTCGAACCAGTCTGTGTACCGTTTCGTACAGGATTTATCCTTTTTTGGTACTCACTTGGTTTGCATTGTTCTTCTTTTTTGGCTGTTTGAAGAATAATTGCGTTTCCATTGTCACGGAGACATCGCGTTGTCGTTAAATAAATTACTGATGCTGGTTACACCCAGAGAATTTTGTAGTTTACTCGTATAATTGTCGTAATCCTGGGTTGGAATTCTGAACTACCGGAACGTCTACCCGGATTCGCGGGAAGGTGGATCGAGTGGCCCGAGTTCCAGCCAACTCCGTGTGATCGGTGTCAATTAAGTGACGATAATTTCGTGATGTCGGACCTCTCGTGTCACATCTCGTACCGTCTCGCGGCATTCCGAACCAGTCTGTGTACCGTTTCGTAGAGGATTTATCCTTTATTTGTACCCACTTGGTTGGCATTATTCTTCTTTTTTTGGCTGTTTGAAGAATAATTGCGTTTCCATGGTCGCGGGGACATCACGTTGTCGTTAAATAAATGACTGATGCTGGTTACACCCAGAGAACTTTGTAGTTTACTCGTAAAATTGTCGTAATCCTGGGTTGGAATTCCGAACTACCGGAACGTCTACCCGGATTCGCGGGAAGGTGGATCGAGTGGTCCGAGTTCCAGCCAACTCCGTGTGATCGGTGTCAATTAAGTGACGATAATTTCGTGATGTCGGACCTCTCGTGTCACATCTCGTACCGTCCCGCGACATTCCAGACGAGTCTGTGTACCGTTTCCAACAGGATCCTCGAGCCCACATCCACCGCTGTGCGGTGGATATTTGTCTCGCGCTATCTCGCCCGCTGCACCGACGGGGATCCCGATGTTAACTCTGACACACGAACATTTTCGTTCGTCACAAAACGTTTCTGACAGCTATTGGTGGAGTCGATACACTGCGGGTACACGCATACGAAATAGCCGCGCGGTCTCACTGTGCGAACGGGCGCAAACGATTACTCAATATTTCCTCGTCAATTTCGAGTCGGGGCCCCGAAAGCCGATGGCCCATTCTCGCTCTCGTCGATCCGGCCCGGAGCCGCACGCGGCCGTCCGGACGGATCTAACGATCGATAGACCCGAGGCCTTTCCCCCCCGGGAATCCCTCGACGCCCTCTGACCCCGAGGAAATTTCACTCGTCAGACCAACTCGGCGAGCGTCTCTCTCTCTCTCTCTCTCTCTCCTTCCCACGGGAACGAAATATTTTTGATGGACAGTACAATGGAAGCCGTGTAACCTCGGTAATGGCGTCTCGAAATCGGTGATTTATGTGTTTCGCTCTCGTGGAGATAAAAAAAATAGTCGACGTGTCGCAGTCGCCACGAGAATTTTGTAATTATCAAGGAATCACGTGTGCCAAACAAGAGCGCCAGGTGTAGTCGGTTCAACTCTCCTAAGGTAAATGCACAGTAAATGAACAGTTACCAGTGAATGAACAACAACTTTTTGAGAGTTCATGAGTAATTAAAACGACTTGGACGAATATTAGATTCTTAATTTGTCTACTTTTTAGCTACCTGCTGCGATTATTTTATCGCAGAATCCTATTTTTAATTAAAAGTGTAGGTTAGATTGGCCCGTTCATTTATTGGTGTTTTTCGATTTTTGGCCTTTAGTATTTCTTTTTATACACTTCGCGATAAAAATACGAGACTTTATCAGCTGCGTCACATAATTCAACATTCTGGTGAATCGTTAAAATTTTCGCAAACACTCTGAAACTATTACATTTTAAACGAACCCACGATAAACAAATCCTTCTGCTTAACTATTAATTTACTGGTGACTCTACCCTACATCCCAATGCAGTGCGTTGGCATTTGCAGCAAAACAGCGGCTACAACTTTTTCCTTCATCCCACAAATTATTCCCTCGGAATCTCGCGCCGTTTCGCACTGATCCAAACTTGTGTTTATCATTGCTTTGCCTCACACAAAAATCTCGCGATAAACGTCGCGTTTTTTATTCGGCCGAGGCCGAATAAAAAATTCGACTTATTCGCGTAAAGAAGTCGGGCTGCGATTTCTGCGACGTAATTCACGTGGCATACGCGGAGGGTGTATAAGCCGAAACCGACTGCCCATGAAGCCGCTGCAGCCCACACTCGGCTCGGCGTACGTACATAATAAAGCATACTTACCGAGGTGAGCCGATCGTTCTCGGCGTCCGGCCGCGGTGACGACCGGGCGAGAGAAACGATCCGCGAGAGCTCGAGGGCCCCGCGCGAGTCTCGCGTGAGCGAGAACGAGAACCCTCTCCGTGCGGACATAAAATTAAGCCGCAAATAAAATGAAGTGCTACGCGCCGAGCGTTGCACACAGAGAGATCTCGCGCGCGACTCGCGCGACTCGCGCTCGGTTTGCCTTCTCCTGTCGTGAATCATCGCACCTAAACTAGTGACGTTTACTGTCGGGAAAACATTTGTCATATATACCGGGGGATTTGCGGGGGCCCGGGCACAAACCGAGTTTGTTGAAGCTCATCATCCTCGTAGAATATAACCGGGTTCGAATAGCGTTGGTGCTGTTGCTCCTGCTGCTGCTGTTGATGCTGTTGGTGCTGCAGGACCTCATCGCGGATGGAGCCGCAGCAGAGCCGACTGGACTCTCTTATGGCGTCGGCTTTCCGCGAATACTCGCACGAACCGGCGGGAATAATATGCGAGTAGCATATGCGCCGAGAGGGCGGACCGTGATGCGCGAAGGGCCCGTAGTAAATCTTCGTCCGAAGCGGTCCGGACTCGTGCGCGCGGAAGACTTAGGCTCGCGATTCCTCTTCTTCTTCTGGCCTCCTCCGGCCCCGCATCGACGGATATGTAGCCGCGAACGTCGTAAAGTATAAAGTCGAAGAGTTAACTCACGGGGCTTTCCGCCGGCGCGATGCGGAGAGACGCTTGACCCGAACCACTCGCTTCCTGGTGCACGCAGAGGGAACCGCGTGAAACGTATTTTTTCCGAGCTTTGACGGAAAATGCAGCGACGTGTCCGAGGGATGAGCTTTTAACGATCCCTCGATGCGATTTGGTAGGATCGGTGGATTCTTGTGGGCCTTTTTTCCTTTGGGTTACCTAATCTTCGTTCTTGTGGCTCGTGGAATGGCGTCGACGTTTACTGGAATTTTTTTTTATTTGCGATTTCTGCCAGAAAAAAAAAATTTCTGGCGGAAATCGTAGATCCGGCTCCGGACCGAAAATCGCCAAAATCGACACCAATTTTTTTTCTTTTGAAAATATCGACTTGTAACCTATACCATCGTTCTCAAGTCGTATATTCTACCCCCGAAAACACTGGTTATTAACCTTTTTTAATCGATTTTGAAAAAAATATTTTTTTGGCGACGAAAAAAATATTTTTTCTGTCAGAAATCGTAGATCTGGCTCCGGACCGAAAATCGCCAAAATCGACCCCAATTTTTTTTCTTTTGAAAATATCGACTTGTAACCTATACCATCGTTCTCAAGTCGTATATTCTACCCCCGAAAACACTGGTTATTAACCTTTTTTAATCGATTTTGAAAAAAATATTTTTTTGGCGACGAAAAAAATATTTTTTCTGTCAGAAATCGTAGATCTGGCTCCGGACCGAAAATCGCCAAAATCGACCCCAATTTTTTTTCTTTTGAAAATATCGACTTGTAACCTATACCATCGTTCTCAAGTCGTATATTCTACCCCCGAAAACACTGGTTATTAACCTTTTTTAATCGATTTTGAAAAAAATATTTTTTTGGCGACGAAAAAAATATTTTTTCTGTCAGAAATCACAGATCCGGCTCCGGACCGAAAATCGCCAAAATCGACCCCAATTTTTTTTCTATTCAAAATATCGTCTTTTAACCTATACCATCGTTCTCAAGTCGTATATTCTACCCCCGAAAACACTGGTTATTAACCTTTTTTAATCGATTTTGAAAAAAATATTTTTTTGGCGACGAAAAAAATATTTTTTCTGTCAGAAATCGTAGATCTGGCTCCGGACCGAAAATCGCCAAAATCGACCCCAATTTTTTTTCTTTTCAAAATATCGACTTTTAACCTTTACCATCATTCTCAAGTCGCATATTCTACCCCCGAAAACACTGGTTATTAACCTTTTTTAACCGATTTTGAAAAAAATATTTTTTTGGTGACGTTTTTTTTTGTCATAAATCATAGATCCGTCTCCGGACCAAAAATCGCCAAAATCGACCTCGAAAACATTTTCTTCCAAAATAATCAAAAGTGAACACACTTTTAATTCCCAAACACCCGAACAACCAGATTGAGTTCTAAATTTCAAAAAAACCCCGTTCGCAACTTTGCACATCACCAGTATCCACGGAACAAATTTCAAGCCGCTTGCACGTCATAAGAAAATAAATAATTACCGATTACCCGTTCCAACGTTCAGCACAACAAACAAAAAACCCAAAAAAGCCTACCTCCTCAATTTTCGCTCTTGCCCTCCAAGACCCAGCCCCGGCGTCCTTATCAAAGCTCTCCCCGTTGCATATTTCCCTCAGCTCGCCTCGGCGCACCCGGCCTCCGTTTTATCGTTGAGCGGAATCGGCTCGCGTAAAAAACGCTCGGCCCAATCGCGAGGCGCATGTGCTGCCGAGGCTCGAGCGCAAAATAAGAGCTTACGTTCTTCCACCTGGCGCAATCTCGGGGAAGAGGCGACCGAGCCTGGGCGACGTGGAGCCGCGCCGCACCGAAACGCGCGCACCGACAACACACACTGCGCACGTATTCCCCATAGCGACGCGCGTGTAAACACACCGCGCGCGTATCCTCTACTTACCCTCGCGGCCGCACACGGATATAACTCAGCCGCACCTACAAACGCACGACTCCTATAAACACGAACGCACACACAACAAACACACAACACACAAACGCACGACTCCTATAAACACGAACGCACACACACAACAAACACAACACACAAACGCCAAAGAACCCGCGGAATCCGAGGAGATCTGCTCGGTACACTCGGCCGCGCACAAACGTAGTGCCTGCCCGCACCACCGGCCTCCGTCCCTGTCAGTTATCAGTGCATAAACATTCGTTCTCCTGCGGGGCTGACCGTCGTCGTCGTCGTCGTCGTCGTCGTCGTCGTCGGGGACCTTTCCGGCGCGAGGGCGAGGACGCCGAGCGGCGACCTCGTGCGCAGGCGCAGCCGACGCGCCCGCGCCTGCGCGCCGCAGCGCCGCGAGAGGGCAGCACGGCGAATCAGCCGCGCGGCGGGAAAAACGAACGAGAAAAGAAACGCGCGGGGAAAGGTAACCAAAGCAAAACAGAAAAATGCCAACCAACAAACAAAAAAAATAAACAGAAACAAAAACACGGCAAAAAATGGCAAAACACGGACGACGAGAGCGTGGACAAGCTGCGCGTGTATACCGCGAGGGGGAACGAACGACGGAAGGAATGGAATATGATATAACGCAAAAGCGATGAGGGCTCTGTCTCTCTTTCTCTCTTTCTCTCTTTCTCTCTGTGTGTGCGATGTGAAGGCAGCAAAAAGAGATATAGACAAAGAGAGAAATAGTCGGCGGAAAGGTCGGTGGCGAAGAGGGGGGGAGGGGGAGTGGAAGGGCAGCGGATACGGTGGGGTCGCCCGATGGGACGCGCAACGATGAGAAACGCACCGGTCCGCACCGGTCCGCACAGGTTAGGTTGGTCTCTCTCTCTGTCTCTCTGTCTCTCCTCTCGCGCAAAACGAGCGCGAGGCGCTCGCCGGTAGAACGGGGAGATTTAAGGCCGCGTGGACATTGTCATCGGACTCACGGCCATAAACTAAAGCTCGCGCGCTGCTAACTGAGACGTGGCCGCGTGTAACTCGTGGTGGGTATATGGTAGAAGAGCGCGCGATACATTCTGCGTGCACGTACTACGTTCTTGTGCGGGGAGCTCACGGTCGGCTCGGCTCGGACGGTTTTCGCGGTCGTCTCCTCTGACTTTGCGCTTTGCGGCGCGGAGAGGGGGGGGGGGGGGAGGGAGAGATCTTGTCGCATCTCTTGACTGAATCGACGGATATATATCTGAGGTATATTGTGCATGTGTCGCGCGGTGTAAAGTGCGTAAGCGCTTACGATCCACGTGGATGTAACCGAGTATATCGCGAGTTTATCACCGCGGCTCTCGCGGAGAAATAACGATTTTAGATCCCTGCTCTTTGTCGTATCTGGGGTTAGGATTTTCTTTTTTTTTTTTGTTTTATTTTGTTTCATGCAGCAACGACGATGTCAGAGTGTCCTCGGTGTCTTCGCGAAAACTGTCGCGGCGAGTTATCAGATCGTCGAGTCACCGAGGGCGCTGGGAATATATATTTTTTTCTTTCGCGAAATCTTTCCGCGCGCCGCTATTGGATTGTCAGACCTTTCATACGCGGGACTACGGCGTGTTGGTATCGAGAGGCATCTTGACCCTCCGACAACGCGGAATCCTTCGAGGGTTTAGACGCTTTGCGATGTTCCGGCTGTTTCCAGGATCGATATGACTGGGTACTCGAGAGGCAGTGTCACTTCCTTCGCCAGTTTAGAAATTTTTAAAGCTATTTTCTTGCAAATATTTCACAGATCGGGCTTGCATTTTGAGAGAAATCGCGGAAAGATGATATAATTGGGCTTAGCTTTTGACTTCCGGAAACTCAAAGCCGTTACCTTAGTACGGAGAAACCAAAAAGTGAGGTTAGGTGCGAGAGAAATAGCCCAACTACTAACAGGCAGCGCCACCTCCTCTCTTCACCTGCAATTTTTGAAACCTATTTTTTTCCAAACTACTGGACCGATTGAGCTCAGATTTTCAGAGAATGTGCAGAAGTATGGCAGAAATCGACTTACCTTCTGGCGCCTCGATACTCTTAGTCGTTTTCTCAAGAGACTCGAATAACCGAAAAGTGAGGTTAGGTGCGAGAGAAACAGCCCTATAGACCTTTAGAATTGGTCTGCAAAATTCCCACCGATGTATCACTACCTCCCAATGAACCCCCGGATATTTTCTGTTATATTGAAAATAAAATCCCGACTGAGAAGAAAATTCCCTCCTTATTAGCTACCCAACAAATTAAATTTTCATCCAATGTGTTCCCACAAACACATATCGAATTTTTTAAATTTTAATTCGTAGAAAAATGCGTTCGTCGAAAATGGTGAGCGGTGAAAACTACGTGGAAATCTCGAAGGCTCGTGCTCGACGCGAGCCGCGAGGCGCTCGGTATTTTCTCCATTTCCTTCTCCGTACACCCGACCGATCAGATCCGCGGGATATAGGCATCGGAGATATCCATCGATATACGACGACACAGTCGTTTTCTTTCCGGGTACAATAGTCGCGGAGAGTGGTGCACGGTCGCGCGGGTCACGTGCCATCAGTCGCGCGCTGCACGGGCCGAGACAGCTCCGCGGAGGAATAAGAATAAGAGGAAGAGGGAGAAGAAGCGATTTCTCTGGTGTATATGGCGTACGAGCGTCAGTCCACGGTGTCCGTGGACTGGCTGTCCATACGCGAGGAGGGAGGGAGACCGAGAGAGAGACGGTGAATCCCATAATAATGCTTGTCGAGCTATCATCGATTGTTCGGGTTGCCTTAGCGATGACGCGCCCTTCCAATACCGTCGACGTGGCGTATAGATACCTTATATATTCTCAAGCGCTACATTCAATAGACATTTATCAGTCGTATGGCCAACGTCGGGCGCCTTCGTGTTTCGTGCACAATGGAATATCACGATAAACCACAAACCAGCGACGAATGGAAACGAATATAAGACGGGCGAATGAAGCTGTGATCCGCCGGTCGGAAGTCGTATCTCTCTTCCTGCATTATCTCATCGTGAACTTCCTTGAAAAAAAAAAAAAAAAAAAAAAAAATGCATGAATAAACAACAACAAAATGCTGTGACTCGACAACCGCGGGCGAAACCACAGACAGTCCCACTAATACACATACCGACACATCAACCCGTCCGGCCGGACACGACATATGCACCGAGCGTGCGAGGCGATTAAACGTCTCGTGTGGTCGCCCTCTCGGGTAGACACTCGTTAATTGAGACGTCTCTGTCTCGCGCGACTCGACTTAGCGCCGGACACGTGACTCTTCGCAGCTTGAAGCTGCGCGAAATGATTTACTTTTTTCGCTCCTTTTTTTTGCAGTCTACTTTTAGATATCTCTCTTAATTGGAATATATTAAAGAATTATTAGGGATGGCAGGAAATAATTTTTTACGGTAAATTCTGGTGACTTCTTTCAGTGAATATTATACATTTATTACATAAAAAGAAATGTTTGATGAAAAAATTAATCCATGCTTAAAAAACACTTTTAAAATATTTTAATGAATTATTAATAACGAATTGACATTTATAAGAATCATTTTTTTTTTTTTATAAAAAGAAACATTTGATGACAAAAATCATCCATGCTTAAAAAACACTTAAAAAAATTTCAATAAATTATCTCTCTTAACTGGAATATATTAAAGAATTATTACAGATCGCACGAAATAATCTTTCCGGTAAATTCTGGTGAATCCTTTCACTGAATATTATACATTTATTTCATAAAAAGAAACATTTGATGGAAAAATTGATCCATACTTAAAAAACCCTTTTAAAATATTTCAATGAATTCTTAATAACGAATTGACATTCATACGAATCATTTTTTTTAATAAAATAAAAAGAAACATTTGATGAAAAAATGCATCCATGCTTAAAAAACCTTTTTAAAATATTTCAATGAATTATTAGTAACGAATTGACATTCATACGAATCATTTTTTTTATAAAATAAAAAGAAACATTTGATGAAAAAATGCATCCATGCTTAAAAAACCCTTTAAAAATATTTCAACGAATTATTAACAAGGAACTGACATTCATACGAATTATTTTTTACTGAAAAATGAAAAAAAAAAAAAAAACAGTTTAATTCCACCTGTGGCTCGATAGGCGAATCGAGCGATAACATTTCAGGCGCTCCAAGCCCCAAAGGGTTTTAATCTCTCACTCGGGCGATCGGCACACGCGGCGCCCTTGAACGTCTTATTTTCCAACGTCGCTCGTTCGCACTTTCCCGGCTGACGAGAGGACGCAAAAAAAAGGAGAAAAAAAAGAGAGAGGAATGGAAATAAGATGCCACGCGGGGCGGCCGCTCGTCGCGACGCACCCGGCAGTACCACGCGGCGCGTACGCCTTGTAATATTACACTAGACCGCGCATTCGTGTACGCGTAGTACGTAACGAGTGGCCGCTATGCAGGCGGCTGCCAGTGTTTCGCGAGATGCGCGCGACGAGTAGCGAGGCGGCGACGTTGGTCGTGAGCTCGCTGAGCTCGCGGGCCGTTCGGCGAGACGCAACGTCTAATTATCTCGCGTAAAGTTCATCCTCCAATTACGTCGAGTCACGCCGCCGTCGCTCGTCACTCTCCTGTCCCCTCCCTCTCCCTGCTACGACGCCGTCGCGCATTTTGTCTCCTTCCCTCCACCCGTTATTGCCGAGCGACGCGCGATTCTTTCAACCGCACCGGTCGCCGCACCAGTCATTGACACATCCGACGCGCGACAAACGGATCGACAAATTCGTAATTGTTAATAACTTTATTTCCGACACAAGTTTGTCACAAGTTTTGTCAAAATTGGAGAGCAAATATTGGACGACTTTTTTTTTGTTTCGTTTAGTTGCTAAATACTTTTTTTAGTCACGCGATTATTTTTCAATTACGTCGAGCGAATCGTTAACTGACGACTATAAATTTTTATCCAGTTTTATAGCACAGAAACGTATAGAATTTTGCAGTCAATTGTCAATGAAATTATTTTATTATTCTGCTAGTTACGCATTTTTTTCTTCGTCCGCCCCTTTTTTTTCAACAATCCAAATACATAAAACGAAAACCCAAATCACAATAAACTTGACCTACGGCAATTACTATTATTATTATTATTATTTTTAGTTTTATTTTAGTTTTAATTTTTCTTATTTTTTTATTATTATTTTTATTATTGTTATTATTATCATTATTATTATTATTATCATTATTATTATTATTATTATTATTATTATTATTATTATTATTATTATTATTATTATTAAGAGTTGTTTATTTCACGCAATTCATTCATTTCCTAGAATAAAAAAAAATGAGTTACAGCGCGTGAAGCAAAAAGTGCGCGATAAATCGTGGGAATTTATCGGCCCACAGGATCATCGAGTCACACGTCGAATCCCCGCGCGCGCGCGTTACAAATGCTTTCGCCGCGAGCGGATCTCGGAGATTAGCGGGGTCTATATCGACTCAGCTCGGCGCGTCGCCCGATAGATCCCGCGCGCGCGCGCGCGCATCCGCGGCGGCGGCAGCGCGAAATTTACCGACGTCCGTGCGTACCGCGAAAACATTCTCCGCGGCGACGTCGGCGGCGGCGCGCGAGGAAAACGCCGGGCTATCGCATCAGAACTCGGCGACGGCGACGGCGGCGGCGCGCGCGCAACCGGCGATCTTATCAACGTCGTGCGGCGGCCGCGCAGCTCGCAACGACTTATCGCTCACTTAACGCGCGTTTGGCAGAGCTTCAGCCACCAACCAGCATCGGAAGCACCGCGCGCGCTAAGACTTCTCTTCTTTTTCTTTGCCTTTGCCTTTGCCTTCGTCTTCGTCTTCTTCTTCTTCTTCTTCTTCTTCTCCTTTCGCGCGACCGCTGTCCGCTCGGTTACACACGCGTAAGCGCTATATCTATCTGCGCACGCGCGCGGCGCGCAACGTCGTTCACGGGTCTCAGCGCGCGGAAAGCGCGCGTTCAAACCGATTCGATCTCCCCCGTTCCCGGAGGATTAACGAACGACGGAACGATGTGACTCGTGTGTCGAAATGAGAGGAACGGCGAGAGGGGGGAGGGGGGGGGCACGGATATACCGTCCGCGCGACGCGCCGAGATACCATCCCGCTGGAGATTAACCGATCGCCGAACGCTTTCGCGAAACGGCCGCGACGTGTAAATCGCGCACGGGACGTTCCACGTTGGATGCGATCAACGTCGGCGCGGTGAAATTGGGCGCGATGAACTGGCGATGAGAAATGTTACGACGGATACATTGGATTTGTTTTTGTGAAAATAATTTTGAGGTTAAGTGTTTACGAATTTTAGTGAAGTAACAAAATTTCGGAAAAAAAAAATAATGAAAAATTGTTTTTTGCGTTTTCTTGTCGATTTTTTTTTTCGGGCAAATGACGGTGCTTTTCGGAATCAGCAGGAAATTTCCCATCGGATAGGATCTTCAAACTTTACGAAATTTAACATTTTTTTCGCGAAAAACCTTTTTTAATTGATTTTGAAAAAAATAATTTTCAGCGACGTTCTTTTTGTCAGAAATCATAGATCCGGCTTCGGACCTAAAATCGCCAGTATCGACCTCAGAAATATATATTTTTAAATATCGACTTTTAACCTATGTCATTATTCTCAAGTCGCATATTCTACCCCCGAAAACACTGGTTAAGAACCTTTTTTAATCGATTCTGAACAAATTTATTTTTGGCGACGTTCTTTTTGTAAAAAATCATAGATCCGGCTCCGGACCGAAAATCGCCAGAATCGACCTCAGAATTTTTTTTTTTTTTTTTTCAAAATTTTACCTATAATAGGCTAATCAATTTTGCGCTGCTGCGCTCTTATAAAGCTTTATAAAGCATGTCAAATTTGCCATCAAACTGATTTCCTTTACAACAGACTTTTCTGGCAATCAATCCCAGCTCGAACACTTTGCTCCCAATATTTCCCATTACTCATAAACTTAAAAAAAAAAATTAGCTCACTCGCGCGAAACGGCCCGTACGTCGCGACGACGCAATTTTGCGCGTGGCGCAAAAGCCACGACTGCGGTGTGCGTGCGCGGGGCTGGCGTCGTCGACGTCGAGAGCGGGGCGGCTCTCCGGGCGCTTGACCGGGCGGACGTCCCAACACGACATAAGCATATCAATAAAATGTTTAATTGGCGTTTACATTTCTTCATTCGCGGGCTCAACAAGCGCGGAGATAGCGATCTCCCCGTGCTCGTCCGCTCGTTCTCCCCCTGTGTCTTTTCGCCCGGCGCAATTTCGCCTCGTCCTCCTCCTCGTAACACGCCCTCCTCCCTCATCCGCACTGCGCGGAGATTCCTCGTCGCTTTCTCTCGCTCTCCGTCCTCGTGTGGGACGTTTGCGCTCAGACGCCGCTCGCGCGGCTTAGCCGCTCGCGTTGCGAGCTCCGCGCCCGCGACTCGAGACCCCTCGAACGCAAAGAGCGACCGGCCCGCCAGTCGCGTTTCGCTTTCGCGGACATCTCGACGTACGAAAGGAGAGAAAGAGGAGCGAGGGGGGAGAGCTGGATGCTCGGATGCTCGGATGCTGCGTATACGCACGACAGAACGATCCTCGTAGTGCAAGCGAAAAGAAGGAGTTATATGCGCGCCGTGTATACACGGCAGCCCACGAGGGCCGCCAGCGGGAGGAGAGGAGGAAACGCGTGTAAATGGATCCGCAGGGGAGGCGAGCAAACGGCGAGCGAAGAGCCGAGGAACTCTGAGCGAGGGACAAAGTCTCGCTGGGCGAGGGATTAAAAATAAGCGAGGAGGGAAAAATCGAATGGGTTGAGGAGAAAGATTGAAATGAGGGAGAAGGGAAATATTGAATGCGTTGAATAAAAAAATTAGAATAAGTGAGAAGGGGAAAATTAAATGCGTTGAAGAAAAAAATTAAAATAAACGAGAAGGGAGAAATCAAACGCGTTTAATAAAAAAAAATTAAAGTAAGCGTAAAGCGAGGAATCAAACGCGTTGAATAAAAAAATAAAATAAAATAAGCGAGAAGGGAAAACTCAAACGCGTTGAATAAAAAGATTAAAATAAGCGAGAAGGGAAAAGTGAAACGCGTTGAATAAAAAAAATAAAATAAGCGAGAAAGGAAAAATCGAACGCGTTTAATAAAAAAATTAAAATAAGCGTAAAGCGAAGAATCAAACGCGTTTAATAAAAAAATTAAAATAAGCGTAAAGCGAAGAATCAAACGCGTTGAAAAGAAAAATAAGCGAGACGGGAAAAATCAAACGCGTTGAATAAAAAAAATAAAATAAGCGAGAAGGGAAAAGTCAAACGCGTTGAATACAAAAATGAAAATAAGCGAGAAGGGAAAAATCAAACGCGTGAAATAAAAAGATTAAAATAAGCGAGAAGGAAAAAGTCAAACGCGTTGAATTAAAAAAAATTAAAATAAGCGAGAAGGGAAAAATCAAACGCGTTGAATAAAAAGATTAAAATAAGCGAGAAGGGAAAAATCAAACTCGTGAAATAAAAAGATTAAAATAAGCGAGAAGGGAAAAGTCAAACGCGTGAAATAAAAAAATTAAAAGAAGGGAGAAGGGAAAAATCAAACGCGTTGAATAAAAAATAAAAAAGCGCGAAGGAAAAAATCAGATCCGTTGAGCGAAAAATTGAAACGCAAAATCAGAGAAAATGTTTGCGAAAGAATGCAGAGGGAACGAAAAGCTGGCAGCGTCGGCGGCGGCGGCGAGTGTCACTCGCAGTCGCGTTACGCCGATACACAGAGTTTCGCTCGACTGTGCGGCTGATACACGTGGAGCGAGGCAGCGGCAGCCCGCGGGTGCGCGGGCAGAGCTCTCGCGCTGCTGACGTCGGGAACAACGTGTTATATACGCCCGATTGGCGCGCGCTCGAATTCGACCGGCGCACCGACCGACAGCCGTGAATGTATCCGTTTAATTCGGCGATTCTGCTCCTTTTGGCTCTCTGCAGAGAAGAGGGGGGGGCGAGGAGTGACGGACGCTGCGTGCACCGGGCGCTTTCCGGCTCTCCACCAAGCTGTGAATCTTGTCTTTTGCATTTATTTTCGAACCGATGCCTCTGTGGAGTTGACTGAAAAAAAAAGAAATCAAGCGAACATGAAACTGTGAATGAGGACCAACATATTCGGTCATCGTAAAATAAATACTGGACGCGAGATCAAATTTTTCGTGAAATTCGAACATTTTTACGAAAAATTACGAACCATATATTACAAATTACATATTATAATTTATAATTATTAGTTATAAATTAATTAATTAATCATAAATTAATCAAGTAATTATAAATTGCCTGATTAATTATAAATTAATTAATTCAGTGTGAAAATTAGCGCTGGCAACTGCGATTTTTATTCACGTATAAACTGATTTTTATAACAGTTTAAAATTTGAACTGAATTTTATAACAATTAAAAGTCACAAAAAATATTGAGGCTGATTGCAGGGGACCACTTGGCGCAAAACGGCCCATACGCGTCTTCGTGGGCTTTTCGAGTGGTGATATTCTCATTATGCGACGCGGATGCATCTGGTAATATCAGACGAGAGGGCGCGCGGAGGGTGGGGAAGGGGGGGGGGGGGGGGGGGAAAGGGTGGTGCGACCGTCGAGAGTGGCGTTTCAAAGCCGATTATCGAAATCGAGTGATGACACTTGTCTTGAGATCGCGAGTCCTCGTTGCTCGCGCGCTCTCGACACGGCTGTCGACGACATAAGCCCCGCGATTGATAGCACTTTCATTGCGCGCAGAGACTACCAGAGCTTCGCGCGCGGGACCGAAGGCTCGTTTTATTTTCACGCTGTCATTACACGGGGGAAGAACACCTCATCAAGGTCTCTCGCTCTCGCGACGAACGAGAAGGACGAGGAAGACGAGACTCGAAATACGCTTTCTCGATTAAGCGCGTCGCGCACACGTCGACTCTTGAGATTCTTGTCTTTGCCGTCATGGCTGATTAATTTTTTAGAAAATTTAGCAGGCGTCGAATTCGAAGTAATTTAGGCCCTAGTTACACCCAGAGAAATCGTTTTGATGGGATCTATTCGAAACAAATAAAATTTATTTGAATGAAATAAAAATTTATTTGAATGAAACAAAAATTTATTTGTATGAAATAAAAATTTATTTGAATGAAATACAAATTTATTTGAATGAAATACAAATTTATTTGAATGAAATACAAAGTTATTTGAATGAAATATAAATTTATTTGAATAAAATAAAAATTTATTTTAATGAAATACAAATTTATTTTAATGAAATAAAAATTTATTTTAATGAAATAAATTCATGGTCATTTTTTTTTTCTCGTCGAAATAATTCCACCCGAATTTCACCCCGCGCCGTCAGTACAATGATGTGTGACTCGAATTGCTCGAAGTGCGTGCGAAATTATTTTTACTCATCGTCAGCCACTCTCGCAGACTTTACCCGCGAAAATAATAATCAACACTGTCAATATTTTGCGCTGAAAAAAAAAAATGCCGCTCGCACGCGGAAGCACAATCATCACTCCGCACACGCGATTGCGGACTCTGTTAATTAATCTCTAATTATCATGCATATGCATATGTTTGCACTGATGAGCGTGCGGGCGTATGTTAATGAAAATCCGAATAGGCGGATATCTCATCAATAAACGCTTATCGGTTAACCAAAAACTGAAAATATTCGCGCGGCCGGCGAAATTATCCTCCCTAAACCGTAAATCGACATTCAGAGCTTTTCCGGTCCTCGTTTACATTTTTTTCATTTTAAATCATTCAGCATTTTTTTTTATTTTTTTTTTTCTTCATACTGACGTAATCGGCTCGTGTATTAATTTCGCAAGAGACATTCACTCGCACTATATGATTAGTCATATATGCAATCGCACGGTTATTTTCCTTTTGTCCGAATGACTTCAGAATTTGTCCGTTGCAAAATCCCCGGGACGGTGATTCACGAGACAATAACGTGTGTAGTACCAGAAATAATGACTTCTCCTGAAATTCCGCGGACAGGATGCTGCAACGCTACCGGAAACCTCGGCCTGCAGCGGTCTGTGCGTGGCTATGGTGTGCGGACGTATCGAGTGACGGGATCCCGGTGTGGGTAGCATCGAGGAGGCCTTCACGACGACTGGAACTCGCAAGATTTATTTCAGAATAAATAAATGGAAGTAACCGTAGAAATTGTCATCAGACAAATTTTGAAATTTAAATTTTCGTGAAATTAGACAAACTGATCGTCACCGATCATTCGGTACCTCGCACTGGATTTAGCAATTTTATTAACACGTAATAATAAATTTAAATAAAAAAATAAGAAATAAATTTGATTTTATCTAATAAATTCCAGTAGGCCGGCCATTAAGTGAATAATTTATTTAAATGAATGAATAAATCATTAAGTAAAGTAAGATTTATTTGGATCAAATAAAATTTATTTGGATCAAATAAAATTTATTTGGATCAAATAAAATTTATTTGGATCAAATAAAATTTATTTGGATCAAATAACATTTATTTGGATCAAATAACATTTATTTGGATCAAATAACATTTATTTGGATCAAATAAAATTTATTTCATTCAAATAAATTTTGATTGCATTCAAATAAATTTTGATTTCATTCAAATAAATGATTTTTTTTTTCATTCAAATAAATTTCAATTTCATTCAAATAAATTTTATTTGTTTCGAATAGATCCCATCAGAACGATTTCTCTGATTGTACCACAGCAATAACTTTTAGCTGCCGTAGCAAAACTTTTGTTGTCACTCCGTCAATATTTTCTCCGTGTGGGACACTCAGTGCCCAACGATTTCGGTCGTCCCGCGCATAAATAACCAGGTGGCATTAGTCATCGAACGATGATGCACCGCAAGCTCGTAATGGGGATTCCGAGAGGTGGCGAAGGTGCCGGGGAGGAAAAATAAATTGTTGCGAGAACCCGAGAAGAGGAGGAAAAAGACACCGCGTGAACAGGAGGAAAGCAGACGCGCGTCCTGCAGGTGCGGAAGCGGCGCTCCTGACGTGTCCAACGCCCGACAGACGAGGCGGCTGGACTTTGTTGTTGCCGTATTATTATCTTGTAACCGGGTAAGAATATATATGAGCAACACCTATTTCCACGTTTCACTCGCGCGCCCGGGACGTGTAGGAAAATTATCCCTGGCGTCTCTCGCAACCGGCCGCCGCCGCTGCATCTCGTTATTGCTTTATTATTGGCCGGTGCGCCAAAACAGGAGAAAGAAAGTGATGGATACTCGACCGGCCAATTTTCGATAGAGTCATAAGGAAGTCGTTGCGAGCCGCGGCGCTGCGGTTAAGTGGATACCCCGAGTCCTAATCAGACGCTCAAACACCGGGTGCGTCCCGCGCGTGAGCTCCGGGAAAGCCGCGACAGAACGGATTTCGCGCGTCGTTGACCGCGAGCGCGAAATGTCTCACGTCTCACGCGGCAGCGCGCGTGTTCGTTTTTATTGCCGGTAAAAACTGCGAATTATTGCGGCGATTTACAAATTTGTACAATCAGCTTCGAATATCAAACGGTTCGTATTTTATGTTTAAAAAAAATCGTACACCCAGAGAAATCGTTCTGATGCGATCTATTCGAAATAAATAACATTTATTTTAATGAAATACAAATTTATTTTAAGGAAATTAATTTTATTTGTTCCGAATAAAATTAAAATTTATTTAATGCAAATAAAATAAAAATTTATTTGATCCAAATAAAATTAATTTGGCTCAAAATGTTATCGCCTCTAACAGCCAAAGTAATTTTTGTTTTGCACTGAAAATGCAAATTGTTTATTTTTCAAAATAATTGATTAAAAGTGGCAAACAATTCCCACGATTTCTCGCCAATAAGCAATTATATTTTTCCTCAAAAACGCGTACGGCATAAAAAATGCAGGCATTCCGATTTCCCGACATCATTAATTTCATCAATCCCACCTTTCTCTTCGATCATCGCCGCATTCCTCGATTGATGGATTCCTCCGCATATGGAGAAAATCATTTCCATCCCGCAGAATTGATTCGCCACCTCATCTCGGCCTCTAGAAAAATCATTAAAAAAGACCTCATTACATTTCACATTCCATTTCACTTTTTCTTCATAAAAAAAATAAAAAAATGGTGTCACGTAAAATTTGAAAAATGACTGCACGTAAAACGTGGTCCGAAAAAGGGTCAATCAACGATACTCCCGGACTATCTTGTGTAATTGATTCCCCGAGAAAGTGACTAAGAGAGCGCGGCCAGTGTATCGCCGGGTACAGCGAAAGCGACTGCAGAGCGCCCGCCGCGTGTATCCCGAATGACGGGGCAAACTGTTGGCCGCGACAATCGAGTTAATTATTAGAAGGGGGCAATATTGGTGCGCGCCGCGCGGCCTCTCCGCGGGGGTCTCCGCGCGCCGCGCGGAGACGCGGTAACGGGAGTCCGCGGTTGCAAATATCGATAAATTAATTGCATGCGCGCGTATATCAATTAAGTCGCGCGCGCGGTACGCTCTTTTCACAGCTGCGTTTCTCGCCGAGGGAGGCGCGGAGCGGCAGTCCCACGACTTTCACTGTCCTCGTCTATCACGAACTGGCCAACGTACTGCTTATATATGGGGAATTCCACCCCGTTTCGACCTGGATTTGACCTCGACCTATCTACTTTGGCTCATCATTTTTTATAGCCTTAATTGGACCCTCAACTGCACAGAATTTGTTTTTTGTTTTTTTATTGCCATTTTTGTTTGTTTAATAAATTTTTAAAGTGACATGTAAAAACCCATAATTTAAAAAATCTGATGAAATTCTGGAAAATATTTTGTTCAATAACAAAATTGTCTAGCTTATAGCCAAAGTGGGGAAATTCTTTCTTTTTACAGTTTTTAAGCTTTTCTTATTTAAAAAATGATAAAGAAATAATTAATCTGATTTTTTTTTATTTTTAGGGTCTTTTTCAGATTTTTCCGAACCATGCAAATTTTTTTAAAATATATTTTTAACGTGAAATATAAAACCCCGAAATTTAAAAATCTGATAAAATTCTGGAAAATACTTTGTTCAATAACAAAATTACCTAGCTTATAGCCAAAGTAGGGATGACTTTTTTCCTTATAATTTTTAAGAAGATTTATCTGTTTTCTATTTTTTATAATTTTTTTCATAAAAAAATCTTAAAAACTATGAGAAGAAAAATCTTCCCCACTTTGGCTATAAGCCAGACAATTTTGTTATTGAACAAAGTATTTTTCAGAATTTTATCAGATTTCTAAATTATGATTTTTTACATGTCACTTTAAAAATGTATTAAACAAACAAAAATGGCAATAAAAAAACAAAACAAAAATGTTGTGCAGTTGAGTATCCAACTAAGCCTATAAAAAATAATGAGCCAAATCAGAGAGGTCGAGGTCGAATCCAGGTCGAAACGGGGTGGAATGCCCCATATATATGTATACATATATTTATACATCAATATATATATATATATACATATATCTCAGGACGCTTCTTTCTCGCGCTGTATCATTGCCCGACACGTGAGCATGTAATTCCGCAGCGTGCTGCGAGGAGAGCTGCTCGCTCGCCACTTTTCTCATAGTCATTACCGCGTGGCGCGAGCTCGCGGCGCGTCCCTGTGGCCGGGCCTGACGGCCTCGCCGGGAAAGAATGAGGGAGAGCGAGCAGGAGAATTGAAGAAGAAACCCGGGACGAGCCTCGGCACCCGTTGATTGGACATTCAGCGCGCGCGCCGCGAGTCCTGTACTAGCTAACCGAGAGAGAGAGGAACGAGGCGAGAAAAACGATATAAGACACCCAACGCGCGCGCCTCCGTTACACCTACATGTCGAATACACCTGCTGCGACCGTAGGGCGTAGCGGCAAAAGAAACGAAGCTAAATGGTCACATTTAGCCTCTCATTGTCCCTATCAATCCCGGATGGCACTCGGGTTGACGGAGAAAAAGTTTCGGTGCCGGCGGAACAGTCGAAAAACCGAAAAGTGCGAATTGTGGATGAGAACGGATTTCGTTGGTTTCTCACTGGTTCAACAAGCGATCGGGAAAATGTGGGGAGTTAATCGGCCAACTGAGCAGAACTGCAAAATAAATTAGAGCGAAGCAACCTGAGGCGACTTCATTAAAAATCGTATTATTGAAAATTGTTTAATAACAATTTCGTTAATAAACGAACGTTCGTAATTAAACACGTTTATTCATCATGTAATCACTAATTAAATATTCGTAACTTATTTCTTTGTAATAAAAACGATAGAAATGTTCAATCAAAAATTAAATTAATTACAATTTTCAATTACGATTTTGCGTAATTTCCTTTTCCTTGTGTAATTTCGTTTTCCTTGTAGAATCGACAAGGAAAATGAGTTAAGAAGCCAATCTTTTTTTTTCTCCAATTTCATTAATAAACAAACGTTCATAATTAAACGCGTTTATTCATCATTTAATCACTAATTAAATATTCATAATTTATTTCTTCGTAATAAAAACAATAAAAAATTTCAATCAAAAATTAAAATAATTACAATTTTCAATTACAATTTTACATAATTTCCTTTTCCTCCCATAATTTCCTTTTCCTCGCAAAATCAACAAGGAAAACGAGTTGAGAAGCCAACCTATTTTCCTCTCCATTCCCCCACAACGTCCACACATATTTTCGTTCTCAAACTCGCAATTGCAGGTCAATATTGTCATCGCGTCAAGGTTCGCCTGATAAGTGGTTCTCACTCGGCACAAAAGTCGCGTGTGTCCCTCGCGTTCGCTCGAGTCGAAATGGAATAATTACGATACACCGGGCGGCGTAACGAGGTGCGTATCGCGAGGGTCGCGCGGCGCAGATCGCTTTTCCCTTCGGGCTATCATTACACACAGAGACTCCTTGCGGAATCGGGTCGCGTACCGTCTTTTGAATCGCTGTTGCCAACGCCTGAGAAATGTGCCCTCCACTTGTCTCACTTCGCGAGTCGCGGACACGCGCGTTAACAATAAATAATGATGATAATAAAATGGAATACCGCAGGCTCATTATCGAGGTGCGAGTATCGATCTCTCGGCGCTCGGCTGGTCCCGCAGCCGGTGCTGTATGAGCCTCGCGCGATCGGGCCCCGATAACAAAAAACGAGGATAGTTCTGGGAAGGTCTCCGCCGCCTTCCTCACGATATAGCCGGCCCAGAACTTTAATACCCGAGACTCGGCGTGCTCGTTCGTTCGTTCACTCGGGTTTCGACTCGCTTGTCGAGAGTGAGGAACCTCAAGGGTTCTGCCGTACACGCAGCGGCAACCTCGTCGAGGTTAACGCGTTATGCTCGGCCGCTGCACTCACGACTTCGTCTGGCGTGCTGCAGTCTCGGCCACAAGAGCTTTGGCTTTCCACGGAGTTATTAATTACCGGTAGGTGGGCACTTGGACTCATTAGACGCCCGGTGCATTAGGCCCCGGCGTCTGAAAACGAATTTACCAAACGTGGGCGCAAGAGGGAGCCGGAGAGAGAGAGGAAGAGGGAGAGGGAGATCTATACACACGGGTTGTGTGTAGAGGGAAGAGAAACGAGAAAGTGAGAGAGAGAGAGAGAGAAAGAGAGAAAGATGAGGTGGATGTGGACGATGACTCTTGGGGTTTGGAACGCTTATCTAATGCCCATAATCGATTCGACTGTGAGCATCCTTTGTTCGTTGAAGACAGTCGGCTCGTTTACTCTCTGTACACATGTCATTTGGTGGGGGGAGTAAAAATGTTATGGAATTAGACGCCATAGAAATTCCAGCTTCGTACGGAAATTCGTATGGAAATGGAATTTCCATTCCTCGTACGGAAATTCTGCTTTTTTTGGAGTTAAATATTCGTGGCTCGCAGTTTTTGAGTACGATGAACGATATTTTTATAAGGCACTTTTATGGTATTTCTGATGGTCTGTGGGTTTCTTTTGGAAATATCGATTTTTGATCTGTACCGTCGATCCCAAGTCGCATATTCCACCCCCGAAAATAATGGTTAAGACACTTTTTTACTTGAACGGATGGACCAAACGTAAGTAGAGTAGAACCCCGATTAATTGGGATGCTCGGGACCCGGTTGATCCCGGGTTAATCTGACTCCAGTTAATCGGGGTTTTATGTAATGTAGAGGGAAATTTTGATTTCCTGTCGATCAATTTCCCAGGAATATTAGGGAAATAAATTAATTCTCCTCCCCAACTTTTGACGTTTCGGTCACCATGTGCCGAGCCTCCTGATTCTTTAGTGGAGATTGCGGCGCTGGTTTAAGAAAGTTTGTGCTTCTTTTATACCGTCTCGTTTTTTTGATGAAAATCTGCTGTTGGTCCATCCATCAAACCGAGTCGACAAACCATCAAACTTTGTGTCTTTAAAGCAGCCGAGAACTTAATCTCGACCATCCAGTCGCTGGAAACCAGCAACCAATAGCAGCGCGAATAAAACAGCCACACTGGAACGCAGAGCCAAATGCCACCAACTTTTCAGAGGCGGACAACGTATCATTGCCTTCGGCCGACAAATTAGTTTCAACGCGTGTAGGAAAATGCAGATATTTACCGCACATACGTTTCTTCCCCCGAGGGAATAACAATGTTTCAACGGTTAACGCAACGATAAATAATTGCAACCAGCAACCATAAACACACAGCGCGAGTCAATAATTGTGCAGCAGATCCGGGCGTGCGGGTTGCGTTCCATCACATCAATTTTTTTTCGCGTCATTCGAACAGCTACCGTATGTCTAATAATTGATAGCTCGTGCATCAATTTTTTTTTTACGCTTGGTTTATAACCATCGTTACCGTAACTCGACTTTTCACAGTTCCAATTCTCGTCCTAATTTAATTACAACGAAAACTCGCGTGTGGAACGATAATACGGGCTTCAATTAATTATCGTCACGAGCCGTAATAGAGTGTCGAGGACGAAAAAACCAAAGTCACGCGGCGTTTCCATCGAATCGCCAGCGCGGAATCCGCTTCAGTCCCTCCTCCACTTATGCAACATTCTGACATTTGTCCGTCGACTTTTAGTGTATCCGCGAAGTCCACCGAACCAAGACGCATTCCTGGCGCTTCTCGGTCTCCGCGCGCGCCACGTCGACCACCATCCGGCACCGGCATTAGGTGGTACCGGTGCCCTCGGACCTCGGAGCTAGCACGCGATCTCTCCCTCGACTTCTGTTCGACCGCGCGGCGCTCGGTTCCTAGAAATTCTCTCGCCGTACTGGCGAGGACGCGGAAAAAAAAAAAAAAAAAACGAGGGAAGAAAAAAATGGGTGCGGGTGATTTCGTTCGTGCTCAATTCCCCCGGGAGGTGATGGCGGCGGCGGCCAGGAAGCCGGGCGCCGGACGAACGTTATTACGGGTGTGCCTCGCGCGTTGCTTCGAGATTTCGACGAGATTCACCCACCGGCTCCAACCGAAACGAACGTCAGGTATTATCCACAGCTGTATATAGATACCCACACGTGTATACAGGGTGATCCGGAATCCCGAGCGCACCGAACGAGTCCCGGAAGTCCGAGATGGTCCCTGAAACAAGTGTGCAAAATTTAGGATTTTTATTCCCCGTAGGTTTCTAATGGGAGCCAATTTTGTGGCAGCCAATCAGAGAATTCGCTATCGAGTTAGGCTGAAATTGAGTACGAATTAAGAGATTCGCCGTCTCGCTTGAGGGCGAATTAAGGTAGTCCTTTCGTCAGTATTCATTTCGCGTAAATTCTGCGAAAGTTAGAGAAAATTGCAAACACTTATCGATGGTATAAAAATGTGAAAAAATTCGTGCACATTAAAGATACTGAAAGATTCATTTTGCATAATAATAATTCTAAAATGTTGTTAACAAATTGATGAATAAAATAATTGTTTAACAAATATTTCGGTGACCCAAATTTTGTTGTGAATGAAAACGATTCGTTTATCTTTCTGAATACGTATGAAATTATTTCAGATTTTAGAGATAACTTTGAATTTTCACATATTTTCCATGCAAAAAAAAACATAAATTTTAAAGAGAAATGTTTGCAATTCTCTCTAACATTTGCTCGAATTTATGTAAAATGAATACTAATGAAAGGACTACCTTAAGAAAAAGCCAAATTGGCTCTCATTAAAAAACTACTGGAAATCCCTCTTAAAAAAATCAGTGAGTAAAATATCCCTCTTTTCGATATAAGTAAAAATGTCGAATTTTGCATTCGCGTTCCTGGGACCATTTCGGCCTTTCAGGACTTGTTTGGTGTCGGTATTCTGGATCACCCTGTATATACACTGTATGCATATATATACACTGCAGTTCGTCAGAGCAGCTCACTCGTCCTCTCGTTCGGCCTGGCTCGCGCGTCGCAACACTCTTGCCCAGCAAGCACCGATGATTTTCAACCGCAAAAAAATCCACGCTCGACCTCGTAATTCCCCCCGAAGCTCCGGGACTCGCGGTACCACCGGCAGCACCGAGAGAGAAAGATGTGACAGTGATCGCCACATTCGGCTTCGCGAACCCGACGTATTCCATCGTCCTGGCATTTTTTCCAACACGGTATCCGTGTCATTGCTCATCCCACTCGTGGAAAAAACGCGACATCGTCCATCCTTCGCCCCCACAATTTTTTTCCCAACCACACCGGCAAAATTCGTTTGCCGGCAGGACTCGAGTTAGCGCGGCAAATTATACGCTGTCACTCCGTGAATTTTTATTCATTTTTTTTGCACTCCAGGGAGTGTCGAAAAAATCACCAGACGCGTGTAGGACGAACCGAGATCAGCGCGCCGAGTGTGGCGATCGTCGCCATATTCAACTCAACTCCTGCTCTGCTGCAGCGGGCGATGCACGCGGGGCTTCCACAGCGCGAAACCGAGACTTATTCCCTCCTTCGCTCGTTTCTTTTCTCTTTCGGGCGCAATGCGGCGCGATGCGAGGTTGGCGAGAACCTCCGGTTTCTCGCTCTTCCCCTCGTCTGTAATGAGGCATAGGCGTCCCCGCCTCGGTTTCGGCGGTGCGGCGGCTCCTCTTCGCCTCTCGCGCACAATTTCCTATCCTTCCTCCGTTGTTCCCCCGTTCGCCGGGTCTCCCCGTTCGCCGGGCACAACCAGTCGGCCCGGCCGCGACGCGCTCAGCCGCTTTGAGCATCTCTCCAAGTGTGGTGCGTTCACGCCACAGAGAGTCGGCTGCCCGAGCGCGCGAGGGTGAAAATAAGAAAATGCGAGGGCGAGAGATGCGCACGTCGAAAAAAAGCCAATTGGAGTCGAAGGGGTTTGGTGAAGAAAAAAAAAAAAAAAAAAAAAAGAAAGGAGACGCGCCAGGGACAGAGCCGGCGAAGAGGGAGGCAGCGGCGAACGCGATATACGTATACACGGGACTATATAGATACTGTGTAGAAAAGAGGGGGTGGGGGCGGGCGGGCGGGGGGGTGAACGAGCCGCGAGAAAGAGGTGATAAATGGGAATGAGGATTGCTCGGCAAAGTGCGAATGGGCCGCAGGGAGAAAAGGATGGATGGACGTGTACGCCGCGCGGTGTTCGCAGTCGTGCTTCGCCCTTGCTCGATCTCTCCTCCGCACCGGCTACTCACCGTGTGTATATCCGGTATTTTTCGATGAAGCTGACCGGTTTACGGCAGCTGCTGTCGGGGATTCTTTTTTTCGTTTCGCGCGTCTCTAGCCAGTGACTTTCGTAAGCCGCGCGACGATTCATGTAGTCGTCTGTCGGCGATGAAGCGTTCTACCGTAAACACGGAATCTGGGAAGATTGAATGTCTCTGAGTGAAGAATATACGATCTGAGCCTTGAAAGATCAACAGGCAGGACTTTCTTCCACGGGATTTCCCAATTCTGTATTGTTGGGTGCTATTGGATGGTATTGGATGCTATTGAAATTCTATTGAATGCTATTGGATGCTATTGAAATTCTATTGAATACTATTGGATGCTATTGAAATACTATTGAATGCTATTGGATGCTATTGAAATACTATTGAATGCTATTGGATGCTATTGAAATACTATTGAATACTATTGGATGCTATTGAAATACTATTTAAAGCTATTCGATGCTATTGAATGCTATTCGATGCTATTGAAATGCTATTGGATGCTATTGAATGCTATTGGATGCTGTTGGATGATAATGGATCCTATTGGATGATATTGGATGTTGTTAGATCCTGTTGGATGCTATTGGATGACATTGGATACTATTGGGTGCTATTGGATGCTATGGGATGCTATTGGATGCGTTTGGATGTTATCCTATGCTATCCTATGTTGTTCTATGCTGTTCTATGCCATTGTATGATACACAGTCTCATGAGTCCAACTCCGTTTTAAACGATTACGAAGCAAGTAAGTCAGCAACTCAGCGACAAGACCCGAAAAAAAAGTTACAGCAATATCAATAAGCCCTTCGGATTTGGCCAAATTGTATTTCACCGAAACACCTCGCGTGACACTTTAGTCATATTTTACATACCAAAGGGACGGACTTCCAACGTATAGCGAAAAGTCAGATGTGGCCTTTGCCCCGTGTCCATTGACATTTTTCCTCGCTCGAGAATGCGATACACGGGTCAAAGCCGACCGGCGCGAGGAGTCAGCCGAGCCCCGGCGCAACCGGACGCGTTTCGGTGGGAACGACGTCGCGGTATTCTCGGACACACGACGCGCTACGTGCCAAAGTTGTGAGACCATAATGCAGAGTGTTAGCGGCGGCGGATGGGCGCACGACGACGGATTGGTATTGCCCGCGAAAGAACGCGTCGTCCGCGGGTTTCCAGACGCATTTTGAGGCCTCGCCGGGGACCCGCGCGCGTTGATGCTTAATCCTTCGGTTCGCCCGGCGTGCGCGGGTTTTTACTGCCACCCCGAGAGCGCTAAAGAGGAGCGAGTCTCGGGGCCCCGATGCACGCGGACACCACCCGGGCTCGCGTGTTGGGCGACACCAGAGAGCGAGACCCGTGGGTACGTGACCATTTTCGTGTAAATTTACGGCCGAGTTATGGTACACCGAGCTCGCGGTGATCTTCGGCGAAGGGGAGTTCAGAGCCACCTTCGTCATTGGCGAAATTGTTGAAGCTCATCTTCTGACTCGCTTCGTCGCTAAAGTATCGAGGGGGGATGGGAGGCGACTCGCAACGCGCTACACACACCGCATAGTATATGCGGCGCACTACCGACTCGCGGTCCCGTGACCCAAAAGGTCATCTTCCTCCCTCCTCCCTCCTCCCCCTTCTTCAGTTGTACATATGCGTCGTTTTGCGTGTACCAGGCCGAGAAGCCGCGAACGAGCTGCGCTGAATGCTCGAAACCGCGTTGAATTATCGCGTCGCTTCGGCGAGATCGAGAAAAAGGAATGAGAATGTGGAGGAAAAAGGGAGAGACGAGGGACGGGCGATAAATCAAGCGGGGCGTATTAATCGCGAGGCAGATCGTTTCTCAAAAGCGATCTCCACGCGGTCCCTGACGCGGTTGCCGGGCCCGATACGGCGCGGGGGCCCCCGCGTGACTCCCGCATTGTGCTCTGGAAATTTAAACCTCGAATTGTGATCGCTATGGGAGCCGCGCGAACCTCGAGGGCTCCGAAGTTGTAATAATCGATCCGAGGAAGGTGCGCGACCCTGTCATCCCGATCCGCGGTTACAGTGGATGGCAAACGAGTATTAATACACGGTACTCGCTCACTGCGAGGCGAAGGCGAGAAGAGAAGGCGAGGGAGAGAGGAGAGCGAGACGTGTATAACAGAGGTAATAAGTGATGCATCTCCTGTCCGGACAGACGTAGCTACAGAAATGATAAGTAGTATCTCTTCAGCGTGGATGATGCGCGCAGGAGAGGCGGAGGACGGTGAGGAGAAGACGGCGGCCCCTAATGAACGCCGATTGTTCCCCGATGAATCGAATTCTTAATGAATTGTGTCGTCGCGCTGCGTGCGCGCATATGCAGCGCCCGCTGTGGCACCTACGCGAACCCCGATGATACGAGCCGTTGATCGTCGAGGAGGCGCATCAGTCCCTGTCGACGGTGCGCCGAGTCCCTCGAAGACCCTCGGGAATCTAGCTCGGCCTTGGCGAACCTGCGGACACGTTGAGATATCAGTTTGGGGATCGATGTCTGGCATCCGAAAGTCGTCAGACAGAATGTTTTCTGGCGGAGGATGCTTCGAAGTTGGTGGCTCAATTTTGGGTCGATTGTGGATTCTTTCGTGTGGCTTTCTGTGACTTGAGGGAGTCAGGTGGTTGTTCTTGTTTTGGGTACCTAGGGTGGATCAATGTCCATGAGTGGCTGTGAGTTACGACCCGGAAAACTATTGATGGAAAGTCTGTGTAAGAAAGTCGTCATATGAAATGAGGTAGTGTAAGAAATGTTCACTGATCCTTCCCTTCGGTGTTATAGGTGGATGTAATGTTGTAGTAAATGTCCAGAATTTGTATTCTGTTGTTGTGTAGATGAGCAGCAAACTGGTGAAAATTGAGTGAAACTTCTTTAAGATGATCGAGTCACCAATTAAGATCTTTAGAAGATACTTTTGTTGGATGCACTTGGCACAGTTTTCTGATCAAACTGGTGAAGTTTAGCTTTCGAGGTCTGTCTTCTTTTAGCTCTATTTCTTCTAAACTAAATCTGGCAACAGGTTTACTTTCTGCAACAAAGTAATGAAAGTTAAGGTATCTATTCATTATTTAATGATCCAGTATAACACTTGGGCAGAATTCAATGCAGAGTCGAACCAGAGAAGAGGAAGCATGGAATGAGTTGCAAACTGGTGGAAATTGAACGCAACTTCTCCAAGGTGATCGAGTCACCAATTAAGATCTTTAGAAGATACTTTTGTTGGATGCACTTGGCACAGTTTTCTGATCAAACCGGTGAAGTTTAGCTTTCGAAGTCTGCCTTCTTCTAGCTCTATTTCCTCCAAACTAAATCTGGCAACAGGTCTACTTTCATCAACAAAGTCACAAAAGTTAAGGTATCTATTAATTATTTAATGATCCAGCATAACACTTGGGCAGAATTCAATGCCAAGTCGATCCAAACAAGAGGAACCACATAACGTTGAATGTTGAATCGTCTCGAAGTCTCCACGGGTGTTGCGCTTTGAATTGTCTCAAAGGCCACGGCGAGAAGATTTGGCAACACCTAGCGGGCAGTCTCCCTTTATTCCTCGCAGTTCGGTGTCCGCTGAGGAACGAGGCAGAAGGCGAAAGTGAGAGAGAGATGAGAGAGGCGAGGACCGCGAAGACGCCCGCCGCGGTTTGTGCCCGGTCCGCACCTTCATGCACTACTATGCCATATCTCGAAATCATTTATCTCGAGACAATGCGCGCGCGAAGAAGAGGCGAGCAAAAGCCGCGGCGATCGTGAGTAATATCGGGACTTTAGCACACGGCATGGTAGCCCCTACACCTCGCGTCGGCCCCTCTCGGCGCAAGAAACGTTTCTTCGTATATATCTCCGCTCGCGAATCTCCTCGAATCGTCTCTACTCGCGTATACGACGCGTTATATCCTATCTCTCCTCTCCTCTTGGACAGAGCGTCGGCCGCCCCCCCCCCCCCCCCCCCTCCCTCGTGCTTATGCTCCCTTTCGACTTCTCCGCCTTTGGTCGTGATTCCACCGTTTCGCCGGACACGCGGTAACCCGAGAACGGGTAACAATATTTCATAGATATATCGTGCATATAGATACGCCGGTTTCACGCTTGAATCTCTCCCGCGCGGGTCTCGCGTAACTGCCTTTCGTTGGCCTGGCAAGGGGATCAGGAAGCCGGTTGGTGTGGTACCTGGTTTTGTAGGCTTGTGGTTCATTTTGGCGGTATTTTCTGTAATTGGGTTTGGTTGGCCAAGCAAATAGATCGGGAAGCCTGTGAATCGGTAAATAGATTTTTTTTTTTTAAATCATTGATGAAAAGTCTATGTGTGGTTCTCATGTAGGATTCTAGAAATTGGCTTTGAATGGGTGGTCTAAATTTTGCAGGCGCTATGCTAAGATTATCATTGAATAACAAATGCTTTTTGGACATCATAAGCCAAAATCCTTCGGTGTCATCAGCGTCTAGCAGCTTGCAGCAAATTTTGATTTTTCTTCCGCCTCGCTGATCAATGAATGTGTGGTTCTCATATAGGATTCTAGAAATTGGCTTTGAATGGCTGGTCAAAATTTTGCAGGCGCTATGCTAAGATTATCATTGAATAACGAATGCTTTTTGGACATCATAAGCTAAACTCCTTCAGTGTCATCAGCGTCTAGTAGCTTGCAGCAAATTTTGATTTGTCTTCCGCCTCGCTTGACAAAGAATCTGCCATGAAAATCATCTTGTGTGTCTGTTTTTTTATTAAACCTGAATTTTTTGCTCGCACAATCAACGCAATGCAACTTTCGTTTCATCGACTCGTCGTGGTCGCGATGAAATTTGCATGGTGCAACAATACACGAACCCGTTAGGCCATTAAAATGGTTATGAGCGACTTCCTCATTACAGCCGATTTAAATGAACAGCCGCAACGATTGAAATCTGCAGCGGCCGGCGGAAAAAAAAGGTTTCAACAGTAGCCGAAGCTCGTTTACCGAATCGCTCGTGCGTGTTATACACCCGGCGCGAGTTGGCAAGGTCAGAGTCATGATGTACATAACAGCGCAAGCGGCGAGGCCTCTTACGACGCGGTTACGACGATGGTGCGAACAAGTCCGAGCCGCGCCGAGGAGAGCGCGAGGCGAACGTGGGAGATCTCGGCGTATCTCGGCCACGAATACGTTAGAGCAGATTACGTATTATGATGCCCTATTGTATACAAATATGTGCACAGACGGCGGCGGTCTACTTGAGCCGCAGCGCGCGGCTCGCCGACGGCTCCCGTTCGGGATTTCCTCGCCTCTCGGCGCTCATGCACTCAACTTAGTTACGGCCGCATGGCTCATTGCCCGCGCCTTGGCGAAACAAGCTGGATATTAATCGCGACTTTGATTAAAAAAATCCCCGCATTCTCGTTCTACCCTCCCGCCCTATTCCCACCGCCTTTTTCCTTTGAAATATCGACCCGCGAGCCTCACAATTCAATTGTTTTTTTTTTTAATCGACACTGCCTATTTTTCGCTTATTTCAATTGCCCTTTAAGTCCAGAATCGAACGTCGATATATCTCCGTGTCAATAAAACAGCTTCGGCTAATGAATTACGTTGAAAAATAACGAAAGTACCATAAACAATGTCGCGCATACGTGGCATACCTGAAACTTCGTGAACGTCCAGGTGAGAAAAAAATATATGGTTTATATACAGCGCTTATATATGGAATTGGGCATATATGTTCCATAGTAAATCATATTATACTCCATATTAAATTTGTATATAATAAACATAAAATAAACAGACTCACAATTTTGTATACGTTCTGTATATAGTCAGCGCATAATTCATCATTAATTCCATATACATATAAAATGTATAAAGTTCTTATATCTTCTAGACATAAATTAATTATCTGTATGTTCATTACATACAAATTTAATATGCAATATATATGCCCAATTCCATACATGAGCACTGTATATAATCTATATATAAACGACATTATTATATATATTTTTTTTTTTCACTTGGGCGCTGTGTGAATATTCACTCAACACGTTTAATCAGCAAAGACGATGTGAACACTCAATCGGCGCCGAATGAATATGAGCAGCGCGCACAGCCGAATAGAGAGACGACACTGGTATCCGTTTATGATCTTGTTGCGAGCGAGCGTGACCAAATCGTCGTTCGCGTCCGCCAGGGTCCACCGATACGAACTATCCTCCCTCCCTCCCCCCACTAACGCAACTCGCCCTCGCTGTATATACAGATATACCGAGCGTTGTAATTAAAGTCGCGGTGTACATATTATTGCTGATAATCACCAACACGATCTTTCTCCTTCCTTCTCTTTTTCCCTCTTTCCTGGCGAGCCTTTCAACCGGACGCGAAGATATATCGCGCGCATATGTACATATATACATGTACACATATTGTGTATATATGTATATATCCATCTATACAAACGTGCGCACTGTGCACACCGAGTACAACGACGCGAGGAAGTTTCGAGGCTGCTGCTCCTTGCGCGTCTCCGCCACCTCCTATATATTCCCGCGTACATCGCTGTTCGCCTCGCTTTATCTCGTTGTCTCTTCGCATACTCGCAATCCTCTCCTCCCTCTTTTTTTTTCGCTCCTCCGAATTTTTTTTTTCTCTCTCTCTCTCTCGTGGCTTCGTCTTTATCGCTGTTGGCAGAGCGGGGCCGCTCCGTGTGTATCGATTCGTCAGATATATTTTTCACCGTCTCTCCCGCGGTTGCTTCTGCAAATTAGTTCGATAGGTACATATCTTGAGGCTCGCGTTGGCCTCACTCTCCTCAAGCCCATCTTTCCGCTCGCATCTTCCTCCGGCTCCCGTGGCTCCCTCGTCCCTTCCCTCCCTCTCTCCCTCATTCCTCGCCTTCTCCTCTTTTCCCCATTTCTTCCTCTCGTTCTCTTTTTCTCGCTATACTTTACTCCTTCTCTCCCGCCTCTCATCTCCATCTTATATATGTTTCCTACGCCGCGAGATCCGATCGAAATTTCGAGGGAGTCGTTAAATCATCGGCCGCTCCAGCGCCGCGCGCGCGCGCTCGCTCGCTCGCGAGGTGGGCCCGAGCGCTTTTTTCTGACTGGCTCCACGCGCGCCTCTCGGCCGACCGAGGAGAGACTCGCCGTCTCTCTCTCGCTCGCTCGCTCGCTGCGCGCGCACGCAGCACGGGCCGCGCGCAGCGCCACCGCGCGGTGAAGCCGACTGGTTCACCGACGCCACCGCTGGGGGCGCTTTCGTCGCGCCGGTCGCTTTCACGCTGCGCGTGCAGCGCTGCGGAGCCGCAGCGAGCGACCGCGAGAGCCGAGGCTCGCGGTTGTCATTAAGACTGTACGCGCGCCGGATGGCGCGCAGAGAGCCTAGTTAATCAACGTGGAAGGGCCCGGCGAGCGATATATATGCGCGCGACGCCGAGTGTGCGTCGGGGGGGCCCCCGTGTAGAGTGCAGCTCGCGCGCAGCGCAGCGCGCGCTACACATGCGCGCCGCGGCTACTCCCACGGTTGCGCGCAGGGTTGTTTGGCGTTATTAATTGGCTCGCGTCATAGATTATCCGGCGGGACCCACCCCGCGGACGTGCCGCGTTAGGATATACGCGAGGACGCGATGCGGCCGGGGCGAGACGGGACAGCCACGGCCGGGCATTGTGTGTAATAAAATAAAAATCTTATTATATCTGTTGGGGGCCTTGTGAATACAGCGCGCGCGTCGATATATATTGCATATTGGATGTAGCAGGTTATTAAATTTAATGTATTCAACCCAATCTTGGAAAAAATTTAGGGGAGCTACTGATTCAGCGCTAGTCAAATGAGCGCTAAACTTTTACGACGCGTCGATGATAAGTCGTGCGGAGCGATGATTGATCGCGGTGGGGATTCGCGGGAACGTTGAGACGTCAATTGTGTGACGCCTTTTTGGAATGACTGATAGTAAAGAATTGAGGCGAATTTGTGGACTTTTGGAAAAACGACTTAAAATGGTAACGAATTTGGGGTGACAATGGTTATTAAGGTAAAAGTACCGAATGTGGCCATTTTCACTGTCATTTATTTCAAATGATTGTTTTTCCGTATTCCAATGCTGATGCTTTAAAAGTATTCATATAGATTGACAAGATTATCAAGCCCATGTTTTTCTTATTTAACAACACAAACAGTCTTTTTGAATTTGTTGACCACAATTGAACTAAAGATGGCCAAAAGCGGTTCTTCTCCCCTAATTATAATGATTTGTATCGTCAATAATTTATTATTGACCACGATTCTTCGGACCGAAAACTTTTGCAGTCACACAAATTCGCCTCCGTTGCTGTCGATCGGTGCATCAACACTCGACATTATCGGACTGGTGCGAAAACGAGTGTCCTTGACCCAACAACAAGGCAAATAATCAACTTGCTCAACGCAAGAAATAATTCACTCGATTGTCACGAGTATTTTGACACACCTATTTTTCTTTTTCTTTTTTCCTATCAAAGTGTTTTCAAATGTCGATGCCAATCTCCGGCTGCGCCGCAGTTTAGTACGTACTTTAAGCGGTTATGATACGGCATAGAGCTGTTGGCGTGCAAACGGTACGTATATCCGGCGAATCGTAAAAGCGCTCGCGCGCCTACTAATAACGGCCACTTTGCGAGTGTGAAATAATTACTACGCGGCGAGGAGAGTACAGCAGGGCAAACCAGTTCTCCCCGTGCGGTTCGCGCGCGAGACCGAGCGAATGCCTATACGCCGGGATTAGCATAAGTGATCGAAATGATCAATGAGTACGCGGCCCCCGTGCGACGTGCACTCGTTCTAGGTGCATGCATGACTACACCGCGGCGAACTCTCCGCAGCGGGCGCGAGCATGCTCACAACATTCGTGTGATATCGCGAGATTGCGGCTGTATCGCTTGCGTATCGCGAATGTCGGCCGAGAAAAATTCCATCTCGCGCATATATATATTTTTTTCTTCATTTTTTATTTATTTTTTGTTTGTTTTCACTTCACCGTTAATTTATTCACGTTTAGTTTATGGACCCGTCACTTACGGCCTTCCATAATAAATTAATTTTATCTAAACAAGTGAGCTTTATACTTAGTCATATCTGATCGCATTACACACACCGCGCGCACTTTCGACGAGGAATTTTCAAAAGTCACCTCGATTAAAACCCCCCTTTTTGTTATCGTTTTTCGCTGATACACTGGCGATAATTGCTTTTAACGCCTGACCGAAGAGGCGTGAGTTTTGTCGTGACGAGAAGTTGTCGCGGTTCGTTGTGCAAGTTTCACGTCGCGGTCGTAAAAACGCTAGCGGAGTATCGATCCCGCTGATAACATTTTTAGCATTCTTCGCGGTCCAAACTTAGTCGGGATGCTCGATTATTTCTTCGTCCGCAAAACATCGCGTTTCGTCGTATTTTCGGGGCAACCCAAAAACATCCACGTGACGAAAATACCTATTTTCAATCTTTTAGCTACGTCAGTTACGATTAAGATACATACAACTGACTTTACCTTCCGGTGTGTCAGTCGCACTTAGTAGGTTACTCGAAAATAACCCGATTGCCTTGCAGATTCAACGAAAATTTGGAACGAAAAGAGCCAAACATTTAACACCCAATAAAAAGAGGAAAACCAAAAAAAATTCTACAAACAAAACATAACAAAACAAATTATTATTATTATTATTATTATTAAATATAAAAATCTAATATATCATATCTAATATGTGTATTATTATTATTATTATTATTATTATGTTGTTTTTTAGGAAACAAAATAATTTCCCAATAAATGCGTCAGTCGGCCCCCAAATAAATTCCATCCACGTCAAAATAATCTCGCGAATCGCCGTAAAAAAAAAAGATCTTAGCGCAAGAGAGGATTGTTAGCCCCAATAAGAGCAATGATTACGAGCCACATCGATTGGTCTTGCGTGATCGGGTCGTCGCCCGGGATCGTGATCAGGAACCAATCGATCGATCTATCTTTCGTCACGCATAATAGATCTCGGGGGGGTGGAGGGGGGTGGGGGGGCGCCCGCTATTCGACCGAACGTGATGAACCTTAGCTCGTAGATTATCGAGTATTATCCATCGCAGCGTATACTTGAGTCCCATTGCGGCACCGCGCGCCAGTGTTGGTATCGGGGCTCGAGGATTCGCTTGACCGAAGATACCTGTCGGCGAGATTCTCGCGGAGAGCGACGTTGGGGAATATCGCGACGACGACGACGACGACGACATCGTCCACGAGGACAGCCTCCCCGATGGTCGGTCAAGCATTGTCTGCGCCTTAAGTATTACCCACCGAGGAAACGCTCGAGCACGAGCGTCCTCGGTCGAGGACGCCCGAGGAAAACGACACACGACCTCCTCCTCTTATCCTCGTTGCGCTCTTCCTCTCTCCCAGAAAGGCCCAACAACAACGAACGGTTGTACCGTTCGTTGCTGCGGCGTATCCAGCGAGGGAGAGCGAGAAGAGGACAAACAGAGAGAACTCCACGTGCTCCATCGTTAAAACCGGCCGCCACGAGAAAAGCATAGCGACGCGCGCCGAGATCCGTCGGACCGGCGAACGTCGACGCCTCGAGCCTTAACAAACGGAACGCCATGAGCGTGCAACTTTTCATGTATCCACGTTTCTGAGCAACGCCGCTGTGTGTATGTATGTACGCTAACGGAACTTGGCCTTTATCTCGTTTTCCATCTACATACTCGGCCACTTTGATGTTCGATTTGCACCGTGACTCGCGTTTGCGACGGCCGGTGTGAGACGTCGGGGAGGGGAGGAAATATCGGTGGAATATCGATGGTATGGTGTTGAAAATGATTTGAGTTGATGTTACGATTGTTTGGTGAAAAGATTTTATGTGGTGAAATGGGAGAGAATTTTTTTAAATTAAAAATGTGGAAATTTGGGGTGGAGATGCGATAAATCGATTCTTCATTTTTTTGGGGAATTTTTGTTGGTGAATAAATGTTTTTTTTTTTGTTTTTGTGTCTTTGTACTGCACGAGTATTTTTGTGGATTCGGAGCTACGAAAGATTTTTTGTGGTTCTGAATTCATATTACGATTGTTTGGTGAAAAGATTTATTGTGGTGGAAGTCCATTTTTTAAATAAAAAATGTAGAAATTTGAGGTGGAGATGCGATAAATCGATTCTTCATTTTTTGGTCTAATTTTTGTTGGTGTAGTTTTTGTTATTTGTATCTTTCTACTCCACGAGGATTTTTGTGGATTCAGAGCCACAAAATATTTTTTGTGGCTCTGAATTGATATTACGATTGTTTGGTGAAAAGATTTAATGTGGTGAAATGGGATTGGATTCTTTGAATAAAAAATGTAGAAATTTGAAGTGGAGATGCGATAAATCGATTCTTAATTTTTTTTCTGTAACTTTTGTTGGTGAATAAATATAGTTTTTGTTATTTGTATCTTTCTACTCCACGAGTATTTTCGTGAATTCGTAGCCTCGAGTTTTCCAATGCACGAAAATAAATTCGCGAGCGACTGTCGACAACAGCGCGCGAGTTGAGATTTTCTTACACAGAGGAAGCGTCGATATGCGAATGCAATTAAAAATTCAGTTGAATCGGGGACGTCCCATGCGTATTAATATTTTCGACTAAATGACGTGACGACTGACGTTCATGCGGGCTTTAAACGAGATCCCGGTAACTCGCAACCTCGTCAATCCTCATTTCCCGAATTGGCAACCAGTCAATACGTAACACGCACGCGACGTTGCCGTCGCGACGTATAAATTTTACCGGGTCGACTGACGAAACGCGCGCGTCGCGGTGAAAATGCAGATGAATTATCTACGGCCACAGCGAGACTCGAGTGGTTCAAATGTTAATCCTTGCTCAGTAAAATTGTTGGCAAATATTTTTCCCAACTAGAAATTCAATATTCTACCAACCACCTTTTTTTATCCTCAATTCAGTCAATACAAAAATTGTTACAATAATTAAGACTTTAACGAAAAAAAAAAAAAAAAAAATAATAATAATAATAATAATAATAATAGCACTTTTCAATTTTCTCTTGCAATTAATTTGTCAATTTCTCAACTGCCCTCCAAAAATACCTCGTCGATAAAAAATATTGACAACGCGGTTTCGCCGCAATGTCGACCCAAGAACAGAATGAAAATGACGAATATTTCAGTCGCGGAAGTGACCATCAGAGCTCAATCGACGTCGCCCGGATCGTCGAGTCGACTGTCACGGTATCGCCACGCATACCACGATATTACTTTACCCCGGTCGCACGTCCCCGTGAGCCCCGGAACGGCGGCAACCTTAAAACTTTCGTGTTAAACTTTGTGAGAAAGTGTCAGGGGGTACACACGTTGATGGAGCGGAGAGTCCGCGGAGCGAGCGAGGAGGAAAGAGGATTCCACAAGGGCCCGGGTTGAGAAGGCATTGCCGGGCAGTCAGTCTCTCGTCGGGCCGACGAAGAGGAGGCCCGACGAGAGGGCAGACCGAGCCGAGAGGCCAACCGGTCGCTCGCGTTCTCACGCCCCATTACCGCTCAAACTGCTCGCGCGACTCTCGCGGCTCCTTCTGCCACAGGAAGAACGAGCGCCGAGCTTCCCTGCGGACCTCTAAATACCTTCCACGTTACATATAATATATTATATCTGGATGTTCGAGCTCACGAATTGTAATAATATTTTTCGTCATTAGAAAAATAAAAAATGCAGTAATTAGAATTTATTCTAAAGTAGTATCTGAACTTATCGGATTCTTAACAATTTCGAGCATTCGTTGCATTAGAAAATATTCATTTTTTTCAAACTTAGGACTTTTCAAGTTCATCGAGTCGTCAAATTTGAACCACTGGACCGATTTGCGTCAAATTTGCACTGAAATCTTGTCTGATGATGGACCAGTTGTGAACTAAATTTCAGCACGATACGCACAAAATTGTAGAAACTGGAGCAAAAAATATAAAGCATTGTGAACATCCTGAGATAAAAATCGTGATTTTTTAACGATAACGAAGCTTCATTTATGGGGAAGCAAAAATTATGAAACAAAGATCTAACATTGTCAGTATAATTATGTCCGAATTTCAAGCAACAGAAAAATTCGTTCGCCATAATTATATCCCGGTGCGACCCTCGGATGTATCGCCCTCATGATATCCCTAAACTTTTCCCCAGAATCTCAAGCATCCTCCACAATAAAAAAATCGTCTTCTTCGCAAATAAAAAAATCGTCTTCTTCGCAATTTAAAAAAAAACCGAAAAACTCGTCGTCCATATAATTACGTCCGAAATGGCGGGTGTCCTGGGCCAACCTCGGGCGTATTACACTCGTTGGAATCCCGAGATTTTCCACAGGCTCCCCGGACATACTTCGCCGTTCACGGTTTAAGAGTGCGCGCGCGGCCGAGGGATCGGGAGAGGCACGAAACTCTTTCGAGACGCATTCCGCCCGCTCGGCCGTCTTATCGCACTCGCTCTCTGACTATGCGCCGAGTGTAACCTCGCGGCGCTACAGCGCGGTAGCAGCGGCAGCCCCTCCGGGTGGAGGAAGAAGCGGGAGCTGATCTCCCTTATCGTTCGCAATTAACAAACTCGGGAGTCGCCCGTAGCTGCCGGTTACTTCTTGGGTGGCTTCGCGACTTCGGGAGCCTTCGGCGCGCGGGTTCGACCGAGAGAGAGACGCCGATCGCAACACACCGCGACTCGGCATCGGTAGAAACACTCGGTTTCTTCCCCTTTCTCCCCTTTTTTCTTCGTATTATTCGGCGTTTTTCGGTTTCTTTTTTTTTTTGTTTTTTTGTTCTTTCTTCGTCGTCGTTTTTCATTAACCATATGGTGTGTTTCCACCGCGAGGTATCAGAGAGGCGCGCCGCGAAGGGCTACCGTTCCGCGTGACTTACACGCATTTCGGTGACCGGCCGACCGGTGCAAACCGGCGTTATCGACAAAAATTCCACCGGTTACTCATCGATCTACAGATCTTCGGGTGTATTTCGTGCGCGTTTTACGGGAAACCGTGCGGCCGCAACGTAGAAACTTTTGTCCACTTTGCTCGCCGATTTGCCAATTAATTTTGTGCGATTTTTTTTTCTTTTTTGGTTTCTCGTTGTAGAGGAGATGAACACGATTTATCACCTCGCGACTCATCGGTGAACTCTCATTGCAGCATCGGGAAAAAAATTCAGCAAAATACCTCGGCTCACAGTTGCAAGAAACGTCTTGAAAACACCTTAAAACATCGTGAAAACGCCTTAAAAAATTATTTACACGTCTCGTCCCCTCCCAAGTTTGCATCTCACTATTTACCGATTTCCATTTTTTTCGCAGAGCGATGTAATTAAAATTCGCCCCAATTTGATCGTTGATCATCGAATTAATTAACAAAATTAATATATTTCTTCGCGCAAATAATGCAATTAAAACGTATTCTCAGTTAATTTACTCTCAGTGATTTAATTGCACCGAATATCTCGTTCCCTCTGCGTCTATCCAAATGCAACAACTCCCGACCTCCCCCGTCGGGAGAATATCTAACAAATTTCCCAGCATCGATAAATTACGCAATCGACAATGCGGCAACGTGGATAAAGTAATTCGAGATGACGAGCGCTCGTACGGAGCGTTCGATCATGTTGGCGCATCCCTCGGCTACAAATTTATTGTAATAAAAGCTCTCCCGGACTCGATATTTCCTTACCGATTGTACCGGATCTGAGTTACCGTGCGCCGGGAGTAGAATACACGACCGGCCGCGCGCGGGGGGGACTCGGCGTATATCTCGTTGTCAACGCGCTTCGATCCGTCCTTCAAGGAGATTCCACACTTTGTAACATTCCGTGTATCCACTAGACTGTACGTAGTACGTACGTACTACATATCCAGGCACATATGTATGGGGCGTTCCACGACTTATCGAGAGCGTCGCGATCCTCCAATTTTTGGTCGTAGGGCAATCTGGAAAATATATATGAATAAGTATGAGAATGTCGTAGTGCAATATGAGAAGATATGAAAGAATTTTTTTCGAAAACGTTTGATTTTGTAAAACCCCAAAAAATGAATTTCTCACAAAGTACGCCAACATTTTTTACACTAAATTCCATGTTGAAAAGCAAAATTGTTGAGACTAGAGCGAAAATGGGGAGCAACCTAGAACAGCCGCGGAAAATAAAATAAAATAAAATTACATGTATTCCCAAAATTCCTAAAATTCGAATTTCTTAAAAATCACTAACACGATGTTTCCCAAATTTTTACAGCAGATATCGAAAAACAAAATTGCTGTCACAGCTTCGAAAACGGATAATATAAAATTCATCAGACACTTCAATTTCACAGTCCCCTATCGACACGACACGGAATGCCCCATACACACACATGTACACAATACACATGCAGGAACAGTGGATAATACAGCTGCATATCTCTACTCCTTAGTGCACCGAGTCTCTCCGCTTCCTTACGTAGTTGAAACGCTTCTGCCCCCCTCCCGAACCCCCCTTGACCCCCTCTAGCCCGAGTCCTCAGCACAACGACCACTCCGATGCTCTCTGTGTATGCTCGTCTCCTTCTCCCGAGACGACTGAAGACGTGAGCGTCTTTGCTCTTATATACAATATATACGTATATCTATATATATATATATAAATACAGCCACATACGCATTACATATATATATATATAAGTGTATACGCCCGTGAAGGCACAGCAAGGAAGAAGGCAGGCGGGGGTATACTCGTATGTAGAATGCCTTAAGTCGGGGCTAATGATACGCGATGATACGCGGCATCCGTCACTGTCCGATGTCTGGCTTGATTGCTGCTACTGTTCTCTATCCTTTATCTTTGCCGTTGTCCTGCGTGCCTGGCTTCTCGACTCGTCCGCGCGGCTCGTCGCTACACGTGTGTCTGTGCACAGAGACGGCGAGGACGACGACGACGACGTGGAAACACGTTGACGTGCGTTATACGTGCGGACTCGTCGTGTGTCACCCCGATATACACGCGTGAGTCTATAATGTCTGTACCGCAGTCCGTATACACGCGACTCTCTGAAATACGCGGATCTGCATATCCCACGAGTCCCACGAATTGAAAATCTTTCGTTTGGCGACTCCGGAGTCGATGTGGTTGGTGTGAATTTTTTTTTTTTTTTTATTGGCGATTAGTGTGAGAGTGAATTATCGGGGATTATTTCGCGCTTTGTGGGTTTTATCGTGTGGACGGTGGGATGAATTTTTTGGATTAAAAATGTGGAAGTTTGGGGTGGAGATGCGATAAATCGATTCTTCATTTTTTGGGGAATTTTTGTTGGTGAATAAATGTACTTTTTTTGTTTTTGTGTCTTTATGCTCCACGAGTATTTTTGTGGATTCAGAGCCACAAAATATTGTTGTGGCTCTGAATTGATATTACGATTGTTTGGTCAAAATATTTAATGTGGTGAAATGGAAGTGAATTTTTGGAATTAAGAATGTAGAAATTTGAGGTGGAGATGCGATAATTCGCATCTCCGAAAATCTTTCGTTTGGCGACTCCGGAGTCGATGTGGTTGGTGTGAATTTTTTTTTTATTGGCGATTAGTGTGAGAGTGAATTATCGGGGATTATTTCGCGCTTTGTGGGTTTTATCGTGTGGACGGTGGGATGAATTTTTTGGATTAAAAATGTGGAAGTTTGGGGTGGAGATGCGATAAATCGATTCTTCATTTTTTGGGGAATTTTTGTTGGTGAATAAATGTACTTTTTTTGTTTTTGTGTCTTTATGCTCCACGAGTATTTTTGTGGATTCAGAGCCACAAAATATTGTTGTGGCTCTGAATTGATATTACGATTGTTTGGTCAAAATATTTAATGTGGTGAAATGGAAGTGAATTTTTGGAATTAAGAATGTAGAAATTTGAGGTGGAGATGCGATAATTCGCATCTCCGAAAATCTTTCGTTTGGCGACTCCGGAGTCGATGTGGTTGGTGTGAATTTTTTTTATTGGCGATTAGTGTGAGAGTGAATTATCGGGGATTATTTCGCGCTTTGTGGGTTTTATCGTGTGGACAGTGGGATGAATTTTTTGGATTAAAAATGTGGAAGTTTGGGGTGGAGATGCGATAAATCGATTCTTCATTTTTTGGGGAATTTTTGTTGGTGAATAAATGTACTTTTTTTGTTTTTGTGTCTTTATGCTCCACGAGTATTTTCGTGGATTCAGAGCCACAAAATATTGTTGTGGCTCTGAATTGATATTACGATTGTTTGGTCAAAATATTTAATGTGGTGAAATGGAAGTGAATTTTTGGAATTAAGAATGTAGAAATTTGAGGTGGAGATGCGATAATTCGCATCTCCGAAAATCTTTCGTTTGGCGACTTCGGAGTCGATGTGGTTGGTGTGCATTTTTTTTTATTGGCGATTAGTGTGAGAGTGAATTATCGGGGATTATTTCGCGCTTTGTGGGTTTTATCGTGTGGACGGTGGGATGCATTTTTTGGATTAAAAATGTGGAAGTTTGGGGTGGAGATGCGATAAATCGATTCTTCATTTTTTGGGGAATTTTTGTTGGTGAATAAATGCACTTTTTTTGTTTTTGTGTCTTTACGCTCCACGAGTATTTTTGTGGATTCAGAGCCACAAAATATTGTTGTGGCTCTGAATTGATATTACGATTGTTTGGTCAAAATATTTAATGTGGTGAAATGGAAGTGAATTTTTGGAATTAAGAATGTAGAAATTTGAGGTGGAGATGCGATAATTCGCATCTCCGAAAATCTTTCGTTTGGCGACTCCGGAGTCGATGTGGTTGGTGAGAATTTTTTTTTTATTGGCGATTAGTGTGAGAGTGAATTATCGGGGATTATTTCGCGCTTTGTGGGTTTTATCGTGTGGACAGTGGGATGAGGACTTAAGCCGGATCCGCGTGCTGGGGACCTGTCGAATAAATTTCTTCGGCGCAACAATGTTTTTTGGGAGGCACGGGAATTTTTGCTGGGTGGAGTGACGAGTCGAGAGGATGGTGAAAAGGTGGGATGAAATATACGAAAATTGACGATTGATTTAGTTAAGGTGAAAGATTTTTTTTTTTCGCCATGCGATGTTAGTGAGGAATTTTTTGTCGCGTTTTATTACTTGGATACTGAGACGAGGGTATTGGATCTGCTTAACCAAATCCCGAGGACCCGTGAAATAAATTCTTCTCGACACAATATTTTTACTAATCCTCAGGAATTCGGATCAAAAGACACGAAAAATTGAAATAATATTGAATAGACATTCAGAAGAAGGTTTGGTAATTTCGATCAAATTCGAAATATCTGCCAAATAAATTTTTCGTCACCACGATATTTTTTTGCTGCGTCCAATCCGAAAATATGTTTACCTCCACATCCCAAAAAACCTATCAAATATATTTTTTCCAACCCAACATCCCAGCTGAATATAAAAAATTCATTGCTTAGCCGTATTAATTTTAAGTGACTCGAAAAATTGAAACAAAAATCAATAATCATTTCGTCCACCGATATTTTGCTCGTCCCTCGTAACCCCCGTTTTCGTCGAACCAACCAAAAAACCTGTCAAATATATTCTTTTGCCATCTCAACATCCCAGCTGAATATAAAAAATTCTTTGCTAAGCCGTATCAATATTAAGTGACTCGAAAAATTGAAACAAAAATTAATAATCATTTCGTCCACCGATATTTTGCTCGTTCCTCGGTAACCCCGGTTTCCGTCGAACCAACCGATTCTCGTCGCTCGCTGCAGAGTCAGAAGGAGAAGCAAAAAAAAAAAAAGTAGAGCTCCCCGGTGGTATCGGTGTGCGGAAAGTTAGCGGAGGAATTCCACGGTTTCGTAGAGCATGCATTTATGTACTCCACGATCAACTGCCAATGTTGGTGATGGGAGTAAGATCGATGTACGAGGAAACTCATACAGTTGGGCGTCCGTGTGCGGTACGCGAGAGCGGTATGCACGTAGCTTCGGGATCAGCACGACCGAAGGCACCGAGAGAGGCGATTAGAGGGTTCACGATCGCTGGCTCTCCGAGCCTCATGGAGTGTACTGTACGGTACCAATCGATCACGAGAGTGACCGGTTCGTTCCTTCGCTCACTTTCGCGTCCAAGCGCAACGTTAGGACTTTGTTTCTCCGGACTTTTCCTCGCTCCGCGATCTTGCGGACGGACTTTCGCGCAGCAGGACTCGTGCGCGCTGCTTGCTCCTCTCTCTCCCCGCGCGTGGACTCGCGGAGCAACGAGAAAGCCACGATCTATCAATTCGCGTCTCTCGCCCCCCCGACGATACTCAGGGTGATTGAAACTCCTGAAGGGCTCGCCGGAAAATACCGCGGAAATGCGGAAGACAACGTTTCGAAAATATCTCGGTGGTCGCGGATAAAATTGCGAGCAAAATATACGAAAAAAAAAATTCGAAAAAAAAAAAAATTTGGTGAAAAAAGCCTCGAAAATTAATTCCTCTGATAATGACAAACGCGATGTATTTTTTGCCACTCGTTTCGCTGGCGAATTTCCACGAACGTAACTCGAGTCACGGAAAACAAAATCCACAAAGTGTGTCAATAATTACGAGCAAAATACGATTTTCGGGGAAAAAAATCCGGTGAAAAAATTCTTGAAAATTAATTCCTCTGATAATGACAAACGCGATGTATTTTTTGTCACCCGTGTCGCTCGGGAATTTCCAGGAACATAACTCGTGAGTCACGGAAAACAAAATCCGCAAAGTGTCTCAATATAATTAATTTCAGCACCGTTATTTCATAATTAATTCCCACGAATTTAGTCGCCGGCTTTCGTCCTCAATCCTCATACCCCGCGACCTTCCCACCCAAATTCTCCCATCTTGTTTCCTCATTTAAAAAAAAAAAAAAAACCAACCATTTCACCGCCCGCGAAAAATATAATTCCCTCGACAAAAAAAAAATCTCAGCCCAAATCTCGGGGGACGTCGTATCGAATATTCTCCCCGCTGGTAACCCTCGCGAATATCCCGTCCACAATTTACCATCCCGAGCCCCGAGTATCCTCACCGCTCGCGGTGCACCGTCGATATTATTTTATCTCGCAGAAAGGCAGAACCAAAAAACAAAAATCAAAAATTAAAAAAACGTAATATTGTGCGCAGTGTCACTGGGTCACCATATTTCCTCGAAGAAGCATCGACGAGGCGAGGCGGCCCCCGCGGGAATATTCCGTGGTGCATAACCCGCGGTGCATAACACAAGTGCAAAAGGGATCGACGAACCTTTTATCCGCAGCAGTCCGGACCGTCGTTGATGCACGGCCAAACTCTTCTCCTCGCGATTCCCTCTTTCCCTCTTTCTCTTTTCCCCTTTCGTTCATGCACTTTGCGCACAAAGCGAGTAGTCCCTGCCCTCCCCCTCTGTCCCCTCACGGTTTATCCGGGCCCTTCCACCTCCCTCCCCTCTCCCTTCCCTCCTCCCTTCTTCCTTACTCTCCTCACCGTCGTCGCTATATCCCGCTGCTACATATTTATTTCGTCGAACTTTTGCGCGATATCGCGTACGATCGTCGTGGTCGTCGTCCTCCTCCTCCTCCTCCTCCTCCTCATGGTTATAGCGCGATCGTCTCCTCACGATGGGGTCGGCAGGGTGGTGTTCCTCCACTCCGTCCCTCCTGCACCGCGAAGCAAGAAGTCCGTCCGCACACGGAGAGGGAACTCTCGGCGGAAAGGTCCAAAGCATCCTCTCGTCGGAGTCTGCGGAGAGAGAAAAAGTAACGAAATAACGTGGGGCGACGCGAGGCGAGGTAAAAAAAAACACAAGAAGAAGAAGAAGAAGGGCAGCACAAAAAACGGTGGAAAAAATCGAGAGGCAAAAGTGGGAGGAAGGAGATTCTCTCTCGGCGCGCGAGAGAGAGTTGGGCGAGCCGCCACCGCCGCTGCTGCTGCTTTCCGCTTCTGCCGTCTCCCTTTTTGCGTTTTCGTTCTCTCCTTCGCCTCCCTCGCGCGCTCGGCGCGGGCACGAGAGGAGGAGGAACCGGGGGAGCGCAAGCGAGTTAGGCACGATCGTGAAGAGATCCGCGGGCAGATTTAGCGGCTCCCGCTGACAAGACAATAGCTGTTCCCTCTTGCTGCGCCTGTGGACGTACACATTCCTCGCGCGAGCTCCGTCCCTCCCTCTGGCGGCCGCCTTCCTTGCTCTCCTCTTCCTCCACCCTTTGGTCCTTCCGTCCTTCCATCCGAGAAGGACGAGAAGGGATGTCGAGGTATGCGAGAAAGAGAGAGAGAGAGGACGTCGCGTCTTCTGGACGCCCGGGACAAACCCTTGGGGCACATGGATGTGTACGGACGACGCACACTTTTTGATACCGGGGAGAGCTGCGGATCGGTCGACGCGTCCGCGACGCGACGTCGAGTTACTCCTTCGCCTGCTGATGCCGGAGCTTTGGCGCTCTGCGTCTTCTGGACGCCTCTTGGTGCTTTTCTCGTGGCTTCTTCGGTCTTCCTCTTCTGACTTATTCTTCTTCCTCGCTTCTTCTGTGTTGGTCCGGCGATTCTCGGTTCCTCTTCCGAATCAACGGTCGTCCCAACGCACGCTATCCCCCTTCGGACGGAGTGACACTTTCACACGGATCTCGGAAGAGAGATGGGCACGGAGGAAGACGAAGACGAGGGGGATACTGATTGAAGGGATAGAGGAGGCTGTGACGGGGATCTCTAGTGGATCGACGAGGCTGGAGCTGCAGTGGGTTTGCATCATTTTGCGGTTTGGGTGATAGAAGATTTCTGAATTTTTCATAGATTTTTTTAAGACGAAAAGTTGACTTACGTTTTTGGCGAATTTTTTTTTTTCGATTTTGGAAATTTTGAAGACCCTATCCGATGGGAAATTTCCCGCTGGTTCCGAAAAGCACCGTTGTTTGCCCTAAAAATGAAAAATTCGATGAGAAAAACGCGAAAAACGTTTTCGCATTTTTTTTTAATTTCGTCACTGGAAGAAAGTTGGGGTTACTTTTTTTTGGATCGATCGAACCTGGATTTTCTTTTTGCGTTCGAGAGAAAACTCTATAACGAAAAGAATGCCGCAAAGCGGAACGCTCTATCATGATTTCTGTATTTTCTACAGAATTTTAGAGCCAGACCCCCAAAAATCGCAAAAAAACGCAAGGACTACCCCTTTGAAAAATTTGCCATTTTTGAGTGTTTTTTTTTTTTGCTCGCCCAAAAAATAGAAAATTCATCGAAAAGAACCCAAAAAACAATTTTCTTATCTCTGCAAAATATCCGATAAAAAATGATTATAGCAAAAGAAAAATTAACGACACTCTTAAATTTTAATGTCAACCGCCCAAAAAATATTCCCAAGCAAAAAAAACCGCAAAAAAATTGCCAACCGGAGGAAGGGGCCGTGGAGCGAAGTGCCGTGAAAAAGTGCGAAGTACACTTCGCATCTGCGCCTCTCCACGACGTGTGTGAGACGCATCTGCGTGGTACGCGCGCGCGTTTCGTGGGTTTGCATATACACGGTACATACGTATATATATATGACCAAAGTGTAATATGCGCAACACTCGCGGGTGAGGTAAGGAAACGCTCGAGTGAGATAACGAACGATCTCGATTTATCATCCGGCGAAACGAATCGGCAACGACGTCCGAAATAGAGCCGTGCGCGGCCGAGTCCGCGTTCGCCGTCCACCGCCGAGCAATAACAGCGCGCGGAGATCGTTTCTAATTAGCGAACTTCAGCCGGGACGAAATTAACATTTAACCGGACGGCGGTTGCTGCCGCGTTGCTCCTGCGCCGGTGCGGCGGACACCCGCGGGACGGACAGACAGCTAACAAATGCGAGCTGCTGCAGCCTCGGCACGTTCGCCGCGTGGACTTTCTCAGGTGCTGCGCTCTGCGCTCCTGGCTTGCCGCGCCGCAGCTTCTGCCGTTTGAGTGTGTCCGCAACGCGCGCTGCAGACACCAACGATCCGCGAATCCACCGACTCTGTATTCGGGCTCGAAAGAGACTGGAGGGAGAGAGAGAACAGGCAGGCATCGTAACAGGCAGGCATTACCACCGGGTATAACGATACCTGGCATACCACTTTCCGCGGCAAACGCGAAGGCAGACGCGCGCGCCCACCACCTTCGTCCGAATTTATATCTCGCACCGGGCGCGGATAACTCGAGAGAGATCGGCGAATTTCGCCGAGCGTAACGAGATAGGAGACGAGGGATTGTCAACGGGAGAAGATGTGGGGTGGAATTTTGTGGATTTTGGGGGAATGATGAAGAATTGAAAAGGAGAGAATGAATTTTAGTTTCGGGTTGTTGAATAATTGTTGAATCGTCAGAGACGGGAAATGGGAATTTTTTGTTGTTTTGCGGAAATTCATTTGTTTGGTCCGAATTTATTTATTTCGGGGGCGAATTTTTCGTCGCTTTTTGGACCATTTTTTTGCAAAATTGAATAAAATGTCCGTAGGATGAAAAAGATGTGAGCGAAATTTAGTAGATTTTGGTAGAATGATGTTGAAAAATTAAAAAGCAGGATATAAATTTCAATCCCGGGTTGAATGATTGTCAAATCGTCAGACACGGGAAATGGTAATTTTTTAATTATACGGAATTTAATTTTTTTCGTCTGAATTTATTTATTTCGGTCGCAAACTTCTCGTCATTCTTTGGACCATTTTTTTACAAAACTGTAAAAAAAAAAATGTTACGCTATTTTTTTTAATCGACCCGATTTACGGAAATAATTATGAACATTTTATGAGCGTCAATTGATTCGTTTTATCCACAACGATTATCGTCGCATTTTTCGTCATTTATTAACAGCCGAGCCGAATAAAATCATTAACCTCTCCATCGGTCGATCTTTCAATAACGATAATTAACACTTTGAAGAATTTGATTAATTCGTTCCGTCCAAATATGTTGATTCTCGTAACAAGCCGACTCGTCGCTCGAGACATAATTTACAGCCGAGCGAAATAAAATCGTCTATAAGACGACAAAACGTTTAAAAAATCATTATCCAGCCGCGCTCCAAACTCACCCTATTTTAATAACAATAATTAACATTTTTCTCGTGACTCATATTTCGTCCGCGCAATCCGTGTGAAACGGGCGACTGCAGCCACCGGAATTGTTCGAGGCGCAGCGGCCGAAGACGTCAGCGCGCGCTTATTCAACGGACGCGACGGACTTTGATTTACATTCTCCCTAATTACAAACGAATCGCGGTCGCTTATTGGGGCGTCGGTAGGCCCCGGGGAAGAATGATGAGTCCACCGGCCTCTCTTCATCCAACCGCGTCTCGTACCTCGGAGTTTCCTCGCTTCCTCACTTGGCTCGCGACGTCCTCGTCGTTTATTTTCTCCCCCGGCTATCCAACCACGGACAATGCGCTCCACTCATTCACCGAATGACCGTTATTTTTTTCGACAATATACGCGCGTTATATACACGCGGCTCGTCTTCGCCGTCCGGCGTCATTTATCATCCGGCAAGCATATAAGCGCCGGTTTATAAGCGTCGAGATCGAACCCACGGCTACCGGGATCGGGAATGCCGGGTACACGAAACGACCGAACGAGGCTCCCGCTTTATTATTCGGCCCCGCCGATGAACCGAAGATTTCGTAAGATTTCTCGGAGCGATCGCTCCGCGCCTCCGGTTCAGTTGGTCCAGCGCGCGCAGCTCGAGGCGCACCGGAAAAATCGCTCGGCACGCGGGAAATCGAAATAAACAACTCATTCCTCGGACTCGCGGTGTAATCTTGATTTTTCAGGGGGTCGCGTCAGTCCGGGAGTCGGAGGGTTTTGTCACCGGCGCATTTGTCACATTGCGACACTCCGGAGCATCGAATTTTTACTGGAGCTAATTAATATTTATATAGGGTACTATTGTAACGATTCAACGATGAATAGTACATTTTTTTTAATTGGACCAGATCGAACTGTTTTTTGGGGGTAAAGATTCAATTCTGCAGATTTTCCTGATGAAATTATTAAACCATTTTTTCTGTGTGAAAAAAAAAATGCTATTCTTTTTACCAGAAATCAACTTTCCGTGCGCAAAAAAAATGCACCGTTTCCCTTCATCGCTGATGGACAAATAAAAGTAATTTCAGAAGGCCTCATTTTATATCCGCCGGTCAACGAATAAAAAAAAACAAAAAAAAACGAACCTTAAATTTTGATTAATTGGACAAAATCGAACTGTTTTTTTTTTCGTCGCTAATATTCAATCCCGCATATTTTCCTACTAGACGAAATAATTAAACAATATTTTCTATATAAAAAAATGTCCTTCAAATTTCATATCCCGGAAATAATTTTTCAACGTACAAAAAAAAATTCACCAATTCCCAGTATCACTGAACAAAAAGAGACTCCGAATCTCCCCGCGCAGACAATTTCGGAAGCCCAGATCGTTCATCCGCCGGTCCCCCAAAAAAAAAAAAAAAAACCCAAAAAAAAAAACAAGTATCACCCAAATCTTTATTGCAAATCTCGATCGCCGAGTCGTCGACATTGTACGCGTACAAACAGCCCGCATTACAATATATATACAGTCCCAGCCCATTACAACCCCATCCATTATTACGCTAAGTATCATACGTGAGTGTCGAACCTTCGGGATTGTACATCACGGGGGCAAAAAACGCTCGGTCGAACCAACGAGTGCGGACGACAGACCGCGAGGAGAGAGGGAGAGAGTCTTCCTTCTCTCCCTTCCCTCTCCCCGATGGTAAAGAAGAAGCTGCGAGATGAAGCGAGACAGGACGAACGAATCCGAGCATCGTCGAGTAATGGAATTCCTCGTATCGTAATCTCACCGTGACGCTGGAGTATCGCATATCGATTGATTTATCTCGTTCGATTGGCCCGGCCGGTGCGGCCGCGCCGGTACCAAGCCGAGAGTTGATGCTCGCGGAGAGGATACGATGACTGGTCCCCGAAACGATTTCGATCGTGGCGCTGCCCTCGGTTCGTTGCCACACGATGGCACTGGGGGAACGACGAGAGAGAAACGCAGCTCGCGCCGCATTTTTCTCTCTCTCCTCTCTTTTTTTTCTCCATCTCTCTCTCTCTCTCTGGCCAGATGATTAAAAATGGCATAATGAAAGGAGCTCCTCTCGGGCAAGGGGGGAATGACTACCGAGAAGGGGGACGAGAGGTGCCGGGGTGAAAGCGTGCGACGGCGACGAATACGAATAATGCGAGAGGGAGAGGCGAAGGAGCCAAAGGCTGGGAGGAAGGAAGGAAGGAGAGAGAGAGACGAGAGAGAGGATGAAAGGATGAGAGGATGAGAGGATGAGAGAATGAGAGAATAGTATAACAGCAGCAGCAGCAGAAGGGCCAAAGTACCTTCGAACGTCGGTGAGGAGAAGTTTGGTTTTTCGAGCGATCAATCACTCGCTCTACAAGAAGTACGTCTCGGTATCACCGGGAAAGAAAGAGAGAAGGAGGGAGAGAGAGAGAAGGACGAAGGCGAGTTAGAGTTCTCCGGTCTCGCTGGTCCGGGGAGAGGAGATTTCGAGCAGCGGTGACCGAAGGACGCAGGCGACGAGCCGCTCGGGAGCGGAGAAGACAGGAAAGCGATAATGGAGAACGCGGGGAGGACGGAGAGCGAGGAAGACGAAATATCTTCGGTGCGCAGCGGAGTTGCATCTCTTGCAGTCATCAACAAGCGCTGAATCTTCTCCGAATGCGGGATGGGATGTGGGACGGACGGTTTGATAAGTTTGGGGACCTTTCGCGCGGGCCGTTTGGGTCCGGATTTTTGTCGATGGTGAATTTTTAAAATTTAATCGGGGGAGAATTTGGAGAGACGACTGGTTTTTGTTTTGAGATTTGTAGGTGTAAATCGTGGTAGCGGGTTTTTGAGTCAAGTTAATTTTTTTTAAGTGATTGGATGAAATGGTTTTTACAGCAGTAAATAATTCATGTAAAAAAAAATTAAATGCCTCATCAGACGGCAACTCGATATTTTATTGCCTGTGGCGTACCAATTTTTGTCTTCTATAAAATCGCGACAAACTGTGTGAATTAAAAAATCTCTGCACAGTTCTTTAGGTTTTGATTTTGAGTTAATCAAGAGAAGAATCTTTTAAGTGACAACTTTTTTTTATATTTTAATGCCTGTACTTTAAAATCATAAGGTAACTTTTTTAAAACAATTTTTTTAACGTGACTATATGAAATATTTTTTATAGCTGTAAATGTAAAAAAAATGCAAAGTTGACAATGATTCGATATTTTATCAATTTTTTCGTCTGCGAAAAATCGCACGAATCGGTGCCAAATCGAAAAACCTCTACCCAAAAAAGTGACGAACAAAATGTCCAAAATTCCCAGTAGCTACGTTTCCAATTTCTTGGCTCGACGTCGCTACGCGCAGTCCGAATAAGAAGCGCAAAATAAGAATCGCGGGAGGGAGATGAATCTCGCGAACGATGAGGAATAATATAACGAGAGAGAAATATCACAATCATCACCGCTAACTACTGTCTCATTAAACGATTAATTAACCGACGATATATTGCGTAGATAGTGCGCGGGCTCGCTCGCTGCCGGGGTAGCCCGTTGGCCATTACCCCCCTCGCCGCGAGGCCCCCGCTTTCGCTTCCTCCCGCTATAAAACCCCACACACGGACGCACACGAGTCCTCGTGGTCCGCGCGACGAGCTCCAACTTTATCCTCCGAGGCGATCCCGCCGGTCGCCCTCTTAAGGTAGTCCTTGCGACCGATATTCATTTCGCATAAATTCGAGGAATACGAGAGAGAATTGTCGACACTTCTCGATGGTATAAAAATCTGAAAAAAATCATGCACATTAAAGGTACCGAAAAAATTAATTTTGCATAATAATAATTCGAAAATGTTATTAACAAATTGATGAAAAAAAAAATTGTTTAACAAATATTGCAATGACCCGTTTTTTTTTCCATGAAAATGAATTTTTCGTTTTTCTGAATACGTATGAATTTTTCCAGATTTTAGAGTTCACTTTGAATTTTGTGCGTTTTTTATGGGGAAAATTTGTGAAAATTCAAAGTAAACTCAAAAATCTGAAAAAATTCATACGTCGCCAGGAAAACGAAGGAATCGTTTTCATGAAAAAAAAAAAAACTTCGATCATCGAAATATTTGTGAAACAATTTTCTTTTTCATCAATTTCTTAATAACATTTTCGAATAATTATTACGCAAAATTAATCTTTTCAGTACCTTTAATGTGCATGAATTTTTTCAGATTTTTATACCATCGAGAAGTGTTTGCAATTCTCTCTAACATTTGTTCGAATTTATGCGAAATGAATACTGACGAAAGGACTACCTTAAGCGAGGCTGCTGCGGGCAGCGCCGGCAGCTCGCGTATATTAAGTACGGCGAGCGGATCATCAGTTCGGTAAAGTATTACTCGGGGTGAGGAGTGACGCGCGTGAAGAATCAGGTGAAATTAAAAATTTTCGGCACGTCACGAACGACTCGGGCAGGGGGCGGGGGAGCCGCTTCTTTATCGCTCGCGCGGACAGCAGCGGCGGAAGCCAATGCAGAAGGCTGCACACGAGATGCCTTCTTATCGGTCGATGCTTCGACGCTGCCGCGCGGCTCGTTCGATCCTTCGACTCGCACGAAAAAAATATATTTTTGTGTTTTAAAGTGTGTGTGTGTGCGTTTTTTTTTTTAATAAACACACGAAAATACATATAAAATATATGTATTTTCGTGTGTTTATTTTTTTGTGTGTTTTTTGTATATATAAAATATATGTATTTTCGCTGCCTTCTGTAATACACTGTAATACAGCGCCGAGTGTACAAAAAATACACACATTGCACGAAACGAGAGAATTAAAAAAAAAACTTAAATGAATATTTATTATTTTGCGACGAAAATCACCGAGTTATTATTCATATTCCAGCGTGCGAGCGTCGCCGCCGCACCCAGAGCATCGCGTAATCCGTTTACGAATTTTACACGCGTGTACATTTGGAATTACACCGGGATGTACAATGTGGAATTGCTAAAATTCAGCGTACCGAAAATTCAGTACGCCGCTGTTGTGAAAAAAATATGTCGCGAAAAAACGCGGTTGATAGAGGAGAGGCAACAAAAAAATTCGAGTATTTATCTGACTCCCGTGATTTGATTAATAACGAATCTGTTCATTTTTGGTCTCCCGAAATTTTGCATTGGCCCACAACTCCCTTGTACTTGAAATCGAATATATAATCATTATCATCATCATCATCATCATTATTATCTCTCTATAAAGGTTTCTTGAATCTTTTTTCTTAAAAAAAAAATAAAAAAAAAATAAAAAAAAATAAAAAAATAAAAAGTCTTGAAAAAAGTTATACCCTCTCAATTGTCCAACCTAGCAGCAGCGGCGGCGAGATATTTTTATAATATCGAAAGTCTATTATCATTGTCAGTATTATTATTATTATAAAAAATTGCAAAGTAGAGCTTTGCACATTGCTTCCTCATTAATTTCCCTTTTTCACAAAGCCACCTCTATGAAGAAGTTTCTTTATTCACTTTGGCTTCCTCATAGAGGAAGCTTTGTGAAAAAAAGAAATTAATGAGGAAGCAATGTGCAAATTTCTACCTTGCAACTTTTTTTGTAAATTTGAACCAAACAAAACTCCGTTACAAAAACTGTTACATCTAATTTTGATTAGATACAAAATCTTAACAATTATTATTAGTACTAAAAAAATTATTATTATTAGTACTAAAAAAAATTATTTTAGTTATCATATCACAATAATCGCTAACGCGTATATTTCGATCTCGGCTCTCGGTTTATTCGCGAGCGCGCGAGGAAAAAGGGTGGAGCGGCGTTCGGTGGAGCGCGCGCGCGTTATCTTCGCGTTCCACCGCGAAATTTCGCTTGTTTGAAAGAAAGCCCCGCGCACCGTTGCGGGCCAGATAACGCGTTTCACGTGCGTTATACACGCGTGAGCACATCCGGCAGGATTGAAAAATAACCGCGCGCGGCGAGCGAGCTCTCGTCGCGGATACCGCGCGCTGCTCTCTCGCTCGGCTACTACGCACACACTCCGTCCTCCTTCCTCCTTCCTCCTTCCTCCTTCCTCCTCCCGGTCGCTCTTTCCACCCCGCCCGAACCCCCTTCCTCCACCTACTGATCCTTCTACTCCCGTCCAATTGCACTTTATTTATCACAATTTGCTGACGTTGATATATCGTTACATGGACACTCGACATATACATATATGCGTCATCGCAATTTACATCGGCCATCTCTCAATGTAAACCGTCTCACTTAACGACCCCGGAGTATCGATATGATGTGGGAATGCTTTTGCGAACGACGAATGCGAGTGCTACGCATATTTTTCTCCCTCCCCCCGTGTCGCCCTTTCTCGCTCTCCTCTCTCTCTCTCTTTCTCTCTTTTGCCGGGATCGTCATTCGGTGAAATTGTAACGGAATTGTCGTCGAACGTACGTGTGCGAATATTCATATTGCATTCGCGTTCCAGTGCCGAGTGAACTTTTTGTGTCTCATTTGCGCCAACGGTATTTGTGTAGGGAAGTCGTGACGACTGGGTGAACATGGGGACAGTTTGAACGGTTATGATTTTTCGGATCATTCGGCTTTGTCATTTTTTTTTCGTTTGTGAAAAGGATTAAAAGATTGTTGCGAAGCTGTAGAGTGACGACTCTGTTTTATTTTGTTGCTTGTACGCTTAAATCTTAACTAAGATTTTTTTTGTGTTGTGGTTGATTATAACTTATGCTTTCTGTGGCTTTAAAAAAAATGCCTCGTATGAAAATACTCGATATTTTAGTACCTGTGTTGTACAATGATTTTTTTTTTTTTTTAATAGGAGAAATCTGGGCAAATTGAAACATTTCTGTACATTTTTTCTCTCTACCTGAACTATTCACATTTTCCTATATTAATTCGCAGCAAAACTTTTGAATTTAGCTGACCAACGTTGGGCGTAGAGTCAACGTTGATCGACCCCGCGGGATCCGCGAGTTTCGAAAGTTTCCTGTTTCGCAAAAGCCTCGGGAGTGCACGGTGCACTTAACCTCCTGCTCGTTGTTGACGCTGCGTGAACAACGATACAAATGGTGTGAAAAATTCGCGAAATGGAGTGCAAAAAGTGGTGAGTCAAAAAATAGAAAAAGTAGAAAAAAAACGTGACGCGGCTTTCGGCGCTCGGGTTTTTTTCGCTATTCCGAGGTGTTGTGACAGGTGGAAGGAAATTACGGAAGACCTCGTGAACCTCGGTTTCATCGCATCCAACGTATGATTCATATGGAATTCGTGATCAAGATAACCGAAGGCCCGGGACACTCGTACGACTTGCGTCACAACAAAACGTCGACGATAACAAAAGTGATTCGATCTACGAAAATCGGTGACGAAAAAAAATTAGTTGCCGAGACCAATTCGTAAATAAATAATCGATTCAACAGTTTCGAACTCCGAAACGATTTTTCTTTTTCCCTCCTTTCACAACTAAATTCCCAAATTCGAAAACACAAATAAATGTCCATAGTTCAATAAAATAAAATAACACCATAAAATAATTTAACCATAATAAAATAATTTCTATAGTTCAATAAAAATCGATCCAACTTTTTTCGTACAAAAAAAGTCTCACAAATTCCCGAATCTTTTTTTCACGGTCTTTTTTTCCTCATCTCAACCCGCGACCAAGACACGGTTGAATTTTGAGGGGTCGACTCTCCACACAGTCGACCGTCCGATATCTAAGGAATTCCCGATCAAGATATCAAGGTCCCTTTATGCCGCGGGCCACGACGTCCGTACGTCACAACACAGCCTCTCGGGTCCTCCGCGTCGGGTCTCCGCGTCCCGCGAACTCTCATCGTTTTCCCTCCTCATCCCGGCGCTTCGCCTATTTTTTTATTCCTCCTCTCTTAAACCCATAATGCTCTTACGGTTTTAAGTATTCGCTCCACGCTGCTCTTCAGACCCGCGCGATGCACCCGCAGCCCCTGCGTTTCGACTCCGCGCCGCCCCCGGGTATTTTATTACAAATATCTCGCGCTTCACCCGCAGCGACTTTATCGCCACTCCGAACGGCAGCGTCGACCGCGCATCTGACCCATAAAACTCATCGCCAAAGAGGCATCGGGATTCGCCGAGGGTCGGGCAAAATGATCGCCGGGGCAAAAACCGAAAACTCAACGGCGGATAATTTAGATATGAGGAATCCTCGAGGTATGTCATATAAAAGTCGTATCTTTTTTTTTTTTTTTCTTCAGCGCGCTCCTCGCGGCTTTTGGCTCCGGTCGGTGGTGCGCGAAGTATAAGTATTAGAGATTGGTGGTTCGGCGAGTGCAGCGAGAGACCCGGAGATAAAACCAGGCGCAGTGGCATCGCTGTTTTTTTTTTTTTTTTTTTTCGTCCCTGTATTGCGCACCGCAATACAAGAACCGAGAGAGAATACGAGAATACGAGACGCGGTGAGTGGAGCTCGTCGCGGGGCGTTAAAAAGTGCGCTCGGGAGGCCGTTAAACGATTCCCTGAAACAATGAAATTCTTTTCGTATTTCGGCGAAGCAACGAGCGCAACCCGCAGCTACGTCGGGATAACCGAGCCGCTCGCCAGTTTGCGCTCTGCCTCCTCCTCCTCTTCCTCCTCCTTCTCTCGTCTCTCTCTCTCGATCCCCGCTGCTCTCATCGTAAGACCCCGAAAATTCCCTACAATTTACTTTCCCCAAGGCGCATTTCCGACCGGTTGTATGTAGGGATAGAAGCGCGCGCGGGATCCTCCGGGGAGGATCAACGAACCGACCGAGAGGAGCGCAGCGTCGCGGATGTAATAAAAATAATTTGGAAAAAAAAAGGAACAGAGGCGACGACGTGGAAAAAAAAAGAAATAGCGAAGGAAGGGAGGAAAAACGTAAGAAAAATACGCGAGCGACGAGGCGGCTCCGGGATCCGCCTACAAAAATATGAGGTCGATAGGATCAGTGATAGCGGGGCGAACGGGCCGAAGCTTCGAGCTATATGGCCGTACCTACCTGTAGAATGTTGTATATATGTGTTGTGTGTAAGCTTCGTATGAAATTTTATAAGCTGCGCATGAAATTCCGCTGTGTGCACAGCGAGGATTCTTAGTCGCGAGGCGAACGCGTTACGAGGATCTGTGTGGCTTGACGGATTTAATTAGCTGGCTTCTAGGCAAATAACGCGGTTTGAACTGAGCGTAATTGTTTGGTCGGTCGATCGGTTGACTCTATTCATTAGCAGGCTGACGATAATTTTTTCTGTCTATTTTTGGTTAGCACGTGATTTAGTGCATTGAAGAAAGAGGCAACTTTTGATCATTGAAGACGAGTTTTTATATATTTGGAGAGAATTCGAATTTTCTGGCTCTTTAAGAAATTTAATTAAAGTATTTTTTTATGCTTTAAAAAAATTGTTAAAAATTGATCGCGAAATTTCGTCGCTTGAAGACGAAATTTCATCATTGAAGAATTGAATTGAATTTTGATCGTTGAAGACGAGTTTAGATATATTCGGAGAGAATTCAAATTTTCTGGCTCTTCAAGCGATTTAACGGATGATATTTTTATGCTTTAAAAAAATTGTTAAAAATTGATCGCGAAATTTCGTCGCTTGAAGACGAAATTTCATCATTGAAGAATTGAATTGAATTTTGATAATTGAAAACGAGATTCGATATATTCGGAGAGAATTCAAATTTTCTGTCTCTTCAAGCGATTTAATTCAATGATTTTTTTATGCTTTAAAAAAATGGCTAAAAAATTATCCCGAAATTTTGTCATTTTTTGTTATCTACGCAAATAATGGTAACGAAGAAGCAACAATTTTTTTCCCTCCCCTTGTTTACAAGGCGCAAAACGCGACAACGCGTGTTTATCAGCCACTTTCGCGCACATCTTCGAGCATAATCCAAGGAGACTGGCAATTATCATAATAATTAGTGTTCAACGAAGCGGCGCGGCTATGTTTGGTCACTGTAACGTTTGTTGCCTGGTTGCGCTGATGGCCACGGTGCGCGGAACCGCCGAAGGAATTCACCGCAACCGAAGAGGAGGACGGGAACGTCGAGAGAAACGCGAGAGAGAGAAAGAGCGAGAAGGGGGAAAAGGCAAAGAGACGGCTCGCTGGGACTTCCATTTCCTAGCCAGCCTATCTTCAGCGCAGAAAATTCATCGAGTCCCACGAGCCACCCTCGCTACATTCTTGTTGCCACTTGTGCCATCTCCGCGCAGTCGGACGTGTAACGTGGCCGCGTAGCCGCGTGCAAGACGTACACACAGTCACGAGCATCACCGAGATTATTATCTGTACCAACGGAAACTTGACTCGATCTCCGCGCCGTTCCTTTCAATGCAACCGCAATGAATAATACAGGGATAAACGAGGCGGCAGCGCGATTTTCAGACGCTGGACTTTTCGAACTCTGCGGGTTTCGCGAGCGCCGAATGCACAATTCGTCGTAAATTAAAAAAAACACGAGTTGATATTTTTTTTTGCTGTCTATTGAGACGCGCGAGAAGATGCGAAATAATCTGATAATTCTAATTGCTTTGCAATTAAATGTCAGGCGTGATCGAGCAATATGAAAAAATGTTAATTTGTAAATTTCAGCATTTTTTTCTCTCATGAATGTACCGAAAGATTCCTTGGAGTACAAAAATTGTTATCCAGACTGCGATGGAAAAATAATTTTTTCCACATTTTTTTTCGCTGTCTACCAGAATTTTCTGTTACTCTGAGCCAGGCGTAATTCAGAAATTACACAAAAGTGATAAAAAAAGTTTCTAAATTTCGCAAAATTTTTTCCCAAATTCACCGTAAAAATTCTCGTCAAAGAATTTAATTTTTCACCTCAAACTGAACTCAGGTTTATCCCTCAGTCACCCCGTAATTCAGAAATCACACAAAAGTGATAAAAAAAAGTTTCTAAATTTCCTATAATTTTTTCCCAAATTCACCGTAAGAATTCTCATTTTTAAAATTAAATTTTTCACCTCCCACTGAACTCAGGATCGCCCGTCAGTCGTCACGCGCGGCCAATTTATAATTACACGTGGTGAAATTGCATCGAGACCGGGGAAAGGATTTTTCCTCGTCGGTGGGTAGAGAAGAGGAAGTGTCAAGCGGGGAGACGAGTGGAAAGAATAAGTGCACGTCTACGTCGGCGCTCTAAGTGCGCTCAGAGCGCGGCGACGTTGCGCGCCGCACGGTCCCTCGGCTCTCATTCACCCGGCGCGCGCACACACACACGCGCGCTATTGATTAGGATGACTCGAGTTTTTGAGATAAGCCTCTTGCGGCGCACGAGGCGCGTATGGAGCACACACAGCGCGCGCTATCTTCCTCTCGCACGGCGGAGCACATCGGCCTCCTGGACGCTGCTGCTGCCTCGGCACACGAGAAACCCGGGCAACTCGTGCTCATCACTCGCCTCGCCTCTGTCTTCCTCTCCTCGGTCCACTTGATTGAGTTCCGATGGGTGTGGCGCACTTCAAACGCCTCCGCATTAATTATTAGGTGAAACGCGTTTCTCGTTCGCGTAGCGCACGAGATTCCGGTAGGAAAAATATGCCACGCCGCTCTCGTCCGGCGTACGAGGTTCGCTCCGAGTGTGCATGAAAGGTCCATTATCCTAGAGCGCCTTCGAGGTTTACCTTTTTTTCTCCAATCTTCGGACTCTTTTCTTATGGTTCATCTGGGTTATTTAAGGCGCGCCAGTCAAGTCGAGGTCGGGTGATCTCGGGGTTGCCTGAAACAAGAGTGAATGAAACGCATCGGTGTTTTGTTTAATTCGATGGTTTGGAACAAGTTTGAAAATGTGTGAAATGTGCAACGAAATGGGAATTTTTTGTTCATGAGCTGGGGCATTGATTAATTTTTGATACCCCAGCTTGTGAATAAAAACGGCAAAACCAGCAATTACATTTTTTTTCAGTACATTCAGTCGACTAAAGGAGAGAAAAATCTTCATGGTCTGATGATTTTAGAATCACTTTCAATAAAAATCATTAGCTAAATAATTTTTGTATTATTTTAATAAAAATAATAATTTAATATCGAGCTAAACTCTTTATGGATTTTTTTTCATCCATAAGCTGGTGCATTGATTAATTTGTTTTACCAATTTGAGAATAAAAATGCCGAAACCAGCAACTAATTTTTTTTCCAGTAAATTCACTCGAGAAAAATATTCGAGAGAAAAATCTTCATGGTCTGATGATTTTCGAAACACTTTCAATAAAAATCATCAGCGAAGTAATTTTATTTTAATAAAAATTATTTTATTTTTTTAATAAAACGATTTTTAATCAAATTATTTCACTAAAAATAATAATTTAATATCGAGCTCAACGTGCCTCGATCGAAATATTCTCACCGCGCGACTCTTCCTTCTTTTCTCTCATTTTATTCCGCCACAGTTTATTTTCCCGTTTCTTTTTTTCCGCGCTCTCGCGTTTTCGGCCCTCCTTATCGGAGCTCTCGGCCCAATGAGCGGCCGGGCTCGGGAGCGTCGACGAGCGACTCGGGCCGCGCGGTAATCGCCGGGGTATCGAGGAACATATCCAGGCGGAATATATATACGGACGCGCGGAGTTACTGGACTCTCGGCTCTCGAAGGCTCCGGACGAGATCTCGCGCGAAAGCCACGAAAAGGAAGAGAAAGATGGCCCGGCGATGGCTTCGATGCCGGCAGGTGGCGGTGGTGATGGTGGTGGTCGTGGCTGCGCCTCCTCCGACGGTTCCTCCTCTCCCTCTTCCACCTCGTCTTCCCGCTATAATATTTTCTCACTCCCCGTCGTCGCTTCGTTCACTTTCGCGCCGCCCGCGTTTCTCTCGTTACTCCCTGCCCGCCGTTATACCCGGGCTTTCATCATTATTCTTATTATAATTTCGGTATACGCGGCGGCGGCAGCTGATGAACCAATGCGAGGGAGCGGAGAGTTTTAACCGGCCGATTGCGAGGCGAAGAGGACGAGGAAGAGGAGCGAGAGAACGGCGAGTGGAAGACACAGGTGAAGAGAAAGGGCGAAGATCGGAGCACACGAAGCCAGTGGTTACGGCGGCGATGAGGCGAGGAAGATCCGGAGAATGTTTGCGTGCACCACAACGCACGCCAGGCTTCCTCACGGCTGCCTCCTCGACGCTGACCCCGAGAATTTTTTTTCTTTCTTTTTTTTTTCGATCCTATCCCCTAAAAAATGAAAAAATTGCGGTAAAAAATGATCACGGGAAAACGTGATTTACAGTAATTCGAACGCGAGAGGTCGAGGCAGGAAAACCTTTGATGATTATCATTGCGAGAATTGCAACTCTGAGATTTGATTTTTGTTCGGATTGCGAAGATTTTCTCAACGGGGATTTCGAATCTGACGTGAAATGAGAAAACGAAAATTGAAAAATGTAATTGTAAATTGAAAAATGAAAATGGAAGAAAATGCGAAGAAAAGAAAAATATCCTCTGCTGAGAACGATTTTTTAAATAAAAAAATCGTTCATTATAAATCGATTTTTCACATTTTTTTTTAAATAAAAAATAAATCTATTTTTAAATGAATTTTTTATGAAAAAATAATCGTTTACTGAAAAACGATAATTGAAAAACATGATATTTCACCTCGGACGGTCAGTACGAAATCGTGTAATTACCTTTGCTAATGTCGCAACTCAGATGTTTGCGGTTAAGATTTTTATTTCCCTCGTGGATCGCAAAAATCTGGGTGAATATGCGAAACTGTCCGGCCGTATCGTTTCTGAGAAAACAAAAATTCAATAGTTTAACATGTGTCAGGACGAGGAAAAAAAAGTCGTGCTTCGCGCTTCGGCACCTTCGATCACGAGATCCATTTTTCGGAGCGAAGTTCCCGGTCGCTTTATACACACGTGAGTAACGTGAAACGCTGATAGCGGCGCGGCAGCGGCGAAGCGAAAGAGGGAAGTGAAGAGCGCGCTATATGGAAGAGGGCAGCGAGACCGACACGTCGTCCGCGTATACGTCAAGCGTCCGGGCGATTGGTCATCGGAGAAGCAACGAAGTGGCCATCTCCACAGGACTCTTTCGACTTTTATAGCCCCCTCGTCCTTTACATTTTTTTTTTTTCGGTTCGCTAGTCGTATAACCCGGTCGTCCGCATGAGACGCGCCACGCTCGATTCGTCTGAGATATTCGTTGTCGACACGCAGATGTGGCCGAGGGACCGGAGACGCGCGGGCCATTATGGAAAATATTTGGAACACCTCGGTGGCAACATGAGGAACAAACGCGCGTGGAAAAAAAACACTTATGCAAAAAATGCTTTATGTGTTAAATATTTTCTAAAAATATTTCTTTATATTTTTTAAATTGACATCTTTAGTTATATAAAATTTAGTAGAATATTTGTTAAATAAATTCAAACAGAAATTAAAATTAACAGATTTTTTTGTCGTGAAAATTAAAATTCGTGGTTTCGTCAAATCTTTCTTAAAAAGAAAAAAAAATAGTGATGCAAAATTCTTTGTCTAAAATATTTTCTAAAAAATACGTATCTTCATATTTAAAAAATTGACATTTTTTGTAGTATAAAATTTAGTCGAATATTTGTCAAATAAATACAAACAAAAATAAAAATTAACAGGTCGTTTGTCATAAAAATAAAAATTCGTGATTTCCTCAAACTTTCCTAATTTACAAATTGCCAACAAAATTCCTGAAGAACAAAAAAAAATCGGTCGACCTATCGCGATTTTCCAAAACTGTTTTTCACCCCCTCGCAACGTATTAATTACCGACTGCAAAATCCTCGCACTATACGAGTTAATATTTCGTCCTGCCCCCTCCGTTCCCCTCGAACCCACCGCTGTGTTTCCTCCGCGTCCGGCTCTATCTCTCCATCTTTACTACTTTACTCGTTCTTTGATTCGTTTATTCGCTACTCATTCGCCTACCGTCCTGAGACCCCAGAGCTTTTCCCGCAGCAAAACAGCGACCGCCTCTCGCTCGCTCATCTTCTCGCCTCGACTATCGCGCGCGTCTCTCTCCTCCCTCTCATTCCCGTACTGCACCTTTTCTCCTCCCGCCTCTCTCGTTCCCTCGCTCTCTCCTCCTCCTCCTCTCTATTCATTCCCCGGGGCCTCACGGCTATTCCCGCACGTAACACGATAGCGCGAAGATCGTGCGGTGTGGTGCAGGCCGGGGCCTTAGGGTCGCCTCACGGGACGACCACGCCACCTCGTTCCGTCTCTTCTCGATACCGCGGCGAGCGAGCGAGACGATTGTAAATAAGAAAAATAATAATAATAAAAAATAAAAATAATAAAAAAACGACCACGCGGTGGAGAGAGAAATTTTTCGTGAGGACGAGGAGGATCGGGGACCACGAGGGGAGAAAGAGAGAGAGGGAGAGAAAAGAAGGGAAAGAGAGAAAAAGAGAGAGCGAGGGCCGCGTGAGAAAAACAATACCGCGAGAGTAATACGCGACCCGTCGCGTATAATATAGTCGCGCATACACCATATACGCACCTCATCTCATCTCGCTCATTCCCTCTCGGATCCCGCCGACCCCGAACGCCGTCTCGCTTTCGCGCATCGCGTCCCGCCGACGAGACTCAATGCTGCTGCTGCTGCTGCTTCTGCTGCCGCTGCCGCTGCGGTGGCACTACGTGAACGCCACGGTTTAATGGTTGTCAACATCGGTTAGCAGGATATTTCCTCTCGTGTGGGCATTGGCCATTGATGTCAGCGCGCGCGGGTCTCGAGAATCTCTCTCGGCCGTCGACGCGCGGTGCCGCGGACGACGCGCGGTATACGCGTATACGGAGCGACTCGGGAGCGAGGGAAAACGCTTTTCGAACTGGTGGTTGTGTGAAAATGAGTCTTGCTGATGTTGGCTATTTTTTTTTTTTTTTTTTTTTGCTGAAACTTAGGATGTTTTTGTTCGGTAAATAAATCATAATTTTGTGCGTCATTCGATGGACCAACCGATGCAAAGTTTTGATTCATTAAAATTGTGTGCTGGACGTGGATTGATTTAAAAAATGTAATTTAATTGTTATGAATTGAATTAAATTACTATGGCTATCAGTAAAAATACGACATTAATTTCAGTAATTTTTTTCACTGCTCTTTTAACACCCCAAGACTTAGAAATTTCGTATTCTCAATTCCAGCTCAATTTTTTATTCAAAACTATTTTTTTTCCAAATGCTCCCGGTCCATGAATCCAAAAAAAGTATTTATTTTCCGCAAATGTCTCGCGTCTGTCAATCGTCATCGCTTTCACCATCGATCGCCAACCGCATCTATCCACCCCCTCGACAAAATCATCTAAACATCCCTACCAAAAATCGCTCCCCAGATTCCGTCCCTGCCGAAGAGCAGTCGATCCTCGTATTGTTTTTATTATTATTATTATTATTGCCATAAAAAATAATAATGATACTATTAGTAATGATTATTATTGATTATATGAATAATGATTATTATTATCATAGACAATAATAATGATACGAGGGAAAATGCTGCGCCATCCAAAACCGGCGGTGGTTTTATTATGTATATTTGGTCCTACCGAGAAAGAGGTAAATCACAAGGAGCTCGTCCGCGCGCGGCGAGCGGCAGGAGGCGCGAGAGGAGCGCGTCAGGAGAGGAGAGGATGTGGAGGAGGTCGCGCGCGCTTTGTCGAGCGGCGAGAGCCGAGCGGGTTTCTTCATGTCTTTGTTAGCGAGGCGAGAAATTCTGCCTGTCCTCTACAATTACCCTGAGCGGCTCTCGGCTCGCCTGGCTGTACTTGCAGCTCGATGCTTCACCATACAACACGCACACTATAGATATATATATATACACACATATATGTGTATGTATATTGGTGTGCGGATCGAAACAGAGAGAGAGAAAAAGTGCGCGGGGCGAGAAACGCGAAAGCGGTTGAGAGTGAGAAGTGCCTCGTGCGCGAACCCCCGAGCGTATGTATAGCATGCGCGAGCCAATAGGCGCACATATAGACGTATGTATACAGGGGATGGGGGGCAGAATGGAACAGCGAGGCGGAACCCGACAGCGTTTTTGTCAGTTTCGATTATTTTACAGGGCAAAATTTAATTCCTCATTACAATCTCTTTTTGTACCATTTCGAGTGTTTCAAGAAATCTTGCTTTCAAAAAGTCACTTAAAAAAGATTAATATCTTTTTTTTAATATAATGATTACTGATGATCTTGAGTAAAAAAAACCCTAGTAAAAAAAAACACAAAACGTTTTTTTTTTAATTCTTGCTTTCAAAAAGTCACTTAAGAAAAATTAATGTCTTTTTTTAAATATAATGATTATTGATGATCTTGAGTAAAAAAAACCCTAGTAAAAAAACACGAATCGTTTTTTTTTTTAATTCTTGCTTTCAAAAAGTCACTTAAAAAAATTAATATCTTTTTTTTTTATATAATGATTATTGATGATCTTGAGTAAAAAACACGAATTGCTGAATTTGGGGGTTTGTCCCATTTCGCCAGGCGTTTTTTTTTGCCCGCAAAATTCATGATTTGGATCGATTTTTTTTTTTTTTAAGCTATGAAAATATACTTTAGTCGTCGTCATGAAACCATTTTTCGCTTATGCGTCCCATTTTACCCCCCCCCATCTTCTATAGCGAGAGCCACATAGAAAAGAGCGAGAGACCAGAGGGCAGCGGCAGCAGCAGCAGCAGCAGCAGCTTCTCGTTTGCCCCGGGTGAGCTGGACCGAGGTGTGAACCCCGTGAACCAATCCCGTAGAATCTCCGCATATAAAACGCGTTGTACATATATATATATGTATAGCGTCTGGTGTGCGCTATGTGTGCTCGACAATCACTCGACAATCGGGCACGACTAGCCCCGGCCTCGCCGGATCCCTCGCTCTCGGTTGTACGTGAGCGATCGCCTACACCGGCTCCTCTCGCATTCACTCGGCGCGCGCGAAAGTGCGCGAGTTGAGTGCGAACTACGTGCGAAACCGATGAGTGCCGCCTTTCTGCTCTCGGTTCAAGGGATATTTCATATATTGTTCCGTAGGGCGAGCCCTGCGCGCTATGCGAGCCCCGCGTGTGCGGCTCTCGAGCACACCGCGAGCTACCCAACACCCCGCGAAATATCGAGCTAACCGAGGTCGAGGAGAAATTAGTCGCGTCTCGTTAGGGGAATTAATAGACGGAGATCAAACTTCGTGTCTAATTCAACGGGTAACGCGAGGATAAAAAAATGTTTCAGTTAATTACTGTGTAGAAAAAAAGAAGAAAATTTGGTATAGCAAAAAGCCAACCCTTACGTTTTTTTTTAGGTTTTCAATTAAAATTTCGAGGAAAAAATTACGAATTAATTACTGTGTAGAAAAAAAAGAAAATTTAATATAGCAAAAAGGCAGCTTTTACTTTTTTTTTTAGGTTTTCAATGCAAATTTCTAGCAAAAAAAACCCTAAGATGTTTCTTGTTTTTTTTTTTCTTAAATAACGACGAGGAGAAATTAATCGTGTTTCGTTAGTGAAATTAATAAACGGAGATCAAACTTCGTGTCTAGTTCCAAGTGCAACAACGACAGAAAATTATTTCAAGCTACCAAAAATTTGTTACAGAACAGAAAAAAAAAATCCTTCCCAGAACAACCATTACTCTTTCAATACCCATTTCTGGCAAAGAAACCGCCCGGCATATTTTGACACAAGAAAAAAGAACCAGATCCTACAAAAAAAAGCATCTAAAGCTCCCTAATGATTCCCTAATCCGGAGGCCGAAAAGAAATTAGACGAAATTAAACCAAAATTTGATATACGACGGCCGTGTTATCTTTATCGACGTTTTTTTTTTTTTCTCTTCCGCTCTCGTGGACGCGAGTGGAGAAAGAGAGAAGAAAATAAAATAAAAAGCCGAGGCCCTTTTTCGAGGTTCGACGCGAGGTTGCGGGACCGCGCGATAGGACAGAAAGATTTTACTATATCTCCCGGGGGCCCCCGGATCCTCGAGACCTCGTAATTTTTAACACGAAGCCGCCGCCGCCGCCGCGTCCCGTGTGTGCATACATTAAAGCTTCGCCCCGGCCGAACGGCCACGAGGTGCGGCGGCCCCGCCAGGCTATCCCCGATCGCCGGTTTCTTTAATCTTAATCAAAAGACGTATGGACGTGGCCGGGGCAACGTTACATTCGAACACGAGTACGCCATTAGCAAACAAGATCACCTTCTCTTCTGGGGCTCTCTCGGCAATCCCGCGGCCGGGCGGCTGTAACCCTCGCCTCCCGTATATGCTTCAACTGGGATTATTTTCCGCTCCTCCTCTGATCCCTCCGTCGCTGAATCCCGAACGAAGGCGGGAGAAGGAGAGAGACGGACGAAGTACTTCTGACCCTAGTACGACTCGGATTCCCGCCGAAAACACCTCTGGTAAATTCGTGATAAACCAGGGTGTCCCGATGTTTCCGAGGCTCCCTCCATGGTTCGACCGAATCTTTCTCCGACGAAGTCGACTCTTGGACTCCGGAATCGCCGCTCGAGAAACGTCGCGTTTGTTTCGCGCTTGTGTAAAGCATCTTGGGATGGGTCTGAAAAGAAAAAAAAATTAGATCAAGGCATTTTTTGGGTTTTTTAATTTTTTTGTCACTGTGATGAGTTTTGCTTGAGGTTTCGTTAGTTTGGAAATGTAGTTTGATTAAATGGTATTCAAATTTTTTAATCAATGAATAATATTAAAGTATCTTGGAATGCGTCTAAAAAGAAAAAAAAAATATATTTAGTTCAAGGCCATTTTTTGGGTTATTTTTTTCTTTTTATTGTCACTGTGATGAGTTTTGCTTGAGGTTTCGTTAGTTTGGAAATGTAGTTTGATTAAATGGTATTCAAATTTTTTAATCAATGAATAATATTAAAGAATCTTGGAATGCGTCTAAAAATAGAAAAAATATATTTAGTTCAAGGCCATTTTTTGGGTTATTTTTTTCTTTTTATTGTCACTGTGATGATTTTTGTTTGAGATTTCGTTAGTCTGGAAATGTAGTTTCATTAAGTGGCATTCTAATTTTTTGATCAATGAATAATATTTTCGTTGATTAAAAAATTAAGTCAGATACGATTAAGTTGGGTAGGATTCATAATATCAACTAGTTACCGACTTCAATTTTTTCCCATTGAACAAACCCGCGATTCCGGCTCTCATTACGTCCAGTTTGACATCAAGCAAAAATATCCACAGTGTCACTCCGGCTTTCACAGGAAAAACGAGGCTTCACACTAACGCGGCTAATTGCCACAAATTTCTTAGCCGCTAAATAATTCCACAAAATGAAAAAAAAAATCATCAAAGACCTGCTCGAAACTCTCCAGCGCCCTTCCGAAATTCCCATCGTTTTCTCCTGCCTCCCATATGCCACGAAACGCGCGTTGACGCGGCGATAAATTTGATGGACACTCAATTATCGTTTTTTTCGTCCTTTCGTCGCCCGCAGGAGAAATTTGGCGAAGCCGCTCGCGCGCGCGAGGATGCATAATTTTCATTTCTGATTACGGCGGACACACGACTGTTGCCTCGACTGTCCTCTTTAGTGAAATGTACGTAAGAACCCCGAGAGCAAAGTGACGGCGGCGTCGCCGCCGCCGTCGTCGTAGCTGCGGCGGTGGCGTTGGATGCAGAGACCCGGCATCGACTATAATGACCGGTCAGCCGGCACGTCACATATCAAGCGAACGCGCGCGATTTCGTGTGGGTGTCAGAAATCTCGCGTCAGAAACCTTGTCGCCGTTCTCCTGCTGCTGCCGTTGCCGCCACCGCTCCACGCTCCTCGCTGGCCACTCGCGTTCCCTGTGCGCGCCAAAGTCATTCACGCAAATTGCTTGCGCGGAGAGCATTAATGAGAGACCCGTTCCTCCTCTTCCTCGTCACCGCGCGCCACGGGAATATCGTTATATACGTGTATAGATATCGCGGTGTGAGTTAATATATATATATATATATATATATATATATATATATATGTATTTATGTATAGTATATATGTATATATATATAATATTATATATGAAATTCTGCCGGGTGTCGAAACCAAGTGGCGCGGGCAGAGCCCGAGGGGTCGACGACTCCCTCGATCCGCTCGATGACGTTTATAAAAATTCACCCGAGATCCCGCGCGCATAATCATAACAAGCGGCGAATAGCCAAGAACCGGGGCGACGCGGGCGCGTTAATCGCTCGCCGATTGTCGACGCGCGACAATTATCCCCGGGTAATTGAACCGAGACGAGGTTGCTTTTCGTTCAAAATATATATCGCAATTAAATTATTATTATTCTGACGTGCTGGCTTTTTTCGCTTGCGCGTCGTAACTGCGGGTTCGATGGGCGCGATTTTTATTTAGTGGGGATGCAGAGTTCGCTTTTTTTCACTGCGGTATTTTTCATTGATAAAACAAATTTAAATAAATAAATAAATAAATAATTACCGATGCCTCTCCAATCGGCAAAATAAAAATTGAAAGCCGAAACAAATGCGACATCCTTAAAATTGACGAGATAAATGAAAATATTTTTCGTTTATCTCGCGATTTTTATTTCTCGGAGATACAGAGTTCGATTTTTTTTTTTTCACTGCGGTATTTTCAGCGCCAAAACATATTTAAATAAATAAATAAATAAATAAATAAATAAATAATTAATTAAATAAATAAATAAATAATTACCAATGCCGCTCGAATGAGCAAAATAAAAATCAAAAGCCAAAAAAATTGCAGTATCCTTAAAATTGACGAGATCAACGAAAATAAATTTTCCAACAGCCCCCAAAGTGGAAAACCCGAAGCCGAGGATATTTTGCGACCTGTGCCATCTTGCCCCAGTCACCCCAACGACGGACGACCAAAGAGCAGGCGGAGTTAAAAAGAAAATGACAGTAAGAGGACAAGCCGATGTCGCGTTTATTCGTCCCTCATTACCACGCGTGCCAACCACAGTACGATTTAATTACCAGATATCTTTCGCCGTACGGTGGCCTCATTTCCGCGCCCGCGTAGCGAAGAGAGCCACACGGACGGGCATTTCGGCCGCGTGTGAGCGCGCCAAAGGTGTACATAAACCGTATATCGAGGAGGCTGCCGGGCTTGCGCATCGACTGAGATCCGCGGACTACACGATCCGCGCTCCCGATAAAGGCCAAAGATTCCCGATAGCATCGATATGGGCGCCCGCTCTGTATTTATATATATATATATATAGCGAGTGATACGATCGACGCCCAGCGAGAGATCTCGCGGACGTATCGAGTCGACATCGCCGCGACACCCTGTCTCTCACCGTGTCCCTCCGATTTCCGCCGCGATACATCGCGCAACCTGCGCCCGAGCGCTGAGCCCGGGTTATCCGGTAATTAGCGGGGAACGCGCCACTCGTAGCCGCTGCCAACGAGCGCGGCGCGATGAGAGCAGGCGCGACGTTCGACGGAAAATAGACGTCGGATTATTCTGACGATCCTTCTTTCTCGCTCGCAGAATTTTGCATCGCTGGACGCTTTCGGCTGAATCGCGATGCGTGGAAAGAATTTTTTTTAGAAAAAACAAGGGGCACGTTTTTCGCGAATTTTTTTTCTCTCGATTTCGTAAAGTTTGAGGAGTCTGTCCGATGGGAAATTTCCCGTTGCTTCTGAAAAGTACCGTTGGTTCCCCGAAAAACATAAAATTCGATGAGAAAAATGCAAAAAATGATTTTTTACTTTTTCGAAATTTCGTCACTTCGCTAAAATCGGGGTTACTTTTTTTCCGATCGACTAAACCAGGGTTTTCTTTTTGCGTTCGAGAGAAAACTTTATAACGAAGATAATGCCGCAAAGCGGAACGCGATATCTTGATTTCTGAATTTTTTACAGGATGTTAAAGTCGGACCTTCAAAAATCGCAAATTTTTGGAAAATTTCCTTTCGTTTAGGTTAACATAAATCAACATTTTTAATTTTGGGACGGACTTGAATTATGGGGGGCAAGGCTTAATAAAGCCTTGCCCCCTAAATAATAATAATAATTTATAGGCATATTTAAATCTAAATTATAATAATAATAATAATTTAGGGCAGACATTAATTAAGGGGGCTGAAACAAACAGACAAACAACTTTCCAAAATATATATAAGATTGTCGAATATCGTTGCCGCCAAAAGGCCGAGACGTTTGTTCACGTCGCTTCGTACAAGTCGAGGGGTCGAACTTTCCCTCGAGTCGTATTACGGGAACTCGTTACGTGGATCTCGTGACAGGTATGACCGGGACGGACGAGAAAAGTGCGTTGACACGTGTGCGTCCTGCCGATCCGGCGTGGATGAGCGGGAATAAAAAGCGCGAAGCAAGAAGTTCCTCGACAAAAATATTTCACGCGTGACAACCGCGCGCGCCATACACAGAGCGTTGTGCATCGTGTATTAAAGACACTACGACTGGTTTGCAATATGCGCGACGATGTGGGCGAAGGCGGAAGGGGCGAAGACCGAACGATGCAAGTTCTTCTCGTGGAGTACGTCGATCGTGCGCTCCGGGACCTTTGCCACACTCGATCATGACATTCTGTCACACTAGACACGACGGAGCTTCGTCTCTCTGCATAACTTCCCACGTTCTTCGTTCCTGCAGATAATTTCACGATTATTTGAACTCCTGATTGAGGAATTTTTATTTTCTTCATATCGAACTGCTGATGACGCACGGAAAAAAATAATCAGGGAGTGATAACAAATCGATTGTTGTATTAACGAATTTTCAGTTACCACAAAGCAAAATTTTCAGTTACCACAGCAAAATTTTCAGTTACCACTGCAAAATTTTCAGCTATCACAGCAACATTTTCAGTTACCATAGCAAATCTTCAGGTACCGCAGCAAGATTTTCAGCTATCACAGAAAAACGTTTAGCTACCACAGCAAATTTTCAGCTACCACAGCAACAATTTTGTTATCACTCCATTTATATTTTTCTCTGTGTGGAATCAATTTTTCTAAACGTGTCGCACACATGATTATTATATGCACATATGATGATGATGATGATGATTATTATTATTATTATTATTAAAAATATGATAATGATGATTATTATTATTATTATTAAAAATATGATGATTATTATTATTATTAAAAATAAGTCACTATTAAATCGCCACAAAAAAAAATGAAAAGACAAAAAGATCCCGCATCTTCGGACGAAGAGCTACGAGCGGCGCGACGTAGCCGAGACGAAACAATCCGCGGTCCCCTCTTGCGCGCGCGCGCGCGCAGCTTCCCTCTTGCGGCGTGGAGCTCGCTTTTCTCGGCCCCTCGGGCCGAGCGGATGAGGCGACCGCGCGTCACCGCGCCAAAGGGGCTTTCCACTCGTCCGAGAACAGAGGGAAGAAGTAGCAAACCAGTCCCCAGAAGCCAGAAGTGTCCCTCCCTTCTGTATCAGGGCGTCCTGGTTTTTCAATAGTCCAGGCGAGAGCAACCCCGCGGATAAATCGTGGCCCCGGTCGGCGGGGTGTGGGGATGAAGAAGGAGCCGGGGTAGGCGGGGGATGGAAGGGAATGGAGAGGATCACGGTGGGCGCGCGTGTACCGGTCATAACGATGCCTCGTTAATGTCTTGGCGGACGAATACGCGATGTCCGCAGCGGCGTTCGCGGCGCAGCCGGCGTCGAGGGTGCGCCAAGAACATGATGGGGGTGACGTGGCGGTGGAGACTCGACGAGATACTCGTTCCTCGGTCCTCGTCGACGACGTCGTCGTCGTCGTCGAATTGTGAAGAGCACAAGGAGCAGCAGCGGCAGCCGGGAGCGAACGGCCGCGACCCCCGCCAAGAGAGTCCTGAAATATTCAAGGAGTCGGCCGCGTCCAGCCCCGGGACGACGACGAGGAGGAGAGGAATACCCACTGCCGGGGACTCCAGTCGACGAGAGCGCGCTTAAGGCCAGCCGCGAGGGTCCGGCAAATCTGATAAGGATTTTTCGATCCTTATCCCTCGGTCCGAGGGTGAGAGGAGGGGGCGGGGGTGAAGAAGGGGGGGAGGGAGGCTTGTTCTGAGAGGAAACTGTGGAAGCCTCCCTTGTCCGAAGTGTCCAGACGGATACCCCGTGCGTCCCGCTTGTGGCTTCTCCGTATGTCCGTCTGCGTGTACCGCGACTACCCCGCGCGCGTCTACTTTATGAACCCGCGTGCACTGCCAGCGGGAGAAAAAAAAAAAAAAGCCTCGCCGCGGCTTCCACAATACGCAATCGACCCTCTTTCGAACGACCGGCTACCCGCGGGCTGAGTCGCTGGACGCGTTTTTCGCTTGACGCGAGACGAGACGAGATGGTGGAAAATAATTTGGAAATTCGTGGCATTGGGGTTGGAAGCTCTTTTTTGTGTGGAAAATTGATTGGGTTGAATTCGGGTAATTTTATGTTAAAAATGGTTGTCTTAGGTGAAATTTGGACATTTTTCTTATTTAAAAGTTCTTATGTAAAATTTGGATATTTTTCTTATTTAAAACTTCTTATGTAAAATTTGGATATTTTTCTTATTTAAAACTTCTTATGTAAAATTTGGATATTTTTCTTATTTAAACGTTCTTATGTAAAATTTGGATATTTTTCTTATTTAAAAGTTCATATGTAAAATTTGGATATTTTTCTTATTTAAAAGTTCTTTTGTAAAATTTGGATATTTTTCTTATTTAAAAGTTCTTATGCAAAATTTGGATATTTTACTAAAATGTCATTTTAGTCGCACTTCAATATTCTATTTAATATATCAAAATTTGTACGAAACTATATGAAAACTTTTTGCATTCTTTTTTGAAGTGGCCGAACATGGTAAACTGGATGGTGTTAAGAATATTTGTAAAATTGATATACTTTGCGGGAAAATAATTAACACTGTAGGTTTTGATATGAAAACCTGAATGCGAATTGAGAAGTTAGATTTTGGTTGACTGCTTTATCTGCAATTACTGATTACTCTGGTAGTCATGTAATTAATCGATAAGGGATCATTCTTCGCTATTGGAGCTCGTAGAAAAGTGATTTGGCATCGTTTGACACCCGTTGAAAAGCTGTTGACGACGCTGAGAAACGTGTTCAGTGGCTTTTTTCGTACCGATCGTTTAATCATTGGCAGTGACAGCGGTGACTGGTAATTAGAGCCCCCGAAATCGGTCAATTTGACATTTCCTCTTTTTCACGCCGCGTAATCGCCGTGTAAACCGCTGTAACGCAGACCGGTAGATAAATATCCCGTGGGGCAAAGAGGGGAGAAAACCAGACGGAGGGTTGACGAATCTGATAAGAAGTTTCCACGGTTGGCCAAGTGTCGGCCGAGCGCATTTGCCAGGAAAACGAGAAAGGTCAGCGGGAACTGTCCCCCTGTGACAAATTCGGTTACCCTCAAACGCTGCTAATCATTTCACGCAACCCCCTTTCCGGCAACACGCCGAGTCGCGTTCCGCACTACCAGATGCGCGGAAACGCGACACCCGACAAGACGTATTTACGTAACCCAACGAATTTCTTTTCATGGGCTAAAATATTATGTCCCTCCAATTGGTCACCACACAGAAAAAAATATATAATTTAATTTATCAAATTAAATACCAAATTATATTTATTTGAATCAACGAACGATATTTAAGGATATTTAAGGAGTTTTCCCACACCAGTCGGATATTTTTCAATTTTTCTTAAATTTCCAAACATAAAAAAATGGTGCCTAGAATCATCGCTTTTGGTATCCGAAAATATCCCAACAATAGTTGAAAACAATTTCCCAAATATCTTCCAAACCTACTAAAATTACAAAAAATGCTACCCTTGAATATTTTTCAGCCGCGTCTAACCCACAAAGCCCTATAACATCCCCAGCTCCATTCCCGCTATAATTCGTCGCCAATAATTTCGCGCATCTCGCTCATCCCTCGATTTCCCAATCCACATGTTCATCGCACTCAACCCCACGGAAACAAAGCGCGCGATGCACCAGTGACACAATTGTCTCTCGTGCAACTAACAGCGATATCTTCTCGCCACCGTGAAAACCACCTCGCGTCTCAAATTCAAACGGCGTCCATCGCGCCGCGCAATATCTTCACCAAAAAGGTATCGTTAGTCCGGTCATATATTTTTCATCCGCGCTCCGTCGGACAGGCGAACGAGAGACGCTTTCGAGCCGAAGAATCAAGCGAGAGAGACGAAAACTCGTCGTCGTCGTCGTCGTGGGAAGAGCGCGCGGAGCTCCCACCGCGGTGAGTTATAGCCGAACAACGCTGAGGCATAATATCGGGAGTGATCTCTCGTTGTCTTTGGCGTGTCAACTCGGCGTGACAAATGTGCCGAGGCCTCATATCCCGGGCTCTATCGCAGCTCCTCTCGTATATATATATATAAATCGTAATGTATATATATATTCGTTCGCTCTTTCGTGCTCTACTCAGCTCTCTCTCCGGTCTCCACCGATGCCGAGTGAGGTCGAGGGAAGACGCGACGTCAAATCGGTGAGGAGCCGAGATGCAGGACGAGGTGAAGGAGGTGGTGGAGAAGGAGGAGGGCGACCTATAGTCCTGAGTGTTGAACCCACCATAAGCGCCGTTCATGTCTCGCGATGATGCCCACTCTGCTCGTGGGCTTGTAATACCACCACTATTACCTCCACCGCGCCTGATGTCCCCGGCACCACCGCGACGTATCTATCTATCTATTCACCGCGTATACCGCTACGTCTATAGCACCGGCCTCGAGGTACGTAACGCGGAATAGCCACCTATACGTAGTCTCTCTCTCTCTCTCTCTCTCTCTCTCTCTCTCTCTCTCTCTCACTCTCTCTCTCTCTCTCTCTCTCTCTGCCCATACCTATCTCAATGCCAAGCTGACCAGATGGGGGTAATCCTAAACTGGCGTAACCCCCCCCCCCCTTCATAGTCCCTCCCTCCTCATCCCCGTGGGATTATCTCCTAAAACCCATCCTCGCGCACACTGACGAGATAACGGGATACCACCCAGTTAAGCTCGTCCGTTCGTCAATCCACTGATACTCGCGCGCGGACGTGCCGATTGTGGCTGTTGCTACTTCGTAGCTGTTGCGAGCGCGGAGTCTGGCGATCGTCGCCACACTGGGTATGGGGACAAGCGGTGGTTTTTTTGGACGGAGTTGGGAGGAGTTTTTTAGTTATTTATTTTTTGTAAGTCGGAATATGGGGGTTTTATTGACTTACTAGGGTAATCACACGCGCTGATGCGCGTGACTGAAAAACTTTTCGCGAAAATCGACCTCAGAATTTTTTTCTTTTGAAAATATCGACTTTTAACCTATACCATTGTTCTCAAGTCGCATATTCTACCCCCGAAAACACTGGTTATTAACCTTTTTTAATCGATTTTGAAAAAAATATTTTTTTGGCGACGAAAAAAATATTTTTTCTGTCAGAAATCGTAGATCTGGCTCCCGACCGAAAATCGCCAAAATCGACTCAATTTTTTTTCTTTTCAAAATATCAACTTTTAACCTATACCATCATTCTCAAGTCGCATATTCTACCCCCGAAAACACTGGTTATTAACCTTTTTTAATCGATTTTGAAAAAAATATTTTTTTGGCGACGAAAAAAATATTTTTTCTGTCAGAAATCGTAGATCTGGCTCGCGACCGAAAATCGCCAAAATCGACCCCAATTTTGTTTCTTTTCAAAATATCGACTTTTAACCTATACCATCATTCTCAAGTCGTATATTCTACCCCCGAAAACACTGGTTATTAACCTTTTTTAATCGATTTTGAAAAAAATATTTTTTGGCCACAATTTTTCTATTAGAAATCGTAGACCCGTCTCCGGACCGAAAATCGCCAAAATCGGCCTCAGAAATATTTTTTTTTAAATATCGACTTTCAACCTATACCATTGGTGAATTATGAAGAGTCAATTAATAATATTTTCTGGATTTAGCGCAACAAAACTAAAGTAAAATTGTGGGTGAAAAATTGCCGGAGCGGCGGAACAGGATGAGTTCACTGTGACGAATATGGTGATCACTGCCAGATCCCTCTATCCGAGTGTCATTGGTACATCCACTTTGCTACCCAAGACTGTAACGTCATCATAGCTGAGTAGCGTCCACACGCGTTGCGTCTTTATGGAGCGATTCAATGGGGAAGAAAAATTCTTCAAGCTCGACGCTCGAAAGTCCGGCTGACGGACGTGAGGCGATTGTGAGCCGAAGAAGCGAGCGTGAACGAGACGTTGACGAGCGGCTGAAAAACTCATCGGCGTGGCTTATCGACAAAGGGACGAGTCAACGAGCGACACGAAGTCAACGAAGACTCCGCGGAGAAAGGACACTGAAAGTGATACCGGAGGAGTTTTCGTTGACGTTTTCACCGGACGAAAGAGAGACGAGTCGCGCGCGGTATTGAAGAAAAGTGGAAACTCCCGTTGGAAGAAGATAAAATGGTCTTTTGATGGCTCCGTGAGCGAGACGCGGGCGTCGCATTCTCGACGACTTCTCGTCCTCGGATTGATACGGCCCGCGTCGCAACGCCCGAGACTTCGGTAAAACGTTTTTCGTGCTCAAACCGCCATTCCGGGTCGTCCCTGTTTCGAGATACATCTGCCTATCTTCACGGATTGTGAGGATCTCCGCACTTTCCGTTTTACGAGGATCCGCCGAGGTTTAAGTCTTACTTCGAAGCGACGCTGATAAGGCAGCTGTGATGGTTGGTATTGCGGTAGGTAAGAAACAGTTCTGCAACGAAATATTTGGTGTTAGTTGGCGTCGCAAAAGTGGAGTGAATAAAAATAATTGAAAGGGCAAATTTTTGGTGAAAAGCGCGAACGAAAAAAAAATGACCGTTTCCGTTTTACGAGGATACGCCGAGCTTTAAGTCTTACTTCGAAGCGACGATGATAAAGCAGCTGTGATGGTTGGTATTGCGGTAGGTAGGAAACAATTCTGCAACGGAATATTCAGTGTTAGTTGGCGTCGCAAAAATCGAGTAAAGGAAAATAATTGAATGGGCAAATTTTTGGTGAAAAACGAGATCGAAAAAAAAAATAGTTACCGTTTCCGTTTTACGAGAATCCGCCGAGATTTAACTCTTACTTCGAAGCGACGCTGATAAAGCAGCTGTGATGGTTGATATTGCGGTAGGTAGGAAACAGTTCTGCAACGAAATATGTGGTGTTAGTTGGCGTCGCAAAAATGGAGTGAATGAAAGAAAATTAAAACGGCACATTTTTCGTGGAAAATGCGATAAAAAAAATTACATCAATCACGATAAACCTTTTTTTCTTCTTTTTTTATTTTAAATAAACTCGAAAACATATTCAAGTCTCGCTGCAGGTTCGAACGCCCCACAAATGCCACGGAAATGATCTTCGACCAACAATACCGCGAACACCAGCGAAAAGTTAAATCCCGTCGTGACCCAGAAACCCGGAGAGTCGAGAGAATGCGCGACAGAAAAAAAAAGTAGCCCGAAAAATCTTCGCGACCCAAACCGACGGTAAATCCACGGCGTGTTCGCGTGTCACGGAAATAAATCTACTGCAGCTCTCGTTACGGCGACTCAACTGGCGTATTATTCGCGTGTCTCCACCACGTGCGGCTACAGTAGATCCCACTTGGAGCGTCGTCTCGAGACGCGAGTCCTCGAAGGACGAAAAAAAATAATTGAGAAACGCGAATGCAAAAATGAGAGGGGAAGAAGAGGGGGGGGGGGGAGGGTTCGTTCAACGTGAAAACCCGAAGAAGGGGGCGGAGGGGGTGGAAAGAAAGGAAGAAACTGGCGGGAGTCGGGGGCGAGCGGCGACTGACGTCACGCACTGTACTCGACGCAATCATACCCCCTCATTTTTTTTCTCTCTCTCTCCTCCCCTCCTCTCGCGTTTCTTTTTTTTTTTTCTCTCACTCCCTCGGACCCTCAAGCCTTTCTTCGCTGTTATTCCCACAGGCGGAGTCTTGACACCCCAGTGTAAACCCCCACGGGCCTTTCTGAATGCAGTCAACGCGCTGCACTCCGGGTTTTGCCTGAGCGTCCGACGCAACCCTAGAAACAGCAGCAGCAGCAGCAGCAGCATCGGTCGCATGTTCTTTCGCACATCAGGAAGCCTCCACGCTCCGGCAGACTTCCCTTCGGCGAGTGCGAGGCGAAGGGAACGATCGAAATAAAAGATTCGCGCAAACCCCTTCGCGCGCATGAAATTCATACGCACTTCGCACCTACTCGCCGCTCCGCGTGCTGCAGTTTTACGCGTGTGTACAGAATTTTTTTTTTCTTTTTTCCTTTTTTTTTTTTTGTGCGGATGCATACGGAGTGTGCAGGCGAGAGCCGAGGCGTCAAAGTGCGTTGCACCCCCGGTTCCCCCGGAAGGGAGGGAGGGAGAGAGGGATGATGCATCCACGATGTGCGTAATCGAAGGTATCGTCGTCTTACGTCACTCTTTTTTTTTTAACTAGCCCATCGGCGCGCTTAGCCAGTTGACGCAAAAAAAATCGAAATTAATCAAGTTTTGGAAAAAAAACTAATGACGAATTCGTTGTCTACGGGAAAAAATACATCGAAATGAAGTGTTAAATTTTTTTTTTAATAAAAAGTCTTTTTTCACTTTTGTCGAAATTTTGTTTCTTGTGAAAAAAAAAAAAAATTATTCGATTTCGCGAAGTTTGAAAACCCTATTCGATGGGAAATTTCAAGCTGATTCCGAAAAGCATCTTTATTTGCCCGAAAAAAAGAAAATTCTATTTTTCATAGAAAAAATTGAATAGAATTTTTTTTTTTTTTTTTTTCAAAATCGCTTCAAAAAGGTTTGAAGAACGATGGTATAAACCAAAATTTGCTCTCTCGTAGAAAAAATATGAAAGGCCAGGTTCCACTCGTTTGTATGAACCACAACGACATAAAAACGCTTATGGCCCAAAAAATGTTTCTACTTCCCACAATCAGTTGTGCAAATCATCAGCAAATCTCAATGTCCAAATCACCGTCAGCAATCCGTCGTCTCACATGATCCTTAGGTCATCAAATTGCTCCAACTTGTCTGAAAAAAAAAAAAAAAAATCTCGAGTGAAAGTGGAATTGAATGTCTCGCCGGAGGTCAAAACAGGCGTTCAACGACAAAACGTTTTGTATCCCGACATACAGAGGCTGCTCGGAACTCGCGGTTAGACCCGGATTCCTCATTCATCATCGACCCAGACTCCAAAACCCCGTCGCTCGTCTAGTTTAAATGCGTAAAACCAGTCGTCCGCCCGGGAATGTTTTTTTTTTCTATCTCACGAACGACATTTCCAACTTCACAGTCCCACACCGCGTGGTTGTTATGATAGATGTTCTAATCAAAGCCCGAAATCGTCGACCGCATTGACGACTGGTTTGACGGACGCGTCGCATTCTGGAGCTTAGCCCATCCAGCATAACCACACCGGCCGCTTTCCAGCCCATCTACGGTGGATATTCATATATAGCCACTCGGACTTTCCGGGCCTAAAACCCACCGCGACCGAATGTCACTTCTGATCCATCCGGAGTGTCAGGGCCCGAAAGTTTGAAATAACATTTCCTGCATATCGAAACCTCAACCTTATATTCAGCCGCATTCAACGAATTTTTACAGGTCTTTAAGGTATTCCGATCACGAAGGAGCGCGTTTTGTGGGTGCCTTTGCGGGGCCCCTAATATTTTAGCGCATGTATCGCTGTACCGCTGTTAAATTATATTATAAGTATTTTGAAAGGACGATTAAGCTCCGTGATGCATAAAATATGCAATATTTGAGTTTTTAAAATAATTTTCCAATTTCCCATGTTTTACGGCCCTGAGCCCTTGTGAGCGATCTGGCAACGCTGTTTCTAGTGTACCACGTGTTTGAGCGCCATGTTGACAGAAAGCGCATCAAAATAATAGCTGCGTCTGTCAAAATAACAAGAAAGCATAATTTAGAAATATGACCGAGATACCAAAACGTGCTGGCCGGTGTAGTATCGGCAAGAAAAAAGGGCAGTTTATGTCAGTGAAAAAGATCCAGACACGATTGAAAATTATCGACGCAACGAAGAAGCGATTCATCAGAGACTCGAGCTGGGTACGTACAGATAAAAATGTATATTGCGCATAATAATATTTAGAGAAGAATTATAGTTACTTATATTCAAAAAAATAATCATACAAATAAAATGTACACGAGACGCATTTATACGTAGGAGAATTCATTCCAATCGGATTGGGAGGGCCGCCGACTTTTTGAGGTTAAGACTCTTGCCGAAGAGTTGTGGTGTACAACGTGTGACAAACCGTTGTCAATGAGGAATATAGTTGGCGAAGAACTGTTGGGACTTGCAAGTATTTATCAAGTGAAGTGTACGATATGTTCTGATGTCTTCTTCGTTCACACTGATCGCCACTACAAAAATGAGGGACGATTGTACGGCATAAACTGCAAAGCAAGTATTGGTAAGAAATAAAATGCGAAATAATTTTTTCACACAGTGCAAGATTATGAATACAATGAAGACGTTATTTTTCTATTGCAGCACTCCTAGATGCAGGCATTGGCGAAGCTCAATTCAATACAATATTGTCAGCTCTCAATGTACCGAGCGTGACGGCTGCTCTCCTGAAACGGCATGAACGTATCGTAGGTCCTGCAGTTGAAACGGTAGCTCGAGAAAGTTGCCAAGAAAGTGTTCGTCAGGAAATTGCTCTAACAAAAGCTCATACATCGGAGACAACGTAAGTTTCCATGGGTCGTAGTAACGCGAGTGAAAAAAAAATGTTAATGCCGACAAAGCAATGTTCAGCTTTGTTTAATTTGGGTAAAGGATGCAACAACCCGATAAAAGAATTATTCTACATAAAAATTAGTTACATCGAATTATCTCTTTTTACATCGTATTTGACGATTAACGAACTGTTTACTAATTTGAAATTGTAAAATAAATTTTTGTATTTTTCGTCTACGAAAAAGATCAAGCACAAAAACTAACTGAAATCAGATTCAATTGATATATTTTTTAATCTTTTTTTACGATTTTACAGTTTTATTTTGTATATTTAATACTAATTTTTATTTTCTACTGTAAAGGCAATAAACATTTATGAATTTACAATGATTATTCTGGCTGTTTCGATTTTACCTATGTATACTCCAAATTCCAGTTCCATACTGTAATCCTTCAAGTCCATTTATATTTCGTACAACTTAGTGCAGAATATAATTAGTTCATCAAAGTCCAGTAGCAAAGTTTATAATTGAAATTGTAATGCAGTGTAAATGTTTCGATCGTAGTGGAGCGGCGTCGAGCGAAGGAGAGAATGAAGGTCTGAATGAAGAGAACTTGACGACGAACAAAAATCTCCCTCTTAGCAATCCCCACGACGAGCCTCCGGTAGAAATAAAAGTATCATATGATGCTGGATGGCAACGCAGAGGAACTGGACACGCCTACAATAGTTTATCTGGTTCGCATGGAATGCGTAAATTCCACGCGAATGATTTGTCTATTGTTAACAATCCAGATCTTTATTGCGTAATTCGTATTGTCCATTCTAGGCCATGGCTCAATAATAGGCTACTATTCTGGCAAGATTCTTTCCTACGCTTCGCGGAGTAAACGCTGCGCAATGTGCGAGCGCGGTAATAAACCAGAAGATCACGACTGCAGGAAGAATTATGAGGGCTCGGCGAAAGCAATGGAACCTGATATGGCGGTTGAACTCATCAATAACAATCCAATTTTAAAAGAAGAGAATGCCGTTGTTTCGGTATTGATAGGGGATGACGATTGTTCAACAATTTCCGCAGTCCGCAGAGAGTCCTCAACGAAGATCGAAAAATGGTCGGACTTGAATCACGCAAAGAAAGGACTGACAAATGCGTTGTATGCACTGCGGTTACCTGTGACGATCATAAAATATTTTGCTAGCTGTTTCTCAACTGCTCTCAAACAACACCGTGGTGACGAAACGGAAGTAAGAAAAGCGCTATTGAATATAGTCCCACATGCTTACGGAGAACATGAAGAGTGTGGAGAGTGGTGTCGACATCGCTGTAGCGAGGAAAGCGTGCCTCATCGAGGTCTTCCAAACGGAGAGCCCCTCACGGACACGGATGTTCGTGCAGCTTTGACACAGCTATTTGCTCGATTCGCGAATAACGCGAACAAACTAGCACCTTGTGCATCCAGTCAAGGAAATGAATCGTTCAACAACATCGTTGCAAGCAAACATCCGAAAAATCGGCATTACGCCGCATCGGAATCTTTCCATTGGAGAGTAGCCACGGCGGTTTGTCAGAAGAATATTGGCTCTCAATTTATCTTGAGAGTTAATGAAAAAGCATCCTTGTCGCCAGGAGGCAAGACTGGCAAATTCCGCTTGCAAAAAGATCTCGTACTGGAACGAAAAAGGAAAATGAGTCGGGCAATCGAAATCAAGCGACGAAGACTTTTTAACAAACGACAGAGATCTAGTAAGACTGCTGCTGCAACAAACCGGGAAGGTATTACATACCAGTCGGACAGTGGATTCAGTAATATCACCGAAACGCTGGGTAAATTTAATCACTGTTATTCTCAGTTGATTTCTCTTTTGTCAACACTCATTGTATTTATGCATTTAATTCTAGAGGATACGATAACGCCCGTTGACTTTAGCGACTGCACCACAGTGATTTTTGATGTAGAAACGACAGGTTTTTCAAAATCAGCCGAAATATGCCAGGTACACAATTAATTATTTATTTACTGAATCACGGCACTCATATCGGATGTCTGAACTTTTTCAAAAAATTATATTTTCAGATCGCAGCTTCCTGTGGAGAGAATGATTTCGATGCGTATATAGTTCCGTCGACGCCAATGACCCCTGGAGCGTTTGCAGTGACTGGCTTGCGTGCGATAGGTGGCGAAATGTTTTTGAACGACGAACGTCTCGACACTGTTCCTCCCAAGAAGGCTTTTACCAATTTCATCGAATATCTTCGTTCTCAGAGCAACAACGTCGTTCTTATTGCACACAATGGGTTTAGGTAACGACGTTTCCTCATTAAAACAATATAACTGTTTTTTTTGTTTTTTGAAAGATGCTAATAAAGTATAAAACGACTGATAATACTTTGCAGATTTGATGCTCAGATGATTCTCCGCCACATGAAGAAATTTGGACTCCTCAACGAATTCACTTCAATCGTCAAAGGATTTTCGGACAGCTTGCCAATTTTCAAAGAAAAACTGTCTGACCGCGTGAAAGAAAAGAATAAATTCAGCCAAGAATCTCTCGCGCATGATTTTCTTGGACCTGAAGCAATTGACGGGGCACACAATGCTGTCTGTGATGTCCAAGTATTGAACCGGCTACTAACTCACATTCAAATTGATACGGAAACAATCCAGCGTCACGCAAAGAGTGTTGCTGAAATTTTGAACAGCGAAATATATGCAACTCGCTGCGCCACAGCAAAAGCATCTTTAGATACACTGAAGGATGTTTCGTCGAGCATGAGGTTCAAAATTGCCAAAGCTGGGATCGATTTGAAAATATTGAAGGAAGCTTATACGCAGGGTGCTGAAGAGGGTGTAAGGCTGTTACTCGGCGAGGATGTAAAAGGCAAACCTCGTGTAACGAAAAACGCCAGAATCATTAAATCCATCATTCAGTATCTGGCGGCGTCGCAATAATTACCTAATTATAATAGTGTTACGAAAATAAATACAATCTGATAAAAAAATAAACGCAAATTTTTACCCTTATCTCTATGAATACGATCCTTTTTTCTATTCCCAATTATATTGTAATTTTATCAACTAAGAACAGGTAAAAAAAAATGCATTAACAATGTGAATTAGTATGACGATTGGTATATGAGATCGGCATTAACCTCAAACAATCACTTTTGAATTTCGCGCGAATCGCCGTCGAAGGTTATAAGAACAGCTGACGATGTACAGCGTTGCCAGATGTAATCTCGCGGCCGCCGCCATGATTCTCAAATTATATTGGAATTTTTCTCGCACCTTTAGATAATATTTCCTCGCGAAAGACCCTGGTAAGGCATGTTTTTTAAGCGCGATAATGCATCCCTGAAATTCAGTGAATCTTTTGGCTAGTTTACATCTCAGATCTCAAGACGATTGACATGAGAAATCTGCTATTGAAATTCAAACTGGAGCTTTTTCCCATAAGAACTCGTACTAATATTGTATTTTTCAATATGATAATTATCCATTAAAAGCTCGGTAACCGAGCCTCAGATTTTTTTAACGTGATCTTAGTCGATAAAAGAACACTATAACAAAAATTTGTTCATTTCTGAAGACAACCGTCTTATGATCGGAATACCTTAAGGGATCATCACAGTATGAACCGTCGAAAAATCACTGATTTTCGCGATATTTTTTTATAGTTTATAGGATAAACTAATCGGTCTGTTTTTTTTTTGTACAAATCAAGGCACTAATGAAGAGTACAAAATGATTTTTTGTAAGTTGATTTATTTATTGTTCAATATTGTGATAAATTATTGAAAAGTCCGGTTAAAAAAAAGGTCCTGCATGGTGTTCAGATTTGCGGCCTTTATCCTGATCCGAAACAAAAATTTCAAAAAGATTATTAATCTGTAGGAAAGCCGCTATTGTCCTACGGAGGCTTTTTTTTAATTTGGCAAAATGGCGGCGGTTTGAACAAAACATGTTGAATTTAGCCTTTTTTCGAGTTTTTCGTTAAAAAAATAAAGATTAAAAAAAAAGCTTTCATAGGACGATAGAGAATGATGAGAAGAATGTTCTGTCCAAATTTGAAATGGATTGAAGTGACAACTTTTCATATAAATCGTGTACTAACGACCAATCGGCGATGCCAGATCCATTCAAAATAATTCGTATATCAATTTAAAAAATGGAGAGAATGTTTATAACAGTGCATACCATCCGATAACGTAAAAATACCATTTTTTGAAAATGTCACACTGTGACGATCCCTTAAACAACGTGCGCCAACCGAAAATGTACGCGCGCGTTGTTAACGTGTACGGCGGGCCGTAATTTATACAACAGTGCTTGTTATTTATTGTAATTTATGCTAAGCCCGCGTGAGTGGGGGCTACGATTACCAAGGGAATATGAGGAAGATGGTAGGCTAGGAAGGATCCCGGTAGGCCTTGCGTTATAACGTATACACGGCCTGTGGTACGGGAGGCCCAGGCCGAAGGCGTCGTCGTCGGCTCTCCTGACCGATATAAACTGCCGGAGTATAATATACGAAAAGTTTAAGTGCGCGAGAGGCTCGCAGGTAGGGCAGAAGCAGAAGCAGAAGCAGCAGCTCACGAGACACCAGCAGCAAGCTAGCAACGAGAGTCTCGGCCGCACCGACTCCCAAATCCTCCTAATCCTCTTGACGAGCGTCCCGGGCACCTCTATATACAAGACCCGAGCTGCGAAGCGAAGGGTTTTCTCTCTCTCTACGTGTTATTCGCCTCGGCGTCGTCGGCGCGCTTCATCGGTGCCCGGGGAACATATATTTCCGGTCCGAGGGAGCCCAGAACGAATATTCAAACGAATCCAGGGGAACCGGGAACGGTAAAGGACCGAGAGACCCGCGGCTAAGGTGGCAATAAAGTCGTTAAACTCTCGGGCCGAATTAGTAGCGGCGTACGACTTATATAGTATATAGTTATATACATACACTGGGTGTGTATATAAATTTATATACGTGGAAGGAAAGAAAAACCCGGAGCCGGAGCTCCGCGCAGGAAGAGAAAAATCCAGGGTCAATGAACAACCCACATTATTTCCCTTCTATTTATTTTATTTTATTTTTCCTCTCCTCTCTTCGTTTCTCTCGCCCTCGATTTTCCTCGCAATCCGCTTGTAACTTTTACGGTCTCGAATTCGCATTACCGTTGGGGCGCTGCGCGCGTTTTCGCAGGAAATTTCGAGATGTACCACGGCGAGAAAAGTTACACGGCGTTACATGCCGATCGGAGTTTGCGCGAGCGGAAGGCGGAGGAGCGAAAATAAAAAATGAAAAAAAAAAAAAAGCCTAAGCGTCCTGTCGGGCTCGGCGGAGGCGGAAGAAAGCGAGGATTGAATAACTGACGTATAAAACGGTGGCTGCGGCCGCGTGTATCTCGGATCGAACGCCCCGTGAGGAGAGAGAGAGAGAAGGACGGAAAGCGGAGGAGGGAAAAAAATCGCGTCAAAGAAGAAGCCCATAAAACTCGGAGGGCGACGAGCGCGAGGAGGCGGCGGCCGGGAGTGAAACGGCATCGGGCAACATCGAAGATAGACGCGCGAGCGCGCGCTCGCCCTACAAACCGACGCATTTCACGGTCGAACAAATTGCACGAGGTATATAACACGCGGCTAGCTCCTCGGCCAGCTAGCGAGAGAGCCACGGCTACCGCTGCCGACGCCGCCGACGCTCGCGGCAATATTCCGCACCGAGGTGAGAACAATACGCGATGGGCTCTCGATAGCGACGCCCGCCGACGGTTCCCGAGGAGAATATCCTCCTGCCTTCCCAGGATTTTTCACTCGCGGAATTCCTTTTTCGTTGCGAGATCTTTTTTTTTTTCTTTCTTTTTTCTTTCTTGCCCTGCTTCGCTGTGCCAATACGCACGCTATTTCTGACTTTATTGTTTTCGTTGCGGGGCTCGCAGGTGTAATGAGGAAGCGATCGGAATTATGTATCTCTCCGAGTGAGGTGGAGTATATAGCACTCTGGTCGGAATACGTTGAATTGGTTTCGAACGATTCTGGGTTCGAGTGAATCATTTTATCTACTGATTTTGTTTTTTGTATACGATTTTATACTTTTTTGTAATTTTTGTTATAGTCTTGAGAATTTGTCTGTTCTGTTTTTCTTTTTTCTAGTTAGAAAAAACTAGAAAGTTAGTTTTTCTTTTTTCTAGTTAGAAAAAAAGAAAAATTCTCAATTTTATATCGCTCAGAGTTCAGAATTTCGGAGGTGGTGATAAAAATTTGTTTTCCCAATTCGCGAGAATCTCGCGTTTTAAACGAAAAAATTAATTCATATACGTCCCAATTTTTTTTATAGGTTTGAGTAAATATTTTGATTCCCGATTTTTTGCTATTATTGCATTTTTTCAAGACTCCCGATTCCGTTTTCCCTCGACAATTAGCCGCGTTCGCGTTCGACGCGATTATTAACACCCGAGGGGGGCGGCGATAAAGCGACAACGACGTCAACGAACGTCGCCCTTTTTGCTTAATCTTCTTTCGCGACCAGTCGCGGCCGAGTCGTAAATACTCGAGGCTTTTTCGCGATCGCTTGGAGTTCTTGGCAGTTCATCACGAACTGCCAACGAGTAAACTGGCCGCGTCGCGCGGAGGGTGCGAACACGGATGAGAGAGAGAGAGGAGGGAGGAAAAAGATATTCGGGTCGGCGACCCGACGATTAATAATGATTTTCAGAAGGCTCTGCGTGCGTCGAAGAGTCGCCGCGACGACTCTTTCCTTTCTTTCTCTCGCCCTCGCTGCATGCAACGCGCGCCCCCTTCGTCCCTTCCGTCGAGAAAGAATCGCAAACGGAAGTCGCTTAGGGGGCGGCGCACCTTGGCCGCTGGGCGGTGGCGACGCCGCTAAACTATCGGCAACTACCCGTTTTTTTTTTTTTTTTTTTCACCCCTACCGCAGCAGACGTGGATTAATATTGATGGCTCGCACACTTCGTGCTCGATACAGCAGATACGACGCGCATTTTTCGGGCATGATTGACGTGATTTAATAGCAGCCGATATTTCCGTGACTGCCGGCGTCATTACCGCACCGACATCGATATTTAATAGTAATAACTATGCTCGCGCGGTGACTCGGCTCGCGTGAGCAGCCGCAGAAAAAGTGCAGCGTGCGCGGCTCGTTCGATTATTCGGGTGGGACGTGAGATCTCGGCCAAGGCGAGAGGCGCGCCCCTTATATTCCGGGGGAAGCGATCCTCCCCCGACTGCCAGCCAATAAATTGAAATTAATCGCATCTCCGGCCGTCGCTTTGATTCCACTCGATTTAACACGCGCCCCGGAATTCCCGACCCGGTGGAATCGCGACGCTCGCCGCGAGAAATCTTTCCGCGACTATCTCTCTATTTATCAGGGCAAAAACGATTTTATGTATGATTCATTCGCGTTGCGACTTTCTGTACAGGGGGATCAATCTTTGTCGGGCGTATTTAACGAGTGACTCCCGGGGTTTTTATTGTTTCAATGTTTTCTGTGGTTTTTATTTTTTTATTTTCTGGTGTCATAAAAAAATCCATTTGAGTTCGACTCATGTGGATTAAATTGTTTGGATTTTTTTTTTTTGCTCCTGGATGTAAAGTGGATGTTTCACTTTTAAAAAAAAATTTGTTATGGTTAATTAATATTTTGTAAAAAAATACTGATTTTTTTTTCTTCAGAATAATTCAAAATAAGATGTGAATTTTTTCCGATCTTCTGGTGTCATAAAAAATCCACTTAAATTCGACTCATGTGGATAAAATTGTTTGGATTTTTTTGCTCCTGGATATAAAGTGGATGTTTTACGTTTGTGTTTAATTTTTTTTTTTATGGTTAACTAATAATTTTTTGTAAAAAAGTACTGAATTATTTTTTTCGGAATAATTCTAAATATGATTAACCGGCTTGTGAGGAGGCGCAACGGGATGAAAACACGTTAGGAGTCGCATCATCGCCGAGTGACCGAGAGAACCCGAGCGTTTTTCGCGTCACAAAGTTCGCGGGATTTCCTCCCCCCGCCTCACGGCGAAATCGATGCAACTCGGGTGGTGCGCTCGCATAACTCGGACAGGAGAATTTCACGGGAGCCGAAAAACTTGGGGGCCCCGAAACTTCCCGGCTCTCCAACATGGTTATAATTATTAACGCTCCAAGTCACGGGTTATTGCAAAGTGAAAATCTGGGCGAAACTTTTGATTGTATTATGCAGTGTTATAAGAAAACGACGAACAAAAGCGAACGCGGCGCCGCCGTCGACGTTGAGGAGGGTTTTTCGCGACCACGACGCGTGACATCCGGAAATTGCGAAAATTTAAGTTTAAAAAAAAAACACCTTATTAAATTTTCCCGGCGCAAATCGCTAACGAATTTCTTTTCCTCTTTCTGTTTCAGGTACGTATCGAGCCCGAGCGTATGAATCACCCACACGCGAATGACAAAACGGAGCAACATTCGTGAGTCATTAACCACAGGAACGAGGATTAAGGTCAAGCGATCCTTCGAAACGTCGCGCGTATTTTTATCGCGCCGTTCGATCTCGTTATTATTATCATCGAAACGCGGACGTCGATGAAAAATTTGTCGCGCATACCTCGCGGGATCCCTCGGCGGCATCGCCGTCGCGCCTTCCGCGGGTTCTCTTCGTGGTCCTTCTATTAGCGGGGAGACCGCGAAGGAGACTCGCGAGAGTCCCGCGAAGGGACCGAAGGGAGCGACCACTTTATGCGTTTCTTTCGGCTCGCCGTTTCGTTTGCAATAATTTATGCGAGAGGACAGCTTGAGAAATGACCGCTGGCTCCTTGTGCAACCTTAATTTGCAACAGTTTACTTCGGGAACGCTTTGAGAAATGGTCGACCGGGCCGATATATATACGAGGCCCCCGAGTCGCTCGGGCTATGAGGCTATCCACGTGGGCCCCGTGTGTGCCTCTCTTCCCTTTTCGTTCGGCGCAATCTGAAAATGAAACGTTCGAGTGAGACACCCTGGACGACGGACGTTATACGCGGCGGGCATAGCACGACCGATATTTCGATATTCCTGCTGTTCAAATCGCGACTCGATCGTTCACTAATGTTTCGTTCGGTCGATAGAAATATCACCGAGAGAAATATTAACCAAGTGATAACAAAAGTTTCGTCGCGGTGGCTAAGACATTTTGCCATGACGGCAAAAAAAATCGTTAATGCTACAATCGATTTGTTATCATTCCCTTGTTATTTTTTTTTTTTTTTTTCGTCATCAGTGTCCACTCGCAGGACATAAATTTGCTTTTATTGTGTCTACTACTCGAAACGTTCACTGTCACCCAACGCGATTATTTCTCTCATTTCCATAAAAAAAATTATCTCTCGCTTCTACGAACCGCCGAATTATCAAAACAAATTCATCCACGTTAATAGAAGATTTTTTTTTCTTTTCGAAGCTACACTGCCTCAATCTCACGAAAGCCGCGGCAAAGCTTCCCGAGGGTCGCGCCGAGCGGTTACGAGTCGCATAAGTGCGCGCTATAAAAATCATCGTTGACCATAACCGGGCCGCACCAATTGACGATGAATCAGCGATCCCGCAATTGACATCTCGTATCGCGTAATAACCGTAACACTATTAAACTACAACTATTATATAGCGGCAATTCACTTAATGCCCAGACACACCGTAGCCACAGCCAATGAGTATACATTACTCGTCAAGGGGGCAAACGAATCATAGAAGCCACGAGGAGTCTCTCTCTCTCACCTTTTTCTCTCGTCTATCCCTCGGGGAGACGAACAAAGGAACGGAACCACAGCGTTCGCGCTCTCCACGGAGAAGATATAAAACGCGAAAGGAACTTCGTAATCCTCGAGTATCCCGAGTATCTCTGGTGCAGTACATTCCACGCCTTATAACCGATGCTGCCGGTGCTGCTGCTGCTGGTGCTGGTGCTGGTGCTGCTTCTGCGTCGGCCGGTGGTGCCGCGGTCGCTGCGCCTGGCGAATCGTCCATAGGGTCCATTACCTTCCGCACCGGGAGTCTCCGGTGCTATCACATAGAAACAGAGAGTGAAAGGGCGAAGAGATAGAACGAATGAACGAATGAGAGGCGATCCGTTGGCAAGAAATAAAGGTGCGGACGAGACGCGCGTGGCGCGACGCGGTGGGAGGGAGTAGGACGGACGTCGACGAGAAAAGCGAGGGAGTACTTCGGGGATGAAGTCAATTACATTATGCATATGAACAGCGGCAACGGCAACGCGCGCGCCGGGGCAATACAAGAAGCAATCGCTCCGCGTGCCACTGCTAAATTAACTACCTACCTAGTTGTGCGTAATGCAATAATGTACCCGGCGTATATAGCCGAGGCTCGAGCAATACCGGCAATAAGCATTCCATATGTGTTTGCGGGTTTTTGCGGGAGAGCCGATGGTGTCTCAGCACCGTCAAGAGAAAAATTTTAAAAATTATGTTGATGTGTAGAATTGGGCATTAAAAATAGTATTTGGGTACATAGATAATATTCTGTATACCCAATTCTACACACCAGCATATTTTTAAAAAAATTGATGACCAATTCTACACATCAGAGTATTTTTTTAATTTTTCTTTTTTAAATTAAATTATTTAAAATTAAATTTTCGATTTTCTTTAATTACCAAAAAAATCGAATTAACAATAATAATAAATAAAAATAGAAAAAACAAAAAATAGAATAGAAAATAGAATACAATGCCCAAATTCTATTTTTTTAGCCCAATTACGGATCAAATTTAGTTTATGCTTGGTGAACCCAGCTTTTGAAACATTGTATAAATTGTATATAATTTTCATACAGATTGTGTATACAAAATATGCATGAATTCCACTACATATTTTGTATTTCATGTAGATGTTTTTTTTACTTATGCCATCACCATGGGGTTCCATTGGGTTCCATTGCAAAGCATCCTGCAACTGTTTTTCCTTCAACAAATGATCTTGTTTCTGTTTGTACATCCTCGTTTAGCTGATCGTCTTAACTGCATTGCTGTTCTCACACTATAACAGGTTGGATTAAAAATGAGGGAATCTGTATTCTCAGTGCTTATTCACAATAAATTTTGTCGTTAACAAATGACACCGAGTTAGCAACATAATTTTTTTTTCTCAATATTTCGTCTTTTCGGTCAACATTTTTTTCATAAAATTTGCAGCAACCTACAAACCAGACTGCGTCACGCCCAAAAGATCTCGCGCGATTACCGGTCAAGAAAATTTAACGTCCTTGTTTTCCCTCGCAAAAAAAAAAAAAAAGCAAACCGTGAGACATTCGAATCGCGGCAGAAAAGCGGCGTTCATTATCACTCAAACGAGGCAATCATTTCATACCCATATCTCAATTATCACGTCGACGAGACTCGCGACGCCGACGTGGATCACGTTTTCGCTAGGCAAAAAAAAATGGCGGCGCCGACCTCGCGGGGCTGCCCGAAAGCGCGCCGGTTAATATTCCACGCGATATTTACGCGAGTTCCATGCACCGGTGTAAACATAAACATTCACGGTTTATGCATCGCGAATCGACTCTCGACGTCCGCCTGCTCCGCGGATATCAATTGATAACTATCGAGAGAGACAGAGACAGAGACAGAGAAGTTGGCGTCGTGGCTATCGAGAAGGCTCGCCAACGGCAACTCGGATAACGTACGCGTGTAATATCGAGATCGGCGCGTGATAGGCGCGCGCAAATACTTTGACTCTCACGGTCATCGTTTTCACACGACATCTAATTACCGTTGAATTATTCGTCGGCCACGACGTGGCGACCTCGCCGAGTGCGACGAGGACGAAATCAACACGAGACACTTTTCTCGTATTTTATTTTTCCCCCGCTTGTCCTTTTCTCGTTATTCCGGGCACACCGAGCGAGTTCTCCTAAATCCCGTTAGTCCCTCTCTGTCTCTGTCTCTCTCACCTTATGAACGTAGAATAAATATCTCTTTCTCTCTCTCACCTTATGAACACCGAATAAACATCTCTTTCTCTCTCTCTCACCTTATGAACACCGAATAAACATTTCTTTCTCTCTCTCTCTCTCACCTTATTAACACCGAATAAACATATCTATCTCTCTTTCTCACTCTTATAATACGTTACACTCCCGCGTCTTCTATGCGTACGCAAAAATGGCGACTTCTGTCGCATTCCCTCAACTCCTCGCCGCGTCCCCCACTCCGTCTCTCTCTCTCTCTCTCTCTCTCTCTCTCTCTCTCTCTCTCTCTCTCTCTCTCTCTCTCTCTCGGTCGCCCTCTTATCGTTAGTCCCCGTTAGTCCCTCTCTATCTCTGTCTCTCTCACCTTATGAACACCGAATAAACATATCTTTCTCTCTCTCTCACCTTATGAACACCGAATAAACATCTCTTTCTCTCTCTTATAATACGTTATACTCCCGCGTCTTCTATGCGACGCGTACGCAAAAATTGCGACTTCTGTCGCGTTCCCTCAGCTCCTCGGCTCCTCTCCGTCTCTCTCTCTCGAACGCCCTCTTATCGTCACTGCGCGAAAACCGGCCGAGCGCCGCGCCCGCTCGAAGCCGGTTTCCCTATTGCCGCGGCCGCGCCGCTATTACCTCCCGCTCGCGGGCGCTGCGAGAAACGGCGACGGCGGCTGCAGCAAGCAGCCGTACGGTGGCGTCCAACTGGTTCGAAATCGAAATCGTCGCACGCTGCTCGCCGGCGGTGTTGATAAAGTGTTCATGCGCGGTACGTGAGGCCCCGGGAGTGTTGAAAAACGAGCGCGGAGGCCTCGCGGCCGAGCGAGCGCGAAAACCCGTTCGTTTCGCGCGTCCCTCTGTGGAACTCGGCCGGTATCACGGTCATCGGTGTCGCACGCGCAGAGCGCCCGCATAGACGCACCGAGCGAGTCAGTGTATCGTGGGGGAAAATAAAACAAGTATAAAAAAAAAAGAAAAGAAACAAGACTCAAATCGCGCGCGCACCGGAAACCCACCCTTGCCACTTATACGTGTGGGACGTCGTCTTCGTGACGACCTTGATAAGAATTCCGCGCGCGTGTCCCGACGCTGGTGGCGATATAAATGCACGTGGGCGTCGTTAGTACCCAATGAACTTCGCTTTACGACGATGTTTAACTGTACTACCGGCTCTGCGCATGGGCGACGCATCGCGCATTGCGCATGCGCCGCCGCCGCCGCCGCCGAGTACTTCATTAAAAGTCCGCGGCTCACGCCGCCCGAGGGCGTCGCGATCGCCCGTATCGATACATCGGGCGCGCTCGCTGCTCTCGATGATCAAATGATTCGACCCGGTTCGCGATCGCCGCGCTCGATAGTCCCGCGACGACCGTTAGAAGAGCGAGCGAGCGTCGACGACAGCGGCGTCGGGCATCGACGACGACGACGACGACGACGAGTGGAGTTTTATATACTGGATGGCATTATGGCGGCTGCGCGCGAAGCTCGACCCGTTAAGCGATCACGTGTTTTTCACGCTCCGCTGGTGCTCCCGGCGCGGACACGAGAGGAGAGAGACAGACGTAAGTAGTACGTGGTATACCGGACCCCGTGGATTCGTACGTACACTTTGTACGGTTGGTAAGTACGAATGTTGTGCGCCGCACGGGCTTTGCTTCTCCTTCGGCATACACGAGGGTTTTGCGCGCGAGGCGTAGAATAACCCGGGGATAAAGGGGTATATTATGTCTAGTGGTGAATCGCCGCGACCTCTTTCCTCCTACCTCCCCCCCCCCCCCCCCCCACCGCGCTGCCCTTGTCGTGTCTCTGTTTTCTTTTTCTTACGCCTTTATCTATCTCTCTTTCTCGCAATTCTTAAGGTAGGCCTTGCGACTAATATTCATTTCGCATAAATTTGAGGAATGTGAGAGAGAATTACAAACACTTCTCAATGGTATAAAAATCTGAAAAAATGCATGCAGATTAAAGGCACTGAAAAGGTTAATTTTGTATAATAATAATTCGAAAATATTATTAACAAATTGATGAAAAAAATGGTGGAACATATATTTCGATGACCCAATTTTTTTTTCATGAAACTGATTCCTTCGTTTTTCCGAATACATATGAATTTTTTCAGATTTTAGAGTTCACTTTGAATTTCGTGGGTTTTTTATAGGGAAAATATGTGAAAATTCAATGTGAACTCTAAAATCTGACAAAATTCATACGTATTCGGAAAAACGAAGGAATCATTTTTATGAAAAAAAAACGGGTCATCGAAATATTTGTTACACAATTCTTTTCTTTTTTCATCAATTTGTTAATTACATTTTCGAATTATTATTATCCAAAATTAATCTTTTCAGTACCTTTAATGCGCATGAATTTTTTCAGATTTTTATACCATCGAGAAGTGTTTGCAATTCTCTCTCACATTCCTCGAATTGATGCGAAATGAATATTGGTCGCAAGGACTACCTTAAGTTCACTTTCAATTTAGTTTTTAGTTTTAGGTTTGTCATTTTGTGTGGTACATTTTGTTTATATTTTTCTTTTGGGATGTAAGATTTTTGGTACGATGGCTTAGACGACTTTATCCTAGAGCACAAAATAAATTTATCTCTCTCCCTCTCGTTCTCGCCGTCGCGTTCTCAGTGCGTCTTTCTTTGCAGCGTCGATGTACCCTCGTCGCCGTTCGCGACGCACCGCCGCCATACCCGCGAGCGTTCTCGCATCACGGACGTCGCACGGACCCGTGTACGCCATAGCATTATGCTACACTTAACACTGTCAGCCATCCGTAATAAGGTCCCGGGGAGAAGACAAGCGCGCTGCTCGCGGACGTCCTCGCGTGCCCGTCGTCCACGCCCGGCCGCGAGAGACACACCGCGGTGTGTATCCCGTGGCATTGTGCGCGCGACGACGACGACGACGCTACGCTTCCTCCGTCATCACGTTCCACCGGCGTATATCGCGATACCGCGCTGATAGCCGCGTGCGTTTATGCATAATTATACGCGCACGCGGGGAGGGCAGCAGATTTGTGGTCACGAGGGAGATAATCGCGACGCTAAATTCCACGTGCCCTCCGTGCGCCGTGGGTCCGTCTGTACGTCCGTCCGTGCACGCCGAACCTCGAAATGTCAAGGAGACACTCTCGGTAGTCGGCGCACAAAGACCGGAATTATCTAAAATGGCGGCTTGCTGCACGGAAAGAAAAAAGTGGTTACCCTAACCAATGGCCGCGGTTAAATACGCTCCAAGCGACAAAATTTGTTGGGAGAACCAACTATTGGGTGTCACACCCAATCGGGTGTTTGTGATGTCCAAGTGGTTGGTTGTAACGTCTAAGTGGTTAGTTGTGACACCCAATCGGTTAGTTGTAACACCCAATAGTTGATTCTCTCAACCAATTTTGTCGCTTGGAGCGTATTTAACCACGCGCTTGGCTATGGCAACCAATTATTTCTTTCCGTGTGCGCCGTCGGAGACCCCGGCGAGCACCTCGCGCGCCGCGGGAGGATATCGTCGCTTTGTGCAAACAGCGTGTTAGAGGTGGGGCGAACGGCGAGGCACTTAATTTGCAAATTGACGGTTAGTGAAATCCTTTTTTCTCCTTGAACGCTTGAAAAAGAAGAAAAAAAAAATAACGTGCAGCGATTCTTCGCGGTGCATCTGGCGCAACTCGTCGTGCGCTGATTTTCACTTAGCGTCTCGACGGGTGAAGGAGAAAACTGCGGGTAATATCGAACGTGCGTGATTACACGGTAAGTGTTTATCTTATTAGCGAGGGAAATTATAAAGACCACTGCGGATAATTCTTGATTTTTTTTTTTTTTTTTTTTTTTTTTTCGAGGAAAATTATAAAGACCACTGCGGATAATTCTTGTTTTTTTTTTTGCTCTTTCTCTTTTTTTTTGCAAATCTTCGTTATCGAAGATACACATTTTGCGGACCAACTTCGTCGATAATTGCGCTGCGATTTTCAGCGGAGCAGCAATCGACAACGCAACCTCGACCTCGTCGCGTCCTGCGAGGCCTCGCGGGACAAAATGGCGTTCCGGATATCAGCCGTGTTCCTCGCCGCCGCCGCACAATGGCCGATGTCCTGCGGCAATCACGTTGACTGGATATGCCGGGTGGCGAAGACGACACGGCCATCTTTGAGGATACACGAACGCCCAAGGAACGAAGAGGTGTCCACGGCACCGCGGGTGTGTAACACGATCGAGGGTGGGCCGAGATCAAAACCCTGTATCGTGTTCCTCTCACGGCGATGAGGCAGCGCAGGGCGCTCTTTTTCCGTTCCCCGCAAATGGCCGACCGTGCGGTATTGGTTACAGCCGGACGGTGTACACGCTCGCCGCATGCGGCAGCCATCTTTGCGAGACTTCGCGTGCTTCTCTCGCCGTGGCCTCTTTCGCTCTCGCTTTCCCCTCCGTACCGACCCCTCCCGCATATTACTCCGGACGGACTCGGTTAAGAGCTGTCCGGCTCGTAAGGCTTTCCCCGTTCCGGGAGTCACGGTTTCTCGGACGATGAAGACGATACCCCGACGAGGGGCGGAGCAGCGGCGGCGGCAGCAGCTTCGCAACCCTTCTCGCAGTTGATATTCCCACACCTATAGTATATATATAGACACTCACGTGACTTTCACCTCCTCCCACGGGAACCGGGGAGCGAGGTGCGAGGATCCGGCCGGAAAAGCACCTCGTCCGATAGTTCCTCTTGTCGAGACTGCGTTGCAGACACTTCGCTCGCTCATCCGTAAATTACGAAAATTCGTAAGCCTCTCGAAGCAATAGGCCAGCAACAGAGCTGGGAGAGGAGCGGATCTCGCGAGACGAGACGAGCGAGCGAGAGAGCCCCTTTCGTGGATTCCAGGCACGTCCGCCGACGCCGCCCTGCGAACCACCCCGGTGAGCCTAATTTTAAACTCGACGCCCACGAGAATAATCGCCCGCGGGGTGTATGGTATTTTTAAAATAAACTTCTCAGACTGCACGGACTGATACTTTTACCTGAAGCCGGCTGAAAATGAATGAGGGCTTCCGAGCGTGGCTCCCCCTCTGCCGTCGAACTACCACATGCAACAACGAGCAGGAAAGCTTTTAATTGGAATTATTAAATATCACGAGCGCGGGAGCTTAATAAGTCTCGTGTTTTCCGCGGTGTGCGGCCGTCCACCCGGGGACTGCAGATGTGGCTGTGCGTTTGGAAGGAACTAGAAACGCTGATCGCGGGCTCCGTGAGTCGTGTATGCGTGAGCGTGTAGAGAAACGCGGGCTTCGGCGAAGCTCCGGGGCCAGAAGGGACCCAAAAGAAGCATCGAATTCGACGGGGCACGTTGAGACCACTCGGTTATGATGTATGGCCGTGGCGTGGACGACGTCGGCGAGGCCGAACGCACGATTTTTGAGGCCGCGCGTGCGAGGGAGAGAGCCAGAGAGAGATTCCAGGTCTGCGACCTTCGTGCACCGCGGGAATAGTCTCGAGGAGGATATATGCCGCCCGGTTGTAACTGATGCCGCGTGGCTGTGCTTCTGCTGCTGCGAAAACGCCACGGCCCCGTCGAGAGTCCGCGGGGAGATACGGACGGGGCTCACCGCGGGCGCAGCGTCAGCGGCAAAGGCTGACTAGAAGAGCCCGAGAAAGTACGGCCCGAGAGAGCGAGCGCGGTATCGACGCCCGGGACTTCCTGCGGCGCGCTAGGTCGGATTGAGTATCCCCTCGCAATTTTGAAATAATTCACGAGCCAGGCCAATTCGGACGGAGAAAAATATATTCCTGAAATTGAGCGTGTGCGCTAGGCCCGAGAGTGTTATTACCACGGCCTTCGGGTGGATTTTTTTTCGGCAGTGCGTGCTGAGCTCTGATGAAAGTATCAAGTGGATAGGTGTATCGTTTTTATTTCGAAATAATGCAATTTTGACGCGCGAATCACGAAGAAATGTGGAAATTTTGCAATCTTCGTTGAACGCAAGTCTAGACTTGGCAATTCATTTTGATACTTAATCTTCTTGGCCACGAGGTTTCGTCTCGAAAGACTCGTTATACCGATGCCAATCGGTAGCTAACGACGGAATAAGCCCGCGTTGATCACGTCGCTTTCGCTACGAGCCATTTGAATGCGCCCAAAGTGCGTCACTCGATGCGCGTTGTATATATGAATCTCGTTAAGAAACCGTCTACGGAAATCCTCCCCAATCAAAGAGGCCCATAATTATTTGCGCCAGGCTGGCGTCCGTCTAACAACGCAAAGAAAGACAGCCACGATATTCTCAAAGAGGCGTCTAACGTACAATACCCGACAAACCGCTAATTCGTATGTCTCGTCGTACATTCAGTGGCGAAGATTCTTATCAGCCCGAGATAACCGACGACAACAAGCCAACATTTTCAAGTCGACGGAAACGAACCGTTTATGTATTTTATTTCCCTATCGTGGAATCAGTAATAAGTCCAGTGCCCTCCTGTCTCTCCCAACGAACAAAAAAAAGAAAGAAAGAAAAAAACGGGGGTGAATTCTCCGGTGTTTTTGGCACCGCGCGACGAGCGAGAACGAAAAGGAAAAAAGCCAGACGCACGTGAAGTAAGCAACGAGGCTTTTGGGTTACGTATATTAGAGAAGGAGAGACGATAACGCAGACGAGCCGAGCCTCGGAGGGTAACTGGAGCCGGTCGGCCGTTCGGCTTCGTTCCGTCCTTCTTCCCCGCTGCTGGCCAGTGAAAACGACGTAGAAAACGAGGGGCCCTCGATTCGCCGTCACCGAGGGCACAGACGGCGTAGAGAGCGACCCGACAGATTCGCCCGGGACACGCAAAAGTGAGGAACCAGACCTGACGTGCACGCTGCCGTATACACCTCTCGTTTCTGACCAGACCATATAGCCTCGGCCTCAGCTCCGGTGCCTCCAACATCATCATAATACCCGGGGCCTCCGCGTGCTCGGGCCTCCTGCGTGCTACCCCCACCGCCCCCTCCTCTCCACCTTCGCCGCTCGTTTTTTTCTTTTTTACTTTCATTTCTTTTATTATTTTTTCGTCTCATTTCTCATACTTTTTTCCCTTCATTTTTATACTCTCCTCCTCATTCTTCATCGCTCCCTGAACGGCAGGAGCCTCTGCGCTGAAGTTTCTCGTGGCCGGACCGCGAGGTTCTCGGGTGGCCGGTTAAAAGGCGGATAGAGACGAGGCGAGCGGTAGGTCCGAGGTGAACGAAGGAGAGAGAAAGAGAGCGAAAGAGAGACGGGGGACTCGTGGGGGCACAGAGGCCGGGGCCTGACGAGGAGAGACGCGCTCCACCCCCGTGTCTCGTCGGGGCCTTACTGGCAGCCCGGCAACCGGGCCGAACGGGCGGGCGGGCGCGGTGACGTAGGTGTGAATGTAGTCAAATCACGTCAGGCTCACTTCGAGCTCCGCTCTCGGCCGTCCGGGGCCCGCCGGCTGGCTGGCCGGCTCGCTCGCTCGCTTTGCGTGTATGGCGCACACGAGACGCGAAACTCAAGGAGCGATAGAGTCTCCAGTTGTTAGCGCGGCCGATCTGGCGGGACCGAACGGCGCGTAAGGCCCAATGCGAGGCGAGAGGAGGAGGAGGAGGAAGGAGGTGGCGGGCTCGGCTGAAAGAGAGGAAAAAGTGGGTGCAAGAAAAATAAAACAACGGCGAACGGTTGACGCTTGTCGCGCTGTGGTGTATATACAGGTATACATGTAGACGCCTATATCGCCGCTCTAGACGCGCTCAGGATCATCGGACAATCTCCCTCCACCCCCGCCGCAACCCTCCCCCATTCTCACGGGACAACCTGGGCATATTCTTCGAGAGGGTTCGGGGGCCACGGTTGAGGCGCACACCCCCACACTTCCTGCTGCTCCCCGAGCCCCCTCTGCCCGTTTCTCCGTCTCGCCGTCGTCTGTCCTCGTTTTTCTGCACCTCGCCACGCAGTTAATATCGGGCCGCCTCCTCACCTCTGCACGCTTTTTTTTTGTTTTTTGGTGCTCCCCTCTTCCCACCCCCTTTGTGTACCGGTAGCGTTTACCCAACTGGGTGGAAGGGCGAGCGAGTGCTCGCGAGGCGAGTCGCACCTTCCTGCCTTCCGGCACGAGGACACATACACCGAGGCCCAGAAGCAGCGGCAGCAGCTCTGCCACCTTTTCTTCGACTTCGCACGTCGCCCGTATGCGCGCGAGGCTGGTGTGTCGGTTACCCTCCTCCTGCTTAATTCGACGACCGATAATCTCGCGAGCATCGCGCTCGCCGACGCCTTTGAACGCGCCACCCGGTTGTGTTCCGCATCTGCTACCCTCTCCTCCACCCTTATCCACGGCTTGGCCAGATCTTCTAGGCGAGATAGAGACTAGAGAGCTGTATTCAACGCTGTATAATGATACTGGGGCAGGATGGGGCGACGAAGACGACGAAAAAAAAAAACGTTGCGCCAGCGGGAAAGCCGTGGAGACATGGAACTGGGTGACGTATGGAACTCCGGTGGCTTCGGGTGGCCGCGACGTTGCGACGTACCCGACGTTTTCGGTGAAGGCAGGAAAAAAAATTGTTGGCAATATAAAACGCCTGGAATGATCAAGAAACTGCGTCTCCACTCCGTCTTTTCCGTCTCGCGACAGCGGAGTGGATGCAGATTCTGGCTGGCTAGACGCGAAGTTTCGCCAAACTCGCGTCTTCGTTGCCGGCTGCCAATTCTGGCTGCTTTTTTTTTCTCTTCCTTCTCGCCGACAGCCAGTCCGAAAGTTCCTTCACCCCCAGACTCGGACGACCCACTGACAATTAGTCCGGCATCCCAGACGCAAATATTTTACTTCCCCAAAGTGCGATCCTCTTCTCCAGTGTCTTCACAGCGCGCGTGATCAATACGTCACCTCCGCGGTTCAAGCCCGCACTCCAGTTACTCACATCCCAACGGTACATAGCCGACATCCGGTCGGACTTTCGATCCGTCTTTGACCGGCTTCCCCGAACGCGCCGGACCTCGTGCAGACCCTCGCGGCTCCCATGCCACCCCGACGAGCCAGGCGCAAAACCCTGTGCCCCGGAATAATTCCTACTTCATCCGCGCTTTCACCGAGATCCCGCGGCTGCTGCTGCCCGTATATAGTTTGACGAACGCGCGTAACGAGTCAGCGCGGGATAAAGGGATGATAAAGTATACACGTGCAAAAACCATAGAACTCCCGGCGAGAGAGGGTTGGGCCCCGAGCTCGCGCGCAAGGAGCAAGAACGATGGGAATAAAAAATTCGATGGGCGTGCAGGACGAGGGGGTGGAAGGGAGAGGAGGGGGGACACATAGGAAGGGGCAGGGGGGTCGGGGCTCGAAGTGCCGAAGGGAAGAGGAAAGACGAGAGTCCCTCTCGTTCATGCGGTACAGCTTGCAGTACATATTATACGTATGTACACCATATCGGCTGCATGACGTACAGAGCTCACAAGCTCACGAAGACGGCGAGAGCCGCGGCCGCCGATTGGACGACGTGCACCCTTAGACTTGCACGTGGGCGTGCGCATGTGTACACGCGAGTGAGCCGCACATACCGCGGGCGCGACTCTCCTCTCTCGGTACATACGGGCTGTCACGTGATCGCGGACGCGGCTCCCTCGGTCGACGGGTGTGCATGTGACTGCGTGTGCTTGGGCGCGCGAGAAAAAAAAACGAGGAGGAAGGAGGAGGAAGGAGAGAAGAGAAAAAAGAAGGAAGGGAAAAAAGGGTTACTATGCTCTCGACGGGGCCGCGGGAGGAGGGTGAGAGAGTGAGAGAGAGAGAGACGAGGGCGAAAGAGAGACGAGGGAGTAAGGGAGACTTCCCCCGGAGGGGTGGAAGTCATTCTCTGTTCCTCTTTGCCTTTGTTTACCTTGGGCCGATCATTAAAATGGCCGCCATATCGGTGGCCTCTCATTGGCCGGGGTGCCTCCCTTCTCTCACGGCGCGACCATAGTCGCAACCACCACCACCGTCACCGTCAGTAACAGCCAGCACCCAACCCTCTTCTTCTTCGATAGAACATTCTGCTGCTGCTGCTGCTGCTCCTTATTGTCGGGTGCTCAGGCGTCCCGCACATATGAACGTACGTGTGATGTAGGTACTCTATCTCACCCACTCTTCTCCTTTTTTCTTTTTTTCTTTCTTTATGTCCTTCTCGCTCTCTCCTTTTTTTTTTTGCTTTCCCGCGGTATGATATGTATTACCTATGTCTCGTCGTCTCAATAACGCAGCTTGCAAGCTCTCACGTGTGACACGCAGCCGCGAGATATGGGAACGGCTGTGTGGTTTCTGCATACACGTGAGAGCGGCAGCCGCGCAATGTACCGTGCGGCAATGCAGAGCGCACGAGTACGCATTAGCTCGTTGGTACTATGTACTCGCGTGTGAATGCGCTGCAGCACATCCGCGTCCGTACTCGCGGCTCTCTTGCGAACGCGTCTCGATATTCATTGAAGGAAAAATGAAAATCGTGCCACGCCGCGCGAGAACTCACCGACGTCACGCCAGAATGCGGACTCGAGGGTGCGTTTTACAAGCGTGTGCTGGTTCGGACGAAGAAACGACAGATGCGCGATGGAGTTTTTCATTCTCTTGGCATTTTTTTTGTTTTCTCTTTGTTTTCGTTTTTCCCTTCTCAGGGTTTTTTCAATGATTTCGTTGAGGCGCGAGTGCGCGGTACTTCAGATCCTGTCGTTGGGGACAATTGGGGTTCGTTTTTGCCGACACTTTTGCGGTGATTCATCGTGGAAAAAATGTGTTTAAAAATCATGAGAAAAGTGGTTGTTTGGACTGGTCCCAGGTGACCATGTTGGTTTGCTCGATTGATCAATCATATGGCAACCTATTTGTCAGTCTAAGACCCATCGAATCATGCAATTCTTTGTCTCCCTGCGCACATGCAGATCGGATGGTTCGCTATTATTATTACTGCGTAACCCCAGCAAAATATCATCTTTATTTTGTTATTCTATCCAAACGGTTCAAACCCAGCTGAGCGTCGCGCAAGAATTATAAATTTCTTTTCGCGCTCCGAACAAACACAATGACGCTGTCTCGAAAAAAAAAAAGGAATCGACATTTCTCGGCGTCCCCGTGTGTTTCACACATTCGGACGCCTCGTCGCTTCGCGTCCCGCGATGTCACACATATATCCGCAAGCCCGAGAGATCGTGGCCGGCGGTTGCGGCGGTCGTGTGGGTCGAAAATGAAATCGCGTCGCGGGGCCCCGGCAGCCCGGGGAATCACGTATTCGCCCGGTGGCTCGGGGGGACGCGCGGCGCGTCGGGGGCCTCGGAATAGCCGGGCCCTCGTAACTCCCGAATCGGCCAATCACGCGTAACGACTCACGGGGACCGACAATGAGGCTCCCGTGTGTCTCTCGCCCAACTATACGTCGATCCGACGCGCCGGCTCCTCTCCAAATCCGCGGGCTGAGGAGTCGTCTCCTCTTTCTCGTCCCCTTTGCGTCTCGAATATTCCTTCCCGTCCCTCGGGCCTCCTCTCCTTCGTCGTCGCTGCTGCTGCTGCCGCTGTCGTCGTCGTCGCGCACAGCGCGCGAACCGCATTCCAAAATCTGGAATAAGTCAGGCACCCGGCGGCACTTTATTTGCTCATTTCCCTCCCCGGCCGCGCGACGAGCCAGCCGCGTGGTCCCCGCGCGAGAAGCAGCCGGACCCACCGAAAGGAATCGCGTCCCATGGAGAGCCCGCCGAACGCGCGGACCCGCTTGGCGCGTCTTCCGACTCCAACGGCGAGCGACGCCCGGAGCCCCGAAGACCCCCGCTACCTGTATATACCTCTTATCCTTTTACCTAACCCGCGCGACGCCGATGCCGCCGCCGCCGCCGCCGCCGCGCGCGGCGTTCGGAACCCCACGGACGACGAGACGGACTGTCACCGGTAGTAATACATCGTCGCCTTCTCCTTGGCGCGCGAGCGACAACTGCGAGGAAACGGCGAGAGAAGCCAGGAGGGAGCGTAAGGACGGATCGCCGGACGGACGGACGGACGGACGAGCGACAAGAGACGCGGAGGAGAGTGTGGAGTGTGTGGACCGAACGCGAGACGCAAGGACAGAAGAGGAGGAGGTGGAGGTGGAGGTGAGGGCGAAGGAGAACGAACGACGGACGGGTTCACGCAAACACGTGTTATACGAACAAGAGGATCGAGGAGAGCGGACTCCGGTCAAGGGAGGAGGAAGGAGGGACCCCGGAGCGGTCGACTACTAGATGAGTGCAACAGAGATGACTACGGACGACAACGACGAGACTACGAAAGTCGGCGAAGCAGAGCAATCTTTTCCCTTCCTTTCCGCCTTCTTTTCTCTCTCTCTCTATCTCACTCCGTCTGGCTGGCTGGTTGGATGGTTTGCTGGTTTGCTTGCTACTCCCGATGTTGTGTGTAACGCTGGTCTCTCCATCCTCCCCCTCCACCCGCCCCCCAGTTTCGTGTCGCCAGCGTCGCTTGTTGGCAGGTAGCAAAGCAGCAACCCAGGAATCGAGTGTGTTCGTTTCAACGTTCGATCTTTCTCTCTCTCGGTCTCCCGGTCGGTCGAGGAGCCTTCGTCCCTTTACTTATTCCTGAGATCCTTCGTCTCGCCGCTTTCCTTTTGGTTTTACTAGTATACGGCCGCGATGTGGCAGCTTGTGTGTATGGTATAGTTTCGGTATACAGTGGGCGCAACAGAGCGGACTCGCTGGGACGACCGGGAGCCACGGTGATGCCTTCGGTCTCGCGAGATCGGTAGGCGGAATAGCAGAAGCCGCCGCCGCAGCCGCCGCGAGCGGCCCCCGGCACGATCTTTCGAAGATCCGCGGCAAACCGAGCGGACAACAAACGAGCCGTATTCGCCAAAACCAGCTAACTCGAACCGAACTGAATCGGAGGAATCCGTCTAACCGTCTCTCGTCGGCCTCGTGTATTCCACTCGCGAGCGCCTCGTTGTCGACGCTGTCCGATCGGATGTTCGTGCTACCGGCGCAAGCATAGGTTGAGCGGTCTCCGAGTCAACGATTCGCCACTGGGATATCGCGAGAGGGGCCGACGGGGGGCGCTCCGGGAATGGAGATTCAGAGAACTGTGTCGGTAACTACGGGCAGTCGGGGATACACGGGCAACGCCGTTTGGCTTCAGCGGTTTTATGATTTTTCCTAGAGGTTTGTGAGATGTGAACGTTGAGTCGTAAGCAAACACGTGGAAATTGGGGAAATCGGATGTTTGTGTCATCTGGATATGATGGATCCACGTGAATCAAACGCAAACGACGCTGTTTTGCTTGAACAGTTTTGTCATTTTTCCTAGAGGTTTGTAATACGTGAACTTAGATCCGTAAGCAAACACATGGAAATTAGGGAAACCGAATATTTGTGTCATGTGGAAATGACGGATCCATGGGAATCAAACGCGGACGACGCTGTTTTGCTTGAACAGTTTTATTATTTTTCCTAGAGGTTTGTAATACGTATCGTCGATTCGTAAGCAAACACGTGGAAATGAGGAAAATCAGATATTTGTGTGTCATTTGGAAGTGATGGATCCACAGGGATCCAAATTGGCAATGAGAGGACATGTTAAATACTTTTCATGCGAAAAGGATTGAAACTACACGTCATTCATTGCATCGTATTACAAAGCATTTAATGGTATAACATGATCAGTTGTAAGAGTGTCTGCACTCGTTAACGTATCGGCTTAGAATACTCGTGGATCGCTCTATCGATGGAGGGCCAGTCGCCCTTTGGTGGCATCAGCACGCTAAGACAAAGCTCGCTTCTCTTAGCTAACCACGCTGGTTGAGTCATTCAGTAATCCACCGCGATTGTTTATTCGGCAATAAACAAATGTGCGATAGGGTTCGCCTCGTTCTTAGCAGTCGTTGACAACGTGTTGCCATGCGAGACTTTCGTCGTCCACATTAACTTTTGCCCACGTGACAACCGTTACTCGTTGTTTACGAAAACCCACGAAAGGTTTACATCCGTAAATCATCGAACTGCCGAGAAAAAAAATTTGCTTTGATTGTAAGTCGGTGCCTGACCAAGATTGGTGTACATCATACATCGGCCCAAGAGCCACGGGAACTATTGGAGATTCGGGAAATCTTCGAGATATATACTAATTCGGTCGGCCACGCATTCTTACGGGGCCTTCACCTTTTTATACCATACTGGCATTAAATACGTATTATGAAGCCTACGTTTCCTTTTTTTTCCTCCTCTTCTATATCGAATATAGAAAGAAGAGGAGCCGCGCGCCGTTTCGATTATGTTAATATGCCGTGGGTTTCTAATCAGAATCTAGCCGTACATCATTTCTCGGTTTCCTCTTCTGTTCCCCTCCCCCTCGGCTCCCCGTCCTATACACGCGGCGAGTTCGTCCGCGAGGCCGTTACACGAGAAATTACGAGGATCGTGGAAAAGAGTTATTACTCCCTCGAGTTGAATATCATCGGGCCGAAGGTATAAGAGGTCCTTGATATACCCAGAACTCCATCCCCCGGCGTTACGTGCGCCGACCTAAATTATCGGTGAGCTAATGGAGCTCGGTGAGAGAGAGAGACCGATCGATTGCGTCACTCTTGCGGATTCGTTTAAGGCGGTATAAGCGGCAGTGAACGACCGGTTACGTGTTATCCGCGAGCGGTTTTTCCCTCGACATTCATCGCGGGCACGACAAAGCGAAATGGATTATTTGTGTGTCAACTGATTCGATTTCGGTGTTTACATTTTTATTTTTGTTTTTTTATTTTTATTTTTTTCACCAAAAACGAATTCATCACCCGGCCTCGCGTGGACCATTTTAATTTCCATATTCATTCGCATTACCGCGGCGTCACTCGGCGCAATCCGCGACACACGCGAGGCGACCGCGTTGAAGTATGCAAATCAACGCCAGATCGCTACAAACGAGAATTCCGTGCTTATGCAGTCGACGCTGACAGAGGCGGCGCTCGCTGTGTATATTTTCGGCTCCCAAGCCGCGAATCCGAGATGCCGTGGTTTTCGATAACTTAATTTGCGGCGTCCCCGTTCGCCGCTGCGATTCACAAGGATATCGCGGGTGAGCCGCGGCGGAGCGGAGAGCAAAAATAGATAACATTTTGCGGGAGAATCAATGAAGAGTTATTGACGAGCGACGACACCCGGGGTTATAGATAGAAATTTATCGACCCGCGCAGAAACCGCGCTCGGCCGGGGGGAGCAGAAAAGCCGCGAATTGGAGCAGCTCTTCTGGTGCGCGTGAAAGATTCAAAAGGTCACTCAGCGAGAGGCTAAAGAGGTCCTCTCGCGGTGTCGATGATTCGCCACCGTAGCACGTGCCCCGTGTTCCATCCCACCCCCCTCCCCCCTTCACGTTTACGAATCTCCAAAGGGGGGGGGGGGCGAGAAAAAAAGAAGAACCCGTCGCGAGTTCATGAATATTAATTCGCCTCGTTTAATGATATTCAAATCGTCGAGTGAAAAAAAGAGGAGAAAAAAAAATAACCTGGCCATTTGTTCGCATTACGGCGGAGCCGAAAATCCCTCGAGACGTTCGGGAGAGGACTAGATAATAGATGTACCGACGACGAAAGGGAGAGAATACCGACCGAGTAGGAGTGGTAGTGACACGCTATGCTCTGCCGGCACGAATTCTGCGTGGTCGAAATCGTGCCAGACGCGGCCAAAAAGTCGTATGTGGGAATGCCAAGAGTAAGTAGCAGTGTAGAACGCTGAGGAAAGTAGCAGTTTGGCTCGGGATTATTTGTGGCGTTAAGACGAAAAAAAAGCGTGCGCGTATGGGAAAATATACGCACGTGCGGCGTTCGGCAGTCGCTATTCGCGCGTTTTGATGGTAATTTGGACCGCGTCGGGGAGGCCGAGAAGAAAGCGTCGAGAGCGGCAAAAGCAACCGGGACGAATGCGAGGCGGAGGCCGGAGGAGAGAAGACTAGGAGGTGTGTTTCGACGACTTATACGACGGGCCAGCCGAGGCGCCCCGTACAGAAAACTAAACGGCAATCGGGTTCGCAGTCGAAACGAAACCGAAACGGCCGCGAAATAACAGAGGCAGAGGAGAAGAACCCGGAGCCGAGCTACACGCCGGGTACCTACGATAATCCCGATATTTAAATAACCCGGGGAATCCACGGAACGAGACACGGCCGAACCCCGTCGTTCGGTGGAATCGCGGCGAAAGTACAGGGGGCTGTTTGTGCGGATCGCTGGGAAGCACAGCGATTGGCCAGTCAAGCAGCCGGCTTAATCCCATTCGGATCCTCGTGGACGAGACCAAAGCTGACTCGGCGTTGATCGTGGCGAAACCCAACGAGACCCGAGTCAACGTGGAACGGATGGCGGATAATCTCGATTCTGGTGATCCGAACTGTGAAGGGAATTGGCTGGTCGAAGTTCTGACAGGAATTATCGGCAAATCGAAGAAAGAAAAAAAAAAGATTCGAGTACTTTATCGTCAAAGTCAGCGAATTAATTTCGAGAAAATAGCAAATGCCGGAGGACCTAAATACCTCGGTGGCTGTTTTCAAAATGGCATCTAAAAAAATAAACTGAATCTTAAATTGAGAACAAAAGTTAAAAATAATGAAGTACTGCAAAATCTACGAAGACAGTAAGAGGGGAGGCCGATAATCAGAAGATGAGATAGCAATTGTGCTACGATCGGAAAAACCTTACGTTCCAAAAAAAAAAAAAAAAATACACGGCACTTGGCACACGACATCAAAAAAAGCATTTTAGCCAATCCAAAACGGAAATTATCGGCAAATCGAAAAAAAAAAAATTCGACTACTTTATCGTCAAAGTCAGCGAATTAATTACGAGCAAACAGCAAATATCGGAGGATCTAACTACCGAAATGCCTGTTTTAAAAATGGCACCGAAAAAAATAAACTGAATCTTAAATTGAGAACAAAAGTAATGATAAAGATATTAAAAATAATGAAGTACTGCAGTCTACGAAGTCTGCAAGTCTACGAAGACAATAAGACGGGAGGTCGATAATCAGAAAATGAGATACCAAATATGCTGCGATCGGAAAAACCTTACGTTCAAAAAAAATAATAATGAAGTATTTAAAAGTCAACGAAGACAGTAAGACGGGAGGCCGATAACCAGAAAATCAGATACCAATTGTGCTACGATCGGAAAAACCTTACGTCCCAAAAAAAAAATGCACCGCACTTGGCACACGACACGAAAAAAGCATTTTAGCCAGGCCAAAACGGCCCTCGACACAGATATCATCGTTCGCGTATCGCATGGCCAATAACTGGCCGACTCGCCGAGCGAAACGAGTCTGGGGTCTCCATTGTCGAGGAACAAGAAGAAGACAGAAAGAATTGTTGTGAACCTCCGAAACGCAGTTATTCGCCCGGAGGAAACATCGATGGCCGGCCATTTCCAGTCGTCAAAATATACGTCTGTTGGTCGTGCGGGCTCTCCGAGCGAGAGAGCAGCCCGTGGGTCTCCTCGCGTTGCCTCCGGGGCCCTCTTGGGAGTCAGCCAAGGCCCGTTTATCCATTAACCGAGATTAGAGCGTCCGTAGGACTGGTATATAACACAGCCAAGCTGCTGTGCTCTGCGATTCAGCTTCGCGCACAGTCGGACGGTCCGCCTGGTCATTCTCTCCGATCGGCCGCTATCTCTCCCCCCCCCCCCCCCCCCGTTCTCTCTTTCTCGTTCCTGCAAACGCGAAACGTTTCCGAAGGCAGAGGAGACTCCCAAAAGTGCCCTTAAATACGAAACTTTATTATCGTATACGAAAATGACCGAGGAGAGCTTCGTTCGGGTTATATGCGGCGGGACTCGTGAGAATCCTCAAGGATTTTCGTCGTTTAGCCACCGGACCCTTCGGCCCCGAGGCACGATATGCCCGGTTTCTCGGTCTTAGAGACGCGCCAACGAGAAACTGTATCACCTATACCGATCGCCGGGACCGGCGTTGGATGGTACTGATCCTAGAATTTTTCGTAATTATACGTGAAAGTGACTCGGGCGCACGGAAGAAAGAGAGAGGAAAAAAAAAACAAGGAGATGGAGAGAGGGAATTGTAGTCGCGAAAGGGATATCCACTTCTGTTGGAATGTAGTGTTATTAAATCGTCCGGGAAGGCTGAAACGTGAGCATGACTAATGCGAGTTATTAATCTGAGGCGCGGTCGACGCGATGTCTAAGACTGACGAGCTGATTTCTGAGTGTTTCTTATCGTCTCTCTTTTTCTCTGTCTCTCTGGCTTCGCATATTTACAGCGCGGTTTCCGCTTTCCTGAGACGCGTCATCGCGAAACGTTTATTTTTTTATTCGAATGAGTCTGAGGAGAGGAGAGATGGAACACAAAAGAAGATGGTTCGAGCGGTCGTGTATGACTCAACAGCCAATGAGATATGAAATTATGACCATAATTCAATTGTCAGGGCGATTGGACTTACATTTTTCGACTATGCAAAAAAAGTAGAAAACAAATGCGAGCACCCCATATGGAATTAAAGTATATGCAAAATATATAAAAGATGTATTCTAGATACATAAGATATATTTTGTTCGAAAACTTCTATGTCGGATATATCTCAGGATATATATGATGCTGAAGTTTTCATCGTTGGAATGCAACGAAATTCTGAAACAAAATTATTTCTGATTAACCCAAATGATGAAATTAATAAAAAAATTGCTGTGATGAAAAATCATCATAGCAATTAATCGCTATGATGACTTTTTATACCTGATGTCATAATCTGATGTGATAATTTCGTTGCATTCCAACGAGGCAAACTTCAACATCGCGGATATACACCAAATATACGCGAGGGCAAAATATATCTAAGATATATCCAAAATATATTCAAAATCTATTTTTATTATATTATCATCCGAACAGTTCTATATCTCAGATACATTTTCGTGTATATTTATTTTCCGTGGGGGACTCGACAAGCACCATGAAAATGACTCTTTTCATTAATCGAAAAAAATGATTTCTCCTCGTTATCAATTAATGACTCAGTCGCTGCCAGATCCAAGCCTAGTGCAAAAGTGTTCGCATTCCTTATCGCGCTTCCCGCATCACAACCGCGGTTTCTGTTCTCCAGTGACGTCATCGCAGATGCCTATTTTTTATTTCAATGATTCTCAGGAAAGGCGAGGAGGGGGAGGTCGAGGAGAGGAGGGAGGATGGAATATTAAAGAAGATAGTTCAAGTGTACGTCTATGACTCAACGAGGGCCGGGAGTTGAGGGGGGAGAAAGGGGAAGATGGCGTGATCGGGTTGACTATAATTATCGTAAATGATTGATGTCACTGGTCAGACCGCGGTAAATTCCGTACTAAACGCGAAGGCGCCGAGTATACACGAGTAGACAGCACGCTAGTGCTATATATACCACAGGTATACCTAGGCCGGCGAGGCAAATGAAAAAAAAAGGAAGAAGAAGGAAATAAGCCTACCTGGTGTACGAGCTACGAAAAGAGCCGATGTATCCTGTGCAGCGAGCACACGAGTTGGGACTGCGCGCGTCTTCGGAGCAGCGCCAAACGTATAATTATACACGACTCTCTCGGCGTCTAGGAGCAACAAATTCTTCTCCCGGCTCTCGTGTGTGGCAGCCTCTCGCGGGCGCAGGAGGCAGAACCGTGGAAGAAACGAAAAAGCGTGAGACGACCTCCAAAATATTATGAAATATATCAACGGAACTTGTTCGTTGGACGTTGAAAAAAAAAAAAAGATATCTTGAAGACTGTTGGCATTGTCTCGCGATATTTGCATTTTGCGCGCCCAGGGAAATCGAGAATATCGTGCGTTTAATTCACTTTTAATTGACTCACTTCCGGTTTGTAATTGGGGGTCAACGAACGAGCGATTTTCTCGTGGTGGTTGACTCGAGGGAGGCGATTGTATAATATGAACATTTATCACGCGATATGAGAGTAAAAGTGTGGGCTAAGTAACTTTCGGTTTGAATTCTTCACAGTCATCAATCATTCTGACAAAACAAGCCAAATGATTCAAATTTTGAATCTCTAGGCTCGTTTTCTGGGAAAAATGGAGTCAAAATAATTTTCAATTTTTAATTAAGCTCCCGGAAAAGCCAAATAATTCCGAATCAATCGGCAATTTCAGGCTCCGTCGTTAGATGTGAGAGTAAAAATGTAGTCTAAGTAACTTTCGGTTTGAATTTTTCCCAGTCATCAATCATTCTGAAAAAACAAGCTAAACCATCCAAATTTTGAATCCTTTGGCTTGTTTTCTGAGAAAAGCAGTGGAGTCAAAATAATTTATAATTTTCAATCGAGCTCCCGGAAAAGCCAAATAATTCCGAATCAGTCGGGCGATTTCAGGCTCCGTCGTTAGAGCCGGGAGACCCATTAAAGTCCATTGATTCCCGACACGTACTAAAACACTATTAGTCTAGACCGGTCGCCCCGATCGATTAGCAAACGCGGTAACCAACCGCGATCGTAAACGTTAAGGATCTCGCAATTAAATATCGTTTTGTCGAGCGGTCATTGTGCAGTCAGTAACAATGTATTTATCACGCGTAAACGTTCCATAGCCAAAGTGCATTCAAAATACCGCGTCCAATTCAACTTCTTCCCAGACTTCAATCACCCGCCGACAGAAGCCGCAACGGATCGAAAATCAGTCGTGAATTTTCAGCTTCTGTTCCAACATCAGAAGCCATTTAAGAATGTAGGAGCGCGATGTATTCAATTCGCATAAATTCGAGAAAAGTGCGAGAGAATTGCAAACACTTCTCGATGGTCTGAAAATCTGAAAAAATTCATGCAACTACAGATACTGAAAAAATTGATTTTGCATAATAATAATTCTAAAATATTAACAAATTGATTTAAAATAAATTGTTTAACAAATATTTCGTTGACCCAAGTTTTTTTCTGCACGAAAATGATTCCTTTATTTTTCTGTATACGTATGAATTTTTTCAGATTATTATCTAATCTTTGAAATTTGTACATATTTTCCATACAAAAAAAACATAAATTTCAAACATTAGATAAAAATCTGAAAACATGTATACGTATACAGAAAAATAAAGAAATAATTTGCATGAAAAAAAAATTTGGGTCAACGAAATGTTTGTTAAACAATTTTTTTTTAAATTAATTTGTTAATAACATTTTGGAATTTTTATTATGCAAAATGAATCCTTTCAGTACTTTTAGTGTGCATGAATTTTTTCAGACCATCGAGAAGTGTTTGCAATTCTCTCGCACTTTTCTCGAATTTATGCGAATTGAACACTTCGCGCTCCTACATCCTTAAATCCAACACGTGCTAAAATACTATTAGACCAGACTACCACCCCGATCGATTAGCAAACCCAGCTCGATCGCGCCGTATTAAAGACCTTCTAATTAAATATCGTTTTACCAAGCGCAGTCATTGTGCAGTCAGCGCGGAGGACGATCGACGACGTTACGGCGTTTGCTGTATAAGCCGCGACGTATTAACAGTGCGCAACGATTCTCCACATCCACACGGATGTCAAAGCACACACGTTATGTATACATTTATCCATTTCTTGTGTGTATATTTATATATTTCTATATACACAACACACGTTGTGTGTATATTTATATATTTTTCTATATACACAACACACGTTGCGTGTATATTTATCCATTTCTATATACACAACACACGTTTACTTCGAGCCGTAAAATACTGGAAGGCGCGTAACGACACCGCGCAATTACCTCGCGATACCCACATTTGCTACACACACGACTTGTATAACATTCCGCATCGGAGTATCGGCTGCGGGGAGGCCACATAGCTATAATATTAGAGGCCGCGAAATCGCGCTCTCGACTCGTGCGGCAAAAGCGGGAGCAGCTTGTTGCGTTCCATGCTGGCTTTGCTGGCTGCTGGCTGCGGCCTCTCTCGCTCGCGGGGACTCCATACGCGCTCGCTGATCCGGTCGTTAATTCCGTTCGAATCTCTGGCACCAGCGCTCGCTGCGGCGGTGTAGTAATCGACCGACAAAACGGCCGAGGGACTCATTCACGGGACCCATGTCGCACATTCAGCGAGCGAGCCAGCGAATGGGCTTGTCTCTCTCTCGCGCCTGTGTGAAACTATAACCACGTGCATCACGCCTCCCACTTAATCCGCACCAAGTGGCGCACAATCTTATCTCGGTCAATAAACAAAATATGCCCGCGCGACACTTCCGTCACGAAAATTATTGGCGGTTATGTCTATGAATATAAAGCGCTTCGATTTAATATTTCTGAGGGTTATAAATCGAGAGTCGATAGTCAACGACGGTTTTAGTCATTCGGGCGGCGATAACCGGCCGCGTGGATCGTACCGGTTCATTGAAGACGTGTAAATCGAGGGATTTCTGGGTGAACTGCGGAGGAGAGGCTGACACGTTGGAGGAGTTTGTGGGGTGAGTCGAGAAGAGGACACGTGATTTTTTTTTTCTGAAATTAATGTCCAAACTTTACGAAATCGAGAAAAAAAAAATTTCGATTTCGTAAAGTTTGAAGAGCGTATCCCGTGGGAAATTTCCCGCTGATTCCGAAAAGCACCGTTGTTTGCCCGAAAAACTTAAAATTCGATGAGAAAAAGGCAAAACAATATTTTTCATTTTTTTCGAAATTTCGTCACTTTGCTAAAATCGAGGTTACATTTTTTTCGTTCGACCAAACGTGGGTTCTCTTTTTGCGTTCGAGAGAAAACTCTGTAACGAAGAGAATGCCGCAAAGCGGAACGCGATATCTTGATTTCTGAATTTTTTATAGGATGTTAAAGTCAGACCCTCAAAAATCGCAAATTTTTAGAATCGTTTTTTTGTAATTTTTGGTGGTCTGAATTTAAAATTCTGTAAAAAATTAAAAAATCAAGATATCGAAATCCGCCTTGCGGCATTCTCTTCGTTGTAGAGTTTTCTCTCGAACGCAAAAAGAAAACCCAGATTTGCTCGATCGAAAAAAAAGTAACCTCGATTTTAGCGAAGTGACGAAATTTAATAAAAAGTGAAAAATCATTTTTTGCCTTTTTCTCGTCGAATTTTCTCTTTTTCGGGCAAACAACGATATTTTTCACAATCAGCGGGAAATTTCCCATCGGACAGGCTTTTCAAACTTTGCGAAATCCAAAATATTTTTTTCTCTTAAAACCCAACTCAACTTCCGGCTCAAAAATTCTGTAAAAAATTTCAGATCCATCCTTCCTGGTCCCTCGAGCCAGAATCTCCCACCCGGAATCGCTCCGCAGCCACAGCGATCGCAACGCCGTCGGATCACCACCGCAGTGCCAATAATACGCGGACCGACGGTGTCGAAACGATCGGCGCGAGACATCGAGCGAGATCTTCAGCGCGATCACCGTGGACTCCTCGGGACTCGTCCTCTCCCTCGTCGTCGTCCTGTATCTTCGAATCTCAATCGCCGCCGAGGCCTCCAGCGGAGCGATTTCGAAATCCGCGACGCGACTCCTCGCTCGCGTGGCCTGAAAACTATGTCTTTGTGGCATCGACGAGGCGAAACAAAGCGACAATCCTGATGCGCGGGGAGGCCACGAGGGCGAAATTAACGGCACGATGTTACCGGAGCCGCCGTTGAGAAACGAGACTGCGCGCTCGGAGAGCGGACAGAGGCCAACCGAGATCTGCATTCTAGATTCGATTGCCGATCGCGAACCGATCATTATCGAACGGTATCTCTGCCTCGTGTAGCCGCTTTGCCGCCGCCGCCGCCGTCGCTGCTTCTGGCTAGTTTCGCCGATCGCATAATCGACCGAGCACAGTTATTTTCCCATGACGACAACTTCTTTGAGACGAATGACGATTACCGCGACGGGGGGATGATTGCCGTGATGACGATGATGACGGTGATGGCGATGATAATGGCCGCATAACGCGCCGCTAAATCGTCACGACGATGTCGTCATGCTTATCGAGCACGCACGCTTTTGCTCCACATTCGCGGCCGATTTTTGTAATTGAAATTGTCGCTGATGAGGGATCGAATGTCGTACGGGGTGGCTGGAGGTGCATTAGAGGCCACTCTACGAGAGTCCATCGATCCACGCTCGTTTCCTCGTGGGACATAACCGGAGATCTTATGGCGCGAGTTACGAAGACGATGACGCCTTTTATAGCTTCGGGTGGGCTTGAAATAAACCCTGGGATTCATGACTCGGGTTCTTGAGTAATTGCAATTTGATCACGGAGACGTTAAATCGGAATAGTTTGCGGGCTCCTCGTGATAGTCAAATCGGTGCTCGATATTATTATTCATTGGTACGAGAATATTAAGTCGCTAATAATAATATTCGATGCTCGGTTTTTGGTCTTTTTGCACGAAGCACTTGTGATGTTGTATCGAAATTGTTTTTAGGAATGAAAATCAATCACGTTTTCCCGGGTTAAGAAATTATTTACATTTCTGAATGGGATAAAAATCTGAAAAAAATCAATCACGTTGAAGGTACCGAAAAGACTGATTTTGCATAATAATAATTCCAAAATGTTATTAACAAATAAATCTAAAAATTAATTGTTCAACAATTTACCCGGTAACCCAACTTTTTTTCTGATGAAAATTATTCATTCATTTTTCTGAATATGTATGAATTTTTTCAGAATTTTGTTTAATTTTTTTAAATTGCGGGTTTTCAAGAAAAATTAGGAGCGAAAACAGCATTTAAAAAAATGTAGACAAAATTCTGAAAAAATGTATACGTATTCAGAAAAACGAATGAATAATTTTCATCACAAGAAAAAAAATTGTTGAACAATTCATTTTTTCATTCATTGATTAATAACATTTCAAAATTATTATTATGCAAAATAAATCTTTTCAGCACCTTCAACATGCTTAATTTTGTTCAGATTTTTATCCCATCGATAAGTGTTCGTAATACCTTAACGCCACATTTTTTCACAATTCACGACGATATTAATTTTTGTTTAATATTTTCCACCAACAACTCGCGATATTATTTTTTTTAACCTCATCGTTCAATCATTTTTTATTTTTATTTATTTTACAAATCCACCGCGTTTACCTCGTTTAATTTTTTCACCCCCCGACAAAAGTGAACGTAAACGAAAATTCCGTAACGATCGGGCCAGTTAGATCGATGCAATCTGAACAATTTGCGAATTTCTCTCCCGGTCGAAATGCCCGAGAGGAAGAAAGCTGCGGATATTGCCCGGTTGGAACCGATACAATATCGTGGAAACTCTTTCACCGAGGCCAGCGCGCTCGGCGTCGATTATATAGCGCGGGGGGGTTTGTGTATCGAGAGAGGCTGCGCCTCTCTCAGTCCCGTCCGAGACTTCGATTTCCTTTCTCGTGGCGCATACCACACGGTTCGTAATGCTTTATATACCGCTGTACATACTTCCCCATTCAATTCGCTCGCGTAGTTCGTGCCTCTCGCGCGCCGCGAATAGATCCCACCGCAACGGTTTCCTACACACAACTAAATCTGTATATAGGCAGCTCGTACAGCGTACAGACGTCCAATACACAAACCGGCGGAGCATTGAAACAGAGAGACCGGAGAGTTACGTGCCGGAGTCGCTGATTATTCCCTCATAGAAAATTCATCGAGAGGACTAATTGCGACTAATGGCCGCTTCCATAAGATCGGCCCCGAGGTCAACTGCCGCTGGAGCGAGAATCGCTGCCCTGTCGGCGGCCAAACGAATCAGCCGGAATTAGAATGAGGAGGAAAAAAAAAACGCCGCCTCGCTCTCGGAGTCTTTTTGCTTGCGGTGCAGTTTGCGCACCGAGGAGACCGGGGCGGATTGAGATAAGTGCAGCGATCACCGGCTGTTCGCGATACTGATTGGCGTACAACGATTTTCTCATTAGCGATATTTCGTCAGGGGGGCTGAAATAAACCGGCAACAAAAATTCGCGTTTTCTGCCACGAGGCGAAAATAGGCAGGTTGAGTACGGTTGATACGTTTATTCTGGAAATTCGGGAGGTAATTCGCGAAACTGTCGCGAGGATGCGAAATGAGAATTGCGGGCGAAAAATCGGTATTTCTGGGTCTCGTGTCGACAGGGAAACAATTAGCGGATTAATTCGACTACAGGGAGTCGAACGATCATTGAGTATGGAATATATTTCACCACTTTCAGCTAAATCTACCCCAAGGAAATTAAGCCCTATAAATTTCTTGTTGGCCGACCAGATAAGAACCAGTAAAATCTCGCATCTGGTGTACCAACTATTTTTAAAAAATCATCTCTGTCCGAATTGCCAATAAATTTGCAAAAAAAAAGGTATCCAACCAGCTCCGATCTCCGGTTTCACGTGCATTCATAAATGCATCCATACATCTCGGAGCAAAGATCATTCTGTGCTGCATAAACGAGGCAAATCAATTAGCAGGCAGATTCGATTACTGGAAGCCGAACATTCATTGTCGAATTTCAAACATTTTAACATTTCCATCCAAATCAACTCCAAGTAATTAATCCTTGTACTTACTACTTACCCTGTCAATTACTGATTAATTAACCAAATCAAAACCAACAAAATCTCATTATCAGTATCACCAATTTAAAAAAAAAATGTACTCCTGATCAAACTACAGATTAAAAAAAAATGCATTCAACTAACCCCGGTTTCCGGCCACACATGTGCACCACAAATGCATTCATACATGTCGCAGCAAAGAAAATCCTGTACCCCATAAGCGAGGCAAATCAATTCCCATGAACTGGAAGTCGAACATTCATTATTGAATAATAAATATTTTAACACTTCCATATCCAAATCAACCCCAAATAATTAATCTCTTTCAATCACTAATTAATTAACCAAAATCAAAATCAACAAAATCTCACTATCAGTGTTTCACCAACTTAAAAAAAAATGACCTCTGATCAGCCTACAAATCCCCCAAAAAAATGCATCCAACTAACCCCGGTCTCCAACTCCACGTGCGCACCATAAATGCATTCATACATCTCCCAGCAAAGACGATCCTGTACCGCATAAACGAGTCAGTATTATCGGTCATGGTTGGGAGGATCGAAAGGAAAGGGGGATGAAGGTGGTGGTGGAGGGCGGAGGGGGGGGGGGCTACAGATGAGAGAAAACTTGGCATCGGTATAGCCCGGCCGAGTGACCGCGGGGAGGACGGAGGCCGCGGTGGGAATGGCGAGACGATCGTAGAGACGAAGACGGAGGAATATAAAGAAGAAACGACGTGTCGTCGGGCATTACTCTTGTTACCGTAGTATTGCAATGTCGTGACTACAATGCAAGAGACGCTCGCGCGAGAGTAAAAGGGGCACACAAGAGCGCGGCTCGCTGCTCCCGCTGCCAATCGGGCAGATTCAGACAGTTCCTGGTAACTTTCTCCTTGCTCGCCGCCACCGCCGCCGCCGCCGCATTGCCGAGGAGAAGCGAAACTCGGCCACGGCGCCCCGAGAGTCATGATCTCTTATGTAGATCCCCGCGCGCGCGGCTGTGTTAAGCCATACACCGCGCGCGCGGTACACAAACGTCGTACATACGAGACCCCGCACTACTGTGTGCGGGCGGGCATAGGATGAATGTAATACGTTTAGTCGTTTGCCTTCCGTGCGCGACTCCCGCGCCCACCCCCCCGGACCCCTCGGGTCACTTCTTCGATGACCCCCCCAGCCGCCCCCCGCGCGGACTCTCAGCCCGCGCTTTCTATATTTTTCGATTGTTGCCCGGATCTTCGAAATGGGCCTGAAAAATCGGCGGCCGGTGTGGGAATGATGAGATATTTTTTTATGTGTTTTTTTGGAGGGTTAGCATTTTTTTTATTGATTTTGGGATGGGGAGTGAAATGGGAAATCGTTAAGAATTTTGGCCGGCTGATAAATTAGTGCATCACGAAATTTTGGATTCTATATTTTTTTATTGGTTGCCCGGATCTTCGAAACGCGATGCGCGGGCGGCCTGAAAAATCGGCGGTTGATGTGGTAATAATTAAATATTTTTAATGTGCTTTTTTGGAGGGCTAGCATTTTTTAATGTATTTTGAGATAGGGAGTGAAATACGAAATCGTTAAGAATTTTTGGCGGGCTGACAAATTATTTCATCACGAAATTTTGGATTCTACGGAAACGATTTTTCGCTGTGGTATTTTTTTCCTTAGGCAAAAAATGCAATTTTAATTCTTTTTTGTCTAGAGATGTGGAATAAAATTAAGTCGTTGCTGGAAAATTATCGCGTTTCAAAAATCTGGATTCTGGGTATAAAGCGATTTTTTTTTCTTTACGCTGGAAATACATTTCGATGGTCCAATAGGCAGTGATTTATCGCCGAAGGTTATGGGCGTGAAAAAAACATCTGTCGAACGAGATTCTACCTGTTTCCGCATAAATTTGATCCGCCGAGTAGATAACCCCAAATTTTTCCTTTCTTTTTTTTCTCTCAACACGACCGCGCTGTAAAACATGATTGTCGGAATCTATCGGGCGACGATCGAAGGATTTTCCGCCGATGTGTCGGACGTTCGGAAACAGGCGCGAATATAATTGAGTCGCCCGGACATTTTTCTATACGAGTTATATCGATCATCGAGATATATCGATCGTCAAAATCGTCAGCTCGTTGTTGTCTCCGTTGCCGAGAAAATTCCACCCGCGGAGATGTTGCGAAATTTATTTCACATTGCGCAAGACACGTCTAACTGAAATTCGGTGCGCCCGCGCGCAAAGAGAAAACCTGCATCTCCGCTTCGGGTTCGCGGTATTTATTGGCCGCTCTCGTTGAGAAAGGCGAACTCCAGTCCGGATCGCCGCGCGCAACCGGCAACAAAGCCCCGACGACGAAAATATAATCACGTTCTTGAACTATCGGCGGAGAATGGGGAAGCAATTTGGTCGCGCGTCGTCTAGTCTCGATTTCCATGCCGATAAATTTTCGGCGACGACTCGCGCGACTCGCGTGTGTCACGAGCTGCAATGATCCTCGGCGAGCGCACGACGACCAGTGAATCTATCGTTATTGTTCAGCTGCTATTGTGGTGTACATACTAAATACGGGGGATATCGGGGTAAAACGGGCTACCTCTTTTTTTCGATTATTGATTTTTAAAAACCGAGGTAAAATGGGTTACCTCATTTTTATTAGTAATTAAAAAAACCGAGGTAAAATGGGTTACCTGTTCTTTTTATTACTAATCAAAAACCGGGGTAAGACGGGCTACCTACGAAAAAAAAATCTTCTCAAATAAAAATTCATCACTTCACCGTGATCCTGGATGTTTCAGTCTGCGCTGTATTCCTTGGACTTCAGTTTTCGCTTAGGTAGCCCGTTATGCCCAATTTATTATTATTATTATTATTATTATTATTATTATTATTTTTTTTTTTTTTTTCCATGACGCTCAAGATCGACGATTTCTCAATGAAATCGAGCTTTTAGGTCAAAAGCAGTGCATATACAGTTTGGGTACTGTGACAAAACCATTTTTCGTTTAGGTAGCCCATTTTACCCCATAATTTTTTTTACAACGCTTAAGATCAACAATTGAAATCACCTTTTTGGGTTAAAAAAACCATAAATATTCACTGTGGGTACCGTAATAAAATCATTTTTGGCTCAGGTAGTCCATTTTACCCCATAATTATTTTTTACGACGCTCAACATCAACGATCGAAATCGAGTTTTTGGATTAAAAAAAAAACTAAATATTCACTGTGGGTACCGTGATAAAACCATTTTTCTCTTAGGCAGTCCATTTTGCCCCAGACGATGTTTTTTTGTCTCTCAAGATCAACGATCGAAATCGAGTTTTTGGATTAAAAAAACAGTAAAAATTCACTATAGGTACCGTGATAAAGTCATTTTTCTCTTACGTAGTCCATTTTACCCCATAATTATTTTTATGTCGCTCAACATCAAGGACTGAAATCGCGTATTTGAGTTTAAAAAAATAGTAAAAATTCACTATAAGTACCGTGATAGAGTAATTTTTCTCTCAGGCAGTCCATCTTACCCCATCCCCCAAATTTCGCTTCACGTAACCCGAAACTCCACTGCCATATTCCGCGCACAATGCGACGCGTACACAACTGTGTCGCAGCCGCGTTGAATTGCCACCAGAACTGGCTCACGTTATGTACGAAGTGTGACACACATCAGCTCAGTATACGTACAACCCGAGCGAGATGATCGTAGCGATCTCGAGATCGGCCGGGAGACATCGCGTCGGGCATGTGGCGAAGGCGACGAGAGGCTGTGTTATTACGACGCCTGCTAAATGAAATTACTACGTGCGCGCGGTGAGTCGCGGCGCATAGCGCGTGAGTCACTTCCCATTGACAATAACGACGCGCGGCCGCGGCTCACAATCGACCGCCACCCGCGCGCGCGGTAGCCGCAGTCGCGCAGCTTTGGTGAACGTTAACTAGACGACGAGCTCTACGTGCGCCACTCTCGGCTCGGCCGTCGTGAAACTGACCGGATTACAGCGGATCCAACGAGGGACGATCGTGACAACGCGATCGGCTTCACCGCGAGGACTCTCGCGGCTCGGATCCGCTCCTCGTGTCCACCGCCGAGAGTGAGAGTTTGACCTCTTCCTCCGTGTGTTGCGCAAAGGCCTTGTTAACGGCGCAGATAGCGAGGATTCGTAACACATCGTATATGGAGGCGCGGCGCGCGGCCGCGACGAAAGAATCTCTCGACGCCACTCGGACTCGCGAGCTCGGCGATTGTTGGGATTTTTTTTTTCCTTTTTTTGTTGTTGTCGGTGTTGCAGTTCCACCTACGTTTCTACTTTGTTTCATAAGCAGGAGGCGTAATCATAATCGTGCCGCGAAGAGAATGTGCGCGGTTGGTTGAAGTTGATTTATTTATTAATTTGTTGTTTGGTGGTAATTGTGGGTCCTTTTTGGTCATCAGTTTTTTTTTTCTTTTTTTTTCCGAAATCTTAATTAGAGGTGAGAAGAGAATATCGTGGAGGTCGAGAGCTCGGCGATTGTTGGGTTTTTTTCCTTTTTTTTTGTTGTTTTTTTGTTGTCTGCTTTGCAGTCCCACCTACGTTTCTACTTTGTTTCATAAGCAGGAGGCGTAATCATAATCGCGCCGCGAAGTGAATGTGCGCGGTTGGTTGAAATTGATTTATTTATTAATTTGTTGTTTGGTGGTAATTGTGGTTCCTTTTGGTCATCAGTTTTGATCTTAGAAATTTTTTTTTTTCGTTCGAAATATTAATTAGGGGTGAAGGGAGAATATCGAGGAGGTCGACAGAGCTCGGCGATTGTTGGGATTTTTTTTTTTTTCGTTTTGCAGTCCCACCTACGTTTCTACTTTGTTTCATAAGCAGGAGGCGTAATCATAATCGTGCCGCGAAGTGAATGTGCGCGGTTGGTTGAAATTGATTTATTTATTAATTTGTTGTTTGTTTATAATTGTGGTTCCTTTTTGGTCATTAGTTTTGATCTTTGGCAATTTTTTTTTTTTTTTTTCTCGAAATCTTAATTAAAGGTGAGGCGATAATATCGAGGAGGTCGAGAGCTGAGCTCGGCGATTGCTGGACTGTTCTTGCCTTTGTCATATCGCAGTCCCACCTTCGTTTCTACTTTGTTTCGTAAGCACGAGTCATAATCATAACTGTACCGCGAAGTGAATGTGCGGTTGTTTGAAATTTATGGCTTATTATTACTTTTTGTGCTAATTATTATACTTATTTTTAAGCCAGTGGACGATTTCTTGTGAAATTGTCAATCGGCAAAAAAATGCATAAATTCAATTTTAGCATTTTTAGGGTGAGGCCTGTTTTACGTATTATGACGAAAAAAAAATTCTTCTCCAATACCAAGTGAAAAAAAAATTGTTTAAAGTCTACATAAAAAATAGACGAGACCATAAATAAAACCAAAAAATATTTCTAAAAAAAAACCAATACCAAAACTTCTCCAATACCAAGTGAATTTTTTTTTTCAAAGTCTACATAAAAAATAGACGGGACCATAAATAAGACCAAAAAAATATTTCTAAAAAAACTAAAAAATATTTCAGTAAAATCATGGACGTCTCGCACATGATTTCACTGAAATATTCGTATAGCAAAAAAAAACAATAACACCGACAGACGGTGCGTGATAAAAAAATAAACGATTGAGCCGCTTACGAGGATCGAAGAACGCGCGAGTTCTCCGTAATAGCCTCGCGAGTACATTTTTATTACCCTCATATTCACGGCATCATCGCGACGACACGGGCTAGACGAATATAATTATAACGTCCGAAAAGAAGAGGCTGACGATTCCCGGCTCTCTTCGCTCGTCGCGAGCGCGCGAGTTGTTTGATATTTGACGATCGAACGAGCGCGCAGAATCACCGGATGAAGTGCTTCTCTCTACAATGTGCGAGAGAGCCGAGCCGAAGCTCTCTTCACGTTCCATAAAGTTATTGGCGTTATTTCACAGTGCAACAACATCGCGCACATCTCATCCACGCCGCGCCGATGTGGGAGAAAAAACGGCCGAGGGAGTCGGGCGGCCGCGTATGGCGAACGTGCGAGTGAGCAGCAGCAGCGACTCGCATATACCATGAGCCATCGGCAGCAGCGGCAACCGGTCTTCACGGGGTTAAGTCGTAAACGTCCGGATGCAAACTCTTCATCGTTCGAGATGTGCCCGCTGTATACTGGTGCACGTAAAGTCGATTGAATGTTCCGCTCACGCGTCATGCAAAAGGTGCAATAGCGTGTGAGCGTGTTGCGCGAGCCTCCGTATATTCCCCTCGATAAGACGAGAGGGAAGGAAGGGAAAAAAAATCCAAGTGGCGATGGTGAGAAAATCGTGGAGAATTATGGAGGAGGCGCCGCGAATCGAACGCCAATGCCGTAAAACTGCGGCATGGAAATCGTCACTTGGAAATCGTGGCCAGGGATTCGATAAAAAAAAACAATTGTGATTGAAGTATTCATCAGAATTTAGTTTACTAAATTAGATATTGAGGAGATAAGATTTGGATCCATTTTTATCATTTTTTTCCTGCAGCTAAGGAGGGAGACTCGCGTCACATGTGAGTCTCGAGGGAAAATTCGAACCCTTCTCGATGAGATAATAATCTGAAAAAAATCAAGCGTGCAGAAGGTACTGAAAAGATTGATTTTGTATAATAAGAATTCCAAAATGTTATTAACAGATTAGTGAAAAAATGAATTGTTCAACAATTTACCCGGCAACCCAACTTTTTTTTCTGATGAAAATTATCCATTCATTTTTCTGAATGCGTATGAATTTTTTTAGATTTTTGTCTAATTTTTTTAAATTGCATTTTTTTAAGCAAAATGGGTGGCAAAAACCGCAGTTAAAAAAAATTAGACAAAATTCTGAAAAAATTCATACGTATTCAGAAAAATGAATGAATATTTTTCATCAGAAAAAAAAGTTCGGTTGCCGGGTAAATTGTTGAACAATTCATCTTTTCACTAATTTGTTAGTGACATTTTGGAATTATTATTATACAAAATAAATCTTTTCAGGACCTTCTATATGCTTGATTTTTTTCAGATTATTATCTGATGGAGATGGGTTCGAAATTTCCCTCGAAACTCATATGTGACGAACTGTACCGAGACTACCTCCCTAATTACCAGTCAGAAAAAAAATTGTGACCGGATGCAATGCTTAGAATTTTTATTTTATTTCAACTACGAAAAAAATCGTTCAATCAACGAAACATCGAGGAAACTTTTCGTGTCGTAAAAAAAAGTCGACTTCCTGAATTTCCCGAAATTATTTGACTACCAAATCGAGTTCAGAAAATGCGTTTTCTCGGTCCAAGTCGCTTCAACCGAGATCCGAGTGTTCGTCGCGCATATCTAGATGCGATATCTTGACCCTGGTTGCCGATTGCCGACATCGCCGTGCGGGACGTCGCTCGAGTTTCTTCGTCGAATTCAAAGTGTTGTGTCGAGACGGCGGCCGCGGTCGCCAACGCCCATTTGCCTATTAAATCGTATGGCTACACATAAAGGATTATGCGAGTCGAGCCTGTGAATCGCTCTCGATGCATATAATACACGTCGATCGAGCGTTGCACACGAGGAGAGGCTGAGCCGCTTATGCATGATCGTCTAGAAAATCTGGGCCAACGACTAAGCATAAACGCGAGGTTTCCGTCCCGCGCGCGCGGGACTCTCGCGATGCCGATAAATCGTGGCATTATCGATATATCGTCGTGTCGGGCGCGGGGGAGAAAGTGCGCGCTATATATCCGAGGGAACTCATGGTCGGCTAGCATACTTAATAATACCCGCTGTATACTGCGTACAGGGTGATTCAGGACGATTAATGATTTTTTTTTTTAATTTTCTCAGCGATTAATCATTGTCATCGCTAAATTACTCAACAATTTTTGTTACTGAAGAATTTTTCTTACTGAACAATTTTTCTTACTGAACAATTTTTCTTACTCCACAATTTTTCTTACTGAAGAATTTTTCTTGCTCAATAATTTTTCTTACGCCACAATTTTTCTTACTCAACAATTTTTCTTGCTCAACAATTTTTCTTATTCAACAATTTTTCTTGCTCAACCATTTTTCTTACTAGACAATTTTTCTCACTCGACAATTTTTCTTACTCAATAATTTTTCTTACTCAACAGTTTCTTCATAATAATCATAATAAATGTCTGTGAATGAGTCAATCAGGACGTCTCAGGTCGTCTAGAGTTCCAAAATGACTCCGGTGAAAAATCGGTAGCGTTGCATACGGCCCAAGTCAGGAACTGTCGAGGCCCTGGCGGGGCCAATGCGGCCCTAATTAGGGCCCGACTAATTTCCGACTTGCGTCTCATTTAACGCCACAGATTTTCCACCGCGGAAATCTATCCCTCTGATTGGCATATCGAAGTGATTCATAAAGTTAAAAATAATTAGAGAGAATTTATTTAAATATTTGCTTAGTAACTTTAATGAGAATTTTAATTAAATTTAATAAAAAAATTAACAGATAATTCTGAATCACCCTGTATAGGTGTGTGTGTGGGATCCAGTGGGTATTGCAGCCAGAGCCAGAGTCAGCCCGGCCCACCGGATCTACATGGAGTTCGAAGACAACTGGCGAGGAATCTCGCGAGCGAGCGAGCATTAACCATAAGAACGAGCGGACACCGCGGCAGGCTAATTAAGGCCGAGGCTCCTGCGTGCCACGGCTCTACCTATAACTGCGCCCCCCTCGCGCCCCTCTCGATGTCTCGATGAGCGCATGGATATTATATCCATTCACGTATATGCGGCTGCCGTGGCTGCTGCTGCTGCTGCTGCTGCTGCCACTCTGCACGCATGCACGCACGCACTCTTAGGTAACGCGGTCCTCGCCCGATAGCCGTATATGAGTATTATTATGCTACGGTAAAAGCCGCATGCGTAATAAGGGTTGTACGATATATGTGTCAACTGGCCGAGCGCAGCTTCGCTATTTTTAGTAGGCTGTGCTTGGATTTGTAATTGCACTTCGGGCATCATATTCGAGTAATTAATTTATTTTTAATGAGTTGATGCAAAAAAACATCGAGAATTTTTTTTTTCTTTTTTATTCATGGAAATTATTGCGTTTAGAAAAAACTAATTACGAATTTGTTGCGTACGAGCAAAAATACATCGAAACAGAATGATTAAAAAAATAGTATATTAGCACTTTTTTCGAAATTTCGACACTTCAGTAAAATCGTGGTTACTTCTTTTTGGATCGATCGAAACTGGATTTTCCGCCTTTCTTCCTTCTTCGATGTTTCCAAAGATTGAAAAAAATCCCATACTTATTTTTTCCGTGCAGGATAGCGCGAAAACCCCAAACATCTATAAAAAAAAAAAAATTCCTCACTCCCAAATATCTATAAAAAAAAATTTATTTCCTTTGAAAAAAAAATAAAAATAAAAAACGATAAATCATTTATCGCAAAAATACATCGAAATAGACCTTTAAAAAAAACGAGTTTTCGACCATTTCCGAAATTTCTTCACTTCCCTAAAATCTAGGTTACTTCTTCTTGCACCGATCGAAACTGAATTTTCCGCCTTTCTTCCCTCGAAGTTCCCAAACCTTAAAAAAAAATCTCACATTCATTTTTTTCGCGCTATCCGAGCAGGTTTCACACTCCCAAACATCTCTAAAAAAAAAAAAAAAGAAAATCCCTTTGAAAAAAACGATAAATCATTTATCGTTCCCAACAGCGTCCCCACTTACGTCACGTCGAAGTGTCTGGTTTCCCGGGGTGATAACATTCTCCCGTTTACTCACCACGCGTTCTTCCCAATCTTCGCGCCAACCTATATACATACATATTTTTTTTATTTTTTTTTATTCTCTTTATCGTCTTTTCCGTTCATTCCGCGGGTGTATCGACGATTAATCATTCCCGTCGCTCGCTCCGCACGAAAAGTGTGTGGCGCGTCCCCCGGGGGAGAAGTTTAACACTCGATTCCGGCGCTACGCTCACGAGTGGCCAGATATATATTTTACGCAATCACGAAAAAAATTCTTTCGAGTTGACGCGCGCGGGGCGCGCATTCACCGCGCTTGTCGCATTGACGCGAGCGGCCTCCTCACGCGCTCGGTTATGATTTATCGTGGCTTTATTAAAAGCAGCCGCACGCGGGACCCGCGATAGTTCCGGCCGGGGAGAAGCAGAGAGAGACGGACGGATTTTTCCTCGTTTTTTTTTTTTTTTTTTATGAATATTTGACACTCGCGAGAAGCCATCATTCTTCGGGCCGAGCGCCCAAAACGCTTTCACAGCGGCTCCGCCACCATCACCACCGGTCGCAGTCACCCTATCCGCGCGAACCGCGCGCCGTGCGTGACTAATGATCATTCTGTCTCGGGCGCTCGATATTCCACGCGCCCGGCGCTCCGCGTAACCGCGAGATAAACATGTGTCAAGAAAACTCGAGGAGAGAGAAAAAAAAAAAGACATGGAGGAACAACGTGTCGACGAGAGATTCTCGTGTCTCCCCGTGAGCGCGAGCTGGGTGACTGTATTTAGAATCGCCGCTTTGGAAATTCCAATTTACGCGCGCCGCGATCGAGACGCCCCCTTCCGGGTCCGCGAGAGGCGGAATTTTTTAGTAAGCAACAGATTTTTTTGGTGGGGAAAAATTGTTCGGGGTCTATTTTTGTTGGGTGGTCATTACGTAAAAATCGTTTTTATTTTGGGATTAATTAATTAATTTTGGGATTTTATAATTAATTTTGGGATTTTATAATTAATTTTGGGATTTTACAATTAATTTTGGGATTTTACAATTAATTTTGAGATTTTACAATTAATTTTGGGATTTTACAATTAATTTTGGGATTAATTATGGAAAATCTTGAACACCGCAAATATATCACATTTATTCAGTTATTTTCATTTCTCTGAAGCTGTGATCACGATTTTTATGAATTGTGCAAAATTTATTCGTGTCACTTATAATTTCGTTAGGAATTCTATTTTTGTTTTTTTTTTTCCTAATTAAGGAAAATCTTAGACACCAAATATATCATATGTAATCAATTATTTGCATTTCTTGAAAGCTGTGATCATGATTTTTACGAAAAATTAATTCGTGTCACGAATAATTCCGTGACTAAAAATTCGTCGCACGAACCACAAGAGTTTCGAATTAATTTCGTGCCCCATGTGGAAACCAAAATCTTAATTAGTTCAATCAACCTCAAACCTCCAACTCGCGTGACGACCACGATTACGATTTTTACGAAGCATCGAATTAAAAACATATCACGAATAATTTTCATACCGAAAATTCGTCTCCCGAATTTCGACTCCCAAACGAATCCCGCGCTCCTCACATCGTAATCAAAATCTTAATTAGTTCCCGCGACGAAACTCAAACTTCCCACCCGGCGTCTCAATCCGCGTGCCCGAAAATTAAATTTTAATCGACTACCCAAACTCTCGCACGAGTATTAAAAAAAAAAAAAAAAAATTGCGCCAGGAAATAGATCAAACATGATCGTGATAAATTATTATACATTCTATCGGGCGAAAATTCCAATAATGAAAATTCCGCGTCGTAATGCCCTGCGGGACCCCTGCGAGGGCGTAATTAATGTTACTGCGCCGCGTCTCTGCCGCTGCTGCTGATGTCCGTCTCGCTCACGCGCACGCGAAGGCGGATTATTAGACGAGCGTGATGAACGACCGCAAAGGCTCACACGGCGAGGCCGCGATAGGGCCGAGGGGGGCGCGGATCACGGAGAGCAAGGGATGATGCGTGTAGACAACGTGTAACGCGGCTTTCGGTTTGGTTTGCTCGGCCACAGAACACTTTGCCGCTGCTGCTGATGCGCAGGGGGATTCGAATCGGTGGGGTCGCAGTCGTACCCGATGAAATGTCGGAGAATGATTTTATGCCTTTGCATTCCCGACCAGCAGCAGCAGCGAGAGTGACCGAGAGAGAGGCGAGCCACATGGAACGAGCGAGAGGAGCGAGAAGACGCTATGGGCCCATCTGGAATAATAGAATACCATTTGCCATTGTGTATTGTACATGTATCTTTCTCGTTCCCTTCCACCTCCCCCTCTCGCCCCACCTCGAGAATTTCTCACCGCCTCTGTAGCAACGTAAGTGAAACCGGTGAATATGGACCGAGTTGCAGGGACGATTATTTATCGTACTATTAATTTTGTCATGAGTGTTTTATTATTATTATTATTATTATTATTATTATTCAGAAATGTTATTAGGTTTTTAGTCGAATTATTATTTCACTATGTCGAGTTTTGACTAACCACGAATCATTGGTGTTAATTTTTTTCATTATTATTTATTAAAAACTAAACATTTTAATTTAATTAAAAGAATTCAAACCACACATTGGTGTTAATTTTATTATTATTATTATTATTATTATTCGGAAATGATATTAGGTTTTTAGTCGAATTATTATTTCGCTGTCGCGAGTTTTAATCAACCGCGAATCACTAGTGTTATTTAAAAAAAAAAATTCTTCGAAATATTTTGACTATCAGTAGGAAAAAATGACGTGGAAAAAAATTCACACCTGTTGGATGCGATTTCGAATTTCTCTAATTTTTTTCCCCCCCGTGCCATATTCGCCTCTCCGATCCTCGACGACCGCGCGCGCGCGAACGAGAGGAATTCGTTTGTGGCGAGTTACGAAGAATCCTCGGTGTGATGCGTTTGTGTGCATCTCGCGATGCATCAGAGAGAGAGAGAGGGAAAGGGAAGGAGAAAACTCGCCATGCGCATCCTTTCGAACACCTTCGGTTATAATACAGTGAATCTATATAGGCTTCACCATTATGCCACTCTGTATATATATATATATATATATATGCATACATATATTTTTTTTTTCTTCCTCCTCGTTCGTTCGCCCCCTTTCTTCTTCGTCTTCGCGCTATGCGCGCTTCGTCTCCTCTACCAGCAGAAGCGGAGCCCGGGATCTCCTCAAACGCATTTGTTAACCGAGAATCAGCGTGGCCCTCGCGCGAGCGTATTTAAAAGCCACATTACAATACCCACTCGATTGTCGGAGCCCCCGAGGATTCTCCGCGGCCTAATAGCCTATACTGTGTATTGTATGCGAGGTCGAGAGTCTCCTTGGCTTCTTCTAACCGGGATCCTTTTCCTGACCCGTGAAAGCGAGGTGCATCCGACATATAACTGTATACATTATATACTATATACTATATATAGTCTGTACTATGTACAGCGGTGCATGGATACCATGGGATTTCTGGCGTAGGATTCCCGAGTCACGTCCTTCTTCGACGGATTTTACGGTGGACGCTCCGGCTCGGAAAAATATTCATGCGTTCGTTGTGTGAAAAGAAATTTTCACGACGCGCCCGAGTCACCCGATTTGTCAAAATTTGGGCGCTGTAAGCGAGCGAAGGTGGAGAGAATTGAAAATTAGGTAAGAAGAAAAAAAAAAGGGAAAAAAGGTCCCACGTCGGACCACCGAGGTCGACGAGCAGTGACGGCGGGTCCACCTGGTGAATAATTCGGGTATTCCGAGCACGAATTCCGCGTTCGTGGGACAAGCCGGAAAAGCTGCACCTGTTACGATGACGAAAAAAAATTTGTTCGATATCTTAGAACCACACAAATAAAATCTCGTAATTCGTTAAATAAAAATCGCATTGAAAAAAATATATAAATACGCGAAAAAATAGTAAATAAATACGACTCGACTGACCAGTCCAAACTCAAATAAAAATCACTTTAAAAAATGTAAATACACTTTAAAAAAAAAGTAAATAAATACGACGTGACTTCCCAGTCCAATCATAAATAAAAATCGCATTGAAAAAATTAAAAATACACTTAGAAAAAAATGAAATAAATACGACGCGAGACTGACCTGCCTAATCTTAAATAAAAATCACATTAAAAAATACACAAAAAAGTAAATAAATACGAGACTGACCAGTTCAATCCCAAATAAAAATCACTTTAAAAAAAATGCAAACACACTTAAAAAAATGTAAATAAATACGACATGATTTTCCAGTCCAATCTTAAATAAAAATCACATTACAAAAATAAAAAATATACTTACAAAAAAATAAATAAATACGACGCGAAACTGACGTGTCCAATCTTAAATAAAAATCACACAAAAAAATACCCCTAAAAACTAAATAAATACGTCTCGAGTCGTGACTGACCAGTCCAATCATCGTCTGCCAAAACCTGGCAACCCACACCAAAATTCATGACGATAATTAAAATTCCGGGCTCGCTCGCGGGTGATAAGAGAGTTTTCCCATTTTTGTTTATACCGCCGCGCATTATACGAGACCCCCCTTGGCGCGCGCGCGCGCGTCTCTTCCCTACATGAACCCTGGCAAAAAAGTGCGCGAGCGGGATAACGTTTTTTCGTTCTCGCCGGGGCCGCGACAATGCGGCGCGCGCGTATCGGGGTTGGCCAGCAGCGTCGCGTCATCCCCCCGGACAATAAGCGCGTAAAGGACAAAAAGACGTGGAGGAGTGGAAAAATAAAATCGCGCCGCGCTTTGCGCGTAAGCGTGACGCGCTGCGCTGGCTGGTAGCGATGATGCCGCCGTTGCCGCCGCTGCTTATGACTGTGCTGATGAACGCGACGAAAGACCACTGGACCGTCGCCCGCAATAGAAACGTCATAATGGATGTAGAAAAGAGTGGAGGCCGCGTGCGGACGAAACAATGCGGGAACGTCGACGAGACCATTGTGCTCATCGCGCGCCGCGTCAGTCGTCTCTCCACGGATCGTTTGATGCTTCTGCTGCTGCTGCTGCTGTCGCTGCTGCGAACGTCCGTACCTTCAGCGCAGCCTCCACTCTCTCTCTGTCCGTATCGAAAAGCTCGCTCGTCGTCGTTGAGCGAGAGACCATTAGACCCACCTCTTCTCTTATACCCACCTAGTATTTTTTTTATACTATATGTCGTCTACCGCTGTGTCTACTATTATTCGCTAGTGTCCATTTCCAACCCCCCCCCCCCCCCCCCCCCCCGACACGCCAGCCCCGCGAGCTCTGGGAATCTCGGTCAGTGCACTCCGAGTTGCATCCGAACAAACGCGCGAGCCTTTGACTCGGGAAATTATATGGGCGATGGAAAGAAAAAATTAAGTGTTCTTGTTTAAACGCATTAGGCGCAACTGGGTTTGTCGCTTCGGACGGGATGCGCGCTATGTGAGGCGCGATTGACGCGGCAACGGGAATCGCGAAATTTTACGGAGATTCCGGTCCGGCTGCTGATTTTGTGTTTTTTTTTTTTTTTTATTTTTATTTATTTTTTATTTTTTTATTTTTTATTGTTTATTTTTATTTATTTTTATTTTGAGGATTGAGCGATGAGGAACGATTTTTGAACGCATTTTGTTCGTACTAGAGTCTGTAATAATAGGTAATAGAGTTTTCTCTTGAACTGTTTTTTTTATTCAGAAAATCCTGGATCCAAAAAATAGTAACCTCGATTTTAGTGAAGTGACAACTGGGTAGTTGTTAAAAATTCAGGTTTCAATTGCAAGGATTTTTGGAACAATTTTTGTTGAATGGCTCTAAATGGCTTAACTAGCAGGTTCAGTGAAAGAAAATTGATAATTGATTTTGACTCTTTAATTTTTTTTTCTTTTTTTTCGTTTTAAAAATTTGTCTTAGACAAACCCGTGAGAGTGGGTGAAAATCGATTTACACCGTTCGTTTCACCGAGACAAAAGTCCGCCGTGCGATGACCGTGAAGATTTCCTAATGGCTAATGGATCCTTCAGTCAGTCTCGTCGACGCGCCCGGAGTGCCGAAAACGATCGTATCCCACCTCTCTCTTATTCTCACCCAGGCATCGCCGCCCATGACTCGCGGACGATTTCGACTCGCCTTTGCAAATCAAAAGGATATCATCCGGATACGAATAAAAGATTCTCGACAGCGGTGTTTCACAAGGGGAACCCATTTCTTCGCGTACAATCGAGATATCAATATAGAACACGCTACAACACCTAATAATAATAATAATAATAATAATAATAATAATAATAATAATAATTTTTCCATCTACTTTCAAAACTTTCACACGTTTTATTTATTCTAACCACCTATAAAAACATTTAATTATATTAATAATTAAGTGTTTAATTAATAATATTTAATTATATAAACACATCCAATTGTATTGCTAATTAATTTAATTATATTAAATACATTCAGTTATATTAATCATTAAATGTTTTCATTGAATTCATAATTTAAGATTTTCATTAAATTCCTCATTTAATGTAAAAAATAAAATGACCATTTAAAACCAAAAAAAAAAAACAGTAATATCCTTCAATTACCCTTTCAACCCGGAAAACAATTCACCAAACAATCAACCACAAAAATATATTCCCCATCCTAAGTCGTGTGCGTCCACCACAATTTTTTTTCCCCGCCGCAATAAACCAATAATACCACCCAACCATCGACAAAAAGTCCTCCCGAGCCATTCGACACATCCCGTAGCCATAATTTTTACGACGCAAACAGAGAAACATCGGAGCCTGGCGGAATAATCGTTTTCACCCCAAGCAGCGTCGGAACTCCTCGAGTGGCGAATCGAAAGTTTTCCCAAATTCGTGACGCCGTCGCCTGAGGGTTTCACACCGCAATGCAACACAGGCGATACCATTCAATACCCACTGCGGAGTTGCTCCAGTGGTCGGCGCTCTCATTGTTCACTCGGGGTTTAGACGCGCGACGCTTTTACCACGCAGTGTGAATCATCATCCCCTTCCCGAGCGCCGCTGGTGTCGTCGTCCCGTTCTGCCGTCTGCGCCGCGTGTTCCTCGGGCAAACAAACCGCGCGACGCGCGCATCGTCCACAGTCGAAGAGGCCGCCTTAGCCTCAGCCTCAGCCTCAGTGTGTTTACGGCGCGCGAGTCCCTCGAAAAATCGTCGCACCTGTCCGCTCGACCGACGAGCACATCAGCCACTCCAGTCGTCTTCCCCTCCTCTTCTTTCGCTTTCTCTGTCATTCTTTCTCTTTCTCTTTATCTCTCTCTCTCTCTCTCTCTTTCCTTCCTTCTCTCCCGCCTCGTCGCACTTCACCCGAGCCAAAGTGAATCGGTGTGTCCCACCGACTTCCCCAATGCACTTCAATAACCGAACCGCGACGCGCGGCCCCGGAAAAGGTTCGGCTCTGTCTCTCTTTGGGGCCCAAGCCGAGTAACGCTTTGCCCCGCTGCGGCTACAAACGACGACGACGTCTCTTTGTGTACTCAAGATTCGAGCTTGGTACTCTTGTCCTTACCGCCCTTTCCATTGCCCCCTCCCCCCCCCCCCCCTCCCCTCGCCCCTCTTCGAGCTTCTTTCTCTCTCTCTCTCTCTCTTCGGAGTCTTTGACAGGGATAAACAGTTCACAGGTTCACGCGGAACGCGCGTGTAAATCTTCGAGGTAAAATCGATGCCCTTCAGTTGACGAAAATTCGTAAATACTGTGGGGAAGATTTTTTTTGTCGCTGTTTTTGCTGTTAATGCTGATTTCATAATTAGTGAACGTTTGGGTTTGCTGCTTGACTGTAATTATTATAATTTTTTTTTTTTTTTTAGGTAATTACGGTCAGAGGATTCTGTGTTAACGATCGCTGAAAATGTGTTTGGCTGATTTCCAATTCGGTCATTTTTCAATTTCCCATCACTTTGTAATGACTGATGTTAATTATTATTATCTTCATACGGATATTAGTTAATTACTGTAAGTGAACTCCGCGTAACGATTGTCAAAAATTTAATGCTGATTTCATATTTAGTCATTTTTCACTCTACAATTTTCCCAATGCCGAATTTCTCGCTAAAGTTACTAATAAGAATCACCAGCTCATTAACACCCAAATGTATTTTTATTGATATATGTGCCAATAATAATAATAACAAAGACAGCAAAAAAAAAAAAAAAAAAACGAAATCTCTCGAGATTCAACGATCCTCCACTCCTCGCGGTCCGCCGGCCGGAAAACACTTGCCGGAATCCTTAAAACAAGTGCGACCCGCTCGGGCCGCCTTGTCCCGCCGGCACAATGGAAGCCGCGCGGGCCGCGAGTCCATTAGAAACCGCGAAAGAGCCGGTAGGGAAACATCAGAAGGGGGAGAGGAGAGCGAGAAAGGTGGAAAAATGGAGAGAGCGAGGGAGTCGCAGAAGTGGGCGCGAGTGTACCAATATTTGAGAAGCACTCTCATTTCGTGAAGCCGCATTATACGTCGAGTCGTCGTCGTCGTTGGGCTCGCCGCCCGATGGTTCAACGTGGCCGCCGCCGCCGTCGTCGTCGCTCTTGGTTTGAAGTGCAAAGATTACCCACTGCCTTACATTCGTTTTAATACTCCCATTGTGGCTGGATTTGCTGCCTCGTCGTCTTTTTTCGCCTCTCCCTCTCTCGCCTTTTTTCTCCTTCTTTCCCGCTTTTCCCTCTTTCTCCTTCTCTCGCACGCTTCGCGTCCACCAACGTGTTTCCCTTTTATTTCCACGCGACAACGGCGAGTGGGAGGGAAGGGGAGCAACAGCGCCGATTCCCCGACATTTCAACTGATCCCGAAAATTTTCGTCCCGTCACAAACTGATCCCATGACAATTGATCCCACGGCAACTGATCCCGAAAAGATTCGTCCCCAAAAAAATGATCCCATCCCAGAAATATCCCATATCAATATAACACTGCTATAAAACACATTTAACATTACACTAAAGTATATGTACAATTTACCGAAAGCAAATGCAAATGTTATTCTAAAGCGGAAATTCTTCATAATATAAAGTAAAGTATGGAGAATGTTAGGAATTATTTTGACAGAGATCAGTTTATGCCGGGATCAGTTGTCAAATTTGAAACAATTATTTTAAGCATCACTTACGTCGGGGATCATTTTTTTTTTTAATCAATTTTCAAGGGATTTCTTCGTGGGATCTGTTGTAAAGTAAAAAACTAAGCAAATTGTCAATGCGGAAATTCTTCATAATACAAAGTAAAGTAAAAAGTAAAGTATGGAGTATGGTAGGGATTATTCCGACAGAGATCAGTTTATGCCGGGATTAATTGTCAAATTTGAAACAATTATTTTAAGCATCACTTACGTCGGGGATCATTTTTTTTTATCAATTTTCAAGGGATTTTTTTGTGGTATCTGTTGTAAAGTAAAAAAGTAAGCAAATTGGAATGCGGAAATTCTTCATAATACAAAGTAAAGTAAAAAGTAAAGTATGGAGAATGGTAGGGATTATTCCGACAGAAATCAGTTTATGCCAGAATCAATTGTCAAATTTGAAACAATTATTTTGGGGATCACTTACGTCGCGGATCATTTTTTTTTTTTTATCCATTTCCAAGGGATTTTTTCGTGCGTTCTGTTGTCGCGGGACGAAATGACCAAAAGCGCCACCACCGGCAACAGCCACGGCTGCAGCGTCGCTCGAGCCTCGCGAAGGCGGCGAACGACTCGCTCGCGGTATTAGCGGAGGAAGCACGGAGAGATGTGTATCGAGCGGATCGAGCGCGCGGGGGTCAGCGATCGGGAGTACCTTTGCCTACCCACCGGCGCATGGCCGAGTTTGTTTGAGGAAGATTTAAAGATCTTCCCGTGGGGAGAGAGCGTGACTCGACTTTATTAGAGGCCACGGCGCGCGCGCGGGGATCTCCCGGCCGGGCGCGGGCAGAAGCCGAGGCGAAACAGCGGGACCAGAAGCACCGAGCAAGCCAATCGCGCGCCCGCCAACCCCGCGAGAGGAGCTTCGCGGCCTTCCCTCGGGCCATTTTTCTGCATCATCTTTTTTACCCCACCCCCCTTCCTCCCCCTTCTTACTGCCGCTTCGTATCCCCCGCGGCCGTATCGAGTCGTTATACTTTGGGTCTTCGATTATTGCAAGCCGTATATAACTATATAGAGACATTTTATATATGTTATATATGAATTAAAGGAGATACAATGAAGACGAGATTACTTACTACTCATCTTCTATTGACTGACTGAGACACGCTGGAAAAGCAGATTTAATTACGGGTTTCATGTGTGTGTGAAAAATATGTGTGGATCGCGATGGATTTAATGCAACGTTTGTAACTATGTATGGAGTCGGTGTGTATGACGTGGACTTTGCATTCACCCGGGGATCCTGATGCGTTGCACGTGGGCCTCGAGAGTAACATTGATTATACACGTGGGGTATATGGGAGCGACGATGTGGACGCCACGGTGCTCTATATATTTATATAATTGCAGTACGCGCGGAATTAAGGCGGCAAATTGCTACTTGACGATTTTTTTTTTTTTTCGTAACGTTGTTGAATAGCGCCCGAGACGGTTTTGCGATACGATTTTTTTGTGTCTTGAACCTAGAATTAATTTATTTTTCGAACACCTAATCACACGTCTCGCGGTTATTAGACGTTGGTGATAGCGGATTTCTGTAATTGACGCTAATTTTGCGTGATATTCACGAATATTTGCTGCTGGATGGAAATTCGTGGGATCGAATAAACTGGCGACGAAAATTGAACGAGTGTAAAAATGTATTCAAAAGTACTATAATTATAATTTTTTTTTCTAACCTCACAATGAAGGGAATTACGCTAATTTTGCGTAAAATCACGAATATTTGCTGATGGGTCGAAATTCGTGGGATCGAATAAACTGTCGACGAAAATTGAACGAGTGTAAAAATGTATTCAAAAGTACTATAATTATAATTTTTTTTTTCTAACCTCACAATGAAGGGAATTACGCTAATTTTGCGTAATATCACGAATATTTTCTGTTGGGACGAAATTCGTGGGGTCGAACAAATTGCCGACAAAAATCCAACGAGTTAAAAAATTAATTCAAAACTAGCGTATAATTATGATTATTTTTTATTTTTATTCTAACCCGACAATGAAGAGAAACAAAAATACGCCACATTGAGATACAAATCATTCCGCAATTTTGCTATAATTTTACCAATAATTCGCCAGTAAATCGGTCATTCGGACGGTCTCCATGATATTACGCTAATTTTGTGTAATATCACGAATATTTTCTATTGTATCGAAATTCGTGGGATCGAATAAATTGCGGACAAAAATTGAACGAGTGTAAAAATGTATTCAAAACTACTATAATTATAATTAAAAATTTTTTAAATTCTAACCCGACAAGGAAGGGAAGCAAAACGCCGTATTGAAATACAACAATAAACAATAAATCGGTCATTCGGACGATCTCCGGAATCTCACAAAAAAATTAAAAAATAAAAATAAAAATCGCCGTGCAAGAGTGCAGAATTACGATGCACCTTGTCTATCAACGAAAGTTATTAAATGTTCGGCGGGGGCCGCGCGGCGCGGTGCATATAAAGCCGATTCTGCGTCGTATACCGCGGGGTTCGATAGGTCTCTTTCTCGAAGCGTTACGTTAGGCGGACTAATGACCAACATGACTGTCCGTGGGTAGATACCGGTTCTCCGCGCGCGCGCACGGCCGGCCGGAGCTCTCGGCGAGAACGGAGAAGAGAATAGACCGAGCGAAAGGGAGACGAGGAAGGTGGCTCTGGGGAGAGTCGAGGGCGAAGCAGCGGCCGAAGAAGAACGAAGCGCGCGCGGTGCCGAGAGCGAGGGAGAGAAAAGTATAGCCAGAGCGAACGCGAGCGAATGCAACGGGCGCGCGCGGCAGGCGCTGCGCGAGGGACTTCTCGGTGAGGGCGCCACCTTCTCGACGCCTCCTGGGACGCTCGGCTTTTTCCCGCAAAATATTTTTCCTCGCCTGCTCGCTCTCGTTTTCCTTTCCTTTCCTCGGCAGACTATCGGGTGACGGAATGCATTTTTAGGTACTTCCCATTCTAGCTACTTTGACAAAACGTCCCTCGCTTATTTATTTAACATTTATTTCACAAATACATTTTATTTGGTTCAAATAAAATTTAAGAAATGTAAAATATTTATTTATTTTATTTAATAACAAATTTTATTTGGTTCAAATAACATTTAAAAAATGTAAAATATTTATTTTATTTAATAACATAAATTTTATTTGGTTCAAATAAAATTTTAAAAATGTAAAATATTTATTTTATTTAATAACATAAATTTTATTTGGTTCAAATAAAATTAAAAAAATTAAAAATACTTATTTTATTTAATAACAGATTTTATTTGGTTCAAATAAAATTTAAAAAATTAAAAATATTTGTTAATTTTATTTAATAACATACATTTTATTTGGTTCAAATAACATTTAAAAAATGTAAAATATTTATTAATTTTATTTAATAACATAATTTTTATTTGGTTCATATAAAATTTATTTCATTCAAATAAATAGATAGTCTGCCCTTTCTCCCCCCCCCCCCCACCCCCCTCTATCCCCTCCCTTCCTCTCACGTGAATAAATGACGGCATAAAAAATATAGAAAAACACGGACGTCGTCGCCGGTTAAGCGGGCGCAGCCCACGAAAGAGAGACGCGAGCGAGGAGTTTGTTGGCCGCGTTATAGTGGTCGGTGTGGCTCGCGGGCCGGAAACGGAGAGTGCGAGAGCGGCGCGAGCGATCGTAATTCAACGAAGCACTCACGCTTTTAAAAGCCTATTCGCCGCGCTCGCGCGTCTCACGACGAAAAGAAAACGATGCTGCGGAGCCACCAACGCCGATGACATCCACGTCGCGCGCGTATATAACGCGACGAGCTTTTTATCCGCGACGCTAGCTGCGAGCGAATACTGCGATCGTCGCGCGGACACCGCTAGGTAGTCGACGAAAGCCCGAGGCGATGTTCAGTCGTCGCGGCAGCGCGGCTGCCGCTGCGTTTGACTCGTAAACGCATCACGATGACTCTTGTGATCTTCGACGCTACTTTGCCAACGCCGCTCGGGAGCTGTGCCGGCGCGCTAAGTGAAATCGGCAATAATTAATCGCGGGGAGGTTTCGCTGCGCCGGATGCCACGGGACTGTTTGAGACCGACGTTCGGTGAGAATAATTTAAGTGTTGTTTTTAAAAAAATCTAAGATAATGAAAAAAAAATATATATATAAAATCTTATATAACAAGATTAATAAAAAAAATAATAATTTAGTTTTATTTTTTTAAATCTAAGATATTGAAAAAAAAAATGTATATAAAATAATATATAACAAGATTAATAAAAAAAAGAATAATTTAGTATTATTTTTAAAAATCTAAGATAATTAAATAAATGTATATAAAATAATATATAACAAGATTAATTAAAAAAAAGAATAATTTTGTATTATTTTTTTAAATCTAAGATAATTAAATAAATGTATATAAAATAATATATAACAAGATTAATACAAAAAGAAGAATTTAGTGTTATTTTTAAAAAATCTAAGATAATGGAAAAAAATATATATATATTAAATAATATATAACAAAATTAATTTTAAAAAGAATAATTTAGTATTGTTGTAAAAAATCTAAGATAATGAGAAAAAAAATTATATAATAACAAGATTAATAAAAAAGAATAATTTAGTGTTATTAAAAAAAATCGTAATTATGGAAATAATTGTCGGCGCGCATTTTTGCCGAATGACAATTGACTTCTGTTTGCGCGGTGATTTTCGAGGATATAATTTTGCATTCGAGATGCAAATGTAGATTCAGTCGCGATAGAGAGGCGGGTAAATTGAATTAATTTTTCGCGCTCGAGCAACAAATTTGGCTTAACTCGCGAACTGATGAGGCAAAGCAAGCACCTTAGACGCTAATTTATTCGTCACGGTTGACTGGCCAATCGTGCTGGAAACACGGAATTTCCGCGCGACACGTACACACGCCGGGCACACACGGGCGAGGGCCAGAAGTGCGGGCCGTAATAAGTTTTGCATTTCTCAGAAATTGCCTCGGTAATAACGAAGCAATTTCGTGCCTTGTTGAATGTGAAACCCTACGTTATTTTCCCTATTTTTATAACCCGTCTCCCGTAATGAATTAGCGATAATGACGGTCCGAAACGCCATTCAAACTGTAAATTCATTTTCCTCGTGTGTGTCAATTACGCCCGATAAATATTTTATTGCAGACCGTAACGCGGCGCAATCGCTCGTCGTGGATATTTTCCACCCGGGAAAACTGTTTATCGGCGAATTTATTATACTCGAAAAAAAAAAATTGCGACCTTTTTTTTTGTCGCATTAATTAACGAATTAATGAATAATCAAAATTAATTGGACTCAGTCGTCACAGCTGACAGCGAGAATTTTGTGTACGTCGACGATAATAATCATCAACATATTTCCGAATATTTGTAATATTTCCAAACATTCGTACATTCTCACTGTATTCATAACAACAGATTCAGATAGACGTCACTCGACTCTTCGTTACCTCAAAGTCAAACACAAACACAAATTCCATGAAACCAAAACCACATAACGTAACAAAAAAAACCTCAATCTCACCCAGTATATTTCACACTGCCTAACATAATTTGCGTAATTCCGTCGATACCAAAACGATTTCCCTCATTCTGTCTCTTTAAAAAAATAAAATAAAATCTCACCCAGTATTTCACACTGCCCAACAAAATTCGCGTAATTCCGTCGATCCAAAAAAATTTCCCTCATTCCCTCTCTTTGTACAACATACAAAAAGAAACCTCAATCTCACCCAGTATTTCACACTGCTCAACATATTTCGCGTAATTCCGTCGATACCAAAACGATGTCCCTCATTCCGTCTCTTTATAAAAAATAAAAAATAAAAAAAATAAATCTCACCCAGTATTTCACACACCCCAACATAATTCGCATAATTCCGTCAATCCCAAAACAATTTCCCTAATTCCGTCTCCTCCCACAAAAAAAAAATCTCACCCAGTATTTCACACAACCCAACATAATTCACATAACTCCATCAATACCAACCCAATATCCCTCACCCCCTCAAAAAAAACCCCCCCTCACCCCACATCACGATAATCCCGTTTTCCCCATTACCGGCGGCCACCGACTCCCCGTGCCCCGTTGCGCGTTGTTAAACCTGTGAATTCGTTTTCTCGCTTGTGGGAAGAGCCGCGCGGAGCGGAGAGCGTGGAATGAAAAAAGGGGCGAAGACGGTAGAGGCTGCTCTACCGGCAGAAGGAGGAGGGGAGGAGGAGGCAGCAGGAGGCAGCAGGAGGGCGTCGGTGGGTCGGTTGGCGAGCGATCACGCGAAAGAGGTAAACGCCGTAGTGATCGTTCTCGGCTTACTGCGAAGCCCGGAGAGCCCCGTCGGCGGCGGCGGCGGAGATCTCGCGTTTCCCTCGCGTCGCGTCTTCGACTCTTCTGGTGGCGCTCGTAATACTGTGCGAAAAGCACACCGAACGCGCGCACAACGAACGAACGTACGAACGAAAGGAGAGAGAGAGAGAGAGAGAGAGAGAGAGAGAGAGAGAACGATCGCGAGCTTCTCCCCCGTGCGAACCCTCGCCGTCCACTCGGCGTAATAGACGAACCGAAGGCGGCGCGGCGAGAGAGAAGCCCGTGGGGATCGTGGAGAGCAGCAGCAGCAGCAGCGGCAGCCGATCCGCGAGGCGCTCGTCTGGAGTGGGGGAAACGCTTCCCCCTCTCTCCTCTTCACTCCTCTCTCTTCGCTCCCCTCTTCTCTCCTCCCCACCGAGCGAGTCTCGTGCCTTTCCGCCTATCCTCGGCCACCCTCGACACCCTCCTCGCTTCGTACCCGTGGGGGCCCCGCAGACGCGAGACACACAGAGCCGACCGCGACACTCCACTCGGCCGACAGACGCGTCCGCGACTCCGACCGAGAAGGCAGCGTGTGTTCCGCGTGCGACACGTTCACGTGCACCGCCACAGTATATAGTGAGAGAGGAGGACTACAGCGAGTTTTTACAGTCGAGCTGCGAGGCTCACGAGTGCAAAGCTGCGGCGCGGTTTATAAGAGAGTATAAAGCTCTCAGTTTAGCTCTCTGGCGAAGCTGCTTTTTTTTTTTTTTTTTTATTCTACGGTTCATCACGGACGATCATGGATTAAATGGGATTATCACGCGAGCGAGATATCGTCACATGGGATCCGACGTGTGAAAAATTTTCCTTGGTTTTTTTGTTGTTGTTGTTGTGATACGGTTTGTTGGCTGTGATAACGACGACAAGTGCGACGAGGCGCTGAGGGAGGGAAAAATATAAGGTGGAAGGATAATTACGTGGATATTTTTTCGTGCGACGGATTTGGTGCTTTTTTTTTTTAATTTGTGGAAAATTTGTGAGAGAAAAGCTGAGCGACGATCGAGGGTCATGCGAGGCCGCACGCCGAATTCGCCGTCGCCGCATCCAGGATAAAAAGCGTCGCCTGGTCGCAACGTCAGCGTGAACGAATTTTTCGTTTTTTTTTTTGTTTTTCTTTCGACGGGAGATTTTTGTGGATTTTTTTTTTTTTTCGAGCGGTGGACCCGGAAATGCGAGTTTCAGGAGGTCGAGACACGCGGATCTTCAGCCTCGCCGGGTCGACGCGTGACGTGGGAATCGAGAATCGCGAAAATTGGGACCAATGAGAGAGGCGAGACGGCGAAGCTCGGTGAGCGATACACGCGGCTCGACGGGGAAATTCTGCTCGACGTCCCGGCGGCCGGCGAATCGACGCTTCGCGAGTGACGAGTGAGAAACGTTTTCGTAAAGGGAGAAAAGGAAAACGAGGCGAAAAAAAAAGAAAAAAAAATAGAAATTAGATCTCAATCTTATTGAGACAGTGAGACGCGACTTTATCAGCAGGTGCGAGTTATACGAGTCAGAAAACATCGTCGCGCGTCCAGCAGGCCCGGAAGTGCATAATAACAACCGGAAGGCCGTCGTAATCTCGATTTCAACGCACCCCGCGCGTGTTTATTATTTATAACTATACGTTACACGAATACCTACGACACATATAAAAAATATCGTGCGTTTTGCGTGCTTCTTTTGTTTCTGTGTGTGCCACGAAAAAATCGTTCCCAGCGTGGATTATCGAGGAACGAGCAGCCAGCGACGTGTTTTATTTGTTTTTTTTTCGTGTGTGAAGACGTGAGGCGAGGAGAATTCGAGCGACGAGAGTCGAGGAGAATTCGAGCGTATTTGTTGTTGCAACGAGTGTGACGAGAGAGGCGGCGGATGATAGAGGAAAAAAGTGCGGAAAGTGTGGATGTGGCCGTTTCGCAGTGGCGCTGGAAGGTGGTGGACGAGCGAGAGCAACGCGACCCGCGACGCTGGTGGTTTCGACTCGGTGACGCGAGTGGTGCGCGGGTTCGTCGACGGGCCCCGAACAGGCGGCCCCACTAGTCGTTATTATTACGATGGTTTCCCCGTCTTTCGTGACCCTCGTGTTCCTCGTGTGCCTACAAACGGTTCTGCTGTCCACAGTCAGCAACTGTGCGAAAACTATCAGCATGTATTGGAACACGACGAATTCGATGTAAGTGCTGTTTTTTTTTTCTGTGTGCTTGAAGTGACGGCGTTTTTTTTTCACTCGGTGATTACGGGAGATGGAAAAAAAAAACGTTCTGAGTGTGATGAGGGAATTAGGGAAAAAAAGTTCGGAAATGGAATATTTGATGAAGTGGAATTATGGATTCGGGGAAAAAAAGCGTTTTTAAGTGCGATAAGGAAATTTGTGGAATATGGGAAAATTAGGGCAAAAAAAGTTCGGAAATGGAATATTTGACGAACTGGAATTACGGATTCTGGGGAAAAAAGCGTTTTTAAGTGCGATGAGGAATTTCGTGGAAACTGGGAAAAGGAGGAAAACGACGGTTGACCGAAATTTCGTCGGTAGGAATTGTGGGAAATCCGCGGATTTGCGGATGATGTTGAAGTTTGCGTCGTTGGAATGCAGCGAAAATCAGAAAAAAATGAATTCTAATTAACCTGGACGATGAAAGTGGGTACAAAAAGTCATTGTTATGATGACTATTTATACCTAATTTTATCACTTGGCTTAATTGGAAATCACTTTTTTTCGGAATTTCGTTGCATTCCAACGATGCAAACTTCAACATCAGAGAAAATTAAAGCGTGGATCGGGGAAAATCGGAAGTGAGAATAAGCGTTAAGATTGAACGTAAGGTCGAACAATAGTGCGGGTCGAGCAGTCGCGTTACAGTGTAGACAGAGTCGCCGCGGTGAGCTCGACGCCCGGCACGGCGAGGTGCTCGACCCGCGCGCTCTACGCGCACAGGTAGATTGAACTCACCGCACCCTCCACCCCCCGAGTGATAACGCGTGATAACAGCGGAAAACCGTGGATTTCGATGGGAAACGCGGAGTTCGCGGACGATTTTGGAAAATCGAAGTTCTGAGGGTGAAGGAAAAATTCAGCGAGAATTGTGTGGTTATGGTTTACCGATGGGCTGAGCCGTCGGCTGCCGTCGGATCGAGTCTCGACCGAGCGCTGAGTTCGCTGGACCTCGCAGCGCGAAATTTCTTGCGCGAGGAATTTCGGACATCTAGGGAAATTAGACTACAGACATTTTTTTTCTTTTTTGAAAAAATTGCATTTTGCGTCTTAATTGAGGGGAATAATTTCTGGGAAGTTTCTTGAGTATCGAGAAAATATTTTTTGTAAGTTTCTGATGCGAGGAATTTCAAACATCCAGGAAAATTAGACAATAGATTTTTTTTGTGGCAAATATTGCATTTTTGCATCTTTGACGGGAATAATTTCTGGAAAATTTCTAGAATATCGAGAATATTTTTTTAAGTCACAATTTTCGAGAAAAATATCCCGTCGCGTGATCCGCACCGCCGGTGTTAAAAATTATTACGAAAATTGTCAAAAGCTGCTGGAAATACGAAAACGAAAATGCGACGAGCGATAGACACAAAATCCGAACAAATCGGACTCGAGATTTTTACTTTTCCAAATCGACGGAAATAATTCACAGCGTTTTGTGCACCGATCGATCGTTTCGTTATAAATTCTCCAAGAAAAAAAAAAATCTCGTCAAAATAATCCACAATGTCAGAATCGCAAATCCAAAAATGTTAAGAAATTCGAAAACGCGATAATCGTCAGGACATCCGACTCGCGTCGCAAAAAATTAATTTCTCACTCAAAATCCCAAAAAATCCGACGATCATCGCGCCTTGCGAGGAATTCCGCGTTTCAAGGTCGGTCGTCGAACTTTTCCCGGGATCGAAAAAGTAATCTAAATCCGAAGCTTTCGCAGAAGCTGAACCCGTGGTAGTTTTATAGTTTAGCGAGCTGTGTATTATCGAGTCCGTCGATCCGTGAATCGTGACCGATCGTCAGTTTTACGAGACTCGGGCACCTCCCGCAAGCAGCAGCAGCAGCTAGAGAAACAGGACTGCGCGCGTTACGCCGCGTACGTGTGGTGTACTAAATCCCGCGCGCGGCCGCCGCGACGGCCGTTCGAACGTCCTATACATATAGGTATTTATTGTAAATTCAGCGCTCGCCCCGCGATTGATGTAAATCGCTCTCGCGTATAAAGACGACTCCGTGACGCACATACCGCAGTCTCACCGGCTCCTCTGGACACGAGCGATCATCGTCCCCGCGTCTCCGCTTCTCGCGACAAAGGAATAGAAAATCAGCTGCTGTCGAGAGACCCGATAGATTCCCCATTGTATTTACGAACAGCCGCGAGAGACGTTTTTCGCATGCGAGACGTACGACGTGTGTTCGCCCGGTCTCACCCGGAATTTCGCTTTGCAAAAATCTTTCGCCATCTTGTTTTCTCACCGTAAGAGAGAAAACCCCGAAAAATGTATGCCACTCACGTTTGGATTCAACCCGGGCGAATCCGACGATAAATTGCACAACGTGATCTTGAGAGAACGACTTGCCAATCAATTTCACCCTTTTTCGCAAAAAGGAGGAAAAAACCAACGCATTCCGAATTCCTTCGTTGGGTTTGGGGGAAAAAAATGGTGACGTTTTGATGGCGAATAGTCGTGTGAATATTTTTTTATTTTAATTCGTATTACGACGAAATTCTACGGAGTGTGGAATCAAAATTCCGTGTCCTATTTTACTGAATTATCTGACTTACCGATGAGTCGAAAAATCTCTGAAAATAAAACGAAGAAAAATCTCTGAAAAAACGATGAAAAATCTCTGAAAAAAAAAAACGAAGAAAAATCTCTTTAAAAAAACGAAGAAAAATCTCTGAAAAAACGATAAAAAATCCCTGAAAAAAAAAACGATGAAAAATATGATGTTGAAGATGCATCGTTGAAATGCAACGAAATTCAGAAAAAAATACACAAATTATGAAATTGGGTATAAAAAATCATCACAGTAATTAGTTGCTATGATAATTTTTCTAGTTTTAATTAACCCAAATGATAAAATCATAATTAATGTTTTTCTTTTTTAATTTTGCTGCATTCTAACGATGCAAACTTCAACATCACAGAAAAACCTCTGAAAAAAACGAAGAAAAATTCCTTAAAAAAACCCCGAAGAAAATTCTCTAAAAAAAAAACCTCTGAAAAATCTCTAAAAAAAAAGAGATACTGAGGTCGTATGATTCACATCAAGAAGGGAGGTCCCGGGGTTTCCGTGGGCTCATGAAGAACCGATCGGCCGTCCATCCTCGGTTAGAGCGCGTTTATATCCCCGGTGCCGGTGCGAGGGGTACACAAGGCGCGTTAGGGAGACGCCGAGGGAAAAAGAAACGAAGGACCGAGCCGTGAGAGCGAGAGAGAAAAATAAAAAGGGTGGAAAAGAAAAAAACGAAATAAATAAAGAAAGAGGGAACGACGAGGAAGGCACGACTACGGCACGTAGGCATTTACGAGTACGCAGCCAGCATTTTAATACGTCCTTGAACCTCCGAACCTATAGGTAGTTGTTGGTGTAGTGTATAGAAGTAAGTAACCTGGCCGACACGGGAGGGATAAAGAAACTACGATCCGCGCGCTGCGCCGCTGGTTGGCTGCAGCAGCAGCGCCGGAGAACCGACTGTGTGTGTCTTCTGTGTTCCGTCGGCGACTAACCGATTCCCTCGTCCTCTCCGCTCCTAGCGCGCTCTACACAGCGATATACACGAGCGAACTTCGCCTTTTGCCCTTCTCTTTCTCTCCGCGACAGCGGCGGCTTCGAATCCGCATATTCTTATACACACGATTTCGTAGGCATCCTCGGACGGAGGGAGAGAGACACGACGGAAATCCGAGAGGACAAACTGCGCGCGGCTAGTTGACGCGGGAAAAAATGCGGAAATACCGGGAAACTTTTGCCGCCTTGCTGCGCGCGCGGAAAATTCATAGCGCGCGCAGTATTTGTGTCGTCGTCGGGATAAAAGGAGAGGCGAAGAATGGGTCAGGCATTTCATTCTTCGGATCGCGGATTCTTCGTTGCGTTTGTGGATTCCGAGGAGGAAATTATGGACAGCGAGTGGGAAGGACTTTGTTGGTTTTTTTTGTTTAGGTTTTGTTCGGATGACAGGTCGAGGGAAAATATTGAGGATTTTTTTTAGAGATAACATTTTTAGACTGAGTTGTGCGGAATATTTCGTTAAAAGGGATTTTTTTTCGGCGATTTTGCAAGTTGAATTCTTGAATTTTGGAACAGAAAAAAATGCGGTCTCGAAATCCGCTTGGAAATAGCGTGAAAAAGCATAAAAAAGATTTTTCAGCGTTTTCAGGAAAATATTGTCGACAAGTTTCGGGAATAAAAAATTCCAATCTGCCTCTGAGACTTACGTACAATATTTAATTAAACAGGATTTTTTGCGTCGAATTTATGACTATAAGTTAATTTCGAGTACAAAAATTTGGATTTTGAAATACAAACATTTGAATTTTGAAATACAAAAATTTGAATTTTGAAATACAAAAATTTGAATTTTGAAACACAAAAAAAAATCGCTCTCGTAATTAGTTGTAAAAAATTGGTATCGAAATTGACTGAAAATTATCGTCGCCAGCGACGAAATCCGCTTGGCAAAAATGCGTCGCGCCGTGAGGGAGCGAAGCGTTTGCACGAAATGCGAAGTTGGCCGCCGCTCGGCTGTTTGTTTCTATCGTTTTTCTTTTCCGTCGGTAATCGGCGTCGAGACGCCGCCGCGCGGCGAGAGCCGTCAAGTCCGAGCGAAGCCGAGTCCCGCGGGAACCGGAAATTGCGGGAACGTCGTAACGGCGCGCCGCTCGTTCACGCCCACACCGCACGCACGTGCACTTTCTCGCGCCCTACGGTTATATGCACTTTTGCATTACCCACCGACCGGTCTCTCTCTCTCTCGCTTTTTTATTTTTTTTATTTTTTCGGTGCTTCGGCGCTATTTCGCGATAATTCACACAGTCCTCGATTCGCGGAACCTTCCGTTCATTCATTTCGACTCTCGGGCGACTCGCGAATTCATCGAGTCGCCGAATGCGTTTTCCGCGAAATTTAAACGCGCCTCGGAAACACCTGTCGCTTTTTTTTATTTATTTTTTTCAATTTTTTTTTAAACAGGATATCGATGAAGTTGGCCGGTCAATTACTGGGTCATTCAAGCTTCATCCCGAATTTACCGAAATATCTAGATTTTTACTCTCAATAATCTGATAAAATTTCGAATAGTGACAGCTTGAAAATTCAGATTCGGTGAAAAATGGAAATGAAAAATGGAATTTTTGCTAACAATTATTATTAGTGTTGCGAACATTTTAAAGCCTTAAAAAAACCTTAAGAGCCTTAAAAAAAGCACTTGACACAATTTCTTTACGCCACGATAAAAACGCCAAGATTATTGTCGATAATCTGATAAAATCTCAAACAGAGACAGCCTGAAAATTCAGATTCGCTGAAAAATGAAAATGAAAAATGGAGTTTTTGGTAACAATTATTATTAGTGTCATTAACTATTTACCCCACCGTTGATCCACATGTCTGGCCAGGCTAATGGAAGTCAAGCCTCAAAAAAAGCACTTGAAACCATTTTTTTACGCCACGATAAAAACTCGTTTCAAGCGCGCCGTGTGGCTCACTAAAAGTTCTCCGTCCCTAACTGAAGTATCTTCGACCTCCAACAGAGAAACAGAAAAAAAAGTGTCCACCAAAAATTGTGATTCACACAAAAAATTACAACTCAACCAAAAAAATCTCGCTGCGCAAAATTATAAACAACAATAATTATTATCATTCCCAACATTTAAATCCTACATCGTCGACCCAAAACCCAAAACCCCCGGAAGTCACCGCTCGAAACGAAAAACCCACTCTGCCCTTAAAAAAAAAAAAAACCGCGTCCACTCCACGTGAAAAGCTCGTTTCAAGTGCAACGCACGAATCCCCGAAAAAAAATTCTTCATCTCTAATTGAAAGAGCGTGCGAGGCCGGCGTCCTTTGAAATCCCCGGTGGTATATCTCGGTGCTCAAGATCTCCGCTCGCGCTTGCGCCGAAACCCGGAAAAATCTCAACATGGCTTTTTCGGCGAGACACGAAAAAAAAAAAAAAAAAAAAAAAAAAAAGATGCTGACATATAAGTCCCGAGTAGGAGGAGCCGAGGCAACTGCATCGAGTAACCGACCGCCGAACATAGTCACAAAAGTCCTTTCGCGTCTCTTTAGACGTGCAGCGGCCACGCATGTAGGCTCTATACTCAGTGGCAGCTGTTTCCTGTCAGAAAAGCTTGGAAGTCGGGGAAAACGACGAAGAAGCGAGAAGAGAGCGAGGCGGCCGGACGAGGAGCAGCCGAGTAGCCGGCTATACGCGTAGCCTAGCAAGCAGCACCCTCACCCCGAGGCAGCAGCCTCAGCCTCAGCCTCGCCCTTCCTTTCTCTCCTTTTTCTCGTTTACGCGGTTATATACCGACCACTTGGCCCCTCCGGAATCCGTGCGTTTCCCAGCCCAGGACGAACGAAAAACGCGTTCATACACACACTCGGAAAAAAAAAAAAAAAAAAAAAAATCCACACACGCAAACACTCGGGAATTCGTGTCGTGTCTAATTTCGTGTAACTACAGAGTAACGAACGAAGCGCCGCGAGTGCCCGCAGGGAAAATGGCAGGGGGGGGGGGAGGGAAGGGGAAGGGGAGACGACTCGAAGCGCCGGTACATTGTGCGTAATATATTCTTCTGTGTAATACGTGACGTTCCGAAAGCTTCTCTCCTCGCTCCTTTTCCTTTTTTTCTCCCCCCCCTCCTCCCGACGCACGCGAGCGCATAAGCGCGATAACGCGATCCGCATCAGCGGCGAGCGCCAAGGGCATCGCTGCCCCTGTGTGTGTTGCCGTTGTTGCTGTTTTCCTGTTGCCCCTCGTGTGTTTACACGCGTCACACACTCGCGGAGGTCACGACCATACGCAACCCATAAAATATATCAAATCGTGTTGATCTACGGTGGGGCTGCAGGAGTAAAAAAACGGGGGGGGAGGGGGGAGGGGGAGGATCGTCATCGTCTCTCGCTCCCTTCCGAACTGAAACACTGGGCGCGTTGAGATATCGCTGGCTGTGTGTCGTTCCTGTGTCTCTTTGTGCTGTGTGTACAGGGTGATCCAGAATCCCCGCATCGAAGGGGTTCCGGAAGTCCAAATGATGAAAATGAGAAAAAAAATGAGGAAAAAAAAATTGGCCACAACGTCAGAAAAAAAAAAATTTCGTTCGGGATACCAAACGAGATCCGGAAGTCAGAAATGATGCCAGGAACGCATGTGCAAAATTTGAAATTTTTATTCCCAGTACTTTTTTTAATGAGAGCCGATTTATTGTGACAGACAATCTCGACTTTACTTAATTTGCCCTTAAGTTAATTTAGTAAGTTGAGGGCAAGTTGAGAGTAAGTTGAGGAAAAACTTATTCTGAACTTACTCTCAACTTGCCCTCAACTGAGAAAATATTGGGAATAAAAATCAACAACGCAAAGTAACGTACTGGGAATCAAAATCTGATTGAAAAAGTACTGGGAATAAAAATCTCATTGAAAAAGTACTGGGAATAAAAATCTCATTGAAAAAGTACTGGGAATAAAAATCTCATTGAAAAAGTACTGGGAATAAAAATCTCATTGAAAAAGTACTCGGAATAAAAATCTCATTGAAAAAGTACTGGGAATAAAAATCTCATTGAAAAAGTACTGGGAATAAAAATCTCATTGAAAAAGTACTGGGAATAAAAATCTCATTGAAAAAGTACTGGGAATACAAATTTCATTGAAAAAGTACTGGGAATAAAAATCTCATTGAAAAAGTACTGGGAATAAAAATCTCATTGAAAAAGTACTGGGAATAAAAATCTCATTGAAAAAGTACTGAGATTAAAAATCTCATTGAAAAAGTACTGGGAAAAAGTACTGGGAAAAACTACTGGGAACAAAAATCTCATTGAAAAAGTACTGGGAATAAAAATCTCATTCAAAAAGAACTGGGAATAAAAATCCCATTCCAAAAGTACTCGGAATAAAAATCTTAAACCTTGCTCACGCATTCCCAGAACCATTTCGGACTTCTGAGACTCGTTTGCCGCGAGGATTCTGAATCACCCTGTATACAACGCAAAGTAACGACGCTCCAGTCGCGGAGCGGCTGCACCGGCATCGCGGGCATAAAAGCCACGACGCCGGGGTGAAAACCGTCCGACCGTAAAGATTTCGCGCGGCGGATAAAATTTTAAATTAAGATTCGGGTTGCAAACAACAATAAAGCCGCGCGCGGAGGGGGATTTTTGTGCGCCGGGAGAGCCGAGCGAGGGACGACGCGCTTTCAGTAAGCCCGCGCGTCCTGTAATCGCGAATATCTCTGAATAATCCGAGCGAGAGAGAAAAAGGGAGGTAATGAGCATCGCCCCCCCTATCGCCAATCTAGATATCCTAATGACGTTAATAGCTATGTTTAATTATCTCGTCGCTGGATAATTTATTCCGGGCCTCCACGCGCAGTGGAATGGTAAACGCACCGCGTTGTGCACGTGTGAAGCGCGGGCTTGTCGGGGATGAAGAAAAAAAATTCGTTGAGGTCTTAACGCTGGCGTTTGGCGTAATTGACGCGTCGAGATTGAATCGGGGGGTTTTTTTTTTTTAGATCAGATAAGACAGTGGGAAGTTTTCTTGAATTACAGAAATGGAAATCGCGAATTATCATCAGGGTAAATCGCCGTTAGTGCACTTTGGGCAGAGAAATATTAATATAGTGACTCGGGAATCGTAGATTAAGAATACGTTTTTTGTTTGTTTTGTGAATTCACGATAAAAGGAATTTTTCGAAGTTAAGAAAACTATATTCGGCGTTAATTTTGATACAGTCGTGTGTTACACTTCATCTTAACGATATTAAAAAATGAAGTAAAAAATGTTTAGCTGTTAACTAGAATTTTGTCAGAATTTAAATTTTGCTAGAATTTGTTAGCTATTAGCTAGAATTTTGCCAGAATTTGAATTTTACCAGAATTTTTTAGCTATTAGCGAGAATTTTGCCAGAATTTGAATTTTACTAGAATTTTTCAGCTATTAGCTAGAATTTTGCCAGAATTTAAATTTTGCTAGAATTTTTTTTAGCTATTAGCTAGAATTTTGACAGAATTTGAATTTTGCTAGAATTTTTTTTAGCTATTCGCTACAATTTTGCCAGCATTTTTTAGCTATTAGCTAGAATTTTATCAGAACTTGAATTTTGCTTGAATTTTTTTAGCTATTAGTTAGAATTTCGCCTCGTAAAATTATGAATGGCCTAAAATTAGGAATTGTCCAGCGATCGGTGGTCAACGAATGGGCCATCCGTCTTAACAGGACCCTCGACGATACCGTAAACGCGGCTCCTCGTCTCCCTCTCTGCCATATTTTCCCCGCGTCTCAAGGCGCAATATGGAAGTGCGCGAGCTGATGATTCGCGCGGCACACGAGGAAGAGGAATTACCAACGAGCGTGTTTCGCGTTGCCGCGCGCACGAGACCGTGCGGCGCGGGGTCCGCGAGAGCCTCATTCGATTAGTTCCCCGCTTCGCGCACGAGTTGTGCGCGAGGAGGACCCCGCGCGACTCGTCCTCTCGTCGTCAACGTCCGTCGTCGACGACGACGACGACGACGACGACGACGACGACGGCCGCGGTGAGAGAGGATACAATAGAGATTTCCGCGCCGTCACACCCGGAAGACCTCGAACGTGATTTCTGAGCCGAGCGCGACGTATATATCTGTACACACAGAAATATACATGTATAATACGTGTGCGAAGTCCGTACAAAGAGACAAAGCGAGATGAAGAAAGAGCGCTGAGGGGGAGGAGGAGAGAGAGAGAAATAATATAGCTGTCTGGACAACCCTAAAAAAGAAAGAAAAAAAAATGTAGAAAATATTATAGTCAAAGAAAATCGTATGCAGAGGTGAAGAAAAAATTATAGTCAAAGAAAATCGTATGTAGAGGTGAAGAAAAAAAATGTAGAAAAGATTATAGTCAAAGAAAATCGTATGCAGAGGTGAAGAAAAAAATCTAGAGAATATTATAGTCAAAGAAAATCGTATGCAGAGGTGAAGGAAAAAAATTTAGAAAAAATTACAGTCAACGAAAATCGTATGTAGAGGTGAAGAAAAAAAAATCCAACAAGAAGGGTTAAAAGGACATGAGCTAAAAAAACGAGGAAATACATAAAAAGGGGAAATAATATTGTTGTCTGGACATCCCAAAAAAAATTCCGGCTGCTTAGAAAAAAATCCAGCAAAAAGGCTGAAGAACATGAGTTAAAGAGACGATGAAATATACAGCACACACAAATAAAAGTCGACCGGAACGACGAGTCAAGAGAGAAATAATATATCTGTCTGGACATCCCTAAAATAAATAAAATAAAAAATAAATCCAGAAGAAATCACACTAAAAAAAAATCGTATGCAGAGATAAACACAAGTCGCAACACGAGTCGCGGGCCTCGCATTTTCGGTTGCTTAGAAAAAAATCCAGCAAGAAGCCCTAAGGACATGAGCTAAAGAGACTCGAAGGAGCACATATAACGCGCACGAAAAAAAAAGTCGGCCGGAACGACGAGTCGAGAGAAGATCGCGCGTTCTCATTTGTCTTTTCGCTTTTCAAGCCCCGCAGACGGACACGAGAGGCCCGCGTATACGGATACACAGGGATTGGTCCGTGGCGTAAATACGCTTGCAGTACGCGCTCGACCCTCTCGGCTCGTTCGTTTTGCTTTCGTTCCTCCGATCTTCTCTCACTTCTATCGGTCTATCTCCCTCACATCGTTTCCTCCTTTCTTTCATTCTTATATATTCTTCTCTCTTCTGTCTGTCTCTCTTATTGTTTTTTATTTTATATTTTTTATTTTGTTTCTGCGCTTATTTTTGGCTTTGCGATATTGCTTTCATTTTTTTTCTGCGCTTATTGGTTTGATTTATTTTGTATTGCATTATTGGCTTGTTATATTATTTTTATTAATTTTATTTTTTTTTGTTTGCGTATTTAAGTTTAAGTTATGATGTTGAAATTTGCATCGTTGGAATGCAACGAAATAAAAATAATAATAATTGTAATTAAACCAAATGATGAAACTAGGTATAAAAAGTCACCATAGCAAATAAGGGCACGAAAAACAAATATTTTATTCCTGCCCCTCATCGTTTGGGTTTTACCATTTTTTTTTTTAATTTCGTTGCGACTCAACGATGCAAACTTCAACATCGTTTTAAGTTTACGTTTAGGTTATTATTTAGTATCCAGGTTACTTTGTGTGCGAGATTTGCATCGTTGGAATGCAACGAAACACAGAAAAAAATAAAATCTAATTAACCCAAATGATTAAAATAAGTGTGAAAAATCATCATTTAATTTTTTATATCTAATTTCATCATTTTGGTTAATTAGAATTATTTTTTTTCTGAATTTCGTTGCATTCCAACGATACAAACTTCAACATCATATTATGCCTTACATTGTATGAATTTTGGTGCGGTACTTTTCAGGGGGCTTCGGCCTCAGAGTACGAATAAACATCTCTCTCTCTCTCTCTCTGTTCCTCGCTCGCTTTTTCGTGTTGCGCTGCGTCCGGACTCGCCGACCTTCCGCGGGAGGCGCGCCGCACGGTCGAACCTTCGCCGCTCCTTCCGCGTGGTTAAAGGAACCCCGAGGGGTCCCGCGGCGGGGCCGACGGGCGAGGAGCTGCAGCAGCAGCGCGAGAGCCTTTTTCAAATCGAATCCCTCATTGTCGACTGGGTAATTCGAGGAGGATCGAAATAACCCATTATCCCGTAATGAGCGGCGCATTCACGTTCCCGGGTGTTCTCCACCACCGCCACCACCACCGCCACCGCTTTTGGCTCTTTCCCCGACCTTCTTCCTCTTCTTCTCCTTTTGCTTCGCCTTCTCCTTCGTCCTCTCTCATCCTCGCTTCGACCGTTATCCCGCAGCGCGTACATTCGTCTCCCGGGGTATAGCGCAGCACATCCTCACTCGACTCCGCGCATTCTGCGCTCTGTGTAACCGCCGAGCGAGCCCTTCTCGAGACGTGGCCACTCGGCTCGCCTTCGTGCAAATTTTTTTTTGCTTTTTTTTATCTTTTTTCTCGTGACGCACGATGATACAAACCGCTCGCAAACCCTTCCGGCATTTATTACTTAACGTCAAACGAAAAATGTGTCTTGGGTATCGCCGTCGCCTTGGGACGAAAACCAAGCGAAGCGCCGCAGCGATAATAGAACGATCGAGTTTGTTGGAAATTAGCGTCGTAATTACTGCAAAATTAAATTGGAAAAAATGTGTATACATTTTTTTTTTATTCGCAAGATATTCGTAACTCTGTGTATTTTAAGCTTTTCGAAAAATCGTCTCTTCGACCGACATTTTTTTTTCCACCTGTCCGAAGCACGTAAAAAATAACCAAAGTCGAAAAACGTGGAGTTAATTTTTTTGTGCGGAATTATCGGAAATTAGCCTCATAATTACTGCAAAATTAAATAGAAAAAAAATGTGTATACATAAAAAAAGTGTATACATAAAAAAAATGTGTATGCATTAAAAAAAAATTGTATACATTAAAAAAAAAATTGTATACATTTTTTTTTATCCGCAACATATTCATAACTCTGTATATCTTAAGCTTTTCGAAAAAAAATTATCTTTTCCAACTTAACTCAATTCACATCAACCCCTTATTTTTTTTCCACCTGTCCGAGGCACGTAAAAAATTACCAAACTCGAAATACGTGGGGTTAATTTTTTTTTTTTTTTTTTCACCGCCGGTGCTCGAAGTATATTTATATATAAGTGTAGAAAATCGCGTACGTGGCCTACCCGCTGTGACGAATTTAAGTTTCGCGGTGAATGGTGCAGGGGAAGGGGAAGGGGTATTAACCGCCTCGGCTCACCGCACCTCCTGGTCGCCGTACACACCGCGAGTCCGCAGCCACCGGCAGCAGCAGCAGCAACGGCGGCGGCAATCGACGTAACAAGGCCCGCAGTTCGAAGCCTCTCGCGCGCTGCTGCTGCTGCAGCTCCTCGCACCCAATGTTCCTACTTGTCGAGGCATTTTTCAACTGTACGGCCGATTCTTCAGAGATCGGGAGTCCTTGTTTGGGGGTTCCGGGCCCGACGAGGCTCGCCGTAATCATTTGGCGTGTAGTATATTTTTATATATATATGTGTATATATATACATAATATATATACATATGTACGCTGATATATAACCGCGCACGCAGCCCAGTTCTTCCTCCTCGAGTCTTCCGGGTGCGCGAACTCCAGGGGATAGAGCGCCGCTCCCCCCCCCCCCCCCCCCTCGCCCCTCGCGGGTCATCAATCTCCCATTTGCTCTCAACGCGATACACATAATTCGCCGGGATCCGCGCGGTCGGATCCCTCATTGAAATCGCTTCTCCCCGCCAACGGGGGGACCTGTGTGTGATCGTCCTGCGAAAGAAAGATTAACCGGTGCCTGCACTAGTCGTTCAAATTTCGTGACGGTACCGTTTTTTTTTTTTTTAGTAAATAAAGTAGGGAGAAAAAAAGCCTTGGGGAAATGTTTTAGTCCGCCGGGAAATTCGCTGTGTGTGAATCCAAGAAGCGAGCAACGGTTGTCGATTAGATTGCGTATGTTTTTTATTTTTTTATTGTGAAATAAAAAAGAATTAAAAATATTATTGAAAATATAAAAAATAAAAAAATAATTATTGGATAGCTTTTTATGTTTTTATTTTTTTATTTTTTTATTTTTCTTCCAGTGTCCAAATTCCTGACAGATTTTTTATATTTTTTTTAGCCCTGAGGCCGAGGCACATTTGCCATGTACGAAGCCCGCGAGTTCATTTCGATGGTAATTAACGAATAATCACAGTGCTTCGCGTAGCTGAGCCGGTGATTCTAAAAATACAAGCGCGAGCTGTAAAACCGCCGCGAACTATGTTCATCATTGTAAAAACATTCGGCGAAGCGAAAAACGAGGGAAAAAAAATGCTAACGAGACAGCGTTAAACGGCATTAAAATAATTGCACAATCCCCGGCGCTGAAACCCGGTCAACGACCGGTACATTGCGCAAGCGGATACACAAAGTATATACATCACACAATAAGCATCAAGTCGGAGAAGTCGCTCGAAAGTTGCGCGCGTTAAAAACCCCCGTGTGTATTTTTTTTTTTTTTTTAATAAAACGCGCGCGTGTCGAGGAGGAGGCGACGAGCGTGTTTGCCGAACCTGCCGGGGTAACGACTCGACGGCCGGCAGCGCGAGAAGCGCGAGGACGAATTTCCATAGCCGACCGGCACGACCGGCGATATCCTCGCGACGGGTCAGAGCGGGTCGGGGTCTTCGCGCCGACTACGCGAAGGTCTGGGGCGCGCGCAGCTAACGGAGAGCCAGCGACACGCGTGGCGCCATCTAGCGGCCGCCGGCGCAACTGGCGACGAGTCAGCCGTTCGCCTCGCTGTCGACGCGCGGCGCGCGCGCCGCGCGTCGCCTTCGCCTCTCTCGTCCAGATTTCCTTTTTTTCCGAAATATACACTTTCGCCGCTCGTTGTTTCTCACGCGTCGCTCGCACGTAACATACGCTCGTTACCGCGCGGACGCTAATCATCACGGCCAACCCGCCTGGCTGTTCGGTTATCCTGTGATAAGTCGTCGTCAATATTTGTCGTGGACTGAAGAAATTCTCGGGAGAGAAAGAAAAATGCGCGCCGACTGATTTTCTGGGCGATGAGGCTGAAAAAAGTGAAAAATCATTTTTTGCGTTCTGCTCGTGGAATTGTCTCTTTTTAGGGCAAACAAGTTTTTTTTTTTAGGAATCAGCGGGAAATTTTCCATCGGTTAGGATTTTCGAACTTTGCGAAATCCAAAATTTGTTTTTTTTTTGTGAAAAACGCAACGCAACTTCCGACTTTAAAATTCGGTGAAAAATTCATAAATCAAGATATCGCGTTCCGCCTTGCGGCATTCTCTTCGTTATACAGTTTTATCTCGAAAGAAGGAAGAAAATCCAGGTTCAATCGAGCCAAAGAAAAGTAACCTCGATTTTATTGACGTGACAACGGGTTAACATTAATACAAATTTATAATTTTGGGACCGACTTGAATTAAGGGGGGACAAGGCTTTATTATTTAGGGGAGACTTTAATTAAGGGGTCTGGGACAGACAAACAGACAAACAACTTTCCAAAATATATATAAGATGTTACTAAATCATAATCATTCTCAAGAGTAAAACAACCATTTCTCTGAGTCCAACATGTGAAAAATAATGACTCATAAACTAATAATAATAATACTAAATACAATTATCAACAAATTTAAATCAAACTTATTTTCTTTCTTCACCCGCGTCGTCTGTTTCCCTAAATCCAGATGCGAGTCGCTCGGGATTTTTATATTTATTTATTTTTCTCGTCTCCTTTTTCCACTCCCTTCGCTGCGCCGTTCGGCTCTCCCGCGCATCTCGGTGCCTCGCGTATCGCGACGACACGGGGAGACAGTGATCGAGCGGGACGAATTTATGCGCTCGGTGGGGGCTGCGCGCGTTGCGTATACGTCGCACACGAGACACACGGATCGCGTAGCGCTCGCGGTGAATAATCGAAACGAAGGAGAACGAGAAGGATCTGAGGAGGCAGCGATGGCCACACCAACGACCGTCCGTCCGTCCGTCCTGAAATCCTTCCCACGTGCGCCCAGCTCGATCCAGGAATGCCACAATCTAGATAACCCGGGCATAATGGAATAGAGAACGAACGACGCGTAGACGGGAGAATTCGAGCTCGCGCGCTATACGGCAACGCACAAACTTTCTACCTCGTTGCGCTCGCTATGGGGATCCTTTTGGGCGTCTTTTGTCTACCTCGCCCTGCGCCCTTCACGCAGTCCCTTTTCCTTTTCTTCGCTGCGTATCCTATATAATACACTGCACAGTCTGCGTGTATTTTTATTTATATATATATAGAGATGACGTTGCTATACACTCGGACCGATGGTCAAGGGACGAACCGCGTCGGTCGTCCCGCAGGTCTTTCGGTACCCGAGGAACCGGGCACTTTGGTTACATAGAGAAAGGACACGTGTTTCTACCTTCTGAACTATGAACACTGACCCGCCCACCGCGCCTCGGGACCCGTGTAAAAATCTCTCGAGCATCTGTTCTCCCCGAACAGGCCGATAAATCATCATTTACGCGTCAGCCCCGAGCATCCCGAATTCCTTCTCAACGTCTCAGACGTATTCGGGAACTCCGCCACTCGACTGCCGATTTTACGCTTTTTTTTTTGGTCTCTTTGGAAATGAAAAATCGGGGGGTGGGGCAATACGGGCCACGAATTATTACGGTCCTGCGAATGGGAAGTTTTTTTTTTCGGCAAAGAAATGCATTTCGATTTATTTCTGATGTTTACTGAATATGTTGGATAGATTGTTTGTTTAATTCGCGGGAAACGCTCAATCATTTTTATTTTTTTTAAATATCAATCAAGCATTTTTTTAAATTTTCAATGAAATAGCTTTTCAAAATTATCAATTAATTTTCAAAAATTCTCAATCGAACAGTTTATTAAAATTCTCAATAACTCGATTTATAAAAATTCTCACTATAGATATATTTATAAAAATTCTCACTATAGATATATTTATTAAAATTCTCACTAGATATATTTATTAAAATTTTGAATAACTCAATTTATCAAAATTCTCAATAATTCGATTTCTTAAAATTCTCAATAATTCGATTTCTTAAAATTCTCAATAATTCGATTTCTTAAAATTCTCACTAAATATATTTATTAAAATTCTCAATAACTCAATTTATTAAAATTCTCAACAAATCAATTTACTAAAATTCTCAATAATTCAATTCCCTAAAATTCTCAACAAATCAATTTACTAAAATTCTCAATAATTCAATTCCCTAAAATTCTCAACAAATCAATTTACCAAAATTCTCAATAAATCAATTAAAAACAAATTCCAACCGCTCGCAGCCCATCTGGCTTATCGTTTGTTTACCAATCCCATACGCCTTATTACTCCCGACCTTAATCCCGTCGCTGTTTACCGAACATCACTGCTTCCAATACGCGCGTCGATCGTCGACTTCCGCCCATCATTCAACGCTACACACGACCCGCGTTTTAACACGCGTTGTATGCACAGCGGATCGCGTGTGTAACGCGGCACGATAATGCATCATACACACGCCGTATATACGCGACTCCGCAGCGGCATCGAGAAGCCATCGCGTCTGTCGCGTAGGCGCGACGCTTATATTGCTGACGATACATATTATATACATATTATATACGCTTCTCGGTATACAGAAACGACGACGACGACGACGACGAGCGTCTTCGGCGAAGGCGTCGCTCCCTCGACTTGCGGATCGAGCAGAAAATCCGCACCACCTGCATTATAACCAAAGGGTACAGAGAGATCGCGGGCTCCAATTACGCACTTCGCGCCAGAGCTGAGGGGAGCATGAAGGGGGGAAAAATAAGGGGAGGGGGTGGTCGAAGCGGACGGAGGGGCAGGGGGGAAGGGGGGGGGGAAAGCAGCGATAACTTCTCGGTTGCTTCCGCGTACGCGCGCGAAGCTACTGATACCGAGCCGCATAGGCCGAGCACGTTGCTTACGTGCGGCGGCGGCGACGGCCGCGAGAGCGCAGATGGTCCGCCTGCGCTTCGCGCTCGCTGCTCACCGACGAGTCTCGGATCTCCTACTAAGGATATATCGGATCGAGTCGCGCGGCTCCTCAGCACCGGAACACACATACGATATAGACCCAGAGGCCCCCTCGGCTCGCTCGTCTCTTTCTTTCCCTTCGTCGCAACACTCGCAATTATAGGACGTATATATACACGTGTACAGGGTTATTCAGAAACACCGCAGAAAATGGGGTCTTGAAGTCCGAAATGGTTCCAGGAACGCGTGAGGAAAATTTGAGATTTTTATTGCCTGTAGTTTTTCAATGGGAGCCAATTTATGGTAGCCAATCAGAGTAATTTGTTCTCAACCTAAGTTGAGGATTTTTTTATTGCAATTTATTTGCTGCACTTTGCTGATCAGCAAAGATCAGCAAATAAAAAATATTTATTCGTCGCCACAGTTGAGACTAATCTCAACTTTCTCTTAATTCGGCCTCAACTTAATCTCAACTTTCTTTTAATTGGTATTCAGGTTGAGAGTAAGTTGAGGGCGAATTAAGAGCAAATTCTCCCTCAACTTACTCTCAACTTGTTCTTAATTCGCTTGTGGGCGGATCAAATAACAATAAAAATCTTTTTAAAACATCGTAAATTTTATAAAATAAATTAAATAAAAATCTTAAATTTTATAAAATAAATTAAATAAAAATCTTAAATTTTATGAAATAAATTAAATAAAAATCTTAAATTTTATAAAATAAATTAAATAAAAATCTTTAAAAAAGTTCTTAAAAATAAAACAAATACATATTAAATATTTATTTTAATATCTTAATATAAAATAAAAATCTTAAATTTTGCACAGGCGTTCCTGGAACCATTTCGGACTTCCGGGACTCATTTGGTGCGGGGATTCTGGATCACCCTGTATACATATATGTATATATGTATATAAGTACGTCGTATGTGTTGCAGCCTCGCGCGCACGCAGTCCGCATCCTCTCGCTATGTAATTTCAACGTCGAACCTCCTCCTCCTCCTTCTCTCGATAAGCAACGCGCGCGCGGAGGGAAAAAAGGGAAAAATTGTCCGGCCCCGCGCGAGTAATTATGATTTGCGAAACGGTCGTCGCGGCGCAGAGGCCGGAGGCATCCGAGTGCACCGAGCACGAGAGCCGCTCTGTGTGTTTGTCTATCCTGATCCTCCCTATCTGAGCGCGAGAGGAGGGAAAACGCAGGAGGCTCGCCCGAGCCGCCGGGACTCTGCGTCACGCACCGCCACTTCCGGCAAAATTGAATCAAGCCGGAGACGAGACGGGTATTGATGATTTTTTTTTCTTTTTTTGCGAAAAAAAAATTGGGAATTGACGGTTTGACGGGCGAGAGACGTAGACAATTATGACGGGTTACTCGGGGTGTAATAGATATTATGATGAAGGTGGTTAGAAGCGATGAGGCAAATAGGAAAAAATGTGCGGCAGGGACATAATAATCGTGGCGACTCGAGGATGTGACATTTATTTATGTTGTACTTATAATGGTGACCGAAGAAGAGTTCTATTTTCTTTTTTTTTTTTTTTGTGAAGACTGGATGTAATTCTGAAAATACTTGGGATACGGTCGGCGCCTCGGGCAATTTTTACACGGGGAAAATTGTGTCTGTGGGGCTTGCAAAATTATATCTGTGGCGACGAATAAATGTTTTTATTTGCTGGATCAGCAAAGTACTGGAAATACAGCAAATGAGTGCAGCAAATAAATAGCAATAAAAAAAATGTTTGTCGTAACAGAAAAAAAAATATTTTTACTAAAAAAAATTTCACTCGCCAATATTCGACTCACCTACCAAACAAGTCGCATTTTTTTAATATATATATTTTTTAATTTCCCATCAATTTCATCCACTAAGTCACGTCAGTGAAAAATCGGAACCCCCATCTATCTTTTCCTCTGAAATCGCATCCCGAAACTAGTCGCATTTTTTAATAATATATTTTTTTTATTTCCCATCAATTCCATCCACTAAGTCGTGTCAGTGAAAAATCGTCCTGCCTTTCCCTCTGAAATCGCATCCCAAAACAAGTCGCATTTTTTAATACATATATTTTTTTTATTTCCCATCAACTCCATCCACTAAGTCGTGTCAGTGAAAAATCGTTTCCCGCTGAAATCGCGGGAACCGCAGACCAGGTGTCGACGGTTATCGGTACGAGGAAGTTGTGCAAAAATTGGCGAAAAAAAAAATGCAAAAAAAAAAATAAAAATAAAAGGATTCCCATGTACGTGCGTAGTACACACGGAGACGGCCGCGCGGATCCGTGGCTTTTAGTGGCTCGATAGGCGCGCTAAGTTGCGATTTGTCGGCTGCGGTAATGTCGGTAAATTGTCGGTTTCGAGGGAGCGCCAATGCGCGTAGAAAAATAGATATACACGGCCGGGGCGGCTGCGTAGCAGCGGCAGCGGCAGCGGCCCGCTCACGCCGTGGATAAACTCCACGCCGGGTTTTATGCACCTCCGTACGTCGCCTTTCCTCGCGGCGGCATTCCTCGTAAATTGTCGATAACTCATCGACAATTGACCGTCACTTCGCCGAGGCATCAAAATACATGCTAAAGAACGTGTTATCCGGGCGTCGAGCGTCTCCCGCGACCGGAGCGGCCGCGCGATTTTATTCCTCGAGCTCCTCGGGACCCTCCTCGCCTCTCGCTCGCTCAGCCGCCGCCGCAGCGCAATGACGGCTACGCCCTGGTTATAACTGGACTCGGCGCGTCGCGCGCTCTCTACGCTGCGGTTTAATGCCTGCCCTCGGGACACTCCCGGGACGCGGCGAGCCAAGGACAAGCCGACGGGGAACGACTCGCGATCGACTCGCGGGCCGCAGCGATAGCGAAACTAGGAACGACTATTTTTTTTTTTTGTATTTGCGGGAAATTTACTTTCAGGCATTTTTCAACGCTTTTTGGTACTGATGGATTGGCGTAAAAAAAAATGTCCCGCGATTTTGCAAACGACGATTTTTTCTCGAAGTTGGTGATTTTTTTTGCACAATTTTTTTTTGTTTTTTTTTTAATTATTTATTTCAATTAATTTGGTACAATTTTTTTGGGATTATTTATTTCAATTAATTTCATTGATTGGTTGCACTCATTATTTTATGAAAACGAAGCTACGCGCTTAACCAATTGATGCAACAACAAAAAAACGAAATGAAAATAATCGAGTTTTTTATTTCTGTGTTAAAGCCAAACTCTCAAAAATCGCACATTTTTCCATACATAAACCTTGCGTTTTTTGCGAAAAAAAAAAAAATCTCGATTTCGTAAAATTCGAAAACCCTATCCGACGGCAAATTTTCCGCTGATTCCGAAAAACATATTTCTTTGCCCGAAATAATAGAAAATTCGATGATATTGAAGTTTGCATCGTTGGAATGCAACGAAATTAAAAAATAATAATAATAGTAATTAAACCAAATAATGAAAATAGGTATAAAAAGTCACCATATCAAACAAGGGCACGAAAAAAAAATTATTATTTTATTCCTGCCCCTCATCACCTGGGTTAATTACAATTTTTTTCAGAATTTCGTTGCATTGACGAGCAAAACACGAAAAACGATTTTTTTTCTTTGCAATTATATCGAAAATATAAAATATTCCACTGACTAATTTTTTGAAGATAAATAACGAAACCCAAAAAACATAAACACATGATAATAACAAAGTATATAAATTACACGTTTGTTGAAAATAACACGCGTTTATAATAAATCGCTGAAGGATTATCTCGTATTCTTCTCAAGCACATCCCAAGACCTTCGGTACAACGCCGAGCGTAAAATCCGCCGCTCACGGCGGAGAAAATCGTGAAAGAGAGCAGCCGAGGTCCTCGAAAATCTGCGCTCATCGGTCTCGGAGTCGCAGCCGCGCGGTCCGCCGGAAGAGATTCTTCGCTCGGGGCACTCGAGTGCCGCGCACTCCGGGATACTATGCGCCGTAATGAGAACGTGTGGAAGTACATAAACCGTTGAATGTTGGCGCGCGAGCGCAGAACTGCAGAAGCGAAGCTGCGTCTGCCGGGCGAATGGGGGGCGAGGGAGCGGCGGCTAAGGGCAAAAGGAGAAAAATCCCTTCGGGCGTCACGCTCTCTTCTCGAGAGAGAGAGAGAGAGAGCGGAGCGTGTGCGATTCATCCGGAGAGCTCGCGCGACGTTGACCGCCGTGCGGCAAACGGCGTCGGGATCCACTCGATTGTCGTCGTCGTCGTCGTCGTCGTCGTGGCCACTCGAGTTTTATGGTTACGGTTCTTGAATGGAGGAGACCCCGATTCTTCTTCGAGGGTTTACCGATCGATGAATGGCCCCGGCACGCCGCGGGTGCGAAGGGACCATCCTCCACGGTGCCTGGTACACCACTCCATGGAAATTCTCGCCCTCGTATAGTGCACTTTTTTCCCTTTTTTTTTCTTTTTTTTTTTTTTTTGTTCGTCCACAAATCCTCTCGTTCTGCGTCCCGCGACGCCGGGCTGAACAAACACGAAACCCGAGCGTGCGCGTTTTTCTTTTCTCAACACCGCGCAGTTCGCGTTACGAGAAAATATTTCTCCTTTTTTTTTTTTTTTTTTTTTTTTTTGTAAAAAAAATAAATAAAAAACGTAGGGAACGAGTCATCGATTCGTGAACAAACAAGAAACCTTTTTCACACTTTTACTTTTACCAACTCTGCGAAGTTGTCATTGCGAGAAAATATTTCGCCTTTTTGCTTTTTTTTTGTAAAAAAATAAAAAATAAAAAAGCAGAGAACGGATCATCGATTCGTGAATAAACATGACACCTTTTTCACACTTTTTCTTTGACGAACTCTGCGCAGTTCGTATTACAAGAAAATATTTCTCCTTTTTGCTTGCTTTTTTTATTAAAAAAAAAAAAACGCAGAGAGCGATGATTCGTTTGTTTACGAAACGATAATTCACGAACTCTGCTTATAGTTCGCATTACGAGAAAATATTTCTCTTTTTTGCTTGCTTTTTTATTATAAAAAAAAGAAAAAATGAAAAAAAAGCAGAGAGCGATGATTCCTTTGTTTACGAATCGATAATTTACGAACTCTGCGCAGTTTGCATTAGGAGAAAACATTTCTCCTTATTATTGTCTTTTTTTTTATAAAAAGAAAAAAAAATATATAGCGATGATTCGAGGTTACGCTTAATGGAAAAAAGTGCTTTTCTCAGCACGGCGGATCGCGCGGGGATTTAAATAGATCGAACGAGGGAGATACGCGGATAACGCTGGGAGGAGTATAAATGGATCTTCCCGCGGGATACTCGCTGTATACACGTTAAATTGTGTGTGTATCGATGTTGATGTTGGTAGTGGTGGTTGGTAAAATATCTTAACCTCTGGTTCTCCTCGCGCGCTTAAAAATCCTCCGTTGTACGTCAAGGGCCGTTAATGACCCGAGAGAGGTTTCATCCTTACCTACACTCAGAAAAAAAAAAAAAATATATATATATATAGACTCTGGGATGTGGAAGTGGAGCCTGAAATCGATTCGATTCAGGTGGGTCGAAGCTTTCTCTCTCCCTCTTTGGATCTTCGGAGAAAACGATTCCCCGGTGTGGAAAATATGCGGCGTAACGCCTCGTAGAGCCGGCAACGAGGATGACCGTGAGGGCCGTAAGGACGAGTAGAGCGCGGGGTCCGTCGGTGCCTCGCAACACTCGGGGCGAGAGGGGCAGATGCTTTCGGCCCGCTGGGCCCGAAGGAGGAGGTGGAGAGCGAGCGAGGAAAAAAAAAAAAAAAAAAAAAACGAAGCAGCTGCGCCACCCCGAGACCCAACTATGCCTGAGTTATGTTGTGATTTCACCCGCACTCATCTCTAAGCGCTTCACGTGTATTTCCGTACCGCGCGCAGTCGAGAGGGAACTCGCGTTTTTTGTCCGCAGAGCTCCCTCGACGCGACGGAATGCGAGACGACAGGAGGATCGTATAGGAGCTCCTTCGGGGCACAATGAAGAGACCCGGGATTATCGTGGGTTATGCACTAATTCGTGGATTAGATTTTTTTTTATTCTGGATATTGTTGTGAGTATTTTTATCGAAGGACCTAAATTGATCGAAATGCTTGGTGGGTCCACTTGAAGTATGTGAATTTATATATGTTTTTTTTTAGGCGCCACAATCAGTGCTCAAATATTATTTTTTTATCTTTTTTATTTTATGTTTGTATTTGTAAAAATCAAAAGAATTTTCTTTGGCATATTTCGCCTAATAATTCATTGTGCAATTAATTGCCAAAGGAACAGACGATGTTGAATTTTGCATCGTTGGAATTCAACGAAATTCAGGGGGAAAAAATTGTGATTATCCCAAATGATGAAGGGCACGAAAAAGATTATATTATTTTTCGAAGGGCACGAAACATTATTATTATTATTATTATTATTATTATCATCATCATCATCATTATTATTATTTTTTTTTTTTTTTCCGAAGGACACGAACAGATTTTTATATATCTTTGAAAGCCACGAAACTTTTTTTTTTTTCGTTCCGTTACGATGACTTTTTACACTTATTTTCATGATTTGGGTTAATTACAATTAATATTTTATTTTCTGAAGTTCGTTGCATTCCAACGATGCAAAATTCGTCGTCATAGGAACAGACAATCATTTTTTTTTTTTTAACGAGCGAATTCGAATTCCAAGCGGAGGAGACGAAACATTAAAAATAACACGATCGAGCTTTCCCGTCTTTCCGAAAGAATCGCAGCCACCTTTTTGCTCTCCTCCGACGCTCAGCTACGTTTGTTTCGTTCACGATGAGGGAGACACGGGGGTCGCGCAGAGGTCGCCGCGTCTGTCCCGCCGCTCTCGGCCGGGTTCGTTCGTACGGCTTTATTCCCCGAAGGATATCATCCTCGTCGTGCGCGGCGAGAAGGTAATCTATACTTGTGTTTGCGCCTCCCGGGTGATAAGGGTATCGTTCCCGGTAATCGCCGCGAGCCCCGGCGAAGCGACTCGACGGGTATAGATTTTACGTCTTTCACGATTCCGAGAGAGCGCCACGCGGTATACATAGGGACACCATTAACTGTATACAAACTTCTTCGTCCTCGTCTCATCCTTCGTGCCCGGTGCGCGCCGCGACCTATCGGTTCGTCAAAGCCGGACTATCTTCTCGGCAGTGTGTTTACCGTCACCGGAACCTTTTTCAATATTTGAGGGTGTCCTACCTTCTCCTTTTTTTTTTCTTCTCTTCTCTCTCCGTCGTTCCACTCTCGACCATGTTTGCCCCGAACGTCGCGTTTCCGGCGCTGATTGCCCGAAACATTTCACCGCTTGACCAATAGCAATCATTCTTATCTCTCATATTCTTTTTCTTTTTTTTTCTTCTTCTTTTTAAACATCTGCTAATTACATCCGACCGAAGCTCAAATATTGTCCCTATTTCTGTTTATCCACATGAAAAAAAAAAAAAAAAAAAAAAAATGCGTAGAAGAATTTTTTTTTCTCTGTTATATAATTATTATAAATTCACTCGCTTCTCAAAACTATTAATTTGGTTTATATAAATAATAATAATGATAATGCTAATAATAATAATAATACTAATAATAATAATAATAATAATAATAATAATAATAATAATAATAATAATAATAATAATAATAATAATAATAATTGTATATTCACTTTTTTAGCGAGTTTTACGTAAAACTAAATCTCCCAAACTCACGTGTACTTTATTTTCATGAGGGGGGAGGTAATTCAAAACCCCGACGAAACTCAAGACCCCGAAAAGTCGGGTGTGTATTGTGCGTGTTTGGAGCGCGAAATTCGGAGAATTCACAGTGAGTGAAAGAGCTCGGGAGAGGAATAGACAAGGGCGAGTGAAAAACTCTGCGGTCCTGAGGCACATAAACACTCACAGTCACACGCGTGTACTATATGTATATCGTTGTATATATGTATATGTATATACATAAACTATATAGTGTGGCGCGGCGCACGCTATCGAGGTTCGATCTCTTCGGGGTCCGTAAGATGGGCGTCCGTCGACGGGGGAGGGCCATGGGGTTTCTGGGGATACGGGGGAGGTAATCGATTACCATGGGACGTTTCCCTTCGTTTTTCTCTTCCTCTCCCTCGCAACGCGTGTTCTTCTATCCTTCCCCGCAACGCGCGGCCGACGAGAGAAAGAGAGATCGCTTTTAAAGCCGACGCCAAAATGTATACCTGGCGAGGCTCGGCGCGGCCGGCGAGCCGAGGAGAGCGAGGAGAAGATGCACCCTCGTCTTCAATGGAGGCCGGGCATTCAACGCCGCCCGCGGACGGTGAAACGAAAAATGTATATGCGCTTCGCGAGGGAACCGGGAGGGAGAGAGAGAAAAAGGGAGAAAGAGAGAGAGAGGGAAAAAGAGAGCGAGAGAGATAAGTCGGAAAGAGAGATGGAGAAAAAGAGAAAAAAAAAGAGAAAAAGAGCGAGAGAGAAAAGACGAAAAAGAGAACGAGAAAAAAGACATGATGTTAAAGTTTGCATCGTTGGAATGCAACGATATTCAGAAAAAAATTAATTCTAATTAACCCAAATGATGAAATCAAGTATAAAAAAAATTATCATAGGAAATAATCGCTGTGACGACTTTTTATACCTAAGTTCATCATTTAGGTTGATTAGAATTTGTTTTTTTTTCTGAATTTCGTTGCATTCCAACGATGCAAAAACTTCAACGTCATGAAAAGACGAGGAGAGAGAAAAAGAGAATAAGAGCGAGGGAGAAAAGACGAAGAGAGATAGAAAAAGAATAAAAAAAGAGCGAGAGAGAAAAGGAGAAAAAGAGCGACAGAGAAAAGACGAAGAGAGAGAAAAAGAGAAAGAGAGCGAGAAAGCAAAGACGAAGAGAGAGAGAGAGAGAAGACACCCTGGACCCGCAGGAAGTCTCGTCTACAAGTCGCGGGTAGAGCCGCAGGGAGAGAACGAGAAAATATGTGTGAGCCGCTTGCGTCGACTGCCGATGAAGAAAGATAGACAGAAAAAGAGAAAAGGACGAGGGGGTTTGGGAAGGGGGAGGGGGAGGGGGGGAGAAAGGCGAAACCGCGGGCCAAAAAGGTTCAACGCAGGATTTTTCAAAGGTAGAGCCCCGGAGTCGCGATTTCTTTTGAGCCCGCACTCTCGCCCCGTTATAGTCGCGCTCCGCGTGTATTGAGAGCCGAAGAAAGAGCGCGCGAGGAGAGTCGGTCCCGAACAGCGCGGAAGATTAACGCGCGCGTCCCGTCAGACCGAACGGCAGTTCCATAGCCCCCGCGACTGTTAACCCCCCCCCCCCCCTCCGCCCTCCCTTTCTCCATGCGCCGAACCGGGAACGCGTTTATTGTTGACGAATGCCCCGTGAATCGTTGCTCGATTCCCTAATGACGCATCCCTCACGAATTTCCCGCCATGCGGATATGAGCGAGCGACTCAGTGGCTGATTTGCATCGTACGTTATGCGGTGAAATTTCTTTCAATTATTATTTTTTTTTCTTGCTTTCTGAATTGTATTATATTTTTTAATGCATTTTTAATGCATTACAAAATATATATAATAAATATATGAAAATGCATATTTTTAATGAAAAAACGGTGGCTCGTTTTAAATGACAATTTTGAAAAAGGCATTTTTTATTTTGTAAAAGTGTTAGAATTTTTTTTTTTTTTTGTCTAAAAGTGTAAAAAGATTTTTTTTTTTTTTGTAAAAATTTTTAGATTGTAAAAGCGTTAGAAAAAATAAATTGAACGAGTGTGATGCTTGGCTGTAAAGCTTTTTATTTTATTTTTTAATTGAGAAGGAAAATAACGCATTAAATTATCAAAATCCACTTTTTTATTTTCTGCGGATTGTAATTATTGCTAATGACTTGCAAATTAAATTATTGCTAATGTTTTGCGAATTCAATTATTGCGAATATCTTGCGAATTAAATTATTGCTAATGTCTTGCGAATTAAATTATTGCTAATGTCTTGCGAATTAAATTATTGCGAATCGTAAATATTTCACATAACGCAAAACAAGCCTGGTAAACAAATTGAATTCCGATCCAAAAATCCAGTCTCGTCGACCCGACATGAAAACAACCCAAAAAAAAAAATCTCCCGTTTGTCTCCTATTCGTTCAACCCGCGTCCAAATTCCCTCTCACAACAGAGACAAACTCTCGGGGGGGCCCGCCGAGCGGTGTGTCGCGATTGCGTCGCGGTTTCATCGGCGATCCTGAACAGCCTCGGGTCCAACCACTGCGACGATATTTCATTTGGAGAACTTTTTTTTTTTTTTTTTTTTTTTTTCCTCTCCCCCCATCCCCCCCTATCACCTCTCTCGGTTCGCCATAATCAAGCGGCGGGGTCGCCGCGTATATTTGCGAGCCTCAGCCTCGGTGTGGCCCCGACTAAGAGATAAACCCATCGAAACGATGTTAGAAACCATACGGCGAAAAAGAAGCGAAGAAGCGATATCTCCACGACGCTCGGGGGAGGAGAAAACGAGGACGAAACCGTCGAAGATTCGTCTCAGGTATTTTGTGGGGGGGGGGGGGGGGGGGCGACCGGCTCGCGATGGATCTCTGGGGTCGATATGGGCGGCCAGGGGGAAGGAGGGGAAGGGGGAGGGGGGGGGGGGTTCTTCGGGTCCTCCTCGGGTCTCCGTCGATCGTCTTCAGGTATCCGGTGTACCTGGTGTGCTGCCTGTCCGACCTTTGCCGCTACCTATAGACACGAGTCTCGTCGCTCCTTCGTGATTCCTCGATCTGAACGAGCGAACCACTTTGAGGGACAAAGCGAGGTGGGACGCCCGGTTGGGCTGCTGCCCCCCGCACCCCTCCCACCCCTCCCCCCTTCTGCTCACTATCCGCACCGTTAGATCCATTTGTCTAGGATCTTAGCGCGGCGAACTTGGCCGGATTTACGTCGTAGTCCCTCTCTCGACGCTCCGATGGCCACGGCGAGGGATTCGGCGCGCTCGACACTATTGAGCATAGGCGACTCGCGAGCACCGCGGGGACACCGAGATATCCTGCCGGGGGGGACGCCTGAGGATTTCAGCCACGTTGATTCCTGAACTCCTGGGGTCTGGTGAGAGAGAGAGAGAGAGAGAGGAAGAGAGAGGCGACAGAAATATTCCCGGGAGCATCGACGACGAGGAAGCGCGCTCGTCGCTCGCTTGTTGGCACAACCACTTGGCTTTGGCGCGAGAGCAAACACGACGCGGAGTGCAAGTTTGCGGGATAAGATCCGGGGGGGGGGGGGGGGGGAGAGGGAAATTCGTATTGGCGATGTATCGGGCATTGATGGACCGCCGGGACCCGCCCGGGTGTTGATAGACTCGACGATTCGTCGTCCGGCCACAAAGGATTACCGAGACGTGGATATTGATGTCCGTGGTGTATTGCGGGGATAAATGCGGCACGGAGTTGTTGGTGGAAAAGGGGAAAGTTAATTGTAGAATCGAAACATTGCGAACAAATTTTACATCGAAATATCGAAAAATCGTAATATCGAAAAATCGAAATATCGAAAAATCGAAATATCGAGAAATCGAAAAATCGAAATATCGTAATATCGAAAAGTCGTAATATCGAAAAGTCGTAATATCGAGAAATCGAAATATCGAAATATCGAAAAATCGAAATATCGAAAAATCGAAAAATCGTAATATCGAAAAATCGAAAAATCGTAATATCGAAAAATCGTAATATCGAAAAATCGAAATATCGAAATATCGAAAAATCGTAATATCGAAAAATCGAAATATCAAAAAACCGAAATATCGAGAAATCGAAAAATCGAAATATCAAAAAACCGAAATATCGAGAAATCGAAAAATCGTAATATCGAGAGCTCGAAATATCGAAAAAATCGTAATATCGAGAGCTGCAAATATCGAAAAAATCGAAATATCGAGAATTCAAAATCTAAAAAAATCGAAATATCGAGAACTCGAAATCTAAAAAAATCGAAATATCGAATAATCTGGAAAAACCAAAATATCTCGCACGCCCCAAAAAATGTAAAAATCCTGCCTTCGCTGAACGACGATTCGACGATTCCGAGGCAACCGTCTCGTCGTCAACCCGCTCCCATTCCCACAGCCAACTTGTAACACCACAAAGAGAACCCCCTTCGCCCATGGTGAGTACCGCGAGATGCGCCGCGCGCCGTCATTGATACACACGCTAAACCAGACGACGTTACATTGACGTCCCGAGCTCGCTCGCGAACGATGTCCACCGGCCACAAAGCGCTCTCCCCGAGGAGCGTGTCCGCTAAATCATCGTCTTCGCGACAGCCAAAGCGCCCTCGACAGTCCCGAGCTCGCGCGCGCGGTACGTCTCTCACTTCCTGATCCTCGCTCTGCACTCGCCTTGGTGCATCGAGCGCCGAGTGCCATTTCTCCAAGTGAAACCCGAGAGCGGTCCCGTTCGTCCTGAAGGGCATTAACGGCTGCTGCGCCGGTGTCTCTCTCGCCTCGGAAGATTCATATTCCCCCCCTCCCCCTTATACAGTTCATGTCCCACCGTCTGTCTCTCGGTTTTTCCTCTCCCCCCCCCCCCCCTCCTCGTCCCGAGTGACGAGCTCGGGGGGCTCGCGGAGGATTCCGCGCAGCGGCCGTACAAACCGCTTAAACTCAAATATATAGACGAAACCGGGGTAAAACGGACCCCCTTTTTTTATCATCGAAAAAAAAAAAAAATTAGGGTAAAATGGACCCCCGTCTCCGGTGTAGGTTTTAAGGCTTCTTTCTTCGTAAAAACTTTTTTTTTCGCCGTCCTCCGTGATTTTTTTTATCGCGGGCTTCTTCGGCAACAGTTTTTTTTTCTCCATCAATTCTTGCCTGTACGGCGAATCCGTCACGACTAAAATGCGCTTTTGTGTCACATTTTAGTTAAAGACCCGAATAATCAACACTCATGCCGATCGGTAGCGTTTTGTGTACTAACTCATATGTGTGTCGGATTCTGAGGGTGGCCCGTTTTACCCCGGATTTTTTTTTTGCTGACGCTCAAAATTGATGATTGATATCGAATTTTTTAGTGAAAAACAATAAAAAACACTTTGAGTTTTCTCATAGAGCCATTTTTTGCTTAGGGGGTCCGTTTTACCCCGCTCTCCCCTATACATATATTTCATACCCCACGATTGCGGCTCTGACGCCAAACTGCATTATATGGAACTTATCTCCGCGGTACCGGCGCAACTCGCGACTCGCGACTCGCGCCCGCGCCTGCGCAGCGCAGCGCCTCGCGGACTCCCTCGGTCACGCGAATCCGTGACTGAATCTCGGGAATCTCGGTTGTCACGTTGGCCATGGTGTGAAACGTCACGGCACGAGGAAGTGACCCCGAACTGTCCTCCCGTACATGCGACACACAGACGCCCGCGTCTAACGTGTATCTAGCGTTTATTATATACATATATATATACACTATATATGTATATATTATATACATATATATACACTATATGTATATGTATATAATAAACGCTATATATATATATATAGGTATTTATGGTGTGCACACCGTGTGGCGCACCGCAAATCCTATATACATTCCTCCGGTTGTTCGTACAACCATAATAATACCGCGATACGTCTTTACGGACCGCTCGCTGGCTCTGGAAGGGAGGGGGGCAAGAGGGGGTGGAGGGGGGGGGGCGCACGACAATGTCCATAAACAATGCCAGAGCCTATCTCGGGATATCAAGGATGAGGGAGGATGGGTGCCCCGAGGATCTGACCCGGGAACGGGGCCCTGACCCCCCCTCTCAGCCCCCCCTTCTCGACTCGTCCACCGGGACACTCGGTGCTGCCGCTGCGAACTCTATCTTCGCCCGTATCGCGGCGTCTCCTGCGCACACACACACAGCTCGTTGCGACAGAAACGTATCAATGCATATACTCGGAGAGCGCGCGCGGGCATCGAGAGGCGCACGCGCGAGGAAAACGTGCCGCGGTGATATCTAGATCCTCGCTCCGCACGTATATCAGCGATACATCTATGCGCGCTTCGGGTTGTCCGTCCCGTCGCGCGGATATATCGCGGCTATTTGCTGTGCCCGCGAAATGTGGTTCGGTTTGCGAGGATCGGGCTTCGAGGTGAATTGTTGTTGGTTTTTTTTTTTTTTTTTTAGGGGGCACGGGGGGTGAGATTGATTTTTGGGTGTTTGGTGGGGTTGACGAGGCTACGTTTCGGGGATTAGCAATTTTTTTTTTTTTTGCGGAAATTTAGTGCAAAAAGATTTGGTGAAACGTGTGAAAAATTGAAACAGGAAATACGAATTTTCATGCAAAAAAAAAACAGCAAAAATATCGTCACGTGAAACGTGTGAAAAATTGAAACAGGAAACACGAATTTTTATGTTTTTAAAAAAACAACTAAAATATCGTCACGTAAAACACGTGAAAAATTGAAACAGAAAACAAGAATTTTTATATTAAAAAAAGAAACGAAAAATATCCTCACGTTTATCATAAAATAAAAATAAGAAAATATATTTTACTTCAGGAACAGTGAGAATCAAATTTTCCTGGCAATTAAACTGTGCAATTTTATTCGCCACCCTCGATCCAAATTTTCGCTCCAAAAAAAAAAAAAAAATCTGCACTCGTAATTCACGCCACAAAACAAAACAAATGAAATTTCATTCACGAAAAGTGAGAACGAGGCTTTCGCGGCGCAGTCAAGCCGTTCAATTATCGTTGCCCTCGTTGCGCGCGGTGCTCAAAAGCTTCGCTTGGGCCCCTCGCAGCCCTCGTTGTAATAACGCACTTGACGGAATAGAGACACCAAAAAGCTGCGCGAGTTGCGTACCGAAAGCGAGCGAGGAAGGGGAGGGGGGGGAGGGGAGAAGGAGGCCGAAAGCCAAGAGAGCGACCCGACACGCTCGTGAAAACGCCTTCACTCGCAATATCACCTGCTCGCCGAAATTCAAAGGGCAAGAAACAACCGTGCGGCTGTATGTGTGACTCGCCTTTGAGGAGTCCCGCCCGACCGTCGTCCCTGCTTTGCTGCCTACGTTTCTCGTTCGGAGCAGGCCGAGCGCGTTTCTCCTGCTCTCGTCAGGCGCAAAGTATGCGCCGAGCGCGAGCTGGTCTCGTCTCGCAGTCTCGTTGCGCGTAGCTCGCGCCGTAGCAGCTGATAAATTAGCGGACGAGACTCGTGGGTCTCGCTCCACGCTCGCGTTCGCCTTCCCTTCTCTCTTACGCACCGACTCTCTTTCCCGCTTACGCCTGCCTGTTCCGCCTGCCGCCGCGGCAAACTATTTCTTTCAACGGGCCTCGTCTGATCTCCACCGATCTCTATGCGCGCCGCGCCGCGTATACGAAACTTACGCACACTCGTCGCAGGCTATGAAGAACCGTCGCTACTACCATCACCACGTTTTATGATGCAAAATATCCCAGGAAGGATCGCGTTGCTATACTGTCTGACTGTATACAGTTTTTTTTTTTTTTTGGAAATTGATGTCGAGAAAGTCTCTGGTGGAAAATTTGTGGCGTTACATTTGGCCCAGATCAGGGCCACATTTTGCGATTTTTTTTTTTTTTTTCGATTTCGTAAAGGATGTATTTACAGGATGTTTACAGGACGTTATACATGTACAGGATTACAGGATATTTACAGGATGTTAAAGTCAGACCCTCAAAAATCGCAAATTTTTAGAAGCGGTACCCCTTCCGTTTTTTTTTTTTTCGATTTTTGGGGGTCTGACATTAAAATTCTGTAAAAAATTAAAATATCAAGATGTCGCATTCCGACTTGCCGCATACTTACCATTGTATAATTTTCTCCCGAACGCAAGAAGAAAATCCAGATTCGATCGATCCAAAAAATAGTAACCCCACATTTTTTCAAGTGACGAAATTTCGAAAAAAGTGCGAAAACGTTTTTCGCGTTTTTCTCATCGAATTTTCGACTTTCTGGTCAAACATTAGTGCTTTTCGGAATCAGCACGAAATTTCCCATCGGATAGGCTCTCCAAAGTTTACAAAATTAATAAAAAAAAATTCGCTAAAAAAGTACCCCTTGCGTTTTTTTGCCAAACATTTTTTTTTCTCAAATTCAAAATTTTTCTTGACCTATAATAAAAATCTCATTTTTCTGGCAATTATTAAAAAATCTTTACAATAATAACCGTGACGATAATCCCGCTTCACATTTTTATTTTTAACCGCGACAAAAATGTCTTCACTCCTGTTTGTTTTTATACAGCATCTCGCGATTCTCTTTCAAGTTCCCTCGGTGGCTCCGTCTGGCCGTTCGTCTTCCTCCCTTCCTGCCTCTTCCGACGTATCTCCCGTTCAAACGGCGCGCGGGTTGCGGTGGCGGGCGGTGAACTCGATAGGAGGCAATAATCGATCGAACGCCCACGAGCTCCCGTAGATCGCGATTTATTATAAATTGTAAACGATACGGGATCCGACGGAGACGCAGCGGACGCGGCGGACCGCAAGGCGAGAGAGTTCGAAAAACGTCTCAATCTTGACTCATGGACTCCTCGTCCGTATAGTAATAAGGACAGAGCTGGAGAAAGAAGAGAGAAGGGGGGAGTCGACGTACCGGCCGACAGTGGGAAGACTAATGATATCAAAAATAACTCGAGCGCCGCCGTTCGCCACCGTAATGTTGCGTGTTGTGTATATCCGCGGCCGTCTGCACTGATCTCCCTCTGTGTGTACAAAGCGCGCGTCGCTACCGCCAGGAACTTGAAAAATCGGCTGCGGTTACGCCGCGATGACCTCAGAGTCGTTTTTCTCGCCAGTCTCGCCTTCCGAGACTTCGACGCGGTCATTCACAGACCCCCGGAATTTCCCTTCGAAATTACACGCGAAATCTCGCGGCTGACCCAAATGATTTTTTTGAGGTTGTTTTGGATTCACCGATTTTGGAATTTGGCTCGACCTGGCTGATGCGGGTTATTTAAATATTAAATATTAAATTATTAAATATTAAATTATTAAAAATTAAAAAATTAAATACTAAAATATTAAATAACACAATATAAATTGCGATTAAAATGACAATCGGATGAAGAGAAAATAAATCGATCGATAACGAAACGAGGGAAGCAGGAAAATTCGTGGTGGATCTGGCGACTTTTAATTATTTATGTGACCAAGTTATTTAAATGCCCATTGGATGTCTGGAATTAAATGAATTAATAAGCAAACAAATTTATAACGAGGGAAATTGTGGAGGACCGGGGAATTTTTAATTACTGGCGTTTATTACCAGGTTATTCGAATGACAATTGGATGTCTGGAATTAAATTAATTAATAAGCTAACAAGTGTTTCGTGGCAGACCTCGCGAGCGTTAATTATTGGAGCCTCATGTCCAGGTCACAGATATTCATAGTTACACCAAGCTATCGATAGCTGTAACTAATTAAGGCTGTCGCATTAATTACAGATTTATAGTTGTATCTTACAGTTGCCAGGACGATTTCATGATTGTTCATAAATAATCATTTCCCTCGACCTCCTGCAAAATTGTCTCCCTGTAATATTGAACTCAAATTGCATATTAAATTTTCGAGTCCATCTGTCTGATCAATTCTAAAAAAAAATGCAAATTACACAATTACACAATTGAATATAAATTAATTAAAATATAAATTAATTACAATATAGATTCATTAAAATATAAATTAACTAAAATATATTTTTATTAAAATACAAAATAATAAAAATATAAATTAATTAAATAAAAATTAATTAAAATATAAATTAATTACAATATAAATTAAAAATGCACTAAATTGATGCATTTCGTGATTTAATTTCCCTTCTCGACACAATTCGAGGATAAATCCCAAGATCCGTGGAAAATTAACTTCGCCCAGAATCAACTTCGAGACGCCAACGTCGACTCCCCAATAATGGATGATTCACGGTCGTGTGTATCGCCCGAACCTGACGCCCCGCGAGCGCCTCGCAGCTTCTAAAGCTCCCACGAGAGACCCGGGGACCCCGAGCTTTCGGGTCGTGAACTTTAACGCTCCACCGTCGTTTCTTTCGACTCGCCGCGTTCAGCGCCGCCGCCTATATATCCACCGTCGTTTAAACCCCGCGCGGTGACAGTTCCGAGTCGTGTCACTCTGGCAGGCCGAACCAAAGAGCGAAGGAGAAAGAGAGAAAGATAGACCGAGCGAAGCCAGGCAATCCGAAAATATAACGCAGACAGCCTGGGAGGAGGAGGAGGTGGGGAGGGAAGGGGGGCGAGGGTGGCACTGTGTCTCCGGCAGAAAACAGAATGGAAAGCCCGAATACGTAGGATCCCAACATCCAAGACGGCCTCACGTGTGCGTCGCGCTCAGAAACATCAGGACACGCCCGGTATAAATATTTGAACATAAACTAATAATAACGTGTCCGATATACGCGTTCCCCGCATGTGGGACGCGCGGGGGGGGGGGGGGGGGGGGTTTGAAATATCGACGCGAAAAAGGTGGAGCAGAATTCGCTGCGAGAATCGTCCGGTAGGAGGAGGTGGAAGGAGGAGAAGGAGAAGATGATCTCTCTTCCCTTCTACCTTATTATCATCATTATTATTATATACGAAAGTTTTGATAAAAAAAATTGCGGCGTCTCCCTCGCGCGCCGAGCTGAGTTGACTCTCCGACCGCGAGTGCGAGGGGCCCGCGAGAGAGAGAGAGAGCCGAGCGCAAAGATCGCCCCGTGAGATTTCATTCGGGATGCAACCGCGTGGCCGGTTGTATGCGCTGCCCTATAACGTTCAATTTGGGTGGATATGGGAGGGGGGACAAGGAGGAGAGGCGAGGAGGGGGGGGGGGGGGGTTGGACGCGCGCGAGAGCGAATGCGTAGCTTTGCGCTCCCTCGTGGCCCGAAGGAACCAATCACGTCGACGTCGATATCGGGAATCTGCAAACGTTCGGCTCTCGCGAGCGCGCGCAACGTTTGCGGGAGAACCCGAAGGCGAGCAGGTGCAAAGTTCGAGAGAGCGCGCGGCAATGCGATCACGGCTATCGGAGTGATCCGGAGGAAAACGATTTCTGCCTTCCGGTGTATGTGCGAAACGGTTATACTCTGATCTCTGTGCTCGGTATTTTGTGGCCTGCGTTTTGCGGCCTATACTGCGTCCCCCCTACCCCGATCGCAGTCTCGTTTCTAGTCTACTACGTGGCTTACACTCGGACATCGGTGTTTAGAATTTAATTTATTTGAGTTGAGTCGAAGCCTACACTCGGACTCATACCTTAGCCTATACTCTATAGCTTTTATTCTGGTCTGTATTCTGGTCTGATTTCAGCCTATTCTCTGGTCTATATTTCCTAGCCTAGACTCTGGCCAATGTTTTAGCCTATAGTCTGATCTATATTTTAGCCTAAACTCTGGCCAATGTTTTAGCCTATAGTCTGATCTATAATTCAGCCTATACTCTGGCCAATGTTTTAGCCTATAGTTTGATCTATATTTCAGCCTATACTCTGATCTATCTTTCAGCCTATACTCTGGCCTATATTTCAGCCTATATTCTGGCCAATATTTTAGCCTATATTCTGGTCTATATTTTAGTCTATACTCTAGTTTATATTTCAGTCTATACTCTGGTCTACATTTCAGCCTATACTTTGGCCTATATTTTAGCCTACACTCTGGTCTATCTTTAAGCCTATACTTTGGTCTATCTTTCAACCTACACTCTGGTCTATATTTCAGCCTACACTCAGGTCTACGGTGCAGCCTACACTCTGGCCTATGTTTTGCCTATATCCTGATCTATCTTTCAGCCTGTACTCTGTCCCACATTTCAGCCTCTACTCTGCTCTATATTTCAGCCTACACTCCGCTCTACATTTTAGCATATACTCAAGTCTGCACAGTCGTCAGCATTAACTTCACTTCCATCTCTCCACGCTTCACGAAACGATACCCAAACCATCCTTCAGTGTCGGTCAATCGGCAACGACGCTCTCCCTCCTCCCCCTTTCTCCCCCCGGCCTTTTTCGTCTAAACAATTAGAGCTCGGAATGGCAAAAAAAGAAAGCAACGAGAAAACGTCAAAAGCGCAATACCAGTAGGAGAAGCCACCGCGAATCCCCGGCAAATGCGTTGCTGCGGCAATTGTAAGAGACTCTCCCTCTCTCTCTCTCTCCCTCTCTCGTTGCTCCTGCCAACACAGAAACGGAGCACCGAGGCGCACACGAAGTTCGTCCCCCTCCGCCGTCGCCGCCTGCCGCCGCCGCCCGACGAAACTCTAACGTGCAAATGCCAGTTTCTCGGACTCCTTTTTGCTCCCGCTTCATCTGCCTCTTTGACGCCGCGCGGTCCGACTCCGCTTTGATATTTCTGCCAGAATATATCCAACAGGCAGCAGCAGCAGCCCCCCTACACTCTCCCTCCCTCATCCTCCTCCTCCTCCTCCTCCTCCTCGCCTCACGGTTTTTCCTCTTAGCCCGCGCTTCTCGCTCACCGTTCATATACGAATCTGCATCGCTCCGCACTGGACCGCCTATGGCCTGTTTCCCCTCGCCACTCTTTATCTCTCCTTCCTCTCCTTTTCCCTCCCTTCCTCTCTGTCTCTCGTTTTTTTTTTTTTTTTTTTTTCGCCTCCTCTCTCTGTGTCTCGTTTTTTTTTCCGCCTCCTCTCTCCGCGTCTCCTTCACTCGCCTCCGTCTACGCGCGATTTCGCCCCAGACACGCAGCCTCTCGTTCCTCTCTGCCGCATCCGATCTCCCATTTTCTTCCGCACTCGTCCTCATCTCGCGCTCCGCGGAACGCGCCGCGCGCACTTGGCTCGTACTGCAGGCGCGCTGTGTATTATATGTATATGTGTGTGTATGTATAATTTTTTTTTTTTTTGCTCCGGCTCCCTCGACTCTCCGCTATTTTCTTCACCCACGTTTTGCCCTCCATCTATACCGCGCCGCCCGCGCCCGGCGGCTGTATACACTTGAGGATTTGCTCTCTTTACGGACCGCGATCTCTCTATAGTTGGACTCGTGTACACCGGTAGCAATCCTCGCGACTCTCGCGAGTCGCCCCCCACCCCCCCCCCCCCCCTCTCGTGCCCCGCTCCACCTGTGTCTGGCGTTTTGTGCATTACCGCCGCTCGCATTATCCGCGTCTGCCGCTCGCGCTCCGCGCGCACTTAACTCGAGCCTCGCTCGGCGCTTCGCTGTCCACATTCCCCCCCGACCCATGCGGTTCTGCAAACGGCTGTGCAAACATGGGACCAGACACGGCGTATGCGAAACACGAAAATCCGTGGCGGTGTTTTGCAATTTTGGCGGAGACTCCGGATGCGGTTTCGTTGTTTGGCTGCTGGTCGAATGGAGTGGGCGAATTTTTTTGGGAAAAATTGAGTTTGATTGTGAGTAAAGTTAAAAAAATGAATACATGAACTAATTTGAAAATCAAACAAATTTAATCATGGATTAATTTTAAAAATCAAAAAGATTAAATCATGAATTAATTTAAAAAATCAAAAAAATAAAATCATGAATTAATTCAAAAAATAAAAAAAATGAAATCATGAATTAATTTTAAAAATAAAAAAAATTAAATCATGAATTAATTTTAAAAATACAAAAAATTAAATCATGAATTAATTTTAAAAATAAAAAAAATTAAGTCTTGGAAATATTGCACTGATTTTTTGCTTCCTCATAGAGGAAGCTTTGTTTTCGTGAAAAATTTTTTTTTCGAGATTTTCATGTTAACATACTTAGAATCACCTAAAACGTCGAGAAAAGTGGTCTAGAAAATATGTCTGTATGTGTGTATGTGTGTGTGTGTGTGTGTGTGTGTGTGTGTGTGTGTGTGTGTGTGTGTGTGTATGTATGTATGGTCCAGGCACCGAACATTCAATTGTTCATAACTCAGGAATGGCATGGTGGATCGAGCTAAAAATTGGCACGGAAGTAGAGTATTAAATCCTCTGTAATTCACATCTTTTTAAAATTAAATATATCCATGTATACAAATTTTATCGAATTTTTAATTTTTCAAAAAAATGGCGTGATCGCTCTAACTTTCGTAAAAGTTCGACGACTCAGCTATATACTTCATCATAAATAAAGACACGTTCAATGTTGTTTGGTATTGAATTTCAGCGAAATCGGTAAAGCGGTTCCGGTTTTATAGAATTTTGAATTTTTCGAAAAAAATAAATTTTGCTCTATATCACGTCGAATCTCATCAACTGAACCAAAATATTCAACAGTCAAAAAATAACATACAGCGCTGCCACGTATAAAATTTGGTGACGATCGGTAAAGTCGTTCGGATTTTACGCTGTTATGAATTTTTTAAAAAATTAAGATTTTCGCTGTAACTTATAGAAAAGTTATTAAAGTAAGTCAAAACTTTGTATCTAATCAAAATTAGATGTAACGGTGTTTGTAACGGAGTTTTTTTTTGTTCAAATTTAAAAAAAGTGCAAAGATTTGTTCAAATTAAAAAAAAGTTGCAAAGTAGAACTTTGCACACTGCTTCAGCATTAATTCCCATTTTTTACAAAGCTTCCTCTATGAGGAAGCCAAAGTTAATAAATAAGCTTCTTCATAGAGGTGGCTTTGTGAAAAAGGGGAATTAATGAGGAAGCAGTGTGCAAAGTTCTACTTTGCAACTTTTTTTTTATTGTACGTTTTAATTAAATCTTTATTTTTCGGAGTATCAACTTTTTACGTATACCATAATTTTTTTGACATTCCACATGCACGTTTTAAGGCAAAATAAAAGGTTCGATAAAAAATGTGTATTTATTCGAAAAGCTTTTTTCTAACTTCCTGTTGATTTTATGAAAGCTCGTTTTTTCCATATTTCAATTTGCTTGATTAGAAAAATATTTGTTCTAATCGAGTTTTGATGGACGCAGGAAACGCGTCTTGACCGTCCTCGGGGCCAGAAAACTTAATTACAACCGAGCCCCGAAAATTCGTTCCACGCGTGTCCCTCGTTCGTGTTTCCCAGCTGCCGCGCCGACCGTTCGATTCAGTAATGAACCGACGAAATGGCCCAAACGGGAAAATTCTTCGTGGGCCGCGCGCCCGAACGTGAGGGGGGGGGGGGGGGGGGGCGACCGGAAGGGAAAGAGCGCAGGGCGCCCCCGGGGCTCCGGTGGGTGTCGCCGGCGTCCGAACACGCCCATCTTTTTCGTATTTCGATTAAGCTTTTTAATCAGTTCTCGTCGCGCTCGACGACGCGCGCACACGAAATTGATAGATGCACACGTCGTCCTCTTTATCGGCCTCCTCGTTTCTTCTTAATTTACTAACCAACGGCCGAGCGATGGTGACGAATTAAAAAGTCTTTTCTCCCGTTATTCCACGTATTAAAAAAAGGAAGAAAAAAAAAACAACAACAATAATTTACAATTCATACCGAGAAAAAAGTTTTCGTTGATTCGAAGAAAACCCTTTGGATTATTCTCCCACGAAATTTCATATTTACACCCTACGAAATAATATATTAGTTATTATGAAATAAATAAATATGAAATTATAAAATTATGACATTATGAACTTATGAAATTATGAACTTATGACATTATGATCTTATGAAATTATGAAATTATGGAATAAATATATGAATATATTATTTATTACGAAATAAAATATATTATATTACAGTAGAACCCCGATTAACCGGAATCCTCGGGGCCCAAGAATTTCCGGTTAATCCGACCCCGTTTAATCGGGGTTCCCCTGTACATTCAACTTAGCACCACATTTTTCGTAATTTTTAATACGAACCCGCAGTTAAATCAATATCGATGTTTCATCGAATTCCAATAAACATTTGCCCTAAACCAAACGCCAAACAAATCAATATTTTCATCCCCAAATATTTCATCGTAAAAAAAACACTCGATCGAGATTCCACGTTTTTTTTTAAATCTACAAAAACTGCTTTCTCGCACGGGCGATTTATTTATTTTTATTTTTTCATTTTTCTTTACATCGAAAACGCGGTGCACGCGTACCTCCCGCGCTATCGCTCGTCTCGCACGTGATGTGGGCGTCCACGTCGGCGTGAACCACCGAAGGTTCGCGATACAAACGCCAGCTATATCCATATATATATATATATATATATATATATATACATATATACATATATACAAGCACACAGATAAAATACATACATACATATATATAAGAATAGTACTCGAGGAGGGAGGCTGTACACCCTCGGGTGGATTTGATGCGGCTCGCACAGCTCGGCGAGCCGCCCGGGACTCTCTCGGGTTGGACCGGCCGCGTCGTCCTCGCCGAGAGAGCCGCGCCGAAGGATTTCGAGCGCGCTCGTCGGGCCCCGACACACGCGGGGCACCCGAGAACGGATATTATCGCCAAACGTTAATTTGCTCGAGGCCTGCCTACCATCCAATTTTCGAGCCTTTACACGCCCACTTACGAGATCGTACGTTAATACCAACGAAACCTCTCGAATATATACTCCTCGAGTTCGCCGCGCCGCCGACGGACCGCCGGACGAACGAATGTCGACGTGACCAGGATGGATGGACGCATCGTGTGTGAAATAGGCCTCGGTTTGGTTTCGGACTGGGTCTGGTGCGGCTCGGACCCGTCCGAACGAAATAGGGCGTCGGCGGTGCCTCCCGGCCCGGACCCCCGAACGAAAATTCACCGCACCCCGTCTCTCTCTTTTGTCCCGGGCTCTCGACGAAAATATATCCACACGCCGACGCCGATCCTATTACGGATTCACCTGCCACGTGCAATTTTAGTCGTGCTGCAAGTTGCGCGACGCTACTTTGGTTTTCTTGAACGTATTTTAGGTTTCGCATTTTAGAAACGATTTTATTTTGTTATTTGAGGTATTTTTATTATTTTTATATTATAGTATTTTTCATTGACATTTTTTAGTTATTTTTGAATTTTAGTGAATTTTAGTTTAGGCGTTTTTATAGTATTTTTGATTAACAATTTGTTCGAGGTATTTTAAGCATTTTTATTTTGTAGAACAGGACGAAAAAAAAAGATTCGGGGTATACAAATTTTTTGAAGATGCAAAGATAATGGAAGATTATTATTATTATTAGTAGTTATTAGGGAATTTAAGGTGGAAAAATAATAATTCATGTTGGAACTGTCGCAAATTCACCTGCCCTTCATCTAAAATTTCGTTAAAAATTTCATCTAAAATCACGTTCACCATCCACAAAAAAAAAAAAAATCGGATGAATTTTTTTTTATCCGAAAAAAATGTTCTCCAGTAATCGTATCTTAGTTGCGATTTTTTTTTCAACATTAATTTTACATTCCTCACATTTTTCATAAAATAAAGTATTTTTATCGTAAAATATCGTAAAATAAAGTATTTTTTCACGATAATTAAATCCTTATCCCCAAAAAGTTTATTTTCCGACTTCACCAAACCGTCGAATTATTGCGAACCTCAAGAAAAAAAAATCCCAATCCAAAAGCCGATGGAAAAATGATCGATTATGTAGGTCACATCCGGCGTTAGAAATTTCTCGTATACACCTGAAAGCCCCTGCGATACATTGTCCGTGTGGTGTATGTGGCCGCGCGGGTTCGTATCGTACGAAGCGAACGCGGGAATGGGATAGAAGGGCCTGGGGATAGAGAGCGCGGGCAGGACGAGACGAGAAAAGGGCATGACGAAGGTGGCCGGGAGGGCGGAAGGGCGTAAAAGGGGCAACCGGTTATGCCTCGCGCGCGGAGGATCCGTTGGCGCTGAGCCTTCTCCGCCGACGCCTTCGCTATCGCTCGCTTCTCCCCCCTGCACTTTCCTTACTCTTTTCTCTCTGTGCTTTGAGCGCCTCGACGCCTCCACACCTCGGTGTACCCGCGTACAAGGTGCCCCGCCCCCCTCGCCCCCCAATCCCGCAGTCTATGCGCTCCGATTTTTTTTTTTTTTTTTTTGTAGAGCTCGATATTATGATTACAAGTTACGCGGGGCTCCTCGCGCACCGGCGCAAATACCTCGGCATTACATCCACCCCGACGAGCCGCCGTATACCATTTGCGATTTTACGATTTTCACTTTCTTCCCGCTCCGCCGAACACATCGAACCGATTCTAATGGTCGTTTTGTTTTTTTCTTTCTCGTTGCAGATTTCGAATAGACAACACGGATCACATAATAGACGTGAACAAAAACAACGCGGCGTTCGAGTACGACCAGGTCAACATAATATGTCCTGTCTACCTGCCCGGAAGATACGATGACGAAGCTGAAAAGTATATCATCTATAATGTAAGTATTTTTCTGTATTTGTAATTTAATTTTTTTTGTTTGTTTGTTGGATTTGAGTTGTCGATTTTTAAGCAGGTCGGAGGAAAAAATTGCGGCAGGTCTGACGACTCTCGCTAATTGTGAATTATAAGTTGGCCAAAAAATATTCAGTGAAAACGAATGTCGAGTACCCATATTTTCAATTTTTTTTTTATGAAGCTGTTTGACGATATTTTTTTTTGCTTGTATGTGTTTATATAATTCACAAAAAATAATCCTCAGAAAGAAAAATGTGAGAACGAAACAAATGTCCATTTTTTCCAAGACGATAAATAAGAAAACAAAACAAAATGTTTGTGTATAAAGAAAAAAAAAATGAAAATGTAGAATTTCGATCGACTGCACTTGAAGGGTGCGAGGGAGAGATGCCTTGATTCCCAATCACCCTGAATACCCGGTAACGATATCGTAAGCCTTCCCTCCCCCGTTAAACGCTCACCGGATTATTCCATCTCGTTCATCGACCTCTTCCACTGACAATCCTGAGACTGTCCGAGATAGTCCCCTCTCACCACATACACATATATATATATATATCCATCGTTCCCTCGGTGTAACTCGTTTCACGAGAAAATATATACAAGTGTACAGAAAAACGTGCTTCCCGACGGGGATTAGGAGCCGAGGCGGCTATAATCCTGATCAGAAGTGTGTTTCACGGTAGTCTATCAACGATTAGGCCGGTAGATCCTCGCTCGCTCGGTCGTGAGACCCGAGTGAATGAGATACAGGAGAGAGAAAAAAAAATCGAGAAGAGAAAAATGGAAATAAAAATAGAAATAAAAATAACAAAATAAGAGAAAAAAAAGGAGAAAAGAAAAATAGAAATAAAAGTGGAAGTAATAATGACAAACTAAGAGAGAAAAAGAAACGAGGAGAGAAAAATGGACATAACAGTAGAAGTAAAGATAAAAAAATAAGAGAGAAAAAAACGAGATAAGAAAAATGGAAATAAAAGTAGAATTAAAAATAACAAAATAAGAGAAAAAAACGAGAAAAGAAAAATGGAAATAAAGTAGAAGTAAAAATAACAAAATAAGAGAGAGAAAAAAACGAGAAAAGAAAAATGGAAATAAAAGTAGATATAAAAATAACAAAATAAGAAAAAAAATTAAAAAGGCGAGGTGAATATCTCTCGCTCGGAGTACCGTTAACAATTATAATGCAACCGTGAATTCGAATTCAACAGGTGTCGAAGGAGGAGTACGAGACGTGTCGGATAACGAACGCGAGTCCCCGCGTGATAGCGGTCTGCGACAAACCGTACAAGACGATGTACTTCACGATAACGTTCAGGCCGTTCACCCCGCAGCCCGGGGGCCTCGAGTTCCTCCCGGGCCACGACTACTTCTTCATCAGCACCTCGTCCAAGGACGATCTGCACAGGCGCATCGGCGGACGGTGCACCACCCACAACATGAAGGTCGTCTTCAAGGTGTGCTGCGGCAACGACACCAACAGCTCGTCGTCGTCGGCCACGTCGCGCAACAATTGTAAGTATCCTGCCCAATCGACGGTTTTTTTTCTCTTCGCTTCACGCGGTTTAATTAATGTGCTTATATTCTCGGCTCCGACACTCCGGAGATACTTAAATACGAAAGAGAAATCAAAAGTGCTGTAAAGATAATGATGAGATATTTCGGTGCACTTTTTGTGTGTCACTCGGGACATTAAAAAAAAATAACTCTGATCTTAGCTGTGTAATCAGCGTTGCCTAATTTGGAGACTGACTACCGATCGTAGAGCTCTCTAAACTCGCCAGCATTTTTTTTACGTTTAATACGTTTTTGTATAATTATTTTTATACAATTTGTATAGTAATTTTTATACGTTTTTTTTTTTTGGTCGAGCCAATTTTGTAGATTTTTTTTTCTTTTTTTGCCGCGAGGGAAAAGTCGAATTTTTTAAGAAACTTTGTACGTTTATATTTTTACACGTTCAATACGTTTTTATATAATGATTTTTGTATAATTTGTATAGGAATTTTTATATGTTTATTTTATACGTTTTTTTTTTTTTGGTTGAACCAATTTTGTAGATTTTTTCTTTTTTGCATCATTCGATTATTAACGATTTTGGTAAATTTTCTTTCAGCAGTCTCGGTGACCAGCAGCACAGTGCCAAGCAGCTCGACGAGCACCGGAATACTGGGAGGCGGTGGAAACGGAATGCCGCAGGCGCCACCCCCGAGCGTCCTCAAGGGCGGCGATCGCGATCGATTCTACCCGGGGGGCAACGTCCATCATCATCAGCCGGCCACGGCGTCGCCGACTCTGCCGCACGTTCCACCGCCGGGCATCTACTCGCCGCATCCCCATCAGCCACAGCCGCCGATCTACAATGGACCGCCGTCCGCGTCGCCGCCCAAGACCTCCATTACCCCGAAGAAGAAGAACAGTACGTACAAAACGCCGGACCAACACTTGACACTCCGCTTTTCTGTCCTGTCTCGGGGAAAAAAAAAAAAAAAAAAAAAGCGAAGAAGACGAAAAAAAATATACGGAGCAAAAAAGAGAGAAACGCTCGGCTGACTCTCCGCCCGCGAGCGAGACTTTCATTTATTTATTTAAATGAATCATTTAAACGAGACTTTCATTTATTTATTTATTTATTTATTTAAATAGATAAATAAATAAAATAAAAATAAAGAGAGAAAAAAAAAGAAGCGAAGAAGAACAATAAAAAAATACGGAGCAAAAAAGAGAGGAACGCTCGTCCGACTCCTCCGCCCGCGAGCGAGACTTTCATTTACAATTCTTTGTTCGCCGAGGGCCATCCGCACAAACGTTACGCATCGTCCTCGTTTCACTCTCGGTTACCTGGTCATCTCGCGCGCTATTTCGTAGTGCCGCTTCGGTCATTTAATTTGCATTTCGCGATAAGCCACGCGCGCGCGCGCCTCGTAGCCCGCGATCGGGCCCCGATAAAACCCGACCAATGGGAATAACACGCCCGAACGAAAGTTTCTCGCGCGCGAAATTTTTCCTCGGTTTCTCGCGCTGCTCCTCCGCCCTCGATGCTCTCCGCCGATATCCGCGCTGTTTTACATTTCTCGCCTCGTTGTTTAACGGATATAGGCGTCGTGTAGCCCCCCCGGTTGCCGTTGCTCTTTGAGGCACTCGGACGGTGTTTCGAATAACGAAGGAATATCGGGGTTTGTATTCAAAATAGCTTTTATCGTATAAATTCGGAATCCACGGGAAAAGATCGCGGTTTATTCGTCGCGAAGTCGTTCGCGAGTCGTTGCGACGATGCGCGAAAAGAGCAAACGCGACTGCGGTGAAGGAATTGAAAAATGTGATGTCGAATGTTTTTCCTCTTTTTTTGGATAGGGTTCGAAATAATTAATTTACTAAAATAGCGAATGGCTAAAATAGCAAATTTCAAAATAATGCACGATCTGAATCCAGAGTGACCATCATTATTAAATTCGTAATTTCAGCCATTCGCTATTTTGACTACATTTTTAGAAAAATGTGGGTCGAAATAGCGAATGATAAAATAGCGAATTCATAATGATGACCATTTTAGATTCAGACCGTTAAAAATAAAAATAACAAAATAAAATAAACAATGATTGTAATAATGATTTTTTATTTGATGGTAAAATAATGATTTTGAAATTAGCTATTTTAGCCATTCGCTATTTTGGTCATTACGTATATTTTGTACCCCAGCCCTTTTTTCGTCACGTCTATCTGTCGTTTTAATTCTAACGTTGTATTTTTTGTGTGTATTTTCAGAGGAGTATTCGGATCATCCGAACGAAGTGGTGAAAAACGAGGAGCTGACGTACAACAGCGCGAGCGCGGTAAATCGACGGCCCGAGAGTTTCCTGCGGCTGCTGTTCCTTTCGACGGGCGCGATTTTGGTCAGCTACCTGCTGCCCGAGTTACTGCGGTGAAGCGACAATCGTCCCTCGCCATGCGTCGAACCCCTTCTTCTGTGATTATCCTACGTTTAATTCATTTATCGCGATCGTCCATAGCGAGGAGGCGAGCGCGACACGAGAGATGCGCACGCGAACGGGCATCGTCGATTGGCAGCGAGGAAGCTCGTGTCGCGCGCCCTTCGAACTGACGCAAATCGCGAGAGAACACAACAAAAAAAGTAAAAGAAAGTGAGAGCGAGAGAGATTAAAACAAGTGCGAGGAGAGTGAGAGAAAGAAAATTATGACTGAACACTGGGAGAAAAAGCGAGAGAAAGGAAACGAAGAAAAAGAAGAAAAAAAAAACAGACAAAATGAAAGAACGAATGACGGAATGAAAAAAAAATAACACGAGATAAAAATAAACGCGTAAAGGATCTGGATAAACGTCGAGCGGACGTTTCGTGCGAAGTGAAGAAAAAACGGACACGATAAAGCCATATTAACTATTAAATGATACTACTAGACACTACGTAGATACGCCCACTATTATCACTACTGTTAACGATCGAGTAGTCGTTGTATGGATTGTCTCATTATCATCTCAAACGACAACGGATGGTTAGGTATTTATTTTGAAAATTCATCGAACCGACAATTTCGTTCGGTCGGCGTGCTAAGTATGTCCTCGGGGTGTTCTCCACGAGCGACGAGAATTCCGCGCGACGAATTTTCACGAGCAAATTCAGCGGGAATTCGCGTTGCTCGCGAGTACCACGAAAGGTGCGCGATTTTTACCGCGAAAGTCATTCAAAAATATCATCGTTTCTTCTTTTTTCGATTACTCTTCGCAGCGAGTCGACGCAGCCCGGAAGTGTGGGAATTCACAACTGCCAGTTTACACTTAAAATTCGACACGAGACGGGATTTCGCTGTCGCTCTCGCTCGGGGAGTAATTCGGAAAAATAAAGTTAGTCCATCTCCGGCGGCCATACGAAGATTTCTTCGCGACTCCGAAGATTCTTTCTCGGGACGACGAAAAAAAAAACACGAGATCGAATTCTAGTGCACGGAGGAGACGCGAAACGTAGCAGTTTGACGATAGTCACGATACGCGAGTCAGCTTTGCGAAGCATTTGCAAAAAAAAAAAAAAGAAACCGAGTTGTAAATACGATTTATATTATACACATGTATATCGAGAATGAATTTACTTTTTCTTTTCCAACTTGTGTGCGACCGTAGGAAATCCGTGAAACGATACGTCGTCGACACGGCATCGGTTTTCCTTCTTTTTTTTCCCCCCCTTTTATTGTTTTTGTTTTCGATGGCCCCTCGAGAGACTAAACGGGCCAAGACGAAAATACCGGCGCGACGCGCATTCGCCGCACCAGAACGACCGGGGAAAAGTGGCGGGGATCTCGAATTCTCGTGCGCGTCGCGTCGCGATGACAGAGAGAGAGAGAGAGAGAGGAAAAAAAATCGTTCGATCGACGTACCTACGAATACGCAAAGAGATAATTAGCACGCGTGTAAATAAATTCCTAATGATTATGTACAAGCGGTCGTTCCTGGCCTATGTAGATGAAAAACGAGAGAAATTTAATTGTGGCGAAGAGCGTTGCGACGACCTCTCGCGATCGAAGCGATATTCACGAGGCGACGCGCTCGATACACGTTCGTGGACGCGAAGAATCGACGAATATCCGCCACGATCGTGAGACACGCGAGGAAGTTTATTGCGAGTGACGAAAAAAGGAATGAAAAAAAAAAACACAAAAGAAATTACGAAATTAATATTATTTGCGAGACGAAGAGAGAAAAGCGTGAGGCGATTTGTCCGAATGAAAAATCGACGAAAAGACATTTGTATCATAGTTGTATCATATTGAACGCTATCCATAGATCTGTATTATATTTATTACCTATCTATTAATACTAATATTATTATTATTAATTATTATCATTATTATTATTATTATTATTATTATTATTATTATTATTATTATTATTATTATAACACGAGGAGAAGAAAAATCACTCGACATTCTATATTATTAGTGAAATATCAAATTTAATAGGGAATAAATTGCGAAAGTCGGAGGAGGGCTAATGAATTTTTGCCGCTCCTCCCACTTTTCCCTCTGACTCTCTGTCTCGTTTTCTTTTCTCGGACTGCTCGAACGGCGCCATGGCATTAAATCTTAATTTTGTGAACTCGCCGCCTTATTTTTTTGTTCCAAACTCTTTTCCTCTTTTTTTACTCTTTTTAACGTACTTTATTTATTGTCACGGGCGAGGAGAGTTCGCGCCGAAATTGGCGCGTACGACGGGAAAGTCGTGTTACGATTTTTGTTTTATCACTTTTTGTTTTTTGTATTATTTATATTTTGTTTTGTGCTACAATATCGGAAGAACCGAAATGACAAAAGTTCAATTTGCCTTCAATTTGAAATTAAAATCGATGCGGAACTTTCCGCAGTGATTGATCGTTTTTATTTCTATCAAACGCGACTTTCCCGTGACTCTCGTTGTGACTGCGAGAAAAAGACTTGAACTTGATGACCGAATGGCAAACGAAACGTAGATTTCGAACGACTCGCGTTCGGACTTTGGGCATGCTTCTTGTTGTCACGCACGCACGAAAGGAAAGAGAAAGAGATGAAGGGAAAACGACTCGAGCGATATCAAGACAGAGAAGTTATCGTCAATGTTCTCGTCGGCCATAAGGAGAAGAATTTCGTTTTATTGCGGAGCCGCGTGGAGCTCCGGAATAACGAAAAATGAAATTATTGTAAATATTCGATGTCAAGCACTCCTCGAGCCAACTCGGAGGCCAACTTGAACAGCTGTATAATTTTCTTGTTTTCTTTTTTAAATGTTTGTTTATTGTTTTTTTCTTTTTTTTTTCTTTTTTCTTTTCGATTGTCAAATATGGGTCTCGAGGCGAAACACACAGAAAACGTGAAAGCGAACACGGGGCGCTCGTATAACGTTATACATTACAGTATTGTAAGCCTAAGTATTACACGCCTGTCAAGTCGCGTCTGTTTGTCCGATTGTCTGTTCGATGTAATCCATTCGACGTCTCTCCGTAAACCCTCGATGTAATCGTGCATTCAAAAACGTTCAGTTTGACTGCAGACTTGGATTTCTTATCAGCGACGAGACTTCGAGCTTGCGGGAAATCGATCGACGACCCGAGAACGAAAATAATCTCGTAGATTTGAAGATACGTTGATCTGAGGTCGATCCATTTTGCGCAAACGAGAAGGTATTATAACGAGGCCGTGACGAAGAAGAGATGAAAGACAGAGAGAGAGAGCGAGATCGAGTGAATGAGAGAAAGAGAGAGAGAAAGTGATGAAGCGACAGGGATGAAGAGAGCGAGAGAAAGCCGTGTGAGAAAAAAAAGAAGCGTTGTCGCAACAGCAGCGCAGAAATGATGTAATATAGAATTCACGTGAATGGCTAATCATTCATACAGACGATAGGTAAATACAGTATAACAATAATTTAGGCTCGAACTATCGATAGAAAATAGACAAGATCACACACAGCGATTTCAGTTTTTTATTTTTTCGTTTATTTTCGTTCATTCGATCCTCATTCCCAATTGCCTCTCCGATAAATTTACTTTTACTTTGCGTTCGATTAACAAGGTGAGTGAAGAATAAGCAAATCGCTCAAGACTCTCCGAAAAATCCTGATTTCCCTTTCGTGATTGCTCAACAATATCCGTTAATTTTCGTTGAGTTTTTTTTATTCTTTTTATTAATTTTTCTTCTTTCTTTCCTTCGATTTTTTTTCTCAATCATTCTGCGCACGTTTGCCGCGTGTAACATATACGTGATCGCGTCGTGTATCGACCGAGCTCACGATAGATTTCGTTCTCATTCCGCGATATATCATCCGCTAAATCCGTTACTCCCCGCAGTTTACTAAGAGATATTAAACACTTCGCGTTGCGCTCGACGACGACGCGGACGAGACTCGCGAGGCGGACTCGCAGGGCTCGTCATGTAAATAAAACGAAACGACTAACGATTTAAGTATATATAAAAGGACAACAAAAAAAAAGTGAACACACACGATTGCAAATTTATATTAAAGAACAACAAAAAAAAATACATAGCAAGTACGAGATAGGTTTCTAATAACGATTTATTATAAAAGTGGATGTACGTTGATGTCTAAGATTTTTAACGATGAACACACAAACTGATTATTATCAACTATGATTATTATTCGTAACCGATAACACACGCGAGCGAACACACATCGACACGAGAAAGAGAGGAGAGAAAAAAAAATGGAAAAAAAAACTTTACACACGGGACAAAGTGGATTTAAAAAAAAAACCGACACCACGTACACCAGAACCACATGCACGTTATACTAATTAAAATGCAAGACCGTTGAAAAAAAAAAAAAAATAAAAAGCGTAATTAAAGAAGAACACTTAGGTGACACTTAGCCAGGTGAAAGGATTCTCTCACGTTGCATAAGATTATTATCTTCGTCGATCACACACACACGAGCGTGAGCGCTGTACCAGGTGTGTTCGTGCTGCACGCCCTGACTGCCGGTCCCCCGTGCGCGGTTATGGGGGGACTCCCATTGCAAAGACTTCTTCGAGTTCTTCTTTTTTCGACTGTGCTTCACATCTTCTTTCAACAACGATTGTCGTCCTCGTTCCACCCGAGGTGGAATTAAAAACAGCTGTTTGTTCCTATTACTTCAGTCCCAATAGAGTCATTTGCACTCTACTTTTTTATTACTACTGAAACAGAATTAAAAATTCCATTTCATTGTTGCTCCACGCATTAAAAATTCGCTTGCGAATTAAATTGATAATTTTGTTTAACGACCTCATATAGTCTTCATGATTTATTCATTAAAAAAAAGAACTGCCAACGTTTTTTGTTGAAATTAAAAGCAAATCCAAATAAGCAAATTCTCGCAAAAATGCAGTGCACAGTGATAAAAATACTGTTACTCCACGCATTAAAAATTCGCTTACGAATTAAATTGATTTTATTTAACGACTTTATACAGTCTTCATGATTTCTACATAAAAAAAAGAACTGCCAACGTTTTTCGTTGAAATAAAAACGAAATCCAAATAAGCAAATTCTCACAAAAATGCGGTGCACAGTTGAAAAAAGAACTGTTGCTCCACGCATTAAAAATTCGCTTACGAATTACATTGATAATTTTATTTAACGACCTCGTATAGTCTTCATGATTTCTTCACTTGAAAAAAAAACTGCCAACGTTTTTCGTTGATATAAAAATCAAATCCAAATAAGCAAATTCTCGCAAAAAAAACCCCAATGCACAGTTGAAAAAAAGGCAGAAATCGGGAGTCCCCTCGAGTGGCTATAATTCTAATGATTTTTTTTTTTTTTTTTTTTCGAAATACGACGGAGCCTCTCGTCGTACGACCGCGTTGTAATTCTAGTCAATGAAGATGAATATCGACGATCGACACGGTGTAAACGCGAGATCGTCGAGTCACGTGACGATCGCGAGCGCGCGAAAAAAAAGGACGTGCGCCGTGAATCTGCGCAGTTTACGATATAGCGCGTGCGATCGGGTGGCGCGGGGCTTTTCCGGCTGGCGGTCGACGACGGCGAGCCTCGTTGATTCTCACTTTAATTAGGGTCGCACGACCGAAAGCTCATTAAGAAGTGCCCTCGTTATCGCAATAAGGCGCTCTTATAAGGCCTACCGCTCCACACCAGCCACAGGGACTTCTTCTATGTATAACGGCGGTGAGGGTGGCAATGTAGGGAGGAAGGGAGGGAAGGGGGCGGTTTATATCCGGCGCAATAGTATTACATACAAGTAACGTCGTCATACCGGCATCTCATAACATTTACAAAATACATTACATACAGATTAGCGTAGAGTTCATAAACAGTAGTCCATTTGTAGCGAAATAGTGTTTAAACAGACGAAAAACAAAAAAAAAAAAACAACAAAAAAATCCAAGCAACCAAGCAACAGAAAACCGGAAAATATAGACATTAATCAACATAAAAAAAAGAGGAAAACAATTTCTGCAGGTAATTCTCGTACGTACAACTTGCGTACCCATCGAATCTTCGCCGGCTTTGGGCTCGACGCTGTTTTTCAGGTGTACGAAAAAATCTTGGGGTTTGTCGATTTTGTGGAAATTAATGGAAGACTTCATTAAATTTTTAGTAACGAAAAAATATAGAGTTCTGAATTTTAGAGTATTTAAAATCTGAGTTATTGAAATGTTCTTGAGAATTTTCACTCGGTGAAATATTTTCAATACGACATCAAATATTTTTTTTCAAGTCTTCGAATATTTTCAATACGACATCAAATTTTTTTTTTTTTTTTCAAGTCGTCGAATATTTAGAAATACCAAAAACAGATTTTTTTATTTGAGTGTCGGCTGCAAAAAAAATGGTTGGAAGATAAATACAAAATCCTGACAACAGTTGGAAGATAAATAAAAAATCCTGACTTCAGGAAATATCGAGGCGTCTGAAACATATCTGAAAAATAAAATCGAGCCCATTACCGAACTTCTCATTCACCGCATCAACAGAACTCATATACAGTGAAATCAACTCTTACACACATACGCAGGGAGGAAAAACTATGTTCATCCACAGCGAGACACGACACACACAAACACTGTATACCAAGTACAGCAGTCACCGAAATTCAGGTGCGTCTTAACACAGAAAAAAAAAGAAGGGAAAAAAAGTACAGATAAAGAAAAGTGGAGGAAAGGTGTGAGGAGGTTTTAGAGGACGAAGTGAGCGTGATTCTTGTGAACCGTCGGCCGTTGCACGAGTATGTAATAGATATATTGTATACGTATATCGATATAGGGGAATATGTCGATAGTAAAGAAAGTAAAGTGTTCGTCGGATGAGGAATATGTTTTTAATAAAAGAAGAAAAAAAATGAGAACGAGGAAAAAGAAAAAGAAGCGAAACGAGAAATCGTGCATTCACGTCTCTGTGACTGGTGCATCTGCGTTTGCCCAGGGCCTGAAAGTATTCCTCCGAGATGATTAATTAATTAATTAGTACAAAGGGAGCATAATTCGGGGCACGAGGGACACGTTCGGTCTTTCTTCTTCGTTGAAATACCACCACTGTCAATTCGTTTTTTCATTCGCCGAGGATAATGTGTGCAGGCAAATTGACGAGAAAAAAATAAAAAAATTAATTACAGCCAATCGGGACGCCACGGCAATTACTGTACAACAGGGTGAAAGCAAATTCGATGTCTTGTCAATAGATAAAACGACTGATTTTGTGATTTTTAAGAGATTTTTCGATCGTCGATCATCGATCCACCGTGTAAAATCGTTCAACGTTAATTGTGAGGGACAAACTTAAAAAAAAAAAATAAGGAAGTGGGAAAAAAAATGTTTCGTTGTGTGATTGGGTTCGAATAGTTTTCTCGGTGTCCGGAATATATCCGTAAACTCGTCATTCCAAGTTTTTGTCGAAATAATAAACGCTAAAAAAAAAAGAAAAAAAAATTAATAACAAACCAACAAACAAAAGAAAAGGAAAAAAAAACAGGAGAGTAAAGGGCCAACCCGCTTTACAGAGAGAATTTAGTCCATTTGATGTACATACCCGTATCATGTACATAATAGAGGCGAGAATGCCATAGAAATCACACGAATACAAACGCACGAATGGTCAATGGAATTTTTGCGAATTAATGAGAAATTAAAATAAACGAGAAAAAAAAAGAAGAAGAATGAGAAATAAAAAATGAATAAAACGAGAGAAAGAGAGAGAGAGAGATAAAATCGAGTCATGGTACTGCACATAACGCGTTGCATGCAACATCGAAGGCCGCACACCATTTGACGCACGGTCACTATGTGGGCTTGTATTAATAGCGGCCCACGAACAAAAAAAAAAAAAAACTTGAATTTCACCGCCGCGCTCTCCGTGGCCGCCGAGTCATTCGTTTGTGGGGGGAGAAACCGAATTGTAATCCGAAACGTAGAAATTTCATAGTACACCGTTGACGATCGACACGCGGTCGGAGGACGCATTAACGGTCTAATAGGTTGCCTAATTACCACGTTAATATCGATCATAATTAGGAGGGGGCCGGGGACGAAATTATTCGTCGAAACTCCGAGGAGAAATCAACCGACTGACACGATTTCGGAATCATTAGTGTAATAATGGACAAAAAGGAGCACAATCACGGATTACGATTATGTGCGAAAAAAATGAAGAAAAAAATAAATAAACGTGCGCGCGCGATTCGTCTACGCAACGTCACGGAGGGCCTACACACACTCGTATTGAGTTTGTTTGTTTCGATAAGAGAGAGAGAGAGAGAAAGAGAGCGAGAGAGAGAAAAAAATGAATAAGAAGAAATACGAAATAAAAAAAAAATTAAAATACTTATGGTGTACTGATTGTTAAACGTGGCTAAGATATGTGAAAGCAGGTCGTCTGATGGTATTATACAGCGCGAGCCCAAAGCGTTTGCGGAAGTACGCGCGTGCTTGGCAATCACGGACCGATCGAGCGAAACCGGCGAAAAATTCACGAGCTAACGATTGACGAACGATTTGAAATGATGAGGAAAAAAATGAATAAAAATGCGCTGCGAGTCTCGTAGATTGGAGATCGGCTCGCTTTGCGCAAGCACGCGCGTTCATTACGGCGGTATTATTGTTATACGAACTCCAGACGGCATGGTATACAAGACTAAGAACAAGACCTAAAATGGGACATAATATTTTATAACTCGACTTTTGTACAGAATAAATAAATACTTGTACTGTGGACCAATATTTCTTTCATTTCATTGGCATCCTACACATCGATCCTCTCTGTATGCCGATTTATTTTGTTTTTCTGCAGCTTTTACTTCGATAATGATGTTCCTATATTTTCCTATATTTTCCTATATTTCCATTGTTGCCGACTAATATTTTTTTCATTTCATTGGCATCCTACACATCGATCCTTTCTGTACCGATTTATTTTATTTTTCTTTAGCTCCTACGTCGATAATCATATTCCTATATTTTCCCTCTGAAGATTGTTGCCGACTAATATTGTTTTCATTTCATTGGTATTTTACACATCGATCCTCTCTATATACCGATTTATTTTATTTTTCTTTAGCTCTTATGTTGAAGATAATAAATTCCTATATAATTCCCTTCGAAGATTGCGATTTTTTCGCACGAAAATCGTGGAAAATCATCCGACGATTCATCTTAATTTTAATTTTCTCGTGCGAATAATAATCGAAACAACGAAAAGCGCTGGATTTTCATACGATTAATCTTAATTTTAATTTCTCGTGAGAATAATAATGGAAACAACGAGCGAAGCTGGATTTTCGTATCGATCGTTTATGAAAAATAACAGTATGATACACATTTTTCGTTTATTACTTTTTAATCTTACTTTGAACTAACGGTATGACAACGACTCTGTTCTTCGCCTCGGGAATCCTCCACCACCTGCCCATCTTGTGTTCCTGGCCGACGCCGACGACGAGGCTGTTGCCGTCCGGTGTGAACGCCATGGTGTTTATAAAACCAATTAATTTCACCTCGAAGAGCATTTTCAGGCTCTTGAAATTCTCGCCGCACTGCCAAAGCCTCACGACTCCGTCTCTCGATCCTGCTTGAGAGAAGAAACGAAATTTCGTTCGAAAAATTCTCACGGAAATAAAAACAATTCGAGTCGTCGTAGAACGAGACTCACCCGAAGCCACCAAATCTGTGTTTAGCAAAGTCGCTATGCTGGATATCCACATTGGCTGCCCGTTCGACTCGTCCTTGCCGTGAGCCTCGGGCACCGAGCACAGCGGCTTCTTCTTCAGCGATCCCCAAACGCACAGCTGGCCGTCGTCGCCGCAGCTCAGAAAATTCTCCTCGTTTATGAGCTTCACGACGTCGACGCTTCCCCCGTGACCGTTGAATATCAGCTGCGACTCCTCGACGATCTTCCACACGCGAATCGTTCGGTCGAAGCCGCCGCTCGTTATCGCGCGCTCGCGCGACAAGGCGTCGATCGACGTCACGCCGTTTTGGTGGCCGAAACTGCGAGGAAGTCGGGAATCGTGAGACGAGCGAAAATCGGAATTTTTGCGCATTTGTGCGCGTAAGGCAAGGCGAAACTATCATGAGTACGAGAAAGATAGAAAATCATTTTCGGACCAACAATACACGCCAGGAAAAATTAAAGTTTTTATTTTTCCCAACCAGAATCGAAAGAGGAATGGTGTAAAATTTTTCTTTTTTCCGAAAACGTTAGGCATCGTCGGAATAATTGGTTACAGTTTTTATTACCAATTTATTATTTTATTGAAACCTGCTCAGTCGGTAATAAAACAAGGGGATACTCACAGCGACTCGACGTACGCCATGTCGTCCAAATTCCACACCTTGACGCTTCGATCCTCGGACGCCGAGTACAGGGTGTGCGTGTCCCGGCGAAATACCAATCCGCTCACCGGTCCCCTGTGGCCCTGCAGCTCTTTGATCAGTTTGAAATCTTCGCCCGATAATACGCGTATCGTTTTGGTGCCTCCGTCGCCTGCGACCTTTTAAAAATCAAATGTAAGGCGTAAACTTCGAATTACAGACATTACGGATCAAGAGACGCCGTAGCATCTCGACGCCAAGTATAAAATATTATTAGTATAAAATATAATATTATAAATTATTTTTATACTTTAAATAAAAAGAAATATTTAAATAAAAAGAATTATCTCTGTCAAGGCGTCACCGACGAAAAATTATCAGGTTCAATTTTTTATATTTTTTATATTAATTGATGGATTTTACTAACAGAAGAAACAAAAATTATCAACGAGCGAAAATCTTTCTCACCAAAAATTTGCCGTCCGTACTAACGGCTATGCACGTGACTGTCTTTATGCCTTCCTCCGCTTTTCGCTTCCCTCGCAGAACCTTCAGTTTTGTTCTCGTGGCCAGCGTCCATTTCACCAGAGTGCCGTCCTTAGAGCCGGAATACACGAACTCGCCGTCACTCGAGACGCACAGACAGGTAATGGAATCTCTGTGATCCTTGCATCTCAACTCCAACAAATCCGAGTGTCCCGTGTAATTCGACGCTACTGTCTTTCTCAATCTTCCCTTCTCCTCCAGATACTCCTCCTGAAGTCTTCTGGCTACGGCTCCTTGCTCAAACTCTGCTCTATCTTTTTCTGCAGAAAAAAAAATACATGGGTCAAGACAAATTCAGTAAAGCAACAATTTGCTTTATAATCTTTACAAGATAATTTATTATTATTATCTTTACAAGTTGCTTTATTATTATTATCTTTACAAGTAGCTTTATTATCTGAATAATAATAAAGTAATAATAATTTACTTTATTATGTTTACAAGATAATTTATTATTATTATCTTTATAAGGTGCTTTATTATCTTAGTAATAAAGCAACAATTTCCTAAATTCTGCTTAAATAAAAACTTAATTGCACTGAAATTAATGTGTTTTATGGTAATTAAGGTATGTCAAATACTGAGAAAAATTACATTCAAGTTGTGTTATTATTATGACCCACAAAACCCTTGAAATATTGACTTTCCATCCTACCTTCTTCCTCGATTTCTGTCAAATATTTCTTGGCTAATCTCAGACGTTTCTCCTGCGCCGTCTCATGATCCTCATCCGAGCTCTCTGAGAAATCTTGCCTCTTCTGCTGCTGCTCCTCGGCAAACTCTTCGTCGCTGCTGGCTATGCTTTCGTCGTCTCCGGGACCAAATTTCTTGCTTTTGCCTTTCCTGCCTCTGGACTGTTGGTCGCCGGAGGCATTTTTGGAGACATAACCATTAGACTGAAATAAATTCGAGAATCAGACAATGCAAAAAATCGAAGATTAATCGAAGCCGATCCGTAAAAAAATTGATGACCGATTTTTCGAAAAATTCGCAGTGCTTAGATAAACAGCCACGGTTAACCTGAACGCGAGTTGTTGATATCAACGAAAATCGCTAATTACCTTTCGTTTCGCCGCTCCGCCCCGGCTGTTTCGTATAAAAAACGACATCTCACGAGTCTCAACAATACCGTTCAATTGTTAATGTCAGTTCGGGCCTTTCGCAAACAGTTTCAGTCGAAGCACATGGTCACTCGATTGTTGCATCCAGAGACAACGTTTCCCACTTTCTTGCGCGCAGGGAATAAAGTCGCGCACGCCGGTCTTGGTTGATATCGCCGTCTGTGCACGTGGAAATGTACCAGAAATTCTCATCGATCTCACTTACCAACAATCGATATCCGGGCTGACGACTGCGCGTTTAATGGCGGGAATTTTAAATCGTGGATTTTTAATTTTTTTTACAAACAAGTTTTACGCAAAATCGACGCAGCTGACGAATATCAAAATTTGTTATTTTCGTTATTGCGGCCATTTCGCACGAATTGTTTTTTATAATAAATATTAAAAAAAAATTTTAAACATTTTTGTAATAAATATTATTAACAAATTTTTTACATTTTTATAATAAATATATTTGTTTAATTATAATAAATATTATAAAAAGTTTGTCAATTACAAAATAATTTTTTATAATCAACAAACAAACAGGTAACATCTACAAATTTTCGGGTGCAGCAACGACCGCGCCTGCGCTCTGAGGTTCACCTATTTTTAGTGCGATCAGCTGTTTTACGAGACGGAATTCAAATGCACCAATTATAACATAACGCGCGTTCGATGTTCATACAACGGACAATAAAAAAAATAATAATGCGCTTTATCCCTCGACAATAAAAAAGTGGTTGGGTTTCCCGAGCGATAACATTGTCTCTTATCACGTGACTTCGCTTTTAGGTCACGAAAACTAATGCACGACGCTAACAATCATAACAATCTGGTTCCTCGCGATGTACGCAGCTGTTGGCTCAGTCGACGCGCAATAATTATCAGTAAATAATTATCGCCTTTAGTTGCCGTGTCGAACGCGGGGTATAACCCGTGGCGAAAGATACGAAGCGCGTGTGGCTTTATCGTTTATCGACGAGTTACGAGCGTAACTAGTGCCGAATGATTCTGGCTAACGGGCACCGCAAACCGGAACCTGTTAAAATATGATCTATCAAATTTCGAGCTGCAACACGCGGACGAAAAATCCACCCAGGGGCGTATTTCAACCGTGACCAAATTTACACGTGGTGACGCGGTCACGTTTTCCCCGTAGATAGCCCCAAAGTACGTGCCTCGCGGCACATTGCAGTACGCATCCTGCAACGACCGGTATCTCGTCTATTCAGATATCGATGTCGGCGTCAAAATAAATAACGTCTCGCGACTCGATGAGAGAAAAAAAAACGCACTGCAAAAAATTCACCCTAACCCCGGTGATTATGCAAATGGCAATAAAGACACAAATAACTAAACTAAAAGCCGAAAATACAAAGCGAAGTTGGCACTCGTATCTATCTTACGAATCTGCATCGAATTCGCAGACAGCTGATAATAATCTATATCGAAATCCCCGACGCATCGATAGCTATCGAATCTATATTTACGCCACGAATAATTATAATTAATAATAATAATAATAATAATAATAATAATAATAATGATTTATTGGAAATACAAATTCGGCGATCAACGCCTTAACGATAAATAAGAAAAGAGAAAAAAAAAACAAAAAACTTTTCATACTAATAATAATTAGTCAACGAGGATAATAATTAAATAATATAACTATCTAAATAGAATTTCAATTGGTAAAACAAGTAAAGTATTTCCAAATAAATTTCCCGCGAAATTCTTTCCACATTCGTTTTAATCCACTCTGTGATTTTTATCATCGTCCTTTTTTGCTGTGGCGTTAACAAAGATATACCAATTTCTTCACGATAGAAATTCGCTCTCTTCAATATGCCGGTGACATTCCAAAACCAGGAAATGACCGCCAAATGATTCACGAGATAAACAAAGAGAGTAAAATAATCGGATCAGACTCGTGTTTGCCGAACGGTAAACCGCGAGAAAAACGGAAACTTCTATATCTCTGACGAAACGTTCGTCGAAATCGGGGAATAGGCGCAACAACCATTGAGCGTCTGCCACGAGAGCGCCGAGGGCCCAGATATGCCGGGAGACACGTAGCCTAAAGCCTTTCCACGCTGTCTCTCTAATTATAATCCATTTTCGAACCCAGTGGGCGGCGCTTGCGCGCTCTAAGCCTCTCGGTGAGAGAGAGAGAGACAACTTAGTAGAGACCAGAGCCAGCACCCAATCAAAAGAAGAAGAAGCAGAGAAAGAGAGAGAGAGAGAGGGAGTACTTATATCTCTCGGGCGACGCTGACGCTAACTCCACGACTTTGGGGCCCAGCGAGATTCAGTTTACCGTCGTTCACCGGTGCGGCTGACAATTGTGCTCCGCACGCCAAACGTTCCGTCTCGACAGTTGTCCAAACAAACGTGTTGTGTTGACTCGTTGATAACTCGGCCGCGAATTAGGCATTCCGAGGACTGTAGAAAAAAAAAGAAAAAAAAAAAAATACCGTGTGAACTGCCACGACTTTTGACTTTTTCTGTTTGCTGTGAATTGTGTCGCGATTAATTAACGGTGCATCGTTATGATAATGATTAATGATTAATGATTAGGCCGAGCTCGTCGCAGGTCAGTCCGAACGCTTTAAAAAAAAAAAAAACGGTTATGCGATAACGCGAGAGCCGCGAGTGACTCGAGCGTAAAACGACGTTTTTTCACCTTCCAACCCGAGGAATTTATACTATGGCACCATGTCCGGCACTACATTGACCGTGTTGTTGTGCCTACTGTCGATCGCCAATTGCAACTATTTTGGCAGCAGCGCGAGAAACAATGATCAATGTTTCTGCAAGGTGAGATGATGATGATAATAATAACAGCGATCTATTGAGTAACAGATGACGGCGATGGGGCGAGAGCGACGAGCGTATAAACAGATAAAATCGATAATTCGTGGGGTCGAATGTGTTTTTCGTGCCCGCGACACGTTGACGGGTTCATCGATCGCAGTTGTGGTTTATTTTTACTATTTTTCTACTACTTATTGTTTTATTTATTATTTCCTGCTACTTATTATTTTTCTTATTATTTTCAGCTACTGCTTATTGCTATTTTTTTTGTTTCCTTTTGTTTTTTAACGATGACGGGATTTGAACATTCTTGCTTTTTTGGGGGAAAATGATTTCTGTTGTTGATGGAGGATTTTTTTATGTTTCAGCTGAAAGGCTCGATCGACGACTGCGGCTGCAGCGTCGACACTGTGGATTATTTCAATAACATGAAGATCTATCCGAGGTTGCAGAGTCTTCTTGTTAGGGATTACTTTAGGTTTTACAAAGTCAACCTCACAAGGGAATGTCCGTTCTGGGTGGACGACAGCAAGTGCGCCATGCGCTCCTGTCATGTGCAGGCTTGTCACGACGTAAGTTTTGTGCCAATGTTTTGGTTAGTGTGACAAGGAAATTCCGGACACGAGAATATTGATAACCTCATTGAGGGGAGTTCAAGGTTGAAACTGAATAATCTGTGTTGGGAAATACAAAATTGTAATGAAATATAATCTCTGTATGTTACGATCAATATAAATCACTTTTTTGTTTTCAATTTTTCAAGTTCTTTTGAATTGGATTTATTAATAATTGAAAATGTACATTAGCAAATTTTGTTTGTCAATATTCAACTTCTTCTTTAAATTGTCATTTTTTATCAATCAGAATTGTTTTTTTATTCTAATTTTTTTTCTGCATCAGAATTTTTTTTTGTGGGTCACAAATTTGTTTTTAATTGTAATTTTTTTTCATGAATCAGAACTTTTTTTTTATGTATCAGAATTTTTTGTATGCATCAGGGTTTTTTTTTAGAATTATAATTTTTGTTATGCATCTCAGAGGTGTTCTTGGAATTAAAAAATTGGTGATAAATGTGTGTTTTCGTCTCTGCGGGTCTTGCAATAAAAAATTGTTTGTCCGCAGAACGACATTCCGCCTGGATTGAAGGGAGACGTGCCGAGGCGAATGTATGTGAGGGAAAACCCGGTGGACAAATATACCAGTGAGTTTCAGTCCAGTGATTGCGAGCAGACGGCAAGGGACCACAATGAAGAGCTGGGATACCTGAATACAACCATAAGGTAGCGTCTTGCGATGGGAATTCGATTTCATGTACGTTTTTCTGCGGAAATATACATCAATCTGTGATTCCCCGTTTGCAGCTCGGAGAATTACAAGGAGTTCCAGAGGTGGCAGCAACACGACGACGCGCAGGATAATTTTTGCGTCACCGAGACGAGCCCCGGAGAATACGTGGATCTCCTACTGAATCCCGAGAGATACACCGGCTACAAGGGACCAAGCGCGCATCGAATATGGCGCAGTATTTACATGGAGAACTGCTTCAGACCCGAGAAATCGCCTCACAATTTCATACAATCCTCGAAAGTCAATGGTAAAATCCTAAAGTTTATTTTTCAAAAGTTTCTTTTTCGTTTTTTCGTCTCCGCGAGTCTTGCAGTCAAAAATTATTTGTGAAACTGTTTCTTAAAATTATTTGTAAAACTGTTTCTTAAAATTATTTGTAATACTGTTTCGTAAAATTACTTGTAAAATTGCTTCTTAAAATTATTTGTAAAATTGTTTCTTAAAATGATTTAAGAAACAATTTTCTAATTTTGGCAAAACAGCTTAACGAATTATTAACGAAATATCGCAAACGCAAACCAAAGAGAATTGAAGCATTTTCTTGAACGATTTTTTTCAGGAATGTGTTTGGAGAAGCGAGCGTTCTACAGGGTCATATCGGGGTTGCACGCGAGTATCAATATCCACTTGTGCGCGAAATATCTTTTGTCCGCGACGGATGGTTTGGACGCGGTGTCCACGGGCGGCAAGTGGGGTCCGAACTTGAAGGAATTGCTGCTGAGATTCTCGCCGGAGGCGACGGGCGGCGAGGGCTCGAATTGGCTGAAAAATCTGTACTTCATTTATCTTCTCGAGTTGCGCGCGCTGGAGAAAGCCGCGCCGTATCTCGAGCGTGAGGAATATTACACTGGAAACGAATTGGAGGACGAGGACACGCGAATGGCTGTTAACGATATTCTCAGCGTCGTTCGGTGAGTCTCCGCGTAATTTCACTCGTTCTTTCGTGAATCTGAAATCTCTGGATTTAACTGAATTAAAAATCTCAAATTTTTGCATTCAATCGAATAAAAAATGCCAAATCTCTGCATTCAATCAAATTAAAAATCTCGAATCTCTGCATTCAATCAAATTAAAAATCTCGAATCCCTGCATTCAACCGAATTTAAACGACTGTGCGGTGATATTTCTAACGAGGAAAATTGCGCACGGGGAAACCCAGTCTGGTTTCAATCGGTGGTCGTACGAGGAAAGTTTGACTAATTATTTTCGCAATTGTCCTTGCAGATCGTTCTCCGATCACTTCAACGAGAGTGTGATGTTCAACGGCGGAGTTCAGGCGAAATTGCTGAAGGAAGAGTTTCGCCAGCACTTCCGGAACATATCGCGGATAATGGACTGCGTGGGCTGCGACAAATGCAAATTATGGGGCAAACTGCAGATACAGGGACTGGGCACCGCGCTGAAGATACTGTTTTCCGGGAAATTCGACAAGTGGGAACCGACGGTGGGTCATACTTTCGACAAGAGGCACTTCTTTCTGGAGAGAAGCGAGATCGTCGCGCTCGTCAACGCGTTTGGAAGGTTCGTATCGATAAATACCAATTTTAATTCGCGTTCCACGTTGCCATATGGCTCGTGTATTTTTTTATCTACGAACCGTCTTTTTACTTACTATTAATATGCTACTTTTCTTCTTTGAAAGGTTCATATCGATAAACACCAATTTTAATTTGCGTTTCACGTTGCTGCATGGCTCGTGTTTTTTTTTTTTATCTACGAACCGTCTTTTTACTTACGATTAATATAGAATTTTTTTTCTTTGGAAGGTTCGTATCGATAAATACCAATTTTGATTCGCGTTCCACGTTGCCATATGGCTTATGATTTTTTTTTATCTCCGAACCGTCTTATCACTTGCGATATTAATCGCTATCTTTTTTCTCTTTTCTTTTCCAGATTATCCGAGAGTATCTTCGAATTGGATAGATTCCGGCAGATGATGAGATAGCACAATTCTAGATAGAAAACGCGAATATTCCAAGCACCAGTATAACACACATCACATAGTATAAATAGATTTCTATTCTACGAAAACTTAATTAAACGCTAATTACGTCATCTGGTCTCGGTTGCAGCTCAGATAATATATATATATTTTTTTTTTCGTTTTCTTTTCTTTTCTCTTTCGTTTCTCTTCTCATCGCTAGCACTCTCGCTTCGATCGGTTCACTCGAGACGCCGTACGAACTGTAATAATGTACCCGCTGACGTTCAGCCACTTCCGAGCTCTGTCGCATTCTCCCTCCTATTTTTCTATTTTAATAACGAAATCATATATATCGACCAGAATTTTGGGAAAAGAAAGACGAATCGTACCGCACGTAACGAGCGATAGTAGCGAAGCGAGACAAAACATCGATAGAATCACTTCTTTTGAATGATATCGTAATTTTTTTTTTATATAGTTTGTACGCGATTTTACCATAAAAACTGACTACGTCTGTGATAATTTCCGTAAGCGGAGGCTGCAATTGGAGTTTATATTCTTGGATAGAAACGATTCCCCAGCGACTCGCGGCGACGCGACCGCGAGTTCGTATTTACGTATATTTTTTATTACGACTGTTGATTTGACGAAATTGTAAATTTATATTGTATTATTTGAGACTTCGTGTAATTGTTATTGTATAAAAATCGCGTCACGAGCGTCGTTTTTTTGTGAGAAAAAGAAGAAACCTTTACACGCCGTTTTTTTCACGGCCTCTCGTGGATTCGTCCTGTCGCATCCGGTTATAGATATTTTATTGATATAAATTATTGATATTAATCCAAATGATGTAACGGTGAAGAATTTAATTGTGGAGGAACACGATTTCTACGTAACGAACGCAAATGCTTTCTCTCTCTTTTCATTACCAATCCTATCTGTGTTTTCCTTACTACTAATGATTATTCCGTTATCGCGAGTTGCGTTCCATCTTTTCGACGAAGAACGCGACAATAGTCGCTACTTTTTTTAAAGAAACGCAATTTCATGACAATTCAATTGTGATTTTGTAAGTAAAAAATTTCAAATGTCAACCCAAAAATCATTCCTACATTTATTTACTTTACATCATTTTTGCAAATCCCAATCAAACTCCGCCAAATATCCGTTGAACTCGGACTTTTTTTTCATGAAAATTCAATTGTGATCTTGTAAGTAAAAAATGTCAAATGTCAACCCAAAAATGATTCCTACATTTATTTAATTTACAACATTTTTTAAATTCGCAATCAAAAGACTCTGCCAAATATCCGTTGGACCCAGCCGGACAGTTTAAAAATGGCAGCCATTTAAAAATCAATCCGGTCAATTTTATTCAGCCCTGGCAGCAGCAAAATTTTCCCGAAACATCCCAACAGAGGGTTAATTAATCCCTATTAAAATTTCAGCCACAATTCCCCTTTTTAAAACAACAAGACTATCCAACAAAACCGCAGTAAATTGTTTCCTCCACCGAGCGCGGCATTCGCGCTCGAAGTCCGCCAAAAGTGCGGCTCGTGAGTCGGCGGAGGGAGGAAGGGGAGGGGGGGTGCGATAAGTCATTCCGTAAGCGGCTGTAAAGTAAACGCGTGTTCGAACCCGTTGCAACGCGATGCGACCAGTGTGTGTCACTAGTGGTTAAAAACCCCCGTCGCATATCGTCTTCAAATCCCCAAAATCATCTTCACTTCCCTCCCCCCCCCCAAAACCCAATTGTTCACCGCATCCTCAAAGACCTTCTTCGCTATTCCCAAAAAAATCATTCATCAAAAATCCTACTACAATACGTTGGCTACGATTTTACGGGTAGCGTACGTCGTCAGTGGTTCTCAGTCGCGTCGCCGAAATTAGGCGTGTGTGGCGAATAAAAAAAACTCGCAAAAACTGCGGGGAAACGCCGCAGAAATTAATCGACAAATCGATATAATCAATCCGCAACGCGGGCCCCGAAATTCGTGCATCAAATTACATCGACGGAAAATCGACGCTGATGTGACGTCTCGAATTCTCCAGAAATCGCTTCGCGCGGGCTGAGAACCACTGAAGACGAGGTTGTAGCTTCACGCACGAGCCGCCGGCGTCGCAGTGGTTGTGACACGCTGTTCGCGGAAGGCAGGCAGGCAGCGGTCCGAGTGTGGATTCCCCCAACGTGGGACGAGCCATCTAGGCTGAAAAAAAAAAACGAGTGGATTCCACAGCCGCTCGCGCCCCGTGAAACGTGTTTCGGCCAGTCGGCCGCTCTCTTCGGGCGGAAAATACTATGTTTCGTGGCGCGTACGCGAGACCTTGAGTTCCTCCGCCGATTCGCGAGCGAACGGACCCCGTACTAATATCCAGCAGTGCCGTATCAATAAGTATCAACATCATGAGTGTCGCTAATCCGATAAACGCACCGGCTGGTACGTAAAACGACGACAAATATATCACGACGACTAATTCAGGGTGCTGTTTTTTCTTCGTCGTTTTGACTTTTTTTTTTACACCCCCCGAGAAATATATCTTCGTAAACACGTCGTTGAATGTTCAGGTGGGCTGAACCAGGGCCGCTGGAAACGCAAGGGATCGGAGGAAGGTGAGTTGGGAAGACGCCTTTTTTATGCTTCTTTTTTGCAACTTCCGGTCGCGCTTATCGTGCTTATCGGTCGATACATAACAACGAACGGGCTGTATTTGCGAAAGGCATTTTTTGCGAAAAAAAGAGAGAAAAAAATGTTGGGGGATTTGCGCAACTGATTTTTCGGGAGTGAGTCGAATTTTTTTTTATAAACAAAAATCAACTAAGAATTTGATCAACTAAATCAACTAAATCAAAAAATTTTATAAAAATTTTCTCTTTAAAAAAAAAAAAGAGAAAAAAATGTTGGGGGATTTGCGCAATTGATTTTTCTGGAGTGAGTTGATTTTTTTTTTGTAATGATTTGCAGATGACGATGATATTGAGTCGAACGTGAAGAAAGCCAGATATTCGTGGTATGTTACTTTGGAGAGCGAGTCGCCGCAACCGACTTCCTCTGATGAGGATGACGAGTCGGTTCACAGCGTTCAGGCACAGGAAACCGGTGAGTGATGTGGTATTTTTTTTTGCCCTCAGTGGGTTTTTCCTTGATTTTTTGTAGTGTGTCTAATTGTTTGATTTTTGCTTCAGAATATGTGCAGGACACCTCCGACACGTCTACAAACACGTGGATCGGCGACAATGTGGTGCATGTGGAGTACGACATTGCGACTTCGCTCTCGGGGGACGAGGATCCGTTCATCGATGGCTTATCGTCCTCGGATCCTGAGGTACGGTTGATTTTTCTTTCAAATTAAAAACAATGTTTCAAAAAACAGCTATTTGTCTACCAAATGTAAAATTAAAATTGTTAAAAAAATATATATTCAAATTGAGATACAGTTTTGAAATGGATCATTGAAAACTTCACATGTAAAACTTACAAAAAAAAAAGCGGAAAAACATTTCTAATTGCTTATATAGGGTTTTACTGTGTTAAACTATACTAAACTGTTCAAAATAAACTTTATAAAAATCAGGTTTCACATCTCGCAGAAGAAATATGAGCGCATTTCTCACGCTCTTCTGCAAACTTTTATGCAACATGTACTATGTAACACAAACTATCAGCAAATTTCTCTGACGCGATTGTTTACCGGTAAAAACCGAAAGCAATACTCTTCATCCGTCAATTCTGCAAAACACCGCGACGAAAAAATTTCGAGTAGGTAGATTAGACTCTTTTGCGCCGACAAATGTGTCATATCTCCTTAACGGACTGCGGTGCACGTCGCCTCGCGTTCGCGCGCGTTTCTACAGGTTCGAGGTACACGCATTATGCGCCTCGTACCCGTACGAGCGGAAATGTGATTCACATACCTTCAACTGCAATTAGTCATTCCCTGACCTGTATAGCAGCTGTTGAGGCATCGATTTCAAGGTTTACCTTGTAGCCTCAGGTTATATTTATTTACAAAATTATGTTTTTTCTTTTAGAAAAATCTTCAGATGAAAACAAATGCAGTAACAAATTTTATTAAAATGGTTTTATTTTATACAGCCATTGGTGAGAGATGACTGATCAACGCGAAATTGTTTGAAACACGATATGACGCGTCTTTAACGTGTTTAAACGCGAACTCCAATTTCTACACGCCCACTTCGTTTCGTATATAATGGCTGTTCCATATTTGGTACGGTTGACTCCCACAATAATAGAGAAATTTGATGTTCTTGTGGGAAGGTTGAAAAAAATGCCTGAACGTGTGTTTTAAATGTATAAAACAACATGAGTTTCCCGAGTATCTTTTATTGCATTCGTCTTTTTTTATGGAAAAATAAGAATCACTTTTACGGTGTCTTTGACAAAACCCATTATTTGATCTATTTCAACTAATAAAAAAACTTAGATTTTCTTTTTGTTAATGTAAAGTTTCGTCAAACATTTTCTATGCCTGGTCTTGAATCGGTTTTAATCATTTGTTTTTTGTACAAATGTTGCAGGATTTCATAAGAGTAACCGCGATGGAAGCAGCTATCTACGATTCCGATGTGGATCTAGCGGACAACAGCGACGACTCTTGGAGCTCGCTGGACAGCGCAATCAGTCACGCCGACTACTCGGAGTGCGTGCAGTGCAGCGGAAAGAACAACAATCCCTTCTTTCGTTATTGCAAAACATGTTACGGGGTAAATAATCCAATTATCCATTAAAAAAATGGAAAAAAAGTTTTTTATGTAATTTTCTTCATAAAATAACTTCATAACTTGTTCTTCTATTTGATCTATTTCTATTCTACTTCTATTAGAAATTCCCATTGACACTGATAGAAACCGATCAAATGGACAAAATTCCGATTGAAAAATAATCCGTTCAAACAGATTTCAATCGGATGTTTGTCCCTTTTATTGGTTCTAATCAGATCTTTTAACCAGGGTAATTCATTTCTCACGATTCTTTCCGTTTTGCAGAAACGCAAGAATTTCTTTCCGCCACGGCCGAAAGGGCGAAAAAGGCGGCCCAACGTTTCGAAGAGAAAAACCGGGCAGGACCAAAGCGAGGGCCACGAGCTGGTAGCCTTGGACTCGGGTTTAGGCTCGAGTCAAGGTAGTCAATCACTGTCGTTCGACCTGAAACCGATAGAACAGGAGAGATCGTCATATTCCGCTCAGAGCGGAGGGCGACGATCGGGGTTGTCTCTGTCTCAAGAATCCACGGATACCGTCGACGCCGGCCTCTCGGCTTCTCAAGCCAGCACAATTTCCCTGTCGCAGACGAGCGAATTGTCGCTCTCGCAGCTGAGCACGAGTTTCGTGTCGCAGTCGAGTTCACAAGAGACGGCGACGAGTAAAAGCGACGAAAATCGGCTAGAAAAAGCCAGCGAAAGCGGCAAACTCGACAACAGCAGTCAGGAATCGGTGAACAGCGTCGCGACGAATTTGACGAACGAGAGCCGAGACTCGAATCAGTCGGACCACAGCGAGAGCGGCGACGCACCGAAACCCCGAATACCCACGACGAGACCGCAATCGCCGATCGATCCGGAGAGCAAATTCTGCATAACTTGCACGGTCGGCCCGAAAAATGGGATTTTCGTTCACGGACAAGGAACGCACATCTGCTGCTGCTATCGGTGCGCGAAAATCGTCTGGAAAACGACTAAGCGCTGCCCGATGTGCAATCGCAAAGTGATGAACGTTCTCAAAGCTAACTACGCTTAATAACGTTTTTTTATCTCCGGGAAATTTCGCGGTTTTATTTTTGTTGCGGTTGCGCTATCAGTTTTTTTTTATTTTTATTTTTTTTGCGCGCGAGAAATTTTACCGAACGCTCTCGACTCGAGCGCTTCTTCCTTTGGAATCCGCGAGGAGGTAACTTTGCCGGGAATGACGAAATTCGCAAACGTCGACACGCTTCATAAATGTACCGCATTGTTGTCATTTATTTATATAAGTAGAATTTTCAAATGCAAGATTCAGATTTATTAGCCTTGCTAACCATATTCTTAGCGTTTTTCTAGTGCTCGTAAAACTAACGAGTTTTCCGGCGAATTTCGGAGCACACGACAAAAAATTATTCGGTGCTCGCTATAGAAATCACAAATATAATCGCTATTTTTTTTTAGTTCAGAAGAAATGCATTTGATAGCAAAAAGCTAAGTGCGCTTACAGGGTATTCGAGCGTTTGGTTCGTGAAAAGCTCACCTATTTTCTTATTTTTTTTTGTCATGACAAGTCATGAATTTCTAAAGTTTAAAATCCTCCCCCAGATCTTATATTTTCGTCGCTGCTGTTAGACCGTAAACGATCGAACGTTTCGCATTCGATTTAATTAAGCGTTCTCACTGCGTCCCAAAGACGCGAGTACCGAAATTAAGCACGTTGTTATTCGATATTTCGACGGTTCATAGCTCATGCCGTTCTATGGTCGTTTATACATAAGTAGACATGTTATTAATTACAAAAAAAATAAATTAAAATTTATATTTTTATCACGTGTTCCATCAAACCCGAATATTTTATTATGGATAACTAGCAACAACCTGCTCGCTTCGTTCGCACTCTTTGCTTTTCATTTATCTTTTCTTGTGGCCAATACAGTCACAAAACGCGCGCGTGACTACAGCGGTCGAATCGATTTATATCGAAGCCGTCGCCAACCAATCAGAACGCTTGAAAAGTGGCTTCAGTAGCTTCAGTATTTCGACTTTCGATGTGCCATGTCTTTTGTATATTATGGATCTATTTATCCATTTATCCATATGGATACATTATTTTCCTTATATTACATTTATCCATTTATCCATAAGGATAAATCCAAAAAGATATCCATTTATCCATAAGGATAAATCCATAAGGATATCCATTTATCCATAAGGATAAATCCAAAAAGGTATCCATTTATCCATAAGGATAAATCCATGAGGATATCCATTTATCCATAAGGATAAATGGATAATTCGTAAGTAACGCGTAACTTGCGCCAGCCAATCGCGTTCCTCCAAAACGTGACTTGTGCTGCCCTCATATTGCGCGGAATTCGCCGCCAGCCAATCACAAACCATCGTTAGTTTCCCACAATACAAATCGACCGGAATTCGAGGTTCGTGATTGGTTGCGCAAAATCCGCGACGTGCAAAGAACGCCGGATGGCGGCTTTATCATTCGCTCCGTGATTCCAGTCATCTAGTAAGAAGAGGGGGAAAGGGGGGCGAAGAAAGATGCATGATTCTCGGGATTTCTCGCGGCTTTGTCTGGCAGCCCTGATATTCTGCTGCATTACCAGATTCTCCGGGTGAACTCGTTCCCTTTTTTTTCGCGAGTTTCGCAGCGAAACGTCGGGCCATTCGATACTTTAGTGATAATTGTTTATACGCATAACTAATAATGTTATCGAAATCGTGGACTCCTCGTGCTCGCTGACTGTCCGTGAGTTCTCGCTGAATACGTGGAGAGAGAGAAAGAGAGAGAGAGAGAAAATCGTGCGGCAAGGCGCCGAAGGTGCGACACAACGAAAATGTCACTCTTCAACAAACCCAAGAGAAATATACGTAGGCGATCGTTCAACGACGAGTATGAGGACAATGAGAACAGGATGGATTGCGAGGATTCACAGCCGATTAGATCGAAACCGAAGAAGAAAGATAAAGCTAAACAGACGCTCCTCAGCTTCGGAGAGGAGCTCGACGAAGGTTAGTCCGCAGGCGGCGATCGATCTAAATACCGCACGCTGCGTCGTGTTTCGATATAAACGGCCAACGAGGCCCGGCGATCACGATTTTTTTAGGGCGAAATCCGCACAGCGAGATGCAAAAAACACGAACGCTGTTTTCGTGCCTAAAAGACACTTTTAAAAGTGCTTGAGGGGGGCAGCGGATTTAGTTACCAAATTCCATATGCATGGAGCTTTCGAAGATCGCGCTCTGCGTTTGACTTAATTTTTTGGAATTTATTTTCCGAAGGGTTCCGAACTGCATAGCGATTTTTTTATAGTTTTATGAATTGAAGATCGTTTGACTCTGTTAGTTCATAACTGTTTGACAAAAAATGAAAGTTTTGGAAATTAAAAATGAATTTTCAATATTTCTCAGCGGAAGAAAACAAAATTTTGTACATTTTTGTTATCCGATTTATATTTTTTTGTATTTAAGCATTTCTGACGTAGACTCGAGTGTTTTATATTTGTCATAAAAATTCTGGATATTGGTGCGACTATCAGAGTTTCGACCTCTTTGTTTCTTGGAAATTAATGTCCAAAGTGCAAAATGATTTTTTTATCATATTTTATACTGAAGATCGTTTGACTCTGTTAGTCATAAGAACTGTTTGATAAAAAATGAAAGTTTTGGAAATAAAAATAAATTTTCAAGATTTCTCAGCTGAAGAAAACAAAAATTTTGTACATTATTGTAGTCCGATTGATATTTTTTTGCATATTTAAACATTTCTGACACAGCCTTGAGTGTTTTTTTACATATATCATAAGAATTCAGAATAAAACACTTCTGACGCAGCTTCGAGTGTCTTTTTACAATTATCATAAGAATTCTGAATATTGGTGCGACTATCAGAGTTTCAACCTCTTTGTTTCATGGAAATTAATGTACCTTTATTTGCAGCTGACGACGGCGAGGTATTTAAAGTGAAGAAATCCTCTAGAAGCAAAAAACTGATGAAACAGCTTGATCACGAGAGGAAAAAAAAGAAAGGTGAAGAGAAAATGCAAGTGGACTCTGAGCAAGCGAACATGTCCATTAAGCAGGAAAAAGATTTAGAAATAAAGACAGATGATCTAGTAGTAAGCTATCTCTATGATGTTTTATTATTATTAATATAAACCTTGGCAATATTCGATGAACTCTCCCCCCTCTCCCCCCTTCGAAAAATACCAAAATCACCCAATCAAACTTGTGTCAAACTTTAATGATTCTTACGATTTTCCGTATTTTGTCACATCTCACAAGATAGTCTTTCTCAACAGGTGAAAATAAAGAATACGGGACCTCTTATATTGAATGGAAGGGCTGCTTTAACAGCCGGAAAGGACGACTATACTTCGGAGGACGAGGACGATCAGAAATCTCACAGTTTCAGAAAGAATACGGCTAAGGCGGACACTATGAAAATACTTTTAGAAAGTATGAGGGTCGAAGAGTCCAAGTCCGAATTGCAATTTTCGTCGAAATCCGCGGATTATTCATTGCGCTTATATTTTTTTTAGGTGGTTGCATACCCGACGCCGCGATGATTCACGCGGCTAGAAAAAGACGTCAGAAAGCCCGTGAATTGGGCACAGATTATTTGCCCGTGGAGGAGCCCGGGTAATTTAAAATACCGAAGGATCACAGAAGGAATCACGTTTTTGTATATTTCGCAAAACGATTGGATTGCATTGTACTGTTTTTTTTGCAGGGATGAGAAGGGAAAATCGAGACTCGTGAGAGAGGAGGATCACGACAGAAGCGACGACGATGATTCTCAGGATAGAATGGATATGACTGTTAATACGGAAGCGCGTGACAAAGAAATGAGACGGGAAGCCTTCCTCGCCTCTCAAGTCCCCGTTAAACGTTCGTTCCCGCTTTTTCCGTATGCCGTACGCACGATTTTTGTACATGCATCCGACTTTTCGAATAACAAGTGTGATTATTACAGTTTCCGATGACGAGAGCGAGCATGGTAATGAGGACGAGGAATGGGAGGCGCAGCAGATAAGGAAAGGTGTAACCGGTGCTCAGGTAATCTACGAATTCACGTCGCCGGACTACAAAATGAACTATTGTTTTTTATTTTATTTAAAAAAATGTATTTTTTCTTTTAATTTTATTTTTTTAATTTAATTTGGTTTCAATTTTATTTTTGTTTTTATTTTGTTTCTTAAAATGTTATTTCGGTTTTAATTTAATTTTTGTTTAAATTTTTATTAAAAAAAATGTATTTGATAACATTTTTTTAATAATAATAATAATTATTATTATTATTTTTTTTCATCGTCAATTTACATCGATTCGTTCTCCAAACGACAGATCGCAGCAGCTCAACAGGATTCCATGATGCAACAGCAGTACAGTATGGGCATGAATGTGAATCAAATGATGAGAGTAGGCGGAGTGCCTTTGGAGATGGTACTGATGCCGGCGCCTCCGCCACCTCCGTCCATTCATCCTCCGGACCCGACAAAGATAACGCCGGTTACGCCGGAGGAAGTGATCGAAAAGATGCGAGCGAGGTTCGTCATTTTATCGCTGTTATTTCGCACGTCCAAGACATGAACTTCATTCACCAATTTTTTTTTTTTTTTTTTTCACGAAACTTCCTCTATGAGGAAGCCAAAGTGAATAAATATGCTTCTTCATAGGCTTTGTGAAAAAGGGAAATTAATGAGGAAGCAATGTGCAAAATTCTACTTTTCAACTTTTTATTTTTTTTATTTTCATCACGCGCATTTTCAGGGTCGCCACTCTGCAGCAAGTGCATCGACGGCATCAGCTGGATCAGGCTCAGCTGGACGAAGAGCTCGAGCAAACTCTTAAGGAACTGGACAACGGCGAAATACGCGCGCCGCAGCTGGCGCAGCGCTTCAAATATTACCAAGAGTTGCGTGGGTATGTCACTGACTTGGTAGAGTGTCTTGATGAGAAGGTGGGTTCATACGCTGTCACGTTTTTTTCTTTCCTTCCGAGATCTCGGGGGTTCGCCATGCTATGCGTTGCGGGACGAACCGTCCGTTCGATCGATCCGGCATTTCGATTCCTCGACGTCCGCTTGCCGTTTTTTCTCAGTCTCGATTATTACTCGTACGGCGCGAGAAAAGCCAAAATTCGTCGACGATTGATAGAATTTATTTTCAATAGTGGAAATTCAAAATTACTCTGCTTCGCCCTGCCCGGGGGTCTCGATCTTCTCTGTACCTTGCGATATTAACGAAAATCCGATCGAAAGTCGAATTAATTAACGCGAAAATTGTTGTCGTTGGGTGAGTATCGCAGCACGATGCGACTCCTCTCTCCACGAATTTTTTCTTCGAACCTGATATGATGGCTTTGAAAGTTAACTAAATTAAAGAAATAATTTTTAAAAACTCTAATATTCTTTATTATTTCTATTAAATTGACGAAATTTATTATTTCTATTTAAATTAAAGAAATGTATTATTTCTATTTAAAACGCCAATCATTTCTATTTAAATTAAAGAAATAAAGAATAATAAAGACCAATTATTTATATTTAAAACACTAATTATTTCTGTTTAAATTAAAGAAATAATACAGAATAATAAAGAAATGCTGTTGATCACTCAAAGTAACAACGAAACACAAGTGTTCGACTATCAGTTGACTTTCAAAGTTATTGAACTTCTCGCTCTCTGCGGATTATAATTCGTGATCTCTTTGTTGTTTAGCTGCCTCTGGTTGTCGGATTGGAGGATCGTTGGCTGGAGCTGTACGGCGATCGGTCGTCGGAGCTTATGGAGCGTCGGCGTCAGGACACGAGGGATCAGGCCGAAGAAATCACCACTGCCGCCAGTCAGTCATCCTTTTCTATCCCCGTTTTCCCAATTTTTATTTTCGTTTATTTCCGCGGCACTCGCTAGCAAAATATTGCCATGCGATATCAGAAAAAAACACGGTTGAAATTGGAGCGATAAATCATTTGAAATGCATGTTTTTCGTTCATTCAGGAGGTCAAAGTACGAGAAGGGGACTCGAAGACGATGCGCGAATTCGCCGCGCTACCGAACGAGAGGGCAGACGGGCGCGACGCAGAAGAGCGCGCGAATTGACGCCGACTTTGCCGAAACACATCGACGGCATGTCCAGCGACGACGAAGTTACGGAACAGCAGAATCTCGCATTTAAGCAGACTAAAGGTTCGTCGGTATTCTATTAATTTGATTAATTAAATCTATTTTTTATAGCTTTAAAAAAACACGAATATACCGGCCCTTTTTTTTAAAGCGCCGACTGAAGGTTCGTCGGCATTCTATTAATTTGATTAATTAAATCTATTATTCTATAGCGAAAAAAAACACGAATATATCGGCCCTTTTTTTCTTCTTTCACGGCAACGAATAAATAATTGCGTTATTGCGTGTATAATAATTATTATTATAAACGCATTATTATTATTATTATTATTATTATTATTATTATTATTATTATTATTATTATTATTATTATTATTATTATTATTATTTTATAGCGAATAATAATTTCGTTATTGCGTTTATTACAGAGGAAATTGACAGCGACAGCAAAGACATATTTTCCGACGTAATGGACGATTTTTGCACCGTGCGGGGAATTCTCGCGAAGCTGGAATCCTGGCGGGAAATGGACATGGAAGCTTACAAGGAGGCTTACGTCTCGCTCTGCATACCGAAGATGATCACACCGATCGTCAGGCTTCAGCTCATCACGTGGAATCCCATAATGGTGAGCTACCGTTTCGGGCAAATATCAACGACAATCGACACCGAGAGATCGAATTACCGGAACGCAAAACTTTTGCCACAGGAGAGCGCGGATCTGGAGAGAACGAAGTGGTACAACGCGTTACTTTTGTACGCGTTGGATCAGCGAGAGACGGAAGCTTCGCTGAAACGAGATCCCGACGTGAAACTCATACCTCTCGCTATAGAGAAAGTGGTGATTCCGAAACTCACGTGTAAGTTGACGCGAAATTTTTATATAGAATATTTTCAAATGAAATCAAAATAGCGAATGGCTGAAATTACGAATTTCATATTATTTATAAATTAGTATTTTTAATTAATATTATTATTATTTTTATTTTATTATTTTGAAATCTGCTATTTTAACCATTCGCTATTTTGGTCACTAGCATCCTGATTGCCCGATACATAACGAAAGTCGTAATAAATTATAATTTTATCGTCATCGTAGCGATCGTCGAAAAAATTTGGGATCCGATGTCGACGTCGCAGACGCTTCGGCTCGTCGGCACCGTCAGCAGACTCATCAGGGACTACCCGAATCTCAACGAAACCAGCAAACCACTGGAGAAGCTGTTCAATACTATTTTGGACAAAATCAAATCGGCTGTCGAGAACGACGTGTTCATTCCGATATTTCCGAAACAGTAAGTCACAGATAAATTACACAGCGGCGTCGGCGCCGTTAATATCGTTCATTGATTAAAGTTATACGTTTCTATTCCAGAGTTTTGGACACGAGGCACCAATTCTTCCAAAGACAATTCGCAATGGCGGTGAAACTGTTGCGAAATTTGCTCAGCTGGCAGGGTTTGTTGGGCGACACGCAACTGAAGAATTTGGCTCTTGGGTCGCTGCTGAATCGCTACCTGTTGGCCGGACTCCGTGTCTCCTCGCCTATCGACGCTCTCGCGAAAGCCAACATGGTGCGTTCGAAAAAAATTATGTATAATTCTTCTACGTAAAAAAAAAACAATTTTACAATGATGCATCTGATTTTAATTTTTTTTTTTATGCGTTGACGAAAAAAAATAATGTATAATTCTTCTACGCAAAAAAATAAAATAAAACGATTCTACAATAACGCTTTTGATTTTCAGATAATGAGCACGTTACCGCGCGCTTGGCTGCACGGTGAGACCATCGAGCACTTGAAAATGTTCGCCACTCTCATATCACAGCTGAGCGAGCAGTTGGATCAAGCGAATCCGGCCCACAAGTACGTTTTTAATTCCCTTCGAAATTAAAAAAATATATATATAGAAATTCACGAATACTAATAGCTTCTTTTCTATTACAGCGAAGCCTGGGAATATTCCAAATCCATCCTAAAAATAATCAAGCCTTTGTAATCCGTTCACTCGTAACTCAAATTTTCTAAGACCACACATAGTTTATATATTGCTGCTTGGCCCAATGCAACGCGATTACAAAGACGAGCTATAGTTTTATATTTTCTCGTAAGGGAGCTTTGTACATGCGACGCGCAATTAACGGACGTCGATTAGAGTTTATTCGCGCGAGATACGCGAGAATTAAAAGAGAGAGGAGGAAGAAGAAAAAAAACACACACAAAAATACTGTTTTGTATAGTGACGCATCTACGGGGATTTTGTTGCGGCGTAAAGTGTGAAATAATTCTGACGAGAAATTATTGTATATATGATAAAACGTCGGGAGTTTAAGGACTACAATGTGAAAGAAACATACGTAAATAAATAAATAGGACACGAATGCGATCGTCGATGGAAACATTTTTGGCTCGCTTTTGTCTTCTTCGTTCTTCCAGATCCTTGACGCGCGTTACTATCGCGTTGTACTGATTACACTTTTAAAAGTGTTTGAACGCGCGTTATACGAAGATACTCGATATCGGTAAACATAGTGGACGTCAAAGGTCAGCTTATCGGCCGCGCTTTCTTCTACCGAACATTTCTTCCCTGCAGCCTGTCGTAGTGACTTCGGCTCGACGGAAGTTGACGCGCTTTAATTCCCCCATTTCGTCACTCGTTCGAGCGACCAAATTTTAAGAAGATGCGCGATTGAAAAATTTCACGGACAATCTTATCTTTTTTTCGCAAGAATTTTGTGCGTGCAAATCGCAGCTATCGAACGACGATTATCGATCGACAAATGTGGGAATTCAAAGATTGAGGTATTTAAAAAAAAAAAAAAAAAAACACGAAAGATCTTTAATGAAAATCGCGATATCGACCGACGATTATCGATCGACAAATATGGAAATTTAAAAATTAACGTATTAAAAAAAAGGGACACGAAAGATCTTCAATGAAAACCTCTGCAATCGTCATTGTCTTCGTGCCTCAAAATCTCCGACGAATCTCCTAAATATGGGAAATTAACGATTAAAGTATTAAAAAAATAAAAAGTATACGATAAGTAATCGAAGTAAGTAAACGATTAAAGTATAAAAAAATAAAAAAATAAAACTGACCCGACAGATCTTTAATGAAAACCTGTAGAGGTTTGCATTAAAGACGACTCTACAGTAAAAAAAAAATAAAAATAAAAGTGACCCGAAAGATCTTTTAAAGATGTTTTTTTAAAGATCTTTTAAAGATGTTTTTTTATAGATCTTTTATTAAAGACCAAAAAAAACCTGTAGAGGTTTTCCTTTCTTTTGGGTCACTTTTTTTTTACTGAAGAGTCGTCATCGTCTTCATGCCTCAAAATCCCCGACGAATCCCCGCGAGCTCTACTCAACTATCCAACGTTACACCGATTACACATATTGAAGTGTGTTTGGCCACGTTCTTCGAAAGATACTCAATATCGTCGCGAACGTAGTATAGAAGTCATAGGTCGGCTTATCGGGTGGCTTTCTTCGGGCGCGCGGTCCACAGGCTGGTACGGCGTGCGAGCCGGCGGCGGAAGTCAATTGATTCGTGTATCACGGGGCTACAAAGTCTCTCGGGCTGATGTATTACAATTATTGGCGCGCGGGAGCCAAAAATAACGAGCTCAATGGGAATCGTTGAATGAAGACGAGCCGCGCGATTGACCGCACGAAAGTGCCGACACGAATACTTATATACATCGCGTCGGGCTCTGCGGATCCCCCGAACGGCCGGCGGCGCAGCGTTGGAAGGAGGACGCGATGAGATTGAGGATAATCTGACGCGATGGGACAATTCTGACTAACACGAGCGCGAGGAGCTTGTGTACCGTGCGGCTCGTCGCTAAGATAGGAGCCGCAAGGGTCATCTCTTGACTCCTACGAACTCAGTCGGCTTTCAGCATCGTCGACGCGGTGCCGCAAGATGAGCCTCCGAGGTACATAAAACACGCAATCGTCGTTTTTTAAATATTTGCATTAATATTCGTGTGAACGCGAAAAAATGTTTGCATTGTACGCTGGAATTTGTTGTGTCGTGAAGTGTGACGAGAATTGGGTTGTTGAAGGATAAAAAAAATTAATGTTTTTTTTTGTTCGAATGGTGCATTAAGGGAATGTGAAACCTACTCAGTCGGTAACAAAAACTGTAATCAATCGTGTGGAGATACCGAAAATATTTTGAGACAAAGAAAAACATCTACGGAAGCGCATTTTAATTCTCCGTACGATGATATTTTGGTTTCATCCAGAATAAGAATAGTCTTGGAATGGTGTTTTTTTTTTAAATTGCAGCCTTAAGGGCATGTGAAACACGTACCACGTGATACGTGAGAGGGAGAGAGATAGCCACAATTTTTTAAACAATGCCATTCCAAGGCTATTGTTAGTTTGGAGGAGAGCAAAGTAACGTCTGACGGAGAATTAAATTGTGCTTCGAACGACGTTTTTCTTTATCTCAGAATATTTACGGTGTCTTCGTAGGGCTGATTACAGTTTCTGTTACCGACTGAGTAAGTTTCACATCGCCTTAATGTCAACTCGGCGAATCTACCGCTGAGCCTGTGTGTTGTCTTCTTGCAGATACTGCGTACGGCGAAACTTCGTCGTTTCGTCGAGTTGCTGCACTGCTTCTGCTGCTGACAATATTTTGCACTGCCGCGTCCGCCGAACGCCTCTTCAAGCCGGGAAAACTCTACACCTACTCCTACCTGGCGGAATCGAATTCGGGCGTCCTGCTGCCCTCCAAAGCGGCCTCCGCGTTCGGTGTCAGCGGACTGCTGAAGATTCGGGCTGAGGAAAATGCGGCGATTCTGCGAGTGAGGAAGCTGGAAGAATTTTCGTTTTTATTATTTTCTAAATATTTTTTAAAATATTGTTATATATTTTTTTTATTTTTTATTTTATTTTGGGGAATTGAAGACTAATTATTTTTCGTAATTTTAGCTGGATTCTCTGCAAACTTTTGTGTGGAACGGACGGTACGAGGACTGCGACGACAGTCTGCACGACACCGAGCAGACGCAGGAGCTTTTGAAACCGTTTCGCGTCCGGCACGATGCTGGACTACTCGCGAACTTCAGCGTCGCCGCCGAGGCTCTCTGGGCGACGAACATCAAACGAAGCGTCGCGGGGATTTTGCAGCTGGATCTGCCGACTCTGGAGACGCAAGTCGCCTTCCACGCGACTGAGGTAATTTTTTTTTTTCGACAGTTTTAGTTATGTAGAATAAAATAATTTTATATACAAATTATTTTTATTTTATTTTATATGAAAATCATTTTTATTTTATTTTATATTTAAATTATTAGTTTTAGTTATGTAGAATAAAATAATAAAAAATTAATATCGGGGGAAAAATATATCGGTAAAAAAAATCCTCGACCTTTTTTGTCTTCAGACAAATCACTATGGTCAGTGTGTCATCGAATACGTCGTGACGCCCGAGGGCGAAGATGAAAAGTTGGTTCGGAAATTTTTCGACCCGCGGATATGCGTGGATCACCCACACTGGACCTGGACCAACGTGCCCCGTATACAGTGCCCCAACGATGACGAGGTATTTGTAAATAATGGAAGAAAAAAAAATTACAGAAAAATAATTACGAGATCTGTCGATAAATTGATCACTCATTTTTTTTTTTCAGAGTCCCATAATAAAGTCCAGCGAGAGGCTGTACAAAGTAAAACGCGAGGGCGACGACTACACCATCCTCTGGGTTAACGCCACTGGTGGAATTTACATACAGCCCTTTCAGAGTCTTGGGGAAGCTCATTTTCTTTTCACAAGGTGAAGGACGATTCATGCTTTATTTTTATTCGATCGAATTTTTGCTGCAGTTTTATTCGTAATGCCCGCGACTTAAATCAACGTCTCGACATTTCTTCTTCTTGAATATGATAATTTTTAACTCAATTTTCAAGTCCTATAGTGAAAAAAAAATGTTTTTGGTCGTTTTCGATATCAGAAATCGTAGACTCGACGCCCGGTCGAAAAGCTCACGACAATTTTTCTTTTCAATATATATCGACGCAGTTCGAGATGATATCGAATACATTTAATTTTTTTCGGTCCGCAGTCAGTCTATCCAATTAATCTCGATTGAAGATATAAAAGACGAGACCCCGGAAACTCAGTTCGTAGACGTCGTCGTCCAGCACGAGCTTCCCGAGGGCGATTTGACACAAGGAAGAAACGCTTACGACAAAGAAGCTGTTTTCTCTTCCGTGAGTAATTTTTTGTTTTTTTTTTCTGAAAAAATTTTACCATTTTTCTGCTCTCGTAGATATCAAAACTGCTGGACCGCCTGAGCCAAAGGCTCGAGAATCCTGGCCTGGACACCGAGATAAATAATCTTCACAACACGACGATTTCGGTGCTTCTTCACTATCTCGGAATGCTAGATCAGGCGGATTTGAAAACGGCTTACAACAAAATGGCTGGAACGAGTTACAAGGAGGAAACTATAAGGTGAATATCATGATTTTTTTTAGGGTTTCTGCCCTAAAAAAATTAACATATTTACAATTGAAACTAACTCGTTTTTTTTGTGCCAGAAATATGTTTCTCGAGACTTTGCCGCAAGTGGGAACGAAAAATGCCGCGCTGTTCGTCCTGGATCTGATCCTGCAGCGAAAAGTCTCGGACATAACGGCGATGCAGCTCCTGACTTATCTTCCTTTTCACATACGAAGGCCGGACGTCGATCTGCTGGTCAGTCTGCAGTCGTTGCTCAATTTGTCAGACAAAATATCGCTTGAGGTGCGAAACACCGGTGTCCTCACTTTCGGGACTTTGATTTACAAAACGTGTGTTTCCTACTGTCCCTACGAAATGCTGGACGACTATGTGCGTTTGTACTTGGACAAATTCACAGGTAAATCGCGTAAATAATTTACGCAAATAAAATATCTTGCCATTAAATTTTTGTGTGTATTGAATAAGAAATTATTTAATTATTTTCTCGTAGAAACGCCGGATTACGACAAAAAAATGGTTTGGCTCGAGGGACTCTCGAACATACAGCTGGGAAGAGTCGTCGAGTTTTTGGAGCCGATCGCCAGTGGAAACAGCGTCGAGTCGAGACACCTGCGGGTTTTGGCCGCCTGGGCGTCGCTTCCGACTGCTCCCTTGAGACCCGACGTGGTAATTGACGAATTTGCGCCACAATTTTCTGCAAAATTTCGCCAATTTGATATCTTCTCACTGATCGAAAACTGTTATTCCCAATTTTTCAGATCTACCCGGTGTATTGGCCGATTTTCGTCAATCGCACTGAACACCTGGAGCTCAGAATCGCCGCGCTGACGCTGCTGATGGTCTCGACTCCTTCGGCCAATCGAATGATATCGCTTTATTGGTACATGCACACGGAGCCCGATGATCATCTTTACAACTTCTTCTACTCAACCCTGAAGTCTATGGAGAGAACGAATTTTCCTTGCTTCAAACATTTGTGAGACTTTTCGTTTTTTTTTAAGACACAAATTGCTGGTCGGCTTTTTTTGGGACCGCACGATCTAAAATACCTGGCATTTGCAAAAATTTTGCAGATATTGACTGGTTTAAATGTTGCATTTTAGAGGCGGCATCGCTGCTCAATTTACCCGAGTTCTGCGCAAACCGAAGGAAAATATCGTTACCGGCAACTATCTGTTCGACTATCAGGACACCAAACGACACTTTGGCGCGATGGTGCAAAGCGTCATAATTGCGAATCCGCGCACCAATATTCCCGAAGTCGCTCAAATCACGCTGAACAGTCACGGCAGTGGCACGAATCTCAATCATGTTTCCGTAAGTCAAATGAATCTTCTTCTTGTTCTTCTTCTTATTATTATTATTTAAAAAAAACAACAAAAAAAAATGCCATGGGAAAAATTGGAGTCGCCGCGATATTATTTCAGATTTGCGTTCTGTCATATTATTTCATGTTTCGTTGTTTGCAGCTGTACGTGAAAGCCGAGGGTCTGGTCAACTCCCTCTCGTCGTTTATGGAAAGCAACACGGAGATCAAGGATATACTGAAGAATTTCAAATTGGACGACAAACCCAGTGGCGAGGTTCACTTGGAAGTGATCGCGCGGGTTCAGCAAAAAGCAGTTCTGTGCTTGCACTTCAATCAGACGAACATCGAGACGGGGATAAAGTGTGAGAATTTTTTCCTTATTCGCGAGCGACGATTTTTTTTTTCCTCTTTATTTTCGTGACATTTTTTTTTTGCTAATGATATTCTCACGTCGTTATAAAACATTTATTGAGCTAAAATTAGGAACTCAAGTTAAAATTTACGAGAACTTCCTTAGAAAATGTTGCTTTTCCTTAAAAATGATTAATTATAATTTAATTATTTAAATTATAATTAATTAAACCTCGCAACTTTTTTCTTCCCATCCACAGATCTTTCGTCTCTTCCCGCGAGCAGCTACCACATCTATCAGAACATGGAGTTTCACGTGAATCAGCAGCGAATCAACATACCGCTCGTGATGGAGTCCGTGCAAGTCACAGATCTCGGAACGAACGCCCGGCTCGCGGCAACCGCGACTTCTCTCTTCTCGATGCGCGGAAACTTCACTCATCAGTCTAACAGTCGCAGCAATCACGTTATTCTACGGTATGCTTGGCGATGATGATATAAATTAATCGCGCGCGATTGGAGCGACATATCATGCGTTAATTTTTTGCAGCACAGTTATTCACGGCAGCGAAGTCGTCGAGACTTACAATCCCCTTCTCGACGTCTGGCACGCGGCCGAACGGGCCCAATCTATTCACGGTTACATGCCGATCAATGTGACTATCGGAGTAGCCGAAAAGCTTTTTCTTCTCTACAACACGCCAGCTGGTAATTTTTTTTTATTATCCCTCAAGTCCACCAATTTTATTTAAAATTTTATTTTTTTCTATCATCACGACAAATCGGTTCAATAATTTCTCACGATTGTTCGTAATTATTTGTTCAATATTGGGAAAGTAAAATAAAAATTCATCGGTCGTTTATTAACAAATACGTAAACGTTCTATGGATTTTTTTCTCGCAGAATATCTGAGAACCGGAATAACAGCCAACGTGCGAACCGCAACGTCCATCAGAGGCGTAAGAGCGGACGAAAAACTCGGCGCGATTTGTCCCGAATGTACGACTCTGTACACCGTGAAAAAATCGGATGACGACGAACCGAAGGTTTAAACCATAAAAAAAATATTTGAGGCGAAGAAATCAATAAAAAAAAAAGTCAAATCAATTTGAGGGTTCGATTTTCGCAGGAAACGTCGCTTTTCGAGGCCGTCGTACCCGAACTCGGGGGACAGCTACACGTCAAAGTTTTCGACTGCGAGGGATACGTCGATCAGGAGAGTTACATAAGCGACGTGCTGTCTTCCCACAGAAGCAACTACGAGTAAGCATCGCGCATAAAAAAATATTAGAACCTGCTCCGATTTTCGATTTTCTTCTCACGTAAATCTGTAAAAACACCAGAACATGGCCAGCCGCTCGTCTGCCGCTGCTCGTCATTCACTTCCTCGATTTCTTCACCTACGTCCCGCCGAAAGGCAGCTGCGGATTGTCGGTGTACGTCGAGCCCACGAGTTTGAGTCCTTCGGAGGTTCGCAATTTCTCGCATTAATATCCAACATTTAAAACTCGCGATCTCCAGTCAATTTATTAAACTGACACAATTTGAATACCTTCAGGTGAAACTCGAATACGCGGAGACCGGAAAGTACCACATGATGTCGCTGATTCGGCGCGAGATTGGAACGTTGAAAATTCTGCAACAGTGGAATATGGCGATTTACTACAAATCCACGAGTTGGGTGTCGGACTCGTTGAAGATCAAGGCCAGCAGGACGGTGCCCGGCGAGAAGGACATGAAGGTGCAGTCGCTAAATAATATATCAAATATTATATAATATAAAAAAAAATCTTAAAGAATTAATAATGGTAAAAAAATAATACAAAAATAATAAAGATGAAAGATGGATAATAATAATAAAAAATTAATAATGATACAAAATGAATAATAATAAAAAAATAATAATCATACAAAATTAATAATAACAAAAAATTAATAATGATAAAAAATTAATTAACGTAGGTCTGCATCGACATAGAGCGAGTGACGCCCTGGGCGTGGGATTTCTTGAGCACGAAGCCCAGCGAGCCGGCGTCCCTGAAGCTCCACGTTATCTGGGGCCTGGGCGACTCGGCCAAGGGAAAATGCACGGGTTCGTCGGTACTGTTGACGATGGTTGGCGAGGTGACGGCCAAACAGGTGGAGGAGAGCAAGCAGAACAAGTGGCCGTACAAACAGTGCCGAGAGGACGCGAAGGGCAAGAATTTCGTTCCCTACACCTCGGCCTGCTACGAGGCCTCGAAGGAATTGTCGACCTTGCGAAAATACCAGATGTACGTCGACACGGAAAACGTAAGAAAAAAAAAATCGAAAAATCTCTCGCGTAAATATTTACACTGTCTACAAATAAAATTGCGCGCGTCTCAGTTGCCGGAGAGATTGAAGACGATAATCTGGAGGCTGCGAGCGATGTACGACCTGCTGGGCGGAAACAGCAGTTTGTCGCCGGACATGAGTCAATTCATCGTCGGCGCGACGTTCCCGAAGCAATCCGACGTCGCGCAGATTCAAGTCAACCGGGATCATCTCGCGCTGCACTACGATCCGAGCATGATCGACGTGTTCCTGGTGCGAACGAGACTCCACAAGTTCATCGGAAATTCGCTGCTTCGCTCGATGTTCAGTCAGTATTTTTTATTTTTTGTTGGTGCTTTCTTTCAATTTTTTAATGACTTTTTAAATTAAAAATAACAAAATATTAATTCCATAGAAATTCAAACGTTTCACCATTGGGGGGTGAAACAATATTTTTTGTCATGCTCTTAGGCGCTGTAATAACTTTTTATAGATGGTGTAATCATTTGGGTTTATTAATATTTTGTTGTTTCTAATTTCGTTGCACTGAAACGATGCAAACTTCAACGTCATAATTTTTATTAGTTTTTCTTAGTCTGTTTGTTAGTTACAATGAGTAACACGAGGTGATACCAACGTGTTATGAAGATGCCAATTTTTCTATTTTATTTATGTAAAATAAGCCTTGAAAAAGCAAAGAATTAAATTGCGATTGACGATTAATTATTATTGGTGAATCTCTAAAGGTGTTTGCTCCCTGACGTCCACCGTCGGCACATCCGGCGAGAACGCCACGTTTCCTCTAACCGCGGACCGAGAATTTTTGGTCCTCGGCCAGTGTTACGAGAGCAATCCGAGATTCGTGCTGAGAGCCGTGAGCAGCGGAGGCGGTGTGACGCTCATCACCGACGACGACACGGGCAGCATTAAAATCGTGCCCGACAAGCACGGCGGCACCGTCTACAATTATACGGAAAAAATGACGTTCGAGCGAAATTTCGAGTGGAACGCGATTGGCGCCAAAAGGTAATTTTTTTTCAACGACCCAAATGAATTTGCGATTATTCAGTCTAATCGCAAAGTTCGTAATTAATAGTCAATCGAATTCGTATTTGCAGGATCAGACTGGACGACAAGTCGATTCATCTCTTGTTCAGCGATTTCTTCGTCTTCATCCACGTGACCGAGGAACAAGTCCTCGTATTTTTCCCGAACTACATGAAGGAATTCACCTGCGGCGCCTGCACAGCCGAGACCACCGACGCCGCGAAAGCTTTCGAGAGGATCGTTTAATTTTTATTTCCTAATTCTATCCTACGATCGATCGTGGTTACTCGAGTAATCTGTATTGTTGAAAATTTATCCGTGCAACGCACCGAAAGCAAAGGGACCAGTTTTATTTGACTTCCATGTCCGGAGAATATAGTTTGATCGATAAGAAAAAATTGTGCAATATTGTTCGACTTTTTATTCCAAAATATATGTTATTTTGCAGGGGAAAAGAGGAAAGACCGATACGTTTGTCTCCCGAATCAATGAAAAAATTCATGTTTTTTACTGAGAAAAGTTTGTAACATTCGGTAAATCGTTAGAAAATACTTTTCATTGTCAGCAATAAAAAAAATCAATGAAACTTTACAGGAGTTGTGATTTTTTTTTTTTTCTCGTTTGATGATCTCAGCAGTCTTTGCGGAACTCCAACTTCAAGTTTCGCTCCGTTTGGTTCTAGCGTTTATTACATACAGTTTGATCAGCGAATTGTCTCAAATCATTTTTTATATAATCCGGTTTCTAAGATTTCCGTGTAATACATAAGTAGCAACAAAAAAAAATTCTGTTTCAAAACATTTTTATTACGATAACCGGAAGCGAATTTTCAAACACGTTATATTCGCGCTTTCGATCCACAGCGGGCAAAGCGATACCCAAAAATGAGCGACGATCAGCTGGTGTGGATAGCGAAACGAGTTTCACGTCTCACGTGCGTTCGGGACGGAAAACATTGTTGTACAGTAGCAGCTCACAAAATCGTGAAATAATCTCCGTTTTGTGGTTAAAAAGTTCGCGAATCATATACAAAGTCGTCAACGAGAGCGAAACACGCGCTTCCTGACTGATAAATGATAATCCGGTGACATCGCGCGCGTTACGTCGTCGAATCGGTGAAATGAACTCCAAATATTTTTTGAGGTTAAGTGCAGCCGGCAAGTCGGTTTTGCGAAACCAGCGGCGATTCTACACGAACAGAAATGTCTTGAAGCTGCACGAGAGGGGCATGTTTCAGGACATGTTTCCCGACACCAGCGCGTAAGCAGAAATTTTTTCGTTTTCGTTGTCGTAAGATTTGAGCCGAAGACTCATTTTAGCTCTTCGCTCAAACTGCGTAGCAAGATATTTTGATAAAGATGGATTCGATAATTCTGGGTTTTTCTGTAATTTAAGAAACTTCTGATTTCTTTCTTTCTGATAAGATTTACGCCTGATAATCCAGCCTGATATTGAGTTATTTTGTTCAAAATTTGTATTTATGAATTACAAATTTATAAATTACAAATTTGTAAATTTGTATTTATAAATTACAATTGTATTTTTGTAAATTTGTATTTTTAAATTACAATTGTATTTTTGTAAATTTGTATTTTTAAATTACAATTGTATTTTTGGAAATTTGTATTTTTAAATTACAATTGTATTTTTGTAAATTTGTATTTAAAAATTACAATTGTATTTTTGTAAATTTGTATTTAAAAATTACAATCGTATTTCTGTAAATTTGTTTTTTTAAATTACAATTGTATTTTTGTAAATTTGTATTTTGACTAAGATTCATTGATTCTAAGCTTGTCTGTAATTTAAGAACAACCTTCGATTTATTGTTTTTACAAAATAAAAAGGAAGGAAGGATCTTTAAATTTTCACTTGTCGTATCTACAGAGACGAAGTAACGGATCTTCTGATAAAAGCGCCGCAGTGCGTCTACGCCGGCTTCGATCCCACAGCCGACAGTCTGCACATTGGAAATCTCCTGGTGCTGATGAATCTGCTGCACTGGCAGCGAGCCGGTCACCAGGTAATCGCGCTGCTTGGCGGAGCGACGGGACTGATCGGCGATCCGAGTCACAGAACGTCGGAGCGAGCGGAGCTCAACAACCTGGTGGCCAAGGAGAATCTCGAAAGCATCGGGGAGAACATAAAAACGATATTTGAGAATCACGAGAAGTATTTCTGGATCAATCAGAAGGACAGACTGAAGCCGCCGAAGGTGGTGAACAATTTGGATTGGTACAGAGACGTAAACGTGATAGACTTTGTGAAAGGCGTGGGGCGTCACTTCAGGCTCGGAATAATGATGGGACGAACATCCGTGCAGTCGCGGCTGAATTCGGAGGGCGGAATGAGCTTCTCCGAATTCACCTACCAAATATTTCAGGCCTACGACTGGCTCTACCTGACGAAAACCTACGACTGCCGGTTTCAAATCGGCGGCAACGATCAGATGGGAAACATGGTTTCTGGCTACGATCTCATTGGCAAACTCACCAACAAAAGAGTTTACGCTCTGACTTTGCCGCTGATAACCGCGGAGGGAGGGAAGAAATTCGGGAAATCCGTGGGAAACGCGGTTTGGCTTTCGCCGAAGAAATCGTCGAGCTTTCAGCTCTACCAATTTTTCGTGAGATCGAAGGACTCCGATGTGGAGAATTATCTCAAGCTCTTCACGTTCCTGCCGCTCGGGAGGATTCAGGAGATCATGAGGAGTCACCAGAAGGAGCCGGAAAAGCGGGAGGCTCAGCGGGAATTGGCCGAGAATGTGACGCTCCTCGTTCACGGAGGTAGGATTAGAATTAATTCCAATTAAAAAGAACTGATAGAAACTGATAGAAATGGACAAAAACCGCCTGATGCAATCTTATTTGTATCTGTGCGGTTTTTTGTCCATTTCTATCGATTTCTATCAGGTCTTTTGTATCATTTCATTTTATTTCCTGTTGAAAAGAACTGATAGAAACCGATAGACATGGATAAAAACCGCCTGATACAATCTTATTTGTACTTATGCGGTTTTTGTCCATTTCTATCGGTTTCTATCAGTTCTTTTCTATCATTTCATTTTATTTTCTGTTGAAAAGAACTGATAGAAACCGATAGAAACGGATACAAACCGCCTAATACAATCTTATCTGTACCTATACGGTTTTTGTCCATTTCTGTCGGTTTCTATCATTTCTTTTCATCAGAATTCTGACGAAAGATCTGACGAAAGTTATTTTACGCTTGATTGTTTTTCAGAGGAAGGACTGAACATGGCAAAGATGGCCTCGACGGTTCTGTACGACAATTCGCTCGAGACGTTGTCGGGAATGACCGCCGACGAGGTGGTTCAGGTGTTCGAGGGAGCGAAAGTCTCGGAATTGATGCCGGAACCTGGGCTAACTGTTCACGAGTTGGCGATGAAGATACGAGCGTTCAAGAGCGATCACGACGCGTTGCGCATCATTCCCGCCGGCGGTTTTCACATTAATCACCAAAAAATCACGAATCCGAGCGAAGTTCTCGCGCAGAATATTCACGTGCTGCCGAATAATTTGTCGCTCGTCCGAGTAGGAAAGAAAACTTATCACATTGTGCGATGGCTCGCGTGATGAGTCCGTTAAATATACGTAAATATGGAAAGATTTATACGTTTGTTTATATTTTCGAGACGAGGTTTTTAAAAATAAGTATGGAAGTTCGATAACTCGGCTTCCGTGGTCGAACGGAATGTTCGAGTGTATCGAACAATCTTTTGATTCTCGTTAAAGATAAAAGAGGGAATGCAGTTCTTTTCCGATTAACGATTATCAAGAAGCCTCCATGCTCAAGATTATCTTGCGGATGTCATCCTTGAGCAGCGGAAAATCACGTCGTGTCTCCTCCATCACTTCCTTCAGATCGACGCTCATCGCTCGCTGTTTCTGCAGCTCGTCGTTCAACGACAGTTCCGACTTGAAGAGCATCTTGTATTTGCCGTCTCTCACGTCCTGCAGCATCCTCACTTTTCTTTGCTTGCGTACCAGACACTCGAGTTTCTGTCGAATCAGAGAAAACGAAACTGTTAGCCCAACGGAAATTTTCTACATTTCTTCTTTTTATTAAATACCTTGGACTAAATTTTTTTTTCTTTTTTTTCCAAAGGAATCTTTATTGACAAACTGTTAGTCCTACAAAAAATTGCTACATTTCTTCTTTTTATTAAATACCTTGGTCTGAATTTTTTTTTCCCAAAGTTATCTTCATTGCTAAATTCGTCAAAGTTACGTACGTGATATTTAATAAGTTCGCCCTCGCTAATTTGCTTGTCGATGTCGGGAATGGCGTCCTCGTAGGCCCTGAGTGTTTTCTGATTCTCGTCAAGCTGGTCCAACAGAGATTTTTGCTGGCTCTCCAGTTCCAATATCTGATTCTCCATCTGCTTAGCCTCCTGAAAAAAAAAAAAAAATAAAATAAAATAAAATAAAATAAATGTATAAGCGCAGCCTCGCGACTCGAGCGCTCGAAAAACTCACTCTCGTGATCTGTTTGATTTTCAGCTTCTGATCGTTCATTCGTTTCTCGAACACGACCCTCTGATTGTGCTGTCCCTTCGGATTTCGCTTCTCCCGAGCCACAGCACCGTCGATAATAATATCTCGTCGGGCGACGCAGAATTCCATGTCTCGTATCATCTTCTCCTGAGCTTTTCGCAGATGTGAGAGTCGCATTTCCATCTTGTGAATCTCGCTCTTCATCACCGCGACGTCGCCGCCCGCGCAGCGCTCTTCCTTCAACTCCCTCGCGGTTTCCGAAGCCAGTTGAACCTGCAAAAATTCGAGAACCACAAAAAATAAATACAAATAAATTCCTAAAAAAAAATAAAAAAAAATTTTAAACAAATAAAAAAATAAAAAATATATCACAAAATTAACAAGTAAATTTAAAAATAAAAAATAAATCATAATATTAACAAATAAATTTAAAAATTTAAAATAAATAAAAAATTTAAAATAAATCAAAAAATTTAAAATAAATTAAAAATAAATTAAGGAAATTAAAAATAAATTTTAGATTTCTTTAAAATTTTCGGAAAAAAATATCGACTAAAATGCTCGTACTTTCTTTTCCCAGGACAAGGATTCTCGCTGCGCCGCTCTCAGCTGCTCCTCGAGCGCCGATCTGTCCATCATCAGCTGCTCAATGTCGTTCTGCAGCTTCAGCAGCTCGATCTCCGCCTCGCGAAGAGTTTCCACGCATTCGCTTTTGGTCAGGCAGTTTTTGTCCTCGAGATCGTCGCGCACCTCGCGCTGCACCGCGAGACGCGTGTTCGCCGCGACCAATTTTTGCTGCAGCAACTTGACCCTCCTGCAAATAGCCTCGTCGTCCTTTCGCTGCCTCTCGATCTCGTTCTCGAGCTTGAGATTTTTCTGCTCCATCAGCGTAATCTGCTTGCCGAGGAGGCTGATTTCCTGCAGCTGAGCCGTCCGTTGCTCGCTCAACGTGACCATGTAGCCCTCGCGACGAAGCCACAGTTCCTCAGACTTCCGGTTGTTGGCTTCCGTTTCTTCAATATTTTTCTCCAATTCCGTGATCTTCAGATCCTGCGGGCTCATTTCTTCGCCACTGGCTGTCGCAGCGATTTTCTAAATTATTTTATCATTTATTAATTATTATTATAATTATTTAATAATTAATATTATAATTATTATAATTATGAATTATAATTATATGATTATCGATAAATAATTATAAAATTATAGAATTATAATAATTATATAATTATAAAATTATAATTATATGATTATTGATAAATACTTATATAATTATAAAATGACAATTATTTATATCAATTAAACTACTATAATGACGATCATATTATAACGACGATATTAATTATATTATGACGATCATATTTATGATCGCCATGATAAGCATGAAAGTAACTGGATTGGAAATTCGCAAGAAGCACCTCTTCAATTTTCTTGTTCAGGCTGACGATTTTCTGTTGCTTCTTCGCGATCACGAAGTCGCCTTTCTTCAGCTCATTCTGCATCGCATCCAACTTTTTCTCTCGCTCCGTGTTTATCTTCACCAAATCGTCCACGTCGTACCTCTCGGTGGCGATGAGGGAATTAAGTTTCTCCAGCTCCAAGATAGTTTTTCCATAGGAATTTTCTGTTTGAATCATCGCCAGTTCCTCCTCGCGCAGTTTCTCGCGTCCCTCGCGCAGACTTTTGTTCAACGCTTTCACGGTTTTGTCGTGCGTCACTTTGTTCTCGAGCTTCGAGAGAATCGCGTCCTCCAACTCGACTCTCTCGTTCGCCAGTTTTTCCAGATCCTTGTCGACGAGCTTCTCGTCGTCGAGGCAACGCTGGTAGTCCTGAAAATTGCGATGACGTTCGGTTTTACAACCACGCAAGAATTCCAGGATACTCCAGAATCCATCGAATTTATTTTACCCAAAAAGCGTTGTCGTGCTCTTTCTGCGTTTCCTCCGACAGCCTCGAAATTTTCACAAGCTGGTACTCCAAATTCTCCATCTTCTCCTTGTCGCTCGCGATTATGCCGTGATTGTATCGTATGTCGTCCTCGAGTCGCGTTTGCACTGAAGTCAAACGCTCGTTGTTCTCCATCTCTTTGGTCGTGTCCTTCTTGAGCTTCTCGATCTGCGAGCCGAGGGTTGCGAAGTTCTCGCGCAGGTTTCTGAATTGAACAATAAGCAAGAATCGTTAAAGTATTTCTAATTCATTACAATTATAATTGTTCTAATTTTAATTCGTTCCAATTATAATTCGTTCTATTTAAAATTCGTTCCAATTATAATTCGTTCTAATTCGTGTAATTAGTGCCAATTATAATGTTTGTAATTATTATAATTTAAATGATGATTTCTCGAATTATTGTAATTGAAATTATAATTGTTCTAATTATTATAATTCCAATTATAATTGTTCTGATTATTATAATTCCAATTATAATTGTTCTAATTATTACAACTCAAATTATTATGGTTCTAATTATTATTATTCTAATTATAATTGTTATAAATATAAGTTCTGAATATAATTCAATGTGTTCCTATTTAATTGCAGAAAGAAATTTGCCGAAAATTACGTTCTCTCCGTGGCGAGTTCGTCGTTGACTTTGTCCCTCTGGGTGATGCTGGCGACCACGAGATTCCACTGACCGAAGAGCTTCTTCTGCTTGCCCTGCAGCTCGTCCAAATCGGCATTGGCATCGGCGATCGTCTGCTGAACGTCCAGCCTCTCGCGATCCTTGATCGCGAGTTGCTCCCTGCAGTCCTTGATCTCGCGCTCGAGTCTGTCGACCTCCTCCATCAGCTTCGCCAGCACGTAATCGTCCTGCTGCTTCCGGCGCAGAAGTTCCCGCTGGACGGTCGCGTCCTTCTCGGACATTCGCTTCGAGACCGTCAAGTGACTCGCTATCTCCTTCTCCCACTCGGCGAACCGACGATTCATCGCTCCGAGCCTCTCGACGCCCAGCGCGAACTCCTCCTCGGCAGTTTTCTCCCGCTCGAGATTCTCCCTCGCCGCTCTCTTCAATTCCCTCGCCTCGTTCAGTCGGCCCTCCTTGTCCTCACGGATTTTCATCAGCTCCGCCAATTTGCTCTGATACTTGTCCAAAATTTCCTGCTGACGAGCGACCTCGCTCTGGGCTCTGTATAATTCTGCGGCTTTGGTTTCGCGCCGCTTCTTCGCCTCTTTTGCTCCATTTTCCTGGGAAGAATAATTGACGATTATTTATTAATTAATAGTCAATAAATTATCAATGAATAGCCAATCAATTATAATGTAATTGCCAACCAGTTAATATTTACTTAATTAATAATCAGTCAATAATTAATCAATAATTTGTTGTCGACTAATTATTAACGCCATAAATTAATTATTAATTAATTCAGCGATAATTTGTGCCGTTTATTAATTTATGAATTAATAATTAATTAATAATTAATTTATGACGTGGTCGTGTATTTAATTCTTTAGACGGATCCGATTGAACCGTCAATTAGCCAATAATATTTCCTACTCACGAGGTCTGCAATGTCTTCTGATAATCTCTGATCAACGCGAGTCAGATGCGCCTTCAGGGCGTCCTGAAATCGCTTCATCAGCGGATCCTCCGGATCCAAAATTTTTAGTGCTTCGCTCATCGGATTCGCGGGGACTTCTTTCCACTGGACAACAGAATCGCCAGGTTCAACGTCTGGATATCGCTGCCTGTAATGCTCCTCGGTTGAGAGGATTTCCATGTCGCCTTCAGTCTTCTCGCTCATTTTTAGGCTTTGTAATTAAAAGAAAGCTAAAGGATGAAACTGTTCAGCGATATATTAAATAAACTGGTTGCGACTCAATTGGAGTACAGACTGCAGTTCAGTAGGTTCGTCAATATTGACTGTTGCTGTCGGCCAAACGACGCTTTACTCGTTGCCATGGGGACGATTCTAGAACGACAGGTATGTCATGAAATATCGAGTTTAGCATCGTGAAATAATGTTTATTGTCTTAATTTAATGGAAGTTACAAGTAACGTTACATAAAAAAAATATTATTAATATTTTTTTTCAATTATTATAAATAATATACATTTTTTTAATAAATAAAAAATTATATATATATTCCTAATTTCGGGCAAAAAAATTGTTATACTCTTTTATAAGTAACGAACTATTTTCTATTTTAATTGCAGGGTTTTTTCAATGACCCTGCAATTGCTTTAGTTTCTTGATACACGTGTAATAGTAAAAGAATTTAAAAAAAAACAATAATAATAAATACGCACTATCACGACGAAACTTTCCAGCTCTTTCTGTTTCCAGTTACATCGACGATAACAAATCAAAGTCTTCGCGTCTATGACGTCGCGTGTTATTCAATTGCATAACATAAACGGAGCGGTGATTAGATTCGTTAGATTTACCCTCTACCGATTATCGAGAATTCCCTGACTCGCTTTACCGTCACGTTTGTCGTGCGGTTTCTGTTTCGGAGTCGCTTTCACGAATTAAAAAATCTAAACCCGCAATTTAATCTCCCGCGAAAATAAACCGCAGAAATCAACGACTTAACGTAAGTAATTTTATCGTCCCTACAATTTAATTTTATCACCTCAAAAAACATTCAATTCCTTTCGCGGGGAATTCGCAGCTCGCGCGCATGCGCGGAACTCATTCCCTCGTGTTCCGCGCATTCCCGAACGAATCTCGAGCGCTGCGCTGAACATTTATAATACATCGCGAATTTTCTTATCTCCGATTTATCGCTAATAAAAAATCGGTGACTTTGTCTCGCAATCAGCCGATAGTGTGTTTTGATAGTCCAATTCTTTTTCCCCCTGCAGATGGCCACCCAGCTCACATCGAAACCTGCGCCGCTCGGCCGGTGGGCGGGTTGGTGGTGGGGGTGGGCGGTCGAACGGCCGGAGCGGTCCGGTTAAGAAGCTCCGGCTCTCAGTTGCCGCGGTTATACATGCGTGATAGCAGCGGATAGAGGATCGCCGCGGGAACGCCTGTGCATCGTAACCGCGATCGTCTCTCGCTGAAAGAGTGCGCGACCCGCGCGCACGCAGCACACATTGCAAAATGGCTTCGTACCTCCGGTAAGTCAGAGAGTAACAATATAATATTATCAGGACTTCGGCTGTGTTTTAGCACGAATACGAACGACACATGTGATCGAACGCCGGGCTGGCCGCGTAGAGTCGATTCGGGAATTCGGCGGCAACGGCGGCCACGGGAATTCGGCGCCGTTGTTAACGCGGTGACGTGTCAGTCACACCGGCACCGAGCGATCGTCTTTTTTTTTCTCCGTTCTAGCGCGATTTAATCGACTCCTCGTATCGCCGTATTTTCCACATTACTTATATTTCCCCCCCTCCGCCGCATCGCTGGCGGCTTCTCTCTTATCGAGCTAATTTACGCGCGGCGTATTATTGCAACAGCCACTCCGCTCTTGGTATCATCGTAGCCTCCCGCTGACCCTTTGACACTGACGTGTGCAGAAGGATTTCTCTCGCGTTACGCGGCTCGATTCAAGTGTGCGTGGCTATCGCACCCTCGGCGGAAAATATTTCAGCGGAAAAGCCGCGCGATCTCGGGATTTTCGCTACGGCTTCGATGTGGTGACGATCGGACGGACGACGCGAAATCGCGCGGCCAATGGGAGGGAAACACACTCGGTTGACGAAAGAAAAAAAAAATGTATACAGCGTCCTCTGAATTGAGTAGAGCGGATTCAATGTCAACAATGTGAACCTTACCCTGTTGTTCGAGAGAGGCGAAAGGAAAACAGAGTTGAATAGCCGGGAGAGACGAGCCGTGAACCTTGAAATTATGGAGAGGCTGATGTGGAGTAATGATGATAATGTAGCAATAATTGTTTGAAAACTTATGTAGAAGTTTGAATTTATGCATAATTTTAAGGAAATTATTGAAATTATGAAATCATTTTTATTATTATTTGTTTATGTTTACGAATACTGCTAGTCTGTGTTGCAAATGTTTTCATTTAAAATTGATTTTTCTTTATAATGTTTAATAGATTTTTATAGTAATTATTTGTAAGAAATTTATAAGGAATTTATAAGAAATTTGTAAGAAATTTGCACAAAGTAATTCTTGTTTTGTCGTTCAGCTTGTTACAACAAAGCAAAAAAAAATTGATTATCTATTAATTTTTAAGCACCTGAATGTACCGTTAATTTTTCTTACAGTTTTGGAGTTGCGCTGCTGTGTCTGGTTCTCGTCGCAAATGCGGTGGACAGGAAGAACTTCAAGAGCTGCGAGCAGAGCAGTTTCTGCCGGTGGGTTGACAAATTCTTAAAGAAATTGTTGTATTCAACGAGCGATCGTCGAATCTATTGAAAATATTATTTTTTTTTGCAGTCGTTGTCGCAAGGTGGAGCCAGGAAAGACTCCGTACGAACTGGTGGCCAACACGGTAGCCCAGAACGAGTCTGTGCTGTACGCGGACCTCTTCAACAAGGACACCGGAGTGTATTACCTCCTGCAGCTCACGGCGCTCAAGGGAAACACCTTCAGGCTCCACATCAACGAGAAGAGTCCGCTGCATCCGCGATACGAGGTCGAGGATGCCCTGAAGGGTCCTCCGCAACCAGCCAAGTTGAATTTGGTCGAGAAGACCGCGGATCACGTGACGGTGACGAATGGCAAAGGAAAAGCCATGGTCTACTACAGTCCCTTCCGAGTCGACTTGTATTCGGACGAGCAGCTCGTTATATCGACGAACGCTCGAGGACTCATGAGATTCGAGCATCTTAGAACCAAGAAAGAAAGGTGCGTACGAATCTTCAGGTTGAGGCCTCAAATTTGGAATTCAAATTGTCAAAAAAATTATCCTGAATATAATTTTAATTAGAAAATTGAAATTACTCTGAAATTACTCTGAATCACTCTAAAAATTATTCTGAATTACTCTGAAAATTATTCTGAAAATTGCTCTGAAAATTATTCTGAAAATTACTCTGAACATTACTCTGAAAATTACTCTGAATTACTCTGAATTACTTTGTAAATTACTCTGAATTACTCTGAATTACTCTGTAAATTACTCTGAATATCGAAAACTACGAAAAAAAACGAATATTTGTCATTACTTTTTTTTTTGTTTTTGTTTTTTTTAACGCAGAAAACCAGAGGGTGAAGCCGAGGAAGAAGTGAAGGACGTGACACCCCCGGCGTATCCGGGCGACGGTGCGGAAGACGATCCGGGCGCGTGGGAGGAAAACTTCAACTCCCATCACGACACGAAGCCTCTGGGCCCGGAGGCCGTCGCTCTGGACTTCACGTTTCCCGGCGCCGAGCACGCTTATGGCGTTCCCGAGCACGCGGATTCTCATGCTCTAAAGTCGACCAAGCAGACCGATCCGTACAGACTCTACAATCTCGATGTCTTCGAGTATGAAGTGAATGAGCGGATGGCGATCTACGGCGCGATTCCGGTTCTCTACGCTCACGGGTACAAAAATTAATTTGATCGTTTGATCGATTTAAGCGCTTCGTTGATTTTCACTCTAATCGAGCGACGATTTTCCAATTGTTTTTTTTTTTAGCAAGGAAAGAACCGCCGGTGTTTTCTGGCACAACGCGGCGGAAACCTGGATCGACATTCTTTCCAGTGCCGACAACAACGTCGTCGAGAGCATCGTCAGCTACGTCTCCGGGGCGACGAAGAAGCCTCAGGTCGACGCTCACTTCATGTCCGAATCCGGCGTAATCGACGTGTTTTTCCTCCTGGGACCGAAGCCCTTCGACGCCTTCAAGCAGTACACCGATCTGACCGGCACGGCTAATCTGCCGCAGGTGATTCCTTGATTCACACGTATTCATCACTGTTATTTAATTGAGCAGCATCGAATCATCGATTCATCGATTCATTTATTTCATATATTAAATTTTATTCATATATACAATTTTATTCATATATTAAATTTTATTCATGTATAAAATTTTATTCATATATAAAATATTAGTCATATATTAAATTTTATTCACGTGTGTAGTAAACTTCCAAATTTTTTATGCTCAATTTCCGAACTTTCGTATTCAATTTCCTAATTCTTATAGGATTCGGTAAAAAAAAGTACTGTAATTTTACACATCACTTGCGTGACAAATTTAATACACCAGTTTATACTTCAATTTAGGCTTCCTAAACTGAATTCCCCTTAATGGAAACTTATACGAAAATATTTTTAACAGTGATGCAGTTACTTAAAAACTCGATGCTCTTATCTCATCCCCGTCTTCCCTCAATCCCAAAAAAAAAAAAAAAAATCATCATCATCAACAAATCCCCTAACTCTTCTCTTCCTCCCCAGATGTTCTCCCTCGGCTATCACCAGTCCCGCTGGAACTACAACGACCAGGACGACGTGGCGACAATAGCCGAGGCCTTCGACACCTACGACCTCCCGATGGACGTGATGTGGCTGGACATCGAGTACACCGACAGCAAGAAATACTTCACCTGGGACCCCCGAAAGTTCTCCAACCCTCTAGAAATGGTCCAAAATCTCACAACCAAAGGCCGCAAACTCGTGGTAATAATCGACCCTCACATAAAGCGCGACTCCAACTACTTCCTTCACAACGACGCGACGAATCTCGGCTACTACGCAAAAACTCGCGACGGCAAGGATTACGAGGGTTGGTGCTGGCCCGGCTCCTCTTCCTATCTCGACTTCTTCGATCCCAAAGTCCGCGATTACTACGCGAGTCTCTACGCCCTGGATAAATTCCACGGCACCACAAACGACGTTTACATCTGGAACGACATGAACGAGCCGAGCGTCTTCAACGGCCCGGAAATCACGATGCCCAAAGACGTCGTGCATCACGGCGGCTGGGAACATCGCGACGTTCACAACATAAACGGTCTTTATCACACACGCGCGACTTACGACGCGCTCTACAAACGCTCGGGCGGCTCCCTCAGGCCTTTCATCCTCACGCGATCCTTTTTCGCCGGATCTCAACGTTACGCCGCCATGTGGACCGGCGACAATATGGCTGAGTGGGAACATCTTCGCGTTAGTTACCCGATGTGCTTGACCCTCGCGATCTCCGGAATGTCTTTCTGCGGCGCCGACGTTGGCGGCTTTTTCAAGAATCCCGATTCGGAGCTCTTCATACGATGGAATCAAGCGGGCGCTTGGCTCACATTTTTCCGTCAGCACTCGCACATTGAGACCAAAAGACGCGAGCCCTGGACTTTTAACGACGAGACAACGCAGATCGTGAGGGACGCGCTTCGCATGCGGTATTCGTATTTGCCGCTTTGGTACACACTTTTTAGGGAACATGAGGTCAATGGGAATCCCGTGATTAGACCGATTTGGGCTCATTTTCCGGAGGAAACTGCGTCTTTCGCTATTGATGATGAGATGCTTGTTGGGGATGCGATTCTTGTGAGGCCTGTTTTGGAGCCCTCGGTGAACGAGGTTCAGGTTTATTTCCCTGGGGAGGGGAAGATCGTGTGGTACGATGTTGACACGATGCAGCCGCACAAGCAGCCGGGGATGGTTGGGATTCCTGTGACGCTGCACAAGATTCCGGTTTATCAGCGAGGAGGGTCGATTGTCGCGAGGAAGATGAGGATCAGGCGCAGCACGGTTGCTATGAAGAACGATCCGTATACGTTGGTTGTGATCGCCGACGGCGCCGGCAAAGCCAACGGCACGCTTTATATCGATGACGAGGTCAGCTTCGAATATCGGCACGGGAAGTATCTGTATCTGCAGCTGGCGTTTGATGGAAAGAAATTGAGCGCCACGTTCATCGACAAATTGGCGACCTACGAGACTGGCAGCTGGCTCGAGAGGGTCGACATCGCCAATCCACCGATTGGGGTTAAGAGCGCTAATCTCGTTTCTCAGAGTATGTTGAAAACATTTTTTTTTCTTTGATTTTTTTCAAATTTTTAAGCAATCTTTGATTTTTTTTATTTTTTAGTAATCTTTGAAATTTGTACATATTTTCCATACGAAAAGACACAAATTTCAACGACTACTTAAAAATCTGAAAAAATTCATACATATACACAAAAACGAAGGAATCATTTTTATTAAAAAAAAACTTGGGTTGTCGAAATATTTGATAAACTATTTTTTTAATCAATTTGTTAATAACATTTTGGAATTATTATTATGACAAATTAATATTTTCAGTACCTTTAGCGTGCATGCATTTTTTCAGATTTTCTGAATTGTGGCTCTAAACGTTTGTATCTTCTTTTTTCGCAGGCCTTGGAACGGTCGCATTGGAAGCGAAATATAATCCCAACAACAACGTGCTGACGCTGCGAAAGCCTGGTGTAAATATGGGCGAAGAATGGACCATCGAACTAGTTCATTGAAAAGAAAAAAGAAAAAAAAAAACAAACAAACATTTCTTTTCTCCCATTTATCATCTACACCGACAAACAAAGGGGAAAATAACTACTCAGAGGCTTTGCAGACACGCCGCTTCACTTATCTTTTAATACAATCATTACCTAATTCCTTAACGACTTACTGTAAAACGCAAAGAAACCCTTAGAAGTCTGTGATTCATTGCTACGAGAGACGAGCACGAAAACAAATGCCTTTAGCATTTTTTATGTACGAAGATCGACGAGTTTTATGACGTAAGAGAGACAGAGAGAGAGAGACGAGTCACCGAGGTGGATTGTTTGATAATTCTTAAGAACGTAATATTTACCGCATTTACTTAGGGGAGGAGGAAGTTTTAACGATAGCGACTCCGACGCGAGACTTTCAATCTGTTCCGATGTTTATTATACAGCCATTAGTAGAACGAGACTCAATAAACTTTTTACATCACGAAGAGCGACGATTCTTCGGAATGCTTTTTGGTCAACGATTTTATTGATCCTTCGAGGGGGGAAATCTGTATTAATCAGCAGAGAATTTAGCAAATTTGCATATCAATTTGAAGAGCAGATATTTCAGTTCGCATTGAAATTTTCACAACGAAGTCCGATCAATGGAAACAAGAACGATTTTTCCCGCGGAATATTTCCCCGTAAAGGAAATACGCGGCAAATTCCAAACTGATGATGCATTTTCAATGGTAAATATTTCATTCTTCTCGTGAATTAATTGGGCAAACAAATGACAAAAGTCCGGGGCAATAAAAAAACGATTCCTTTTATTCGGTCATTCAGGTGTGAATTAATTGGGCGAGCAAATGACAAGTCCGGCAATAAAAAACGATTTTCCTTTTATTCGGTCATTCAGGCACGTTCGGTCGGTGCTTGTTTGTGCGCCAAGTACAAAAAGACGATGGACGAGAGCGCGGATACCAAAAATATAACGTCGAACCATCGGTGGTAAAAGTTGAACTGCAGGTCGCCGAGGACCTGCGTTATTATTATACGATATTCGGCGGGCATGTTCATTCTCATCAGAAGCACCGACGACACGAAGTACATTCCCTGAAAAAGACGGAGCGTAAAAAACGAGCGTAAAAGACGTCGAGCGTAAAAAACGAGGATCGGAACAAAACAGAACAAAAGGCAATCGACAGGCGCCTTTTTACTTACCATTATCTGCGCCAGGATTAGCACGATGATGTTCGACGATTTGCTGCTAGATATCGCGTAGAAGAACTGAAAGCAATATCGATGTAACGAAATTACGAAATCAATAAAACGAGACTCAACTTGAAGTACAAAATATTGCAGATTTTTTTCTTTTTTTCCTCCAGTCGTCTTTTAAATACCTTGGTCAACGTGAGCAAAAGACCGCGTATCGAGGTGAGCACGATGCAACCAACGAGGAAGAACGATATATGTTGCGACCAGAAAGTCACGTCTATGTTGAAACCGATCCAGTGAACCGCGATCTCGATCCCTCGAGTCACCGGGTCTTTTTTTCCAACCCGGTCGAACACGATATTGATTGTCGACTGCGAAAGAAATTTTTCGTCGAGAATCTCAATTTTTTTTAAATTACAAATGCGTAATTCGTGGCGATTTTTTTTTGTATCTCGCTATGTTTAAGGCAAATTGACGCGCAACTCACGATAAATATTTTCCACATGCAGTAAATCGAGAAAAAGTAGCCGAGAAAATTGAAGTATTTTCCCTGCCAAGTGGCCGCCCACTCTAATCGCTCCCGCGCGTTCTGAATGTCGTGGGCTTCGAGAAATAATTGCCGGGACAATTCCTCAAGGCCTGAAACTTCCTGCCGCAATTGCTTCACGTCTGAAACACAGAATTTCACCTTGTTTAAAAGATCCAATTAGAACCAATAAAACGGACGAAAATCCGATTGAAACCTGTTTGAACCGTTTATTTTTCAATCGGAATTTTGTCCATTTGATCGGTTTCTATCAGTGTTTCTATCACAGTTTACCGATCCTGTTGAAAAGAACTGATAGAAACCGATAGAAATCGATAAAAACCGCTTAGATCTTGATACAATCTTCTCTGTACCTATACAGTTTTTTTATTTTTATTTCTATTGGTTTCTATTTATTCTTTTCAACAGGAGACAAAATTGGAACCGACGAAACGCAAGTTTTGCGTAAAAAATGTGCTGCATTTACTCTCTTGATTCCTCTGGCTGCCACCGAGAGGCGACCACATTCCCCATAGCCTCGACCTCGTCTCGGTTTGCGGCACAACTTCGCCCTTTTTCGCCAGGGCAATTCGCTTCTTTTTCGCGACTATCATGTCCATCGTTTGCAACAGCCGCCTTTCGACCGCCTGCACGTCGGAATACGTCACGGGTCGCATGAAATACGCCATCGACGAGTACGGATAATTCACCGCACCGAAACCGGAAAGCAGCGCCATCACCGTCACGCCGATCACGCCGATTCGACTGATTCCCTGCTCGATCGAGAGAACTCCCTTCTTCGGACTGAGTATCGGAAAGGGGTCGCCGACTTTCCAGAATAAATAGAGGTAAAAGAGGTACACTAGTATCGTAAGTGGTCGTATCAGATTCAGCCTCACTGCAAAGAGAACGAAATTACTGATTCGTGTTACACTGGAAGAAAAATCAATTTAAATTTTAATATTCAGTACTGGAAGTTTTTATGCATAAATACTAAATTTAATATACTAATGCAGTTCAAAATTAATGTATGACACAGTCATTTTTATTATTTACTTTTATTTTGGTGTAATTTTGGCCCTTCAATTTTTATGATTTGCTGTATTTTTATTATAAAAGTACATTAATTTTATTTCCCAATTGTGGATTGCATTTAATTCACTGGTTTATGAATCAAAACTTCCAATGTCTTTTAATTTTTTTTTTTTTTTTTTAACTCACCAAATCTAACGTTGCTTATGATAAAATATGCTATGTAAAATGGTATCAAAACGATGACCATGAACAGAAGGCTGTACAGTCCGACGTTCCAGTGGAAATACCTGGAACTGGGGAAACAGAGATTTTTATTTTTGTAAAAATTTGGTGGAAGAAGAATCTGTGAGTCGGTATTTTTTTTTACCTAGAGTCCAAGACGCCGAGAATCTCAAATATGATCAATTCGAACATGGTGCAAGACAGCGAGAAAGTGGTGGAAAATATGAGCTGCACCAGTCTGTGATGCACCTCGTAGTCTCTGAAGAGTTTTTTCACAAAGAAAACCCATCCTCCTAGGAAAAAAAGGACCTGAAAAGAATGAAGGCAACGATTACGTGAATGGTTTTATATATATCTAAATTTTGCATTGCTGTAAATCAAGAATATAATTTATGATGAAATTCTAATATCATTTTTTTTTTCTTTTACATAGATAATTTATTCTGGAAACTAAAAATACAGAAATTCATCTTTTGTAGTAAATACAACATTAAATCTGTTTTTAAATATTTGCTCCGTTCGTTTGATGGATGTGAGAAACATATGGGCTGAAATTTATCAACAAATTTTTTATATAAAAAAATTGGTTGCTCCAAATTGAAAAAAAGATGTGTCAACACAATTTTCATTTGCAACCAGAATTGCTTCGATTTTCACGAACTTGATACTCCAATTATTCGTATTCCAAAAAAAAAGAATGCTGCGTATGGCGACAGTGTTTAACCTATATTCGTCAAGCCGACGAGAATTTAAGGCTACAGAATCGCGCGCTACGCGGACGAAAACTTCACCTGTGTAATAAGAATAACGAAGGTGTCCTCCAGAAAAGCCATCTCTCCATTCCGGGTTGTATTAGTTCATATCACGAATAATCCATGCCCCATATTTGAGAACTTTTTGACAGCCGATTAAACCGACTGACCGCCGCGTCGTCAGGTTACAATCGAACGACGGAGTCGATCTTTCGCTTCGATGTATCGAAATTCGCTTTTCAAATAATTATTATCGTGTTCATCAAACAATATCAATCATCATCAAAACATAATTAAGATTTAATTGCCCTTCGTTACTTACGAGTCTTGAAATAAAAAATTATTATTAAAAAATAAAAATAAATAATTTTCAAATCACTAACAACGAAGAAATTACATTGTTATCAAGTGATTATTTACAACAGTGACGATTGCAATTATAATTTATTACAAATAATTGATTCGTTTTTTTATTATTCTCGAATTGCATTCGCAATTACCTGATGTGATTTACATGAACAAAGAAATTACATGATTATCAAATTATGATTTACAATAGTGACCATTGCAATAACAATTTATTATAAATAATTGATTACATTTTTTTTTATTATTCTCGAGTTGCACTCGCAATTACATGATTTAAATTACATCATTATCAAATTATTATTTACAACAGTGACGACTGCAATTATAATTTATTACAAATAATTGATTAAATTTTTTTTATTATTCTCGAGCTGCATTCGCAATTACATGATTTGAATTACATGATTATCAATTGATTATTTACAACAGTGACGACTGCAACTATAATTTATTATAAATAATTGATTACATTTTTTTGTTATATTTTCGAGTTGCATTCACGATTATCGAATGTTCCTGACACGAGATGCTCGGTCGGGCGCAGCGTGAAAACTGCAGTTCGGTTCAATGGCAGAATTTCGCATTTTCGTCCATCAATCGTGGAATCGCTGTTACTCAATTGCCATGTAAAATACGAGGGGCGCGCATGATGCAGGCTTTAAGACCAACCAACCCCTCCAGCAGACGCGGGATCGCTCGAGCATGAAATCAATTACCTCTCTTCGCCGCGTCTCCCTCGCTTCTGCCCTTCTTCTCTCTCTCTCTCGCGCGCGCGCGCGTCCCCCACCATCGAATTTTCACGCACGTGTATTGGACGAAGATGGTTACGCGAGTTGCGCCCGGTCGTGCCCTCCGCGCCCTCGTCGACCGCCATATTGGGCGCCGTGCCCGCAACGCTCGTGCTGTACATAGGTACTCGCCAACTTCATCCATACATCAATTTGTACAGTACATTACACAGTCGTAGAACGTATGCGCAAGGAAGCGTAAAATTTCACTTTATGCTTTTCTGCGGCGATTCCGGCGCAAAATAACTCACGGACGCTTTTGCCGCGAATTGTTGAGCATTTGTAATAAAAAAAAAAATGAATTTCAAATTACCTGCTTATTTTGCTTCCTAAGCATTTTTTTATCTAAATGAAATATTTTATATAGTTTGTTATGTAACGATTTTTTATGTAGATTCGTTCTTGTTTACGCGTATTTATATAGAAATATCCAGTTAATAAAAGTTATACGGTATTTTAATGTTAGAATTTCGTACTCAGTAGTGTAAGTGTTTTGTTATGTAATCTTTACATCGCTGAGAAGGAAATTGTAATATAAACAGCAACGAAGCAACGGGATTGAGTCAATTTCTTGCGGTTATCAATGCACTTTAATACAAAATACAAAAAATAATTTTAAGAGATTGATTGAGTCAAAGGAGATTATTATTCTTATATAATTTATCACCCTGTAAACCTATAAGAACTAAAATTTGTTTCGACTAAAACGAGCTCTTAACTTTATGTTTTTTCTCAACATATCGACTTTACGCCTTCCATATTATTCTCAAGCTTATTTCCTCATGGAAATCATACACAGAACTCCATAAAAACGTAGTCATCACTTGGCGACACAAAAATTCGCACAAACTATAAGAAACAATTTCACCACTAACACCTTTTTTTACTCCATAAAAAAAATCTAAACCGCGAAAACATTATTTCAATCTCCTCAACCAAAACGCGAAAACAATAATCCGCCTGTCGCTCTTAAAATCCCCCTGAAAAACAGCAGTGCAAAAATTCGCCTAAACTGTAACAAACAATTTCAACACTAACATCTTTCTTTCCACAAAAAAAAAAACTCGAAACCGCAAAAAACATGATTTCAATCTCCTGACCCAAAACGCAAAAACAATAAAACTTCTGTCGCTCTTAAAACCCCCTGAAAAACAGCAGCGCAAAAATTCGCCCAACCTACAACAAACAATTCCAACACAAACATCTTTCTTTACTCCACAAAAAAAAACTCAAAAACCCCCAAAACATAATTTCAATCCCCTCACCCAAAACGCAAAAACACCAATCCTTCTATCTCCCTCAAACCCCCCTCAAAAAACATCACCCCCATAATATGTACACAGCCCCCTTAATCTTATTCCTCGCCCGCTCCACAGGGGGTTTCACGAAAGTCGATAGTTATCCCCTCGTCGCTCGTCGATCAGTCGTATATCCACCGTCGAGAGAGAGACAGAGACAGAGAGAGTCATGCGTGATAAACTAGTTGCGCTTGACCGGCGCGAAGGAGGCACCTCCTTCCCCCCTTAAGCCGGCTCGTTTGCCAGAATCGTTCGCTCCTCGCTTACATGTAATAACGCCGGGGATTTTAGTGAAACAACCGATCATGTCCGGATAACGAGGAAGAAGCTCGAATCCGCGCTCTTCGCTCTTAAGGGGGGAAATTTTCCCCGTGGGGCGGAGTCGTTGGTGCCCCTTAAGACCGCCTTAACCGAGTTCCCTCGGCCAATTATTTCCCCGCCCGGAGCCCCAGGAGGCGAATCAACGGTTGCGATACGCGGCTTCGCTCTCGCGAACGCGGATCCATCGCTTCATCCCCACCCGGGGCACCCTTAAGGGGGGGGCCAAGCCCGGCCCGACGCGCCATCTCCATTGGTCGACCCCCCGCCGCAACCTCGTCGAGCGTCGCCTCGGCGCGGCCCCCGGAATCGACCAATCCGCGTCAGCCTTAAGCCCCCCGTCCTCGGGTTCCTCGTCCGCCACGGACGAGGAACCCGAAGCGGGGGTGTGGGGATCTCTCGTCTCTAGTACTCGAGAAGCCCCGAGCGTGTTGGGACGCTTTTACTCCGACTCGCCTTCTCGAGAATATATCTCGCTCGATTCCGTCGTCGCGTTTTGCGAACCGCGAGAAAAATCTCCGACCGAGAGAGAGACTCTGGCTCTATACTCAAGTGATTCGAGGGGCCCGCGCAGTGTGATTCGTCGCCAAAGATTTACAGTGTGAATTAGCCAAAGAAGTGACGTAAAAAGAAAGAAGTGAATTATTTTTTTAAATTGAAGTTTCCTCGTTACCGCGAATTTTCGCCGATGAAATTCCACTTCTGGACTTGAGAAGCGAGTTTTTCTTCTTCGTTGCTCCGTTTTTTTGTTTTTTGTTCCTCGAAGCTCCTGACGAGGATGGTTTTTTGATCTTGGTGTTTGGGACTCTTTGGAAGTTTTGCGATTTTTTCTTCTTGTTTCTTCGGATGACGTGAGACGAGGAGGAGCGATTTTGATTATACCATGCGGGACCAGGTGGACCGGCTGGATGCTGCTTAACGTGGAGAACGCGATGTGCAGGGGGGTCGAGGACCCTGAGCGAGTCTTGGAGATTCGATGAGATCCACTGGAGCGACCTGGAGTGACAGACAAAAGTGTTTATTAGTATTTTTTTGATATATCTGTATTATATTGTGGACGAGAGAGAGAAAAAGGAAGAAAGAGTCGAGCATCAGCCAAGGATGCCGCGACCGTCGCGTGACACATACGGGGATCAGAAGCCTCCTTACTCGTACATCTCGCTCACCGCCATGGCGATATGGTCCTCGCGAGACAAGATGCTGCCCCTCGCGGAGATTTACAAGTTTATCGCCGATCGGTTTCCCTACTACCGCAAGGACACGCGGAGGTGGCAGAATTCGCTGAGGCATAATTTGTCGTTCAACGACTGTTTCATCAAGGTGGGTTTTAGCTTCGTCGTATTTTTTTTTCTTCTTTTTTTTCGTATTTACTCTGGTGGATTTAAAACATTATTTAATCAGTCGTACGTGGCAATTAAACGCACCGCGAGTAGCTTTAATTAGCGACGAAAAATCACCGGCACGAAGACCCGGGGAGGCTTTTTCTTATTACTACAGTCATTTGGAGTGCGAGATTCCCAGGTGGAAGAGCCTTAATTGCGGAGCTAATTACTTTCGAGTTATCTTGATTATTGTTGCACGAATTTTCCGCAGAAATGTTTGAATTTTCGTGTCTGTGTGAGAAGAACATTTGGCAGCGTTAATTGTAATTAATTTGTGATGACAGTTTAATAGCGAAAATAGTGCCGAGTGTTTGTTGTGGAAAAGTTGCGAGACGTTTAACGGGCGAAAATGAGATTTCGTTGCAGGGCAAATTAATTTAGTTACATAGTAAATTGTTATACAAATAGAGTGTTGAGTATTATTTAATTTTCGTATTTGCATGCGCAGAGCCTTTAGGGAAATATCCACAGGCAGGGAGCGAATTAACGCCCGAAGCTTTGTTGATACCGGAGCGACGGAACTTTCAACTTGGCTATTTCTCGATTCCTGAGAACCGCGCTCGGTATCCCCGCATAAAAGTCTGACGTGCGTTATCTCAATTAACATCGGAACATTACAACTTCTTTGTCGATTTAAAATGATACATTTTGCAACTCATTGAGATATAATAATTTAATTTATATGCGGCATGTTTATTTATATTGATTCGCATTTGTGGAAAGATCGAAACTTTATTCCACGCTTCTCTGTCTCGTGCTGCGAATCCACGTGAATGATTTTTCTATTTGCAACAATTCACATTATAAATAGAAACGTCTAATTCGTTGGATCAAAATCCGTCCCAAAGCTCATGATGTACAAGTAAATATTTATAAAAGGTAATCACAAATCTTCTCGTGAACACAAGCAGCAGCAGCTTTAGAGCTATAAATCCCTAATTTTTATAGAAGTAAAATTGATGGTACGATTGGCTTCAGCCAATTTGTAATGATGTTTTTGTAATAATAACTCGTAATGATTATAATACGATGTGTAAACTTTTAAATAGAGGCAAGGAATATGAATTCCCCATAGAACTTCATGGCAATCTTATAGAAAAAAAATGGAGAAACACTGCAAATGCATTGCGAAAATAATGAAGGTTTTTGCTTGTCCATTTTTCTCACAATTTCTCCGAAAAATTTAATGAAAAATCTGGTTTTTCTTGCGGTTATTCAAAAGAACACATATAATTTTATAACCGCTACAATTCATCGTTACAAAATCGTAACTAGAAAATAAACTGCTGTGTAAACTTCAATTCGCAAAGTAATTGTGACTTACAACACTGAGCACTGAGAAAAAAATGTAGTTGGAGAAACAAATAAATGGGTTCCTACAAACACTCGAAAGAGTTGATATAGCATTAAAGTACCCATCACACGAATGCAAAGTCATTAGATGTACCTGAATTTTTTATATCTTTTAGTTTGAGTATTCATATTTTATTTAGTTGCTGCAACTAATTCGCGGTACAACATATGCTGAAGATGTTTCTTCCAACTATTTTTTTTTCGTACAAGCAAATATTTGTACGAGATAATCGCGAGTCTTCTCATCAACACGAAAAGCAGCAGCTCATAATATGCATATTCCACGCTCACGAGTCTCTCGCTCCCTGAGTAATCACTCTCTTCGATTGCCATCTCTCGATCCATTCAAGCCCCTCGTACATTTAGCCCTTACTTCGTGTATCGATCTCTGGCTAACAGCAATTGTGTCCCTTTGCCTCCGATATCACTGCGCATCAGCGAGTCCATAAAACACACCCGAGGCAAGTATAATGCACGCCCTGTAACGCCGCGTTTCACAGGTCGTTCCTGACGTGCCACTTGACGCTCTGCGGTTTACAATCGAGCCGGCCGTACGCGCGGCAAAGTACAGTAATACAGAAAAGGCGCCCGTGGGTAGTGAGAAAGATGCAGTGAGACGATATTGAAGAAATTCAAGGATTTCACTTTCGGGCCCGCGATTCAGCCGGACGGCAGTAGTCGCGGATGATGCGTGTAAACGGACATCACAGCTTGAGGAGGAAGAAACCTCGAGAGACGTGGCGCGCAAGGTGCTTCCCACTATTTTTTCCCCGGCCTGTGTCTTATGGGTATTATTTCCGAGGCATCTGTTTCGCAGCTGCTGAGAGGCTTCACACCTCCGGTGTATTATATCGATCGGCCTGCCCGATCACCTTCGGCTCGGCTCGATCGCCAAGCAAATCTCATAGAGAAATCATTCCATGGTCGAGGATCCTTCGATGCTGCCTGGAAAGTCCATCGAGCTTCCTCCAGCGATGAACGTGCGGCGCGATCTGCAAACAGTAATTTTCATTATAAACGCTGTTTGTCAAGAGTCGTGATCCGGTGGAAATCAATCATTGCCACAGCGGCAGGAAATCGCGTGGCTCTCGCGATAATTCAGAGAGGGAACGTTTGAGCAGATGGAAATCGCGCGGGGAAGTCGCTGATTGCCATTGGATTATTTATTTACAATGCAGTGCGCGTTACTCGCGACGCCGTGAGACGTAATGATCCGTCGGACATCGGTGAGGGATCGTTTGTCATTAATGACCGCCCGTGGCTGAAAATCGCGTTCGCCAATGTTGGCCATTGAAAGGACGTTGATTGGAGGCTCGCGGGAAGTCATTGATTTTCATTAGATTTTACTTTGGAGCGTGAGTCACGTTGGTGGAGGTCTGGACAAGTCTTAATGATCCAGAGGAAACGAAAGAGAGAGAGAAAGAAATTATTTTTAGTAGTCGAGGCGCCTGTGGTAAAAAATTCGCGTTGCTAATGGATGTTTGAGAGTTAAATTCGCCGGAGTCACTAATAGCCAACGTGTAACAGAAACGAAATAGGATTGACAATAGGCGTTTTAGCCGAGGCACATGAGGCAATAGATGTTTAGAACGTGTCAACAAAGGTATCATTGACGATGGCAATTACAGATTTCCTTCTGCCAAGCGGAAAATGGCAACATCCGGGTTTAACGTTGGAGGTACAGCGGCTGCTTGTAGCTCTGAAAAGTGCACCGGCGCTAATGCTCGTGCCGCAAGGCGATAGTTAGAACGTAAGGAGTCGCATTATACGATACGATCGTGGGTCTCACCTGCCTTGGGACCTGCCCCAGTTAGATGAGGGTTGCACAATGGGCGAGAGAGGAGGAAGAAAAAAGTTGAGAGGAATTAGCTAAGAATATCATGTGCGATTGTTTAGTTGGTGTTGCCGGGAGTCACTTCGATGACTGAAGACAATGACAAAATTTAGAAACAAAAATAGAGAGGAATTAGCTTAGCTAATATCATTTTTCTGGTTAGCCGGTGTTGCCGGGAGTTGCTTCGATGACTGAAGACAACAAATTTTTTTTCTCCTTACAAGATATGGACATACATAATATATTTTTAATATAATATAATATAAATTAATTTTTAATATTGTATGGAAAGACAAATATAAATATATTTTTTTTCCATACAAGATATGGACAAATATAATATTAGTCCATATCTTCTCTGCAACTCGACTGTCGGGTTATACGTTCTCTGGAACGAATGACCCGACAACAATACTTGTATCCAAAATGCGACATAATGTAACCCACTGATTTTCAGAAGAGGGAATAAAGTAGTGAATATCCTTAACAGGAAAGGAGGAAAAGGGCGACAGAGGAGGAGAAAAAAAGTAGAGAGGAATTAACTAAGAATATGATGTACGATTTTTTACCGGTGTTGTCTGGAGTTGTCTCGATGACTGAAGACGACGACAAAATTCGCAAATCCTGCGCGGCTTTCAATGTTGCGTGCCTGTATCCACGGGGAATTTTCATCGGCACTGTTGGGCTCCGGATGACTGATGGTAAAATTGCTACGTGCCGTTTATTTTTCCTAATAAACGAGCGTCTTATTACAAGATGAGTGGCACCACGTAATAGAAGCGGCAGAAATAACGAAATAAGCACGAGGTACGTGCCGGCGAATGACGCTCCTCTATAATCAGTACTTCAATGCCTCGCAAAACTATCGAGTCCACCTGTAATTAAAAAATATGTTGGAATTAGTGAGAAAAGTAAGAAACGAAATATACGCGATTTAGTTACAAAAGGAATGAGTGGTGTGGCATTATATGCGAAAATAATAATAATTCTCGTTAAGAATATTCATTTCTTTATTCCTCCTTGCATTGTTTTTACGATTTTTGGGGCTCTGGCTTTAAAATTCTGTGAAAAATTCAGAAATCAAGATATCGCGTTCCGCCTTGCGGCATTCTTTTCGTTATAGAGTTTTCTCTCGAACGCGAGAAGAAAATCAAGGTTCGACCGACCCAAAAAAAAGTTACCTAAATTTTAGTGAAGTGATGAAATTTAGGAAAAAGTGCCGAATCGTTTTCTGCATATTTCTCGTCGAATAAGGCGTCGATCCAAAAAAAGTAAACTCGATTTTAGTGAAGTGACATTTCGAAAAAAGTATAAAAACACTTTTAATTAAAAAAAAAAAAATTAAACGCCTTATTTCGATGCATTTTGCTCGTACGCAACGGACTCACCATTACTTCTTTTCTGAACGCAATAGTTTTCGCGAAAAATTCCAAAAACTTGATTATTCTTGATTTTTAAATATTTTCTGGAACTGGGTAAACGCGTATGGATTAGTATTTATTAAACAGTGAACGAGCAAGCCCCTGACATAAAACGTCAGAGCGATGGCAAAGCAGCAACACAAAAGAAAGATAACGTAACTTTCATAGAATGCAAAAACCTTAGATAACGCGAATTATAAAATCACAAGGTAATTGCATAGGAAGTGATGCAACGCATTATGCGAAGTTTGATATATCTCAGAATTAAAATGTTTATTATAATTTGATTGAGCCTCGTGTATCAAAGGTGACGACATCGGTCGGTCGATCAGCCTACATAGTAACAGGTGGATATAAATATATATCCACCTTGACTTGCTCGATCAATCTGCAGATCGATCGAGCAAGTCATGACGAGCGTCGATGCAGGCTTTAGTTATCTTCTAACTTGAAAGAATTCTGATCTATATTTACGGTCGTAGAGTCCGCGGCTAATTTCACCTGCGATCGGGCGGGCAGCAAGGAAAGAGGGAGCTGCAGGTGTTTCTCGCGGTAAATCGATATAAATATAAATTGGCTCTTATGCGTATATCGAGGAGGTTAATTCTTCGGTAAACTTCGACATTGATAGTTAGAAAGTTTAAATTGACGATACACCGGCTGTGCGCGATTACAATCAATTATTTTACAAGTGTACCCGTCGTTTTGTACCATACGAACGATACACGCGACATGTTTCGTGCTTCTTTCTTTTCTTTTCTTTTTTTTCGTATCATTCACGAGCTGACGAGAATGAATCGCAAAAGTAGGAGGTAATAAATGGAATATCATGACAACATTACAGCCTTCGGCGCAAGACTCAAGCGAATGGCAAATTGAACGGCCATTAAAATAGCTGGAGCATTCATTGTTCACGGTTGTTTTCGTTCCGGACCGTTGTATCCATTAAAGTATAAACTATTGCCATAAATTATTATTGATTACAGCCGTGCGTCCCGTAAAATTCAAAGTTTATCCAACCAACGTGACGTTAGTCGCTACGGATATTAGCCGGGGAAATTCAAGCGGACGTTAATCGTCGGTCGTCAAGTAATTTCGAATTAGAAAATCATTTCCTTCTGTAATATGCGAGACTCGCGCGGGCCGAAGGGTTCCACTTAATTTTAATATTCTTATTTCAATCGAATGAAATATGTTTGTTTACCGAATAGGCATTTTTTTTTTTTTTTTGGATCTGCAGATATAATCTCAACGGACTACGATACATTTTATTTATGATTTAAATGGATCTGCAATCTTAATACATCGCGGCCGTTACCTCTTAAGCCGGCTATTGGATTTGCAATGTATTCCATAGCTCGAGTTTGTCATAACGGCAGTTAAATTGAAACGCGTTCCAGGCCGACGGTTTCTTTATCTATAATAATATATCGCGCACGCTATCGAAACGCGTTCCTCAAACGCTTTTCCTCGGCCAATAATTCCACAACGGCGGAGACTGTTTATTTACCGGTTATATGCATTTAAATAAGCGCGTAATTTAAACGTCTGTTCAGCATTGCTCTAGATAAATAGTTTGCTCGGGTTAATCGTTGTATTACGGGCGTTTAAAAATACGAATTTAACGTGGAAAACGTGGGTTCGCTGACAAATCGTGTGCGTTACGCGTTGCCATTGTTGCCGTTTCCATTGCTCTGAGCATTAACATTTTTACGCGGAATGCGTCCGACTAAAAGAAAAAAAATAGTACCGCACGGTTATTGTCGGGAACTTGGCTAATGGACTTTAATTTAGGGGGAGCCGGTGACTAATCCGTAACTCGCGACCAGACGATAATTTTTCAACGAAAAAATGCAGCCTTTTAAAAAGTTTGCCCGAAGGCGATTTCTTAAAGTGCAAAACTTCGGAGTTGCCGCCACGTCGCTACTGTACTTTTGCGTTAATTTATTCGTTTCGACATACCAGCAGTTGAGTGACGAAAATCGGAGTGTCAGCGCGCATACTTGATCAAGACTCGGATAATCTACACACTACACATTACATTATATATAAAAAAAATTAACAAAAAAACGTAGCGCAAAAAAGTCGTGCACTACCATCGTGTTTTTCGTTTATCGTATAAGAAAAAAATTCTATAAGTTATTCGTAATTATAGCGCGAACGAATGAACATTTTTATTTCACCGCAACGATTAGTTGTAATATTATGTTTGAAAGTGTTTTTTAGCGCTTCTCGATTCGAATAGAGTTGTCACTTCAGCGCTTATAACGACGTCGCGACGTAATCTGATCTCTGATTGGCCTTTGAAATTCCGTGAATCATGGCTGCGATCGAACCGAGATTTTTTTTTGCTGATTTACCGCAAAAATCACCGTCACACTGGATGGATTTTGCAAAAGAAAAAAAAAAGGAAAAAAAATCGGAACGATCGTTAAAACGACTGTTGTTAAAATTGCTGCTCGGTCGTTTCTCTGTTATGCATTGCACGACAATGACTATTAAAACAAAGCGCTTTATATGCGATAACTCGTAAGAGTTCCACTAACACGAGGTAATTGTTACCAGTAAGTGGTAACTCTAGCAGGTTCAGTGAACGTTCGAATAACCGCGAAAACAATCGAGTTCACATTTGCCCGAAAAGCAACTGTTACTCGTGGCTCGGAATAATCGGTAATAACTCGTTCCGATAACCGGATTTTCGTGGGACAGTTTTCTCGACTGATTTTTAATTAGTCCCGAATTTGTTTTTTTTTTTTAAGTTTTTTTTTACTCTTTAGCGCACGTGCGACTTTCGCTCCTACCGCCGAAATTTCCACCCCCACCCCCTTTAGGAGGTAATTCGTAGTCTTCGTTATATTTCAGATTTTTATCACCCATCTTGAATCCCACATCTCTCTTTCTCCTCTCTCAAAAAGGACATGACACATCGAAAGTCGAATATATCGAAATACTGAAGCCACTTTTCAAGCGTCCCGATTGATCGCCAACGACTCCGATATAAAGTCGATTTCGGACTGTCATTGTCGCCGCAGAATAACGTATCGCGCGCGTCTTAAATGGCTGCATTTGCCACAAGAAAATCCCCTCTTAAAAAAGACATGGCGTAAATATCTCGAAATATATCGAAATCTTGAAGCCAGCTTTCAAGCGTTCCGATTGGTCGGCGGCGGCTTCGATATAAAATCGATTCGAACTGTCATGGCCGTTGCAATCACGCGCGCGATTTGAATGGCTCTATTGGCCACAAGAAAAGATAAATGATAAGCAAGGAGTGCGAAAAGCAGGCGAGCACGTTGTTGCTAGTATATATGAAAATCAAGGAGTGCAATCATAGCAAGCACATTGTTGCTATTTCCCGTACAATCCACAGGCACACAGTCGAGCCTCCCTAGAACAAAAAACCACAGCCAATGAAAACGACCCCACCAAAAATCCCCACCCAATCAGCTCTCACCGATTCTAACCTCAATCATTCCCCTCTGCTTTCAGGTGCCTCGCGGACCCCACAGACCCGGAAAAGGCGCCTACTGGGCCCTCCACCCGGCCGCCCTCTCGATGTTCGAGAACGGCTCGCTGCTGCGTCGCCGAAAGCGCTTCAAGCTCCACAAGCCCGACAAGGAGCTCCTGAAATCCGAGCTGCAGGCTTTCGCCTCAGCGATGCCGCCGCCGCACGCGGAGCCCACGGGCAGCGGCTGCGGCTCCTCGAGCGCCGCGTCCACAGGCGGCCTGAGCGCGGCGAACCTCCACCGACTCCGCGAGGATCTTCTGCGCTGGGAGATGCAGGAGCGACGGATGATGGTGGCGGCGGCCTCGACCGCCGGCGCGGGATTCGCGATGGACGCCGCGGCGGGTCCGGAAGCCGCGCCGGGTTACTATCTACTCTCGGCCGAGGCGCGTCAGCGATTGGCCGGCTCGTTGGCCGACGGCAGCGACCTCACCGCGAGTCCCTACGAAGCCGCCGCGCTGCTGCAAACCGGCAGTTGGGCCTTCTCCGGTTTCAACAGCTCGGCCTACATGACGCACTTGCCGACTTACCTCCAAACGTCCACCGCGCGACAATCCGCGCTACTCGCGGCCGCCGAACTCCCCGAAACCGCGGCGGCGCACTTGTGCAACAATCGTCGATTACCGACCACAACGACGACGATTAGTGATCGTAACAGCCACGAGCAGCAGCACCAGCAGCAGCAGCAGCAGCGCGACAGTCGCGCCCGAGCGAGAACGACGCCTGCGCGTAGCGACAGTGGCGACACCTATCGTGATCCCGGTGTAGTTTACGAGCTCGGCTATCCCGAGCGGCTGAGCGCCGAGGAGGAATCCATGTCCGGCGGTAGTTCGCGACCCGACGGACTTTATCGCGACAGCGCGTCACCCACGACTTCCATTTCGCCGACTCTGTGCTCGGTTAAGGCGTACCGGCCGACCGATGTTTATGGTTCGAGCTCGTCGCCGCCGAGATTGTCGCCCAATTACGGTGATGCTGGGGATATTCCAATTGGTCTGGAGCAGCATCAGCAGCACAGGACGCCGAGGACGTCGCCCGGGCTGCAGGAGATCAGTGCGACGGCCACCGCGCTGACGATCGCAGGGCAGGCGGGGAAGAGAGCGAAAAAACCGTTTACTATTGAGAATATTATCGCGCCTGATGACGCGGAGAGCGCGCGGATCGAGCACTGCGAACTTGTTCGCGCGGGTGTTGGGAAGAATGCCGCGTTGCTGCAGATGCCGAGGCCCATGTATGCGGGGTATCCGCTGCCTATCACGGGGTCTGGGATACACAGACCGCCGTATGGCGCGGCGACATGACCCTGCTTAGGGGTTCCTGGGGATACTGATGGGAAGCGATTAGATGGATGACATTGTGGTTGAGAAATGATCGGTGAGGACTGGTTTGAATCGGATTTTTGTCGATTTGGATGGAATTCTGGGTGAAAAGTAATTGATTCGAACTGGTTTGAATCGGATTTTTGTCGATTTGGACGAAATTCGGATTGAGAAATGATCGATTCGAACTGGTTTGAATAGGATTTTTGTCCATTTGGACGAAATTCTGGTTGCGAAATGATCGATTCGAACTGGTTTGAATCGGATTTTTGTCTATGTGGACGAAATTCGGATTGGAAAAGAATCGATTCGAACAGGTTTGAATCGGATTTTTGTCGATTTGGAAGGAATTCCGATTGAAAAATAATCGGTTCGGACAGGTTTGAATCGGATCTTTTGGCCATTTTGTTGGTTATAATTGGGTCTTTTAACCAGGGGAGGACGCTGCGCGTGGGACGAGGGGGAGGGGGGGACGCTCGGGAGACTCTTGAGAGTCTTCAAGCTGTTTAGAGACTTCCAATGTACTTTTAACGACGAATCCGAGGGAGCTCGAGGACGGAGGGATTTTTTATTTGTTTTTTTGTTCCTCGTTCAAGCGACGTATTTTCCGCGCTGCGCGGATGGAAATGCGCGAAGGTTTGGCCAGAGGGATGGAGCTACCTAGCGAAACCAGATTGATTGTTTTATCTGCGCTCTGCGGCTGGTTGATCAAGAGAGGGATCGAAGGATTCGCGGGCGATCGGCGTGCGAGGATTTTTAATCGATGGCAAGTGGAATATTGACGAGGTTAGGGGAGGAATTTTGGGTGCGTCAGGATGGCAATTGGGATCTGTACAGCGATGTCCGTGAAGCGGGAGACAATTTTTTTTTTACATGACGAAAAGTCAGGAAAAAATTGTGCACGGGGAGAAGGAAGTAGTGATAATTCAACAAGATTCCTGGAAATTCGTTGCCAATGTGTGAGGCGAAATTGTTACGACGGCAGCGACGTTTTTACAAGCAATACGTGATGTATGAGCGGCTCGTTGATTTTTCGAGTGAACCACAGATGGCGCCTAATTTTTTTCGACGTACAAAATAATTTTTTTTATTGGCGCACTGGATGTTTTTACTGGAATACGCAGTCATTTTTTGCGTACGTAATTTTGACTGATAAGAAGTGAGACTCTTCAATCTTCTCGCCGAAAAATAATCAGCAACAAGTATTACTGTCTGAATTATCACTAATCATTTTTTTCTCCGTGAACCGCGTCGGATTTCGCTAACCCAACATCCATATTTCCAGTTACCATCTTTGTCTTTCGTCGCGTGCCTATAGCACTTGAGCGCTATTCTCGGGATTATGTCAAAGGATTCGTGAGCTCGATGCTTACAGAGAGATTTCGTCGATCTCCATCGCGGCGGTTCGAAAGCGAGATATAAACACGTTCGACCGATGGGTCGATCGCTCGGATCGTCCGCAACACTCGTACGAAGCAGGAAGAATGCTGTGATCGAAGCAGTAAAGAGCGCAAGAGATTACTACGCGCCGATATAGACTATATATTCATTAAAGTTGTATAGCCGACGATGCGCGACCTTTAGAACATTGTAGGCCCGTGGCATAATGCAGTAAAGAGGAGGAAGAAAAAAAATGAACTGTAGTATGATGCGTAAGATATACATACTGTACGCTGTTGAAAACGAATGACTTTCGTGTACTCTGGTTTCGTTGGTATATACAAAAAAAAAAAGCATGCACACTCGATAACGCTCATTACGCGTCGTCTATACGTACCCACACACGCGCAAAACAAGTATTTGTAAATGTAGAAAGAACTTCATCGATAAATAAATTATTGTACATATTAATATGTGAGAAAGATTTTTCTTATTTTTTTCAAACGTCTGTTTGTAGCTTCTGTCACAACCTCGATCCTTCCCACCGAATTCATCATTAAGCGACTTCGATAATAATTTAATTACATCGACAAATTAATCGAGATCAGTAAATTAGATATTTTTATTAAAAAATATTTATTCAATACAACCGTGGTTTGCGGGCTGATAAAAACAAAAATGTAGTCAAATTAATGTCACTTCCAGTTTCTACAATTCCATATCATATTGAAACGATAGCTCCAAAATAGGCAAAAGAATATTTTACTGTTTCAATGTTAAATCGGATAGTAACAACGATAACTGGAGTTCATTTAAAAACCCTGTTTTTGTTAGCCCGCAATTCACGGTATTATTGAATCGATTATATATTTTTTTCCCGTGTAAAAAATATCGTATTTGAAATTCCTTGGTTGATAAAATTATCACTACAATCTACCGCCTTTTTCTTTACATTTTCACACCACTGCGATCAATGCATTTATCATTGCATATAAATGATAAATATATAAATATTTAATTTATTCATTTTTATTTAATTTATTTATTTGAAGCCTAAAAAAATCATCAGAGCGGTTTCTAGCTGTGCAAATAACCCGGAGACAGCCTTGTGTAAGTATGACACATTGTTTCACGGGACCATCGAGAAGCGGCGAGCGTTGGTGGAAAATAAAAAATAATTCCAAGTCGGCGTTCACGCGGGATCCACCACAAAGCGCACCGGTATCGGTCTTTTAGCGTCATTGTAAGCGTGATTCAGAGTTGATCATTGTTGCGAGGGGAATTGGAACGACCCTCTTCAATCAGACAAGCGAGCGGGCGGTCGAGCGGCCAGCGGAGATCCAACGCATATGGACACAAGGAGAGAGCCTCCTCTTCTCTTTCTTTGATGCTTCGCACCCGCGACCTCAGCTACACCTCGCCTCACCTCGTGGCTCACTCTATTACAGTATTGTGCCTTATATATATACAAATATATATAGATATATATGTATATTTATATACGTGTAAAGCCCTCGACGTTTGTACCTCGAAGGCCCGACAGAAAGTTAAACAAATCATCATTAGTTCCCTCCGCATAATTTGTTTTGTGAGGATACGTGGATTCCTGTTGCCTCATTCTTTCGCCATGCCCGTTGTGCGACTCCCTCCTGCACGTTTTACACCCCGACACACACGAGCCACGTGTGTGGAACGCCGGCTACACATGTAGACGTCTCGTACGACGACGACGGTCGGATATTAATCGTCCGACTTTGTGGCAATCGACGCCACGATATATCCCCTTCATCGTGTTCGCCCGCACGTCTTTTCAACGTGCCACAAGTATATCGGGAACTCGATACAATAGCTTCTCTTATTTCCTATTGAGCTTTTTTTTTTATTCTTCGTTCCTATCGTTTTACAGATACGACTGAACGGTACGTTGAATAAATAAACGACGCGGCGAGCCGGCGACGATGTCGAAGGGCGCTTGACGAGACTCGTGACACAGAAAATGAGTCGATTTGAGCTTCCTTCGATTTATCTCAGGGACTGGAATTTAGGTATTGAATTGTGGTGATGATTTAAGGATTTCGTTCAGAACTGAGACGTTGATGGATCGGGGATTATTTCTTTATTTCTTTATTTCTTTATTTATTTATTCATTAATTAATTTATTTATTTATTCAATATTAACGGGCAGAACTCATTTACAGGATGATAGGAAGCCATCATCCAAAACAACATGAAACAATGAAAGTCGCACTCATAGAATATTCGCTCATAACATTGTATGATTATAGCGATGATCTAAGTCTATTTTTAATCTACCATTGGACGAGTATAGAGTGACTGAAACTTTCTATTGCCTTGTTTTATTCAACTGGGGGAAAGATTGTGCATATCGACTCCTTAAATCCTGAGAGAGATCCCTCGAAAAGTTGCGAAAGTACTGCATTATTCTTGGGAGTAATTTGAAGTTGTAGAAAAAATAAAAGCTTCAGGCTGTTGAGTCAGTTTTCGTCGAAGGACGATGAAGAAAAAAATGACAATGAAATTCGATTCCAAAAAATCTGTCTCGAAGAGTAAGAAATAAGAATGTGGGGGACATCTGATGCACAGAGACGAGAAAACGCGACGCTTCCTAGCCTCGCGATTCTTGGGAGTAATTTGAAGTTGTGGAAAAAATAAAAGCTTCAGGCTATCGAAGCAGTTTTCGTCAAAAGACGATGAAGAAAAAAATGACAAATGAAATTCTATTTCGAAAAATCTGTCTCGAAGAGTAAGAAATAAGAATGTAGGAATATCTGATGCACAGAGACTAGAAAAATAGGATAAAGTAGAATAGAAAATAGAAAAATAGAAAAAATAGTATAAAAAATGACAAATGAAATACGATTCCGAGAAATCTGCCACGAAGAGTAAGAAACAAGAATGTGAGAGACGTCTGATGCACAGAGACGAGAAAACGCGCCGAGAGGCCGGAAGATAGAGGATATAGATCGCAGTCTTTGGTGTTGTCGAGTTGCCCGGCGCGAGGAGAGCCCGCGGTCTGCGGCTCGATATACAGGGCGGAAATAATTCATCGGACGAGAAGCGTATGCAGGCGTGTGTATAGGGTCACCGTTTTGCGGGACACACAACACAGCGACGACACTTTAGCGAATGATTTATAAGGCGGTCTAGCGTCGGTGCCTCGGACGCAAAACGCCAATAGCAACAGCGAGGCACAGCCGTCTCGGCATTCGCCGCGAGAGAAGTTTCAGGCCATCGAGTATTTGCCGATGAATAGTCCAGCGGTGACGTCGCGTTGTCTCTTTCGATAAATCCGATATGCGACTCGATTCTCTCGTCGCTTCCCTCGGCCGATGCATCTCCGTGTTTCCCTTCTGTAATCATAAATAGTGAATCAGAATCGAAGGCCTTCCGCAGATTGCAAAAAAAAAAAAAGAAAAAGTTGTTACGCTGAAATAAAAAGTTTGAAAAGCGGGAAAAGCGATTTTGTGCAGGTCAAACAAATCGGTTTCCGCAAAAAGCCGTGCATTATTTATTGGCAAATGTGTATGACAATTGCGGCCCGAGATGCGAACAAAATAATGATGAAACTGGGGGGCCGCCCGCAGTGTTTTATGTATCGCAAATTGGAGTTCATCCCCCGGTAAACTATAACGTTGCGTCCCGCGTCAAGTTCATATTGTGTGATTTTTCCGCAGGCCTCGAAGTTCGACAAATCACTGGTTTTGCGGAGGCTAAACAAAAATAGAAAAAAAATAGAGAGAGAGAGAGAGAAAAGAAAAATAGAAAATTCTGTCCCAGATAAATATTTAATCCCGTTAGAAATATTTCCTCCAATATTTCCTCTCTCACTCTCAGAATCCTTACAATGTATTCAAATGAACACAGAGCCCAGAAATTTCGCTGCGCCGAAAAAAATAGAGAAAAAAGAAAAATAGAAAATTCTTCCCCTGATATAAATATTTAATCGCGTTAGAAACATTTCTTCCAATATCCTCTCTCACTCTCAGAATCCTTACAATGTATACAAATAAAAAACAAAAAAATAGAGAGCAAAAAATAGAAAATTCGGAAAAAAAATAGAGAGAAAAGAGAAATAGAAAATTTTGCCACTGATATAAATATTTAATCCCATCAGAAATATTCCCTCCAATATCCCCTCTCACTCCCAGACTCCTTACAATGTATACAAATCAACACAACCCAGAAATTTCACCGCACCAAAAAAAAAAAAAAAAAAAAAAAAAAAAAAAAAAAAAAATACAAAATAAAATAAACCGCCGAGGGTCGTGTGAAATGCCCCACACGTCGAACGCATCGGGGGAGCGCGCGAGGTTTGCGCTAAACGCAGTAAAGAAAAAGAAACTCCCCGGCATTTCTCCGCTTTCGAGCAAACGGCCGCAGCCACATATAAGTGTAATGCCCCGGTGAGAAATATGCAAAGTTCAATTTTCATCGTTTTGACCTCTCTCTCTCCTCGCGGCGAGGCGAGAGATCCCGTGTGCGCGCGGGCCGAGGTGGCGCGCTCTGCTCACGCGAGCGCGAAAACCTCCGCGGCGCCGCCGTCGCACCGCACGGTATATATAATAATAATACTATGTATATACAAATTGAAAAGACGTGGCCAGAGGCGAATGCGAAATTGCGGGTGAAACAGTGCGCGGAGAGTCGCGTGAGCCCCGGTGTTTCGAATGAAAATGGACCATTGTTGGTGAGGCGCGCGCGCGGCGTCGTCGTCGTCGTCTATTGTTATTGTTACTTACTCGTGGCTCGTTCGCCATGGTGGCTGTGCTGCACAACAAGAGGGCACAATGGATAAATGAATTATATAGGTTGTTGTAGTAGTAGGTAGTACCAACCCTCTTTTCTCTTTCTTCGCGTCTCCACCGCGAGGCGCAGTCCAACCGAGAGTAGGCAGTAGCGGCGGCGGCAGCACCATCGGCGGCAGCACCAGCGCCGGCAGATATTCTTACGCCTCCCATCTTCCTCATCCTTCTCGCCGGTGTCTTCCACGGGCCGGGGCTCCCTCTCTCTCGGCGGTGGTGGTAACCAGGGATACCGATGCGCGCTTGCTCGCGAGGCTCGTTAAGATCCATCCCGCTTCGGCCTCGCGCAAAGCAAAGGCTACATCCCGTAATGGCATGAATAATCGCGCGGCCGGGTACCAATTTGCTCTCGCGCGCTCACCCATACAACCCGCGCGAGCTGAGCGCAGCGCAGCTCAGTGTAGCGCAGCGCAGCGCGCGTGTTGTGTATACCCTCCACGCTTGTACCCGCGTAACTACGGTCATCAAAGTATCGATATATATTCGAGAATCGAAAGTTTATGTACTGCGCGCCTCCTTTAGCCTCTCGCCGAGGAAGCTTTGTTACGAGCCACGTAATTTCATTCTTTCCACGCGGTGAGCTCGGGGACGGCTTGACGAGACCTTTTTTGTTTTTTTTTTGGGCTTTGAGGTTATGTGTGTCGTGGAATCAATTTGGATGGGTGACTCGGGGATACGGAGATCGAGATGTATTTTCCTTTTCAGAAAGATGGTTTTCGGAAAAGGAAAATTGGGGTTTTTTGGACCTCTGGAAAGAGGATGGCGGATGTTTCATGGAGATCAGCTGACGATTTTGGGGCGAGTTGCGTTCTCGAAAATGGGGGAAAAATTGTTAACTTTGATTTGTGCGTCGATTTCATGATCAACGTCCCACGTGTTTTTTGTACGTTTTGGTGACAAATTGTTGATTTGGTTAGATTGTTGATTGACTTAGGGCAGCAGCCGTGCCGAATATGTTGAGATATCGCAAGATGGCCGCCATTGTTGCGTGTTCTGCGACTCAGCACAGAATTTATGGCAAATTATTTTGAATTATTTTTAAAAGATTTTTTTTAATGCTTACAAAAATTAATAAATTCACGGCTAAAAAAAGTTTCATTTACTTCCAAATTTCGTGAACAAAAAAGTACGGAATAATAATCACTGTCATTTCGGATTTAAAACCCAAAGTATTATTTCAATTTTTTTTTTTATTAATCAGTCCTTTTTCCCTCAACATCCTTATTTTCAATTTTTGCAATATTTCTCTCTGCTTTGTTTCCAAAACTGAAAGAAAAACTGGCAAAAAAAATTACAGTTCCGCGTCCGGAGTCCCAAGTGACGCGGTTTCGCCGGTCGCCGTGCGAGAAATCACTTACGCGATACGCCGGGCCGGGTCTCTATTACGTTGTCGCGCGAATTCCACCGGCGGACCAAACTCGGTCAAGCGTATCGAGAATGCGGTGGCTTCGGTGGGGTTTCGTGTCTCTCGGCCGGCCGGATTGCGCCGTGTTCCCTCTTGGCCGGGGACTCGCGCCGCGCGCCCGCTACACGAGTAGTGGTAGTAGATCGTTCTATGGACGTGTGGTAATTTGTTCGCCACGGGTGGAGAATTTGGGCGAGCGCTCGAGGTGCCGGACGACGAAGCCGCGAGTTGTCCCGATAGACTGGTGAAGTCGGTTCTTCTCGCGCGCGACGGAGACGCCGCGAGGTTAGGTTTTCAGCTGCGGGACAGAGACGAAAAGATGAAAGGTATCCCGACTCGAAACACCGCCGTGAGCCGAGACGGTGGCTGGGCTACGAGTGACGATGAGTGGAAGAGAGAAAAAGAGAGAAAGAAAGGATCGAGGGAGAGAGAAAAGGATAGAAAGAGAGGATCGAGTGAGAGAGAAAAAGAGAAAGAGAGGATCGAGTGAGAGACTGAATGATTTTAGTTAGCTCTTGGCTACTCATTTAACATATGATTGCTTACATTACTACTTCTTACCTCTAATTACAATAAAAATGTCTTACATTTCTATTCGTTAAAAACTATTGCAACCTTTTTGGTACATTTCTTTCAACCCATTTTTGATCCTCTATAAGAAAAAGAGAGAAAGAGAGGATCGAGTGAGAGACTCAATGCGTTTATTTAGCTCTTGGCTACTCATTTAACATATGATTGCTTACATTACTACTTCTTACCTCTAATTACAATAAAATTTCTTACATTTCTATTCCTTAAAAACTATTGCAACCTTTTTGGTACATTTCTTTCAACCCATTTTCGATCCTTTATAAGAAAAAGAGAGAAAGAGAGGATCGAGTGAAACAGAAAGTGAGAAAGAGAGGATCGAGTGAAACAGAAAGAGAGAAAGACAGGATCGAGTGAAATAGAAAGAGAGAAAGAGAGAAAGACAGGATCCAGTGAGAGAGAAAGAGAGAAAGAGAGAAAGAAGGAGAAACACAAAGTGAGCAAGAGAGACAGAGATACCATAGTAGTTGGCGCTGCCGCTGCTGCTGCCGCTGCCGCTGAGCGTTGCACTGTCTGGTCATCAACACCTGAGTCCTCGCCTCGCGCTAGGCCCGCCGCCACCTTGACTTCGGCTCTCGCTCGCGTTCGCTCGGCTCCTATCTTCCCTTACAGCAGTACAGATACCTACAGACAGGGCGCGCGGGACGCCTCCTTGCCCCGCGCGCACACGCTACGAGCCGTTTCTCTCCTCCGCACGACCTTCTAACCACACAACGGCAGCAGCTTCCATCCCTACTACACGATGGAGATTCTACTACAGGTATAGAGAGAGGGAGATATATATATATATAGCTATGCTTATACGCTTACTGCGTGGATATAGGTATAGTAGGGGGCGCAGTTTAGCCGTCGTTCCTGTTGTATCATACGTATATATATATATATATATATATACGTATATATACACAGCGCGCACTGCCTACAACTATAACTAACGCGGCGTAGCCGGCCCAACCTCTGATGGATGGAATTCCTCTCCTCGGCCGAGATGCCGCCGCGAAACCGAAGCGAAAAAGGAGGGAAATAAAAAAATTAGCCACAGACCGAATGGTTTAACGCTGCTTTTGTTGCGCCTAGTCGCGAGGCTCGGAGATACACGCCGGGTGAGACGGGCGTTGAGGGTCTCGACGAGAGCGCGAAGAAAAGCGAGCTGGGAAGTCTCGGGCCGCGTGTTTGTTGCTCGTAGCTTCTGACGCCCGTTCTGATGCACGTCACTCTTGCTCTTCAGCCATTGTGTCCTCGTTCTCGAGATTCTGGGATTCTTCGGCATGGTGTTTGTCGTAGCATTTTTCACAGCTTCCGAATATTTTCTATACCGTCACACACACATAAGTTGTGACTTCTTGTTGTAGGTTTTTGGGTTTCTTTTTGGGGGGGATATACGAGAGGCTGTAAAATCGTTTGGGTGGCGGTTCGTAAAATCCAACAGTCAAGTTCTCGTCATAATAAAATTAGAGGGACGTAATCCGCTTTTTATGTTATTAGGCTCAGGTGATGCTATAAAGTTACTGTAGGAACGCTGATCGTTAGTAGCAGTAGAATAAACGGAATTTTAGAAAATTCCTAAAATTATGTAAACTCAGCAACAATTTTGAAAAAATCACAAAACGAAATTTGGGTGGCAGAAATTTAAAAAAAGTCTAAAATGTAATTTTCGCAGCCGAAATCTCAAAAATGCTGAAAATTAAATTTTTGCAGCCAAAATCTCAAAAATGCTGGAAATTAAATATTTGCAGTCGAAATCTCAAATATGCCAAAAATTAAATTTTTGCAGCTAAAATCTAAAAAATTCCAAAAATTACATTTTCGCGACTAAAAATTAAGAAATTCCGAAAATTACATTTTCTCTACCAAAAATTTGAAAACTCCGTAAATTACATTTTCGCTACCAAAAATTTAAAAATTCCGCAAATTACATTTTCGCAACCAAAAAAATCATCTACTTAAATTTTCGCAAAAATCAAGAATTCAAAAACCTAAATAATCGCAGCAATAATATAAAAAATTCCAGAACCTAATTTTCGAGCATTTAATTACCAAAAATATGAAAGCCCTCGTTCTCATATCCCTATGGAGAATCCGTGGCCGCCGTCTCACTTTGGGAGTCTGCGTGGAGCCCCTGGGTCTGCGGTGCCTATAATGCCAAGCGCGGCATAGAGGAATCGTTGCAGCAGCGGAGGCGCGAAGATGCGCGGGTGAGAAGAGGTGCTGCGCGCCGTGATTTGGGCCCGGCGAAAAAGTAATGGGTTTTAGGGAGCGGAGAACCCGAGAGGCCCAGAGAGAGAAAGCAAGAGGGAGAAGGAGAAGGAGACGAGGATAGTCGAGAGCGAGCGCGCGAGGAATGGGGATGGTGCGCGGCGATCGAGGAGGCACGCACCTGTGGCCACGTAGAGCCACGCTGTCTGGTGCCGTAGGATCCTCGCCTGCCGCGATGTCTGCCGCAGCGTCTTCTTCCTTCGCCTCCTCCTTCCTCCTCTCTTCCTCCGCGCTGCGCGCCTTCTCATCCTCCGGCTCGTTCCGCCGTATATACGAGAATGTGGTCGCGGCCCGGCCGAGACAACCAGCGAGCACAAAGGCGGTCTCGATAAATCACTCGCAGTGCCAAAGGGCTCCGGCCGCGCGCGGCTCTCTTCGTACCTCCGACCTTTCGCCCTTCTCGTTCGATCTCGACTTTTCGCGATCCCCCCTCTCGCACTGCGACCCGGCTATTACCGAATTTTTGCGATAAGACGATCGTCCACCTCCACAATTACCTAATGAGGATAAACAGGGAAAAAATACATTGCTGTGTTTATGTTGGCTTAAATATACAAATAATCTGAGGACAGTTTGGATCTGCAAAGAATTAGTTTTGTCGTTTCAATTGCAAGAAATAATTTTTATTTCAATTTAGAGAAATAATTTTCATTTCAATTGCAAGAAATAATTTTTATTTCAATTTGAAGAAATAATTTTCATTTAAATGGAATGAAATAATTTCCATTTCAATTTAAAGAAATAATTTTCATTTCAATGGAATGAAATAATTTCCATTTCAATTTAAAGAAATAATTTTCATTTCAATGGAAAGAAATAATTTCCATTTCAATTTAAAGAAATAATTTTCATTTCAATGGAAAGAAATAATTTCCATTTCAATTTAAAGAAATAATTTTCATTTCAATTTAAAGAAATAATTTTCATTTCAATTTAAGAAATAATTTTCATTTAAAAAAAAAATTTCATTTCAATTGAAAGAAATAATTTCGATAAAAAAAAAAATTCATTTCAATTTAAAGAAATAATTTTCATATCAATTTAAAGAAATATTTTTCATTTCAGTTTAAACAAATAATGTTAATTTCAATTTAAAGAAATAACGTTCATTTCAATTTAAAGAAATAATTTTCATTTCATCTCTGTCGTTGGGGATGTCGTCATTTTTTAATTTTTTTTATTGATTGCATTTGATGCGCGAGATTTATTGATTTTTAAAAATTTCGAGGCTCCACAAAATAAAAAATACTTCGCACTTAATATTGAACTCTCTTGTCATTTTTATATTTCATGCTTTTTATGGCTTTTATTTTTCACTTTCCATTTCGCGGCGACACTATAATTTCCTTCAATTGCAAAATGACCAGTTTCGTGAAAAATTGACGTCGAAACTACGGGAAAGAAAACATAGTTGTCGTCTGTGTAAGTAGGGAAAATTCGATCGGGTCACGGTCAACGAACTGTCGTGTCGCTCTCGGGTTCTCGCTGAGGTTGGATGGGTTTAGCTGTCGCGCTATGTCTTCGACATTCGCGGATCTACCACGAGCGGCCGCAGAACGTGTTTGTCGCGTTGCGCGCGGTATTCGAGCATTCATTCGGTACTCGCGAGCCGTGCGAAGGTCCGGCTGAATAGTCGCATGTGCGAAGAGGTATAGAACGGGGAGGGCGATGTTTATACCCGTATCTACGCGATTGCTGTTATATAGCCGACACTTAGTCTCCCAGTGTACCGAGAACAAAGAATAATTTACAAGACCGCCGCGGCCACTCGACGATAAATCGAGCCGGCTGTAAATCATTTATTGATCCAACATTCGCGCTGAAATTGAGGTAAAGATCTCTATGCCGTTGAAGGTATTTGACGAGGGCGTCAAATTATCCTGCAAACGACCGCGGTGGCTCTCGTGTTGCAATAGACGGTTATCAGAACGCAATCGATAAAAAATAATAATAGTAATAATATACAATGATAGATCTGACAATGAGAAATCAATCAATTATTGATTTCTTGTTGTCGGACTTACGATTGTTATTCGCTTTGGCTCTAACAGAAAGGATAGTCTCGTGATACTTGAATTGGTGCTAAAAATAAATTGAATTATAACTATATTTTTAATAATTTATTATGGAATAATACCGTCAATTTTTTTTCTATTAATTTTACAAATAATATGTGATGAATGTGTAATTCGTACACTGGAAATCAACCCCTGCATTTATTGCTGAAAAGTCTGTTTCAAGCTACTGCAAAAAGGTATAAAAAATGATTCTTGATATTTATCGATGAGAACGGTATCGAAGAGAACGCAATCGATAAAAAATAACGGTAATAATTCAATTCAATCATAGATCTGACAATAAGAAATCAATGAATTATTGATTTCTTATTGTCGGATTTCCCGAGCGATTTCTTATGAAATCAATAAATTATTGATTTCTTATTGTCGGATTTACGATTGTTATTCGCTTTGGCTCTAACAGAAACGATAGACTTAGTACTTAAATTGGTACTAAAAACAAATTGAATTATAACCAAATTTTTAATAATTTACTATGCAATAATATCGTCAATTTTTTTCATTCATTTTACAAGTCATATGTGACGAATGACAACTAATAAATAATAATTATCAATAATGGATAATAATTAATATGCAATTCGTACACTGAAAATGAACTCCCGTATTTACGACTCCAGAAAATTCTGCCTCAAGTTACCGCTTAAAGGTATTAAAAAAAAATCATTCCTCAATTATTAACAGCCTGCCCAACAATAATACCGTCAACTTTTTCCCCCGCGCCGTCGATTAAAAAAATAATAGCCAACAGTCGCGTAAGTCGGACGCTGAAAATCGCGTATAGTTATCCCCCCTGCATTTACGACTTCTGAAAAATCTGTTTCGAGTTACCGCAAAAGGGTAGTCGGTGTGTAAAGGGCGAGAGCGGCGAGTTTCACGGGGGGGAATAGAGGAGAAATAGTCGATTATGAACTCCCTACACATGTTCGCGGTTAATGGTACGGCAATATTACCTACGGATTCGTAACGCCCGAGGGCGACGCGGGGCGACGGGGAGGGCGAAATCACAGGGGGTCGTGGCGGGAAAGGAAAGGGATATATAGATGCGGAGAGGCGAGAGAGCTGACTCCGAATATATCCTGTACGTAGTACGTCTATACAGATATATATACAGAAATATATATAAATATATATGAGGCATTCCATCCCGATTCGCACGGACAAAAAGTTCATAACTCCGAAAAAACTTGTAATTTTAACATACTTCATAATCGCCTCCTTAGAATAAATGGGATTTTTTTCCAAATTTTTCGCGCGCATTTTTTAAGTTGTTTGAAAATTACATTTTATAAAAAATAAAAAATAATGAAAACAAGATTAAACAATGCATATGCGTACCCCAACCACTTAAAAAAATGAGCTTATTCTATACACATAGCAGGATGTTCTGCAATTTTTTGAGAAAATTTAAACCTGACGTATTGGTCGAAAAAAATATTTCTGTGTATTTTGCTTAAAAACGAGGTTTTGTTGTTTCCGAAAAAAAAAAAAAATTATTCAAGTTCATTTCAATCTCAAACTTTTTTGTCCCAAAGATTTTTCTATGCAATCCCATATTTTAAAGATACAGACGATTTAAAAAAAAAGTCAATTTTCAAATAACTTAAAAAAATGCGCGCCAAAAAATTTGAAAAAAATCCCATGTATTCTAAGAAGGCAATTATGGAGTATTTTTAAATTACAAGTTTTTTCGGAGTTATGAACTTTTTGACCGTGCAAAACGGGATGGAATGCCTCATATATACAATACATATATATATATACATATATAGAATCAAAGCTCGGGGATGCAACGAGCCGGGACATTACATTTCTCGCGCGGGCGTACAATATATATAGTCGGTGTATTATATGTGCGATGAGAATGGCATTGAGCATGAATACAAAGTAGGAAACCCGCGCCGCGAGATTTCCAGTTTGTCTGAGAAATGCGCCACTCGGGCGCGCCTCGACTTCGCCTCCGGCGTTTCGTCTCGTCCGTATTAATTTTTTTTTTTTTTTTTTTTTCAGACTCTACGTCTCTTCATTTTCCCTCGGAGTTTTTCAATAACGGAAACGAAAATAGTTGGTTTCCGCACGGGCCGTTGAACCGTGGCAAATTACACGTACGTCGTGCACAACGTGCGAGCCACCCCAGGGCGCGAGAGGCTATACATCGAGGGAACGAGTTGATTTCTTCACGCTTACGCGAATACGAGGAGCGAGGAGCGTCGGGAGGAGCTTCCAGCGCGCATCTGTAATGTAATCCGCGTGCCCGAGAGCTGGAAAATGTAAACGCGGTGTAAAGGAGCACGGAATGAGCGATAAAGTTGGATTTTCTTGACGGGGTTACGACGGAACCGGGTGGTCTCTGTTCGCACCTGGGACTAATACAAGTGACGTCGTGGTGGTCGAAGTTGATGGCTCTTTGGATATTCGTGAGGGCTCGGGAGGTTTCAACGTGGTCGCAAATCACGCGAGACGCAAATCCACCATTTGGGAAATTAATTAAATTTATTTTTGTAATGATGGTCGGATATGAGTTAAGATAAGAGGAAAAATGTAAACCTTTTTTTTTCATCAAAATATCTTTAAAGGCCTTGCAAATAGCTTCCTAATTATTTTACACCTTTGACGAATTGATGTATAAGGAAAAAGGTTTATGAATTTTGTTTCCCTCATAGTGGAAGCTTCGTTAATAAAGGTGTAAAGTAATGAGGAAGCAATTTGCAAGGTTCTACTTTGCTGATTTGGTTGCGTCTGGAAGAATTTTTTTTTTTTAATTCCAAGTGTGAAAAATAAGACTTGAATCGCTCCATGGACTTGTATTAAATTTGTACTCAACCTGCTTTCACAGTTTCCCATGTGTGAAACAAAACGAGTTACACATAACAAAAAATTATTTGACCTTCTTGAGTTGTTTAAAAAAAAAATTATTTGACCTTTCTGAATTCTAAAAAAAATGATTTGACCTTTTTGAATTGTTGAAAAAAATTATTTGACCTTTTGGAATTGTATAAAAAACCATATTATAGGTTTCCCAAGCTGAAAATGCTCTCCTCTAAATTCCCCTTAAAACCGACGTCCCGTAAATAAACCCATAACTAATTAATAATTGCGCAAAAAGCTGTTCCCCATCGCACCATAAGTACCCCGCGGTTTGACCGAAGAAAAACGAAAAAAGGGCGCCCGTAACACGTACGACGAGGATCCCACCATAAACAACCTGCAAACGTCAAGATAAATCGATCTCATATAGGCGCTAATTGCGCAAAAACAGAAGACCACCGCGTTAAAAACAGTTCGCCGCTTATCATCGATTTAATTACCGACCAGTTAGCCTGGGAACGAGGTTTAAAAAAAAACAAAAAAACAAAAAAATCACACAAGAAGCCAGTCAACCAGTAGGTATCGACAAACGTGTCCAGGACTGAATTTCTAGCACCGATATTCATGAATCTCTATTAAAGATTAGACAGTTATTCGACCGCGGAGCGTGCAATTAATTTACAAATCAATTAGTCAATACAGCGCAGAGCAGTCTCGCGGTTTATTCGCCGAGTCGACAGCGGACAGCCAATAAAGATCAATTTATCGTGGCGCAATTGAAAACGCTGCCGATTCGCGCTCGCCGCCGGCTGAAATAATAACGCTCGTCATCCGAGAGAGCGCTCGGGCTTCACCCTTGCGCGGTGCAACGCGAGTTGTGTGTAGCGGCAGCAAGTGTAATATAGTGGTGGTGGTTACGAGGCAAACTTCCACCCTCCGTGGGCCACGCAGCCTCCAGGATTCGCATGTTAATTTGAGGAGAGTTTGAATCTAGAAAGAATTATTTCTGTTATTTGAATTGAAAGAAATAATTTTTGTTTCAATTTAAAGAAATAATTTTCATTTCAATTTAAAGAAATAATTTTCATTTCAGTTTAAAGAAATAATTTTCATTTCAATTTAAAGAAATAATTTTCATTTCAGTTTAAAGAAATAATTTTCATTTCAATTTAAAGAAATAATTTTCATTTCAGTTTGAAGAAATAATTTTCATTTCAGTTTATAGAAATAATTTTCATTTCAGTTTAAAGAAATAATTTTCATTTCAGTTTAAAGAAATAATTTTCATTTCAATTTAAAGAAATAATTTTCATTTCAGTTTAAAGAAATAATTTTCATTTCAATTTAAAGAAATAATTTTCATTTCAGTTTGAAGAAATAATGTTCATTTCAATTTAAAGAAATAATTTTCATTTCAATTTAAAGAAATAATTTTTATTTTAGTTTAAAGAAATAATTTTTATTTCAGTTTAAAGAAATAATTTTCATTTCAGTTTAAAGAAATAATTTTCATTTCAATTTAAAGAAATAATTTTTATTTGAGTTCAAATAAGTAATTTTCATTTCAATTTAAAGAAAGATTCGCGCTCGTCGCCGGCTGAAATAATAACGCTCGTCATCCGAGAGAGCGCGGGCTTCACCCTTGCGCGGTGCAACGCGAGTTGTGTGTAGCGGCAGCAGCAAGTGTAATATAGTGGTGGTGGTTACGAGGCAAACTTCCACCCTCCGTGAGCCACGCAGCCTCCAGGATTCGCATGGGCATTATTCATTTGTTCCTCTCGGGGAGGAATAACAATTGAAAAATCGCCAGGCGAGGAGGGAGGAGGAGGGGGAGGGACGAGGGGGTCGCGTGCCACCGGGAATGGCAATGATTCAATGAATTCTGCAAACACCGCACTTTCTCGGGTAGCGGGCGGGCAAGATCGGCTCTCGGCTCTCGGGCCGAGGGGTTGGGTCACGGGTCCTCGACGAGACACGCTTATCCTCTTAGCGCGACGCGCGCCCCGCACCGAATTATTAACAGCCTCTCTCTCTCTCTTTCTCTCCTGAAACAGTAAAAAAAAAGAAAACAGTTGAGAGAAAAAAATGGGACGAGGGAAAAAAATATGCCGCGTCATGACTACGCTTAAGTTTTTGCGCGAAAGTTAAGTTGGAGTGTGGTTTTTGAATGATAAATCAGCTGGGGGGGTTTGGTGGGGCGGATTGGGAAGCGGGTAATTTTTTTTTTTTTTTTTAGGGTTTTGCGAGGTGGATAATAAAGAGGACGAAGGAAATATTATTGTTGACTAGTTAGTAGATCAATCAGAGATTTTTAAAATAGTCTTTGAAAATTATGAGTTTATTAAAAGTTAGCATGAGAAACGGTCAATATTGTATAAGTAGCACTGGCCATGGAATTTTGGGTGGGAATTAGAACAGATGGCAACTGGAAGAGGGACATTTTTCGGAAAAGTGTAAAAATTAATTATAAAAATATTTTTTATCATTTTCATTAGAACACGACAGTCATGACTATCCATTACCTTAAGAGGCTGTGATGCACCGGTGGGAATTTCTTCTAATGGCTTTTAAGGCAACTGGAACAGAGACATTTTTCGAAAAAGGTTAAACATTAATTTAAAAAAAATTCTTTATAATTAAAAAATTAAAAAAATATATTATAATTAAAAAATAAATAAAAAAAATTCTTTATAATTAAAAAATTAATAAAAAAATATTCTTTATAATTAAAAAATTAATAAAAAAATATTCTTTATAATTAAAAAATAAATAAAAAAATATTTTTTATAATTTTCATTAGAACACGACAGTCATGTCTTATCCATTACCTTAAGAGGCAGTGATGCACCGGTGGGAATTTCTTCTAATGGCTTTTAGTTTCAGATTGCCAAAAGCCTGGCCCAATTGTATCATCTTTCCGCGTATTCTCTTGAAATGCAAGCCCAATCTGTGGAGTTACTTGAAAACAAAAAAAACAGTTTCTAAAATTTTTAAAGAGGTGGGGAAAATGAAACTGCGTTTTAATAAATAAAAATAACCTTAGCCACCCTAAAAATATCTACCAATGAGCTCGCATAACATTTCACAATACTAAATAAATTTTTTTTTAAATCTCAGTCAATCACAAAAACTCAATTAAAAAATCCTCAGATCATTAATTCAATGCTACCCAACAATCCGTCCGTTCGTGACCCAATTGCGAGTCGCACGTGACAAAAAAAAAAAGACGTGCGGCAAAGGCAAAAAAGTCACGATTTAAAAAAAAACTCAACCAAAAATTGCAATCATAGCAAAAAGCACAAGAACAGCGTCTCGATCGAGGTCGCGAATCTTTCAATAAGTACAGAGCGAAGTGCAGCTCGACCGCCTCTACATACATTGAGACTGCACATAGTTCCGTCGGTTTGTTCGATGTGTGTCTTGGCGCTCGGCTTTGCCCTATAACGATTCCGCTTCTTTACACCAACTATAACTCACAGTCGGCGTACTCGAGACGCGAGTTCCAGCGGCGAAGGAGCGCAAGAGAGAGAGACGGAGAGAAAGAGAACTCGTGTTTGACTGCCGGCTCGCGTTCCGAGCGACGGCTCTCACAAAATGGCCGTCATCTTTCACCTCGTAATGGCGGGTGTTAAAGGTGTGTTGGTCGCGCGGGCTCGCGGCTGCGTTTGTGTTGGCCAGCCGTGTGTACGTCGACTATGGGGATTCGACACACTCGCTAAGTAGACCCTCTCCCTCTCCATTCCACCACTTGCCCAACAAACAGTTATACACACTTGTACAAAATATGTACAGGATGATTCAGAATGATTCTTAAATTTATTTGGTGGCTTCGACATTCGGTGGCCTCAAATTCCTTATTTTTTTACTCGCGACAGTCATTCAATTATATCATAACTTTTAATTTCGATGAATTGTGTATATGTATATATATATATATTTTTTTTAAATCTACCATGTGATTCGTCTCATTGGGTCTCCTGGAGCCACAAAATAAGTCCTATCTATTTTCGAGGGTAATCAAGAAAATATAATTTTTTCTTATAATTTATAAATTATTTTATATTTTATTTCAAATATAATGTTTTTCTTATCATTTATTAATTACATTTGATTTTATTTTGAATATAAGTTTTTTCTTATAATTTATAATATACTTTTATTTTATTTTAAATAGGATTTTTTCTTATAATTTGGTTTTATTTTGTTTTAAATATGATTTTTTCTTATAATTTACTTTTATTTTATTTTAAATATAATTTTTTCTTATTATTTATCATTTATTTTAATTTTTATTTGTATCATTATTAAAAAAAAATCTACATCTTTATTTTGTATCTTTTAAGAATAAATTATATTTAAAATAAAAAAAATTTGAATATAATTTTTTCTTATAACTTAAAATTTATAAATCCTAGCATACAAGAAATTTTGAAAAAAATACCGCGTAACTTTCCTCGTGTCAGAAACCGACTGACCAAAAGCCAGAAGGTCGAAAAATCATTCTGAATCGGCCTGTATATGCGTACATATATATTTTTACGCGCACAGAAACGGTTCGGTCCGTTGTATTGCAATGTATATGTTGCAGCAGGAACCGCGAGGGCACTAAGCAACGTTCGCTCGGGCAGAAACTCTCGCACGAGGGATTCGTTATACTCGTGAGAGCGGGAGAGGCGCAAGAAGAAGAAGAAGAGAGCATAGGGGCTATATGGCTATTTTACTTTTATGGCCCCGGCTAATGTGCCCTTTGTGCGCGCCGTGTGGCTACGGCTTTTCCGTCGCGGTTTCCAAGCTCCGTAAGCCCAACGCGCGCGCGCGCGCGTTTCACGCGGTGCACAACGCCGATGACTCCGACGCCCGTTTGGAAGCTGTGCCTTCGCTGTATGCGGCTACGGCCATTCCGGATATTCAATCAACGTGCGCGCTGCTCGCGACGCGCACCGAGAGTCCCGCCGATGCCGCGGGGCTCATTTTAAGTGCCGCGAGGTCGCCAAACCAAACGATGACCTCTCGATTTTTGTTTTTTTTGGCACTCGAGATTACAAATACTCGATATACAAAAAAAAAAAAAAAAAAAATTCGTTGACTTTTTTATGTGTTAAAAAGATTTCCTGTGATTTGGAAAAAAAGTTGTTTTCCGATTTTTTAAAAATTATTTCAGATTTCGAAATTCGTACATCCGACTTCCGGCCGAATTTTTTTATGACCTCCAAAAACCTCGTTTATTAAAACCTTGTTTTTTTTCATTGGTTCCTCGCAAATTTCTTGCGTGCACGAGAAATTTGCAACCAGTGACAAAATATGAGGCATTCTCCACCAACTCGGCCACTTTTTTCGACCCTCTCGGATCTGTTTCATAATTGGCCATACATTAGTACTACTTAAAGGTACCCTCTGTGAATTTTTTTTTGTCATATTTTTTAATTAACTTTTTCAGAAATGAGTTTTCCATTTTCAAGTCCGTGTATCATAGAAGATTAAAGTCCGACAAAAAAAATGTAGAGACGAAAAGCTACGTTTTTCCATGGACCATTTAATGCAAAATGTTATATTTTTTATGGCACCAAAAAATCCATTTTCACAATAACGAAAAAACGGAAAATATATATTTTTTTCAATGCGATACATTTATTTCGTTGTAGATATTACACGTTGAGCGTATAAAAAAATTGGCACCGTGGAACTCGGAAATCTTTTCGTCTCATAAATATATTTAAAATAGTGTCACATAACGCAAAAAAAATATTTAAAAAACCGGCAACCTTAAAATGTACCAATATTTTTCGTTTCCCATGGTGCATGGAGCGTGTAAAAAAATTGGCATCGTGGAACTCGGTAATCTTTTCATCTCAAAAATATATTTATTTTATTTATTTATTTTATTTTATGGGATACGGCCCGTATAATGAAAATAAAATAGAATAAAATAAAATAAAATAAAATAAAAATATTAAAAATTATGTGTCTCATAACGCAAAAAAAATGTTTAAAAGCGCAACGCAAAATGCACCAATATTTTTCGTTTCCCATGGTGAAGCTCGGCAGCCGCCCGGGAGTCGAAAGTCGGCGACTTCGCTCGGCGCCCGGGGCGGATTCTGCACGCTCGTTTTCGGCGATGTCGCGAGATCGATCGCCGCGCGCGGCCCACGATTTATTTTAAATACAAACGACCGATTCAGCAGCGATTCGTCGCGGTCATCGGAGGGGCCGCGGCATATGCGGCCCGCGCCGGAGCTGTGCGGAGAATCGGGGAGACAGATAGACTCTCTCGGTGGGGTTGCGCGTCGTACATGAGTTACGTGTCGGTGGGTAACACGAGGCCCGAGAGTCACGAGGCTGCCTGACGCGCGCGGTTCACGGACCACAATGTAATCCCCAAACGCGCTTGTAATTCGTGTATAATAGAGTGCGCCCCCCCCCCTCTTCCCCCTTGTACCCAGTTATATGTATACACCGTATACTATATATATATGTCCTTCGACACGGGGGGGAAGAAAAGCGCGCCACACGTACGTAACCCGCGTTATTCGTTGTCGTCGTCGCCACGGTTTGAAAAAGCGGAAGAGAGACCCGATTTTCACGATTCTACTACCCCTCTTTTGCCCCCCTCCCCCCCCCCCCCCCCCACAGTGCCCGACAGCCGTGACGACGAATTCGACACGAGCGGGCAAAACATCGCTTCGCCAAACTATTATACACCAGGGTTAAAAGAAACAGGTCGAGCCCCCGGGAGTCGCGACGACGAAATGCGAGCGCTGGATGGAAAACGATTTTCAACGTCTTACAGATGATTTTTTTTTTTTTTTTTTTTTTTTTTGGTGGATGGAGTTTGGCGGGTCATGTGAGACGCATGAGAGATTATTGGGTGGTTTGGTTGGTGAGGAAAGATTGTGGCGGATTGGAATTATTTTGGGTGCGAAAATAAAAAAAATAAAAATTAAGAATCAGAGAAAGATTTCGCAGGAAAAAAATTGGGGGGGGGGGGGGGTCCAAAAATTGGGGTACGCGATTTTTCAAAATATTGATGATTTAGATCGGAAGTCAGATCCACGAATTCTGCTGTCGGAAACGTAACGAAAAAAAAATGTTAGTTCTAAAAAAAATCTCAACTCATTGTCACCAATTTATTAGTACTCAAATTTTCAAATGCAAGAAATCAGAATTTCAATTATCAATTCTTCTTCGACCAGAACAAAACGACTGAAATCAGTAGTTATATTTTTTTAACCGAATTCGCTGAATTTTATAATAACGAAAAAAAAAAAAAAAATGTTTTCATCTGCGCCAATTAAAAATAATAAATCTACATTTTTCTCGCTCTGTACAACCTATTTTTTTTCAGCCTGTTCGTTACCAAATTTTCCCCACGTCTGCTGAAAAATCTTTTGCCGATTGCAAAAGCCGATTTTTTCTTTTTCAAACGTGTTCCTTAACAAATTTATCCCACATCTGATGAAAAATCTTTTGCCGATTGCAAAAGCCGATTTTTTTTTTTTTTTTTCAAGCGTGCTCGTTAACAAATTTGTCCCCACATCTGATGAAAAATCTTTCGCCGATTGCTGGACAGTTTCGATCCGACGATCCGGCGATCGACTGTCCAGCGTCCGGCGAAATCGAGTTGCCGTCACGTGCGGCGAGTCCGCGCGCATCGGCCGCGCACTCTATATATAAAACGATCGTTATTTTCATCGCGGCCGACTATTTTTCGCGATGAACGTATCCGTTTACCGCGAGTGATTCTCCGGCCGCAATTGTGCGGGATAATGTAAATCGGATAACGATCTCCGCAGGAGGATACGATAATGCCGGGTGGATGCACCACTGCTCGAGTAATAAAGGAGCGTGTATGAAATCAGATATAGGGAGGGCAACGCTATCTCGTTGCCTCGATTGGTCCGACGTTATTACCAAGTAGATACAGCCCGGGACTCCAAAAGGGGAAGAGAAAGAGAGAGAGAGAGAGAAAAAATACGCCTTACCGATACAATCGTATTAAATTGATAATCGCTGGCTAATTTTTTTCTATACGGCGCGCGGGGGTTTCAAGGATGCGAATTCGAACGATTTCGCACCGCAACGAGTATCATTATAACGAAGCCCAACGCGCGACTGGTGCGGAATATAAAATTGTATAGATTTTTTTCCACCTCCGCTTCTGACTCGTTTTGCGCCAGACACTTTAAATCAAATCGATTTGTTTTGTTGCAGACGGTGTGATTAATTGCGACATCAAGATCCCGGGACGGAGTAACGCAAATATATAATAAATACCGGTATTTATGCACCTCTTGAGTGGTGAGATTAATATGAGGCGTATTTTGATAACAGGCGAAGACGCGGCGCAAACGTGTCGATGATATGAGTTTCGTTTTTTGGAGAGCCAAACGCACTTGGGCAAACATCGATGGGTTATTTAGGAGATCGTTTGTCAAGTCTTTTGGAATTTTTCGAAAGGTGCAACGAAATCCTCGGTTTAAGGAGTAAACAGCGTTGCGAGTCGTACGGATTGTGGGTTGGGATTGCTGGGAGGTGAGTCGAGTGACCTAATTATTGATGGCTTTGGATTACACTTCGGTGGAGAAATAGTTCGGTATTATTCGACATTTTTCTAGTATAAAATACAGCACAAATATCAATCTTCGAAAAATTGGTCGGTGAAATATATCGCATTTTTTGTATAAAAATGTGGTGGTTCGCAAAAAAAAAAAAAAATTTGGTTTCGTAAAGTTTCTAGACCCTATCCGATGGGAAATTTCCTGCTGATTTTGAAAAGCACCGTTGTTTGCCCGAAAAATTGAAAATTCGACGAGAAAAATGCGAAAAACGATTTCGCACTTTTTTCGAAATTTCGTCAGTTCACTAAAATTGAGGTTACTTTTTTTTGGATCGATCGAACTTGGATTTTCTTCTTGCGTTCGAGAGAAAACTCTATAACGAAAAGAATGCTGCAAGGCGGAACACGATATCTTGATTTCTGGATTTTTCGCAGAATTTCAAAGTCAGACCCTCAAAAATCGCGACCCTTTTAAGAAATGTTGAGGGGCTGACTTTAAAATTCTGTAAAAAATTCAGAAATCAAGATATCGCGTTCCGTCTTGCGGCATTCTCTTCGTTATCAAGTTTTCTTTCGAACGAAAGTATAAAATCCAGATTCGATCGATCCAAAAAAAAGTAACCTCAATTTTAGTGAAGTGACGAAATTTCGAAAAAAGTGCGAAATCGTTTTTCGCATCTTTCTCGACAAATTTTCTATTTTTCGGGCAAACAACGATGCTTTTCGGAATCAGCGAAAAATTTTCCATCGGATACAGTTTTCAAACTTTACGAAACCGAACATTTTTTTTGTGCGAAAAACGCGAGGCGACTTTCGGCTTTAAAATCCTGTAAAAAGTTCCGAAATTAAGATGTCGTTACAGAATTTTCTCTCAAACGAAGGAACAAAATTTAGGTTCGATCGATCGATAAACATAAAATACTGCAAAGCCTTTTTTCACAGTCCCGCATTTTCTCATTAATTTTCTCTCCGTCGCGCTGCTAACCGATTTTTCATCCACCGGTCCACAAAATCACCACGAAAATCGTGAAAATATTCTCCAATCACGAGACACGAAACAAACGAAGCCCCGCAGCATTTTTACCCCCGAAGATGAAACGTTCCAGGCCGATCGACAGGCTCGCAGCTATCGCGCCGAGCGTCAGGAGCCTCGAATGAAGATCGCTAATATCCCACGCGAGGAGCAGAATTACCTGTTTATAACGAGGCCGAGGAGTGTGATTGCCGTTGAAATCAGGGTTGTTAGCCGGGCCGAGACGAGCGAGACGTCTCGCGGGGTGCAGGTCGCGCTTTTTGTATTACACGAGGCCTCTGATGCAGAGAAGACGAGTCCCGTATAACAAGCCTCATTATTTACGTTGATCATTATTTTGACGGCGCTGATCGGCCACCGTCCATCACTCTTCCCCCCCTCCCCCCCTCCCCCCGCCCGTCTCCGCGACGCTCTCGCTCGAGTCTCTCTTATCCGCGGCGCATTTCCAGCGCTCTTTTATTATCCGTGGCCAAAACTCTTGGTAAATGCCGCCGCTAACGCCGATATCATAAATCTACTGTGAAGAATGGCGCGCGCGGTTCTCGGTTATAACACTCTATGTATATAAGCGCGTCTGTATGCCACACTGTGCTGCACAACTTCTGTCTGTGTATGTAGGGATATGCGGGGCAAAATGGGACACATTAGCGAAAAATTAATTTTTTCGATGATGCCGAAATTGTATTTTATTATCGCTTTTTTTTCCCAAAAATTCGATTCCAGTCATCAATTTAAAAAATACAAATGTGGGGCAAAATGGGACAGATTACCGAAAAATTAATTTTTTTGATGATGCCCAAACTGTATTTTTTTCATCGCTTTTTACCCAAAAATTCGATTCCAATAATGAATTTTTTAAATAAAAATGCGGGGCAGAACGGAACACCCCAAATTCGGTAATTCGTGTTTTTTTTTGTCTGTGATACTCAGTATTATAAATAATGATTATATATATTTTTGTATTAAATAATTTTTATAAAGTTTCTTTTTTATTTTTTTAGTTCCCTTGGATTTGTCGAAAACCGAAGTTTAATTAAATAAAAGTTGGAATGTCGTGTTTTGCTCCGTTCTTGATTTTTAAATTTAAAAGCCAAATTGCTTGAAATGCTTGAAATGGTTTAAAAAAAACGTTATATTCCGATTAGATGCGTTGAAACGCGAAATGTGAAGTAATCGAAACTGAAAACAAAAACGCTGTGCCATTTTGCCCCACTGTCCCATTTTGCCCCGCCTGAAAAATACATGTGTGCGTTCTGGCGGAGGTAGAGCGAGTTATTAATTGGGCCTCGGTGCGGATTCACCGGAGTAGTCAGTTTTAATTACCCCCGACCTCTTCTCCCCCCCCCCCCCCCCCTCCCTTCCCAACCCCTCTTCATCCCAGTCTCCGCTGTCTCGCACTTCGGCTATGAATAAAATGGTGGAACAAAGGTATCCCTGAATATATCTATACACCGCCCGCTGCCTACCGGGACAAGGGCTGTCCGGCCTTTCGCTTAGCACGGACTTTTTTCCCCCGAGGACCAGCGCTTTTTCGTCCACCTCTTGTTATTTCGACCCCTCCCTATTCGCTCCTCACACTCCATTCCGACGGCGATGGGAGGTGGTTTTGTTGACTCCGTTACGCGAAAATGTATTTTAACGAGGATTTCTCGAAATTTGTTATTAATAACAAATTATATATATTAAAGTGCACGGATAAAAATTGACCAAATGAAAAATATATATTGTGGAATTTCCATTAAAAAAATGAAAAATACATTTTATGGAATTAACATTAAAAAATGAAAAATACATTTTATGGAATTAACATTAAAAAATGAAAAATACATTTTATGGAATTTCCATTAAAAAATTAAAAATACATTTTATGGAATTAACATTAAAAAATGAAAAATACATTTTATGGAATTAACATTAAAAATGAAAAATACATTTTATGGAATCTCCATAAAAAATGAAAAATACATTATATGGAATCTCCATAAAAAATGAAAAATACATTATATGGAATCTCCATAAAAAATGAAAAATACATTATATGGAGTTTCCATAAAATGTATTTTTCATTTGGTCAATCATTATCCGTGCACTTTAATATATATAATTTTCTTATCTCCGAAATTTCAATTTTTATCAGTAATAATTGAATTACATTTTATTGGAAACAATTTGCCTGAATTAAATTTTTATAAATGTGTTTTGGTGGCATTTTTTATATACGCGTCGCAGGGTCAGAAGTGAAGATAAATTGTTTTTTTTTCTTTCCTTCAGGTAGCCAAAAATACGCGAAATTCAATATGTATTTAGTAAAAAAAAAATTCTCGTGTGTGTAATTAAATGCGGAATTTTGTTTTGTACGGAGGTCCCAAATCCCGCGTGTATAGCGCGCGCGCGCTGATTGCCCGCGGGCAGAGCGGGAACTCTTCACCGCGATGAGCGATGGTTTACGACGCGAATTCGTGTCCCCCCGGTGCCGACGAAACTAATTTATAAAACCATTAACGTTGGCATGTGTGACTATATATGCCGTACGGGGGCCCAAAGCGGAGTGCGTGTTACGTGGCTCATGGCCCGCGAGACGAATACGACGAGAGTCCGTATGGGAGGGCTCGACAAAGAAACACCACGCCTTTGATGATATTCTCGCATTCGCATTCACGTTGTTAGTCTTTCGGGTGTTACTTTTATAACTGCTCTAAATAGGGTCCGAGCATTAAGGCCCCGAAAACGTCGTTTCTTAACAGCCAATTTTCGACAGCCGACCACACGCTCGATTGACCGAAAAAGTTCGGCAGTCTCATTTTTTTTTTTTTTTTCAAACCTTTTTGGAAACGAATATAATTACCGTATGGTTGGGACCATCGAACATCCAGTCGGTAAATCTTCACCCAAATCTTTTGACTCACGGAACGTAAACGTTTCTTCGTACATATAGTGAAATTGCCATCAATTAGCCTGGATTTCCATGATGTTAAAATTTGCATCGTTGGAACACAACGAAATTCAGAAAAACGAAAATTAATTCTAATTTCATTATTTGGGTTAATTAGAATTAATTTTTGTTTTTATGAGTTTTTCTGTGAATTTTTTTCTCCTTTGTGAATACACATTGCATTTTTTTGTCGCAGTCAATTGAGCCTCAAAAATTTACAAAAACAATAAAATGATTTATGCAGCGCTGATTCGAACAGCGCTGAGCGTTTCAACATGCTAATCTTAGTGTTTTAGATGTGTACTGATTTTTTTTAATTTGTCGCTGCTTGCAGTCACTGAAAGTTCTTTTTTGTATTCTTGTCGCTTCTTTTGCAAATTAATTGTATTCCTCCTAATCGGACTCACCGACTGAAAATTTATAAAAACGATAAAACAAAATATGCAGCGCAGATTGCAGCGTTTCAAAATGCTAATTTTAGTGTCTTAAAACTTTACTGATTTTTTTTTATTTCTCACTGCTCGCAATCACTAAAAGTCCCTCTTGTCGTGTTCTTGTCGCACGTTTATTGCTTCTTTTGCAAATGAGTTTTATTCCTCCGTCGAAGTGTTGGAAAATGAGTTGGACGCTAATCGGACACAGCGCGTCGTGTTGCGTCGCGGCTGTCGCTGCGGCGGCACCACGTGGGATATCCATATGCATAATATGTTCGATGCTAAGCGCACGAAAAAGTATGCAATTACCGAAGCGACGATAACATCGACAATACCGCGACTCTCCCCGACCCTCTTACTCCGCGCCCTCTCGTGTCTGCCACTATGTAATTAGCCGACTCCTACAATGCTAAGAACACCGCGCGTTGACAGCCTGTTGACGTTTGCGGGTTTGTGTATAATGCGCGCGGGGCATATGGGCCACGTCTTGCGGATCGTCGCGTACGCTCGGCCAACAGCTGAGTCAACTCCGCAAATGGTTTTCCCCGACTCTCGGAAGGACGGACGAAAAGTGGCGAATCATCGAACGGCCGGATAAATAATCAAACGAATGTATCAATTATCGCTTCGTTCGAAATCAGCGCGAAATTTCCCATGGAATAGGGTTTTTTAATTTTACGAAATGGAGGGGAAAAAAAATCGCAAAAAACGCAAGGGGCAGGTTTTTTTTTTTTTTTGTAAGATTGGAGACCCTATCCGATGGGATATTTCGTGCTGATTCCAAAAAGCACCGTTGTTTGGCCGAAAAATCGAAAATTCGACGAGAAAAACGCGAAAAACGAATTCGCATTTTTTTCGAAATTTCGTCACTTCACTGAAATTGAGGTTACTTTTTTTTGGATCGATCAAAGCTGGGTTTTCTTTTTGTGTTCGAGAGAAAACTCTATAACGAAGAGAATGCCGCAAAGCGGAACGCGATATCTTGATTTCTGAATTTTTTACAGAATTTTAAAGTCAGACCCCCAAAAATCGCAAGTTTTTAGAAGGGGTTTTTCGCGATTTTTGGGGTCTGACTTTAAAATTCTGTAAAAAATTCAGAAATCAAGATATCGTCTTCCGTCTTGCGGTATTCTCTTCGTTCTTGAGTTTTCTTTCGAACGAAAGACGAAAATCCTGATTCGATCGATCCAAAAAAAAGTAACCTCAATTTTAGTGAAGTGACGAAATTTCGAAAAAAGTGCGAAATCGTTTTTCGCGTTTTTCTCGTCGAATTTTCTATTTTTCGAGCAAACAACGGTGCTTTTCGGAATCAGCGGGAAATTTCCCATCGGATAGGATCTTCAAACTGTACGAAATCCAAACATTTTTTTTTCTGAAAAAACTCAAGGCAACTTTCGGCTTTAAAATTCGGTGAAAAATTCAGAAATCAAGATATCACGTTCCGCCTTGCGGCATTCTCTTCGTTATAGAATTTTCTCTCGAACAAACAATGAAAATCCAGGTTCGATCAATCCAAAAAAAGTAACCTCGATTTTTCTGAATTTTAGTATATCGTAAAAAATGAAAAAGCGCAAAATTAAATATTTCTCACCATATCAGCCGAATCGATCGCACAGCTCGCATCGTTCGCCGTTACGAAATTTCGACGAGTCGCAAAAAACCGAAAATACGCGGTCTCCGACTCCCGCCTCCCGATCGTCAAATTCCCTCGCCGGGCGGACGCAGGAAATCTTAAATTTTCTTTTTCAATTTGCCGCGGACCGACGTCCTTAATATTCCGCGAGGACCCCGAAGGGTCATTAAAATTCAAGCGCCTCCGGTACAGCTGCGCGAATTGAATATTCCCGAAGTGGAAACAAGCGGCCTAAAATTGTTTCACCCTTATCTAAATTACCCCCCCCCCCCCCCCTCCCTCTCCTCTCCTTCTCCTGAACCACCAGCCACTCCAATAAATAAATATATCACTCAGAAATTCAGTTAAAAAAAACGTATTTCTCCAACACGCCGCGGTCGTCACTTTCCTGGGGCACGAAATAAACATTCCCCCCCCCCCCCTCCGCCCTTCTACTGGTCCCTCTCACGCCGCATATTTCTGCGAGCGATATATCTGCTGGTAATAGGCCACGCGGAACAAAACAGCTCGCCCCGCGCATATACGAGGCGCAATTTATTCAATCGACGTAAAGTTATATCGCTCGGTGCGAAAGAAACGGCGAGAAGGCGAGAGGGAGGGAGAGCTGGATGTCGATAGTGTTGCTCCCAATCCATCCTCACCTGCTCGGTCAGGTTCTTCGCGGCATAAACGAGCTCGTGCATCGGACCAGTTAAGGACGAGTCAGCGGCGAGTCGGCGCATGCGCAATGCGCCACACATAACCTCAAACCACTCGCTCTCTTTCACTCCCTCCCGCTCTCTGTATATGAAGCTCTTTATATATCTCTGTCTCTGTTTCTGTATAGGAGGCATTCCACATGAATTTCGCCACGCAAAAAAAAAACAAATTCTTGAAATTTTTCTAAAAATCAGGTTCGGTGGTATTACATAAATAAATAAAAATTAGCCGTTATATGCCAATTTTTTTATTTCGTTTAATCCGTAATGTCTCGAAAGTGATAAATTTTATCGAGATAATTAGAAAACGAAAACATGCGTTTTTTCATGGCCAAAGAGGATAAAAATTATTCAGAATTAAATGTGTAGTAATTTCAGGCCACAATATATTTTTTTATAAACGGGAGGACTTGAAATTTATTTTTTTTATTGTTTTTTATAAATAGTAGGACTTGAGATTTATTTTTTTAAATCTAATTTTTATAAGCAGTAGGACTTGAGATTTGTTTTTAAAAAATTAATGTTTGTAAACAGTAGGACTTATGATTTATTTTTAAAACATTAATTTTTATAAACAGTAGGACTTATGATTTATTTTAAAAAAAATGTTATAAACAGTAGAACTTGAGATTTATTTTTTTTTATTAATTTTTATAAACAGGACTTCAGAATTATTTTTAAAAAATTAAAAAATATCACTTCAATATCAGGTCGCTGATTACCGGCTCAAATATTTTGTAAAAATCAAACATACAGAAGCCCAATAAAAAATCTTGACGAAATTCCCATACGGAATGCCTCGTGCATAAACAACCTACACTCACGAAACCCGCGTACGTATCCCCCAGCCTTAAACGTCTATCGTCGTTGCACGTGTCCACCGACAACGTGTATACGAATCCATACATAAAGATAGAAGCGAGGACACCCCAACCCACCTACCTCGCGCGAGAGATCGAACGAGACGTTTACGGTATATTAGCTTCTCTCGATATATACAGCGCTGTTCTAACAAGGCCGAGAGGGGAGATCCGGAGCGAGCGAGAAAGAAAGAGAAAGAGAAAGAAAGATAGAGAGAGAGGCTGGCAGATGAATTCTGAGCAATTTCTCGCTGGTCGGGACGCTCTTTGATGCTTTGAACTCTCACCGCTCTGACCGATCCTCGCGGTAATCATGCGCGCTCGCCACGCCCCAAAAACACCTTCGTATCTCCCTTGCATCCCCCCCCTCTCCCCCCCTCCTCCCGCCCGCCCACCAGCGGCCGAACGTTGCCCCACCGCTCGGCCGGTCTATACGCTACGCGCAGCGCGCTCTACAGGCTTCCCCCTCTCCCCCCTTCCCCTTTCCCCTTCCTCCTCCTCCTCCTCGGCGTCCCAGCGGCCGTAATCTCCCTCGGCTGATCGCCGATCCTAAGCTCGATCGCCTGCCCGATTCTCTATCGAATAGTATTGCCCGTCGATTCGATCGCGATTCTCCACGCAGAGCGCATAGCGCACGCGCTTTTGATCTGCCTCGTCTCGTTTCCCCGTCTCGCCTCTCTCTCTCTCTCTCTCTCCGCATATGCGCGCTGCGCGCGCATCGCCACGGGGCGTGACGATAGAGCATCGCGCCGTATTCCACGAATTCGACGCATTTTCCATAGGAATATATTCCTCGCGCACACGGCGCTCCGGGGTAGGTGTGGAACGGACGCGCGCGCGCGGAGCGATGCGGTGTTACTACTTTGTTGCCGCGCGCTGCTGCTGCTCTCTATTCGCGAGGTCCGCGAGACAGTTAGATGAACAGTGGGCGATACGGAATCCGTCCGTGTTTCGATGCGGAAATAATACGGCCGATTGATTCGCGGTGGAACCACGCGGATTCGATACGAGGGAACAGAGTAACCACATTTGCTACAAGCTTCGCAATAAATAATAAAATCACAAGAGTAGTATTAAAAAAATAAAATAATAAAAATATTAACAATAATAAAAGTAATAATAAGAAAATAACAAAAATATTGTTAATAATAATAATAACAATAACAAACGGTTATATTAATATAATAATAATAATAATAATTTTGATATAATAATAATAATAATAATAATAATAATAATAATAATTTTGATAATTTTGATATAATAATAATAATAATAATTTTGATAATTTTGATATAATAATAATAATAATAATTTTGACGTTGATGATAAATGTGTTTTAAAAATAAAATATAAGCGATTATCTTGTCGATGAAAAGGATAAATAAATGGATCGCATTGTACAAATGACTGCGACCAAACTATATCGTATGAGTTTTGAAATATGTTGATTTTTATAACCCGTATATATACGAGCTTCTAGTTAGGCGACCTGTGCGACCCTTTGCTGCCCCCGCGAATTTCTATTGCCGCAGCGCGATGCAGGTCGGCGACACGATAAAGGGTTAAATGGCCATCGAGAAGTTACAACGAACCCCCTTCTGGCGGCACGAAGGGTTGTCGCTCGGGTCCGGCCGCGTCCGTTTATACTCCCCCCCCCCCCCCCCCCCCCTCCTCGTGCTTCCGCACCGCCGTGCAACTTTCGCGCAACCCTCTTTCACGATGGTCGCCGATATATCGTAACCGATGGCCATTACGACACAAACCACCGGCCACCGCAGTAACTTCTCGGTGCACGGGGGAAACGATGCCATTGAGGGATTCTGAATCAATAGCCCCAGTGCGTCAAGTGCCCTTTTTTTTCGACACCGACAGACGGGCTTTATCGTTTGACGTAATATTCAAAAGAAAAAAAAACTGGCTGTTTGTGATTTATACAAACAAGACTTTTTTGCGTTATTATTCAGAAGCAAAAAAAATGCCATTTATGATTTGTACAAACAAGACTTTTTTTACGTAATTATTCAGAAGCAAAAAAATTCTATTTATGATTTGTACAAACAAGACTTTTTTTTACGTAATTATACAAAAGCAAAAAAAATTGCCACTTGTGATTTGTACAAACAAGATTTTTTTTACGTAATTATTCAAAAGCAAAAAAATTGCCACTTGTTGATTTGTACAAACAAAACTTTTTTGTGATTTGTACAAGCAAGATTTTTTTTATGCTATCCAAAATAACTCTTATTTATCGATGACAAAATAACGATTTTTTGCTCATCAATAATTGCAATTGTGCAAAGCAAAAAGGAATTCCAGCGTATTATTAAAATTTTGCCAACCTCTTCCTACGACGTTCAATGTCCGAAGAACCCCCGATTCCGTCCATACACGATATATTGTTCTCCCATAAGCGTGCGCGAAAGAAGCCCAAAGTATCCTCCTGTCACGTCACGCATCAAAACATTGTGTGGATAATAAAAAAAAAAAAAAAAAAAGCGCCACGTCTTCCTCACAATAATGTCTTGTCTTGTCTCGCAAGAAGCTGAAAATCGCGCGACCGGCCTGTAATATTATCCCAAACCGATGCCTCGCATCCATCACTCAATATCGTCAGCATTAAGCAGGGCATCACAACCTTCACAGCCTTCCTCGATCCCCCAATGAGAAATCACGGTACGACTTTTCTCGCCGATGACGCTACGTCCTCCCTGAACGTAATCAAGCTGCCGTACAATGCAAAAAACAAAACCCCCCCCAAAAAAAAAAAAGAATCGCGAAAAAAAATGAGGAATGACGTGTTTCGTCTCGTACGTTCGTGGCCAGAGGCGCGGAGCGGCAGCGCGTAGCTGGCTACCTCTTGCCAAAGAGTCTCGAAATCTGCGGTATTCATCTCTCTCTCCGGCGGGTATTTTGCACGCGGTGTGCGGAGACACCAAACCACCCCGTGCACACACAGAGAGGAACGTCTCGGGGCAGAGGCAGAAGAAAGCAGCACCAGAAGAAGAAGAAGAAGAAGAAGAAGAAGACGAAGAACTGGCCTTCTCGCTCGTTCGCTCGGTGAAAGAGAGAAAACGTGCCGAAGAAGAAGAAGAAGACGAAGACGAAGAAACTGGACGTCTCGCTCGTTCGCCCGGTGAAAGAGAGAAAACGTGACGAAGAAGAAGAAGAAGAAGAAGACGAAGGAAGTAGACGTCTCGCTCGTTCGCCCGGTGACAGAGAGAAAACGTGACGAAGAAGAAGAAGAAGAAGACGAAGAACTTCACGTCTCGCTCGTTCGCCCGGTGAAAGAGAGAAAATGTGACGAAGAAGAAGAAGAAGAAGAAGAGGAAGAAGAAGAACTGGACCGTCTCGCTCGTTCGCTCGGTGAAAGAGAGAAAACGTGACGAAGAAGAAGAAGACGAAGAACTGGACGTCTCGCTCGTTCGCTCGGTGAAAGAGAGAGAACGTGACGAAGAAGAAGAAGAAGAAGAAGACGAAGAACTGGACGTCTCGCTCGTTCGCCCGGTGAAAGAGAGAAAACGTGGTACTGAAGAAGAAGAAGAAGAAGAAGAAGAAGAAGAAGAAGAAGAAGAAGAAGAAGAAGAAGAAGAAGAAGAAGAAGAAGAAGAAGAAGAAGAAGAAGAAGAAGACGAAGACGAAGAACTGGACGTCTCGCTCGTTCGCTCGGTGAAAGAGAGAAAACGTGGCAAAGAAGAAGAAGAAGAAGAAGACGAAGACGAAGAAACTGGACATCTCGCTCGTTCGCTCGGTGAAAGATAGAAAACGTGACGAAGAAGAAGAAGAAGACGAAGAACTGGACGTCTCGCTCGTTCGCTCAGTGAAAGAGAGAAAACGTGCCGAAGAAGAAGAAGAAGAAGACGAAGGAACTGGACGTCTCGCTCGTTCGCCCGGTGAAAGAGAGAAAACGTGGCGAAGAAGCCGTGAAGAGAGGAGCAGCGTCTATGGTGTTACCGGGCCGCATGCGCGCCGCAGCTAGACGGGGGATGGGGGGGGGGGGCAGCTCTCTCTCCCGGCCGGCCGAGGTGTTGCCGGCGGTGGTATTAATTGGCGGGGAGCCCGGCCGCCTGTGATTAGCCTCCGCAGCCGCCGCCACCACCTCTGATCCTCTCGCCGGACCCGATCGTATATCTGCGCGGGCTGTGCTCTCCTCTTCTCTCCCTCTACACACGTATTATCCACGGACACTCTCTAGAGTCGCGGTAACTATGTGTGGACTTGGAGAGCCGAAGCGCGGACCCGGTGAGAGAGACGATATACACGTTGCAGTGGAGCGAGCGCTGCTGCTGTTGTTGTTGCTGTGTGTGCGGTGGCTTCTTTCCTTGTGTGTACAAGCGGTTCGCACACACGGCGGAGAGACGCGGCAAGCTTTTCGTGCGCGCTCGCGTGCGAAACTTCTTCTCCGGTTAGTTCGAAGGGGCTGCGCCAAGCCTGTCCACCTATACCGCATTCGTCATAATATCCGGCGGACGATGTACGCGCGGACGATGTGTCAACTGGTGATGTTGTCGACTTGTTTATCGTACTGCGGGATCGCGGAATACGCGATTTTTTTTTGGGTTTGATTTTTAACTGCCAGGCTTTTTTTATTTTTAATAAAATCGACCTCAGATTTTTTTTCTTCAAAATATCGACTTTTAACCAATACCATTGTTCTCAAGTCGTATATTCTACCCCTGAAAACACTGGTTACTAAACCTTTTTAATCGATTTTGAAAAAAAATATTTTCGGCGACGTTTTTTTTTGTCAGAAATCATAGATACGGCTCCGGGCCAAAAATCGCTAAAATCGACGTTAGAAATTTTTCTTTTCAAAATCTCGACTTTTAATCTATACCATCGTTCTCAAGTCGTATATTCTACCCCTGAAAACACTGGTTACTAAACCTTTTTAATCGATTTTGAAAAAATATATTTTTGGCGACGTTTTTTTTTTGTCAGAAATCATAGATCCGTCTCCGGACCGAAAAACGCCAAAATCGACCTCAATTTATTTTCTTTTCAAAATATCGACTTTTAACCTATACCATTGTTCTCAAGTCGCATATTCTACCCCCGAAAACACTGGTTACCAATACTTTTTACTCGATTTTGAAAAAAATATTTTTTGGCAACGTTCTTTTTGTCAGAAATCGTAAATCCATCTCCGGACCGAAAAACGCCAAAATCGACCTCAATTTTTTTTCTTTTCAAAATATCGACTTTTAACCTATACCACCGTTCCCAAGTCGTATATTCTACCCCTGAAAACACTGGTTACTAAACCTTTTTAATCGATTTTGAAAAAAAAAAAAAAAAAAAAATGTTGTCGACGAATTTTTTGCCAGAAATGATAGATCCGTCTCCGGACCCAAAAACTCCAAAATCGACCTCAATTTTTTTTCTTTTCAAAATATCGACTTCTAACCTACACCATTGTCCTCACGTCTCGTATTTTTCGTCAGCCGCTGACTTCACGCCGAGCGCTGGAGAAAAGGCCGCCGGTTACGTAAAACACGAGCGCCCTCTGGTGGGTCCGCGCGGAGTCCCTCGGGTCGCGCGCATTCGCACACGTTAAGTCTATGCAAACTACAGATACGAATTCCGCTCTCCTTCTCTCTTTCTCTCACTCGCGATAACGACCAACACGATGTAGCCGCGTCGCGCCTTCCATAATTCCGCTGGCGCTGCGTCGTCGCGGCAATATCGGTGCGTGAGAGATTCGTAAGGCAAGCGATAGACGAGTCGAAGAGATGATGCAGGGTGTCGCCGGCGCCGGGCCGCAACGTCGCAGCACGGAACCCTCGATGCGCGCGCGCTGACGTGCACTTTTCCGCCAATAACACAGTACGCACACGCGTATTACGCGTGTGCACTCGGAACGGCGGGAATCGTCGCGGGACTGGCCAGTTACGCTCAGCTTGCCCCGGGGCTTTTCGCTATTGGCTCTCTCGCGCGCCGCTGTATATCTCCCATTGCTCGTCGAGCGTGCACGCGGTTTATCGTCGTCGAGTCGAGCGTTCGCAGTCCGCCCGAGCGCGTCTATTACACGCCGCGGAGGCGCACATAACCTCCGCGCGTCGCGATGCGTAGAGGTTAGGTACGAGACTTCGCGGGGGTCTCTTTGCGACGCTCCGGCGAACCCGTCGTATCCTCGTTCGTCGACCGTCTCGTGGGTGTCGCGAAAAGATAGAATTTTCTGCGAAAAACTTTTATATCACTAGCCCTTCGTGGTCACTCTGGGTCGATTCGACCCGATATCGACCTTTCGGCGCGAAAACGAAATAGTTCCCACAGGGAAAGGGATTTTGTACGGAATAAATACCTTTTTTGTGGCGGGCACTAGGATAATATTTTTTTATCAAAAGTACTATATTTGCAGGGTATCAGGTTAAAATTTGAGTTAAATCGATCTTTTATTTGCGGAGTTATGATTTTTTCAGTGAAAAAAGCGTTTTTTTCGATCATCCACATATATTCATTTTTTAAAATATGTTGCAATTTAATATTGGGGAATTTCTTTTTTTGTAATTCATCTACAAAGTTGAAAGTATATTCTGTAATTTTTTTTATGTTTTTCAAGTCGGTAATTTGGTCGTTTTTCTTGTGGCCAATACAGCCATTCAAAACGCGCGCTTGACTGCAGCAGCCATGACAGTCCGAATCGATTTATATCGAAGCCTCTGCCGACCAATAGGAACGCTCGAAAGGCGTCTTCAGTAATTCGACTTTCGATTTCCCATGTCTTTTTTAAAAGAGGAAACCTCCGCGCATACACGTTAAATGATGGGGAAATTTCGCCGGCGGATTTATTTAGGGAGTCGTCGTCGGCGGCGGCGGCGTTCGTGTCGAATGGGGATAAAGTAATTTGGCCGCGCGCAAAGCGTCCGTACACGCGGCTCTCGTGTGAATATAAATTCATTTAGTGTTGGTAGATTTACTTTATAAAGTCGAAGCGGTGTTCTCGTGAACGCTGCAATCGCCGCGACGACGTGAAGCCCTCGTGCATGCGAACTATTTACAGCTTTCGCTCGGTCATACCTTATGTATAGTGTACACTAGCTGTAATGGACGAAATGTATATATGTTTTTCTGTGTATGTGTTATGTGTATGTAGGAATATGTATATCGTGTGTATACGAGTTTTGCGCCTCGGTGCCTCGAGAGCTTTGTACCCCATTGCACCTGTTACCCTGCCCGACGCTGCTGGTGCCGCTGCAGGTCTCGCGGTATATATACGATCGATACAACCGGGTTAAGCGTGAATTATCAGATCTTTACCAGAGAGACTAACGACCACCGCGAGAGACCACAGAGGCCAGCCGGATTAACGCGGGGAGACGCCTAGTGTGTGTCTTTGGAACCAGAGTTCATTGGCAGCCGTCCTCGTATTGTTATTAATCGTCATTCGACGTTTCAATTTAACGATAAGAAACCCCCTTCCGAGTAATGATACTCGGCGTGCGCGTTCAATTGATACGAGGGACGGGAAAATTGCACGCTTAAAAAGCACGCAGCTGCTGCGGGCCAGAAGCGCGGAGATCAATTGACGTCGCGTAATCGAGGAATAATTGGTCGCGTGCGCGCTATCATAACCTCCAATGCGCTCCTATCGCGTTTCGGCTCGGCTAAGATTTCGACTGTCGGGGGGCAACATGAACCACGCGCAATTGGCATTCAATTTGGCACGGCGAACGGTGACTAACGACGAAAATTGCGGCTTTTTTTTGCCACACCTGTTCGCCCGAGGGGCGCTTTTTTGTTTCAACGATGCTGAGATAACAATAATTTCATCATCGAAATGTCTATAATTATCGTTCTACAGGTGCAAACGTTAAGTGTTTGAGAGTTAAACGTCACGGTAACCGGGTCGTTTACCTTGCGGAATCGTCACTGGGAATCGCACATCGAATTTATTCGATCAATGAAGTCCCTGACAACATCAAAGGGTCCATTTGTGAACATTTAGTACACTAAAGTCCACTAACTGGGTTTCCATTTTTAGGCTTATGATGTCCAAAAAAGCATTCCTTGTTGGGTCCTAATCTTAGTATTGCGTCTGCAAAAGTTAGACTGCCCATTCAAAAGCGTACTTTTTGATTCCTACATAAGACCTTGATGTCCATCCAGTGTTATCAGGGAGTCGAGGAAAAAAATTAAATTCGCCTAATCCCTAAATTGTGTCTATCAAAAGTTTCTTTTTTTTTCAACCAAACAGTATTCCACACTGTTTCGTTTTAGATGAAACTTGAAAATCCGAAAAACGATTTAAAAAAAAACAAATATTTGTATGTTCGACATATGGTGTTCGAAAAGGTATCATAGGTAGCTTCGATAAAAAAAGAGCTCGTGAAAAAAGGCGTAATCATAGAATTGACGCGGCAGGAGACGAGTCTGAGATGAAATTCCATTCGAGCTACAAAGTCGTTCGGCATTCCAACGTAGTTGGCTGCTTCGTCGGCTCGGGTGCTACTGTTACCTGCGAGTTCGTGACGTGCACGTGCACGGAGGAGGCTCTCTCGCTGTGTACCGGGACAAACGTGTGCGGTGTAGTTTCACTCGACGGTTAGTAATATTTGGGGAATATCGCGTTCGCCGGGCGCGTCCCGGTCTTTCGGATCGGATAGTAATACAGCTGGGCATCGCGAGGCAGTTACATGCCAGGCGAGATAATTACAGAGCGCTCTCGGGCCGCCAAGTCAAACAACCTAAACATCAGTCTGTTCGCCCATAGGCGCCCGATTTCGTGGACAGAGTTTCGACGCCCGGGCGTGTATATATATCCACCCGTGATATTACGTTCACGCGATCAACCTCGAGGAAGAGGGACGCGCGGCCGAAAGTCGAGGAAGCCGGGCCTCTCTCCGACACAGCAGCTACGCCGCCGCCGCCGCCGCGATGAATTAGGATGAGCCCGAACTTTACCGCAACTGCATTTTTACCCTCGCGACGTTTAAAAACTTGTTTTCTTCCTTTTCGCTTTCGTTTATTTTTCTTCTCGCCCGCCGCGAGACCTCACGAATATTGGCTGGGCCGAGCAATTTTTTAAATCAATACCGACAACTTCGGATTTTTGCTGGGAGAGCGAAGCGAGGCTGCTCCGTCGGTAAGGAAAACTGGGTTCCTAACCTCTCGTGCGGTTTCGTCGAACGAAAGCCGAGAATGTCGCCCACCGGATGATTTAAGGGAAAGCTGGAGTAGATTTAGTTACCGACATTTCTCGTGTAAAAAGTGCTATTTCGTAGAACACACTATACGTAGATTTAGTTGATGAAATCGACATTTTGCGGGTACTAGAATGTAGAGAAAAGTTCAAAGAATGGATGTTTGAATTCCTGAAACAATTATATCTTACAGCAAAGGCACTGTTGACATTTCGAGCGGCCATATTGGTTTGGAGGTTAAAAAATATGTATACGGTTTTTTTACATTTTCTCTTAGTTTTTGACCGAAATTCGCACTGACAAACATTCACATAACATTTCATTCAAATTTCAACTACGTACGTAGCGTTTTAACGACGTATAGTGAGTTCTACGAAATAGCACTTTTTACACGAGAAATGTCGGTAACTAAATCTAATCCAGCTTCCCCTTAACAGTACACCGTAACTTTTGTGGAGCTGTTAAATCCTGACCAAGAGACATTTGGGACAGTTGAAGGCATTCTATAAGGATGCTGGATGTTCCTGTTTTACCGACCGAAACAGGTGATTTCGTGGTTCGATTGGATTCGTCAATACGCCACGCGCGAGGCGATGCAATATTCAATGCAATCAAACATTGACAAAGAAATCGCTGACAACGTAGCTTTTGCCTGGGAGCTGTGCAGGCAGTTCGTCAATTCGCCTGACTACAGCGCAAGAAACAAGGCCCCATTAAACTCTCATTTAATCATTCCGCAAGTACGGCTCGTTGCCGTGGCTAGTAATCGATACTATGCCTAGGCATTACTCGTAATCGCGCGCGCGTTACATTGCGGAATCGATATGAGAACAGTCTGCTATAGCCATAACGAGGGCTCCTGGCCAAGTGGAAAGTCCAATATACCTACGTCCACCTGTGCGCCACGCCGCAAACTCCGACGGCCGACGGCCTGTTCGACAAAAGTGACCGCGGCCGAAGGATGCGAGTGTGACGTGCCGGGGGATAATAAGATGTGGCACAAAGGAGAAAAAAAAAAGAAAGAAGATGGTAAACATATACTAAACACGCGGCGCGTCGCGGGTATTCCGGAGCGTTGGCCACGCTATAGCGCTGTTTATAACGCGTGATAACAAGTCTACATCAAACGGCACCGCGCTATACAGCGAGCGGGAGAAATTAACTCTTACTCTCCGACGCGTGAGGCTCTTCTTGTATTAAAGCTTCATAGACCAACGAATCGGCCGCTCGGACGGCACGAAAGCGTAACCTGGCAACACGTAACCCTCGCACCTGAGTCGGCGATTAACAACGTTTTAATATCAAAAATGGTATTAAAACCCCGAGCGGTTGTTCGCCATTGTCTTTGGAAATGGTAACCGGACTGTGTAGTGAGAAAAAAAAATCGTTTTTTTTCTCATTTAAATCTTTTCATTACACACCCAACAACCGCTCGGCAATTATCTTCATTATCGATCGGCTTGATAATTACGCACCGAAAGATTTCCAGATAAAGCTGAATTCTCGCTACAATGTTGCCGCCAATCGGACATCTTTGCCTGATGATCGTTCCATCTCGGCCCCTTAACGAGCATCAAATATAATCTTATAGATTACGCTCGGCGATTTTTGCAATCAAGATTTTACCCGCGCACGGGAATGAACGAAATCTTTATTGAGGAGCTGTGAATCAAGCCGATGAATATTGCGTCGGTATAATTTGATGGTTTCCGACGGTCTCGGCCAGGAAACATCTTCATAATCGATGGTAATTAGCGAGTCGGGATACGGGCGTGTAAAATTGAATATTTACTACAATGTTGCCGGCGCTCCCGTCGCCGCCAGTCGCCGTTAAGGACATTGTCAGGGTTCGCTAATCCGCCAGTGCGGACGAATATTTTCCGTGCGCTTTGCTCGTCGGTTCGTACACGCCGGCGTATCTCTCAACAGCATAATTCGCATTATCCTCGGCGAGGAGGGGGATTTTCTCCCGCGTCATACTTCATAAGCATAACGTATGAGATCGTTTGTGTGAACTAGATACTATCTGTTGCGTGGTAACACCGTGTACATGTTATAATGTGTACACACACTATATGTGGACAGAATATATCTCACAAATCATAAATATGTTACTTAGGCGCGTATACCCGCATACTATAAACAAGCTGCTCTTGTACGAACAGGGCCGAGATGGTTTTACAATTATTGATGACGAGCGAGATCCATTAAGCACCGCGACAATGCAAATAAGCCGGGGGATAAATTAATTCGACGCTTACAAATGTCGTATTACGGATCGCTCAATGAAATCCGCAGATTTTCACACAAGACAAACGGCTTTGTCGTTAAATATTGTTCCAAAAGGGGCATCGATGAGAAATGATCGACCACTGAAAATCATTGAATCATTGGATCATTGAAAAACAAATCAACGCGTTGACGTCGGAAGATAAACAAGTGTAAACTCGCCAAAGGCCACGCGTAGATTGCACAACACCGACCGAACCCCTCCCAACGAAACCGTAAAGGAAAGTCAGGCGCTACCGCGATGATGAAAAAAAAAAAAAAAAAAAAAAATGCGTCGCCGGTAGAAAAACAACGAAAACCGACAACTGAATATAAATCAATTAAAAGCCCGTAAAAGCCGCATTACGTATTGCCCAACGACACCCGCCGGTTTTCCACAAAAGCCCCAAAGTCCCTTCAACATTGTCCGAGGTGGCACGGTCGATCTCCTTCGAATTGGTCGGCTCGCTTTTGTGCTCTCACCGCGGCTAAGCCGCCCAGGTATCCGTGTCTGGCACAGGCGTTAGGTGTTGCCGGGCACACACAAACACCCCGAACAATCTGTTTGTTCTGTGGGCGGGGGTCGCCCTGGCTAATGACACGTTACACCTGTGCCATCTCCACGGGGTATCCCGTGGGCCCTTCGCGCTTCCCCCCCTCGAGACTTTCGCCTCGCTCTCTTCTCGGTATAATTTTTCTACCTCGGAACAAGCTCGGCGCGCGAGGGTGTGCGGCGGCGGCGACCGAGAGGCGAGAAAAAGTGAGTGCCGACGTTTTCGCGGGTCACGCGCAACATCTGTGAGAGCCTTTTTCACGAGTGGTTGGTGGTACCAACACTTGACGGCTATGCGGCGCGACGTTACGACCACCGAAAACAGGCGCAACACATCGCTCTACACGGTATTCAATATTCATACGCGCGTTATACATATGTATTACCGAGCGGGGGGGAAGTCTCGGGCCAAGACGGTAAACCTCTTTCGACGAGTCAACCGGTCCCCGTGGCGCAGGACATATGCGGCGCGTCGCGCGCGGCTGTCCGTGTATTCCAGGGCTGAAACGCCCTGGCATCGCAATGTTCCATTATACTAATATAGAGTTTCGTTTTAACGACTCCGCCACGGTTCTCCTTGGCGAGTCATAATACCGCACGTCACGCTTGTATCCAACGTCGAGCGTGTACCTATATCCACACATGCCCGGGCGATGTTGTTGAAATAGCTGTGGCATTAGACGTCGAGCGAGCGAGCGAGCGCACCGCCGTCGTTTGCCAGCCTGTATACGACGGACATGCCCGACGCGCGTCTCGGTACATAGCACACGTGTAGCTCATACGTTATGTATATACCAGCAACACTGTTGGATATGGATACAGCCCGTTGGGACGGTAAACCCGGAAGCGGAAAAAGCGCAATCAATTATGTCCGTGAAGTCGCTGGAGCGAACCGGCTTATAAGATTCTGGACCTCTTCGCTCCAGGATGACGAGAGCGACGCGCGTCTCCGCGGGGAGACGCGCGCGCGCGATATATCCCCGAGGTTCGCCCATTCGCGATGCCGCTTGGGCTCCTCTCACGCGCGTGTGTGTCCTGCTGATTCATCCATCGCGTCGAGTCCCCGGGATCCGAGGAGTCGGAAATCTCGCGTGTAACGAGTCTCGGAGCCGGCGAGCAGCCCGCGTGTTATGCCGGGGCGCGGTGTGTGTACGACGGCCTGTACGAACACACACGTAACCGCCCGGAGGTTCTTATGGTTGGCGATGCGCGGCGTTTTAAATGCTCTTTCGTTTTACCCGCGCTGACGTTCGCGCGCGCGCGGGCTACTCTAATCTCTCGGTGGCTACTATCGCACGGATCGTTTCAACATTGTACGATTGTATCTCGCGAGCGGTGCTGCGGCTGCGTAACTCGGGTGGCGTAGCCAAGACGGGTATTAGGCGAGTGAGAACAGCATGACGGATCGTTCGTGTGGTGCGCCGACGGTGGTGGTGCTGCTGCTGCGGCGCATACCGCACGGCGGACGGTGGTTTTCAGGTCTCGGTGATGATGCGTTCGTTGCGTCGGTCGTGCCACCTTCGGGGATGACAATGGGGGATGTGATGAGGGACGGCTCGATGCACCTGCGAATAAACAACGGCTTTTCACGATTAATCTGAGACTCTGACTGGGTCAACGTTAGTTTTTATACTTACCAATTAGTAGAATCATAAAAGTGCGAATTATCTTCTTCGCTGTAGGCAAGAGGGTTTGATTCCCAAACATTTGGAGTTTTTCACAAGTAACCAACCTAATATAATTAATAAGAGAAACCAAGACAAGTTAAAAACGTCAAAACCAAATTTCAACAATTATACTTACCAGCAAAAAATCCATGGTTTCCAAAACACTTTAAGTAAAAAAATCTCTGGAACCTTTTAGATCAACCGGTTTAGTTTGCCTCCAGCACGAAAATCAAGCGTGCTGGAAGTAAAACAGACCAGGAAGTTGATCCCACTGTTCGAGGGGAAAGTCCACAAAATGGCCTTTCAAAACGACTCGTTAAATTCGCGCGGAGCCAGAGCCATATCTGCGGCTGCGCAGCGTTTTCCAAAGTAAAACACGAAACACGCAACACACGAGAAATCATGTGTGACAGACACCCAGAGACCAGCGGCTCTCGTGTCACCCTCGAACCAACCATCGCCGCATCCCGAGAAGCTTTTCCCATCCGCACTAAACGACTCGTCAATTAAATCCGCCTCGTTGCACAGCGACCCCTGACGGCCGCTCGTGTAAACCGGTGTCTGCCCCGACGTTAAAGTCCCGTTCGGTATCTCGGGAAATCAGCGGCACGTTGTTTCAGTGGGTCTAGAGTAGGTAGTTAGTGCCCATCTCGCGGAATCGGCCGTCTCGGGCTCGCTCGATGTCAGCAGCTTATCCGTGCAGGCATGTGGCGTTTCATATACAACACACTCACGCTCGCAGAGCCGCATGGAAATGCATAAGCCCGACACGTAGGCATAAACACGAGCATGATCGGCCACAGCGCCGCTTTCCCGGACTGCGCACGGCTCTCGCGGAGATACACAGAGCGCGCTCGGGTCTCTCGCGATGCTTTCGCACTTACCAACGCTCAGGATAGAAGAGGGGAAAGGGGGGAGATGAGGGAAGGGAAGGGAGGAGAGGAAGGAGGAGGCTCTTAACGACCGCCCTATATACGTCCGTACCGTGGCGCTCACGAGGAGAGGAGAGTTCGATGGAAGGACGGCAGAAGAGAGGAGAACGCGTTGCCGCTGCCGCTGCTGCTGCCCACGAGCGAGTCGGATGCTGCTGCTGCTGCTGCTAGCAGCGCCGAGAGTTGAGCTCTGCGCTCGGCCCGGAACCCGCGCACACACAAAGCACACACACACACACACACACACACACAAAGGATACACAACACAGACACTTTGAGAACCCACGCACGTCACACCGGCGCACCGAACACGCTGAAACACACACACTCGCGGCGGCGGCGCATCCGAGGAGAGCCTCGGAAGATATTTCAAGGATTCCGTGGGCATCGTAAACCGGGGCTCTCTCCTTTTCTCGCGGCGATGTGCTCGGGAGGCTCTCTCGCTCAAAGATGGGTAGCGTCGGCGAAGAAGAAAGGCGTCCAGGCGCGAAGCCGACGGCTCGTTCGGCCGTTAAAGTCCGACCTCGCGGGGCTGCGCGCGAACGAGAGAGCCAACCCGCCGCCGCCGCCGCCGCAGCCGCAGCCGCCGCGCTTCCGTCTCCGTCCGCGCGGCGCGCGGCGCTATCGTCGCTTCCTCGTTCACGAGCGCCTCGCGGGCACATCTTCGCGGGAACGCGGCGATGTATCGCGGATCTCTTACGGCAAGAGCGAGCGAGCGAGCGAGTTGAGGTTCTGAGCGCGCGCGCGCGCGCGCCGCAAGGACCCGTTGAAAAGGGGCGTTCGAGAGGCCCATGAAAACGTACGCTCTCAACGCGAATTGACGTGACCGAAGCTCGCGCGCGCGCATGCGCGAACTTGGGGACCGTGAATTTTCCAGGAGACGATCTCGTCCATGGCCGTATGGTTAAATCTACCTTCAGTGGTAACCAGAGCCAGCACCCAATCAGAAGAACTGAGCTGAAGTTTTCCAGGAGACTCGATCACTCGAGGTGACTCCCGTCCATCTGATTTAGAGATGCGAGGTCCATTTTGTGACGATCGTTTGACCATCACAAGACCGTCAAATGATCGTCAAATGACGCGTAAAAAGATGATCAATTTATTTGTGATCGATTATTTGAAAGTGTCGCCAATTGCGCGTGTTTTTGTGCGAAATGACCGTTATTTTTACTTCGACAAAATGGGCAAAAAATGACGTCAAAAGACCGTCAAATGTCGGTCTTTTTTGTTGTCTTTTGCTCAATTCAAAAAATGACCGTCATTTCGCATCTCTAATCTGATTGCGCTGCGCGTTGACCGCATAGACGGGGGAACGGAAACTATGTAAGGTTATGTTGCCTTCGTCGGGTTAGATTAGAGAGGGGAGGGAGGGTGGGGGGGAATCTGCGGTTCGTAGAGGATTCACCGAGGAATTGGAGAATTTCTGGGCGTGCTTTCTACGCACGGATGAATAGGATAATCGGCACATTAGAGTCGACAAGAAGCTACATTGTGGCGTTATCGCCCGCTCGCCGCAGCGTCTCGTACTTTGTACACAGGTTCGAGCAGGAAAATCCCCGAGTCTCGAGTGAATCATCGTCCCGGCTGGATTATTTTATGTGTCGTCCCGGAATCCGCGTTCACGCCCTCCTCGCGGCTGTGGAAGTATCGAGGGAAAAAAGTCGGTGACTTTGAATTGTATTACGGCGACGGTCGGTTATCCCCGGAAGACCGCAGGCTAGGACAACGGGCGGTGTTTTCAATATCGCGAGAGAGAAAAATACGACAATCCGACGGGACGCCGAGCGACGTGAAGTTTGCAATCCGGTAATCGGATATCTCGCGCCGTCCGTCGATCCGTCGCGGGGAATTGGCAGCCCTGGCGAATATTAATCCGCAATACACGCGACTGTTTTCAATCCTTACGTTAATTAACAGTCAAGACTGATGAGTCGCGAAGGAAAAAAAAGCTATAAGGTAAACGTCCCAGTAATCGACAGTGTACCAGTAATCGACAATAAGTGCTTTGACTATAGCAAAATCTATATTCAAAGCACACAACGGTCGATTACTGGTACACTGACGATTACTGGGACGTTTACCTTAATCGCAGCCGTACTTTCGTACAAAAAATTAACAACGCTATTCATCAGCAGTCTATTTAGCCGCCACCAAAAACCCTCGACATCTCAGCCTCTCCCACAAATCCCAGCCCCGATATGTCACGCGGTAAACATCTGTGTCTTCGCACCTTGTGTTTCCCTCGTAAATCGCGCGGCCACCGAGAGCCAACACAAAAAAAAAAAAAAAAAAAAAAAAAAAGACCCACAGGTTTTACGCGGCGCGCGGGTATATTACGGAAATAACTGTCTCACGCACAGATGGAGAACGTGATTTTCGCGCGCGGTTTTTCGGCCGCCGCCGTTTCAAGGGGGGGGGGGGGGCTTCCTCTTTCATTTTCGGCGTGTGTGTGCCCGACGCCGGTTAAGGGGAGCAAGTGAGAAAAAGGAGAGGGCCCTCGGTGTCTCGTATTCTCTTATTCAACGAGATTATACCGAGAGTTCGGTCGCGGCGGCGGCGGCGGCGGCGGCCGGACCAAACTGCCTCGCGGGGCCCCTTCGGACTGCTTCGGACTCCTCTGCGCGCGAGACGCGAACGCGCTCGTGTACGTGCCACTTTGCTTAAATGCGGGGTGGCCCTTCCACACAAAAGTGTAAGTGTTTTGCGCGTGTGGCGCGTCGGTATATACGCCGAACATCCACGAGGTGCGCGCGCACACAGCGCCGCCCGACATCCGCACGGTTTAATGATACACGACATGACGCGCGCAGGTTTATTCCGCCGGGATCGAGTGTAGTTAGCCCTCCTTCAACTCCCCCTTCCCTTTCCTTTCCTTTCCCCTCCGCGCCTACTAGAATCTCGACACCCGTATATATGATGAACCGGGAACGGAGAATCCGCAACCGATGTCCGAGTCATCTCATTACAGACGAGCGGGGCGCTAATGTCATACCCGGGATTTTATATAGATATAGATGTATAGATGTATAGATATATGTATATATGTATATGTATATGTATTGGACGGTTTTGTCGTCAAGTGTCGAGCAGCCAACTACCTGTGTGTTTATGCGGTAGCTCGGCCACTCGGGACCGGATTTAAAAGCTGGTCGGCCTGATACAACCGACGGATTGGATGCGCAGGGATAACATGTGGATGAAGGGGGATTAAGGCGTTGGATGCCAGGGGAGATTTTCTGGGCAATTTCACAGCCGGCGATGATGGAATTGTAACGTTTATCCGCGTTCACCGGAAATTGTTTTTGGGGGAATTGATTTTTGGTTTCCGAGGGGGAAGACTTTGATGCATCGTGACGGCGGTGGGATTTATGTGATTCGGGGTCGAGAGCTGATGGAAAGGATAGATTATTAATTGTTGCGAGTTTTTAATGTGTGTTCATATTTTGTACCGTCGCCTATAGTTTTGAAAAATTGGTATTCACAATTTTTCTAAAAGGTAGATGAAAATGAGATTAATTTGTAAAAAGCCTGGAAAATGCGGCATGTAGTAGAATTACGACGGTGACCTTTGTTTATGTTAACTTTTTTTTTCTTTTTGTAAAATGGGGACGTTAAATTAGTATTCTTGAAGTTTCAATGTGGCAGTAACACGGAGAGAAATTTCTGTGTTGTCACAGCAAAGAAAAGTGACAACAAAAATTCTTTTGTTAGGCTGACCAATCTTTTGCTCGGCTGTCAAATCAGTTTTGCTAGGCTGACAAATCGTTTGTTCGGCTAAAAAATCTTTCTGCTGGGCTGATCAATATTTTTGTTAGCCTAACAAAATGATTTTTGTTGTCACTTTTCTTTGCTGTCACAACACAGAAATTTCTCTCCGTGAACGTTTGACAAAAATCCCTCTCTGTTACACGACGTCCAAACTTCCCTATAGCTCGTGTAGTTCTTGGAAGAAAAAACATATATGTTTTTTCTTCAGAAAAAACATATATGTTTTTTCTTCCAATAAGAAAAAAGAAAACAAAATTTATTGTACGAAAAAACATATATGTATTTTCTTCCAATAAATATATTTAAATTAAGCATATTTAAGCATATTAAACATATTTAAACAAATTTAAGCATATCTACAGGACAGACTGAAAGAAAAAAACGGTGACCTCACGATGCGAAGTGTTGAAACAAAGTTAAATAGCCTCAAGAATATATATATTTTTTTCACTCTAACTCCTGGCGTCGCGAGGGCCATAAAGCCGTACCAATGGAAATAGATCCGAATGGCGCCGCCGAGGCTCATTAATTGTCGCTCCACGGCCGAGAGTCATGATTCGCGGATTTCACGCAGTCGCTTCAATGTCTCGACTCTCGTGTGATCTTCATTACAGGTACGCAACACAGTTTTGTCGTCGAGTGTCGAGCGGCCGGCGCAACCCGCATGTTTATGCGGCCGGCGCTCGGCGTTGGACCGGATTTAAACAGGTCGGCTTACCATAACCGACGGGAAGGATCGAACCGCCGGTGCTAACCAGGATTCTCCAAGTCGTCTGACGACACCGGCGACGTTTCGCGCCCATGCGTTACGTCCGCCGTAAAAAAACGATCATAAGGGGTGAATCGATTCGACGTTGACGATCATCGGAGGAAGCAATTTTCGATCACATACGATGACTAAACGCTGCTGTTGCGGAGTTAAGTGCGTCGTGTATATCGGGCTGCCCGGACATCGATCGTCGTGCGGGTCTCAGGATATTGCGGCCTGTAACACAAATGCGACGCGTTTTACACACATGAAAAATGTATATCGAAAGGACAGCAGGCTGCAAGTGCAGCGCGACCCAAAAGCCGAGAAGTTGCACAACACAACAGATACGCACGAGTCGATCTGTCGTGCTGTGGGAAAAGAAGATCGAGAGGACACTCTAAGGCCGGCCATCTGGTCTCTGTGGCTGACGTCGAGCGACAGTTGTGTCACTGCGAGAAGATTCAAAGGATCGCACGACGCGGGAGAGTCGCGAACCCGACGACGACGACTGTCTCGCAATTGTCGTGGGTTCTTGTCGAGGATGCGGTCCGACATCCGATGTCTCCTACGACGGTCGCGTGGATGCGGTGAGCCTGGAGACAACCGGGGAGGGATCGACAATAAGTGAAACCTCGTGAACACTGAGGAGAGGGAAGAATCGAAAACTTACAAAAAATAAAACACGTGTTGAAGTTTTAGGGCGATTACAAATCAACCTTATTTGTGCTGACTTTTAGAAAAATTGAAGACATTCCATGACTCCTAAAAAGGCCACGAGGAAAGTTATGAGAAGAGGGATGAATTGAAAGGGAACGAGAAATACGAGATACAGAAGATGAACTCGGCGTACAACACGTGTTGTAATTTTAGGGCGTTCATAAGTCAATCTTATTTGTGCTGACTTTTAGAAAAATTGAAGACATCCTATGACTCCTAAAAAAATCACGAGGAAAGTCATGAAAAGAGGAGGGAAAAATTGAGAAGGAACGAGAAATACAAGATACAGAAGATGAACTCTACGTACAACACGTGTTGTAATTTTAGGGCATTCATACGTCAACCTTATTTGTGCTGACTTTTGGAAAAATTGAAGACATCCGATGACTCCTAAAAAGGCTACGAGGAAAGTCATGAGAGGAAGAGGGAAGAATCGAGAGGGAACGAGAAATACGAGATACAGAAGATGAATCCGGCGTACAGCACGCGCTGTAATTTAAAGGGGTTCACAAATCAACCTTATTTGTACTAACTTCAATTGTCAGAAAAATTGAAGACATCTGATAACTCCTCCAAAAGTCACAAGGAAAGTGATGAAAAGAAGAGGGAACGAAAAATACGAGATACAGAAGAATTATATACAGAAGTAATTTTAGGGCATCCACTAAGTCAACCTTATTTGTACTGATTTTTATTACCACAAAAATTGAAGACATCCGATGACTCCTATCCGAAAGTCACGAGAAAGCCATAAGCAGTCAGAGACCCAAGAAATGACTGACAATACGTAAAACCACGTAGAGACACCGAGAACGGTTGCGAGGATGGTCGCCAGAAAGAGGGAAGAATCGAGATGGAAAGAGAAAGGTCCTAAAGATATATGTATGTGGAATAGCCGAAAGCCGGTCGCTGTGTACGCGTAGCTGGTGGATACAGAAGATGGACCCGGGCCGGGTCCTTTTCTCTCTCTCTCTCCCTCCTTCTTCCCCTCGTAGGTTCGGGTCACGCCCATCGACCGGGCACAAAGCGGCCTACGGTATAAATTGGTTTGTTTGCCGCGGAGATGAAAGGGGCCGCTAAATGCTATCTTTAAGGTGTCGGATCAACGCAAATGTGGCTGAGTTACTCGTAATTATAGGATAGTTCTTCGGGGCCTCGGCGAGAACCGCGGCTCGGGGACTAGCGAGAGCTCCCTCACCCGCCCTCGGTGGGTCCCTTTCTCACTCCGTATTCCTGTCGAATCCTCGTTGCCGTATGGTCTACCCGCGCCGACGGCTCCCGCGGGGGAACCCCGAGCCACTCCGCAGCTCCATCATCCTCCGAAATCTGGATAACCGTTTTCCGCGACAGGTCGACGCACCTTCCGACGCTGTCGTCGCCCCGGCACCGACGATTTCCTCGCGAAAATCTTCGATCGCCTTGTCGTCATGTCCGAGTGGAAATTCGCAACGTTGGGTCAGGTACGGATGAAGCCGACAGTGTCGACCGTTCCTGTTATACTAAACAAAACAAAAAATAACACGAATTGGATTAGGATTGAAGAAGGAAAATCGACGACGTAAGTTGGACGTGATGTCAGTTGAACGCGACACGAGATTCGACACAACGTTAAGTTTATCGCGACGTAAGATGAATATTTTCTGTGATCGCTCAGTTTTACCTCAACGTAAGTTGAACCAACGCAAGTTGAGGTCGACGTAAGTTGGACCAACGCAAATTGAATGCAAGTTGACGTCAGCGTAAGTCGAGTCAACGCAAGTCGAGGTCAGCGTAAGTCGAATCAACGCAAGTTGAGGTCGACGCAAGTTGAGGTCGAGGTTAGTTGAGGTCGACGTAAGTTGAGGTCGACATAAATTGAGGCCGACATAAATTGAGGTCGGTGTAAGTTGAGGTCGGCGTAAGTTGAGGTCGATGTAAGTTGAGGTCGATGTAAGTTGAGGTCGACGTAAGTCGAACCAACGCAAGTCGAACCACCGCAGGTTGAGGTCGACGTAAATCGAACCAACGCAAGTTGAGGTCGACGTAAGTCGGATCGAGGGTAATTTCCGTAATTAAGTTTGCCAGAACGCAAGTTAAACTTAATTACGGAACGCAAGAACGTATAGCTGTCCCGACACTGGATGACTCCGCAGCGGCAGATTTATCGTCCTCGAGTGAGTTTGAACACGAGCGGCCATGTCCGCGATTAGTTGGGGACGGCGAAAGAAATGTGTAATACACGTCAGTGGCGAACAGTGCAGAAGCGGGGTAACCGCGCGACGGATGCTTTGAGCGCTATGGAGTGCCGTTAATAACGCCGGAAACGGTCGGAGACCGTGCGCGCGCTTTTAAACGACTCGCGCGACTCGGCGAGGAAACGAACGAGCCGAACAAATGGCCCAGATTCGATTTTCCGGGCTCTCGAGTCGGGTCGCGAAGCGACGCGACGGCGGAGCCCGGGAGCGGCTTTGCCAGGCGAATGCGCGAGCGCGATGGTCGCTGGGTTTATCTCTTGCCATTTCCTGCGGGAGAGACACACACACGGGGGGGCGGGCGCGGAACCGACTCGGGGAATGGGGATACAGAGGCGGTAGCCGACCCGTCGGGGCTTCACCGACGCCGCGGAGCCGCGCTCGACATTATACTACAAAATAATAATTCATAAATTACATGCGCCGCATCTGTTTAGTGCGGTGGGCTCGTTCGCGCTCGCTCTCGGGTATTAGACGTCTATGGGGCGTTTCACGTTGATTCGATCACGAGACTTCGGATTGGATCCGCAATTTTTCGTTCACGATTGTCATAACACTTAAAACATTTTTTAAAAATATTTTCGAAGAACTTTGAATCATTTTACAATTTTTTTATTCGAAGTCGGGTCGAAAAAAATGAAAGTAAACGCTGGTCTATTTCAGCTCGAATTTTAAGAATCTTCATTTTTGACAGAAATTAATACAGCATTTTTTGATAATTTACATTTTGTCGTTCCATTTTGTCTTCAAAGATTGTAGATAATGCACATTTTTTTTTTAAATAACTGAATAAGAATTTTAGAGTACCTAAAATTTCGAGAATTTTAGAATTTTAGAGATAACCGACTAGGAATTTTGTCAAACATGTATAAAAAATGGTGGGCCCGATCCGAAGGGTCAGGCGCAGGTCGAATCGGCATGGAATGCCCTGTATATACAATATAGGTGTATATAAACTGGTAAATACCCGTGTGGTAGTCGTGGAAGTCGTCAACGGTTGCGTGAAGTTGACTGCGACTGGCTGCGGACTCGGCGCGAAAACCTCCGGCTTTGCACTGCGGTCGAGGGGGTCAACTTCACCGCGCGCGCCCGCGATTCTGATACCACGTCGCTCTCGCGCCAAGGGAGCCCCGCGACGCGATGCGCCTCGGCGTTGTATATACGCGAACGAGACTCCCGAAGCGCTCTCGAGTCGTAACCACGATAATATACGAGGAGAAACATCATGGTCGATAACCACTACTACCACCGCGTCGCGCGCTAAAACTACCGCGAGCCCCGGCCGAGAGCCCAGCTAGTTTTCCCTGTTTCTCGCGGATCTGTAATTTCAGAGTAACGACTTCGAGTGACGTGCAGCGTGCGCGCGATTCGAGTGTTTCAATGGAAAATATTGAATTACATTTTTTTTTTGAGCGGGTCTTGTTGGCGACTTGGGATGATCGACGTGCAACTAATTTTCGACCTTTGCATGTAGCCAAACGGCGAATGTGCAACTAATTTTAAATGAAGCTTTTTTAAAATAAATTGTTTCGCTCGCTTAACGAGTTTTCACTTCACTAAAATCGAGTTTACTTTTTTTTTATCGATCGAACCTGGATTTTCTTCCTTCGTTCAAGAGAAAACTTTATAAGGAAAAGAATGTCGCAACGCGGAAGGCGATATATTGATTTCTGAATTTTTCACTGAATTTTAAAGCCAAAAGTTGCTTTGCGTTTTTCGCGAAAAAAAAATTCACGATTTCGAAAAGTTTGAACGTTAATTTCACGTTAATTTAATTTAATTTAGATTAAAAAAATCCAATGAAAATTTAATTTAAATAAAAAAATCAAATGAAAATTTAATTAAAATTTAAAAAATTAAATGAAAATTTAATTTAGATTTAAAAAATCAAATGAAAATTTAATTTAAATTAAAAAAATCAAATGAAAATTTAATTTAAATTAAAAAAAATCAAATGAAAATTTAATTTAAATTAAAAAAATCAAATGAAAATTTAATTCAAATTTAATTTAAATTAAATAAAAATTTAATTTAAATGTAATTTAAATTAATTTCAACAGTGGTGAAGCGCATTCGCAACTGGAACCTGCTAGTTAATTACACAATTACGAAATGAGCCCGGAAAAAGTGCAGTGGCAGAGAAAAATTACTGGCACGCTTCTGTATCGGAATGAAATTTCCCACCTCGCGGCGCGTCCTCCAGGGGCGGGGGGGCAAAAACGAGTACGAGCGTTATAGGTGAACAACACTGTGACAGCGTCGCCTGGGCCTCGCCGCAGCGACCGTGGCTACATTCGAAGACGCCACGCGTTTCCATGTGTACCTTACGACCGTAGCCTGTACACACAAACAGCGTCCACCGCGGAGTCATCCGCGGCGCGAGTGTCCGCATCTGCATAACCAGTAGCTCGGGCGTCTGTAATTTACATTAATTATTTCTAAATCTCGCGCGAGCGTTTGGTGCGCCCCGCGAAGCCGCTCGGGCACCAATATGCCGACAGCGATAAGTATTAACCGACGACCGCGGCGTTCGTCCCCGCGCTCGCCCGAGAGCATCGAGGATTATCTCAAAAGCTCACGGTTCGCTCGTCGTTTATATATCCACACGCGTTCGCCTCACTCTCGCCGTGTGCGTGCGGCCCGCTTGATGAACAGTGCTACAAATTATACCCGGAGCGTCTTTTTCCGGAAATAGCCGCGGCGCGTATCGTCGAATTTGTTTTGTAAACCCATTATATTTTAATAATGTCCGAGAGCCCAACGAACTGGGAAGCCTCGAGGTGATATATACGACTCGGTCGGTTAATATTGTATGAGAGAAGAAAAAAAAAGGTCGTCGGGATCGCCACTGTGGGACCTACTGTTCTTCGGCATTGTGAGACAGGAATTTTCTACTCCTTTTCTATTTTAATTTTCTACCGTATATAATGAAATTCCTCTTGTTTTCTCTTCTTCCCTTCAAAGACTTTTTCCCCCTTTATGCTGCTACAGTTTTCTAATGTGCGGCTCATTGTTTATAGCGCGACCCCCGCGGCGAAAGGACACAAGTCGAGCTTTCGAGTTGGCGGTTTTTCGAGACGTTCTTCGTGCCACTGATGATTCTTATACCTGCTCTCGTTGTCTCAGTGGAAAGTCTTGTCGAGTGGAAGAATTTCGACGGGGCATCCTCGCTTTCTATCTTTCTCTCTCTTTCTCTCTTTCTTCACCGAGTTGCCGGTTCCATTTGGTCTCGCAGGTAGAGATCATTCTCCAGGCCTCGCCGAGGAAGCGGCAACTCATCGCGCTTGTTTTCCGCCTCGCCGCGATTAGTGACCGTCAGTCAGCCACCTGGGGGGCCCCTTCATCCTTTACACCTCCGAAAATCGTTCCTTCACACCTCTCCCTGCGCGAGGTCCTCCTGCGCTCGCTGCTGGCTCATCCTCGGGTCGCCGTCGCGGCTCTGGCTTCGCTCGGCTGTTGCACTTCTCGGAATGTTACTGACCTGAAATCGTGAAAATTGAATTATTATCGCGGCAATAAAACCACTTTTATTAATTCGAGTCTATCAATTTTTAGGATTGATAAGTTTGTACAAATTTCAGAGACCTCAGATTTCGAAATTTATGCTCTTCGCACTGACGACCAATTTTTTATAGACTAATTCAATAATTTTTTTAAATCAAGAGTTTAATTTTTGACAATCATAAAGAGTTTAATTTTTGACAATCATAAAGAGTTTAATTTTCGACAATCATAAAGAGTTTAATTTTTGACAATCATAAAGAGTTTAATTTTCATATTTTATTTTGATAATTTATATTAATTTTTAGATAGAGTTTAATTTTTCGAAATCAAGAGTTTAGTTTTCCCAATATCATCGGGTATGCTAAAAATTAAATTACTCCCGCTAAGCCATTTTCATAGATTATTTTATCTTTGACTGAAGCCCAAGCTTCACGAGTCACACACGACTCTGGCTTCGCTCGGCTGTTGCGCCTCTCGAAATGTTACAGAACTGAAATCGTGAAAATTGAATTATTACCGCCCGAAAATTGAATTATTATAATTAAAAAAAAAAACACTTTTATTACTTCGAGTTTATCGACTTTAGCGATTGATAATCGCGCCAAAATTTCAAAGACATCAAATTAAAAATTGTACTCTCTTCCCACTGACCATTTTTTCATGAACTCGAGTTCAATAATTTATCGCAAACAAGAGTTCAATTTTTGCCAACAATAACATTAGATATCCCAAGAATCAAATGACTTCCGCCAAGCCATTTTCACAGATTAATTTATCTCTGACACAATCCCACACTTCACGAGTCCCACACGCGTTTTAGTTGCAAATTCGGTTTAACGTTTTTCCTCTTTCCCAATATTAAAACGTCAGTTTCCTCGGGTATATCCCGAATGGAGATCAAACATGCACACGTTGGAATGCAATAAAGTCAGCCACTTGCGCAGTGCATTAGCGCGAGTACAGCAAGTACGCCGGGTTCGGTTATATTGCCGGGTCGGCGATGCAAGAGTTAATCTTCGGGCCACAGTCTCACGTGTACAATGGGCATACAGGAGAGGCCCGTTGGGACGCTCCCGACGCGACTGTGTAGCAGAACCGTAGGTGAGGGCTTACACCACGAGCCTCGAACCGTTGTAAGATACTCGCGAGGCACAAGGGGCAAGTTATACACCGCCGGATTGCCCGGCGGCTACTCCTGCGCACCGTAGACTCAAAGTCGGCCGTAAACGACCGAAACGTTAATTTATAGCTCACAGGCCGCAATGCCCGGTAATCTAATTAGTTTAACGACCGATAAAACATTCTTCGGCTTTTTGCCTGCATCCAACGCGCAATAATGATTCTTTTTGTGTATAAGAAACCCGACGAGCTCGCTCGCTCCCCGCGCCCGTCGGATTACTCAAGATCGTTATAAACATATAATTATATTATTGGATACCAAGCTGGTCGGGAATCCGGTGTTACCGATGGTTAAACTGTTGAAACGTAATCCTAGCCAAATAAGCGAGAAAGTTTTTTACACACACATTGTGTAATTTTGTTGAGATCCTTTTTAGGCGAAAATGCAAACGAGAATTTTTTTTCACACGCATTGGGTAATTTTTTTGGGATGCTTTCGAGCCGAAAATTCAAACGAGAATTTTTTTATACACACATTGGGTAATTTTTTCGAGATCCTTTCGAGCCGAAAATTCAAACGAGAATTTTTTTTTCACACCAGTAATGTAAGTCCCCATTACTTTAAGAATTAAAGTTTACACGACAGTTTATTTTCAAGATACGATTTTATACATGGTTATAAAATCGTATCTTGAAAATAAACTGTAGCGATTATAAAATTATTTGTGAACTCTTGAATAGCCGCAAGAAAAAACTAATTTTTAATTAAATTTGGAGAGAAATTGTGCGAAAAATGGACAAGCACAGTCTTCCATTATTTTCGCAATGCATTGACAGTACTTCTTCATTTTTTCAATAAGATTACCATGAAGTTTTATGGGAAATTAATATTTTTTTGCTTCTATTTAAAAGTTTACATATCATATTATAATCATTACGAGTTATTATTACAAAAACATAATTACAGAGCCAATCGTATCATCAATTTTATTTCTATAAAAATTAGGTATTTACAACTCTCATCCACACATTGTGTAATTTTCTCGAGATCCTTTCCATCCGAAAAATCAAACGACCACCAGTTCGAGTCAAAGTCGACCTAAATTACGATCCCTTTTTTTTAAATTACAAACAACCTTCAATTTGTTTTTCATTTACAACGAACGAAGTGGAGACTGTTTGTAAATGTATCAATGAGTGCGTGATTTACTGCTTCATTCAACCCCTTTCATCGCCGAGCGCGGCGGTCTGGGTGTGATGTGGACAATACAACAAAAACCGGGCAGCCGGATGCTCGCGTATTATCGTCATTATTATCGGCGCGTATTGGTATGGGAAGCGATGTGTTCTCGGTGGAATTTCTACAATTGCCGGCGCGAAGTTTCGCTGTCTCTCTGTCTCTCGCTCGAACCCTCGGCCAATCATTCGCACGCAACGTATGCAGATTTTTTGTTACCCCTCGCCAAATGAATCCGATGAATGGTAACGTGCAGTTATATCGAAAGTGGTCCCTGCGGTGTTTCCCCGACGCGAGAGTTACCGTCCCGACTGTGACGAGCAAAACGTCTTATTTTTCTTAGCCCCCGACGGTTATGACACTCGTTTACCGATATAACATACATATGTCCGACTGATATCACTACGGCTCGGCATCGGACACGGAATATCTCGCGCGGAGCGAAAATTGCCAAAACGCCCGGCGCTCTTTGCTTTGCGTAGCCAAACACATCGCGGCAAAACGACCGCGGCGGGTCCTCTCTGATCCTCGATTATTACACCGTGCACTCATTTGTCCCGGTGTGCACGTGTAGACGCCGTGTTACGTGTCGGCGAGGAGCGAGGAGCTCGTTGCGTGCTACTGATTGGAAGAATCCTCGAATAACAGTTGGCAATCACAACGTCAGTGCATATATATTCGTATAAGTACAAGCAAATATAGTTTAACCCCTTCGGGATACCGCGGCGTTTTACGTCTCATTCGACACGTATCTCGAGGTGTTTCGCTTCCTCGTTGCAACGAATACAACGTCGAACGATTAGCCGCAACTTTTACGATTAATTCTTAATTATTCTGGATTTATGTAAAAAAACAAAAAAATTGCAGCTGGAATTTCTTGCAATATTTTGGAATAATTCATATATATTCGTATAAGTACAAGCAAATATAGTTTAACCCCTTCGGGATACCGCGGCGTTTTACGTCTCATTCGACATGTATCTCGAGGTGTTTCGTTTCCTCGTTGCAAAAAACACAACGCGTCAAACGATTAGCCGGAACTGTTACGATTAATTCTTAATTATTTCGGCTTTGTAGGGTAGACGTACCGTTTTTGGCCCCTTAGGTCCGATTGTGGCCATCACGTTTAAACCAATAAAACAAGACATTATTTTTGTATTAGCCGGTCTGGCCGTCTTCGTATAAATGGGCTATGTCCGTAAACGTTTTTGAATAATTAAATAAATAAATAAATACATTTAATGGAATGAAACGAAAATCAAGTAGATCATTCAATGAATTTACATCAATTTAATCGAGAAATCAACGTATGCAATTATGAAAAAAAATAATACTTTGAAGAATATAATATTAAAATGGCCACAAACGGTACAGTAGCCACTAACTGTAAATCTACTTTATAAGAAAAAAATAAAATCGAAGCTAAAAATTATCGTCCGTCGTTCATCCGCTGAGCAATTGAAAGAAACAGAGGGATAATAAATAAGTGAACTATTTATCCACCCCCAGAATTTCGACGCTACGAGCGAAGATTTACAGCCTTCGAAAAAAAGAATAACTGAGAACGAGAGATCTCAAAGGGTTTTCAATCAGCGGCGTTCTCGCCTCGTGTGTAGTACAAAACTCGACGGAAGACTGTGGGAGAATCGCAGCTGGGCGAGACATCCCCCGACAATTTGGGCATCGCGCGGGGCTCACATTGTACACCGCGGATATGCGTGCGCTCCAGAATTCTTTAAATTTATATCCAGCCTTCGCGCGCGGACGTTTCTTGCCCCGAATCAGTGTTCTCAGTCACGAACGTGGCGAAATATCGAGCGCGGGGAGATTTTTCAGATGGAAATCTCGAGGATGGCGCGAGAACCGCATTGAAGACCGCGAATTCCAAGGTGTTCGCTTATGGCGATTATGGATCCGGCTCTAATTCCGACTGTGAGAAGACACAGCGATCGGCGTCTATCGACGCGCGGAGTTTAGTTGGAAGTGGTCGAGCGTGTCGTGGGAGAGGAGACGACGCGTTTCCGGCGAAAAGACGCTCTTCACGCCCGCGTCCTCTTCGCATCTTTCTCGCCGATATTGTGTCTTGGAGCCCGACGGTGTGGCGAATTTCGCGTTAAATTTCTTAACGATCTAAATTTGATTCGAGCTATTTTTTTTTTTAATTTCGTCACTTCGCTAACATCGAATTTACTTTTTTTTTATCGACCGAACCTGAATTTTCTTTTTTTCATTCGAATGAAAACGATATCTTGATTCCTGAATTTCAACGATTTCCCTGAGTACAACGGGTACTCCTTGCGTTTTTTTTTGCGATTTTTGGGGGTCTGGCTTTAACATTCTGTACAAAAATCAGAAATCAAGATATCGTATTCCACCTTGCGGCATTCTTTTCTTTATAGAGTTTTCTCTCGAACGCAATAAGAAAATCGAGGTTCGATGTATAAAAAAAAAGTAAACCCATCTTTTGTCAAATGACGAAATTTCGATTAAACGTGAAGAATCATTTTTCGCGTTTTTCTCGCGGAATTCTTTATTTTTCGGGCAAACGGTGCTTTCCGGAATCAACGCGAAATTTCCCTTCTGATAAGGCCCTCGAACTATACGTAATAATTTTTTTTTTAATTCACGATTTCGTGAACTTTGAACGTTAATCTCACGTTAATTTCCTCAACGATCTCATTTTTCTTCGAGCCTTTTTAGTAATTCCCATTAACACTGATAGAAACCGATCAAATGAACGAAATTCCGATTGAAAAATAATCGGTTCAAACAGGTTTCGATCGGATTTTTGTCCGTTTTAGTGGTTCCAATCGAATCTTTTAAACAGGCAACCTGCTTGTAATTTCATAATTGTGAAATTAACCCGAAAAAATTGGCAGAGAAAAGCTACGGGCAAGCTTCTTTATCGGAATGTGATTTACCACCTCGCAGCTCGTCCTCTGGATCCGGCTCTAATTCCGACTGTGAGAAGCCACCGCGATCGGCGTCTATCGACGCGCGGAGTTTAGTCGGAAGTGGTCGAGCGTGTCGTGGGAGAGGAGACGGCGCGTTTCCGGCGAAGAAGCTCTCCGCGCCCGTCCTCTCGGCATCTCTTCCTCGCCATCGACATTGTGCGTTGCGGCCCGACGGGGGTGACACGGCCTGCGGGGTCCTCTTTTTCCCGTTGCGCTTGCAAAAATACAAGCTGACGTGCGCGGAAGGCGACCCGATGACAATGAGATTGCGCGCGCGCGCCCCGAGGATGTGGTCACCTTTGTCCGTGGCTTCCAATCCGTTTCATAGCGCATCTGGCCCTTCGGTGTCTCCTCTGTCAATACCCCGATGCGTGGATACCCTGAAAAAACGCGAATTATTGTTATTTGCAACTTGAGCAGCTCGAGAGAGCGAGAGGAACGGCTGTCGCGTGTGCGCTACGCGCATTAAGGGGGTCCCTGTCGTGTAGAGTTCGTTTCGCATAAATTCGACAAACATGAAAACACTTCTCGATGGTATAAAAATCGGAAAAAATTCATACACATTAAAAGTACTGAACAGATTAATTTGGCATAATAATAATTCCAAAATGTTATTAAAAAATTTAGGGAAAAAGAAATTGTTTGACAAATATCCCGGTGACCCACATTTTTTTTTACGTAAATGATTGGTTCGTTTTTCTGAATAGATATGAATTTTTTCAGATTTTCAAGTTAACTTTGAAATTTGTATTTTTGTAGGGTAAAAAAACACAAATTTCAAAATTAACTTAAAAATTTGAAAAAATTCGTACGTATTCAGAAAAATTAACGAATCATTTCCATAAAAAAAACAATTGGGTCACATGGATATTGGTTAAAAAAAAATTTCATCAATTTGTTAATAACATTTTACAATTATTATTATGCCAAATTAATATTTCCAGTATCTTTAACGTGCATTCATTTTTTCAGATTATTATCCCATCGACAAGTGTTTACAATTCTCTCTCAACATTCTCGAATTGACGCGAACCGAAGACTACACGACAGGACCTCCTTAACCGAGTCACATGCGTGTCCACGACGCGAGCATTTTTACCCCGACATATCGCAAAACCCTCAGAAAACGCGACTAATGCCGCGTGTACGACGCTCGCGATAGCGATCGGAATGCAAAACTCCCTTCGAGTTACTTTTCATTATACACGGTAAATTAATCGAAGAACGCGCGACGTCACTCACGATTTAAAATTCCGCTCCGCGAGAATATCGACGTAATTTCCTCGCACACACCGCGCGAACGTTGCGATGTAACTTCAAGAGGTGCAACGTAATTTCACAATGGCAATTTTTCCGCGCGCGGGGATTATTGAAAATTTGCATAACCAGTTCGTTCTCTCGTTTTTTTTTTTCTGTTTTTTTTTTCGTCGTTGTTGTTGCCGCGAGTTCGCCTATAAAACCGGTATGACAATTACTGTACATTGTACCGTGTAATACGTCTTCGCTGCTTCCTGCGGTAACTATGCAGTTAGATACACACGCCAATCATATACTGTAATGTCGTAACAGTTGGAGCGAACGCTGTTCATCGAACTCATTACACGTTCATCGAGAGAAGAAGGGGGTAGGGGGGGGGGGGGCTATAATGATCGAGAAGTGTGCAACGTTCGCGGAAACGTTTGAAGGAAGAGAGCGATGTAGACCGTATCGCAGATATGCATACGGCGAGGACGATTCGCGCGCGGGGCAACCGAGAGAAATTGTCGGTTCGTTAATGGAGATGTAACGTCCAAGGTTTTCAGGAAATATTGCTAACCGCGAATTAGAGTACATCGACGTTAACCGGGGTTACGTCGTGGCGCGCGTTATGTTACGCGTATTTTTAGCTCGGGCTAACCCGGGGAGAAATGGCTGCCCACGGATTTTTTTTTTTTTTTTTTTTTTTTTTTTTTTTCCTAGGCTCCGATGCACTCGGTGAAATCGCCGGTAATCCAGGCCACCGTTGAGCGCGAACGCGTTTATCTCGGATTCGCGAATCCGTGGATCAATCTTAATTCAGCGAGCACGTGATAAATTATTGGGGGCTCCGAAACTACGGGGCGAGATTCCGTTCAAATGGGTCGCGTTTTCGACGAAAGTTGATCAAACCCTATGGAAACAAAGTATATTCAAGATATATGAATTATATAAAAGTATATATAGCGGCCAAAAGTTCTATATCCGTTGTATATATTTTATATATCCACCGGATATATTTTAAATAAATAAAAATATCTTTATTAAAATAATTAAAAAAATAAAATAATAATAATAATAATATTATAATAAAATATCTTTATCAAGGTAATTTGAAAAATAAAAATTAAAATTAAAATAAATAATAATAATAATAATAATAATAATCTTTTTATATTTATATAAAATATATTTATTGTATATTTTTCGGCCAAAAGTTCTGTCTCAAATATATTTTCAAATATACTTTATTTCCATGGGGAAACCGATAAGAATTAAGATGCCAAAAGAATTGAGTTTTCCGGACGTCGAAAAAGGTGCGCAACGCTGTCGCTCGTTCGTCGATCGGGGACGAACTTCGCACCGCCGATCCCACCGAATCGCGCTGGTCGTTCCACCGCGCGTACGCGCCAATCGTTCGACGCGTCTACGCGAAACGACTTCCTATTTTCGTTCGTCCGTCTTCCGCGTAATTGAGGCTGAGTGCCGCTGGCGGCACCGAGCGGTGGTTATCCTTTGGCGACCGTTACCAGCGAGAAACGCGCGTGATTGCAACTCATCGGCCCCTCCGTTCTAACTGTCTTTTCATCGTGTAATACAATGTTGCGGAATACCGGAGCGGCTAATGCGGACTGCGGCGAATCCCGCGGTGATGATACAGATTACGAAGTCCCCCCCCCTGGACTCCCGGGTTACGTCTCGACGTTCCTGTCGTGCGCTTCCCGCTCTCGTTTGTCCTGCGAGGAGAAGGAAAATAAGAGGCTGCGTTATATAGACACGACGACGTACGACTTGCGCTCGCTGAGTGAAAATTAAGAGTTACTCACTTGAGAAGAAAAATAAGGACGTTGACAATTCGTCGTTCTGTCTTTCTTCTTTTTTTAGGTCCGATTGTGGCCATCACATTTAAACCAATAAAACAAGACATTATTTTTGTACTAGCCGGTCTGGCCGTCTTCATATAAATGGGCTATGTCCGTCTACGTTTTTGAACAAATAAATAAATAAAAAAATAAATAAATTTAATGGAATAAAAAGAAAATCAAATAGATCATTCAGTGAATTTACATCAATTTAATCGAAAAATCGATATATGCAATTATGAAAAAAATAATACTTTGAAGAATATAACATTAAAATGGCCACAAACGGTACAGTAGCCACTAACTATAAATCTACCCTATAAGAAAAAAAGAAATCGTTCCTGTCGTGCGCTTCCCGCTCTCGTTTGTCCTGCGAGGAGAAGGAAAATAAGAGGCTGCGTTATATAGACACGACGACGTACGACTTGCGCTCGCTGAGTGAAAATTAAGAGTTACTCACTTGAGAAGAAAAATAAGGACGTTGACAATTCGTCGTTCTGTCTTTCCTCTTTTTTTTTTTTTTTTTCCTCTCTGGACAGGAGAGACCAGCTGCTTTGCCTTCCGCGCCGCAAACTTCTTTGCGTGGGTTTCCGGAAAATTGCGAGTTCCACGGCGAGCCACGTTATTAGACCACGTTGAACGCGGAAGCTTAATTGATGTGCGCGAATCGCGCATTACCTTCCCTCGTCGTCCGCCTCGCCGCTCGCCGCTCCCGCCGTCTCCGTTTCTCGCCGACACAACCGTCGCTCGGCTTTTAACCCGCGCCGCTGGTGTCTTATCCTCTCTCACGTTGCCGGTGGTGTGCCTCATGCTTATGGGAAAAGCGAGTATCGCCGCCGACGCTCGTACTGCCTGCTCTCCCGGCTCTCTCGATTCTGTGGGAAAGACGGAATTATAGTGTACTTGTTTCCATTGCTATGCCGAACTTCTGTGCGCGCCCCTCCCGACCCCACGAGGCTCTGTCATTGTTCCCCGGAATTGCTTAAATAGGCGATTGTCCCGCGCCCCATGATATTAGCTTTTGCCGCGGAAACGAGAAACCCGATTTTTTTTTGTAATTTCGGTTTGAGTTGAGAATTCGATGATTTTGGTTGGGCGATCAATTGGATTAATTTATTAATTAGTTGCAGTCGATAGTAGCAAAGATTCGCGCTGGTGAAATTTCAATAGTCTTTGAATTTATAGAATTAGTAGGATAAAATTAATTGTCAACGATACGCACAGCTCTAATATGTTTGGAGAAGTCCGAATTTTTTAAATGTAAATTCAATCTTTAAAAAAATGGAATAAATTATTATTCAATTAGTAAAAAAAATAATATTCAATTAATTATGATGAAGTCGGTAAAAAAATTAATATTCAATTCATATTATGATTCAATCTGTAAAAAAATTAATATTCAATTCATATTATGATTCAATCTGTAAAAAAATTAATATTCAATTCATTATGACTCAACCTTTAAAAAAAAACTACTGAATCGTTCACAGGATGCAACTTGACATTTGGAGTCTCTCAGTGATTTAAAAAAAATATCTTTGAGTAACGAAAAAAAAAATCGACTTTTTCACTTATTTTCAGAGAAATAATTGCAATATCCGTGATCTTGTTTTTTCATTATTTCCACACGAACAGAAACGATCAATTGGGGCATATTTGTTATATTCATGACTCCCGAAACTTGGACGACGTTTCGATCGTTCCTCGGACATTCATTCCGAAACTTGGGCACGATACCGAGAATTCTTTCTTACTCAATGTACGCGCGTTCTCGGAACTGTCGTGATGCACATAGACGAAAGAGTAAACGCGTGTCCGCAAAACTTGGAGAATAAACGGCCGGGCTCCGGTCTAATACATATGATTATTACATATTCGTAAAATGTATCCCTGGCATTACAATCAATATACGTATGACTTGCGATGTGCGCGAAATCATAGACTACGTCAGTTCTAATGCGATAATAGTCACGCGAATTCTTGTAACTATGTTCGACGACCGCGACTGCGACCGACTGGGTAGCATTAAAAATTCGTGAACCCAGGTGCAATTGATTCTCCGCGTTTGCAGCTCTCGCGAAGCATTACGCTCGCTCGAGCGCACAAACTATAATTTGACGCGCGCGCTCGCGGTCGTATGTTCATCAAAAGTGCATTTATATGCGCCATTTATTTTTACCGGTGTAGATAGGCTAGGGTATAAAGATTTTCCTATGCGCCACATCACGTCAATCTCGACGCAAACATTTTTCTTCACATTAATTAAAAAGAAAAAACTTTATAAAAAAAAGTGTCTGACGCCGACACGCAAATTACATTTTCTTCTTAAAAAAAAAAAGTATCTGACGCCGACACGCAAATTAAATTTTCTTCTTAAAAAAAAAAGTACCTGACGCCGACCCGCAAATTAAAGTTTCTTCTTAAAAAAATAAAAAATAAAAAATAAAAAAGTATCTAACGCCGACTCACGAATTAAATTTTATCCTTAAAAAAAAAAAAACATTACAAAAAAGTGTCTAACGCCGACCCGCAAATTAAATTTTCTCCTTAAAAAAAAAAATAAAACATTATAAAAAAAGTGTCTAACGTTGACTAGCAAATTAAATTTTCTCCTTAAAAAAAAAGACATTATAAAAAAAGAGTCTAACATCGACCCCCAAATTAAATTTTCTCTTTAAAAAAATAAAATAAAACATTATAAAAAAAAGTATCTAACGCCAACTCGCAAATTAAATTTTCTCCTTAAAAAAAAAAAAAGGAAAGAAAGAATGAAAAGAAATGGTTGAACGACCGCCGTACAATAACTCCATAGCTGCTCCCCATTCACCGTCCGCGCGGCTCCGCCTTTCCCTGAGAAGCCGCGCCGAGTTCGCCGAGTGATACACATTCGTGACTGGAAAATCCGCACGCGCATCATTCCCAAGTGGCACCTCTCTCTCTCTCTCTCTCCTCCGCGTCTCGTCGCGCCGCTCATTGTTCCAGCCCGAGCCCGGGGCGTGTGGAGGCGAAAGAATATGCCCGCATACCGCGGTATTCTTAATCATCAACGCTCGCTGCTCAGCCCCGCATTTCGCTGCGTCGCAGTACACACAGCCGTGTCATGAGAAATTTCGGTGCGCGGGAACATTTCTCCGATTCCCTGGAACAGAGAGAGAAAAAAACAGTAACAAAAAAAATACATAAGCATTTCGTTAGTGCGTTTCGCTGCGTCTCGCGGAAGACGCGCGGCTTCTCAGTCGCTCCGCGCATGCGCGGAGCGACTGAGAAGCGCGCCCCCGCGCGCGATGTACGCAAATCACTGCGCGTACGCGCACGTCAACGTCACGTAGGACGCTGCTCCGGGGGCACCGCCTACGCCTTGGTACACACACGAGTCGCTTACGCTGGGCCCCCCACGCAACGCGCGCTGCTCGGCTGAGCCAGCGAGAGCTCACCACAGCCTGACCGTGCAGCGACTTGGCCGATACTGAGCGGTCGACGACGTTACCGACACCGCGTATATATACGTATATATACACGACACGATACGTGTATGCAGCGCGCTCGGGCCGTAGTAAATATGCATATGCACATGGACGCCCGCTTGGACTGCAGTATAAACATTACTGCTTTACAGGCCTGATTACTGGCATTAAGAGAGCCAAGGCTCCCGCGGGAGAGACTCGGATGCGCGCGAGGGCTACCTCCTCTTCCTTTCTGAGTAACGAGACTCGCTACGGCTCTGCATGACGTGCTCGCTCTCTCTTTTTCTGCCTCTGTCTCTCTCTCTCTTTTTCTGTCTCTGTCTCTCTCTTTCTCAATCTCTCTCTCTCCCTCTCACTCTCTGCCTGTCTTTCTCTCTCTCTCTCTCTCTCTCTCTCTCTCTCTCTCTCTCTCTTTCTCTTTGCCTGGCTTTCTGTCTTTCTCTCTTTCTCTCTCTCTCTGCCTGTCTTTCTCTCTCTCTCTCTCTCTTTGCCTGTCTTTCTGTCTTTCTCTCTCTCTCTCTTTGCCTGTCTTTCTGTCTTTCTCTCTCTCTCTCTTTGCCTGTCTTTGCCTGTCTTTCTGTCTTCCTCTCTCTCTTTTTCCCTATCATTTTGTCTTTTTCTCTCTCTCTCCCTGTCTTTCTCTCTCTCTCTTTGCCTGTCTTTCTGTCTTTTTCTCTCTCTCTCTCTCTCTCTCTCTCTCTCTCTCTCTCTCTCTCTCTCTCTCTCTCTCTCTCTCTCTCTCTCTTTTTCTTTCCCTGTCTTTTTGTCTTTCTCTCTCTCTCTGTACGTCTTCACAATGCGCGGCACACGCACGCCGTGTGCGTAGTACACACCGCGTGTATCGACGCGCACGCGCACCACCACCGACGACGACGACGACGACGACGACGACAACCGCCGGTCGCGCAGGGTTGCGCACCTGCAGCGATGATCTGTGGCGTGCAGCGTGAGGCCGCATGTTTTCCAGCACTCACAATTAATTTCAACACTTTGCTTATTACGCCGGAACTACCGAAAGGAGGGAAAGAAGCGAGGAGAGGAGAGAAAAAAAAAGAATTCGCGGGATTTGCATACTTACAGTCCGCGTCGCTCGGGCAGGGAATATTCGAGTGTCGGGCGTTTTGAGGTCACGCACGCTGTTTTTGGGCTCCCCTGATTCCGACGCTCGGCTGTGTCGATGATTATCGAAATTTCGGGGCTTGAGATCGAATTCATGTCATATGGGATTTGACGTTGAAAATCGAAGGCGAGAGAATTTATCGTAGGGAGATCGATTTGATTGATCCGATGCATAGAAATTGTTATAACTCGTATGTGAATTGCTGCCGGTTTTTCTGACCAGATGGCGACACTCGCGATTCTCAACTATCGCAATCGTTGCGCCTTCGAGTGGCTTCCAACGTTCGCCTTGCATTCATTTCACACTTCGCATCTCGCGCAGCGCGTAGGAATTAATTCACGACTCGTGAAATTCGGTTCGTTGTACGAGAATCCTGTTTGCAGGGCGCTCGACGATCTTAACGATTCAGTGGAAGAACAATCAAACCCACTTCGGTCCCGCTTCACCGTTAGCGCGGGAATTGCTAATGAATAACGATGAGGCGTGTACGCCGTGCGAGCTGCGCGCGCAACCCACTCGCGCGGAAGCCGCGATTCCTGCGGACGTCCGCTGGCATCGATTACTAGTACACCGTTTGTCCACTAGATCACATCCGGCGTGCGCCCAAGTGTCCGCGCTTTGCCGTTAGAAAGGACGAGAGGCTCTCTCCGTTGTTCCCGCGTTCGCGGACGGAGTAACGAGCCGACAAGTGTTTTCGTGCCGCATCGCGTAGTTTTCGTGTTTCCGAGGTTAACAGGCTGGTCAAGAGCTCAAATACGGTGGTGGAGACGCAAATAACAGCAACGGTCACGGAGGTCGAAAAGTGTTTAGAGATGATGGAAATACGCGGAGTTTATGTGTCATCGATGGCGACGCACTGCGAGTTCCGAGTTGTTTCAATGTGGGGAATCATTGACGATTGCGCGAGAATATCGAGAAAGGGTGAGTTTTAGGTTAGGTTGCGCTGATTGCGTAACGTTTGATTTGTGATTTTCGATCTGCGTGGACTACGGATACTACAGTGGGATATTTTGTTACGGGTTATTTGGCGATTTAATATTTCGTCGGGGATATTTGGCGATTTAATATTTCGTCGGGAATATTTAGCGATTGAATATTTCGTCGGGGAATCAAGTTTTCGGGAAATTCAGTCGCGATACCCGATTTGCATGTCGTCGGGTAGTCGCGGCTTTCGAAGAAATATTCTATCCTCGGGGGTGAATAAATTTTCATTTAGACAGTTTTTCAGGCGCGATGCGTTACGTCCCGCCGTTAACAAGTTTTTTTTTCAGCTCATATCCACCCTGGTTAGGTTTTTCCCCTGCCTCACTCAAAGCTTTACGAGGTAGAATACTAATTCCTTGCCTAGTCGGCCCCTCGAAACATCGACGTTCATTTTGTGGACGCTACGCGGCGTCGTACACGCCCAGTGTACGAAAATATTTACTTTTATATTAATAATATTTATTTATTTATATTTAATATTTTTATTTTTATTTATATTTTTATTTATATTTAATACTTTTCGCTTACTTACCAAAATTTCGCCTAGCACGAAAACGACCGAAACAAACTTCTTCGATCCAATTTTTTTTCCCGCCTTAAGATATGGCGTTTGGCTTTTATTGTCGCACTAAACATCCCTATAAACAACCAAAGCAGATTCACCTCCAGACTAACGAGAAATCATAGGACTCATAATTCCTCGTAACTCCCGTCGCGTCAGCCGGAGAAAAATCCAGAGACAAAGGGTGAAGCCCCGAGACAATCGAGCGACTGTGAGGAAACAAAGAGGCCCCATAGACACGATTATACTTCGAGCGACTGCTCTTATTAAAATCAATAGGCAGAAATACAGGCGGCGGAGCCGCAGGCGGAGATGTGTGTGGATAGTACGAAAAAGGTGAGAGGATCCGACACGGTCGATCGGCATTCTTAACCAGCTGAGCGCGACGAATCGGCCTTCCCGATGAATTAAGCGACTAAACTGTATCTAATTTCCCGTGGAAATGTGCTCTACCTACCGCGCTGCGACTGCGATCTCCGCGTCGATATACCCGGTGCGTCGGGTTACCCCGCGTTACTCGTATATAGTAAGCGACGTTGATCCCAGCGTCGCTGTAAATAACAACACATATATAGGGGAGACCGGGGTAAAACGGGCTCCCCTTTTTTTATCATCGAAAAAAAAAGAAAAATTGGAGTAAAATGGTCTCCCGTATTCGTAGTAAGTTTTGAGGCTTCTTTCGTCAAAACTTTTTTTCCCGCCGTCCTCCGTGATTTTTTTTTACTCGCGGGCTTCTTCGGCAACAGTTTTTTTCTCCATCAATTCTTGCCTGTGAAGCGAATCTGTCACGACTAAAATGTGCTTTTGTGTCACATTTTAGTAAAACACCCAAATAATCAACACTCATGCCGATCGGTAGCGTTTTGTGTACTAACTCATATTTGTGCCGGATTCTAAGGGGGGCAAGTTGTACCCCTTAAATATTTTTTTTTGCCGACGCTCAAAATTGATGATTGGTACCGAAATTTTGAGTGAAAATCAATAAAGAATGATGTTGAAGTTTGCATCGTTGGAACGCAACGAAAATCAGAAAAAAAAATTGATTCTAATTAACCCAAACGTTGAAATTAGCTATAAACAATCATCATAGGAGCTAATTGATATGACAGGATTTTTTATACCTAATTTCATCATTTGGATTAACTAGAATTAGCTTTCTTTCTGAATTTCATTGCATTCCAACGATGCAAACTTCATCATCATAATAAAGAAACACTTTGGGTTTTGTCATAGAGCCATTTTTGCTTAGGTGGTCCGTTTTGCCCCGGTCTCCCCTATATAGCGCGAAACACCGAGGCGAGAGCGAAGGGCGCAGCGACCGACCGGGGAGGAGGGGGGGAGGGGGGGCAGCCTCTTGTTTCTTTTCGCCGTATCTTTTGTAAGCAAAATATTATTATACACAGAGGACGAGAGAATAATGCAGCGCGCGGGGGGTTCGGCGTCGTCGTTGCGCGAACTGGCGTAGCGGACTCGCGCGGCATTTTGCACGCTTCGTAACAGGCTCTTTAACTCCAGGACCTTCCCGGGCTTCATGTCACTAATGGACGACGCGATGCGCCCAGGAAACGCCCCCCCGGCGTGCTTTCTGTACTATAACCGTGATAAATACCCACCGCGGTGTGTGCCTTATATGCGCCTATATTATATACTCTTTACTCTCGTTATATGTCAAGGATTCTCGACGTATTCGCGCGCACTCCTGATACATCCAGCGGCCCCGCAGATGCTGCAACATGGCGGCCGCGACGCGCGACCGTCGCGCACTTCTCGAGTTACAAAACGTTGTCTGAGCTAGTAAACGATGGAACGAAATTCCGTTGATATTTTATTATCATTTTTTATTTTTTGATGAGTTTGAAAATGATTTTCGATGTTATTCAAAAGTCCTCTAAATCATGATGATGAAGTTTGCATCAATGGAATGCAACGAAATTTAGAAAAAAATTAATTTATTCTAATTTCATTATTAATTCTAATTTCATTATTAATTCTAATTTCATTATTAATTCTAACTTAATTATTAATTCTAATTTCATTATTAATTCCAATTTCCTTATTTGTTCAAATTTAATTATTTATTCTAATTTCATTATTTATTGTAATTTCATTATTTACTCTAATTTCATTATTTATTCTTACACGCGCGCGTGCCTGAAAAACTTGCCAAAATCGACCTCAGAAATTTGTTCTTTTCAAAATATCGTCTTTTAACCTATACCATCATTCTCAAGTCGCATATTCTACCCCCGATAACACTGGTTATTAACGTTTTTTAATCGATTTTGAAAAAAAATATTTTTTTGGCGACGAATTTTTTTTTTCTGTCAGAAATCGTAGATCCGGCTCCGGACCGAAAATCGACCCCAATTTCTTTTCTTTTCAAAATATCGACTTTTAACCTATACCATCATTCTCAAGTCGCATATTCTACCCCCGAAAACACTGGTTATTAACCTTTTTTAATTGATTTTGAAAAAAATATTTTTTTGGCGACGAAAAAAATATTTTTTCCGTCAGAAATCGTAGATCTGGCTCCGGACCGAAAATCGCCAAAATCGACCACGAATTTCCGCATCACGAATATCTTCCACTTCGAAGTTTATCCATATTCTCCAATGCAGCCGCTTCGCCACTGCCACGTCCCTTTTTTTTGCAAAGCCCACATAGTTCCCAAATGCTCCGCGCGATATACCCAAGTCGCCACCTGAATGGACCCAACCGAACGTCCACCGCCACCACGACTCCCACCCTCTAATCGCCATTGCCCAGCCGCCATGAATAAAAACATGTGGAAGCGCGTATAGGACTTTTGTACTTCGTGTCCTCGGGGCTCGAAGAAATTAGAAATGAGTGTTCATCGAGCTGTGTAATTATGCAAATAATGTGCATGTTTGGTGCCATTAAATTAGTCGCCGGCGCTGTGCGCCCCCTATATATATATATATATATATGTATATCGGGTTCTGTGCGCTCGTAAGGTGGAAGACCGACCGCGCCGATCGTCAGCGGCGACAGCAGCGCCACTGCCGTATTCTCCCGTTGTGGCCCGCATGTCCCGCTCGCTCAGTTGCGAGCTCGCGCCGGTCCGAACGCGCGCGCGCTCGCCTCGCGTATGTACACGATAAATGCAAATACGCGATACATACTGAGACCGACGGTAACCCGCATTCAGATCCTTATCCCGTTGATTAGGGTAGGCCTTAATCGTTCCACACAGAGTGTATAGCGAGGCACCGCGCGGCGCTTTTCTTTCTCTCTTTCTCTCTTTCTCTCTCGTTCGTCGCTGCCAACACGAGCGCCTCTGTACGTAGCTTTTTACATGCCTCGACGTAATTAATTCGTCCGCTTATTAATTTATTTCTCTGCCGCACGCTGTAGTTTTTACTGTATTATAACGTATATCTATATGCATGCCTATATAATTACTCCGCGCCCGCTGATCGTCACTTTTCCCCCGGTTATTCGATGTTAAAATCACGATGAAAAATGTGGGTTCGTGAAAACAGAGCTTAAGGTTGATCGATGATTTATTGGGGGATCGATCGATCGGGGAGATTATTAAAGTCGGTGGTGTTTTTTTTTTGTTAATGGGGGAAAAATATGTGTTTATGAAAATGTTTGGGCTGGTATTAAAATGTTTGACGCTAAATTACTCCGTGTCTGCTCGTCACATTTCCCCGGTTATTTGACATTAAAATCACGATGAAAAATGTGGGTTCGTGAAAACAGAGCTTAAGGTTGATCGATGATTTATTGGGGGATCGATCGATCGGGGAGATTATTAAAGTTGGTGGTGTTTTTTTGTTTATGAGGGAAAAATATGTGTTTATGAAAATGTTTAGGCTGGTATAAAAATTGATGACGCTAAGTATATTTGTTACGTACGTTAGGGTGGGTTTTCATGTTTATTTTCACTCCTTTCTTTTTTCAGGTGAATTTCCCGGTTATTGGACATTAAAATCACGATGAAAAATGTGATTTCATGGAAACAAAGCTTAATGGTCGTTCGATAATTCATTGAGGGATGAATCGATTGGAGAGATAATTAAATCCGGTGGTGTTTTTTTTACTTACGAGGGAAATATGTATTTACGAAAATGTTTTGGGCTGGTATAAAAATGTATATATATATTTTTTTATATATATTCGTTACGTACACTCAGAGAAATAGTGTGAATTTTGGTACCTATAAAATGACAACAATCAAACTTTCGTTCATTTTATTTTTCAATAAAATTTTTATTATTTTTATAGTTCACGGTAATTAATTAATAGTTATGATAACTGCGTCATACTTCCCATAACTAGAAAAATAGTTGCTGTACCTATAAAAAATAATTGTTACTTTATTCTTGTCACTTTACAGTCGCCAATACCAGATTTTTCTCTCAGTGTATCTTAGGGTCGGTTTCCATGTTTATTTTCACTCTCTTCTTTTTCCAGGTGAAAAAGCGACACGGAAACGAAACGACGAAAGGTGGTGGTTTCAGGCTTGAGATCCAACGGCGCTCGAGCGATTCCTGCGGGGAGCAACACTGTAGCTATTATCGCTGTATTTTACTGCGGAAGCTGGCGGCGAGAGGCAACGTTTGCGACCGCCCACAAGAAGCCGTAAAACCCCGCAGTCGATCGCATCAGCTACTGTATATATAAAATGTAAAACCGTATACGTCATGATACTTCGACTTGATTTCACCTCGATTTCTTTCACGAAGGTCGTCCCGTGCGATTCCTATCTTGAGTTACAACCGATCCGATATAAATAGCGTCGCGCCCACGTAGCCGCGGCCGATGTTTGTCATTGTGCGGCGCGAGTGGGTTTGCGAAAAGTTGACAAACGTTAATTATGATTTAATGGGCTTTCGAATAATACTTCCTCGACGTGTTGATTATTCATTCGGCCAAACAACGTCGGAACGATCTCGCGCGATAATTTATCGCGCGCTAATAACGGGTTAAGTTATTGTTATTACGCGTCACTTTCGCCGAGTCTTTTGAAGCGATTTTGCAGATATCGAATACAACGTAATTTCGGATGGGGTTTTTTTTTTCGTTGTGTTTTTACACTTTGTCACGCGCTCTCGCGACCAAACGACTGAAAATTACCTCACAACTTTATTTTTGTGAGAATATTTTTTTTCTCTGCAAATATATTTTATTAGCCCATACTATATATTTTATCCACATATTTTTTTGAAGGGGAACATCGATTAATCTTGCACAATTTTACTGTCAAATTTCAAGAAAAAAGTAATAATAATAATAATAATAATAATAATAATAATAATAAATTAGTAACAATAATAATTTTCAAGAATAAAAATGTTCTAGCTGACGTCACAACTTTATTTTTGGTTGAATTTTTTTTCTCTGCAAATATATTAATATTAGCACATACTATATACTTTATCCACAGATTTTTTTGAAGGGGGACATTGAATAATCTTGCTCAATTTTACTGCCAAATTCCAAGAAAAAATAATAAAGTAATAATAATAATAACAATAATAATAAATAAGTAATAATAATAAATTGCCAAGAATAAAAAATGTTCTAGCTGATAAAATAAAATAAAAATAATTCCGTCGTTATTGTCAAAAATGTAGGATCGCGAATCTGTAAGCGAATATTAATTGAATAAGGGAGTGACTGGTGGGAAAAGGTGCCGAGTAAGTGCAGAGGCTGCAGCAGCAGCAGCAGCAGCTCTCAGGAAGATTAGTCAACCTGTTTACGGTCGGACTATCGCGGGCGTTCCTGTTAATTACAAAAATTGGCCGGTCGGTCGGGGCTAATGGTCGGATCTCGCGGTGCCTCCTCCCGTCTCGGGCACGAGGGCAGAAAAACCCGAAGCGTTTTTCTGCACTTGACGAGAGCCGCGCCGTCGTCGTCGTCGTCGCGGGATTCAATAATTTCGTCACGGATACGCTCGTGTCCGAGCCGCAACGACGATCGGCTCGGCGTATCGCGATCGACTCCTCGTACAGCACGGCGTAGCGTGGCTTATTGGCCACCTCGGCCGGGCGACGACACCGCGAGAGGATAGCCGCGCGTGCTTCGACGGGATAAACTGTGAATAATTCGATTCCACTCCCACTCGTGCCCGCGATTCGCTGCCTTGTCTCTCGTCGACAGCCTCGTTCCCACACCCTTCTGTTAATATGTAATTTTCTGCCATCCTCTTTTTTGCCTCGAAGCACTTTTTTTTTTGCCTCCTCGATGAGGGGAACAAGAAAATGGCCTTGAAATTGTCGTTAGGTCAATTGTGGAATTTACGTGATTTTCGGTGTTCGATGAAATGTATTTTATTGCCATTGGGTATAGGGTAATTATTTTTAAGAATTGTCTGTACACATTCCGATAATTAATCATTATTTTTTAAATAAATTACAATTAATTGTTTAATGAATTCATTATTAAAAAGAAAATTACAATACATTCTTAAATTAATTAATTATTGGTTTTAAAATAAATTACAATACATTCTTAAATTAATTATTATTTTTAAAATAAGATACAATTCATTTTTTAATTAATTAATTATTATTTTTAAAATAAGATACAATTCATTTTTTAATTAATTAATTATTATTTTTTAAATAAAGTACTATTCATTTTTGAATTAATTGATTATTATTTTTTAAATAAATTACAATCCATTTTTAAATTAATTAATTATTATTTTTTAAATAAATTACAATCCATTTTTTAATTAGTTAATTAATTATTATGTTCAATTGCCTTGGGATATTATCAGCTGTAGTAAAGTAGCCGGATGATGATGCAGATTTTGAGCTGGAAATGTATGTTTAATGTGGGCTCGATAAAAATACTACTAAATTAATAACAGAACGCGGGGTGACTCGATAGTTCGTTGCCGCCAGTCGAAAGGCCGATCGCGATGGTCGGATAAAAACTCGGGACACGAGCTGCGGCGACGTTCAAGGTGGTCCCTCTAATTTTTTTCACTTTGCGTCCCGAGGATCTCCGCGGTAGTCCCGCGAGAGCCGCGGTCCGTGGCAGCGGGAACAGAAGAAACTGCGGTGTAAATCGCGCTTCGCGGCTCGGAGCTCGTTAGGCTGAAGAAATGAACGGAAGTCGCTTCGCTTCGTCCATTCCCGAACAATGCGCTCGTGGATGACGTGTACAGTTTTATATCCGCTCTCTGCGCTTGATACACTTCTGGCCAGGACTCAACATCGAGCGTACTTAACGACCGACGTGTACATATTACGCGCGTTAAGCAATCTCGTGATGGTGGAATCGTTCAAATAACACGAGAGTACGACTCATCGTACAATTTAATAATCCATACGAGCATTAAAAATGGTGCCAGGCAAATATTTACAATTTTCGACGTTCGTAATTGTTGAATTTGTCACCTGTAAGTTTCGAACAAATATCTGCTGCAAAAAATAATCAGTAGTAAAATATCCCGAAACCTCCAAAATTATCGGAATATTTCCCGATTGTTTTAGCACGAGGGATTTTTCTGCGAAATTTATCTGCGTGCCTGAAAAACTATTCGCCAAAATTGACCTCAGAATTTTTTTCTTTTCAAAATATCGACTTTTAACCTATACCATCGTTCTCAAGTCGTATATTCTACCCCCGAAAACACTGGTTACAAAACCTGTTTAATCGATTTTGAAAAAAAAAAAAATTTTTGGCGACGTTTTTTTTTTTTTGCAGAAATCATAGATCCGGCTCCGGACCGAAAATCGCCAAAATCGACCTCGAACATTTTTTTTTTCGCGAAAAACCTCCCCCTTTCATTTTTCACAATTTCTTTTTCTCCACAGAAAATTTCGTCCATACCGAATTCCAACAAATTTTCATTTAATCGCCACCGTCCACCACCTCAATTCTTCACACTAAACTATTTAGCGGCACTAAATCCGCGCCGACGTGATAAACACAAATCCCTATCTTATACACAAATGAAAAGTTCAAGTTGACAAACGTCTTGAAATTAATCGTCGTCGGCTCGAAAATACAGCTCGCCGGCAAATAATTGAAATATTGCAGTCCCGTGTGGCGGACGGCTCTGCGGCGGAGTTTAATCTATCGGCCACTGCGGGATCTTGGCGCAACGAGCCGCAAGAGCCTCGCTGCTCGGTAGCGTCGGCCGGGCGCAGCAGCTGCGGTTGCGGAGCGGTGGGGTTAGAAAATAGAGAAAGATATTAACTATTCAGCATCCCCGTGGCGTGTACGGCTCGCGGTATTAATTCAGCGAACGCCGGATGTGACACGTTGTAATAGTCGCCGCGCATTTCGCATATACTACATATGCAGTACCTGTATGTAGCCGTAGCCGAGGCGGACGAGCGAAGCCCGTGGCGAACTCCTGGCTCATTCCCACGTGGCGCGCACGCGGCGCGTGTGCCGAGGCAACTCAACCGTACGCACACACTGCGGCCCCAAACACTTTATGAGCCGAGTAAACACCCGCGCAATGCCGATATAGGTACCCCCGGCCGCATTGAGTTATTTTATACACGCAATACGTTATCTATACGCAAATAAGATAGTTAAACACGACTCGGACCGCGCGCCAAAAGGCAAAACGCGCGACGATTGTTTTCTCTTTGTCAATTCGATGGGTATAACTCGTCGCGCCACCTAGCGCTCGGGCTGTGTTAACCCCTTCGGGAAGAGAGTAATCGCCTCGATAACCAACCGAATCAGTATCACCCCTATAGGGTGTATAAATGGAGACTGCGTGCGTTTTATGCAGAGTTGCGAAACGTCGTTGATTGAATTGAAAAAGAATAAAAAATGTGTAGGTGACTAAGTGCTGTGAAAATGTGTGGGGGATTATTGGCTCTCTTGTGCCACGGGGTCACGTGACGGTGACGAATTTTAGTGTCTATTATTGTGAAAATAATAAAAATTATTGACCAAACTGTGGAATTAATCAGAAAATCACTTCCATCCGAAATTTACGACGAAAAAAGTTTTACTTTTGTTACAGATGCAAATACGATCCAGGTTTAGCAAAGTAAATTGCCAGAAAATGTGTTACCAACAAAATAGTCGAAAATAATTATTGTGAAAATAATTAAAATTATTGTCCAGACTGTGGAATTAATCAGAAAATCACTTTCATCCGAAATTCACGTCGAAAAAAAGTTCTACTTTCGTTACAGATGCAAATACGATTCAGGCCTGGCAAATTAAATTAGCAGCAAAAAAATAGAAAATGTCTTACCAATAGAATACTCGAAAATAATTATTATGAAAATAATAAAAATTATTGTCGAAACTGTGGAATTAATCAGAAAATCACTTCCACCCTAAACTCACATCGAAAAAAGTTCTAGTTTTGTTACAGATGCAAATACGACCCAGCCCTAGCAAATTAAATCATCCGAAAAAAAACCAAAAAATGTGTTCCAAAGATAATTATCAAAAAACAAAAAACAAGAGTTAAAAAATGAAATACAACCCGTGTGTCTCGTATAATTTCGTTACCGCGAAGAAGCAGCCCCTAAAATGGCCCGAGGACAGTTCCCCCGATCTCCGCCAATCCCCGCCGGCGCTGCACTCGCGTTCCGACGACTCGCGAGCCTCCGGGATGCTCTCGCGGAATCCCCACATCGTTGAGCCCCGCGCGAGGTATCGCGAATCGGGCGAATAACCACCCGAGGCGAAGTCCTCGAATGGCCGTAATTAATTTTCTTCATCCAACCCTGAGAATTATTGGTCACAGCTGGGTGCGCGCGGGGCGCTGTTATCGTGTTAGTGATTGCGAGCCGCGTCGGTTGGTGGTCGACGCCACAACTTTTCTTGTATGCACAGGCAACGATGGTAACGACGCGAGTGCGCGCGAGGCTAAGCGTGGTTCACCGGGGGGATAATGGCGCGTATGTGTGTGGGGGAGACCGGGGTAAAATGGGCCTCCGGGGTAAAACGGGCCCCCCTTTTTTTATCATCGAAAAAAAAAAAAAAAAAAATTAGGGTAAAATGGGCTCCCGTCTCCGTCGTAAGTTTTGAGGCTTCTTTCTTCGTCAAAACTTTTTTCCCCGCCGTCCTCCGTGATTTTTTTTTTATTCGCGGGCTTCTTCGGCAACAGTTTTTGTTCTCCATCAATTCTTGCCTGTACGGCGAATCCGTCACGACGAAAATGTGCTTTTGTGTCACGTTTTAGTAAAAGACACAGATAATCAACACTCGTGCCGATCGGTAGCGTTTTGTGTAGTAATTCATATTTCTGCCGGATTCTGAGCAGCGATGATGTTGAAGTTTGCATCGTTGGAGTGCAACGAAATAAAAAAAAAAAATAATAATTGTAATTACACCAAATGATGAAAATAGGTATACAAAGTGACCATAGCGAATAAGAGCACGAAAAAAATTGTTTTATTCCTGCCCGTCATCATTTGGGTTAATTACAATTTTTTCTGAATTTCGTTGCATTCCAACGATGCGAACTTCAAAATCGTGAGCAGAGCCCGTTTTACCCCGGAATTTTTTTTTGCCGACGCTCAAAATTGATGATTGATTTCGAATTTTTTTTTAGTGAAAAGCAATAAAAAAAAACACTTTGGGTTTTGTCATAGAGCCATTTTTTGCTTAGGGGGTCCGTTTTACCCCAGAATTTTTTTTTGCCGACGCTCAAAATTGATGATTGACTTCGAATTTTTGAGTGAAAAGCAATAACAAAACACTTTGGGTTTTGTCATAGAGCCATTTTTTGCTTAGGGGGTCCGTTTTACCCCAGAATTTTTTTTGCCGACGCTCAAAATTGATGTTTAATTTCCAATTTTTTAGTGAAAAGAAATTAAAAAAAAACACTTTGGGTTTTGTCATAGAGCCATTTTTTGCTTAGGGGGTCCGTTTCACCCCGGTCTCCCCTATATCAAAAAGTTCTCGCACGGACACACGCGGAATCCTCGCGACGTGTCACTATAAGGAACGCGCGGCGAAACGAAACACAGAAACGCGTGTGTTCATATATATGTGTATGCGAGGACCGCTGCGAGACCGACGGAGAAAGCCCTGGCCGGAGGCTCCCGCGAGAGCGCGTGGCGAATCGTTAAATGAACAACGGCCATCACCATCAACAGTGACTGCAGCGCGGCAGCACCGGCAGCAGCGGCGACGGCCGCTGCCGCCGCTGTTGCTGCAGACTTCCTCATCCTCTTCTATCGCGTTTATACAGGCTGTCTCAGTCGAAATAGCCTGGCAATTTACGTTTGAAATATACGTGAGCAACGAGGGGTCCCCCACGGTGCGACTCTGTGTGTGTATTTGTGTGTGTTGTGTATGCGATAATATAAAACCGCAGAAATCCGAGCGAGCGCCTCGGACCGCCGAACGGGGGCGCTGCTAGTTAGGCTCTCGCGATACGCGAGTCCGATGCGTAGGACGCCGGCGTGTTTTCGTTGGCTCTGCAGCCGGTTGGGAGCTCGAAAGTGGGATTGAAATGGAGACGAGCTACTCAAATTCGTTGTAATTTTTGGTAACATTTTTCGATTGATTTCAGCTGTGTTTGTAAGTTTTTATTAGCGTGTATAACTTTCGATTTTTCGAAAGATACGAAAATAATTTTTTTAAATATTATTCATATTTCAATACTTAAAAATAATTCAATATTTGATATTTATTTATTTTTTATTTTTAAAAATAATGTTTAAAATATTATTCATATTTTTTAAATAATGTTTTTTAAATATTATCCATATTTTTTCAAATATTATTAATATTATTTATTTATATTGTTCTTTTAGTGACAACGGGCAGAGTCAAAGGAAATATAGATGAGGAACCCCATCTACTGATACAGCTGAAATGTCGATGACCAGATGCAGGGCTAATGGATTCTCAAATAACATATAGGAACGTCAAAGACTAATCACGTGGAAATACAGAAAAAAGAATTTTCTCATGGCTAACTAGAGAGGGACCAACGAGAGGAATCAGGATCCACTAATTATTGGCCAATTTGCATCAACCAACTAGGAAGGAAGCCAACTACAAAAGGTATAGTTAACTCAGTAAAATGGAACTTTGAGATTACAGATGGGGGTCAAAATAGCTAATGATCAAAATGTCCAATGGCTAAAATAGCAAATTTCAAAATAATGAACAGTCTGAATCTAGAATAACCATCATTATAAAATTCGCTATTTCAGCCTTTCGCCATTTTAATCATTCGCTATATTTTGATCCCAATTTAATAAAGATGTGGGTCAAAATAATCAATGATCAAAATAGCGAATTTCATAATGATAGCCACTCTACATTCAGACAGCCATTATTTTGAAATTTGCTATTTCAGCCATTCACTATTTTGACCCCCACCCGAGATTACAAATATTAAATATTTCCTAGGAACTGGAAGAGCAACCGAATCTCCACTAATTGAACAACCGGGACGCGATTGAACGTCAGGCGTCGCGATAATTCGGTCATCAGTCTCGTATATATAGTCGTTGCGAGGGCTGCAAGGCGTCACGTCGAGGGAACATTGAATTACGGTGAATTAGTAGGATATAAATGGACGGCCACGTCACTCAGATATGCGTTATAGGTAAGTACTTGTCGTGCGCTCGCGAGCGGGGCACTTTAATTCGTAACGAGGGAACACACGACGCCGTCGGGCGGCGGTTCCTCGGCGAGCGCGAGGCAGGTAAGTAAAAGACGTCGGCGCGTTCGGCCCCGCGGGGTCCGAACGCGCCGACGACGGTGGTCCAAGGTTGTTGTTTCGTTCCATGTTTTAAGGCGTTGATGGCGTATCGAGCGCATCAGTGCCGCCCGAGATGGAAGCTCATTGTTCGGCTTGTCACGCGATTTCAACCGGGGAGCCGCGTTAGGACTACCGATCCCTCTCGGACACGCCGAGACGATGCTACACGCCGATCCGGGACGTCGATCATCAACGTGGAATCAATTAAACAGCCACCTGTATACCTACGGTATCGCCGGGATTTTTCACGCTCCGTTCTATTGTACATAGATCCTGGAGGCAGCGGCCGCGACGAGCGTGATATTCTATACCTATGGACGGTAATTTAATGAACTCATTTTTTTTTTACTATTAGCTTTGGATCTTGTTATTGATGGTTGTGGATCGGATAGTCGATGGAGGATTTTATATAGCATTCTTGAAGACACTTTTGAAACTTTTTTTTGAAGTGATGTTGTGGCTTGAAATGAGTTAAAGTTCGTAATTAACGAGATATGAAAAGCAGCTTTTTTGTTGAATAAAAAATATCTCAGCGAAATCGGCGGGTTGTTTAACGACATCAGCTTTTGGCTTGTCGATGATTCCACAGAAATCATTTTTCGTGTCATATTGAAATTAAAAAAATATATTTTGTCACTATTTTTCGCACGACTAGACACTGAATTGTGGCTTGAAATGAGTTAAAATTCGTAATTAACGAGACATGAAAAGATTTTTTTTTATTAAATAAAAGAAATCTCAGCAAAAAAAAATTTCTCGTGTCATGTTGAAATAAAAAATATATATTTTGTCACCATTTTTCGCGCGAGTAGTGCAAGAAATAAGACTAGAGTGGTGACTAATTTTTGTTTAATTCTCAGCTGTAATATAAAGTGACCAGAATTCCATAAGTTTCAGTTACAAAAATACGAGTCGCGTGCAAAGCCAAAATCAAATATTGTGACGTATTTAAGTAAACGTGGAAGCGGCGAGACCGAAGTTTGTGGTTGTTTTTGTGTCTCAGGGGTCAAGCGGTTCAGAAGCGAGCCGATCGTCGAGCGTGCGGACCACCGGGAAAGTCGTCGGCTCCCACGCGGTCGAGAGGCTACGACCGCACTTCTATTCCGCGGGCGCAGCGACGAAGCCGGCATTCTTCGAGACGTTTTTCATCTCCTCGCCGGCCGTTGAATTAGTGCGAGATCGAGAGGAGCCGCCGCCGCCGCCGCCGCGCGTTGCTTCCACGCTCCATGGGCTGCCGTACCGACAAAAAGCATATCGCGTCCTGCCAAACTCTTTTATCGCGCGGCGTCGATCTCCGCCGATTGCCTCTAAGCTTTTACCACGATCGATGATCGACGAACCCAATATTTGCGGCCGCGTTCGCTTGATCGCGGTTTCGGCGTTTCTACCACTTTATATATTTTTGACGTGGTTCACCAAACACGCAGAAAAAACGCCCCGCAAAAAACTGTTGGAACTGTTCGGCTCCGATGCTACTTTCGCACGCCCACCGATCTCTTTGTTTTTTCGCGGCCCGATTCAAAGTCCCTCCCGATTGGCTGTTTTTGATACCGAAGCTGCAGCTTCCTGCTCGGTAATAACAGTCGCGGGTTCGGAGGGAAAAACGTTGGATTCGTTGGGAAAAAAATCTTGGCAACAATTAACGAAATCAGTAAATATTTCCAGTTCAATAATTGAGGGCGACACCACTCAAAGTCGTCCTGATTGGCTGTTTGTTATATCCATATACGATAGTTTTCTGCTCAGTAAAAACAGTCGCGCGTTTGGCGGGAAAAAATTTGGCGTTGAAAAAAAAATCTCTGTGATAATTAACGAAATACTCGATCAGAGTAAAAATTTCTAGTGTGACGTTCGAGACACGTTGAAAAAAATTTCAGCGATAATTAACGAAATACTCGATCAGAGTAAATATTTCTAGTGTGACGTTCGAAACACGTTGAAAAAAATCTTGGCAAGAATTAACAAAATCAGTATATATTCCCAGTTCAAAAATTAAGGGCGACACCATTCAAAGTCATCCTGATTGACTGTTTTTGATATCAATATACTATAGTTTTCTGCTCAGTAAAAACAGTCACGCGTTATCAGGAAAAAATTTTGACACGTTGAAAAAAAATCTCAGCAATAACTAACGAAATCCTTAATCACTAAATATTTCCAGTGTGACATTCGAAGCCTTCGCCTTAAAACAGCCGACCGCAAAAAGCATCGCGATTACTTTCGACTTTTGCGGGTTCTCGTTTTTCTCCCCCTCGTCCCTTCGAATCGCTGCCTCGCGGGTGACACGCCGGATGTTATCCGTCACAATTACCGTAAATTGTGACTAAAATTGAATAATCATCTCAACAAATAGTCGACTGTTGGGTAAATGGCGGTGAAATGATTTGCAATTTGTCGGGGAGTTAATGACGCGTGTTACGTTGATTATATTCCTAATACGAGACGCGGCGCGCGGGGCCCCCGGGGGCAGGGAGAGTTTCGTCCGGCGACGAAGAAAGGACTCCGTCGGGCTGTCGAGAGAAAGAGGGTATGGAGCGCGAGGTGCGGGCAAAAACGGAGAAGAGGCGGGACCGTCTGACGAGCTGGTAACTGGCTGTGAATAATTTAATAGATATTGCGTTCCGTCCTCTGCCTTTTTTACCTCATCTCTCGTCCTCCCGCGTTTCTTTCTTTCTGGCAGCTCGCAGTCTTTCCACCTGAAAACAGCGACGACGAAACTTTGTACCGTCGATTGTTCTCGTTCTCTCGTTTTTTTTTTTTTTTTTTTTTTCGTTCTTTTCTCTCGGCCGATGACAATTGGGAACCGCGCGACATACCCGATAAATCGCCAATATTCACTTTGCAATTCCGATCGCGTGACCCTCGGATTCGGAGCGAAATACGCCAGACGTCCTCGGTATTTGGACTTTCGCCCCGGGCCTCCCTAATAATGTCGCGAAATTGGGGATCGGGGGAGGAAAAAAAAAGAAAATTTACTTCGAAGAGCACATCGACTAATCGAGCGGCTGAATAATTTAACGCCGAACGGCGGAGGCACATCGGGTCGCGGTTGTTCGTCGAAGCAACTCGAGACCGCGGTGAAAAAAAAATAATAATCATAGCCTCGTTGACTACGTTCCCCGTAACTTCCGAAGCGATATCGAAAAGTTCCGATCTATGGAAATGGAAACTGCTGCTTTTGCTTCGGGTATAACTTTGTCAATCGCTGGGTCGGAGACGAACTCGCGATATACGTTGGACAAAACTTTGTTGGATGATTGATTGATTCTCCACAATGTATTCATTTTTTTCTACATTGTGCACAGTTTTTAATTTTTTGTTGAATTGTTGGAAATGCGAAGGAAAGTTTTATTTTACGCAGCCCTCGTGAACGGTAGTTAATTTCAAAGTCTTGTGCCATATTCATCAAGCATCAAAGTCGGCAATATTTCTCACGAGCAGAGTTAAAACGGCGGCGATTTCCTTAAGAATCTCTGAAAAATTCCAAGTGGGGAACAATGTAGAAACATTTTTGGTGAAAATTTGTAATTATCGCAGTAGTAGCCAAAGTATTTTTTTTCCAATACTATTTTACAAAATAGTTGTACTATCAAGGATCCATCTATCGAGGTCCTTCAGCCCATCTGCAATTATTTATTTAATAATCTCAATCAATTTATTTAATAATCTCAATCAATTTATTTAATAGTCTCAATCAATTTCTTTCATAATCTCAATACATTTATTCAATAATCTCAATCAATCTATTTAATAATCTCAATCAATCTATTTAATAACCTCACTAAATTTATTTAATAATCTCATCCGCAATAATTTATTAAATAACCCCAGTATATTTTTTTCCAATACTATTTTACAAAATTCTTCCACTATCATCGATCCACCAACCGAACCCCTTAACCTCATCCCCAATAATTCATTTAACAATCCCAAATTGCAGATACCCTGCAAATCCTCATCTTTCACATCCTCCAACCGCACTTAACTCCGTCTCGCGCGAATCGCCCGACATCCCAAAGCCCCAACGTCGCTTTTCGCGGATTTAAAACGCGCGTCGAGTCTCCCCGTATTATATCAGCGAAAACTCTTCGCGGCCCGGCGGCGATCTCGTTGAGGACTTCTGGAAAGTCGATTATATCCCGCGCGTCGGTTGCAGAGCGGCGCGAGTCGAGTTCTCTTCGGGTTTCCATAGCGAGCGTCACGACGACCGCGCGCGCGGGGCCGGCTATCTTGTATTTTTTTTCTCATGAGTAGCGCAATAATTTGCCTCGCGTTTACGATCGGCAGCGGCGTTCTCTCGTTGGCCCATTGAGAGCCGAAACGCCTCGTCCCATTGGCCGTTCGGGACGGAGCGTTACGCGCGTCGGGGATCGTAAAAAATGCATTTACAGAGTCGCACGCTCGCTCAGGGGGCGCGCGGGTCTCTGCGCTCTCGCTGAGCGCTGAGCGCTGCGCGCTCCGCGCGCTCGCTGCGCTCACGCTGGCGGCGCGCGAACGACTCCCAGCGAGAGAAAAGGCAACTTCGCCTATTAAAGCGCCCGGCAGCCAACGTTTTACGATCGCGGCGTGCGGTTTAACTGCTAAGTAACGATAATTGATATCGTACCGTCTCTGAGTTTGTTGCGCGAACATATAGAGAGACAAGAGAGTCGGAGGAACTTGTTTATGTACCGCCATCGCGGCCAACACAACGGCGAACACGTCGTCGTCGTACCCGCGAATTCCCCCCCGAGTTATCGTCGCGGAGTGAGTCGCGCTCCTCGCCGGTTTCTGCATATAACCGAACGCGCAATGTGGCTGGTTGTATGAGCCGGGCGATGCGATATACTCTCTACGCAGTTGTGTGCCGCGCACTTTTCTTTACGATCGCGCGATATGTGGCACCGCTGGGAAGGGAGAGAGAGATATGGGTATGGACGACGTGATACCCGCGAGCTGGGCTCGTAGGGAAGTCGCTGGGTAATTGATATTCTTACGATCGTTTGGGTGAATCGCTTTTTGAGGGCTTTGATTGTTTTGATTGTGTGGTGAATTGTTGGAGGGAAAGTCTTGAGGCGTTTGAGGATTTTAGGCGGTAAAGGAAACCGAGGGTTTCCTTGATCGGTTAAGGCTTTGCGTCTAAGGCGCTTTTTAAGGGCTTTGGTTGTTTTGATTGTGTGGCGAATTCTTGGAGGGAAAGTCTTGAGGTGTTGGAGGATTTTAGGCGGTAAAAGAAATCGAGGGTTTTAGACTAGATGATGTTGAGCTTGGTGATTTATATGTTGTTTCGTCTTCTGAAGGTTTAGGTTGTTCTGATTCTGTACTGAATTTTTGCCGGAAAATTCTGGATGATTTTGCGGAATTTAGGCAGTGAAGCCAACCGAGTATTATAGGTGTTGAATACAGGAATTGATGTTGTGTTGTCTTTTAAGGGTTTTTGTTATTTTGGTCCTGTATGAAAATTTTGCGAGGAAAGTCTTGAGACGTTTATCGATTTTAGGCAATAAAACCAACTGAGCATTGTAAATATTGAGGACAGCAATTTATGTTGCATCGCTTTTCAAGGGTTTTTGTTATTCCCTTGTTTTTCTGTTTTATTTCTGTGAGAAAAGACTCGAGACTGATTTTATAGAAAAAAAAAAAAAAAAAAAATACAATGTCTGATGTTTTTAAACTTGGCAGAATTTTCATTCCAACGGGAGGGAAATTCGCACGGGTCGTTAGATCATCGTAGACCATTAACTCCAATGTGAATAGAACTCGTTTGTCGTGTCACGCGGATGCTGAATCCTTCCGACGAGGGTTTCCCCGCACAATAATCCTTTATACGCTCGTTCGCAATTGTGCGACTGCAGCGTGGAAGATTCGTAAAATGGAAACTCGAAAACAAGAGACTGCGAAGGAGCCGTAAAGCCAGGGTGAAGAGAGGAACAAAAGACGAAGGGAGAGGTGGCTCCTCCTTCTCCGACTTCCGAAATAAATCTCCCGCTCCAGGCTTGGCCGTCAGCAGGACTGTTCAATGGTCCAGCTTAAAACCGAAACTAAAAGTTTCTTTTTCCGCGAATCCTCGCAAAATCGTATAAATGTCGAAATATCCACATTGAAAAAATAAATTCATTTAATATTTTCATCCCATTTGTCGGCCAAAATGATCAATAATAAATTTAAGACGAACGAATAAAAAAAAAAAAATTATTACTCGAATCCTCGCGTAAAATAAAAAATAATTCCAGTTTCGCCAAATAAACTACAAAAATCGAAAATTAGTTTAATTACATATTTTCATCCCATTCGCCTGTCAAAATTATCAATAGTTAATTCAATATAACCGAATAAAAAAAAATGATTACCCGAATCCTCGCGTAAAATAAAAAATAATTCCAGTATCTCCAAATAAATAACAAAAATCGAAAATTGATTTAATTCCATATTCTCATCCCATTCATCTGTCAATATTATCAATAATTAATTCAATACAACCGAATAAAAAAAAAATTATTACCCGAATCCTCGCGTAAAATAAAAAATAATTCCAGTACCGCCAAACAAATTACAAAAATCAAAAATTAATTTAATTACACATTTTCATCCCCCTCGTCAGTCACCGCACGAACGGGTCTCGCAAACACGATTATTACAATTAATTTGAGATGAATAATAAGTATTTTGCCCGAGGTATACTTACCGGTAATTTATGCTCGTTACGGAGGAAAAATAATTGTTACACACAGAGTGAGAGAGGGGAGAGGGTGAGAGAGTGAAGCCCTCATAAAACGGCGGCCTTCCACCTACTCGTCGTCCGTGTGTCCTGACGAACTCGTGGAAAGTCATGAAACATAATGACCATCGGGCAGGCTGATTGCGGCTCGTTGTCGTCACAGCGTTTGAACCCTCAATATATACGTCGAGCGTAATGGACTCTCTCGCGGGGTTCGACACAAAGATGACAGGGTGAAGTTGGGCTGAATAAAGTATGAAACGATGGGGTTACGACTCTCAGCAATCCCTCCGCGAATAGTTACCATACGGGGCTACCGCGGTCAGAGCTATACCTATATTTATTGATATACATGTATATAGGCGACGCATATGCGCTCTTCAATGCATTGATGATAGTGCAGTGCGGCGAACACGTTAACCGCGATACTAAAGTGAGCTAACTGTACAAGTGTTTCCAACATTTTTCAAAGAAAATTACGGCGCCGTCCTTCGTACACCATTTGTCAGATTTTAGTATCCATTTATCTCTCTCTCTTCCATTTTTTTTTTTTCAACTTTATCTTCAACAAACGCGCGCAAGAAAAATCCAATAGACGTTAATTTTCAATACCCTACACGGAGCCCATCAACCGAGTTGCGGAACAAAAACGGAATAAAAAAAAATATATATATATATTGAGAAACTCTCTCATTTTTTTTCAACTTTATCTTCAACAAACGCGCGCGCGAAAAATCCAATAGTCGTTAATTTTCAATACCCTACATAGAGCCCATCAACCGCCTTGCGAAACAAAAATAGAATTAAAAAAAAATAAAAAATTCAATATTGAGAAATAAGTTTTCGTCACACCCGGCGAAAATTACGGCGCCGTCCTTCGTACACCATTTGTCAGATTTTATTATCCATTTATCTCTCTCTCTCTCTCTCTCATATTTTTTTTCAACTTTATCTTCAACAAACGCGTGCGCGAAAAATCTAATAGTCGTTAATTTTCAATGTCCTATACGGAGTCCATCAACCGCGTTGCGGGACAAAAACGGAACAAAAAAATATATACATTTTTTTATATTTAAATTTTTTTGTAAAAGAACAAAAAATAAATAAAAATGTATATTGAGGAACTCTCATTTTTTTTGCATCTTTATCTTCAACAAACTTGCGCGCGAAAAATCCAATAGCCGTTAATTTTCAATACCCTACACGGAGCCCATCAAACGCCTTGCGAAAAATAAAAAATAAAAAATAAAAAATTCAATATTGAGAAATAAGTTTTCGTCACACCCGGCGCAAAATTCAGCTCCATAACTCACGTCTCGTTACATGTAAAAATTATCCTTTTTTTTCTTCTTCTCTTCTTCCCATAACAAAAAAATATTTGTCATCAGTTCCTTCGCGACGCGCGTTTCTCGAGCCTCACAAAGAAAAAAAAACAAAAAAAAACGTGATTACCAAACCATCCCATCGACGCGTGAAAGATGTAATTATATTTCGTTCTGGAAATTATTTATCCCCTCCGACCGCCGGTGATTACACGATCCACATATCCAGTTGACTTTATACACCTTTTCGTGGGATCAATTTCGATAAATCAAGAACCTTTTTTATTATTTTTTTTTTACTCCAATCCCGGAGCGACGATCTCGGGAAAAGCCGATCGTTGAACTGTAATATATCGATATCGCGAGTCAACGAGACGGTGGTACGAAGAGGGGGGAGAGGGGGAGGGGAAAAGGGGTGGCAAGGGGGGTTCGATGGGTGTATCATCATTTCTCGCGCGCGCATCAGACGCTCTTTAGCTTGTAAAACGCGTGTGCAGCGTCGATCTATATGCACCGGGCTTATATATATATATACGGGATTCGTTGCGCGGCGCATTTCGAAGCTCGATTCACCGTCGCGCGCCGCTCCCGGGTTCCCATTCGCCGATATGTTAACCGCTAGGCGTTTCCATCTCGTCGACCTGCCTCCGCCGTGAGGCTGTTGAGAAGAGCCGGCGAGCGACGAGCGCGCGGCTCCTTCGCGGCGCACGTATAATACCCGCTCGCCAAGTCGCGAGCTCGTAGAATGTACCTGTTTAGTGGAGCCATCTGGCAGGGAGGTCTCGGCGAGATGGGTGTTGCCTCGGAACGCGCCGCCCTCCACCACCGAAGGTTCGTGTAAAGGGTTCGCACGTAGGCCTCCACAGCGAGGAAATTATTTTTACGTGTCATTACGCGAGCAACGAGCGACTGAAACTCGCTCTATGAATGCACTCGTTTCGAGTTTTACCCACGACTCCCGACGACCTCTGTGTGTTTGCTAAAAAAAAAAATACGAGAGGAAAAACGGTGGTTGTAAAGGTCAGTCGACCAATTTGCAAAAAGTCGGACGGGAATTATTGAGGGTTGGAGGAAATTATCGAAATGGAGCAACCGTTGGAGTTGGATCGAAATGGAGCAAAAGTATTCTTGAAAAGACATGGGATTTAAATTGTGTTTTGATCACTTTGGAGGATCTACACGGTTTTTTGTAGCCGGGCAAAGATTTGCGTTTGTTAGATTTGAAAACGAGGGACCTGAGGGTTGGAGGAAATTATCGAAATGGAGTAACCGTTGAAAAGTAATCGAAACGGGATTTAAATTTTGATTATTTCAGAGGATCTACATGGTTTTTTGTAGCCACGCAAAAATTTGCGTTTGTCAGATTTGAAAACGAGGGGCCTGAGGATTGGAGGAAATTATTATTATTATTATTATTATTATTAGGTTGAAAAGTATTGGAAACGGGATTAGAATTTAGATTATTTCAGAGTATCTACGCGGTTTTTATAGCCGCGCAAAGATTAGCGTTTGTTAGATTTGAAAACGAGGGACCTGAGAAAAAATGATGCCGAAAATGATATTTCAGGAACTCTTTTTGTAGCTCAATATTGAATATTCACCTGGATGACGTGGAACACCCTGAGTCACTTAAACAAAATAATAATCACGACCAAGATCGGAAAATAAAATTTTCTGTGCAGTGGATTTTCAGTCCTGCCAATCGCAAGGGAATCGATTTGCAATGCCGAAATCGTTTTCCAGCCCCAACGTCCATTTTTCTCGATCCAAACACGCTTAAAAACGTCTTCGACCCACTTGCAGCCGCCATCTTGGTCTCCACTTCGATTCCGCCGCTGCCATTGGCTCCCAGTCGCCAAGATGGCGGCGTCGACAGGTGGCGCCACCTGCGCGCCGCGACCTCTCGTTTTTGCATAGTCGCGCTCGGAACGGAAATTACGCGCGCGCATATCCACCGCGCACTGGGCACTCGGGCAATTGGGCATGCTTATCCCGCGTCCAGTTAATCGGCATATATATGACCGGTGCCTAATAATTTTCCTTGCCTCATTACGTACTATGTACGCTCCTGACTGCGCGGCTAGTCGCGAGTCGGCACGGTGCACGTCAAGGTGGGGCAAGGGCGTCAAGTATCCACCATTTTCTTTTTAACCCTTTTGCCACCGATTACCGCGGGGAGAGAAGCAAAGCGCCGAGTCCTGCACAAATTGTGTGGCTGCGCGAGGAGGCGGCGGCGGCGGCTGCCGCTGCTGCCAGCTAAGCCAACTAAACCGAAGCAGCGATCGCGCCGAGAGAGAGAGAGAGAGAGAGCCCCAGACATCCGCGAGCACGCGGCATACGTGCTGTATCGATCAATCCAGTAATTTGACGGTTCACCCTACCGTAATGCCATAATGGCTCGTTGATGGGCATTGTTGCTCGCTCCCTCGTTGCCTCGATCGCTCCGCCGTCCTTTTGCTCCATTATTATTAAACCCACGGGGTCTTCCCTCGGGACAAAAATTACCCTTCTTTGCCGTGAAATTTATTTACCTTGCCGCTTATTTTTTTTTTCCCCCCAATTTCAATTCACTCGAAATTCCGGATTTTCCGATGGTGTCGAAGAAAAAAAAAACGAGTCCTTGATGCTGAAGTGGAGACTCGAATTTTGAAGGAGAATTCCCTCGGGAAAAAATTACCCTTTTTTGGCGTGAAATTTATTTACCTTGCCGCTTATTTTTTTCTCCAATTTCAATTCACTCGAAGTTCCGGATTTTCCGATGGTGTCGAAGAAAAAAAAACGAGTTCTTGATGCTGAAGTGGAGACTCGAATTTTTAACGAGTCTTCCCTCGGGAAAAAATTACCCTTTTTTGGCGTGAAATTTATTTACCTTGCCGCTTATTTTTTTTCCCCAATTTCAATTCACTCGAAATTCCGGATTTTCCGATGGTGTGGAAGAAAAAAAAAACGAGTTCTTGGTGCTGAAGTGGAGACTCGAATTTTGAAGGAGTCTTCCCTCCGGAAAAAATTACCCTTATTGCCGTGAAATTTATTTATCTTGCTGCTTATTTATTTTATTTTTTTCTAATTTCAATTCGCTCGAAATTCTGGATTTTCCGATGGTGTGGAAGAAAAAAAGCAATTCTCGGCGCTGCCGCGGACACTCGAATTTCATCGATAAACGAGGAAACGAAATAAATCGTAAATCCTGTTGAGTGTATTTTTTTTCATTTTTTTTTGTTGGTTCCACATTTTTTCCGAAATTTACACGTTCAAACAGTGCAGGCGATTGTAATGTGCTTTGCTTCGTTTAACAATGCAAGATTCATTGCTATCTGTATAATAAACATAATATCGTCGTCGTATGTTTTAATAATAAACGAGCTGTGCGTCATAACCGACTCGTCATGGTCTGAAAACGTTTATGTATATATTTTTTTAGGTATATATATATATATATATATTTGTACGTATGTGCCACATACGATGTATATATAATTAACATTGTCGCAAGTTCGATGATTGATTAAAATATTTTGTTAGCATTTCGCGGCGCGTTCGCGGGCGCCGTCAATAAATAGAGCATCTACATAAATATGTATGTGAAACGTATGATATATCGTACTGTATACAACAATAACACCCATATATAGGCACCTGGATCTTGTTTTGTCGTCGAGCTCGTATATAAAAACTCTCTTACTTCTTTATTATTCGTCGGCGTTTAGCGTCGTTGCTATGTTTTTGCTAATCTACGAGAGATGTGTGTTTGTGTGTTTCTGTGTGAGTGTGAACCTTGAGAAGAGCGTTAATTCCCTTAAAGGATTTTATTTTTAACATACGATACAGGAAAACTTCCGCGTGATCTGATCGTCCGGACTTGTTCGGCAAGCCGAAGCGATTTATTTTCGTCGATAGTATTAATTGTAAGGCAAAAAGAAAAACACTTTCTCACCATTGCAATCAGTTTTGCTCGAGTGAAAAAATGTTTTTGTCGTTATTACGCAAGCTTGGATTTTATACGTGTATACAATAGCTGCCTCGCTTGTACTAAGTCGACGATGGGAAGGAAACTCGGTCGAATTCTAGAAAGCCTTCTCACCGGCGTTTATCAACTTCTTTTAAATATTTGCGTCTCATCCGCCTGTGCGATCCGTCTGTTTACTTTCGTGTTAATTGCGTGACTCGAATTTCAGAATCCTCCGGCTTCCCAAATCGGCGAATCACGCTTATTGACCCTCCCGCTAATTTATTCGACATAAAAATAATCGTTTTTATAAAATTTCTTTTGTACGATAATTCGTCATTAAATAAACAGTCGGATAAATGAACGTGGTGTCTACTTCGAAGTAGCAAAAGTTGGTAGTCTAGGTATTCAAATTGATGAGTATATATTTTACGACGTATCTAAGTTTGATTTCGGCATTCAGTCTGATTCGGGAAGTTGGGGAGGAGAAAAGATGTCGATTGATGAGAAGTTGTACGCTGAAAGCGAGTGTAAATCGAAGAAAACGAGTCTGCATGGGAAGATAGGGAGATGGATGTAGAGATAGATTGTTCAAAGTCCGTCGTCTCCCGTGTTTCACTGTCTCCCCTACCACAATATATCTCCGTTTATCATTCACAGCCCATGTAAAGTGATCATTATTATCTTAAAGTTTTGTTTTCGCGTGCAGCACTTTTTGCGTCGTTTTCGCGTTGTGTTTTATTAATATATAATAAGTAATGAGTTGCTTTTCGCGAGGCCGTATTATCGTATTAATATTATTATTCTTAACTTTCATGACGACGAATTGCTTATAAATGTCGATTGACGAGCGTGAGTGAACACATTATTCTTGGGAGAAAACAAAAAAAGAAAACGAGTCTTGTCCCCGTTAAAACGTCTCTTGGGTAGATGAAAAAAATATTTAAAAAACAAAATGATATTCCACGAAAATTTGGTTGAAAAATGTAAATAAATTGTGCGATGATTCATATGCGTAATATTTTTCTCGACGTAATAAAAACATGAGGAACTCGAGCGCATTTAAATATTGCGAAACATCCAACGCTCCAAAAAAGAGACGGGGAGACGAAAATCCTAATACAAAGTCCCGCTGGCGAATGTATTAGAAATAGTATCGAAAAAAAAAACGAAAACGGAAGAAATAAGAACCGTACGAGTTTTGTGAGTGTACAAATAAATAATATATCAATCAAGGCGTCGCCTCTCGTAGTCGAAGAAAACGTTATAAGGACGGTTATAATATATATTTTGAATATATAGTATGCGTGTATATGTGTAGTATAAAGTTCGATGTGTAGCCAGCAGTGACGCAACGATAAATTATTGGGAAAGACACGTGCTGACTTTTTGTGCAACGATAAAAGTCAAACAGTTCGTACATAATCAAACTGATTACAGGTTATTTTTTTTTTTTTTTCAAGTCAAAATCAGTCGTAACTAGACCTCTATCGTTAAAAAGGTGTGTCGCTTGTAACACCTGTGTAAATAATTCGATCTCTTTACCACATTCGATTGATTGTCCGCCTTGACGTCGAAGCTACACGATATCGATATACAGTTACGATCAGTGCCGGGCGAGGTGGAAAATGAGTAAAAACATTTGTGCTATTTCTTCAACTAGACTGCAATGATTACAAATATATTTTTCAATTTTTCTCGAAATTATGTGACTCCTTCGCGAAGTGTTTGAATTAATCGTCGATGCAATTTGCACCCAGCACTGTTGGTATTTAGATCCAAGCTAAGGGCGAATGTTTAGTCACAACGGAGCTACCGACTCGTTTTACATTTGAGCTTTCGTTATTCGAGTAAAAAATTCCCCAAAAAAATGTTGCTTATTGCTTCGTCGATTCTCGCTGCTCACGCGCGATCGTCAAAGTCTTTATCAAAAGGCAGAGATTTCTAGTTACGTCTGACTTCATTAGCGACGGTAATGATAGCCACGATCGATTACATATGCAAACCCCATTTCCAAAGGTGAATTTCGAAGGACACTTCAAACAGCCACGTGCTAATCCCGGGTGCGGTGCGTCATTTCATTTGGAAGTACTCGTGAGACGGAAGATCCCGTTAAGCACCTCGAGCATCCCTCGTTCGCTTTTCTCTCTCAATATTATTATTTTTTTTATCACTATTAACTGACATTTGCAGTAGAAAAAGAATCTAGAGAGCGTTTCTAGGAAGCCATAGTAAATCCCGCGTTACGCTAGAGAAAGGTGGGACGATAACGATATAAGTGACTCTCAGTTCCAATCGAATCGACCAGAATAACAGAATTTTTCAGCGTGTTAGGAATGAGGGGGGCGAAAGAAGAAGAAGAAAAAAATAAATGATCAGCGTACAAAGTTGGAAAGATTAGAATGTTTTGTTGTAAATTTTAGAAGACGTTTTTTTCTTACGTGAAAAAGACCCCACCTTTGACTCCGTAGTCTGGTAATGCAGACCCTAGCGTTCGGCTTGATCCGTTTGTAAACTGTATTTACAGCTTTTTGCCGCTGCGCTCGTCATTCTCTCGCGGCGATTAGTGTGCGTATCAACGTATTAACGATGATTATAACGTAATTAATATAGATACTTCAGTCAACCTGACTTTGCAAATGCTGAATAAGGTCCAGGCGTCGTTACCATATATTGTCAGTAATTAAATAGCCAAGTCAACGACAAAATATCGCCACCCGGAGAGAATTTTTTTTCTTGTTTTTTTTCTCGCACTCTCGGGTGAGCTTTCGTTACACCCTGGGTGTGATGATGACGTTGAAGTTTGCATCGTTGTAATGCAACGAAATTAAAAACAACAAAATATTAATGAACCCCAACGATTAGACTGGCTATAAAAAGTCATTATAACGACTAAAAGCATGACAAAACATTATTTCAACCCTTAATGAGGGTGACATTATTTTAATTTTCATGGAATTAATATTTTGTTTCTAATTTCGTTGCATCGCAACGATGCAAACTTCAACGTTATTGTGATTCGCGCGTACACGGCCACGGTACGCGATTTTTAAGTGGGACAACATAAATAGCTGGTTAATGAAACATAGTCGTGAAAAATCTTCAGCCAAGCCGCCGTTTGAATTTTCGACGCGGACGCAAGCAACAGGGTAGTCTTCGCTAGCAACGTCGGGTCGAAAATCTCCTCTCGAGCAGCGGAGTCTTGATGCAGGTCCTGAAAAAGAAATTCACGGTTGGGACAAATCGAAAAATGGGAATATTGCGATCGATCATTCACTCAAACACAGTGATTGTTGAAAATTCTCAATCTTGCACAATCGTCTTTTGCTAATTTTTTTTTTTTTTTCAATTCGGACGGACAGTTGGATAATAGTTGAAGCGAGAGAAGCGTAGCATAGTCAAAATGGTTCAGTTTTTATTAGGATATATCAGCTATAATTCGTGCGCAAGCGATGCATTCACGGGTAACGTTTGGTTTTTCAATTGCTAAATATCGTAATAAAATTGTGTTCAAATACGTCGCCTGGAATATAATGATTTTTATATTTTTTATATTTTTTAAGACAGTTATTAAAAATATTCACTGCTTTATTAGCAATATTTTCTGAAAATGCTCGAGTTACACTGGAAAAAAAAAAAATTGCCGATTCTTAGCCGCCTTGGCATGTATTTACAGCTTGTTAGCAGCAACAGGATAAGCTAACTCCCGCAAAAACTGCAGAACTCAATGTGAAGAAAATACAGTTACCAGCTGTCGATAAAAAAGAAAAGAAGTAAAATTGCCGCAATTTTTCGATTTTAAAACCTCGTTTTTCCTAATGTATTTCTTTTTATCGCAAGCATCAACACGCAACACGCAATTAGTGTAACCAATATGCACAGTCAGTAAATAATCATTCTATAACAGCGTATCAAACGTTTCGCTACTATCGGAGGATATCGTAAATTACATGCTTTTCATAGCAGCAGCAACCTGACGTTCCTTCGTCGTTAGCTTACCTATCTTATTCGCTCAGTACCGGTAGTAGGGACCTTTTCGAGAGTAGTCGAAAGAATATAGACGTTAAAATCGACGTTTTCAATCAATACGTTATTTTTTTCCGTACTTTGCGTTTCAGGAGAAACCCACGTGTTCTTACGGTTACTGGAAATCTTTTTCAACTGGCGCGGTAGCGGTTTCTCGTGAAAACACATGATGTTCAAGTTCGCATCGTTGGAATGCAACGAAAATCAGAATAAACATTAATTCTAATTAACCCAAAGGATGATATTAGCTATAAAAAATCATCATAGGAATTAATTGATATCATGATTTTTTATACCTAATTCTATCATTTGGGTTAATTAGAATAATTTTTTTTCTGAATTTCTTTGCATTCCAACGATGCAAACTTCAACATCATGAAAACACAGCGTCAAGATGCGCAACGATAACACAAGTAGTCGAAGTACGAATGTTATCCAAGCGGCCATTCATATGAATTTCGTTTAATCGTGTTTTTTTAACAGAGAGAAAAAAAACCGAAAGTTCAGTTAGATATGTTACAGGAGAAATACTTACAGCTCGATGCTCTGAATCGTGGACGTCGAGCACATCGACTCGACTTTTACGTGACACTGCTTATGACACTTCATCAGGCAGTCTCGACACTCGTAGCCCTGCTTTCCCAGTCTTCGGGCTAAAGTCCTTTTGCACACCTCGCAAACCGTACCGCTGCAATTAATTATGAGAAATATGAATTAATCTGTCGCTAATTGGGATTTTTAAATGATTTTGGGAGTTAATTAATAATTACCCAGTCATGTGTTTCGCAATGAATGTGTGATCGTTGAATATATGAAGTTTTGTACCCTTTTTTCGCCACTTGCTCTTCTGTGCGAGGGACAGCGGTACGAGGTAATGTCTAAACATTTATCAAAGCGTTTAGTACACGTTAAATTTGCTCGGTCGAATTATATAGACGCTGGATTAAATCTTACTTCTTAATTCCATTTTCTAATGTTTCTAACACCAAGGTTGATGCTTCGTTGATGTATGTCCTAGTCGATGTACCGCTAATTGCCGAGGCTTCGCTGAGACTCGATCTTCTCGAGTGCTCCTCTTTTCCTGGCACAGAGAGCAATGCTGAAACAAATGTTTCACTGTATTAATGATTTTTCAAATCTCAGTGTAGTTTTATTATTGTAAACTACGTCTCGAGGCTCATTAAATTGTATAACTATTATTTAAATTGTACAACTATTATTTAAATTGTACAACTAATATTTAAATTGTACAACTATTATTTAAATGGTACAACTATTATTTAAATTGTACAATTACGACAGTCGTTTGAAGTAATATTCCACAAAAAAGATGACTTTTTAAATTGAAGGGATCTACAAAATTCGAGTTCCGAACTTACCGACAGCGAAGAATGTAGAATAGTGTAAGCACGAAATAGTGTTGGAATGTTGTATAAAAGTTTCGCATTCAATATGATGATAAAGAGAGCAGAGAAGCAAGGCCATGTAAAAAATGTATTATTTTGAAATAATAAAATGTGTTTTCTTTTGTTTTTTTTTCTCCAAATTTTAATCAAGAGATCTAATTAAATTCTAATCGAACTACCTTTATTGCAATAAAAACGGCAATAATGCTGACAATAATTTCGCACGAAAAACTTACTGGATCCTGGATCTCGGGCTCTGTCCGCGGATATAGATCTGGAGTGCGCTTCCTCGTGATTCGTGTCTCCCTCGGGACCTACCGATCGACTCCTCGTCTTGGATCTTCCGAGGCGTCGTTTTATAGTCCCGAAAAAGTCTCGTCGTTTCCTCCTCGTTCTTCCTCGTTCTGTACAAAAATAGAAAAAAAACATTAAAACACAATCAACGGAATCTACGTTTGTTTTTTTATTCGCTTTATTTAATTGATTTATTTACCTCTCATGCTCTCAGAATTTGAGGAATTGGGAGTGCTTTCTGGACCCGAAGTAGCGCTGGTGTCTCTATTGCCATGCTGAAATATTATATATTTTATATTATACACAAAATCACAATTCCAATTGTTCGAATCCAATTGTTTGTTTTGTAATAATATAAAACGTTCGTTTTCTAATAATAATTCAAATCCAACTGTTCGTTTTATAATAATAGTTCAAATCCAATTGTTCGTTTTGTAATAATAGTTATCATAATTTAACGATTGTTAACTCAACAGCAAAAACACAGCGGGAAATATTTTTAAAAAAGTCACAAGGAAGATTTACCTCTGGTGAAATTTCCTGCCAACTTCCCTTGTCGGAGAGGGCTACCTGTTGAATTAGTAAACACACGGCATTCAAGCATTGTTACTTGTCAATTGCAACCCCGACGAGAGTTTCCGCTGGCGAAAAACGGTCGTGGCTGGCGCTGGTTGCGAAAATTCGTACTGCAAACGACTCGTCGATGCACTCGACTCATGCGATTTTTACGTGAAACCCGAGAGGGATAAGAGTCTTGGAGCCGCGCCAGAGAACCCGATGATGAAGGATATCATCGCTATCGTCTAATTTCGTCGCTGCAGCTAACGTCGTGCCAAGCGAATTTTGAGCCCGGCGACGTTACAATCGCGATAAATTTCACGTGAAGCTACTTCATCAACGGAAGAAATAAAGATTTCCAAAGCAGTTCCGCTTTCGGGACTCTCTCGAGAGAAAATACCGCATTGCGGTGTCCTTTATAGTTAAAACTGGGACACGGTCGAAGGTAACAAGCAACCCGATTGACTTCAAACTGGCGCCTCACGGCAATTTAAGGCAGATCTGAGCAAAGAGGACGAAAAATACTGATGAAAAAATTACAGGATCGTTTCAAAGCTTTTTCAATTTTTTCAAACTGATTATAATAGCAGATACATTTTTTTTCTCGAGTCTTACCTTAACAATCTGCCGCTCGGATTGCTGAAAAAAAAGAAACAAAATCGAAAAACAAACTTTAGAGGGTCGTGTTTATTAATCGGGAGAAAAATCCACAACAAAGCGAATTTAATGAACTCGCAGCAAACGCAAGGAATGAAGCTCAGCTTACCCTCTGTTGGCTGTGGACAATGAGGGTGCCTTTGTTGCCGTTCGTTTGTCCAGTTCGATAAGGCGAGTCGTCGGTATTGCCGTTCGTTAGGAAATCTGCAATCGATCGGAAAATTTGGCTGAATTTATGGACCTCGTGCTGCACGTAAATGGGGGTTCGGGTGTCTATGGGTCTATGTACCAATAGCAGAATTTCTCACAACCAAGGAAAATTTCTATCGCTATGTATCGAACGTTCCATACTGCAGAAGGCGAAGATAGGGGTGATCACGAATTTTCGTGACGTTTCGTCAAGCGGTGGGATTCAAGTGTTCCATGCTACCAGCTGTGTCTACCATCGGAGAGGGATGCGATTTTTTTTTTACATTTAACTTTTTACAATTAGCGCTTCGCGCGCTTTTCCAGTTGTCACTTCACTAAAATCGAGGTTAATTTTTTTTTTATTAATCAAACCTGGATTTTCATCCTTCGTTCGAAAGAAAACTATAAGGAAGAGAATGCCGCAAGGCGGAACGCGATATCTCGATTTCTGATTTTTTTCACTGAATTTTAAAGCCGAAAGTTACCTTGCGTTTTTCGCGAAAATTTTTTTTTTCTATTTCGTAAAGTTTGAAGACCCTATCCGATAGGAAATTTCCCGCTGATTCCGAAAAGCATCGTTGTTTGCCCGAAAAATAGAAAATTCGACGAGATAAACGCGAAAAACGATTTCGCCCTTTTTTCGAAATTTCATCACTTTACTAAACTTTGAGTTACTTTTTTTTGGATCGATCGAATCTCGATTTTCTTCTTCCATTCGAAAGAAAACTCTATAGCGAAAAGAATGCCGCAAGGCGGAACGCGATATCTTTATTTCTGAATTTTTCACAAATTTTCAAAGCCAGACCCCCAAAAATCGCAAAAAAACGCAAGGGGTACCCTTCAAAAAAATTGCATTTTTCGCGAAAAAAAAATTTTTGATTCCGTAAAGTTTGAAGACCCTATCCGATGGGAAATTTCCCGCTGATTCCGAAAAGCACCTTTATTTGCCCGAAAAATAAAAAATTCCACGAGAAAAACGCGAAAAACGATTTTTTTTAAATATTACACCATGAACGGGTTACAGGCAGCCCGACAGCCGATCAGAGAACGAATAACACGTCAACAATACTTATATCGAAAAGATTTTACCCACTGATTTTTCGAAAATGATAAAAAATATATCTCACGAATTATCGAAAAAAATTCGAATCTCTGTCTCCAACAGCAGGTAACACGCTAGGAAGTCAGATTCGATAGCCAAGGGGTTCTAAATTTTACCAATCACGGGGGGAACAAAAACGGCGGTTTGTGCATCGAGTGGTCGTTCGTGTACAAAATCGTGTTTTCTCTTCTCAAAGCGTCTCGTCAATCTGGAATGGATGAACGTGCCCTACGAAACTAGAGGTTCACGCAGGGTAGCAAGACGTTCCAGATATGTATAAGTAATCGGTAGTTACCGCCGGCAGATTGACTGGTAGAGTCGTACAAGATAAGAGTGCTGTTACCGTTGTTGTAGTTAAGACTACTATTGCTGATCAGATTCGTTGGGCTGTATGTACGCGTCGGTGACACTGGCTTTATCGATTCCTTTACTTTGAAAGGTTTCGTGCCGATCTGCGGTACTTCGGCCCCTTCGATGAACAAGAACTGCGCAAATTAAACACACGTCAGTCGTGTCTAGACATTCGTTGTTCCACTGTTACACATAAATCAAGGGTAAAAAAGAAGTATGTGGCCATCGTTTCAGCAGTGTAAGAGTAAAGTTTAAACTAGTTTCTAGTTTAAAGTTCGCAAAAGTTTAAGGACGGCCACAAGCAACAGTTGAGAGCTATTATAAACGGCAAAAGTCGCGAGGTTGTTTACCTCCACTGTCAGAGTCCCAGTGACTTCGTCGGCCTCGTACGGCCGAGCTTGCAGAGGAATTATTTGCCTCTGGCTCGGATTAGCGAGAAGCTCCTCCACCCCGACGATCCCGAGGCCCAAAAATCGTTGGCTCTTGTTGAAGTGGTCGTAAATCTCCAGAAGAACCTCCGACGTGTTGTGGCTTATGTCGCTGAAACGAAATTAAACACACGTGATGAGGATTTTTGCGGCAGCCTTTTCTTTGGTGGGGGTCAAAATAGATAATTACTAAAATTCCAAAAGGCTAAAATAGCAAATTTCAAAATAATGAACGGTCTGTATCTAGAATGGTCATCATTATAAAATTTTCAATTTCAGCCATTCGCTATTTTGATTTCATTTTAATAAATATGTGGGTCAAAATAGTGAATGGTTGAAACTGTAAATTTCATAATCATGGCGATTCTAGATTCAGACCGTTCATTATTTTGAAATTTGCTATTTTAGCCATACGCTATTTTGGTCATTAGATATTTTAATTCCCACTCTTCTTTTTTTTTTCGAAAATTGTAAAGCACGTCTTACAAAAGAAAAGCCTCCTCCCACGTTGGATTGTTCGTGTCCTTTTTGATCGACGTTTGATTCTTCTGCGGCGGCTCGTCCAGCTCGACCACGCAGAAGGGCTCCCTGCAGCCTTCTTGACCGCCCAACTCCGCGGCCTTGACGACCTTGACGAGCAAACGTCGCTCGCCCGGCGCGTACTGGTGAATCGTCGACGCCGACGAGTGAACCTGGTGACGTTGATGAGGTTGTTGTTGCGACATTGAATGCGACCCGGTCTACAGAGCGAAGCATAAAGGCGTCAAATGGCAACGACGACAACGAGAACAGGAGCAACCGAGGGAACCAGCGAGAAGCTGACTGAAGAAAAGCCGTTTTCAAATACATCCCGTAGTCTCGAGCCATCGAGCATGCAGACAGAGAGCTAATTGTAATAATCGGTTTATCCTTTCGCAACGAATAAAACAACAATTTTCTACATTCTAAACAGTGTGTGGAAACTTAAGGGCAGCCTCAAGTGAAACTTTCCGGACGTTCAGCGCAAGAGACTCGAGCTAAATTTATTAAATGTATTATTTATATTTCAGTGTTTTGGAAAAAAGAAACACTACAAATAACGTCCAGCGTTAAAAAGCCAAACCCAAAAAAATTCACTTGGGCTCTGATTAAGAAAATTCGACTTTAGTCTTTGCACATTGAGGCGTTCTTTGGATCCAACTGCGCCAACTTTTATTGCCAGAAGTACTTGAGAATCTCTTTGTTACATTGATTTACATTGGAACCGCGCCAACCGGAAATCGGCCCAAGGGGAATAATCGACAACCCGGTGATTCGCACTATTTACAATATTTACACACTGCGCTCACAACCAATCGATAGGGACTTGAGTCATCTAGTCGTGAAGCGGAGAGACTGAGACGACAGCGTAGAAGAGCCACGGTAATCGCATTAATAGCACATCCGCTTGGATTTATGAGCAGCCTTAGAACAGAGATGTCAAGTGTTCGTTGCTTCAAAATACTCACTTATTTTTATTTACCCTATAATTTGTTTATTATTAAACGTTTGTTAAACGTGGCTTACACATTATATAACTGAAGATTTTAACTCAATGTAAAATCCTTGAAACACATTTTTGGCAATAAATATCATACGAAAAATCGTAAAAAGCAAATGTAACGAGAAACGAGTAACAACGAAAGTAGCGATCGTTACTTTTTTTCGTTACATTTATTTTTTATTATCTTTTTTCGTGAAATGTATTGCCAAAAATGTGCTTTAAGGATTTTTCATAAAGTTGAAACCTTGAGTTAAATAACGTGTAGGTCACGTTCGCTAAACATTTAATAATAAATAAATTATAGGGTAAAGAAAAATAGTGTGTATTTAAAAGTAACGAACGCGTGACGTCTCTGCTAACGAATTACTTTCCTTACCATACTGTCGTAGTGCAGCGGCAACATGTGTCCCGGTTGCGGCGGCGGTTCTCGCCACAGACGCGGGCACGTCGGATATTGCGAGAGATTGAGGTGGACGTTGGTTCCTCTCAGGGCGCCGACGACAATCTCGGTGACGACTTCCTGGAGTTGACTCTCGTCTAGGTCCTTTTTAATCGTACCGACTGCAGCCAGAGAGACCTTCACCTTGAATTAAAAAAAAAATGTATAAGACATTACATTTTTTGATCCACCCTAAATTTTTGCACACAAAATTGATTGGCAATTATTGTTCATTTAAATCTTCAATTAACGAATTAATTTACCTCTGGCCAGCCGTCGCATTTCAAGTCGAGCAGCATTTTTTCCGTGATGCAAACAACGTTGAGTCGGGCCCGGAAGCGATTAACGTTGACACGATAGTGACTGACCTCCACCTTATCGCCTTTCTGGCGAAAAGCCTTCAGCTGCAGAGCCGGCGTCGCCTCGCAGTCGCAAGTGATTGTCTGTGAATCGGTGAAATTGTCGAGAAAGGTAGTGAAATCGAAATTTTCATTGAGCAAAGTTGCAGCTGAATTCCTAATTTTTTATACGATATTTATTTTATTTTTTTTATTTTATTGGAAGCCATTTTTTGTACTCACAACGTCGTCTTTGGAGTCGCATTCGCAGAAAATGTTGGACAAAACTGGCGAATGAGTTTCTGGTAGGACACGAACGAATTCCACACCGACTCCATGCTGCAAAAAAAAAATAGATAATTATTTTTCGTCGACGAAATGATAATTTTTTAAAAAATCATAGCACAATGAGATTATCTGTATCGCTGACCCATATTCCCGGCTATCATATGTCGCGTTCTTATCGATATAGTATTTATGGAGCGCTACGTTCACATTCACCGCGGCTATGCGTGTGATTCATGTGTGCATTTATTACACAATGGCTCACCACGTGGAGCACAAAGCTCCGTGTATCGACTGAGTCATTTGAGAATTATTTACAGCTGATAAGCTCGTCGCGTTCGCGCCTTGTACCGGGGAAAAATCGAAGGTCATCGATAAAAAAGATTCTCAATTTTTGTTTGCTTTCTTGTATTGGAAAAGTGTCTTTTTGTGTTGTGTGAAATGGAGCCAGAAAATTAAACTACGCCCCGTGTTTCGGATCTCGAGGTGCTGCGTCAATCGCTATAATTCAATCAGGGCCAGACAGTCGGCAATTGACACCTTGAACTAGAGACATCGTTACTTGTCTCATCATACGTCTTCACAAAACCACTAATTGGAGCTTAATTAATTTTTTTTTATGTGGTAAAGGCTTAGAAAATACAGAATTAAAAATATATTTTTAATATGTTTTAAAAATATAGGTAATTATGGCTTGGAAAATATAGAATTACAAATATATTTTTAATATATTTTTAAAATGTAGATAATTATGGCTTGGAAAGTATAGAATTAAAAATATATTTTCAATTCTATATTTTCGAAGCCTTTACCACTTAAAAAAATTAATTAAGCTCCAATTAGTGTTTTTGTGTAGAATATATAGAACATAAAGAATGTATAGAATTTTGGAATTTAAATAACAATCCTCAATTATCAAGAACCAAACGCTTGGTGAGTGAGTATGGTAATGATTGTTGAGCGTTCAATGAAGAATTGAATAGCGCAATCGTATTCACACTTCGCCTCCAGTCTCGTGAATGATGTCAAGTGCTCGCAACGGTCATTCAACCGTGCAGCCTTCGAAGGCAATTAAAGAAATCTTATCTTCTAATTATTAGCCAATAATTACGAGCTCTTCGTTTTATCAACTCCAAACAGCATTTAAAAACTTAAGCTCCGCGAAGATAAAGAGCGTGTAGTATTGACTGATGGAGACATTGAACCGATCGAGAAAAGAAAAAAAAAATGTTTGTAAATTGTTGTTTGCGCTAAGAAGAATTAATAGGATTCTGATCGGACAAGACAAGAAACGCCGGGGAGCGACCGGCTGGTCCGCGTGGAGCGAGACGTTATTTTTGACAGGGTGACGTCAGCGCTGCTACGCGGCAAGGCCGTTGACAGGTTGTGACGAAATATCTTACTCCTCTCCTGCTCGGCGACGTAACCGGCATGACCTCATATTACATCGACTTTCGACTCCGCTACCATTCCAATTCGGCGGCCGTGTGTGAATTCGAAAAAGCTTCGTCCCACCAAAAACGCTATATCGAGTCAAGTTAACGAACGATTATTCAACTCTTGGTCGTTCAATTTTCCCTCCCTGTGCCAAAACTCGGTTTTGCTCGGTAAATTCTACTAAAAATAAATCGGCCTCTTTCTGTACGTGTAAACAACAATGCATAATACGTCAACATTTTCGGAGCGACAATAGGAAAATAATAAACAAAAAATATTTCTTCAATTTGTGATTATAATTAAAATATAAAAAAATAAAAATAAAAGTGCGTGTGATATAAGAAGATATTGAACTAAATTTGATTAAAAAAAAACGTTTTCGCAAGATTGTTTAAGTTTCCTTGGAGTTTTCTGCCGAAATGTAGGCAGTTTTTATAAAATAAAAACCAGCGAATCGCCCGCAGTCCAATACGCCAAAACTTTCAAATATTTTTTGTATACAAAAATATTTTTTTCGATTTGTGATTACAATTAAAATTAAAAAATAAAAATACAAGTGGGTGTTATATAAGAAGATATCGAACTAAACTTGAGTAGCAAAAAAAAAAAAACGTTTTCGCAAGATTCTTTGAGTTGACTTGAAGTTTTCTGCCGAAATGTAGGTTGCAGTCCGAGCAGGCAGTCACGATGCGTCCGAGTAAAATAAAAACCAGCGTATCGTCCGCAGACGTAAGACGGTTAAGTAAGATAGGAGCGCGAGGCGATGCACCGAGGCGCCTTGACGTGACGGAGGCTCGCGTCGAATTGATAATTGCCTGTTAATTCATGCGTGCCACAAGAGTTTTCGCACAGAGCGATACTGGCAATCATCGCACGACCAAGAATTTTCGCGTCACAGATAAAAAGTCGAATACCAAAACGAGCAAAAAAAAAAAGAAAAAAAAATGCTTCGCGAATTGAAACGATGAAAATAGCTCCGTGGAATAAAACTCCAGTTTGCAATGCAGAAGCCGAAGATGCGTGACCGGGCGGTTAGATGCTCGATGCAAATTGCCATCGTTCTCGAAAGCCCAACCCACAAAAGCAAATTCAACGAGGCCGCGCGGTATAAAACTTCATTATTTATAATGGATATCATATATTGGTCACGCTCCGTGGAATTCTTGTGATAAAACCCGTCGACGACGCACGGTTTATATTTGTAGCTGCGTCGCCCACAGAAAAAACGCTCTATGTACGTCTCAGACAGCAAAAAAAAATGATACGTTATATTTTCTCTGTATTTTTGTTTTTAAACTCGCAGTATTTCTATGTATTTATCGAGGGGAAGATAGTGACGAATGAGCCCAGAATTTTACGTCCAACCAGTCAATCGGCTGTCCCCAACGAAATCACCGGTGTTGCTGCCAAAATGCTTTTTCTCTCGCAGACAGCGTTTACTCAACACTCAAATACATGCGCCGAGTCTGTGATGTAATTTCGCATTTTATTGTGACATTCGCCGCGTTAGAATTCGTCCTGCAACTGCGCGAGCGGTGTTATCGCCAACTGCACTATCGCGAAGGAAAGCGAGAGCTACGTCGGAGATAGAGATGCGCGGATAAAAATTCGCAACGATCGGCACTTCCTACGCGAGAGCCAGTTATATTTATACGCCCGTTTGCTGCTCACGTGAGAAAGAAACATTTACAAAAATACACGCGCCTTATAAATCAAGTGCAAACAGACGAATGTCATAATCCGTAGTTTACGTTACTTTTACGGTAAATAAACAATCGTCATCACTTCTCAAAAATTCAAAAAAAAAGAAGAAATCATCGTCTCGAATTATTAGTCTCTGCTCAACAAGATCTCAACGAGTTTTCATCAAACAAAAAAGATCAGATTACTTTTTCCCTGTTTTCTTAGATGCAAAACAGGCCAGTAAACATTTTTACGGTAAAAAAAACAATCACTTCTTAAAAATAAAAAAGAAGAAATCACCGTCTCGAATTCTGCTCAACAAAATCCCATCTAGTTTTCATCAAACAAAAAACATCCGACTCCTTTTTCCTGTTTTCATAGCCGCAAAACAGGCCAGAAGAACCCGTTTCGGCATAAATTATCCCCTCAACCCCGCCCTAAGAAACCCCCTTCAAAAAAAAAGTAACTCGTACCTCCTCAACGGAATTGGTGACAAAATCATTGAGCGAGACGACCCAGGCGGCGAGCAATTCGTTGAGAATCACGAGATCCGAGTGTAGCCAAACAACCATCTCGTTGACCCAGCGAACGGCCTCGGCATCGGCGCCGGTGGCCGCCGGCAGGTGCAGGGATCGCGAGCTCCTCGCCGGGCTGATAAGCGGCCCGGAAGTCTTCCTCGTGAGTCGTTTCCGTATCGGTGGGGTCGGTGGCACGTAGCCCCCGGATGAGCTCATCGATGACGACATGAGAATCCCGGCGCCGCTGTTGCCGCCGCCGCCACCCCCGCCGCCGAATCCGCCGCCCCCGCCACCTCCACCCCCAACCCCCATCGACGCACTTTTCGCCATCATCGCTCTTATCGGTTTCTCGTTCGCCAATAATTTGCTCGCGACGTTACCGGCACCCACGACACTTTCACCGATATGGAATGCATGGCCGTGTTCCTTGGTAGCCGCGGTGGCTACGCCGCCGCTCGTCGCACCGACCGCACCACCAACACCCTGCGTATCGCGTATCCCGGCCTCGTTCACCACGAAACGATTGTAGAAAAATTTCCCGACACAGAGTACGACGAGGCCGAAGAGCATCCAGCCGAAAATGAGCATCGACAGGGTGTCCATCGTCGTGTCACCAGTCGAATCGAAACTGCATATCAGATCGTCCACCCGCTCGGCCAAGTCGGCCATATTGCCCCATCGTTCTGCAAACCAAGTCCAATTGGATTCCCAAAACATTCTTTTCTATTTCCACCGACGAGCGGCCCCCCACCCCACGCGACGCACGCCGCGGACTCGCCGCCCGGCTATTTATACACCTTGCGTACACCCTGGCGGGGTCTCTCGTACCGGCCGTCGACGATGACGGCGCGCGCGGGATCTCTTCGGCTCGGAAAAACCTTCCGGTGAGACACCGAGAGAGACGAGATCCGCGGCCGCAGTTTTCTTCTCGGGCCAAGGCGAAAGTCACCTTCCCTCTTACCAACGCCGACACACGGACGAGGGGCTCGATTTTGTCTTGTCGATGAGTTTTTTTGGAGTATTTTTGGGATCCACGGTGTTCCTCGACGCGGGCCTCGACGGCGCTCAGACGACGGGAGATGAGATTCCAGACGACCTCGGCATCCTTCTTAACGCTGCGGACTGTCTGGAATTTAATAATGCGGGAATTTGGTATCGGTGCGAATGGGAATCGGAGAGGTGATTCCGAGGAGAAAATTTGAAATTGCGTTTAACGTTTGTTTGATGATGTTTGAATTATTGGCAGATGTTTGTGGGAATTGAGCACAAGAAGATGAAGAAATTTCGGCGGAGGCCTCGGTGAAGATTCGATGAAGCTATGATGATTTTTTTTTTTCAGGATCTTGAGAATTTTTTATGATTTTTTTTTGTATGTTTGGTATAAAATTGACGAACCGAATTTATGTTGAACATAATTTTTTTGAATAATTTGTTGAATAAGAAAAGAAAACATTTCTTATTTACATCCCTGAAGAAATTTCGTCACAGGCCTCGGCAAAGCTTCGCTTCCATGATTTTTTACTTTTTTGGCAAGATTTGAAGAATTTTTTGTAATATTTCTTGTATGTTTGTCATAAAATTGACGTACCGAATTGATGTTGAATATTATTTGCGACAAATAAGTCAAAAGCTTTTTCGAAGTATCCAAATTAGTCCCCGAATCATGGAAGAAAAAAAAACATCCCTCATTTACTTACTACTTTATATCACGGCCAACGCCTTCGTATTTTCAAGAGGGAATTCGTTGATTTTCGTTGTCGTTTCGAAATTAGAACGCCACGCGTTGACGAAAATTATATTCGTCCGATTGATTGAGTCGCAGTGGAATCGCTGGATTCATATCACTGAATGCGCGAGGAAAGGAAGTCCGTTTGATCGCGAATCCTTATAAACCGCTCACGTCTTCGCTGGTCCTTCAAGTCGCTCGATGGAGAACGCTAACTCGCTGCGACAGCCTCACTTCACTCAGGCGAAGCAACGTGGTACGTGACGTTTCTCGTGCCAGCAGCACATGGCATTAGCATTCGCTGTAAGAACGTCGAGTGTAGCGCGCCAAATCCTCAACTACCGGTCGACGGACACGTGCTCGGGCGTTGCTCCTCAAGGTTTTGACGTCTGGTGACCTGCAAAAACGAATCGTTTACAAACAAAACGCTCGCTTCGGCCAAAGGAAAGAAAAACACGAGGTCGTTTTTTTAAAGCGTTGGTTCAAGCGTCTCGAAAACAGATCTTCATGCGTCTTGAGCCGATAAAAACTGACTATCTAATTATCCAGTTCTGTTACGCAACTCTGAAGGAATGATTGTTGAAACTGTCTCGTCTCAATTAGTTCCATGTGATTACCGTGTTTTTTTTTCTTCATCAAAAACATTCGAAAACGTCGCAATAGCGTCTAAAAATAAAATTCCTCCTTTTTGAAAGTAAACAGAGTTTTGTGGTCTCGGCTGCGCCGAAACAATTCAGCCGAAATAAACGTGACTCACGGTATTGTGGTTTTTATCACACGATAAATGTCTCACTGGCGGATTTAAAGGAGGGAATATCGATAAAACAATTGTGTACAAACTCATTGAGTATATCGAAGAAGAAAAAACACAAAACAGAAGAACTGCAGCACGATAAAATAATATTTGCGGTGCACTTTGAACTCCGTAGAATAAGCAAGAAGAACAAAACACTCACCACGCCGAAAATTACCGAACATCAACCCGGTTACAGTGGATTTCACGAGCGATCAAATGGCCAGGAAGCACGAACAATAGGAAAGGCTGGTCTCACGCTATCAGATCCATCGGCCTCGAATAACTAAAGCAGCTATTTTTTTTTTTTTTTTTTTTTTTTTTTTTTCAAAACCGCGACGCAGCTTCGACGGTCAATCCTCGACAGCAGGAGCGACGAATTCCCACGCAATTAAATCCCCGCACTCGACCCAGTGGAAGCGAAAGTAAACCGAGAAATCGCCAGGAGTTTGTCCGCTGAATTTCCCTCCCCGAGACCGCAGCGGTAAAAAACAAAAAACAAAAATCACGCCACGACTTTTGCCGCAGTTTTTCCTCGCGGCTGAGATGGAAAGCCGAGAGATTTCGTCCTCGCGAAATTCACGCGCCGCGAGGAAAAGTAATCTACGAAAACACGCCGACGACGTCCATGTGCGAGACTCCGCGGCGATCTGGAGTTTCGATTAAAGCACCGAGGCATAATGCCGCCACGCCGGCGACGTATCGTCCAAGTCCCCCTTCTATTTTCCACCCCCGTCGCTCTCCTTTCACGCGCCGCGGGTCCCCACTCTTTATTTCCTCGCGGCGGTACCGCTTTGCGATCTCGCACAAGTCCGCATGCCACCAGCCTGTGTTGCGTTCGTGTGTGCAGCAGCAGCAGCGGCAGCGGCAGCGGCAGCAGCAGCCACGTCCGACGACTCTCTTATCGATCCGGTGCGCACCCGCCGTGCTCCACTCTTACTTCGGCATCGCGGCTCGTTGAACATCCGACGAAATGCTGAAAATAGTGAAAACCAAAACAAACATCACGAACCTTGTTATTTCTTACGTCAGGGAGAATTGTTTCGATTTTGTACACAAAGATTTGGATAATCTGTTATCCAGGGGAGAGGATTTTTTTTTTAGACGAATTTTACGTTGCTGTTTTTATTCGGTGCTACAAAACAATCTGCACTGCATGAGAATTCGGAGCAAAATCAATTTGGAGTTTCTTTAATGATGCCGATTTTTTATTATTGATAAACAGGCGGATTTGCATTCGGAGTTGTACATTTTTGGTATCTGAAGTTATTACTTTTTAGTTATATAGTGGATTATAGAGAAAAATGATTTTTTTTCTCTGTATTTTATTTTGGAAACGTTACTTAAATTGTTTGCTCGAAAAGCGATATTCGTGCCACCTTAAGATTTTTCAGACGTTGCATTGCAGTAAATTCATAGCCGGACTGTTTTGCAGGAATCATTTTAAATCCGCATTACCATTAATGACACCGATCTTTGTCATTAGTAAACAGGCGGATTTGCATTTGGAGTTGTACATTTTTGGCATCTGAAATTATCACTTTTGAGTTATATTATCGATTGTATAAAAAGAAATAATTTTTTCCTCTGAATTAAATTTTGGAAACATTACTTAAATTGGAAACTCGCTTTTATTGGAATATCGTTTTTCGAGCGAAAAGCGATATTCGTGCCACCTTAAGATTTTCCAGACGTTGTATTGTTGTAAATTCAAAAACCGGACTGTTTTGCCGGAATCATTTCACATCCGCATTAGCATAATACATTCCGTGAGCTTACCTCATTGCTACGTTATAGTGCTCTTTATTTTTTCGTAAAGGTTGCTAACGAGTTATTTATAGGAATGATACGTCGGCATTACATCGCCGTGACATAAGTCCAGGAGTCACGGCCCCTCGCCGGCGCTGGAGGGGATCGCCTTGCTGAATGAAAAAAAATTCTCGTGCGGAGGAGGCTGAATCGAGCAAAGAATTTTTTTTTTTAAGGAAAAAAATAGGAGCAGACGAGACGTCATTCAGGAGTTTGGATCTCTAGTATCAAAGCCGCGTGGTATTCAATGGCAAAGAGGCGGACAGCCGATGCGAGGTTTTTTCTTGGTAGAAGCAAAATAATAAAATATTCCAGAGAAATGTGTACAGATACACATGATACTTTTTATTTGTTTTTTTTGTCATTCATTTACATACAAATATTTTCAAGATACGTTTATGAAATGAACTAGTCTGTATTATCCCGCGCGCTTCGCTCCTCGTTTTATTATCCTCTATGTCGTTTATTATTCATAATTTAAACGTATCCATACAAAGTACTTTTACATTACTTATATTCCTAGGTTGTTGTTGTTGTTGTCGCTTTATTTTTATTTTTATTTTTATTTTTTTTCTCCAAATACTATGTGGCGTTGTCAAATCACTTCCCCAATCTCAATCGTATTTATAGGTATGCACGCTTCCTCCACTGACTCACCAGTTTTCAGTTTTTCTTCTTCTTCTTTTAGTTATTACAAAAAACGATCCCTTATAATCCAACACGTATCAACAATACTCGGTAAAATGTTCGTAAATCGTCGCTTTAACGATGTCGGGGGGGACAACGAAAAAAAAAAACAATGTGTGTGGAATACGGAAACCCAGTTCTCGGGTGTGTCTCTCGTCGTGAAAAAAGATTAACAACGCAACGGTTCGTGGGTGAGATTTAATCACGGATTTTTCGACACACGCACACGCACACGCACTCCTATTTTTTTTTTGTTCGTTCTAATGGAAGGTAAAATAACGTCACTTACAGCAATTAAGAAGAAGAATGTATATGGCTATCAGACTCAAAGTTGGGGTTTTCTTTTCTCTCGAACGTTCCGTCGAATTCACGTTTTTTTTTTCGTGTGGAATTAGTGCGAAGAAAAATGGCCAAAAATGCGCGAAGAATTACAATAACGTTATTATTTATAGTTGGCGGAATCGCTTTTTTTTTCGTTTTTCTTCTCGCACAAATTGCAGCTTTTACTTCAACGGGGAGACGAATACAAATCGCACGAGGAGATCGGGATTTACGAGTCATCGATTCACCGGAATATCCAATTTTGAGCTTTTTTTAATCTTTGTTTTTTTTTGCGAGCGCGCATCGAGTGAAGTATAATTGCTTCACAGCCAGGGGAACCGTCAATTCCCCATATGAAACAGAAACTCATTTTGTTGTGTGTATTTGTGTGTGTGTTGTGTGTGTGAAATAACGTGCAATGTGTAGCAATTCAATCACAGCCTTTATCGGCAATCCCGTGTCCAATGCCTGATACTTCGAAGAATTATAGTAGCTTCCACGTCCATCGGATTGTACAATCAGTACGAAGTTATTACGCTCCCGATCCCGACTCCCGATCTTACGACTAAAGCCGATGAGTTTCGTTGAATCAATGAGTACAAAAATACAAAATTACCCTACGACGCCGCACGAAAATTCTTTTTTTATTTTCTTTTTTTTTTCTTCCAATAATCGCTAATTGCACATAGTGCCGTTGATGAGTCAATGAATCTTTCTTTTTGTAAGCAAAAAACCAAGAGCGCGACATACGCACAAGAAAAATTCTAAACCAGCGGGAAAAATTCGAATTTAATGCACTCGGAAAGTGAGAGAAAATTGTTAGAATATATAAACTGGATTTCCGATAATTGGCGTTCGATGGACTCGTATCACCCGTCTCCGTCGACAATTATATCTACGAAAAGCAGCCAGTCAATCTCGTTCAATCGACTACATATCCTCGTACCGTCCTCTCTTTAGGGATTATAAAATATTTCATAATATTTGTTTTGCATTTTCATTTTTTTTTTCCTCTTTAAACATGTCGCATTCGCGAGCGTCAACGAGAGCGTCCGGTGGGGTGGATCCTTCGATCGGCAAGATCGGGATTACATCGAAGGTGACCGTTGCTGATTGAAAAAAAAAAGGAACGGAGCTCTCGTTGTCGCTCGCGAAAAAGTGTAGGTAATTCATTGTTACAGTACAAGATATTATAATGGCCTCGGTTACTATATATCTCCAGCATTATTACACGTTACGTGTCTGCAAGTGCGAGCCGCGGATTAACGCCGACGTCTTGACGCCCCTGCAGCACTCCGCGCTATCCCATCGATAGCTTTCTCTCTCTCTCTCTCTCTCTCTTAATGAATTTAATGTTAACAAACACTCCTAGCAATCGTTTTTTTCTAGACTCTAGTCCGTTAAAAATGATAAAGTTTGCAGTGTAAATGCGGCTTACACTTTAAATCGTTAATAAATCTGGTCCGGTAATGATTCTCGTTAATAAACAACGATCTCTCCTGCAACTCAATCGAACGGGCCTTCCGAGGGCGCCGATAAATCATCGAAGCATTTTCGTATTGACCTTCTCTCTATTTGATTCGATTCTCGGATCACTTGGCTTTTTCACCTCGACTGTTGGATCGATTTTTTTCTTCCGTCTCTCAAGATTTCCAACGCGTTTATATCTCAGACTCGGCTCGGTTCTCGGACGCGAACTCGAATCGACGGTATTTTCGTGTATTCGAGATATCGACAGACTCTTAGTGCGAACTGATAGATATAAAATTGAACGAAAGAGGGTCGATCATTGACAGTGTAAAAAAATGATATGCACCAAAGCAATGTTACCGGGCTAATACTGAACCGTTTTCAATGATTTCTTTCGTCGAAAATTGTCGTAAAAAACACACACGAAATGACAATACCAGTAGAATGGACTTGCTTCGAGCGCAATTATAACCCGTATCACGTTTAACCATTTACGAAGCAACTCTAAGAAGTCTTAAATCATTAATCAAACAAATTAGCAGTCGTTTCGAATGATATATATATATATATATATATATATATATATATATATGTATATATATGCCAATTGTGAGAAATACATTAAAAAGAGGATAAAGAGCCGCGGCTCGTCACGGATCTCAAACGCACTGAGGACACATTTTGCCTCTCTCTCTCTCTCTTTCTCTGTCTCTCTTTCCGTGACAATCGAAATCCTAAAAGATCGTTCGAAATGAATGTCTGTGCATTGTAGAAAAATGAAAAATAAATATATTATACTGGAAGATATAAGAATTATATTTACAAAAGGGGCGTATAAAATACATTTAAAAAAGAGGGCCCGAGGGTTCGGGTGTGCGAACACCGTCTGTACGACGCCTACGAAAGAACTGCGCTTTCACGAATTATTACGGTACACAGATTTTTAGACGCAGTCTTATATTTTGCATTTCTTCTCGTCTCTCTCTCTCTCTCTCTTTCTCTCTCTCTCTTTTTTTTGTTTGGTTTCTTTTAATCTTCATACAGGACAAATTCTAATTCGCGAGCTCCTTTATTTTATTACCAGAACGAAAGTATATATACAGATATACCATCCTGATAAAGCTCCTAGGTCGATAGCGATAGATTGAAGAAGAGTATTGTGTGTATCTTCATTAAAAGCCCCGATCCGTAAAACGAGCTTCGACGTTTAACAGCGGATTACGATCCCCTTATAGCCGGCGATCCTTTCAATCGTATTTGCGGACGCTTCACGATGTTGAAGTTTGCATTGTTGGAATGCAACGAAATTCGGAAAAAACATTAACTCTAATTTCATCATTTGGGTTAATTGGAATTAGAAAAGTCGTCATAGCAACCAATTGCTATGATGACTTTTTATACCCAATTTCGTTATTTGGGTTAATTAGAATTAATTTTTTTCTCTGAATTTCGTTGCATTCCAACGATGTGAACTTCAACGTGGACTGAAAACCGAGAAATACTCGCATGTTTCAAAGAGACAGCGATTTTAACGACGTACGCGAGGCTGGATTCGAAAATAAATTTAAGCAAAGATACTTTTTTTGTATTTTGATTGTAATTCGTTTTTTCTTATTCCTTTAAATCGGATTCTCTAATTCAAGCTCACCGTCTTAATGATCAATTGCTCTTTGAAAACTCGCGGGTAAAATTGCTCCATATTTTCGTTGCATCATCGATGAGGGCATTTTTGGAACGTCGAAGCTCGCTCGGATCGTCTGTGTGACGCATTGAGTGTTGTAAAGTTTACGATCAGCCTTTGAAAATCTTGTACGTCGGCTCCGACACCGATGGAGTTTACTTACAGATTATATATAAGTAATTTTACTTGTTTTTTTGTTTTTTTTTTTGTTCGTTAATCAACTCCTGATTGTATAATCAATTTAACTTATCTTGCGATTTAAATAGCGCGCTTCGATCGACAGAAACTTTGATTTGAAATTCTAACTACGGGAATAATGAGGCGAAGAATTTCTCGCTTTTGGAGTGTGAAGATTGCCCGGCTAGTTTGTGATCGACGAACCGTGAGTTCTACTCTACTGACGAGCAGGTCGAGTGACACGTGACTCAAACGGTATTTAAAATCGTCGACAAATCGTCGCGTAAGTTGAAAAGAAAAAAAAAAGAAAAAAAAAACATTGTGTATTATACGTAAAAACGTACGTATTACATTTAATGACCATGTGTATAAAAAAAATCACAAATTTTTGTTATATTATCTAAATCGCTAGTAGAACTCGTCGCTTATTATAAGTCAAGCCCTCCGTTTGAGAAAATATAAAAATGACATATTTCATGCTGACCTGCTTAGGATTTTTTTTTTTTTTACGAAAGCTCCGAATTTACGAACGCGAACGACGTGGCTATCGAGTTAAAAAGAAAAGATAAAACGACATTTTGAGCTCAAGAGGCCGCGGTCGGTAATGTCAGTCGAAATCGGAGATCGTGTAAATGCAAAAAATTGTGCCCGGAATTATTTCAGTACGAGTCTGGGCGCGACTCGGTGATTCGTTGGAATGATTGCGATATGTGGAAATTGGAAACGCGGCGGCCTCGAATACTTTTGAAGAGTTGTTGTTGTTTCGTCTGCGCGTTTTATTTTCCCGCCGCGACGTTCGCGTGCGCGCTGATTCAGCGTGTTCGGAGCTCGCAGCTTATTTTGACATCCCGAAAGTGTAAAAAGAAAGATCGAAGTTGGAGGAAATGCTTTTCTCGAAATTCTCTCACGACCGTCGACGGCGAAATGTTCACGAGCCGTGAATCGATTGAGCTCCACGAAAATAAATATGTTTTCTTTTTATTCGATTCATCGAATAAAAAGAAGAAAAAAATATATTTGGCGCTTTTTGTCAATGGAAAATTGTCCATTTTATTCGTAATAAATGCATCTTCGGTGATTTGTGCGCGTCGAGCTAATCGAGAAGAACCGAATGTCGTGTAAAATTGTGCGACGTGTAAAAGTAAAAACACTGAATGTTTTCGTGATTTTGGCTCAATCGATCCCAGGCTGTATCGAGTATCAACGGACAATGTGGTACGCGGTAGGCAACGGAGGGGGTAAAAGCTTACTTAGAATACTAAACTAGATTGACGGACTTACACACAAATGCCTGATATACACGAATATTTTACTACATCGTATTCGCAAATATGTAATAAAAACCTGTATGTGGCTGTCGATGATGCTGCGGTTGAGCTATCTAGTCAAATCTCTCTTTTCGCTGATCTTTTTTTTTTCTCTTTCTTTTCTTTCGCCCGTCACGTCTCAGTGCGGTTTATACTCGCGTCCTCACCCATTCCTCAGTTCTCCTCTCAGAGCTGAAAGAATATTTTTTTCGCGATTAGTTTCTATGTTTTCACGGATTTTCGTTGCTTCGGGTTGTCAGATGATGACGTCAAGTCTGGGGATAAAATCAGACGTTATTTAAATGTTTGACGAATTCTCACCATCGATGAGTTCCTGCTTCATCTTCTGGAACTCTTTCCGCACTTCCTTTATTATCTCAGCTTTGAAGGCCTCCATCTCTTGAGCAGAAAACGATAGTCCGTCGCTTACTCCGTTTACTTTAAGAAGAGTGTCTTCCGAGGCGGAGCCGAACCTCTTGCGAGCCGACTTGGGGGACTCAGCGCCGTTCGAGAACTTGTTGGACGAATTGCTTTTATCCCACTTTTTGTCCGGAGAGCTTTCCGGCTCCTAATTTTTAGAAAATCGTAAATATCATTATTATTTTTCAATAAAGAACGTCAAAAAGATAAAAAAAAGAAAAGTTTTTTTTTCTTCGCTACCGGTGAAATAACAATAAGAATAAAACATGTAATTCTTCAAATCGATGGAGGACATAAGTTCAAAAGTGTATTTCAAGACGTAAGAATATTATTTTTCAATAAAGAACGCCAAAAAGATTTTAGCAAAAAAAAAAAGATTTTTTTTCTTCGCTGTCGGTGAAATAACAATAACAATAAAACATGTAATTCTTCAAATCGACGGACGACAGAAGTTCAAAAGTGGATTTCAAGACGTGAGAATAATGGTGAAAATAAAGGAATGGAAGAGCGCTATAGATGTAGTGTTTACCGGTGGCTGTTCGGGCTGTTTCTTCTCGACGGCGGCGCGTCGTCGTGCCAATGTTTTCGCCATTTCATCCATCATAGATGCCATGCCGCCGCCACCGCCGCGTCCCAGCGTTCCATAGTTACCGCCACCCCCGCCGCTTCCGCTGCTGCTGGTGCTGGAGCCGCTGTTTTCCACCGGTTGCGATTGCTGTTTGTCAACAAACCACAAACTATACATTAATACCCCGCCATGGTCTTTCGTAGTCTCGAGCCAAGTTTGTATATTTTATTTTGCCCATAAAGCCATCAATATCTTTCGCTTCATTGAAATCACAAAAATGTATTGAAACTAGTGTTTTCAGGAGCAGAATACGCGAGTTGAGAACGACGGTATAGGTTAAAAGTTCTTATCTCGAAAAAGAAAATATATATAAGAAAGGTAGATATGCGAGCCCCAGTTTCGATAAATCCGTCAATCTCATTGCACTCAACTTGACACTGAAATCCCAAAAAAAAAGTCTTATCTCGATTTATCTCAACCAATATTTACTTCACAGAATGATTTTTTTCCCCTCGGAATCTCCGTCTTATCATCAAAATACTTGAGAACTCAACAATCGATAGCGGGTAAACCAGTCAATGTTTAACCCAATTAATTTTTAATTTGCTTCTTTCGCCCCGAAAAAAATTATATCAATCATAGATTTCGATACCATCCGGACCCAGAAAGACGATACCGAAATCTATCCGCCAGATCACCTCAACCCAATCCAGAATAAACTGCTTTCCGCCTTGCATAGATTCAGATTCAGATTCAGATTCGTTTATTCCGTGCCCTGGGTCAAAGCCCCCTATCACTATCAAAGCCCCCTAGAGTTCACATTGAATTTTCACATATTTTCCCTATAAAAAACGCCAAAAATTCTAAGTGAACTCTAAAATCTAAAAAATGCATACATCTTCGGAAAAACGAAGGAATCATTTTCATGGAAAAAAATTTAGGTCATCGAAATATTTGTTAACCAATTTTTTTTTCCATGAATTTATTGATAACATTTTCGAATTATTATTATGCAAAATTAATCTTTTCAATACCTTTAATGTTCATGCATTTTTTTCAAATTTTTATACCACCGAGAAGTGTTTGCAATTCTCTCTCATATTCCTCGAATTTCTGCGAAATGAATATCGGTCGCAAGGACTACCTTAACCCACCAAAAGAAACAAAAACTCCTCATCGCCGTACTGACCTGTTTCTTCTTGAGCCTCGCGGCCTGGAGCGCGGCCGCGAGCGAGTTCATATCCGGCGGCATATCGGAGGAACTGTTATTCATCATCCCGGGGCCCATACTCGGGGCGCTGGGGATGCCGCCGCTGTTGCCGGCGTTGGGAGCGGGCGGGGGTGGAGGTGGAGGTGGAGCGGCGGGACCACCGGGCGGTCCCATCGGGGGCGGTGGGGGTCCGCTGCTGCTGATGGGATTATAAGCGTTAGCGTTTGCCGTGGGACCGCCGCCGCCGCCGCCGCCGCTGGCGTACTGATTGACGCTATTCGCGGGGCTACCGTAAGGATTCGTAAGGCTGCTAACGCTCGCCGCATTCCCGTACTGCGTCTGCGGCTGTATACCGACCGCCGCGTACTGTCCCTGACCCTGCGCGTACTGATTTATCGAACTACTGCTCCCGTACTGACTACCGCCGTACTGCGATCCCGCGTTGCTCGCGTACTGACTATTGCTCTGACTAACGAGCACCGATTGGCTGTAGGCGCCGCCGCCGACGCCGCTCTGACCGCCGTTGCTACCGTAAATACCGTTCTGACTCGTCGCCGCGTATTGGCTCGGATTGCCCGAAAATTGACTCGCGATCGCGCTACCGTTGCCGCCGTAATTGTTCCCCGCGACCGACTGATTGCTACCGTAAATCGACTGGGACTGTTGCGACTGATTCGGGAGGCTCGATTGGGAAGGCGATTGTGCGTACTGAGTCATCATCGGGGGTGGCGCGGGCGCGGCGTTGAAGTTCATCATTCCCGGAGGACACGGGGGTGCCGGTGGCGCCGCCGGTGGCTGAGGCGGCGGGATCGGTGGACCCACGACCGACATTTGCGGAGCCGCCGGGATCATCGGGCCGGGTTGTTGAGGGGGTGGCTGTTGCTGTTGTTGCTGTTGTTGTTGTTGCTGCTGTTGTTGTTGAGGTTGTTGTTGCTGCTGTTGCATCGGCTGCTGCATCGGCGGAGGCTGCGGTTGGGGCGCCGGCGGCGCTGACGACGTCCTGTGATGGCCTGACTGCTGCTGCTGCTGCTGTTGCTGTTGCTGTTGGACCGTTGGTGGACAACTCGGCGATATTGCGCTCGGACCGTTCGTAGCTGGATTTTGGAGGGAAAGATTGATGTATTTGCAAGGGGAAATATTGAGGGAAAGTTGTAACCATTTTGTTGATTTGGAAGTCTCATTTGTTTCATTGGCAACTTGGGATGAGAGATTTCGAGCATTCGCTAGTTATCGATAGACACTTTTTTCTCTTTATCCTGTAACTTGTTTATTATTAAATGTTTAGTGAACGTGGCCTACAAGTTTTATAACTCAATGTTTCAACTTTATGAAAAATCGTTAAGAGACATTTTTGGCAATAAATTTCGTTAAAAGAGATAATAAAAAATAAATGTATCAAAGAAAAGTAACGACCGCTACATTCGTTGTTACTTGTTTCTTGTTACATTTGCTTTTTACGATTTTTCGTATGAAATTTATTGCCAAAAATGTGTTTTAAGGATTTTACATTGAGTTAAAGCCTTGATTAATATAACATGTAGGCCACGTTTACGAAACGTTTAATAATAAACAAATTATAGGATAAATAAAAATACGTGTGTATTTAAAAATAACGAATGCTTGACATCTCTAGAAAATTCTGTTCATGCTGATAGAAAATCGTACGAACGTTTTGATTGAGACGAAGTCAACGAAATGGTCACAACGCTGTTCCAGAATTTACTCCAAAAAACTCTTACCCTGATTTTGCTGCGACATCCTGCGCTCCTGTATTATCGCCACGTCTTCTCGTGTCATGGTCCTACAAAAATTTCGTCGGCATTTTATTTAACGCAATCGAGCAACGTTTCAACTGTAGCTTTGGAGAGTTCTTTTTTTTCTTTTTTACTGTGTATAATATAATGCAAAGCAGGATTAGTCAGCCAGCTAGACTAACGTATTAAAAGTAAAATATATATGTGTTATACCTCTAGGAACCAGCTACCTATAAGAGACGATGAAACATCGAACCACCTTAGCGAACCACGTCGAAGAATTTAAATATACTCGTGAATTTACGTGAGAATTGATGCAACAGATAAATTCACGTTCGCAGAGAGCGGGAATTTTCTCTCGATATGCTTGGAATTTGTAGAATTTCTTTTGAGACAATTCGGATTTTTTTTTTTTTTTTAGGGAATTTCGTTTCTAGACGCATTCCAGTTCTAAATCTGCCGTGGGTACCGAAAAAGAGAGAGAAAGATTGTGAGAGAATGTCTTGCGTCGAGCGGGAACGTCGTACTTACCCTCAATCACGTAAGCGGCTATCGCTAAGGTGGTTACGCATTAGTATAATTACGTTCTGTTTGTAAATGCGATAATTCTATTTAATTTTTTTCACGGGGTGTTGCGACTGCACTCGAGACGCGTACGCGTTGCGTCCTTGCGCCGTGTCGCCGAGTGTGATACGAGAAAACATGGTGATGATCGTGAATGCAAGCGCCGCGATTGAAGCGTATTTTCAGCGGGGAAACGCGCGTTTCCTTTCGCTCGAAATTTTCGTTTTCCGCTGACATTGGCTCTCCGCGAATGACCGCAATGAGTCCGAAGGTTCTCGGCTGCGTTTATCGTTAATACTTATGCAAGTGAGAGGACCCGTTAAGGGGACTTTTCCAGCCGCGCGGCCTCGAGTGTTATTAGCGCACCGGCGAACGCGAGCGCGTTTCGGGCCGCGAGGCTGGTCGAGCACCGTCAAGCGAGATGTGTAGGCGAGATACGAAACACCGCAGTCGATGGAGCTTTCGATCGGCCACTACAGTCTGGTGAAATTCGCGGCAAAGACCGAGAAAATATTTTTGCGAGTTCTGTGCTTGTTCTTTTTTTTATTCGTTATAAAATATTTGGAAAAAAACTAATCACAAAATTATGCGTGTCGATTGTATACTCAACAATTAATTAAATTTTGTACTCAATAAAAGTCTGGTGAAATTCGCGTTAAAGACCTGAGAATCTTTTGTCGACTTCTTCGCTTGTTCATCTTTTTTTCTTCGGTATAAAATATTTGGAAATAAAAAAATCAAAATTATCTCCAAATTAATTATGAATTCATTATTAATGATTATTAATTTTATTATTTTCAAATTATAATTGGAAATATAAAAATTGTACTCAACTGTATACTCAACATTTAATTTGTTTTTTTTTGTACTTAATTCTTCTAAAAAAATGTATCGTTAAATAAACACAATTATCTTCACGACACGATTTCCCGAAACGCTCGTCCAATTCGTCAGTTGACCGGTGTGAATGTCGGACTGCTTTGAGGTGAACCGTATCGTCGTTTCAACGAGCATTTGACAAGACTGTATTGACCCGTCCTCAATAACGAACGGTGATGAATTCGTACAATGCGCGCGTTGGATCGACAACGAGAACGGCATGCACCGCGAGGCACGAGAGATCGTATAAACCCCCTCGCTTTGTTAATGAAAGCTATCGGACGAACGCCACCGTTAGAATGTGAGAAAAATCAATGACAACGCTTCGAGATCGCGCAGTCATCATCATTGCTTTTTTACTTTGTTGTTGCTGTTTTTTTTTATTTCGTTTTTTTTTTTTTTTTTGGTTTAAGATTAGATCGAGAAGTCACCTCATGGGGGCCTCAGCCGGCGAACCGCGTGTACAGGGTGTGCAGCCCACTTGTATGACGGTGGTGGTACCGTTACTAATAGACGGGTGGTTGTGGTTGGGGCTTGGGGTCGGGGGCACGGAGGAGGGTGCAGACCCTCTCGTAGTTAGTCGGCCAAGTGACAACGAGACCCGCGAGATAGATCCCATCGTGCTAATGTCTTGGACCTGAGCCTGACCTTGACTGGAACGATCCACGAGGCACATTCAATGAACCGTTTTCTCCTCTCCACTAGACTACTTGCGGCGAATGTTTTTGCTTTCACCACGACGAAAACAAAAAAAATAATGATCGCGTCTTCGACTCTCGCGTCTTATGATTTTGAAGTTTGCATCGTTGGAATGCAACGAAATTCAAAAAAAAATTAATTCTGATTAACCCAAATGATGAAATTACGTGTAAAAAATCATTACTTTTTATACCTAATTTTATCATTTGGGTTAAATAGAATTCACTTTTTTTAAATTTCGTTGCATTCCAACGATGCAAACTTCAGCATCATCGTGTCTTTGATTCTACGTTTTCCGTTTTTTTTTTCTTTACGCCGTTTTATTACAATGATCAATGTGAAGATATGGAATGCGGAATATACACGTTTTTCACGATGATGTATGTCACGTGCACCCAGGTGTTGTGTACAAAGCCAACGATCCTTTCAAGCTACTTACACTGTACAATCAAATGAATTCTTCTGGTCGTCGGTACGCGAGTAAAAAAAATGACAAAACGTCTTTACGTCAGCTGGAGGGTAAGTTGTGGTAATTTGGTTTGTTCTTGGGTTATTTTTTGCTGCCCTCTCTCATCCTCATAGTCACTGATATTTCGGGGTTTCTTTTTTTTCGATGTCTAAGGAGATCCTGTCAGGCTCGAGGGGTGTTTCGTAATTTGGAAAAATGTATGTCGTTGTGTAAATTGTTCTTGTAGTATTTTTTGTTGTATTTTTTGTGGTATTTTTTAAATTAGACACACGAGTGGCGAGAAATTACGTTGCTAATAATTGTTCTGTTGGTGGATTCTTAATGATTTGATATTTTACCACTTTTATTTGTGTCTTTTTCGGGAAAAAAATTTACGAAATCACATCTAGTCAAATATAACCAGAGTATCCAGAAGACTCGCAATTTCGAAAAAAAAAAAAAAAAAAAAAAAAAACGTCGACAGGACCTTCTTAATATCGGCGACTGAAGATTCGGGCGGATCTTTGCGTTAATTTTTCGCTCGAGGACGATTTTATTTCGCCACAAAAACGCGCGCGAACGTCAATTCTTTTTTCTCTCTCCTCGCAAATCAATAATTCGTCTCCGTTCTCGTATTTCCTTTCGCGTAATCGTGAAACTCGTGGATTGCGACCCACCTGTATCCCATGTCCTCGTCGTATTGCGAGTTCATTTGAGGTGGTTGCTGCTGCTGCGGCGGTTGTTGCGACTGCTGCTGCGGCTGCTGAGGATACGCCGGTTGCTGTTGCGTCGCCGGAGTGACTGACGGACCCAGACTGCGTGATATGTTGCTTCCATTGCTCAGCACCTACACGAGGGTACCAAACAGTTAATTAACGATGACTAGATCAATTACAGCGAATTCGAGGCTGAAGTCGTAATAGCGCTTCGGACTCGAGTCCTTTGGGACCTACGGAATTCGTGCGACGAATTGATCGCCCAAAAAACGTAATGGATGATTTCACGACGGCGAAAAAAACAAAAAAAAAAAAGATTCATCGCTGCTCCCAATGGGAAATTCGTTTTCGATTGAACATAATAAATCGTCAATTTTTGCAGTTAATTTAGTACATCAAATTCCAAATTTCGCTCCGTTGAAAATAAATTTACCTTCATTTCAAAATTTCGTTTTGAAATTATGAAAATCACGATTGCGAAAAAAAAAAAAAAAAATTCATCGCTTCTCCCAACGGGAAATTCGTTTTCGGTTGAACATAAATCTTCAAATTTTCTTGCGGTTAATTTAGCACATTAAATTCAAAATTTCGCCCTGTTAAGAATAATATTACGATCATTTCAAAATTTCATTTTGTAATGATAAAAATCATTTCACCATCAATTAAAAATTTCGCCCTGTTAGAAGTCTTTTTTTTATCATGGTAAATAATTTTTATATGGTAAATGGTTGAAACTACAGTCGAATAAAATCGAGGGAGACTCACGTCGAGTGCCTGCAGCATCGCCCTGGCGAAGGCGTCGGCGTCGTCCTTACTCGAAAAATTGAGGCCGTAAACCTGCTTGTTGTCCCGCCATTGATGGAACGTCACCGTGGCCTGATTGTACTTGAGTCCTTTCAGAATCGCGCAGTTTATCACGATCTCGTGATCCTGCAATTTCCTTCCAACGACGCGAAACGTATTGTTGACGAGGTGATGGTACAGTTGGACCTTCGACAGCCCCGACGACGTTCCACTCGGTATCCATTTCTTGTTCACGTCGTCGTAGACCATCACCGACGCGCGGGCGGATGATATGCTCACTTCGCTGTTGACACAACAAGAGAGCAGTTTTATTAGCAAATATATATACAGCGAAAAAGAAATAGAGCGGCTATAAATAGGTCAGTTTCGGCCGACTCTCTTTAACGCGATGCGCTACGCGTTTACGTCGATTCTTCTCGCTCTTAGAGAGACTCAGTCGGTACATCACCTCAAGTGCAACTCAATATATAAAATTGCTGAGAAATTACAGATAATTTCCCTGCAATTTTAATGCAAATGTTTATCGTGATTCGTTCAATGACGATAAATATTTATATTAAATATTAAATAAATAAAAATGTAATATTTAATATTAAATAAATAAAAATTGAATATTTAATATTAAATAAATAAAAATTTAATATTTAATATTAAATAAATAAAAATTTAATATTTAATATTTACTAAATAACTATTTAATATTTAATATTTAGTACTTATATTAATAGTACATATTTATCGTGCTTCGTTCCATCACGATAAATATTTACATTAATATACAGAGATTCCTCAATTAATATCCAACATGAAATTTCTTCAGACCTCCAGAATATCTGCAGGTCAAAATCTCCTGATTAATGTCAAGTAAGATTATCACAGATTTCGGGAGATTCTTTTGGAAATATGCAAAAATATGGTGAACTGAAACATAACTTTGGTCCGTGACTTCGAGTTTCGTCATTATTGTGTGCGCGATTATTGCAATGTTAGTCGATAGAGCGCGCGGTACCCACGCTTGTGCGGCGGTGCCTAACGCGCGAAAGCTCGGAGATAAATTGGAGTTAACGATAATCTGAACTTCCAGTCTAACGGGTCTGTCGGCCGTGTGCGTGAGCCCGAACCCGGACTGACAATGAGATAATGTTACGTCCGCGTAACAGACCCACACAGAGGATGAAAAAGTTTATCGTCCTCACGTGCTACGCATCGTCCAATTATCTTTTTGCCCGTGCGCCAATTGCAGGAATAAGTAAATTGAGGCTTAATGGCTTTAATTGTGGTCGAAACAAAAAAAAATTCACTCTCTCGCAACTCGAAAATGGATACAAATAGCCTAATTAATTTTTTCAGGCCTCAATCGATTTTCGTAGACTGGATAAATATCAATTGATTTTTTTTTTTAATTCCTTCGTAATTTAATTGCGTAATTCATGTTGATTTATTTAATTTGGCTTCATTTTCACTTAGAAAATCAGCAGCTGAGTGATTCAGATTAATCAACGTTCTTCGATGGTCTGAAAAATGTTCCCAAGGTATGCAAATTGTAGTTCGACTTCCGGCATCAAGACAACGTGAACTATTTTAATTATTGCTTCCCACAAAACACGGTCGACCGCGATCGAGAGAGAGAGAGAAAGAGAGAAAGAGGATGTGGCTAGATACCGTAACTTCCGTACCCCGACATCGGAGAAACCGCAGAACTGCTGATAACAAATGTCGAGTACGATATTTGTGCACGAGTGCGAACGCTAATAAGCGTCGACTCGTCATCGTGATAAGATAATAGCACGTTTCGCGTACCTCGAATTCAATTGATTGCCAATCTCGAATTATATACTTGGTACTCGTATCCCGCGTTCCATTGACTCACTTTTTCTGTTTATTGACTCATTTCTCACTGCATAATTCCTTCCGTTTTATCTCGCATTTTAATCTACCTGATCAACGTTTACGAATGTATCATTCGAGTAATATGACTCAGGAACGTTTAAACGTACTGGTGAAATTTCTTGCAACGTTTCCTTCGTTAAAATCACACAGCAATTAGGATACAAAGTGCTCCGCAATCAGCGCGGATTACGAGCTTAATGATATCCAAAGTGCAGTGAAACTCATTAGCTATAATAGTTGAGCAGATGCAAAGAGCAGCTTTAAAAAAAAAAAAAAAAAAATCGGTGGTACTTTAAACCGTCAGAAATAAATGATTCTTCAAAATCAGTTCCCCATAGACCAATTTCGCTGCAATATGCAACGCCTTTATTTTCATGCTCGGTATATCTCGAGGGGGATAAAAAAAGAGACCAGAGTGGCACTAATAATCTGACCAACTGAGTAAAAAAAAGAGAGAAAAGTGCTTGGAGTACGCGGGATGGAGAACCGCAAATGCCAAGATGAAAGTCAGAAAAGCCCAGTGTTTGGAAGGGTCGATCCGGGGCTTAATGTACAGTGAAACTCATTAGCTATAATAGTTGAGCAGATGCAAAGCGCAGCTAAAAAAAAAAAAAGATTGGTGGCACTTTAAATCGTCGGAAATAAATGATTCTTCAAAATCAGTTCCGCAAAGCCCAATTTCGCTGCAATATGCAACGCCTTTATTTTCATGCTCGGTATATCCCGAGGAGGATAAAAAAAGAGACCAGAGTGGCACTAATAATCTGACCAACTGAGTAAAAAAAAAGAGAGAAAAGTGCTTGGAGTACGCGGGATGGAGAACCGCAAATGCCAAGATGAAAGTCAGAAAAGCCCAGTGTTTGGAAGGGTCGATCCGGGGCTGGGGCTCTCCGCGGGGCCGAGGCGGGAGGAGTCACTGCGCGAAACTAGGCGAGCTGTGCAAAAGCCAGGTCTCACGAACGTTCGTTGGAGCGTACGTGTCCCCAGGTCACCTTATACGGGACTCTCGCTCGCCTCTCTTCTCTCCCTCTCTCGCCTAAAGATATATTCGGTTACCTTCTCAGGGAGAGCTACCGTTTCACGGTGCACATACTCCACGGCCCTTGAGCATAAAAGCCGTGTTTTTGTTGAATCGAGGAGCGGCAGAACGTGGATTTTAATTTGGCAGATGGAACTCGCTCGCAGTCTCGAGTCGCCCCGTGGCCCGGACCACGTCCTTTCGGGAAACAGACGTGTTCTCGTTGCTCCTTCCGGAGAGACCAGTTTTGGGGCTCGAAAGATCCAGTAAGGAGAGAAGCATCTGGCAACGAGTACGACATTTAGTGTGGTACATACACTTGGTTTGTTCTACCATTCTGAAGATTTTTGTCATCCATATCTGTGTTTTTGTCGTCACTCGGCTGAATTTGTTTCTAGAAGTATTGGAAAAATTGCCAGACTGGGCGAATAAATCGAATTTACTGTATCGAATGTGGCAATCGTTGCTAGAAAATGTTCATCGTGGCAGTAAGAAATGAGTACCACATTTAGTACGGTACCATTTTGACGATTTTTGTGTTCCTAGAAGTATTTCTAGAAGTTTCTAGAAATACTTCTAGGATTCTAGAGAATATTCTAGAGATACTTCTAGGATTCTAGATAATATTCTAGCAATACTTCTAGGATTCTAGAAAATATTCTGGAAATACTTCTAGGATTCTAGAAAATATTCTAGAAAATATTTCTATGAAGGATTCTGGGAAGAATTTCTAGAAATACTTCTACGATTCTAGGAAATATTCTAGAAGTACTTCTAGGATTCTAGAAAATATTCAAAAAAAAATATCTATAAAGGATTCTAGGAAGTATTTCTAGAAATTTCTAGAAATATTTCTAGTATTCTAGAAAATATCCTAGAAAATATTTATATAAAGGATTCTAGGAAGTATTTCTAGAAATTTCTAGAAATACTTCTAGGATTATTGGAAGAATCGCCAGACTGGCAGAATAAACAGAATTCACTCTATCGAGTGTGGCAATCGTTGCTAGAAAATGTTCATCATGGCTGCAAGTAAGCAGCCTTGTTTTCATAGCGACGTTGTGGAAGACGATGCTGCCCAGGGAAAGCATCCCGTGTTCCTCTCTTCCTCTCGCGCGCGCGCCTGCTGCGAATGTCTCGTGGGGCTTCACCTTGAGTCATCCGATATGATTGCATGCTGCAGGAGAGCAGCATATGGTTAATTGAGTGGGGTGGTAAGCTGACCCGGCGACACCGAAAGAGTCGTCTCCTCGCCCTCGCGTGTCTTTACCGTATTTTCTAACACGCGCGGGGCACATGTGTAGCTTCCAGAGGTTTTGTTTCTTCCGTTTGTCCTTGATCGTCGAGCAGGATCCGAGTGCGTTGGCCGTGGCGGCGTCGCCTGTTACATTTGCAAATGAAAATTTTGGTTCAAAGACATTCGCACGCGGTTTCTCCTGTGGGTCAGAAGACGAAAGGTGTCGCCCAGTTCCTCTCGTCGTACGGCGTGAATCGAATTTCGTGGCTGCTAATGCTTTATCGATCTAAACTGACTCAGCCCCTTCAGTCGGGTGAGACTGAGTCACCCGAAAAGGGCGCGAGGATATTCTATTTATTGATGATGAAGTGTTTGCTCAATAAAATCCAAGAACGAATGACACACAAATGTGGACTACAAAAATCGCCAGAATGGTAGAATAAACCAAGTTTTTACTACACTAGAAGTGGCTATCATTACTAGAAAATTGTTCGGCTGCAGTGGAAGTTTTAAATGTTTTAGAAGTGACCTAAAATGCCTAAAAATGACCACCTAACAGGCCACCTAAAAGGCCTAAAACTGACTATCTAAAAGGCCACCTAAAAGATCTAAAACTGACCATCTAAAAGGCCACCTAAAAGACCTAAAACTGACCATCTAAAGGCCACCTAAAAGGCCTAAAACTGACTATCTAAAGGCAACCTAAAAGGACTAAAACTGTCCATCTAAAAGGCCACCTAAAAGACCGAAAATTGACCATCTAAAAGACCACCTAAAAGGTCGAAAATTGACCATCTAAAAGGCCACCTAAAAGGCCTAAAACTGACCATCTAAAAGACCACCCAAAAGGCCTAAAACTCACCACCTAAAAGGACTAAAACTGACCTAAAGTCAATACGACTTTTTATCGCACTTTTTAGGTCACCAGGGCAGTTTACAGAACTCGAATTTGTTCGTCAATGTTACTAAAATCAATCGAACTATTTTACACATTGGTTATTCAGAAATTGCAGGTTTCGTGGATACAGAAATCCAACGAAAGTGCAGCAAAACTCGTGGGTCTGTCGATGCCCCAACGCAGGCGTCTCAACAAGTCGGCGACAAAGTCACAGCTGTTCAAGGTGATCGCGGGTCCGTTTATCAGGACGAGTCATCGGCGACTTCTCGCGTGCGGCCTTCGGGACTCGGTAACGTCCGACGACGTCTGAGCGGCGCACATAGAGCGCTCGCCAAAGTACGTCGACGGAAATCGATAGAACTCGCAACGTGGCATTAGGAATATATACATGGAATTCATTCGCGGCGAGTTGATCGGGCAGCCAGACGTCGGACGCGTCATGCGTTCGGCGTACACGTCGAGGCGTGAAACAAACGCGTCGCGCGATCCGCGTTAATGACAAATCGTCGCGCGGAACCCGTGGCAAATCGCTTGAGTCGCGGTATGATTAACGTTGAGCCGCGGGTATTACGCGCGGCATGTCCGGCCAGGCGTGCGTACTCCACTCGCGTGTTCGCGTATCACTTTCGCGATCCAAACTGTAATCAGAGCCCGATTGACTGCGCTGTGTTGCGCGAAATCTAATAACGCGAGCCGCACGCGCAAATACCCGAGGCGAAAGTTTTTCAATCGCCACGACGGACCCGACACCTCGATCTCTCCTGCAAAAGGCGTGTGAGAAAATTAGAAGAAAATAGAAAAAGTTTTCGCAAAAAATTACAAGTTTTGTAAAAAAAACTTTTTACAACAAATTTTGTAAAAAAAAACGTTTTACAACAAATTTCGTAAAAAAACTTTTTACAATAAATTTTATAAAAAACTTTTTACAATAAATTTTATAAAAATCTGTTTACAATAAATTTAGTAAAAAAACTTTTTACAATAAATTTTATAAAAATCTGTTTACAATAAATTTAGTAAAAAAACTTTTTACAACAAATTTGGTAAAAATCTTTTTACAACAAATTTTGTAAAAAAACTTTTTACAACAAGTTTAGTAAAAAAAAACTTTATACAAGTGTAGTAAAAAAAACTTTTTACAACAAATTTTGTAAAAAAAAACTTTTTGCAGCAAATTTTGGAAAAAAAAACTTTCAGACGCCAACTTTGAGTATCAATTGAAGAAAGCAGCAGCAGAAAAAAAAACAATTTTTTTTCGAAGCTTCAAACGCGGAAAAGAAACAAAAAAAAATATACGAATCATCCTGCGAATTTTTTCGTCATTCCTATCCCAAGATACCTTCCCCTCTATTTCCGTTTCCCCCTCCCCCTCCCCAAGATTTCCATTTCCTCCCGAAACCTCTAAGACCTCCAATAAAAAAAAAAACCAAAACCAAATACGGTCGTCCCTCGCGCCCGGGAATACAAATGTCGTATCCCCAAACTCGCGCCTCAATCCCGAGTCTGCTTAATTTTCATGAGGGCTACCGAAACAAAAATACAGTTAGCCGCGCGCGCGCCGCGCCAACGACCTTCCCGTCCGCCCGGGAGCTGCGTGCGGCCGTTTCCTGTGCCGCGCGATACAGCGCAATCAGCTTGCAATTGAATAATATTTCGTTGGCGCACACGTATATCGCGTAACGTTAGGAAACGGAAGTTCCGCGGGGGTAAACACAGTTCCGCCAGTCGCCTACTATACGCCTGGCGATATTGAACGAAGATCCGCGTGGGGCGTGAGCGGCCAGCCAGTTGCACCGCATATTCCACCCTCGGCATTGCCGAGGCTCTCCTCATAAGCGTGCGACTGCTGCGTGCGTAGCGCTCTCGGGGTACATTTCGCAGGGTGCGGGGGGCCTGGAAGTTAGAGAGGAGAGAGAGAGGGGGGATTAGGGGCCGAGGAGTCACCGAATAAAAGTGCCGAATCCCCGGAGCGCCGCGACCCCCACGAAGCTCGCCTCGGGCTTTCCGCCTCCGCCGGCGAAAATTTCGCCGACCGGGAATTCCCCACTCGATGACAAATCCCCGTCGATATTGGCCACGAATTGGGTTAAGACGAATCGAGAGGTGGAAAGAGGGAGCGAAATAAAAAAAAAAAAAAAGGAAACGTGTTTTACCGGAAGCCGTATGAGTCGCTCGGGCGAGATTCGGGCGCGAGATATCGTCATGCGCACTTTGCGAATCTTATCAAGTGACGTTTGCGTCTCGAAACTACTTTTAATTATTTTTTTCGCGAAAATCTCGTATCACGAAGCCGCACGAGTTTCCTTTGTGTCCGCGTTGTTTTGGTGGGACGAAACGCGGGCGGACCGCAAACGCGATTTTACGGGCCGGAAATTTCGCCGAGCGACAATAACACTGTCGCTTTGTCGGGGGAAACGCGGATTTTTTTTTTTTTTTTATTACGCAGCGAGAGCCCGCGATGTGTCCGATAGTGTGAATGACACTAAAGCCGCGAGGCTCTCGTGTACAATAATAAGTAAATAAAAATAATAAAAAGAAAAAAAAAACTATGTAAAATATATATACATATAAAAACATAAATAAACGAGCCGACAGACCCTCAGAGCCGCAGCGAGAGAGCAAAGCGGCTGCCGTGTTGAGAGATGCACAAAGAGCGTTAAAATCGCGTGGAGCTATTTTTTCCCCCCTCGGCTCCTCGTTTCCGGCGACGATTCGCGCTCGTCCTACGATATTTCCATGAACAAAAATCGTTAACCCAGCCACGAGTCTCTCCATATCTTATAAGCGAAAAACCCGAGAAAAACGCCTTTCCGCCCCCCCTGCGACGGTGGGATTTTCACTTCTTCTCGTGTGGCTCGGCCGAGGATTCGACTCTGCATGAGACACACTCGTCGTTCGCCTCTCTCGTCGTTCGTAAGTAAATCGCGAATAACACGTATAACGATGAAATCGTCGGCGACGCCGATAAACAACGCTCGACGAGGTTTGCGTTGTGGAAATGCGGAAAAAGGAGACGAGGAGGGACGAAAAAAAAAAAAAAAACTGCGGAACGAGAGACAGGAGACGAAGCGCCGTGTGTTACTCTGGACGAAGGGAGGAAGTGGCGTTTTGTGTGTTATGTACTCACTTCATGTTTGCTGGGCTGGGGGGTGAGTGCTATGCCCTCATGCAAACCGAATTTCTGCTCCTGCACAGTATCTCACTGAGCCCATGAAAACACGCGAGGTTCGGACAGGACTTGCGATAATTCGACATAAATAATACGGCACTAACACCACTGTGACACCACCCTACCGCTGCACATCTGGCCGGCCATATTGCCGACTCGGGTTTTTCGACTCCTGCCTCCGACCGCGGTGCGCGACAATTCTACGGCAGACGCGACGCCGCCGCGGGTGGAAGTCACGGGGCGATCGCAGCGCCGCTTGTGAGAGAGCGACGCGGCGATGTCCCGTAGTGAGGCAGGCGACGCGGCTGAGGAGGGAGTGAGACTCGGTTCGGGGGTTTTGGATAGTTGGGGTTTTTGGTTTATTTTAGTTTTTTGATTGGGTACGGAAAGGGTGGCTGTTTTTACGGATGAGCGATTGATTTTTGAACGAGCGGCGGATGTACGCAGTTTTGTTTAAGAGAGATAGAAAATAATTTTCGGACCAACAATTCACGGAAACTAGACACACGCCAGGAAAAATCAAAGTTTTACACCAACCAGAGTCGAAAGAGGAATGGTGTAAAACTTTTCTTTTCTTCGGAAACGTTGGACATCGTCGGAATAATTGGTTACAGTTTTTATTACCGACTGAGCAGGTTTCACACCTCCGATGTAAACATCCACGTCGAGCCCAGTCGGTATCAAAAACTGTAATGAATGTTTTTGAAGGATATTTGCGTTTACAGCTAAAAGAAGAAATTCATTCCCTGCGGATTTCACCAGTGCAGGGAATGAAATTCTTCTTTTAGCTGTAAATGCAAATATGCGTAAAAAAAAGTTCATTACAGTTTTTATTACCGCAGTCGGTATTTCACATGCCCTTAAACAAGCGCCAGACTTACGCAAATTTTTTTAAATGATATAAGAGAGAAAAGCGATCTGTGTAATTGTTAGTTTGAATCTGCATTTGTCGCGCGTTTAACCCGTCAAGTTTTTCTCTCTCTACCATTTTTTTTTTAACGCGAACCGCCTTTTTGTTTCCGATAAGTAAGAACCTCTCTCTTTTTTCCTCAATAAAAAACACGTCGGCAAGCAAGCGACTGTCATTACCGACGGACAAAAAACTCGTCATTTATCTCTCGCGCTGTTTTATTTTCATCAAAACAAAGTTGCGTGCGACGTCGTAAGTCGACACGACTCGTTGACGAGAAACCTGAGTTCTAAAACGTAAATAAAAAAAATCTCCACGACTCTCGTTAAACTAGTGCAGATGTCGGAAGAGCTCCGTCGATATCCCGTGCCGACGCAAAACATCCTCGTCCACTTCTATACATGGTTCGCGCGCGCGCGTATCCGCGGGCCGCCAGTAAAAGGCTTAAAACACTCTCTCACAACGTAAATACAACAGCAGCGAGGCGCGTACGCATGTGCGCGTATCGTGCGTCTGATAACGTAGAAACTTCCTACACCCATAATCGAAATAACATGCTAATCCCATCATCACCCGATGGCTCCCAAAAACCTTTCTCCGCGCTCCCAGCGCCGAAAACGCGGGTCAATTGTTTACCCGCTCCCTGCAATAATTGAACACATCGTCGTATCTATATATATGTGTGTTTTTTTTCCCACCTTTCCTTCATTATCGATGGGGCATCACAAGGAGAGACGTTCAATTAGTCACCGCGACGTGCGGAGTCAGTTGAAGCAATGACCGAGAAACGTGAGACGCGGACCGCGCTCGACGTCCGGAGTTTCGTTCGTGTGTTGGATTAAAAAAAAAATGACGTGAAATCGCGACGACGACGACGACGACGACGACGACGACGAGCGTCGGCCGAGATAATCCGCGATTAGCGGGAGACGCGCGCGAGGCTCGCGATATAATAGGCGACACGCAGGCCTCGGACCGTGAGGCGGCCCCCCCCTCGAGTCTCTCCTCGTGAAGCGGCGTTGTTGACCACTGTTTTCGTGCGCCTGTTTTATAAGTCCGCATCAACGCCATTTTGTGCAGCACACACGCACCGAGAAGTAAACATCGAGACTTTCTAATCGAGTTTAACGCGAGCGTGGCCGACGATATTGGGCGGTTATTGCGGGTGCCGAGACGGCACGCCGCGGCTCGAAGCGCGGTTTTCTTGGAGCCCCGAAGCCGGTGCGCGATTTCCTTGCGCTTATCGGTGCGAGTAATTTTTCGCGCCAATTCCCCTCGATGCACCTGGTATCTCGCTTACCCCGAGAAACAGCTGTCCGGCCACCGTTAATGCAGGATTCTTATCAGTTGTTGTCAGTTCCCAACGGCGAGAATAACCCGGAACGCCGAATGAGGTAGACGCTACGTTGAAGTTGGTTTAGGAGCGTTTTGGAGGGTTTTCCGTTTTTTTTGTTTTCGGTACATCGGTTTTTTTGGTCTTGTTGGTGTCAGTGTTGGTGGTTGTGGGGATTGGATGGGTTTCTTCGTGGGGCGAGTAGAGTTTGGGGCAACTTTTGGGTTTTGGGGTTCCTGGATGCTCTGTTGCTGTTTTGTAGCTGGTTGAGTCAAGTTGCTGCAGGAGATGAATCGCCAGTTTGTGCTTGGATTCTTGTTGGACAGAGAAAAATGATGGATATTTCTGGTGGGATACGTTTCGAGCATGGATTCTTGTTTGTCGGAGAATAATGATGGATGTTTTTGGTGGGATACGTTTCGAACTTGGATTCTTGTTTGACAGAGAAAAATTATGGATATTGTTGATAGGATGTGTTGCGAGCATTTTTACGTGGGGTACGAGTGTTGCTGGGCATTTTGGCAAAAGGTTTAACACCTCTTCGTAATGCAGGATTTTTATCAGTTGTTGTCAATCCCAACGGCGAAAATCCGGAATGACGCCTGAGGTAGACGCTACCTTTTTGTTAATTTATGATCATTCCGCTGTTTTTTTCTCTTTGGTTTTTTTTTGTCTTCTCGCAGTCAGTGTTGTTGGTTGTGCGGATTGGCTTGGATGTCTCCATGGGCCGAACAGAGTTTGGGACAAGTTTTGTGTCTTGCGTTTACTGGCCACTCGGTTGCAGTTTTGTAGCTGGTTAAGTCGAAGCCGCAGAAGAGTAGCAGGCTGTATTCGATGAATCGCCAGTTTGTGCTTGGATTCTTGTTTGTCGGAGAAAAATGATCAATATTTTTGGTGGGATAAGTTGCGAGCATTTTTATGTGTGGTACAAGTATTGCTAAGCAATTCGGCAAAAATGTTAGCACCTCTTTGCAGTGTTATTTCTGTGCGCTGGATAGTTGAGTGGTTTTGCAGCAAGTTTGATGAGGAAAGAATCTACCTGTTTCGAAGGACTTGGGCTTCACAACCTCAAAGTTGTGTTTTGTTTGATAATTTTTATCGTAATGAAGTTGTAGAAAGCATAATAAATGGAACCAATTTATTATTGGCTCCATTTATTATTGGTTATTGAATAGTTTTGGAGCATCTTTGCTGAGGGAAGATCAATTCTCATTTGTGTCCAAGAACTTTGGCTCCAAAAACAAGATGACTTTGAATTAGTATGATTTTAGGGTTCGTGTAAATAGCATGTCGTACTTTTCGTTGGTAATTTTGTTGGGAACTTAAGAAATTAGCAGCATTTGATAAACAGTATTTTTACAGACTTCGACAATGCTTAATCCTTCCTGGCTACACTGGGTGAAATTTACCATAGTAATTTATCATGAAATTCTTTGATATTCTATGACCAGGGAGGGTTAAGGAATTTCTGGTTTAATTGCAATTTATTTACTTTTATTTCGTTTGTTTATAGGAAACCAGTTACGATCAATGAGGTTCGCCCTAGATGGATCCTAAGGATAGGCTAAATCCCAAGGAATGTTTCTAAACTTGAGACACGTGGATGTCTGACGATCGGAAAAATGTCCGGTGATTCGGGATGGAACGCTGTTATCCATCATCCGTCGGAACTGGAGCTCCAAAATTGGAATTGGGACGAAAATGACGAGGAACCCGAGAGGGAATTGCCGTCGACCGTTGATATGGACGCGATAAAGGGAGGAGGCAGCTGGGATCCAGCGACCGGCCGAAATGGTAAATAAAAAGAAAATTGTTATAAAAAGAAATCTCCCTACAAATTGCATCATTAATTTTTGTTGTACGTAGACACCGATTCAGTCGATTCGGAGGACGATTCCGAGTCCGACGAGGACAGCTCGGGCGGCACGGAGGGCAGCTGTTCCTACTCAGATTCGGAGTCCGAGAATGAGAGCAGCGGCGAGGAGGAATGCGCCGAGACTGGATCGAACACTGACTGTTCTTCCGAGAATAGCGAGCAAACGTTCTCCATAAGAGAAACAAACTTCGAGCAGGTACGAAATTTCCCCGACTCAACTTCAGTCACAGAACAGTCAGAACTTCGCGCGAAGCTTCAGCTTCCTGAAATATCGAAAAATCGAATAACGCCTCATTTTTACGCCTTTAATTTCCATCCCAGGGCGCGCTGAAGCTGAAGATCAGCATGAAAGCGCAGAAGAAGGAAGAGATCGAGAAGCCGAAGACTGAGAAAGTCCGAAGGATCGGAACGCGGAAGGCGAAGGCGGCGAACGCGAGCGCAAAGGTAATTCCACAAAAATAAAATCGGCACGTTGATAGTCTCGTCTTCAAAAACTTCTTCTTTTTCTTCTTTCGTCGTTACTCGTTTCTCGTTACATTTGCTTTCTACGATTTTTCGTATGAAATCTATTGCCAAAAATGTGTTTTAAGGATTTTACATCGAGTTAAAATCTTGAGTCTTATTATATTTAATAATTTATTTATTTATTTCTTTTTTTACGGGACAAGCCCTTTATACAAAAAGAAAATTCCGCACAAGTGTACAAAAAGCGTGCTCGTCATGTCTATGCTGGGAAAAGAAAAATAACAAAGTAATAAACTACAGTCGGACATTAAATGCGAATTTAAAGTTTTTAAATTCCGAAAAATATACAAATTATATTTTTCGGAATTTAGTGTGAATTTTGGAGTAACGAAAAAATAAGTGTGTATTTTGGAGTAACGAACGCTCGACATCTCCGATTTTTATGCCTTTCCGTCCAACCCGCAAGAACTTCAAAAAACTAACAACCAAATATTTCCAGACCGGCGACTACACGACCGACGACTCCGACTCATCGGCGTCCCCAACAGCCGCGAATTCCCAGGAACCTGTAGCGGCACAACCGGCAGCTCCATCAGCCCCGACACCAGCGCCAACGCCCTCGGCTCCCTCACTGCAGCAGCCGCTCCAGGAGATAAACCAGGAGGACCTGGCGGCGATATTGCCGGATCAGGAGCACGAGGACGCGCCGTTCGACGGTTTCGAGGACTCCGAGAGCGGCCGGCTCGTCTCAAAAGCCATCGAGCGGATGTCCCTCGGCGCGGATTCGGACTCGAGCGAGACCGCCGATCAGAATCCCGTTCCCGTTTACAGCTCGACTCTCCTCCAACAGTTCGCCGAGAAAACGGCTTTGCTCTCGGAACCCCGTAAGCGACGCAGCAAGTTGGTTAAGAAAGCTACGGATCCGGAGTACGCTTGTTTATCGAACGTGTCGCCCGATTCAGGCATTCAATCGGTGGATAACAGCCCGCTTCATCTGGCGATCAGCCCGCCGAGCCCGCCGGTCCCTTCGCAATCGCCCGTGCAAACCGCACCGCCGAAGCCCGCCGTGAACGTCGATCGCGTTCTCTACCCGCCGAAGCGAAAACCCGGACGACCCGCGAAGATGGTTTCGACTCAGCCGCGCGGGCCGGGAAGGCCGCGACTCAGGCCCGAAGTCGTCGAGAGGATCGAGAAGATCGAGAAAACCGAGAAAACCGAGAGGACCGAGAAAAACAGCAGCGAAACCGCAGCTGCGACCACCGCGAAATCCAAACGCGGCGACAGTAGCGAGAGTAAAACCGCCTCGAAAAACACTCAGGAGCCAAAAGCGCCGCCGGTAGTTCCGATCGCGAAAACCGCGGTTGTCGCGCCGAAGAGCAAAAAATTGAAGAAAAAAACTTGCCAGAGCGCGAATGCTGAAATCGCTGCTGAGGCGGAGGAGAAATCTTGCCAGGAGACTCACAAAACGTGCTCGGAAACTGTAGAAAAAGCCGCGAGCAAAGCTTCGTGCCCGAGGAAATCCGGCGTGAAAGCGACGAGCGAGGAACAAATAACGAAAAAGACGAAAAACGAGAAGCAGATCGCGAGCAAAGTGGCGTCGCCGACGGCGCCGAAGACGCTGAGGCGGGAGCAGCAGGTGCAGCAGGCGCTGGAGGAAAGAAGCAGCAGCGGGAGCAGGAAGAGCTCGAAGGAAAATAGGATAGAATCGTCGGTGAGCAAGAAGCCCGTAGCGGGGAAAAAATGCCCGCCGCCCGGGCCTCGACGGGTTCTGAAGGAGAACAAGAGCAGCAAAAAGGCGGGAGGTGAATTGGAGACCAACGGAGTCGCTGTGCAGACGGTGATTTCGTTGCCAGTGGGAAATCCCCTGAAATCCGAGAATATCGAGGTCGTCGATTCTTACAAATGCGAGAAATCCGCGCAGCCGGCGCACAATCATCGACACAAGCATCATCATCACAAACACAGACGACGCGTCGTCGTTCCGCCGAAGGAGCCGATAAAAATTAATCCCAGCGTCAGCGAAGAATTAGAAAAACTCATCGACGAATTTTCGAGATCCTGCAGTTTGGGTAAAAATAACGCGAGCGTCGCGCATCCCGAGTTGCCGCAGATTTTTCGCGTGAAGAAGATGATTAAGAAGCGAAAAGGCAGCGATATTAATGCCAGTGAGGATCAGAAGCTGAAGCGACGGCTGAAGAAGGAGAAAATACCCGCGAATGGGGATTTGAAGAGCAATCTCAATTCCAGCAGTAATTCGAACTCGAATGAGCAGAGATTGCCGCTTAAAAAGCGACATTATCACGTTTCGAGTCCGCACAGTTCGCAGAGCTCGAACGGCAGCGGCGCCGAGGTCAACGCGAACGAATCAAATTCCACGGAAAATCACATCGAGGAGGCGATTGAAGCGACGATCACGAGGTACAGCGAAAGTCAAGGCGGCGGCGGCGGCTCGAATCAGAAGGAAATCGTTCCGGTGACGCCGAAAAAGCGTCACCGGGACGCGGAAATCGCGGCGGTCGAGACGCCGATCAGCGAGAGTTGCGAGTCCGCCGATGAGAAACCCGCGAATAGGCTGGAAATTCAGCCGCGACGGAAGAAAAAGATCGTCAAGGATCTTCGCGTGACGGTGACGAAATTGGCGTCCGACGCGATCGTCGAGAAACCGGAGAAAACGGAGAATCTCGAGAAGACGGAGAAGATAACGAAGAGCGCGGAGAAACCCGTGAAATCCGACAAAGTCCCGGAGAAACCGGTGAAAGTCGACAAAAGCCCTGAAAACTCGGAAAAAGCCGAGGAAGTCAAAACCGCGAAAATCGAAGCGACGAGCGAAAAAATCGCGCCCGATGTCAGCGAGTCGAAACCTCCGGTGACGAAAATCCCGCCGGCGGAGAAGAAGGAGAAAAAAACCGACGTGGCGCTCAACGTGCCGAATCCGGTGAATCCTTTAGCGGCGACGATTCTCACGAAGAAGAAAATTCGCCGAAGAAAGCCGATAAATCGCACGGGTTTCCCGACGTTGAAGAAGAAGAAAAAGAAAAAATCGGTGCTGGCGAGCGGCGAGGATTCGGGAAAACTCGAGTTGATAAGAAGAGCCGACGCGGTGGAAAATTCAACGGCGGACGAGGTCGAAATCTCCAACGAGGAAAAATCGCTGCTGCTCGACAGCGAGATTCAGGAAGTTCTGCCGATAGTCAAAGAACCGGAAGTCAAGGACAACAGCGACGACGAAAAGGACAACAACAATCCGATCGAGTACAAAGAATTCGAGGGCTGCGGGCTGATGGAACACGAGGAGCCGCCCGGCCAGAGCGAAAACGTTTCTCACGCCTGCTCGGGAAAATTGCGGGTGCGAAAGGATCTCGTCGAGTGCGACGGCAGCAGTCCCTGCGACAAATTGTGCCCCGTGAAGTTCGAGAAGATTCAGGACTCGCGGATGTACGACGAGAACGCGACCCTTGAAGAGTCGCTCGAGCGTTACAATCAAAGCCAACGGGTTGGCGAATTAAGCGTAGAAAACGTTAAGAGACTCGATCGAGCGAGCGGCGACGTGAAAATCGAGATCGCGGGCTGTTTGAATAATAATCACAAACGGCGACGAGGATCGACGAGTCCTTGTAATTTGACGCTGAGGAACATAAAACGGCTGAGAAACGCGGGTTACGATACTGAGAGCGACGCGTTGCCGAGCAGCGACGTCGCCAGTGACGAACCTGAGATTGGGAAACCGCTGGGCTCGCAGGGAAAGAGGAAACAGCCCAGGTGGAAGAAGAGATACCTGCAGGCTGGACTGTTTTCGGATTATTACAAGGAGGACGAGCCCAGGAAGGCGCCGAGCTCAGATAGTTCGGCTGGGAAGAATAAGATGGCTTACGATCCCGCGGAACATCCGCATGGTCTGCTGCCGCCGCCCTATCATTGTGGGAAGTTCCTCAGACAGCGGAAGATTCACTTCCAGCTGCCCTACGATCTTTGGTGGCTGCACACGCACTCGAGGCTTCCTGGACGGGATTTGGTGCCGTCGTGGAATTACCGGTGAGAAACGTTTTATTATTTTGACTCTATGACTTTTCCCTATGGAAATAAAGTATATTCATGATATATGAATTATATAAAATTATGTATATTGGCCAAAAGTTCTATATTCGATATATATATTTTATATATCCACCGGATATATTTTTATGAGATATATCTGAGATATATCTAAAGAAACAGATAAAAATATATTTATAATATATTTTTCTGTCTTTTATATATTTTTTTACAATTTATAATTTTTATCATTTTAACTTTAAATATTATTATTATTATTATTTAATTTTTAGCTTTATAATTTTTTTTCATGTCGGCTGACTCGTTGACTCTTCGACGAGTTTTCGTTGCGCGGGGAAAATAATCGTATGGTAGAGAAAATAGTGGGCTGATGGACAAAATATCGTGACGTCTTGTTGCAGAAAAATCCGCACAAACATTTACTTCGACGTGAAGCCGACGATGCTGTACGAGGCGCAGGCCTGCGAGTGCAAACCCGAGAGCGGCTGCGGCGACGACTGCATCAATCGCATGGTTTTCAGCGAGTGCTCGCCGCAGTTCTGTCCCTGCGGCGAGAAGTGCGAGAATCAGAAGATACAGAGACACGAGTGGGCGCCGGGATTACAGAGATTCATGACCGACTGCAAGGGTTGGGGCGTGAGGACCAAGGATTCCATTAAAGTCGGGGATTTTATACTCGAGTACGTCGGCGAGGTTGTCTCGGAACGGGAGTTCAAGTCGAGGATGGCTACGAGGTATTTCGACGAAACCCTTCAGAATCTCGCCTATAAAAAAAAAAAAAAAATCGTTTATCGATTAATATAAATATAAAATATTTAATAAATATTAAAAAATTAAATTAATTTTTTTTAAATAGATAAAAAAAAGAATATAAATTCGTTTATCGATTTTTGTTGCGAATACATTAATAATTGAACTCTGCACTTTCAGATACGCCAACGACACGCACCACTACTGCCTTCATCTCGACGGAGGTTTGGTGATCGACGGTCACCGCATGGGCGGCGACGGCCGATTCGTAAATCACTCGTGCGAGCCGAATTGCGAGATGCAGAAGTGGAGCGTCCACGGGCTTCCGCGAATGGCTCTGTTCGCCTCGCGGGACATCAAACCCGGCGAGGAGCTCACGTACGACTACAACTTCGCTCTCTTCAATCCGTCGGAGGGCCAGCAGTGCAGATGCGGCAGCGAAGGCTGCAGGGGCGTTATTGGTATGTCTCGTAATCAGTGTTGCAAGTCCCCATTATTTTACGAAGTAAAGTTTACACAGCAGTTCATTTTCCAATTACGATTTTATAACGATGACCAGTAGCGATTATAAAATAATCTGTGAATTTTTGTGTAGCCGAAAAACCGAATTTTTCACTAAATTTTCGGAGAATTTGTAAGAAAAATGGACAGTCTTCCATTATTTTCGCAATGCATTAACAGTATTTCTCCATCTTTTCAATAAGATTACCATAAAGATTTATGGGAAATTAATATTTTTTGCTTCTATTTAAAAGTTTACATATCATATTATAATCATTACGAGTTATTATTATAAAAAAATAATTACAATGCCAAACGTACCATTAATTTTATTTCTTTAAAAATAAGGGATTTACAACTCTGCTCATAATCGATTTAACGTTGCAAATTGGCGAAAAAAAAAATTCACTGACAATGATTAAAATTGACAAAACGATTTCCTCGTGATATCACCAGGTGGAAAGAGTCAGAGGGTAGCGAGATCGCTGGCGATAACTCCCTCGCAGGTGGAAACGACGGAGCGTCGATCCGTGGGTCGTCCGCGGAAAAACGTTCGAAAATCCAACATCGTGCAGTCGACGAACCTGAAGGGACTCTGCAAGACCCGTAAAATCGGCGACTCCTCGACGGTCCAGACGCCCTCGATAAAGCCGATGTCCCACCAACAGCGCTGCTTCGCGCAGCAGCATCACTGCTTCCTTCTGCGCAATTTGGAGAAAGTTCGACGTCTCAAGTCCCTCGTGAGCAGTCACGTGCTCGCGCAGAGCGGCAAGGGACGGGAGAAGACCGTGCAAACGATCAAGGATAAGACTGCAGGAGACTCGAAGACTCAATCGGATGCGTTTTACTCGCAACTCACGGCCCTCAACAACGTCACGTGCCGGACCGTGCGAACACGCAGACTTGCGCAGGCGCAAGACGATCCGGAAGTTAATAAGACTGCGAAGTTGGCTAAAGTGAGAAAAACTTGATACCGTTTTAATTAATTCTGATCTGATCATCAGAGCTGTTGAGATTTAGAATAGATATTAACAGTTTAAGCTTAATTTATGAATCGTAAATAATCATAATTTCAGCCATAAAATTAATTTAAAAAAATAATAATAATAATAATTATTATTATTTATAATTATGATTATTTACGATTGACTAAAATTACTATTAATAATATAATAATAATTACTAAAACGACTGAAATGACTAAAATTATGATTATTTACGATTGACTAAAATTACAAAAATTATTTTGGTCATTTTTGTCACTTTCGTAATTTTAGTTTAGTTATAGTAATAATTTTATTTACCGTACAGAAGTGACGATTCAACTGTAAAAATTATACTAACGATTTTCGAAAATATTCGCAGGTGCTGAAGGATTTGTACAACGTAGTAGCGACGGCCAACGACGAGAACCACAAGTTGCTATGCTCGCCGTTCGTGTTGCTGCCGCCGAAGCGAAAGCTTCCGGAGTACTACGAGAAGGTTTTGGACCCGATCGACCTGACGATGATCGAGCAGGGCGTGACCACGGGTCACTACAAATCGGCCGAGCAGTTTGATCACGACATGATCAAATTGTTCGACAACAACGTCAAGTTCTTCGGGCGAACCTCCGAGATCGGAATAGCCGCGGCGCGGCTGCGAAAACTTTATCTCGGCAGCAAGGCCGACTTTATCGAGGCCATAACCGAGGCGACGGGCTCGCCGCCGGCTCACGGATTCCTGCCGCCTCAGGGCTTGACCGCCGGAGAGGAAGACGTCATAAGATGCATCTGTGGTCTTCACAGGTATGGAAATCGCTTTTTTTATCACAGTTTTGATCAAACTGCATTTATCAAACCAGTTTTTATCAAACCTACATTTATAACTGACCAAAATGTGTCCGAATCGCGGAGGTTTTTTTTTTAAATTAATAAACAAAATCGATTTCTTTCCTTTACAATCAATAACACTCGACAATTTTTCAACGTTTTTTTCTTCGTTCGTAGAATTGATTATTCAGATTTTTATTAGTAACAAAATTGATTTCTTTCCTTTATAATCAATAACACTCGACGATTTTTCAATATTTTTTTCTTCGTTCGTAGAATCAATTATTCAGATTTTGTTGTATTAATAAAAAGTTGATTTCTTTCCTTTACAATAAATAACACTCGACGATTTTTCAATGTCTTTTTTCTTCGTTCGTAGAATCGATTATACAGATTTTTTTGTACATCATCAATTTGATGATTATTCGTTGATTTACACAGGGACGAAGGCCTGATGATCCAGTGCGAGCGCTGCCTCGTTTGGCAGCACTGCGACTGCGTGAAAGCCGACACGTCCGCCGATTCGTACCTGTGCGAGCGATGCCAGCCGCGGGAGGTCGATCTGGAGATTCCGCTGGAGGGCGAGGAGGAGGAGGAGGGCAAGAAGCAGTACGTGACTCTTTTGCGGGGCGAGATGCAGCTCAGGCAGGGAGACACCGTTTACGTTCTGCGCGACACCCCCGAAAAACACACCTACAAAACGATACAGAAACCCGATTACGAGGAGATGGACATCTTCAGAATCGAGAGGCTCTGGAAAAATGCCGAGTAGGACTTAGACTTTTGCTTGCTTGCCAATTTTTCGGTCACTTAAGGTTCCTCGATTAATTATTACGATATTTTCTAGGGGCGAACGGTACGTATTCGGTCATCATTACCTCCGGCCGCACGAGACATATCACGAACCAACGCGGAAATTTTACGAAAACGAGGTCGTCTGCGCTCCGCTTTACGAGGCTGTTCCCTGCGATCTCGTGGCTGAAAGATGCTGGGTTCTCGATCCGAACACCTACTGCAAAGGCAAGCGACACAAAAAAATATAAATATTCATAAATAATAATAACTGAAATATTGATTTTCGTTGTAAAAAATAAACGAAACGATTTTATTTCATTTAGTTTTTAAACAATTTTGATAAATAATAATTTAAATATTGATTTTCGTTGTTTTAACGTTGATTTCAATTGCTATTTTTTCACGCAGGTCGGCCAGTCGGTTCCACGCCGCAGCACACGTACGTTTGCGAGTACAGAGTCGACAGAGCCGCGAGACTCTTCACCAAAGTCGCCAGGGCTCGTCATCAGGTCTGCGTCAAGCCTTACGCCTTCGAGGTGTTTCCCGAGCGCATCAAACACTACAGAACGTATTTGGTAAGCTTTTTTCGCGCAAAATTATTATTAAATATTCCCATTTGAGTCTTAAAAGCACCTTTCATGTATTTTTTTTGTTTTTTTTAGCCTCACAGTCTCGAGGGTATCGAAGGTAGCAGCAGCAAAGTGTCCAAGGACAAGAAAAAAGCGACGAATCACGAGGCGGAAAGCAGTTCACAGCCGGAAGGCGCCGAGGCTACGAAAACGAACGGGAAGGACCAGTCGAAGACGTTCAACAGCAAAACGCGGCGCAGGTCGTGCGACAATTCCGTTGGGCCGTCTTTCGCTGTCTCCTGCGTTCAGGTACGCCAAAGATTTAATTTTTATTTTATTTATTTTATTAACGGATTTCTCCTTTTACAACAATTTTTTATTTTTGAATTTTTTAGTTTTTAAATTTTTTAATTTTTAAGTTTTTTAATTTTTTTATATTTAAATTTTTTAATTTTTGGCATGGAGTGACAATTTAAAAATACCAGATTTTACAACTGTAAAAAAAATATGATTACAATAAGATGTGAAGAAAAACTTGCGAAAAAAAAGAAACAGTTGTTTGTCACGAATGGTTTGATCATCGATTATTCGATTCTTCGTTATCTTCACTAAATTTGTCATCCCTTTGCAGAAAGACGAGCAGCGCAAGAGGTTAAACAATATTCTGATGAACCTACTTCAGAGAATGCCAAACAAGAAGGATCCGCTGGATCTCTCGTTCCTCCTCGAGCGAAATCGTCGAAATCGCAAGAGGCTCGGCGCCCTGAATCCGTGACAGTGGATCACGCGACGTCGGTGACACTGCAGCATGTAGGTAAAAACGCCCTCGACGTGACTTACATTCGAAAAACAATTCGTTGACATTGACGAAAGAGACTTTTCTTCGTCGACCAAGAAAACGAAGTGGAAGAAAAAAAAAAGAACGAGAAGAAAAGCCCGTCGCTCGTTTCAATTGAACAATTTAGTGGGCTCGACTCCAAGCGACATCCGACTGGACTTTCCAGATGTAAATAGCGTCGCTTCCAGCGAGCCGTTGTAATATTAACGTTTAACCCGAGTTACCTCGTAACTCTGTTGAAGAAAAAAAAATCACAGGACGGTGTATTTCTATCGTTTATCACGGCCTGAGTAGAGTCTAGCACCAGTTGTTGAAATTCCGTTACAAAGTCCTCCACGGGAGCCGCGCGACAGTCGCGTCGATTCGTCGGCTCGCCGAGTGGAGAATCGCGGAATTCGCTTTTTTTCGGTGGTCAGTATCATTACGTTGTACGATAAATTATATTAATTTTAAGTACGTTAGTTGTGTACGTAAATGAAAAAAAAGAAAAAATATGATAATTAGGTTTTTCCAAACATCCCGTCCATTCAGCTTATAGCTTTTACCAGATGTTTATAGACGGAATATTATCTCGGGGCGAGTCGCGAGTTCTCGCGGCATTTTTTTTTTTTTTTCGTTTGTTTTTTTTATTTATTTAGATGTTGTCTCTAATAATTATTGCAAATAATTAACAATCAAAGGGAAATTAATTAATCGTCAATGATTTTCTTCGAGAATGATTGAAAAATTGATTGTAAACGCGAGAAACACTCGTCCCGGGAAAATGCGCCGTCTCCCTCGTACGATTAGTTGTGGATTAGTGTGAATACGATGATACGATTCACAAGCGGCTAAGGATAAAATCAAATACGGAGACTCGGTGAGGAGAGAGCGAGGCGATGAGTTATAATCGAATTTTCGGCTGCGAAGCTCGGCCCTCTCGATTTTGCTACGAAGTAAACGAAACAAAAGAAAAAAGAAAAAACAAAACAAAAACAATTAAACAATAACAAACAAACAAAACGTGTACAGAGTTATTTGTAAATTATTTTTTAATTTTAATCAGACCAAACTTGTTGAGTCGAGAAAGTTGATTGTACAAATTATAAAGAGACGAAAAGAGAGAAGAGAAAAAAAAAGTGGAGAAAAAAACGAAGAAGTTACGCGCAAGTCGTTCGCGCGAGTAGAGCTTTGTTGCACAAAAGGAATATTATATTTTTAATAACCCCCCGGTGTTATTGGGTCGTAATTGTAAAATTTTTAGCACACTACGAAAAAAAACAACTTGTATAAGCGAAACTTTATTGAGAATATTTAAATTATTATTATTCTTTTACAAATAACGACCGTTTGAGGTGTGCGCCGACTAACGAAACGATTGTTCGAGTGTAAATACGGGGCAGAAAACCCAGTCATGCATATTTATTCATTAATACTGTACGTAAAAACGCGCGAGCACCGTTTTTTCTTTCCTTTACTATTCGATTAATTTTCGGCGCTATTGCCACCGGCGAGACGTGTGTTTTGTTTGTAACGAATTTTACGAAAAATCTCCCCCCCCCCCCCCACATTCGAGGCGCCCGAGCGCCCCGAATATTGTTTTTAACGTTTCCCCTTCTTTTTAGAACTCATATATTTTTTATCTAACGCCGCGATTTACGCGGCGTTGTTTCCTCTGTGGCTATTACGTGTATTTACAGATTTCCCGAGAAAAATCGACATCCCTAAGTTAATGTAATCTTAAACACCTCGGTACCGTTGATCGGCGTTTTAAATAAATAAGCGTAGATATGCTCTAAGTATCGCGTTCAAGAGGTAGTCATTCACCGCTTAGTTGTATACCTGAAATATTTAATTTATTACACATAAAAAACAACTTTGCCATTTATAATTCTCTGTATAGTATTAAAGGCTGCGACCGCGAGAGTAACAAAACCGATACGCTGACACGAATCAGGATTTTCCTTTTCCTTTGAGCGCTTTTTGGCGCTTCACTCAAGCCTCCCCCACATGTTTGTATTGCTGAGCCCGCGTACAGAAAAATCCGAGCTTTCACGGTAGCTTTCCCGCCATTCAACGAGCTATTTAGATTTTTCGTATGTTCGAAGGTTTTTTTTCTCTTTGTTTATCATTAAACGAAAGAAATCGTAATTTTAATGATGAATTATATACAAATTATAATGTATTCATTTCTGAGAAACATAAATATACGTTACAGACTACAATCAGCGTGCGATGTTCGATCTTTTCATTAATCTTAGGGCGATTAATTACGTGTCGAGTGCCGACCTTAGTTTTTCCTTTTTAAAATATCCCAACTTTCCCGAGATTTATTTGCCATAATTTTTCACACATTTGCTTACTTTTTCGTATGAAAAAAGACGAGAAAAATAGCTTCGAATTGTTTATTCGTTTGTTTGTTTTTTTTCGTTATTGTAGTGAAGATGATAATTAAGGATTTTGGATTGACGTCTCAGGAACACAAAAATACAACCTCCTTAACACAAATATATGACATATATTTATAAATTTACAAATGCTTCCTCGTAGCTTTGGTTCGCTGCTTCGGTGAACATTCATCGACAAATCAGAAAATCGCGATTTCCCGAACATAACAACTGCACAATTAATGATTTATTTACAACTTCGAATAAAATATCTATAAACGTAATCAGTAACATTATAAATAATGCATTAATCGACGCGCGTCTTAAATACTAAGGCTTGATTTATAAAAGAATCAGTCTTACGATGAAATCAAGGTCAAAAAACGGACAGCAAGTAACTCTCTTCGCGAAACGACGATGTCGATGATGCGGTAGGATTTGTGTGTTCGCGTTGCGAAAAAAAGTTAAGTAACTCTCACCCCAGTGACTCGTCAATACAAAAGTCTCGTGTGTCACGCTAACCGCTGCGTATTTCCAAAAATTGAAGTGTTAAAATAGTATTAAAATAGTATTTCTGTAGTATGAACCGTCGAAGTATTCAAAGTATTTCATATTGAACTGAAAAATACTCATTTCATACTAAAAAAAATTGGATCCTCAATCACAGGAGTCTGTTTTTAGGGTACAATTTGCGACTAGTAATGGAAATCTGAAGGCAAAAACTGAACATTTTTTACCCCGGGTCCCATTGAAAAATTTTCAGTTTTTGACCTCGGATTCCATTGAAAAATTTTCGATGGAAATCTGGGGTCAAAAACTGAAAATTTTCAAAAACTTAGGATAGACGATTCGTCAATTGTAGGTTTTTGAAAATATTCAGTTCTTGACCTCAGATTTCCATTACTAGTCGCAAATCGTACCCTAAACCATATTCCTGTAATTCACGATTCAATTTTTTTGAGTATCAAATGAAGTATTTTTCAGTCCAATACGACATACGTCGAATACATTGACGATTCATACTACAGAAATACAGAAATATTTTAATACTATTTTAATACTTCGATTTTTGCCCGCGGTGATACAAAAAGCCAAAAAAAAAGTTACGATTTGCTAGGCGTCGTTTGTTCCCGGGGCGCCGATTTCCCTCCCAGCTCAGCCTGAATCTGATCAAGCGTCTTGCCCTTCGTCTCCGGCACAACGAAGAAAACGAAGACAACACTTAGCGCGCAAATAACCGAGAAAATCCAGAAAGTCCCGTAGGGTTGAATAGCCTCCTTGACGTCGCCGTAGAACTTGGTGACAACGAAAGCCATGAGCCAGTTGAAGAGGCAGGCGCTGCTCCCGGCGACGCCCTTGATCTGCGGCGAGAATATCTCGCCCATCATCATCCACGGGATCGGCCCGAATCCCAGCGAAAAAAGAATGATAAACCCACAAATGCAGACCAGCGGCAGCCAGCGAACGTTCTCCATCGACGGCCCAAAAACGTCCATATAAAAATAAACCCCAAGCACGAGAGTCGAAACACACATCGCGCTGCCGGACATCAGCAGAAGAATTCTTCTTCCCCATCGATCGACAATCAGCGTGCTGACGAAAACAGCCAAAACCTGCATAACTCCCACGACGATCGTCGGCCACTCAGCCTTATCACCGGTAGCCTCGCTGAAGATTGACCCAGCGTAAAAAATGATAGCATTGACTCCGCTGAGCTGTTGGAAAAGCATCAAACCGAAGGCGATAATCAGTCCCTTAACAGCAGCCTTCGATCTTATGGCAACGAAGAACGAGACTTTGTTTCTCTTCGCCTCCTCGAGCGCCTGCATTTGTTCCTGCAATTCGGGCTCAACATCGTAATGAGGGCCCCTCAGCCAGCTCAGCGTGGATCTCGCCATGTCGACGTTTCCCTTCATCAGATAGTAACTCGGGGTTTCGGGCATGAAGAAGAAAACCGCGCAGAAAACGAGTGGAATTATCGCGGCGATTATGGAAATCGCGGTCATGCTGATTTCTTGGATCGAGCCGAGAACGTAGGTCATGAGGATGCCGACGGTGAGGAGAAGCTGAAAGTACGAGCCGAGCCTGCCTCGAGTCTCGCTGTCGGCGATTTCAGCTGTGTACATCGGCGCGGTGACGCAAAAAGCGCCGCCGCTTATGCCGAGGATGTAGCGACCGACTATGAGGGTCGCCACGGTGTTTGGCCAGATCACGCAGGCCCAGCCGATCGTGAACGGCACCGTCAGCAGCAGCATAGCCGTTTTTCGGCCGATTATGTCGCAGAGAACGCCGATCGGCACGCATATCGTCGCAGCGCCCAGGTTGACGATCGAGCTGACCCAGGAGAATTCCACGGCGTCCATCTGGAAGCCGAAGACGTGGTTCTCGTTGAGCTTGACGCCGTCCTCGCCGGCCGGCGACGTCCAGCCGAGGACCATTCCCGCCGCCAGGGCGCCCAGGGTTGAGGCCAGGCCTGCGATGTACTGAGGCAATTTTCGGGGCCGTGAGGAACTCTCGCCGGCGTTTGAGACCAACGTTTGCTGGGATATTCCGATGTTCTTTTCCACCATTGTGGATGATGGGCCTTGTAGCAGGGGTGTTGCTTCGGTCGCCTGGAAAAAAAGGGAAATGGTTATGATTAAATAAGATTTGATGGAATTTTTGTAGTTGTAGGCCATGGTAGAAAATTTGGAGCGTTAAATGTGGACCTGGGATATTTTTATATAATTAAAAAAAAATATATAATAAAATTATTTTTATAATTTTTACTTTTAAGTAAAAATTATAAAACTATAAATTATAATTTTTACTTGTAAATAAAAATTATAATTTATATGTTATAATTAAAGATGATTACAAAAATTATTATTATTGTTATTATTAAAATAATAATTATTATTATTCGTTGTAATTAAACATTGTAATAAATAATTTGTTATGATAGTTTGTTTGTTAAAAATTATAATTTGTTTATTTGTTTATGATGGCCAATAGGCCATCGACTGCGGTTTTCAGCCTAATGAAATTTTATTTTACGAGGAAAATTCGATGCGTCTTTTAAAAATATTGTGGCAGATCGAAACTTTGATTAGGATAACCGATGTGAGCGCGATTTTTGGGTTTTTTTCGAAGAGCGTTTGAGGAATTGATAACGCGGGGCATAAAAGGCGTTTGAATTTTCGCGCGCTTTCAGCTCGCAGTGGCGCCAACTGCGTTGGAATTACGTCGCTTATGCTTTGTTACGTAGTCTGCCCGATGATAAACACTGAAAGCTGGCACAAAGGAATGACAACAGAATCTCGCACGGCAGACAAAACAGGTGGACGTTCGACGACGGTGCATCGGAATTGGATTTTTTATATGCGACCCCGGTGAAAATTATTCGGTTGTGCAAAATGATGAAAAAAATGGTGGAAAATCTTACGAACATCTCTAAGGCTGCTGCTCGAACCTGCCATCGCTGCAATGTGTTCGTCCATTTTTCACAAACACGAGATACACGTTTTTTTAATGCGAAGCGGATAAGATTGTCGAGGATCGAAGATTCGATCAATTTTCGATAGAGGCGAGAAATAAACAAATTTAATTGGGATAATTTCGAGGTGCGCAGCGTCAGCTGCGTTTCGTTGATATAAACGCAGCCATCGACTGTCACTGATGACTGGCGGAGTCAGACTGACAATCAACGAGATAATATAAGTGGCTTATAGACAAAGCGACAAACATTCTCGTGTTTCTCCGTCGCTTCGCCACGAGCGTCGCGACTTCGGTCTTTCTCGTAATCGACTATCGTAGACAAGGACGAAATATGAGGCGTGAGGCGTTCGAAACGGTCTTCAAATTACATAGCACGATCAATTTTATCGGTACTCAGCTTATAAAGGTAATGAAAAAAAACAATGCGATTCGAATATTTTTGTCAATTTATTTCAGGTTGTATTTTCTTTGTTAATCAATGATTCTGATGTCAAATTGAAATTCAGATTTGCGAAAATTCGAAAAAAAAAAAAAAATTATCGGTATTCAGCTTATAAACGTAATTTAAAAAAAAAGAACGCGGTTCGAATATTTTTGTCAATTGTTTCGAGGTTATGTTTTGTTTGTTAATCAATGATTCTGATGTCAAATTGCAGTTCAGATTTGCGAAAATTCGAAAAAATTAAGTCCCAACCAGAGAATCAAACATAATGGTTCCTGTTTTACCGACTGCGTTTTCGTTCGAATCTGCCATTTAGCGAGCGATAATCGGATTTACATTATTTATATTGTTGCTATTAAAAAAAGAGACCATTACCAATATTGGAAACTATAATTCCAACGTTTTGATATTTATAAAAAAAAGAATTGAGTAGGAATTTTAAATATTGTGTAAGAATTTGACGTCCTCCACAGTCTTCCGGGCATTCTTATTCTTATCTTCCGAAGACATTTTGATGCGTATATGTATGCAAAATACCGCGTAACGTACACTAAATCACAAAAAAATATTATTGACGAACAAAAAAAAATCGTTTGTATGTTTACGGAGACGGATTTGCCTCGACTCGTTATCACTCAAATACCGACGTAATTATTCCATGTGTCGCCGTTCAAATTTAACCGAGTCAATATTTACAGCGTTTTTTTAGCTTCGTTTTCACAAATTTTGAATCCCATTAGCGTCACGCATTTATCAGCGCTTATCGCGAATTCCTGTCGCATTCCCCAGTTCGTGAATTACTCCGCGTGAATTTTTTTTTTTTTTTTTCACGCATCACCGACGACGTCGTCTTTGTGTTCGCTATTTTCTTAGATCCGTATCAGCACCGCTAATGCGGCGTTCAAGCGCACGCGTAGCCGGCCCATTGTGTAACGTTAAATTCAGCCGGCCGAACTGCGATCCTGTGATCACTCGTGTTTCCTCGAGCGTCGGCCGACGTCCTGCGCTTCCTGCGAGCAGGTGACAGCGCACATGTTTCACGTCAGGTGTCTGCACTATAGCACTCTTTATACCCTTGTGAGATATACTGGAACCCATGTAAAATCGGACCCTCGGGAACAAAATGTTCACATTATAATAATAATAAAAGATTTAAAATATAGGTTTTAAAAATTCGACACTATATAATTCTAAATAAAAAAAATTCCACAAAAAAATGTCCACATTAATAATAATAATAAAAGATTGAAAAAATAGGTTTAAAAAAATTGGGCACTGTATAATTCCAAATAAAAAATTTCCACAAAAAATGTCTGCATTAATAATAATAAAAAAAGATTGAAAAAATAGGTTTAAAAATTTCGATACTATATAATTCCAAATTAAACATTTTCACATTAATAATAATAATAAAAGATTGAAAAAAATAGGTTTACGAAATTCGACACTATAATCTGATACTGAAAGAAACCACGAAATTCAAAGAATCCACCAAACTCTTTGATTTGGTGATATTTCAGTGAATATACCCCGCGGGGTGAATTTATCCCGCGTCAAAACGACCCCAAAAAAGATTCATAAAAAATACCCCGTATTATCGCAAAACTAAAATATTCCGTATAAAGAAAACTATTTAATAAAATAATTCAATAAAAATCTGCATAAATATTAGAAAAATAAAAATATGCCGTATAAAAAAAAACATTCAATAATAATCTGCATAAATATTAGGAAAATAAAAATATTCCGTATAAAGAAAATTATTCAATAAAATATTCGATTTTTTCTCATTAATCGCATTCATTAAAAATTTGATTCCGCATAAAAATAACCGCGTAAAAAAATTGACTTTTTTTTCCGAAATTTCAACATCGACGAGGAAAGAACGAATTTTTTTCCGCCTCAGCTTCAGCGCGAGCCGTTTTCGAGTGAAGAGCGGCGAAAAGGCGGAGAATCTCGATGAAAAAGTAAACCAAAAAAAGGGCTTTTCCGAGCCGGCCCGGTTTCCAGGGCGAATTTGCCTCGCTGCATTTTTCCCTCCCGGAAATCCAATAATCCGAGCATCGCTCGAGCATTGCTACAACGTTTCTCCCTTTCCCGCCCATTCGTCCGGGTTATTGATTAGATATTGTAATTGACGTGAAAAATATCGACGACCTGCATTGCATGCGTCGCACGGCGCGGCAACGTTTTTACGACGAAATTGCTGCAATAAAGTGCCGTCGTGGTCAATGTCAACATGCGGCACAAATACACGTGGCCGAACACCGCGAGTTGCATAAGCATTTTTTGAAAAGCCGAATGACGAATAAACACCGGAAGAAGGTGCGATTGCACGACAATGAGGAGGAAGTTTAGCGGACAATTTTGGATTTCTACACGATATCGTCATCACTGGGTTCGCCGAACGTATCTCAAATCACTTGCAACGGAAAACAAAATACAATTCTCGGAGATTTTTTGTTTTCGCTTTTCGATACTTTCTATTTTCGCTTTTCGAGATTTTTTGTTTTCGCTTTTCGAGATTTTTTATTTTCGCTTTTCAAGATTTTTTATTTTCACTTTTCGAGATTTTTTGTTTTCGCTTTTCGAGATTTTTTATTTTCGCTTTTTGTGATTTTTTATTTTCGACTTTCGAGATTTTTATTTTCGATATTCGAAATTTTTTGTTTTCACTTTTCGAGATTTTTTATTTTCGCTTTTCGAGATTTTTTATTTTCGCTTTTCGAGATTTTTTAATTTCGCTTTTCGAGATTTTTTATTTTTGCTTTTCGAGATTTTTTTATTTTCGCCTTTCCTTCATTTTTTATTCTAATAATAAAATGTTAAAAAATTATTTTTTATTCTCAATAGACATTTGTCCCGTTAGTGGCCATTTTTATTATCCCATTCTTCACATGATTTTTTTTTCCTATAATTGCAGTTGATTTTCTGATGAAATTGATATAAATTCACTGAATGATTTGCTCGATTTTTAATTTTTTTTATTCGTTCGAATAAAACTGTGTGATGGCCACAATCGGACCTAAGGTGGCCAAAAACGGTCCACCCTATGGCATTCTTTCGTTGAGTGGAAATCACGTTGGAACGACGAGAAAAAAATCCTTTGAAAAAATCCGCCGGTCGACTAATCGAATCTGTTTTTTTAATGCGAATCTGTAAAATGCAGTTGAATCCTGTTAAATTGAGGTTCGAGAATCGAATGAAAAGTGCAGGACGTGCAACAATGATGAGACGGTCAGAGTGTAGAATTTACGGAGCCGAGGTAAAGTTCATCGTCTTTTAGCCATGATTTATAAAGATAGCGGCAAAGGTCACTCCCGAGAAGTTGAAGTTATAAGTACTTCGTCATGATATACGTATAAGTACACCGAGGCGCGTGTGCCGCGCGTTTATATAGGGTGGCAGTGGCGAGATCGAGGGGTCCGCATGTTTGCAGATGGTTACCGCAGGAGTGGTTTGAACGTCACGTGAGGACAAACACCGCGCGAGACGTTTCCGGAGAATTTTCGATCGCGAAACTGGGTCAACGTCGTCGTCGTTGAGGGCGATCGATTAAAAAGTATAAAAGTAAACGCGCGGGTGTTCCGAGCATGATTGTTGCGGATGGATTGGATGGGTTTGTGGGACTTATTATTGATCAGGCGTTGCGCTGTTATCGAGCGTTATTTCATTACCGTATTACGACGTTGCAGGTCGATAATCGCTTTATAGAGATTTTTTGAGGATTTAGCACACAAACGTTGACAATTAATGGTCGAAGCTATTAGGACTGCAGTCAGTTTTGTGATATCTCGATTATTTAATTGTTGACTTGATTTTGCCAAAATAATTAACAAATTTCCCTTAAATTTGGTAATTATTTTTCCTTTAACAATGTAAATTTCCTTAAATTTCCCGTAAATTTGGTAATTATTCTTCATTTGAAAATTTTAATTTCCTTAAATTTCCCTTAAATTTGGTAATTATTTTTCCTTTCACAATTTAAATTTCCTTAAATTTCCCTTAAATTTGGTAATTATTTTTCCTTTCACAATTTAAATTTCCTTAAATTTCCCTTAAATTTGGTAATTTTTTTGCCTTTCACAATTCAAATTTCCTTAAATTTCCCTTAAATTTGGTAATTATTTCTCCTTTGAAAATTTTAATTTCCTTAAATTTCCTTAAATTTTGTAATTATTTTTTCTTAATTATTTTTCTTTCAGAAATTAAAATTACCTTAAATTAGGTAATTATTGGTAAAATATTGTCTGACTTGATTACCCTAAATAACTCAAGTCTTAATTTTCTTTTCTTTTAACAATTAAATTTCAATTAATTCTCCACACGTTTCAATTAATCAGATTTCCGAATAATTATCCATAACGTGAGAACTCAGTTTGCGGCGAGCGGATTTCCAGTACTCGAGGGCTTGATAAAAGATCAAATAGCGAATCATAAAGATCTTATCTCCCTCTCTCTGTATATTTGATGCGAACGTTATTCATAAATGGGCCGCTCGAGCGAGGTCTCGGTCTCTTAATACTTATTATTTCACTTAAGTGTGTTTGACCCAGAAAACACACGACTTTATTGCAGCGCGTTGTTTCGCTCTCCGAGCTCTTTTTTTTCCCCCGACTGCCGAGGATCCTCGCAGTAAACGTATCAAGATTCAACTACGGAATCTCCAATTATCGTCCGTTTACGGAAGTTCCCGGGAGGATCTACTGTACGTCGGAGTGGCCGTGGTGCGCGAGCCAGTCCGACGAGTGTCGTGCTGCAGTCGAGAGTGACAGGATGGTAATTGCATTAGAGAAGAAAACACGTTTGTTCGGGACGATAACAGCAACTTTTTTCAAACGGACGAGGAGAGTCGCTCGAGGCCTTCGCAACACTCGCGACTTTATATTGTGCTTCCGAAACGCGCGAATATTTGTTACCATATTTGCATCTATTTAGTGCGTCCTGGTCGAGGCTGATTTAATTTTAGAGCAAACAACTTTTTCTTAGTAAAAATGAACAGCAAAATTTCGTCCATTTTTTGACAATTTACGGGAAATAAATAATTTATTTGTCGAATACAAATTATATAAATGCAAACATTTACTATTTTTTAAAAGATTTTCTGATTTTTAGTTGTAACTCGGTGGCTTTTTAATTACAATTTAGAGAAAATAATTTTTACACGGTGAATGAAAAATTAATTAAAATCTTAGACAAATAAAAATGATAAAAAATAGATAAATATAATTAAAAAAAAAAAAAAAAAAATTCAGATGAAATACGAATATTTCGATTTTTAAAAATGTTTTTGTTGCTGCGACGAGGAAAATTCTTTGTGAATTTTGACGATTGACTGATTATCCCCTCGTCATAACTGATGCGTCCACTTATCCATTCGACATTCCAACTAGACTCAGGCACAGAAACAGCGAGTTCCGCGTGACATTTGTCGGCTGCTCTTGAGCTCTCGAGCGCGCTGACAAACACACAATGTCGGCGCGGAGTTGGATCTTCGCTGTCGCCGGAAACGTGTGTGAGTGACGGATAAAGCGGATCTGGAGCACTCGGGAGCGACGCTGCTAAGTCTGCGGTTATCCGGCCGCGGTGACGAGAAAACTTTATTGGGGCCACGATCGTCCGGCTGCACTTTGTCGTTGTTTTGGCGCGAAACGGCCAACATTTGCCAAACGTTGCGGCCAAACACTCCCGTTCTACCGAAAACGTTCTGACTATTTGTTTGCTTTACTTTTGTTCGCGAAAGGTCACATTTGATTGTCATTCCGAATTTAATTAATTTAAATCAAGAAAATGAATATCAAATATTAAGTACATTTATAGATCGTGTCAATTCGTAATAAATTTAACAATTTTAATAAATGTAATACATTTATCAATGATAATGAATGTAATAAGTTTATCAATGAAAATGAATGTAATAAATGTATCAATGAAAATGAATGTAATAAATTTATCAATGAAAATAAATGTAGTCAATTTATTAATGAAAATTATTTTAATAAATTTATTAATGAAAATGAATGTAATAAGTTTATCAATGAAAACTAATTTAATACATTTATCAATGAAAATCATTGTAATAAATTTATCAATGAAAATTAATGTAATAAATTTATCCATGACAATTAATATAATAAATTTATCAAAGAAAATTAATTTAATGCATTTATCAATGAAAATTAATGTAATAAATTGATCAATGAAAGTTAATGTAATAAATTTATCCATGACAATTAATATAATAAATTTATCAAAGAAAATTAATGTAATAAATTTATCAATGAAAATTAATGTAATAAATTTATCAATGAAAATTAATTTGATGCATTTATCAATGAAAATTAATGCAATAAATTGATCAATGAAAATTAATATAACAAATTGATCAATGAAAGTTAATGTAATACATTTATGAACGAGTCATTCGTAATAAATTGATCAATGCTTTTTGCTATAATTTAATTCGCGTAATTCAGTAAACGATACTCTCGAGTTATTTCGATAAAACTGCAAATCTGTGCGAAAAATTCAGTTTCCTTTTAATAATGAAGGCATCATGCCAAACGTATAAGTCGCTGCAGCTCCAGGAATAAATTACATTGATAGTAATATTTCTTTGACTTTTTCCGCAATGTGCGTGACTTGGATTACGCCGGGAGTTATCGCGTGTCGCGTTAACGACTCGAATATGCGGGGAATGTCGAGCGTCGTCGATGCTTCGCCGTTGAAATTTACGTTTTGGCGTCGGGCACCGACGTTTCCTGTATCCGCGATGGGAAACGCATTGCAACTAGTTCGTCGCTTCCTTCGGTTGTTTCGCGTTTAACTGCAACCGATTTTCCCGCGAGTTCGTCGCCCTCGAGCCACGGTCGACCTTAAAGCGAGCGTCTGACGATCGTCGGTTGCGACGCGAGACGGAAGAAATCGCGCGAGATTGAAAGCCGAGGCTGAGTTCGCTCGCACCGCGGTCGGTCGGAGGAAAGTCGATGTATCGCGGAGAGACGATCGGCGCGAGAAGGTGAAAATATCTGCACTTGGTGCACGACGCAGAGAAGTTTCCATCGTGGTTGTGGGGCAATCGGCGATAACTTAGCCACGGGGATTTACCTCGATAGTAAAAACGAGATTTCTAATCAGGTCTATTAATTTCAGCGAAAATCATTTTTATTCACTCCAATCGTTCGACTCGTTCGCGATTACAGTCAGGATAAGGTCTGATTAATTTATTCATTACTTTCTCAATTTTTATTAATTATTTTCTTCAATTTTTATGAATTAATTTTTTGTAATTATTATTAATTAATTAAAAAATATATTAATTAATATTTTTACTTTAGAAATCAAAATAACTATTTTATCCTAAGAAGGTTAATATCGACATTTTAAAACCAATTTGATCACTAAATGAAAATATTATAAAAAAGTAGCCCACGTCGTCTCTTGAAAAAAAAAAAAAAAAAAATCATACTCAAATACCATATCGCTTTCCAAACCGAAAACCAAAAACCAAAACTCCTTGCAACGTCTCAGTGTCAAGACTGACCCGAACTAAACCGGTGCGCACGTTTGACTGAAACTAAACGCGAAAACCAACACCTTTTTCTTATTTCCTTTTTACTCGTCATTCTCTATCGCATTAAATAAAAAAAAAATCATTAAAGCTCCTAATAAATCACTGAATCTCCAGGTACAAAATTCACGACCCAATTAATCATATATTTCAACACTCTTCGAGGTTTCAAAAAACGTACGAAAACTACACGTGTCGAGGAATCTGATGTTACGAAGCTCACGTTGTCATTATTATTATTATTATTGTTAATGCATAAACACCTGCACGTACACAAAAAAAATCGGATGTGTCAATAAAACAACTGTTCCTCGGTCGTCTCGTATCGCGATGATAACTGTGACACCGCGTGAAGCACTTTGACAGGCCACAACTGATACGTATTTCCGAGTCTCCGATGCTTTTAAATCCGGGACTCGTACTCCCACTTCCACGGTGGTTACAGCCGTTCGGTCAACGAGCGGCGGGGGTACCTCGCAGGGGGATTCCGGACGCGGAGCGCCAAGTGCGAGAGCGATCGAGCGACTTGCGCTCGGCGGGCCGAGACTCTCGCGAGATATCGGGATATCAATGCCGCCTCTCACAGTCTCGATAACGAAAGAACACTGCGCTGATTACGATTCTCGTGTGCAATTCCGCGGTTTTCGCGCTATCTCGACTGCCCGAGCGGCTCGCAAATTAACTCGCGGCTAATCTCGGCTACGCCGTTTATGCGCGCGGCTGTTATTGGGCTCTGCTTGTGTCGTTCGTGTTGTCTCTGGCGATCGCGACTCGGGTATCTGCTGAGCCTGGATTCGTTTGCAGTCGATGCGATGGGGTTGAGGATTATTGGATGTGATTTTTTACAGGATTTTTAGTGATTTGGGATGAATTGATAAAATGTAGTAACATGATTCGTGTAATTAATTAATGTTAATAGATTGATTTGAGTTTAATGGATTAATTTAATTGTAATGGATTAATTTGATTTTAATTGATTAATTTAATTGTAATGGATTAATCTGATTTTAATTGATTAATTTAATTTCAATGAATTAATTTAATTTCGACGGATTAACTTAATTTTAATGAATTACATTGATTTTAATGAATTAATTTAATTTTAATGAATTAATTTCATTTTAATGGATTAATTTCATTTTAATGAATTTATTTAGTTTTAATAGATTAATTTTTTATTAATTAGTTTTTATTTGTTGATCATCGTTTTTGTTTCCTGATCACTCGAAATTTGAATAGTTGGATTGCGATCGATGAAATTATTTTTTGACACAACTTTGACGACGACGCTTTTTTTTTACGATTTACGAACAATTTCGGACGAATTAAAAAAAAATTAATAAAACGATTCGCTTGATCAATTGATTTGTAAAAAATTGTAAACATACGAAATTTGCCGATTGAGTTGCTGATGACATCGTGAAATCGAATATTTTTTTGATGATTCGATTTCTGGGAATCGGTTGAGGTGGAGCTTTTGTTTACGCTTTCGTACTGATATTTACAATGACTTCGTGAATGGACGTAAAGAAAGTCCCCGAATCGATTGCAGTGGGGATCGATAAAAAAAGAAGAATGAAAACATCGCCTGTGCCTCATATTTCTCAGGAATTAACGCGGTTGTCGTAAACTGCAGGGCGAAAAATCGTATAAGACACAGAAAAGTGCGATAGGTACTCGACGAACGACGATAAGGTTTGTCATTTTTGTTCCAAGAACGAGATACCTCGACTCGCACAAATCGACGAAAAAACAAAAGCGTTATCCGCGTGTATTCAGTGACTCGAACGGGAGAAAAATCGCGATTTTTCTTCTGTCACACAAGCCGAACAATTTTGTTTTCTGCTGATTTAAAAATTTTTTTTTACATTGACAAAAAAATCGGAAAAAAATTCCACCAACTTTTTGTGCTTTTTTCTTTCCTGCTGAGCCACACAATAAAAGTGAGCGACAAATATCCGCCTAGATAGGAAAGACCACATGTTGCCAGTCTGGAAGTAAATCGTGTACCACGATTTACTTCAGGACGACCGCCAGGGTAATTTCGAGACACAGTTCTCCAACTTTTTACGCGCTCCATGTGCCTAATCTTCGTGCATGCTCAAAGTTTAAAAAAGATTTACTACTCTGACACTGAGGAGTCAACCCAATTTTCACGATATCGGTACGACTATTATAGCAACTTTTATGTCGCCGTATATGTCATTTCTTAGGTGGTAAAAAATTATATTTTAACAGCTTTTCATGTATTCTAAAATTATCTGACAAATGAACAAAAAGATAGATAAATTCAGACGTTTTGAAAACCGTCGTCATATAATAAAATGCTGGAAAAACTAATTATCGTAAATAAATTATATAAATTAAATAAATGATAAATTATATCGTTCATCAATTATAATAAAATACTGGCAAAAACTAATTATCGTAAATAAATTATATAAATGAAATAAATAAATTATATAAATTATAAATTATATCGTTAATAAATTATAATAAAATACTGACAAAAACTAATTATCGATAAAACTGAATTACTATACTAAATGTGAAAAAAAAATTCAAATCTCTAAAAGTTCAGGAAATATTCGGACATTCGTGAAGTACGAAATCTGAAGAAAATTCTGAATAAAAAACGATAGACAGAAAATTAAATAAAACGTGTATAAAAAAAATACCTTAAAAATTCGACGAAATTAGGGATGTCCGGTGTTTGCGTAGCCGGCACGACACAATGACATTCCTTAAGATTCCGCTGCTCTCGTTTTTTCCTCTTTGCTATCGGATTCTCCTCCGCCGATACTATCAGCCGATCGCGTTATCAGGAGCCAATGATTCGAACCGTTTATCGCTCGCGACTGCCGCTTATTTTCTTTTTTTTTTTTTTTTTTTTCAAATGTTTTTTCCCCTCGTTCTTTTGAATTTTATTTCGCGGAGAGTCGGGGCGATCGCTCGGGCGCGGGAGATTAACGCGCGCACTTCTTCTTCTTCCTCGTTCTCGCGGAACAATCCAGCGGGCTGATCGATTTCGACTAAACCTCTCCAACGCCGCGCGGTGCAGCCGGCGGGATATCGACGCGCTCGTTGCAGAATACGCGAAGACGAAGGGAGGGGGCACCGTATAAAACGGGGAGTGTTTTTATTGTTTGCGAATCGGAATGCACCGGAATGCCCGGGCTATACGATGGACTCAAGGCCGCTCCAATTATCCTGGGGAATTTTCGTTCGACGCCGCGATTAAAGTCGGTAATTAATTCGCCGAAAAATCATGAGGTCGAAGTAAATCGATTAAACGGGTGGTAATATTTTTTCTATTATATGGAGCCTCGTTATTTCCACTTCAGTGTTTTTTTTTCAAATAAATGAGTTTTTGTAAATTTTCGAATAAATACATTTTTGGAAATTTTCGAATAAATAAATGTTTGTAAATTTTTGAATAAATAAATGTTCGTAAATTTTTGAATAAATAAATGTTTGTAAATTTTTGAATAAATAAATGTTTGTAAATTTTCGAATAAATAAATGTTTGTAAATTTTCGAATAAATAAATGTTTGTAAATTTTCGAATAAATAAATGTTTGTAAATTTTCGAATAAATAAATGTTTGCCAATTTTCGAATAAATAAATGTTTGTCAATTTTCAAATAAATAAATGTTTGGATTAAAAAAAAAGTGAACATTTAAGTAAATAATTATTGCGTAAAATGTCTTCGGTTAGTAAAATCAGTGTGCAGTGAATAATGCAGATTGAATGTGTATCAATGTAAGATCAGAAAGTTATTCCCTTCGAAGCATTCTCAAAGGAATGCGATGGGACGCCAGGGGGGTCGTTTTTACAAAACGCCTCCATAGAAAAATATTCCATTCCCGATCGGACGATAAGATTGATAAGAAAACACGAAAAAAAAATATTTGATCGCGATTCCAATCGATACATCGTCACGTGTCTCTACGTTGGCGGCGGAATATCTTAAAAGTTTCTATCGAACTGTGAATGGAAAGTCAGTTTCGAGAAAAAAATATCATATCTCATTATTTTCACTTCAATGATTCCGCAATTTTTATCAAATGTCTGCAAACAGCAGACATTTGATAATAATTTACCGAATGGTAATAGATCAAGTGGAATAATTTATTCGAAAAATATTTTGGGAAAAGTTATTCTCGTTTAAATACTTGAATCGTGGGTCACAAAAAAGGGCGATGGGACATCAAAGGGTTTGATTTTACAGAATTCCTGCGTTGAAAAATGTTCCACTACTGATTTAGTGATAAGATAGATAAGAAAACATGAAAACATTCTGATACATCCTCCACCTGTTTTTTTTTATATATAGGGCAGCCGAAATGTCTTTGAAGTAAAAAAAAAGTACAAAGGCAAAGTGCAAGTATATGCTGCGAGATTGGTGTCTAGTGACACTCGAGAGACCTGCTGGCCGTTTCGTTAATTATCGGAAAAGTTTGATCGAAACCAGAGGCACGTACTGTATACACACGCACGTGCAGCGTCAGGAAAAATACAAACCAGACAGATTACGTTATGTGCGATGCAGCAAATGTATACATATTGTATATAGGCATATACGGGGCATTCCACGTCTTATCGACAGGGTCGTGACCCTCATATTTTTTTTTCCTTTCCAGATCTTGCAGGGCAACACAAAAAAAAAATCTCTAGAATTTTTTCAGCACTTCTTAGAAATTTTGTGTTTGCATGAATATCGAAACATTTGAATTTCTCAAAAACTACGTCGACTTTTTAAACATTTTATTCAGCAATTTCTACGCCTAAAAACAATTTTAGGCATTTAAGTTGTACCAAAATTTTAGGCATTCAAGATTTACCTAAATTTTAGGCATTTGAATTTTATTAAAATTAAGTTTTTCTTTCTATTCTAAAAATTTGAATTTCTCAAAAACTACGTCGACGATTTTTTTAAAATTTGTTACAATAAATTCCTGTATTCAAAATTTAAAAAAAATTGAGGCTGGTACGAAAATGGACTAGAATAGTAACTGAAAAAAAAAAAAAAAAAAAAATTTGAATATGCGGGTCACGACTCAGTCGATAATCACTGGAATGCCCTCTACATATAAATTCCACTGCGTCCAGTCGATTGCGATGCTTCGCCGGTTAATCGAGATGCGTTTCTCCCGCGAGCGACCCGCGCGACGATGCAGGAAAGCTTTGAAAAAGATTCGCGTGTCCCGCTCGTTGAAAATGACGCGCCGCCCGAAGGAATTTCTGACGCAATAATTAACGCCCGGAACAATTATACGCGGGGGTGGGACGGACGAACGGAAATTCGATTTAACGAGCTGCGCGGGGCTCGTCCGTCTGATTATGAAACACGCGCCAGATGCTCGGTTTCCAGTTTCGAGGACAATCAATCGATTCCGCTTTATTGCCACGCACGAGAACCAATCAATGCGTGAATATGAGATAAGATTTTGGTGGCACACGCCAGTCGATAAGCGGACGGCAATAATATTCGATGCACACATTTTTCCGTAATTGTCATCCGTCTTTGTTGACAAATTGATTTCTCATCTGCAGATAAATTATTTTTAAACATTTATTGGCGAATTGTTTATTGCGATTCACTCGAATAAAATAATTTTATTGACTGGTGAAATAAAAATGTATTTTTTTGGAATTCGCCTCAAAGGCAAATTTTTGACGTAGTTAATCTTTGTTGTTGAATTGATTTTTTTGTATTTTATTATATTACTTTATTTATTTTATTTATTATTTAAAATTTTATTATAGTACTTTATTTATTTCATTTATTATTTTTAATTTTATTATAGTACTTTATTTATTTTATTTATTATTTTTATTTTTATTATAGTACTTTATTTATTTTATTTATTGTTTTACATTTTGTTATATTACTTTATTTCTTTTATTTATTGTTTTACATTTTATTATATTACTTTACTTCTTTTATTTATTATTTTACATTTTATTATATTACTTTATTTATTTTATTTATTATTTTACATTTTATTACATTACTTTATTTATTTTATCTATTATTTTACGTTTTATTATGTTAAATTTTTATTCTGTTCCGATAAAGTAATTTCTTTATGAGGGGAAATACATCAGTAATTTTTTGCGATTTGCCTTGAAGACTGCAAAGTGATTGACCGACGAACAGTCAGTAGCAACGACAACAAAAAAGTCAATCTAGGACCTAAGTATTTGTCCCGTGATCGGAATCCATTTTTCATTACACCGACGACGCAAATGGCCTTCCCGGCTCTCGCGATACACGAGCATCGATGTGCCCCCCCCCCCCCCCTCGAAATTGCCAGTTCAATTTCACCTACAATTTTTAATATTTCCACGCGAGCTGCGACTCGCGATGCACGGGAGAGAGGAAATCATGCAAATGAGAAATTGCGACTGAGATTGCCGGGGACAAAAAACGCAATTGAGAGTCCAATATAGACGCGGCGAGTCGTCGATATAAACTCGACAGTGCTAAATTTCCAAGCCGAGCGTTTTGCGTTTTTTTTAACCGTGAACTTGCGGCTTGCGGTCGGCGTTAACCGGGCGATTCAAGCCGCAAGATCAAATGTGATTCGTGATGGCAATCGATGAAAATAAAAATAAAAAATAAAAAAAATAATAAAAAAAAACAACGAAATGAAGTCCCGAAGATTTGCTGTATAATATCCGGTGAAAATGCTTGATGGAAATATTTCGATTTATGACGATGAAAAACCGCTGGAAATCGTTTAGCCATCAAGGAGAAAAGGGAATAAAAACAGACGGTCTAGGCGCGAACAAGATCAATGCCGACGTGGATATTAGTCGACTTTGATGGATTGCGCGGCCTTGACATTGCATTCGCGCAATTCTCGTTGCTTGATAATAACACAATGGAGCGACGTGCGACATTAACTTTATCTGCCATCAGGTATTGCCGAGCGCGACGTTGGGTTTTATTATTGTGGTCCGAGGCGCGCGGAAGTACCGAAGTCACAGCTCAAAAATCGCGAGCGAGGTTGCGGCGAGGTTGCCTTGTTTTGATTCGCGAGGTTTTTTTTTTTTTTTTTTTTTTTGCCTTGTTTTCGTAGTAATCATTCTATTCCGGATTAACGTCGTCATCTAAGTACACACTGGGGAAATTGCGGAGATTCACCGCCAGATGCTCTAATGGAATGTCGTTAGGTTGTTGGACAGCAGATTATCGCGCTGATAGCGATGCGCGGTGTTACTGAATAATTAAGTGCAGGAATGTCGGAATTGTTAATTGTGATTTTGAATGATTTTGCTGAGATTTGGGAAAATGGAGCAGGTAAGATTGAAGGATTGCGGTCGATGGCCAATTGGCAATTACGGTAAAGATAATTAGAAATTATAATTTGTAGGGTCCAGAAAAAATGTATTATGTTTTATTGTCAATAAATAAAAATTACTACTATTAGAGTTGTTATGATTATAATAAGAAAAAAAGAACAAGGATTAAAGTAAACTTGAAACTCGACTCTGGCTTAAGTTTGAATTTAAGTTCCAGTTTAAGAAAGAACCGAGTTTGATTTTGAGTTTGATGTCATTGAATTCATTGAATTTATTGCCGAAAATTCGGCCTTAAATATTTGTATTTTTATTACTTGAGAAAAAAAAAAAAAAAAAATTTAATCATCATGTTTACCGTTCGTCACTTCTGAATTCGAGATTCGATTTTGTTATCAGGAATCTACAGTTGTATACAACAACGAGCCTCATGTCACAATATATATAGAATGAAAACTGCATTCCCGATTCCGCAAGTGGTTTTTTCGCGCGCGATAAAAGTCGAATAGGTGAATCGAATCCCCGCAAGGTTGAATATCCAGTTTTCACTGCCGAGGCTGCATATAAGACATCTAAACGAAAAATTATAAACACAAATGCAAAGCCGATCTTCGTTCAACGAAGAACCCAATAAAAATAAAGCCATCATCAAAAATAAAGTATCAACCAAATGTTTCGTTACAAAAAGATTGCGAGAGCAAATTTTACAATTCAACGTAAATCTCTCACCTATACAGGATTTTTTTTAAAGATCCAGATTACAGAATATTTATGACCAGAAATTAATACGACGCCGCATACGTTTTCAGAGCAGACGTTTTGCATCACCACCTGCAGCTCGTTAGCTGCAGGTGACGACGTAAACGGTTCAAGTATATCGCGAATGACAGCCAAGTCCGCAAAAAAAAAAAAAAAAAAAAAAAAATTCAATCTTCACTCAATCCTTGTTCAACGACAAATTTATCCTCCAACCAAATTTGACGAAAAAAGAAGTCGACTGCCAAAATCATAAAACAACGTAAAACCCACAAATAAAAAAATATTTTATTTTCTTCGGATTTACATCAGTGTGAATATTTACGAGCAGGAATTAATGCAACGAAACGCACGTCTTTTCAAAGCAGAAACTCGACGAGAGCCGCAGGTACGTCGGGACGAATTGTCTAGTTGCACCTCGCATTACCGTAAAGTGGGGGAAAAACAATAAAGACGAGAAACTCATATTCGAATACACAACGAGAAGAAGCTGCGCGAGTGGTGGGGGGAGACAAAGTTTGCGGTAATTCTCGCGTGAATCCCGCGTTGAAACAAAGTGGAGGGGGGGAGGCGATAAATACGAGAAACGAGTCGCGGTTAGTCCTTGAAGACATGAAAAAAAAAAAAAAAAAAAAAAAAAAAAAACGTGTCTGTCAGGAAGGAATTGCAAATTCCCGCGGAGAGCATTGACGCTCGGTAATAAGTGAAGCGAATCGAGTTTATTGACTCGAATAATCGCACACACGGATATGCGTCTTTTTTTTTTGCTCCGCCGTCTGCCGCGCTTACATTTGTATCCGTAAAGTTGCAGGAATCCGGGCACTTCGGCGTGTATCGCGCCCGGGGAAAATTGGCCCACAAATTGGCGGCTCGGTGCACGCGGCTTTTAGAGTGTATACTCTTGTGTAATAAAACACGGCGCGATCGAGACTCGGCTGGTGAGGCGCGACGTCGGAGCATCGCTTAAAGCAATTTGCTCCTCGCGGCGATTTCCTTTCCCACCGAATATTTTTTTGGCTTTCCTTCCGAGCGTCAAAAGTGGCCTAGTTACATTTTTTTGTTTATTTGTTTATTTATTTATCTATTTATTTATTTGTTTAATTAATAACCAAAATGTTTTAGCCAAAATGAGAACAAAATTATTTATTTATTTATTTAATCAATCACCAAAATGATAATGAAAATTATTTATTTATTTATTTATTTATTTATTTTATTAATAACCTAAATGTTTTAAACAAAATGAGAAACAAAAAAAAGGCACGACATCGTCGACCGGATTTGTCTGCGACTTTCGCAAAAAAGAAAAAAAAAAAGATTTCATCGGTAAAAATAATTTGCGCAGGAAATTTTTTTATTTCCACGAGATGGAAATAAATTCGTACGCGGAAAATAAACGAAATTTCGTATATTGTTTAGCGAAGGATATTGGACGAGCCCGTCGCAAGGGCAGCCTTGATTTACTCGCGGCTTCAAAGAAATACCTCCGAAGTTCCGAGAATATCAGCGTGTTTTATGCAAAACACACGACGCACTCTATTATCATTTTATTGCGCCGAGGAATGCCGAGATTTTCTTGTGATGCAACGAAAGCGTATCCGCAGCCCGTGTATTAATTAATGATTCAGTGATTTTTATCCGACCGGTAATTCGATCCCCCGACATCTGTATCACGATCGCCCGCGTCACAAAGTATACGTTGTCGATGATTTCTTTTTTGTCGACCGGCAGTTTTCAGTCATGAATGAACATCGTTTTTTTTTTTTTTTTTTTTTTTTTCAATGTAGGTAAATAATTACAAAATGTAGTTGGAAACCTAAACGAAAAAAATACCAAGGAGAGTAAAGTGAATTAACCGAATGGCCCTCTTTAGGCTCTCGTCGGTTGAGAACTTAGAAAAATTTTAGAGCTCCTGAGCTGTGGTTATTTATTTATTTATTTATTTATTTATTTATTTATTTATTTATTTATTTATTTATTTATTTATTTATTTATTTATTTATTTATTTATTTATTTATTTATTTATTTATTTATTTATTTATTTATTTATTTATTTATTTATTTATTTATTTATTTGTTTATTTATTTATTTATTTGTTTGTTTATTTATTTATTTATTTATTTATTTAGTTAGTTAGTTAGTTAGTTAGTTAGTTAGTTAGTTATTTATTTATTTAATTTTTTATTTATTTATTTATTTATTATAAGAAAAATCGGAAGAAAGGCAGGCAAAAGATACAAAAAAGAGACAAAATACAAAAAAATAATAGATAAGTTAACGAATATTCTAGCGAGGTATTAAAATTAATAATTATAATACAGTGTGGTTCATACGGTTGATACAAATTACAATATAAAGAAACCGTATTATAAAGGTTTTGGCGTGGACGAATTAAATTTTTGTCGATGCTCCAGAAAAATGTGCAAGAAAAACTGAAGAAATGAATGAACATATCGAACGAGTCGGCTATGACGATGACGTGTGCGAGGATTTTTCAATGCCGGCTCGCGGCGTGAGGCCGCGGCTGAATTGCATGCGGGGTACTCGGATCTCTACGTGCGAGAACCGCGCATTAAAAAGGCGTGCGACCGGAGCAACACATAAAATTTGCGTGCGGCAGTCCGTGACGCTTCGGCTTCTCGGTACACAACGAAACGAAGAGTGTTCGACTGAGCGGCGCGCAGCCTCGGTTTTTTAACGGCCTCGTCACTCGCGTAGATGGCACAGCGACTCCACGCGGTGTTTCCTACTTCCGAGACCGCGAAGACGGTGCTTAAGGGGCTCGCGACCGGCATTCTAAGCAAGGGTGGCCGTGAATGAGTCCATTTGTCGCGCTGACCCGCGACCAGGCCTTGCAAAATACGACCTAAAAGTGTCTGACATCCATACTGATAGCGTTTAAAATTGATAATAAGATTTTAACGTAATTTAGATTTTTTTTTTTAATTACAGATTTTATTCGTTTCATTAGGATTAATGAAATTAATCTACAATATAATTTTAGGGAGCATTTTTTCGGTTCTGAGTGATCTTGCAAAAATATGACCTTATAGTGTTTGATAACAAATTTTCAAATTTGCAAAATTTGTCATTTTTGAGGGTGTGACTTTAACATACTGTAAAAAATAAAAAAATCGATTTTAGCGAAGCGAAGAAATTTTGAAAAAAGTAAAAAATCATTTTATGCATTTTTCTCATCGAATTTTATGTTTTTCGGGCAAACAATCAATCGGAATCAGCACGAAATTTCCCATCGGATGGGGTCTTCAAACTTTACGAAATCGGAATTTTTTTTTCTCGATTTCACTACAATTTGATAGTCGTTTATAATAAGATGTTAGCGCAATTTAGAATTTTTTTTTTAATTAAAAATTCGATTCGTTTCATTAGAATGAATCAAATTAATCTACAATATAATTTTCGGTGCTGAGTGACTTGTAAAATATGACCCCACAGTGATTGATAAAATGTTTTTTTTTCATCTAATTTTAGGATTACTTTTTTAAAAAGTATTTTTCGTTTTAAAAATAAATGGACCTCTTGACATTGCCAGGCGCGAAAAATGTGAAATATTCTCGCGGATAAGTCGACGGTGCACAGCGAGTTGAAATGCGATAAAACGACACGAAATTGCGCCTCGCTCGTTGTATTACAGTTTCATTTGTCTTGTCGACTCGACAACGACGTGCACACATTTTTGACGATGACCCAGTCGGAAACGCGAGGAAAATGCATTTGTCGATTAAAAGAGCGAATATGAGGTAAACTCGGTTATCAGTGGCGAATATTTCCGCGCTGATCGATCCGCCTGCCACACTGCGGACTGAATACTAAATCGCTCGTACGAGCCGCGCGTACGATTAATGAGAAACAGCGTGAAATAACAAGTGGATTCTTCGTGACATGTTTTGCCTGTCACCTCGGTAAGTAGTCGAGCGTATTACTGTTGCATTTGAATTCTGTGATATTCCAAGGGTCGCTCGGGCTGTCGTTGTTTGACACACATTGAACCTGACCACGTGTTTGGCTCCCGCAATTCCGCGTTGCTAGCGAGACGAGATCTTTATTTTATCAATGTTTTTCAGATGCAACATTAATTATTAAATTCGTACCAACCAAAAAAATGTCGAGAAAATATTGCTGCGACTAAACTGCAACGGATAAAAAAAATGTAAAAGCCAAAAAGCTGTAAAAATGAAATCAAATTTTAGCACTTTTGGCAAAACCTTTTTCGCCCTTCTGATTCAAAAACGTCCTCAGCAAATCCGACTAACATTTTTTTATTTTATACGTTTTTCAGACACAACATTAATTACTAAATACATACTAAACAAAAAAGTCGAAAAAAATATTGTCACGACTAAACTGTAACGAATAAAAAAATGTAAAAGCCAAAAGTAAAGTAAAACTTTTTCTGCCCTTCTGATTCAAAAACGTTCTCAGCAAATCCGACCAACATTTTTTTATTTTATACTTTTCTCAGACACAACATTAATTACTAAATTCGTACCAATCAAAAAAGTCGAAAAAGATATTGTCACGACTAAACTGTAACGAATAAAAAAATGTAAAAGCCAAAAGTAAAGTAAAACTTTTTCTGCCCTTCTGATTCAAAAACGTTCTCAGCAAATCCGACCAACATTTTTTACTTTATACGTTTCTCAGACACAACATTAATTACTAAATTCGTACCAATCAAAAAAGTCGAAAAAGATATTGTCACGACTAAACTACAACGAATTTAAAAAAAATGTAAAAGTCAAAAAGCAGTCAAAACAAAATCAAATTTTTGCACTTTTAGCGAAACCTTTTCTGCCCTTCTGATTCAAAACCCACCTCAGCAAATTCAACCAACATTTTTTTACTTCCAATACAACCATTTTTTTTTCACTTATTTACAAAATATTTCTTTACATCGCAAAGCTCCATAAAAAAATTAAATAAAGACTCCAATACGTACAAATTGCCGCGTGACTGTCGTCGATTGCGCAAATATATTTCATATTTACATTCCGCAGGCATAAACGCAACGTAGTCCGTACGTACGGAAAAGTGCAATCGGGAAATATCGCATCGAACGGTGGCGTCTTTGACCTATTGACACCGCCATCGGAAAGCGCGACGATAATCCGCGTTGTCATGAGACGCATCAAGGGGATCATGACTGCGAATTTTCCTCCGGCACTCGATAACCCCGTCGCGATATCCACACTGCAATTTTTTTTATTTCTTTTATTTTCGCCCCTTGTCGTTCTGCTGAATCGAGACTCGGAAAGTCTCGCGAGCTCTTCCGGCTTTCGTCTCGGTGATCCGCATCGATGATTTATCGCGGCTGTATAACAACGTCGCACGTAGCGAAATATGTGTCAAGCGCGTATTGCATCGCATATATATATATCTATATTTATATCATAGGCAATGAAAAAAAAAGAAAAAGAAAAACCCTAATGCCGAGCTGTATTATAGTAATGACAACTCTTGGCTGCGACGAGCTGTGACAGCCGTACGTGCTGTGACTGACGTGTTCGAATGAGGCATGAAAATACTGCGGATGCGTACCTGAACTCCCTCGGATCGGTCGCGACGTCGCGTGCGCGCCACGCGGACCGGTTCGAAGTCGTCCGGCGTCGTGCGGGGTGACACAAACGGGCTATAAGTTTATTATCGTAGTGTAAAGGCGGGATACGTAGAGTGTTCATGACTTACCAGTCGGATGTGTCTGGCGAACGCGTTTAGCGCGTTCACTGACGTGTCCGGACGCCTGCGGACGCTTGCGGATCATTATGGACCCCTTGGAACGACTGCGATGACTACTTCGAAGCAACCGTGAGCGTTTGTGACCCGAGTAAAAATTAATTGGCACGCGAAACGTATTTGTTTATTTACTTTTTTAACGGATTTCTTCTTTTACAACAATTTTACATTTTTGGTATGGATTGACAATTGGGAAATTCCAGATTTTATAATTTGAACGTGTCCGGACGCCTGCGGACGCTCGCGGACCATTACGGACCCCTTGGAACGACTGCGATGACTACTTAGGAGCAACCGTGAGCGTTTGTGACCCGAGTAAAAATTAATTGGCAAGCGAGACGTATTTGTTTATTTACTTTATTAACGGATTTCTTCTTTTACAATAATTTTACATTTTTTGCATGGAGAGAAAATTTGAAAATTCCAGATTTTACAACTTTAAAAAATTATGGTGACTTAGGAATAGGTATTAAAATAATTTGCGAGACATTGAGAGTAATTTATGTACTAAATGCGCTGACTATACAGTCAGCTTATTATTTTGCCTTATGGGTTATTACGAACCTTCGTCACATACAAACGATACATGAGTGACGATGAGATTCGGCATGTTTTACTGATAATTTGTCGCGGGGAAAACACGTGGAATTTGTAGGCGTCAGTGACGCTCGAGAAAAATTACATTTGATCGTCACTCATGTTTCGTTCATGAGTGACGTGTGTTGGAAATCGATTATAAGTAATAACGTGACTGAATGACTACAACTTCTTGGGGGGGGGGGGGGGGGGGGGTAACCATGAGTGTCTGGTAACCAGAGAAAAAAAAATTAATTGGCACGCGAGACGTATTAAAATAATTATCCAAAGATTGAGAGTAATTTATGTACTAAATGAGCCGACTATACAGTCGCCTTATTATTTCGCCTTATGGATTATTACGAATCCACGTCACACATGAACCATAAAAGAGTGACGATGAAATTGAACATTTATTTCTAATAATTTGTCGCGGGGAAAACACGCGGAATTTCTAGACGTCAGTGCGACGCTCGAGAAAAATTATATTTGATCGTCATCACTCATGTATCGTTCATGAGTGACGCGTGTTCGTAATCGATTATAAATAATAACAGTCTCGTTTGATACGCGAGTTACGTTTAATGTCTCGCACATGTCATAAATTCGTACCAACCAAAAAAAGTTGAAAAAAATATTGTCACGACTAAACTGCAACGGATTTAAAAAAAATTGTAAAAGCCAAAAAGCTGTAAAAATGAAATCAGTTTTTAGCACTTTTGGTAAAACCTTTTTCGCCCTTCTGATTCAAAAACGTCCTCAGCAAATCCGACCAATATTTTTTTATTCTATACGTTTTTCAGACACAACATTAATTACTAAATTCATACTAAACAAAAAAAAATTTTATTCGTTACAGTTTAGTCGTGACAATTTTTTTTTTCGACGATGAAATTGAACATTTATTTCTAATAATTTGTCGCGAGGAAAACACGCGGAATTTCTAGACGTCAGTGCGACGCTCGAGAAAAATTATATTTGATCGTCATCACTCATGTATCGTTCATGAGTGACGCGTGTTCGTAATCGATTATAAGTAATAACAGACTCATTTGATACGCGAGTTACGTTTAATGTCTCGCACATGTCATTGTATTTTATTGTTATGCGTAGATATAAACACGTACAAACCGTAGTATAAAGTGCAGGTGTCCATCATGCGGCTAATGTGGCACAATGTGCGTCACAATACTGCACCGTTTCGTCTAACCGTCTGACCGGAATCAAGGATCGACCCAGCGAGGACAAACGCGACGCTCGACACGCACGCTTCGTGCATCTTTCTCATGGCGCGAGCCTTGGATTTTTGCGCAGCTGATTCCTCACTATTCGCAACGCGTTTTTTCTTGATCGTCAGCTTTATTCCTTAATCTTTAGACTCGATCGTCAGCCTGTGATTTCTCATAGACTGAGTTTTCATGGTGTCATCGCTGATTCATGGAAATTTATTGACACCACATTAAAATAACGCTAAGTGAGAACCAAAGTGAAACGAATAAAATGCTGTGGAATTTCGTGATGACGAGATCGAGTATCTAAAATTATATAAAAAAATATTGAATCTGGGGACAACAGGAAAAAAGCCGGAAAAAGCGTTTTTTCTTGATCGTCAGCTTTATTTCTTGATCTTTACACTCGATCGTCAGCCTGTGATTCTTCATAGACTGAGTTTTCATGGTGTCATCGCTGATTCATGGAAATTTATTGACACCGTATCAAAATAACGCTAAGTGAGAACCAAAGTGAAACGAATAAAATGCTTTTGAATTTTCTGAGGACGAAATCGAGTATCTAAAATTATATAAAAAAATATTTAATCTGGGGACAACAGGAGAAAAGCCGGAAAAAGCGTTTTTTCTTGATCGTCAGCTTTATTTCTTGATCTTTAGACTCGATCGTCAGCCTGTGATTTCTCATAGACTGAGTTTTCATGGTGTCATCGCTGATTCATGGAAATTTATTGACACCACATTAAAGTAACGCTAAGTAAGAACCAAAGTGAAACGAATAAAATGCTTTTGAATTTCTTGACGACGAAATCGAGTATCTAAAATTATATAAAAAAATATTTAATCTGGGGACAACAGGAAAAAAACCGGAAAAAGCGTTTTTTCTTGATCGTCAGCTTTATTTCTTGATCTTTAGACTCGATCGTCAGCCTGTGATTTCTCATAGACTGAGTTTTCATGGTGTCATCGCTGATTCATGGAAATCTATTGACACCACATTAAAATAACACAAAGTGAGAACCAAAGTGAAACAAATAAAATGTTGCTGAATTTTCTGACGACGAAATTGAGTATCTAAAATTATGTCCAGAAATATTTAATCTGGAGACAACAGAAAAAAAGATCAAAATGAGTGTCGCGTTCGTCCTCGATTAAAATCCACATTAAAGTAACGCTAAGTAAGAACCAAAGTGAAACGAGTAAAATACTGTTGAATATCCTGACAACAAAATTTAGTATCTAAACTGATGACCAAAAATATTTAATCCGGAGACAACAGGAAAAAAGATCAAAATGAGTCTCGCGTTCGTCCTCGATTAAAATCCACCCTAAAATAACGCAAAGTGAGAACCAAAGTGAAACGAATAAAATACTGTTGAATATCCTGACAACAAAATTTGGTATCTAAACTGATGACCAAAAATATTTTATCTGGAGACAACAGGAAAAAAGATCAAAATGAGTCTCGCCATCGTCCTCGATTAAAATTTCCTGTTTTTCGAAATTTCGTGTCTCGAAAAAATAAATACGCAATCCGATCGTCTCGGGTTTGCGTATCGAGCTCGACTTCGGGGAATTATTGTTTTCGCCAGAGTGGACTTTAGACGCAATAGTTGGTCGTCATCTCTTCTTTCTGTTGTTTTCACCCGATTAAATTCATGCGCGTCGCGCTGGAGGCACGTCAGAAGCGTTTCGTGACGTTTCGCGAAAACATCCGGGCGTATCGCGTAATATCTCGAATCACTGCCGAACTACAACGTGCGATTAGATCAATAGGCGGTTCTGATTCTGTCTGTATCTGTCGATAATGGACTTTGAGTCTGTACAAAGTGTCATCAACGGTATCATTTTTTTTATTATGTGTACGTGGATTAATATTAAAATTTCTATATGTATATCGTTATGTTACAAACACACAGAAATCACGAGTATTATGGTAATCGTCAACCGATATGGGTGGGTGGATGCAGTTTATCTTTTCGTTACGTTTTATCTCTCGTGGCCGCGAGAGACTTTAAAAGTGTCTCAACGGCGTCGCGATGATCGTCTGATCCTCTGATTCGCGGTACACCAAGTCGTGCCCTCCTTTGCAGATAAACGTTATCAAATAACCCCACTAGGATTGCGCAAGCTGCAAGACGTACTTAGTTTTACTGATCGGGATTCGTCAACATTGTAAATGCTGTCGTAAATGAGAGGAAAAAGTTTATCATAATTTTTTCAAATGAATTATATGTTAATTTTTTTCTCTTCTCTATTTCATATTTTCTTGTCTCGTCCATTGAATACAAAGTAAATAAAATAAAATACAATTTGACTTATTAATTTATAAATTATTCAATTTGCATAATTTAATTGATTTTTCAACTGAATTATATGTTAATTTTTTCTATTTTCTATGTTCTTGTTCCGTCCATTGAATACAAAGTAAATAAAATAAAATAGAATTTTATTTGTTCATTTATAAATTATTGAATGTGCATAAGTTAATTGATTTTATCATATTTGTGGGTTTAGAAAATAAATTACATTTTCCGAATAAAAAAAATTAACTGCTGACTGACGGAAAGCAAAAGCAATTTGAAAAAAAAAAAAAAAAAAAAAAAAAAAAAAAAAAAAAAAATCCATCTGAACTGCATCATTTATCGATAACGAAAACTGCGGTAAAACTTTTTTTTCACTTCAACCCACTGACATCGCTAGTTGCTTGCGCCGCATCTTTGCCAAGACTGCCGAGGATGCAACACGTGCTGAGCTTAGCGGCCGATCGGCCTGTAGATATCGCCTTTTTGAGCGATATTGCGGAATTCAACTTGAGTCTGACTTTATCTCCTCGAGCATTCCGTCAAACCAGACTGATTTACGATTAAATTCGCACGTAGCCTACAATAAATTCACCTGGCTACAAAGTAGAAGCGATTTGCGACGATGCAAATTTATGAATAAATCAATGACTGAATACAAAAAAGACTTTTTTTTTCATTACTACTACTAAAAAATGTATGCAAATTTATGAATAAATCAATGACTGAATACAAAAAAGATTTTTTTTTTCATTACTACTACTAAAAAATGTATGCAAATTTATGAATAAATCAATGACTGAATTCAAAAAAGATTTTTTTTTCATTACTACTACTAAAAAATGTATGCAAATTTATGAATAAATCAATGACTGAATACAAAAAAGATTTTTTTTTCATTACTACTATTAAAAAATGTATGCAGATTTATGAATAAATCAATGACTGAAATCAAAAAAGATTTTTTTTCATAACTACTCCTAAAAATTTAAATGCCATATTTTAATCCTGCCAAGCGCCATAACAGAAATGAAGAAATAAAAATATTTCGAAACTCGCTGGTTCGCGAATTCCACATTCCAGGAGTTCCCGAGTGTCATAGACAGCAGTTTCAACTATCACCAAGCGCGGCATCAATTTCCGTCGTTGTTACGAGCCGCACCGCAGCGAGACACGCGAAGAAATCGCCATAACTCCGCGAAACCCGGCACGACAAAATGTTGTCCGCGGTCTTCGATGGCCGCAGCTTCCCAAGCGCAGTTTCCGCATTTCCGAACTTCCGGTCGAGCTCCACAGTCGCATGCCATCAAACTTCCCCGCTGGGTGCAGTTCGCAGGAATTGTTGTCAGCGTTGATACCTATTGACGGTCGTAAGCCAGTCGTAAAACAGAAGGTACGCCGCGAAGCAGCATCTTAATGCTATCTAAGCCCGCGTCAACCGACAGATAAGTCAAATCTCGTGGCTGCGATGCAACCAGGAAAGTCAGGAACGTCTGTCAGACGTTCGCCTGACACCTAAGCTTCACGGTCATCCGATCGACCAACCGCGCTCGTTACAATCAACTTTGATCAACTCATCAAAATCCACTTTTCTAAAAACACCTGATCAACAATTATCGCCTCAATCAATGTAACGCAAATTAGGGGAAAAAAATCACAAAAAAAAGAAGAAATCCCAACGCCATCCGCGTCAACTTATCATGCGACGATCGGAAACGCCGCCTCGGTGGAGGAAACCATTTCTCAAGATCCGCCGATAGCGTCTGATTATAACCAACGATTACGATCATCGCGCTTGGCTCTCGCTAATTTCGACAGGAGGTAAGAACGCCTTTTTTTCTTCAATCTGCACAAAAAACTCATTAATCCCATCCCATCGTGTTCGTCTCGCCTCTCCCAGAACACTGAAATCCGTCAATTCCAGACACAACAAGACAATCAAAGAAATTGACGTGCATCATCATTACGAAAATTGCAGAAGACGACCAACCGATGCGCCTCGCGGTTCCCCAGGTGAAAAAAAATATATGGTTTATATATAGCGCTCATATATGGAATTGGGCATATATATTGCATAGTACATCATAATATACTCCATATTAAATTTGTATACAATAAACACACAAATAAACAGACTCACAATTTTGTATACGGTCTGTATAGAGTCAGTGTCAAATTATATATATGAATACCCCAACCACTTTAAAAAAAATATGAGCTTATTCTATACATACAGCAGGATGTTCTGTAATTTTTTGAAAAAATTTAAACCTGACGTATTGGTCGAAAAAAAAAAAAAAATTTCTGTGTATTTTGCTTAAAAACGAGGTTTTGTTGTTTCCGAAAAATAAAAGATAAACATTTATTCAAGTTCATTTCAATCTCAAAACTTTTTTGTCCCAAAGATTTTTCTGTGCAATCCCATATTTTAAAGATACAGACGATTTTTGAAAAAAGTCAATTTTCAAATAACTTAAAAAATGCGCTCCAAAAGTTTTGAAACAAATCTCATGTATTCTAAGGAGGCGATTGTGAAATATGTTAAAATTACAAGTTTTTTCGGAGTTATGCATTTTTTGACCGTGCGAAACGGGATGGAATGCCTCATCTGTATATAATTTATAAAGTTCTTATATCTTCTAGACATAAATTAATTACCTGTATGTTCATTATATACACATTTTACATGAAATAAATATGCCCAATTCCATACATGAGCGCTATACATAATCAATATGTAAACGATATTATTTTTTTTTCACTTGGGTCATCATCGTCCCGGCGGTCATCAGGATGACCGAGAGGAATCCCGGAACCCTCCAGGAAACCACCATAGCCGATAAGCCGCAGGTCGTCCCCCGGAAGCTGCCGCAATACGTCGCGGCGATATCGGCGTCTCTTTGCGCCCTGGCGGCTGGTTTGATGTACGGCTGGACCTCGCCGGCCGGTGACGACGGCGCCAATCTCCGTTACCCCTTCGACGTCGACGCCGATATTTTCTCCTGGACCGGTTCGATTTACAACGTCGGGGCGGCGGCCATTTGCGTGCCCATCGGGCTCCTCACCGACGCGATAGGACGCCGAAGATCCATGCTCGTCCTGACCTGTCCCTTCGTCGTCGGCTGGGCCTGCGTCATCTGGCCGAATTCCGCCACGACCCTCGTCCTCGGTCGCTTCGTCCTCGGTGTTTGCGGTGGCGCCTTCTGTGTCGTCATCCCCATGTACACCGCTGAAATCGCCGACAAGGAGACACGTGGCAGGCTTGGATCCTACTTCGAGCTCTTCCTCTGCGCCGGGATCCTCTCGTCCTACACCCTGGGACTCATTGGTGACATGCATGTCCAGTCGCTGATTTCTTCCACCGTGCCGCTGGCTTTTTTTGCAGTTTTCTTCTTCATGCCGGAGACCCCGATGTATCATTTGATGAGGGGTGACGTCAATGAAGCCAGGGAGACGTTGATCTGGTTGAGGGGTCGTCATTACGATGTGGAGTCCGAGTTGCAGGAGCTTCGGGACGCTATGGAGGAGGTGAAAGGCCAGGAGGAGTCGTTCCTGGTTGTCATCAGGTCGCGGGCTGCAGTTAAGGGTTTGGTGGTTGGATATGGTTTGATGTTCTTTCAATGCTTCAGTGGGATCGATGTCATCATCTTCTATGCTGGTAGCATCTTCAGGGACGCCACTGGTGATGATGCCGAGTGGTCGACCATTGTTATGGGGGTTGTGCAGGTTTCCGCTGTGTTGCTTTACACCCTGGTGATCGACAGGTGGGGCAGGAGGGTCTTGCTCATGATCTCCGGGGCTGCGATGTGTCTGTCGATTTTTGTGTTAGCTGGGTATTTTTATCTGGATCGGTTTGGTGACTCTGTGGACGGGTTGAGGTGGCTGCCGTTGGTTTGCATCTGTAGCTTCAATGTCTTCATCTCCGTGGGCTTCGATCCGATCCCGTGGATGATGATCGGCGAGCTGTTTGCGCCGAGGATTAAGGGGGTCGCCGCGAGCAGCTGCTGCTTGCTTAACTGGCTGATGTCGTTCGTTGTTACGAAGTTCTATGGACAGGTGAAACGGGAGATCGGGACCTATGGGGCGTTTTGGATATTCTCGGCTGTTTGTGGGGTGAGCGTTGTCTTTGTGTTTTTTTTCGTGCCGGAAACGAAGTGCCGAACACTGGAGGAGGTGCAGGTTATGTTGGCTGGTGGGACTGTCGGTAAAACAGCGATTGATCGGAGGGTCGACAGCGATCGGGAGGACGTGGGTAAAAAAGAAAGATTTTGAGATTGTTAGTTTATTAATTGAATGGAGATTAACGCCTGTTCGTGTTCTGGATCAGATTATGTTGGCCTGTAGATCTGTCGGTAAAACAGTAATCGATCGGAGGGCCGACTGTGATGAAGCGGAAGTGGGTGAAAAATAAAGATGTAAAGATTTTTAATTCGTTAATTGAATGGAGATTAACACCTGTTCGTGTCCTGGGACAGGTTATGTTGTCCTGTAGATCTGTCGGTAAAATAGCGATCGATCGGAAGGCCGACTGCGATCAAGCGGAAACAGGTGTACTAGAAAGATGTAAAGATTGTTACTTCATTAATAGAATGGAGATTAACGCCCGTCCGTGTACTGGGACAGGTTATGTTAATCGGTGGATCTGTCGATAAAACAGCGATCGATCAGAGGGCGGATTGCAATCAAGCGGAAATGGGTAAAAAAACTATTTAAAAATTTGTGATTTATTGAATAGAGATTAAGAGAATAAAAAACAGTAAACCCATTCAAGATTTCGTTCAGAATCTTTCAAGTTGACTTACGAAAAATTGTAATCGACCGAGGTCTCCGGGATAACTGCGATAATTTTTTCTCACGTTGAAGATTTACGTGGCAGAAGTTCAAGAAGGGGAGTTTCGTGTTCTACAGCTTCCACATAAGATTCTCTGAATACTGTATATAAACCGACACATTTACACTCGTTTGAGCCTCTGGTAGATCTATACATACATATACTATATATATATACAGTGCAAACTCACACACATTAAATGGTATACGAGTACAGTGGAACGTGTCACGAATAAAATTTGTAGAGTGAAACGTGTTGCGAATAAAAAAGTACAACGACGAGCGGGGGTGCCTCGCGGGTTCCGATAAACTAAAAGTTCCGGCGATCCAGTTTATAACTAACTTTGAGTCATTACCGACGTTTAGGGAATTTGGCGACACTCGTAAAACCTCGGCGAACTTTTCTCGCGTCTCCATGCTTTTATTTACTTGATTTTTTTTTTCCCCTCGCCAGTCGTTTCGGAGTTTTTCCTTCTTATTTACCTTCTCCGGGCGGATCGATTAACGCGAACGGCGTCGTATTACAGGTATTACAGGTGCGTGACATAATATTCGTTATGATTTGTTTTTTTTTTTTCGTTCTCGTAACGTCAGCCTTTTTCTCATCGGTGCGTATTGCAGTTTCGGCCGGTGCGGAGTGTTGCGCGAAACTTTTCCATCGCCGGTTAGTCGAAATCAATACTGGCGCGCGGGCCGCAGTCTCACTCGTCCCAGGGACGAATTAAGAAGGGTGGCGAGTGCACCGCGATTTCGACAAATATACATTTACCTCGTCGACCTTAATTAACCGCGTGAAATGGCGAAAAAGCTCAACAACGAAGCCCTTGAAATACTCGAAACGAATGGAATCACGATTTTTAAATACCCACAAAATTCTCGTCCGTGATAAAAATGCAAACGGACGAAATATATATTAATTTAAAAAATTGTAAATAAATTGACATACAAAAAAAAAAAATAAAAATAAAAAAAAATGATTTCACAACAGATTTAATGAGATAATAAAGCCAGGATTTTTAAATACCGACGAAATTCCCGCCCGCGATAAAAAAGCAACCAGAGAAATTTAAAAAATGGTAAATAAATTGACATATCAAAAATATAAAAAAAAAGATTTCAGAACAGATTCGACGAGATAATAAAGCCAGGATTTTTAAATACCCACGAAATTTCCGCTCGTGATAAAAAAGCAACCAGACAAAATATACATTAATTTTAAAAATGGTAAATAAATTGACATACCAAAAAAAAAAAAAAAGTTTTAAAATGATTTCAGAACAGATTCAACGAGATAATAACGCCAGGACTTTTAAATACCCACGAAAATTCCCGCCTGTGATACAAAAACAAACAAATAAAATATATATTAATTTAAAAAATGGTAAATAAATTGACATACAAAAAAAAATGATTTGAGAACAGATTCGACGAGACAACAAAGCCCGGAATTTACGCGGGCGGAAATTTGGATGTTCTTGCAAGTTCGAAATTGGAAATTGTTTAATGCCCAAACGCGGACGCGCAACCCCTTTAATTAAAATACCGAATATCACGGCAACGTGCGGGCGGCATCAAAAATGGCTGACGCCCGCAGAGCGTCCGCGTCGCGATATATAGTATCGGTGCGGCGCTGCGGAATGAAAATGCAACGGCGGAATGCACGAGGTTCAGGGGACTGCAATTTGCCAGTCATAGCACTTCCGGGACTTCTCAAGGAAACGTTATAGTCGCGTTTAATCTCTCGGAAACATCTCTCTATCTCGGGCGGCGTCGCGCTCTCCGCAGTTGCCTCCCCCCCAACCCCCCACCCCCCATTCAATTACTCGGTAAGTACAGAGACCGAGCTTACGTAATTAAAGCGGACACCTGATTTGCTGCCTCCATGTATCACGCGAAATCCTCGCGGCCACCGGAGGTCAGCGTATTTGCGATATTTCGCAAAATTCCCGTATCACCCAGACGCAAAAACGCGCGAAATTTATTTAGTTATTTATTGTATAAAAACGGGCAAGGCCCTATTACAAGTATGATGGGTAGTCCATCAACCATGTGCAGAGCAGTGAGTGAGAAGTCTACATTGGATGGCACACAAAAAATAAAATAAAAAATGAACGAACATAATTTAAACTTAATCAAATTTTAATCTAATATTGTATCGGAAACAGCGCATCAACCATGTACAGAGCAGTGAGTGAGAAGTCTACATTGGATGGCACACAAAAAATAAAATAAAAAATAAACGAACATAAATTAAACTTAATCAAATTTTAATCTAATATTGTATCGGAAACAGCGCATCAACCATGTACAGAGCAGTGAGTGAGAAGTCTACATTGGATGGCACACAAAAAATAAAATAAAAAATAAACGAGCATAAATTAAACTTAATCAAATTTTAATCTAATATTATATCGGAAACAGCGCGTTAAGCCTCGATTTAAAAAGTTGCAGGGAGCCACCAAAAAGAAAAATTCGCAATCACTGAATAACACATTAATATTTGCCTTGAGAAATATTTCCACTATTTTCTTATCACTAACTTGTGGTCTTTTATCTTGAGGCCTGAAGCGCACAATTGAAGTGCGTGAGGAAAAGATATGCAGGTGCACCAAGGTTTCTTCCTCATTGAACAGTCACTCATCCGTTCCGCGTTTATATTCGACACTGGAGGTCAGTGTGATTAGAATATTTTGCAAAATAATGGCACTAAAACGTGACGTCGCAAGAAAGTTAGAAATAAAAAAAAATCTAACGCACTTTTTTGCGGAATACTTTTATTATTTTATTATCGTGAACTTGCAGTTTTATCTTAAGGCCTAAAGAATATTTTGCAAAATAATGGCACTAAAACGTGACGTTGCAAGAAAGTTAGAAAAAAAATCAAATGCACTTTTTTGCGGAATAGTTTTATTATTTTATTATCGTGAACTTGCAGTTTTATCTTAATGCCTAAAGAGCGTCAATTCGTGGAAAAATATGTAGGTGTTCAAGGTCCCCGAACACTCGCTCATCCGCTCGGCTTTTATATCACACATAGGTGTGGGATAATCCGCACTCGATCGGCTGTAATTGTATCGCGTAAGTGAGGATAAAGTCGAAGGTAACGTCCAGTCGTTGGCACTAATCACGGTCGCAATCTTGCACGAGATGATAAAGTCATGTGTTTTCGGGTTTTTCAGTGGCTTATCGATCTCCAGTATCAATCCAGTGGACATCGGTTCTGATATTTAGGTAATCGATCGATTATGTCGATCACTATTTACAGGATTTTGCTCGAGTGTTTACGAGTAATTTCGAGTCACTTGGAGATTCGCCTGGATTATAATTGACATAATTACTATTAAGTTAGATGAATATAATTAAATTAGATGAATGCAATTAAGTTAGATGAATATAAATAAGTTAGATGAATATAATTAAATTAGATGAATACAATTAAGTTAGATGGATACAATTAAGTCAGATGAATACGATTAAGTTAGATGAATACAATTAAGTTAGGTGAATACAATTAAGTTAGTTGAATACAATTAAGTTAGATGAATACAATTAAGTTAGATGAATACAATTAAGTTAGATGAATACATTTAAGCTGGATGAATACATTTAAGCTAGATAAATATAATTAAGCTAGATGAATACAATTAAGCTAGATGAATACAATTAAGTTAGATGAATACAATTAAGTTAGATGAATAAAATAAAGTTAGATGAATACAATTAAGTTAGATGAATAAAATAAAGTTAGATGAATACAATTAAGTTACATGAATACAATTTACAGATTGTCACTCGATAAAAGCCAACATTTTCCCGAGATCCGACAATTTTTCTCCCATCACGTAACGGGTTAAGAGACCCAGAGTCATTGGCTCATTTTTTTCGCAACTTTCGCCTCCCAACGTTTTTACAACTTTTTATCGCACCGCCGCGAAATTGTCTTTTCTTTTTCGTCCCCTCTCCCTCCCAACCCCCCCGAGTGTAATTCCGCGGGGGTTTCGTGCGCGCGCGAAAAATGATAACGCCCGCGAGCGGGTCAGTGAATCGCTGTGTAAGAATGTCGGATGATCTAATTGTCATATTCCTGGGAGTCGCCTTTGGAACACGTCTTTGCCATTATGAATGCTCACGTTCCGGACTCGCGACCATAACACGCTCCCGTAAAGACGATTTAGGGCTGGCATAAAAGTCCCCGGCTGGTGGGGGCCGCAGAAACAAGGGCCACGACCCCGAGCAATAAAGTAATAGAATTCTCCTCAGATCTCCGTGCATAAGTAAAGCGCGACGAGACCTATATATCTATACACATTTTTTTTTCTCGACCCCCGTCAAGTCGTCTCCCTTTTACAATGCGATTTCGCTTTTCCCCCACCGCGGACGACGCATATATCGAATTAAAAGCGGAAAACAACCGCGCTTGTTTTCCGATACACGAGGCGCCGTTTTTTTTTTTTTTTTTTTTTTTTTTTTTTTTTTTTTTTTTCATATTTTTCTTTTTTATGGACGCCACGCGTTATTGTCATACGACGTCGCGTATATGCGGCTGTAAAAGAACCCGCGAAGCACCATCGAGGGGACAGTTCATGTGAAATTTACGGCGCGTCATCCCCCGTCCGTATTACATCGGCGAAAGTTTAAGTCTTCTCAGGAGCTCCACGAGAATCACTGGAAAAAACATCCCCTCGATCCCGCCACCACCCCCCGCAAAGTCGTATAACGCACAAAGACGCCGAGAGTTCTGCGTTCAACGCTCATTTGCACGTTTTCGACGCGCGGTTATTTCACTCAGGGTGGAAAATGTCGCGAGTCGCATAATTAATCGAGCTGGAGGAATTCGTCAATCTGTAACTATTTTTCATGTGCTTATTCGCGTAATCGGGTTAAACGTCTCTTTCCGTGAATTGAGGGAAAGATTTGCCTTCTATGAATATTTCGTTAGTGTAGGAAAAAAATCCCTGCTGGAATAATTAATGGGAAATTATTGAGAGAGAGAGAAGTGCAAAGGCGAAAAAGCAAATTTGGTCGAAACATCCGTGGGCTGAAGTAACTAATTAAAACTCGTCAAGGGAGAAACATGCGCCAAAAGCGAGGTACCTGAAAAAAAAAAAAAAAAAAAAAAAAATGTTTGAACCGATGAAATCGCGGCGAAAAAAATTACGCGCATGAACATTTTTTGCTGTTTGTGCCCCAGCGGTTTTTCCATTTGATGCAACCGGTTCAATGACGTCGGTTATTTGCTAGAACAACAAGACACTTAAACGTCTCTTTACGCGACGTGAAAAAAATTCGCCGCATTCCGGAATATTTCGTTGATGCAGAAAAACCGGTTTTTTCGACCCGCTGAAATAATTAACGAAATGTTATCGAGAGAGAACAGAGCAAAGCAGAAAACCCATATTTACTCGAAACAGTTTTTTTTTCCTTTTACTAAAATAACTAATTAAAACTTATCAAGGGAAAATCATGCGCCTAGTTCAAAGTGGAGAAAAGTCGACGAAATCACTGCGAAAAAAAGCTACGCTTATGAAAATATTTTGCTCTTTGTGCCTGCACGAGTTTTCCATTTGACGCAACCGGTTCAATGACGTCGTTTATTCGCCAAAACAAATAGAAATTTGTGCTCAAACGTCTCTTTCCGCACCGACAAAAAGGATCCAACCGCATCCTTAAAAAACTCCGCTAAAGAAAAAAAAACCAAGACTTTCGATGACTAAAGTAACTAATTAAAACTTACCAAGGGGAAATCATGCGCCGAGCGCAAAGCAAAAAAAAAGCTTTTGAACCAACGAAGTCGACATAAAAAAAATAAAAAATACGCCTATGAAAAATGTTCCACTCTCTGTACCTGCACTCATTTTTTCCATTGACGCGACTGTTCCAATGGCGTCGCGGTTATCCGCTAAAACAATAAGAAACGCATATAATTTCCACCGACTAACCTTCAGGCTTTGATCTCCATTCCGGGTGCTTCTTTTTCTCTCCTCGTCGCAGTCGGGCAAAATCCCACCCAACGTCTCGTAAATAAATTAAAGACACAAAAAAAAGAGAAAAAAAAGAAATACTCGAACAAAAAAAATTTCAAATACTCGCGGGTACGCGGGTTACATCGAAAGCGGGCGAGATACGGAGGAAGGTGAGGGTGAGGGTCGCCCGGCCAAAGACAGTCGCGATGGTGAACCCGCGCGCGTAGAATCGCCGGAATAACTTTGCCGTCAAAGGTTAACGGAGTGAAAATATTTATGTGTACCGTGAAAACATTGCCGCCCGCGCAGCTCTCGCGTACACGGACAATTAATTGCTCACAGACAAAGGGATATCAAAGGGGGTTCGCCGGTGTCTATATACAGGGTGATACAGAATCCCCGCACCAAACGAAGTCTGGTCCCGGAAGTCCGAAATGGTCCCAGGAACGCGTGTGCAAAATTTGAGATTTTTGGTCCCAGTAGTTTTTGAATGAGAGCCGATTTATTATGACAGCTAATCTCAACTTTCCCTTAATTCGCCCTCAACTTACTCTCAACCTTCTCTTAATTCGCCCTCAAGTTGATAGAGCGAATTTCTTAATTCGTACTCAAGTTGAGAGTAAGTTGAGGGTGAATTAAGAGCAAGTTGAGAGGAAGTTCGCCCTCAACTTACTCTCAACCTTCTCTTAATTCGACCTCAACTTACTCTCAACCTTCTCTTAATTCGCCCTCAACTTACTCTCAACCTTCTGTCAATTCGCCCTCAACTTACTCTCAACCTTCTCTTAATTCGCCCTCAACTTATTCTCAACCGTCCCTTAATTCGCTCTCAACTTGCTCTCAACCTTCTCTTAATTCGCCCTCAACTTACTCTCAACCTTCTCTTAATTCGCCCTCAACTTACTCTCAACCTTCTCTTAATTCGCCCTCAACTTATTGTCAACCTTCTCTTAATTCGCCCTCAACTTACTCTCAACCGTCTCTTAATTCGCCCTCAACTTACTCTCAATCTTCTTTTAATTCGCCCTCAACTTACTCTCAACCTTCTCTGAATTCGCCATCAACTTGCTCTTAACTTTCTCTTAATTCGTAAGTTGAGAGTAAGGTGGGGGCGAATTAAGAGAAAGTTGAGAATAAGTTGAGGGCAAATTAAGAGCAAGTTGAGAGTAAGTTGAGGGCGAGTTCTCTGATTGGCTATCAGAAATTGGCTCTCATTCAAAAACTACTGGGAATAAAAATCTGAAATTTTGCACACGCATTCCTGGAACCATTTCGGACTTCCGGGACTCTTTTGGTGCGGGGATTCTGGATCACCCTGTATACACATATATATATGCTATGTGCACGAGGAGTGGCGAGGAGGCAGAGGGACTACCAGCCCCGCAGTCCCTGCGGCATCAATTACGTCGCAAAACGCTCGTTTTGCCCATCGCAATTAAAGTAAAAAAATATTCACGATCTGTGGACACAGAGAGCGATGAGACTGGCGGGCGGGCGAGAGACGAATATCAACCCCCTTCGATTTTACATAGTCCCGCGTCATACGAGCCATTCATGCGCGCGGCACGCAGGGGACTCCCCGTTCGACGGTCAATGCCGTCTAGAATCACGCATTGTTCGATCCAACCAGATTATTGTACTATAGCCGCGCGCGCGGCGCTCGTTCGCGAACGCACACGCGAATGTATCTATCAAAAATTGCTCCAAGGACGGCGGGACGGGGAGCGAAAATAAAGGTGGAGGAAAACAATAACGAAAGCTTTGTTGAGCACGCGTCATTGACTGCGGCGCGGTCGTCCCGCGGGAAACTCGGCTGTCTCGCGAGCCGATGAAACCGAATACTGGGGAAAAAGAGCTGAGAAAAAAAGATATCTGGAAAAAAGATGACGTGGAAAAAAAAATTCGTGAAAAAAGGGCCGACGGAAATTTAAAAAAATGATCTTATGAGCTTGTAAAAGATCCACGCTGAGCCCAGTCGGTATCAAAAAATGTAATGAACGTTTTTTTAATGCATATTTGCATTTACAGCTGACTGAAAAAATTCATCCCTAGAAAAAAGGTGACGAGGAAAAAAAAAAAAAAATTCGTTAAAAAAGGGCCGACGGAAATAAAAAAAAAACAATCTTATAAGCATGAAAAAGATCCACGCTGGGCCAAGTCGGTATCAAAAACTGTAATGAACGTTTTTTTTTACGCATATTTGTATTTATAGGTGAAAGAAAAAATTCATCGAATACACTGGTGATATCCGCATTCAATGATTTTTTTTCTTTTAGCTGTAAATGTAAATATGCGTAAAAAACATTAATTACAGTTTTTATTACCGCAGTCGGTATTTCACTTTTTTATCGTGAGGTGTCATCTGGGTTATTGTGGGAGCAGTTTGTGTTTCGTCTACTCTATTGATCAACTCACCACACAAAGTTTCCTCAATCTAAAGTCGATCGACGTAGTTCCTCGAAGAGGTGACTTCATCGAAAGTGGGAAAAAAAGTGAGGAAGTCGAAGCCGATCAACATATTTAACTACCTCATACAAATGTATTAAAATCTATAAAAAGACGTGAGGTGACAGTTTTCAAGGTTTTTTTTTAAACATTGTTAAAAGTTGTATAACATCGGTGAAAATTTAAAGATCAAATAAATTCTGAACTTAAAGTAATTAAAAAATATATTTCTCGAAAACCCAAAAAATGTAAATATTACCCGATATTTTTGATGACTTTTCAATGAATAATTTTAGACCCTGTTTACGAATCTTCTGTTCCATGAAGATTGTTATTAGATACAGTTGGCGTTCATCCGCTAACACGCGAATGTATCTGTCAAAAATTGCTCCGACTGAGAGAAGAAAGAAAAAGAGGCGAAAAAGAAAAGATAAAAAAAAAAAAAAAAAACAAGAAAGCTTTGTAGAGTTCGCATCATTGACTGCGGCGCGGTTCTCCCACGGGGAACTCAGTCTTTCGAGCCGGTGAAACCCACAAAGTTGAAAACCCCCGCAGACAAGCAATTATAGAATTGCGGTGTTAAGGTGGTGTTGGGAGAGCCCGCCGCGCCTCAAAGCCAAGACGTATTTTACACTCCCGTGGAGTCTGAAAGTTAGACGGACTGAAGCCATGCGATGAAATCCCGGACTTGCGGGGTGCATGTAACACGGCACTGGTCGCTCAATTCGTACTCGTTTCGTCTGTGCAATCGTTGCATTGTCGCCGGTGCAACAATGAGCCTGTTGGGAGTCGTTCGAACGCATAGAAACACGGCTGATGTATACATGAGGCATTCGCAATTTTTTTTTTCAACTTTTTCACATTTTTTGTAAACCTCTCATTTCCCTGTTGTATAATTCTGTACGTTTCAGTATCACGTGAAAGGATTTTTTCTGTATAATTGAGGTAGTTTTTGCTAAATCAGTCACGTGTTTTAGTGTCTTAGATCTGATCCACAATTGACTTCATTTTGGTACCACTGGAAGACACTCCAGGTTCTATTTTCATACTTTTTAAATCATTGTTTTAAAAAATTTAGCTTTTTTCGAGTCAACGTAGGTAACTCAAAAATTAAAAATAAAGCTGTCGCCATTTTAAAACTGTTTAAAACTATTTAAAAATGTTTTTAAAAATGTAGCTTTTTTCAAAAATTGAAAATAAAGCTGTCGCCATTTTAAAACTGTATAAAACTGTTTAAAACTATTTTTTTTAATTTAGCTTTTTTCGAGTCAACGTAGGTAACCCAAAAACTGAAAATAAAGCTGTCACCATTTTAACAACTTGATAAAATATTGTGTCAGATTTCAGTGATACTAGTTGTTCGATATCATCATATTTCGTTGATCGAGTCAGCAATGTATTTTTATGGATCGTGTTGTCAAAAGTTATGTTCCTAATCAACGTCATCAAATGACAGCAATTGATGTCACTTGAGACTTAGGACAAGAGCAATAATACACAAACATAATTTTGTCGTTCTCCTAATTGAAGGATGAAGTCGGGCGAAAGTTAGGCTCCTAATGAATATCGTTCGTTGTAATATATACTAATAAGCTAATGTGTTAATATATACTAATGTATACTAACATATACCACGTGTTAAGGAATACTAATTGGCGCTTGGGGGGCAACGCCGTTCATCCTGAACTGACATAGGGTTCGCGAATGGTTTATATGGCAGCTGTGTGCAACGTCTACCGTACCTATTTTTCAGTTTTCAAGAAAATACGTAACCGAAGGATAACAGAATCCTCTGTTATAGACGAAAAATTTGCATCGCTCGTGTGAGAAAGCATTTTACTTTTTCATTTTGTTCCCAAACTTTTTACCCGCTCTTTTTTTTTTCTTTCCCTGCCTTCTCCTCTTTCCACTTACTTTTGTTTCCGAGGGATCCCCAGAGTGTTGCCTGCATCCGCACTGTTTGTAATACAAACTGCAACTTTAATGTGTTTTGTATTGTAATATAAGGCATCATTGTTAACAAGTTTTTAAAGCGCACACAAATTTTAATAAGATATTTAATATCTTTCGAACAATTTATACACAACGCGTTGTTTTTTTATCGGAGTTGGCATCGCAGCGAAGGGGAAAGTGTTTTATTTTTCATTTCGTTTCCACCTTTTTCAAGTTTTTACCTATCACCTCCCTTTTTCCTCTTTCCATTTCATTCTGCTCTCCTGCAAGAACCCCCAGAGTGTTGCCCGCAGTCTTTCCTAATGCACTCCGCCGTATCGCATTTGCACGTGGGAACGGGGAAAACTGTGGAAAACCTGGCAATATAAGTCCGACATATTTTACTAAGTTTGCCGAGTTTCGCCACCGGCGTAAATGCCAGAATTCTCCCAAACTATTATCATCTATTGTAACACGATAATGGCTCAATTTTATTTATAATTATCACAGCGGCGGCGAGGCTTTTATTTCACCACGATAACTCGCGATAATAATAATGATTTTTTTAATATACAAATTCCGACATATTTTACTAAATTTGCCGAATTTCGTCGCGTAAATGCCAGAATTCTCCAAATTTATAACCTATTGTAAATCGTGACAATGGCTCAATTTTATTTATAATCATCACAACAGTGGCGAAGCTTTTATTTCGCCACGATAACTCGCGATAATAATAATGATTTTTTAAATATTCAATTTCCGACATATTTGACTAAGTTTGCCGAATTTCGCCGCCTAAATGCCAGAATTTTTTAAACTATTATCATTTATTGTAAATCGTGACAATGTCACAATTTTATTTATAATCATCACAACAAATCGCGCTAACAACAATCATTTTTTAAACATTAAAAATGTTTTCCCACTCGTTCCGAAAACCCACGAATATCGCCGCAAAACAGTCTTTAATAAAATCGGACTCTATCTATATTTAATCATTCCCACCCACCGTTTCGCCTTTCCCGCATAAATACCCCAAAATTCTGTTGATTTATCCTAAAACAACATTCCCCAAATTTACCCCTCATTATCGCAAACCCACAAAAAACATTTATTCCTCTCCACCTCCCCAAAAAACCCACAATTTTTATCCCCCATTTACCCCCCAAAAATGCTTTTCCATCCAACGACTCGAGCGAAACCGAAAATTGACGCGAAACGACTGCTCCACATATACAAATCTGTTTCAAATCCGTTTCACCGCGTGCATCGCGTTTTCGATATATATTCTCGTGCTCTTTGTCGGCGCGCGCGATTGGTCGAATGCATTAATCGCGAGTGCTCAAAAATGCAATAATATTACGAGCCGTTTCGTCCGGAAGCAAAACAATGTGCACCGAGCCAGACGAGTGGTCGGAATCACGAGGTAACGTGGGGGGAAAGAGAGGAGGTCGCTTTTTGCCCACATTAGCTCGGGTCCTGAGGCAGAAGTGGATATGGCAATGGCTCCGAGGGGTTGGCGCTGTCCGTGGGGTTGTGGGCGCAGAGGGGTGGAGGGGGGGGGGGAGGGGGGGGGGGTGTTGCGAGAATGGCGGTAAAGGGGGGAACCTTCGAGCCGTTTAATTACATTAGCCGCTATACCGGGGAATGCCTATGCCTTTCAACCCTCCGTGGTCCTTTCATCTCACCGCATAGGATTACGTGTGCAAACAATAGTGTACGCACCTTTCCATATGAATCCTACCCCCCCCCCCCCCCCCCGCAACGGACGCACACCTGTACACTTCTTTGCCCCGTTAACGTGTATCTATTATTTAATTTAACGTACGAAGCAAGTTCCACGTGCGCGGATTAGCCCCAACCCTCCCCAACCCTCCCCCCCGTCGAAAAAGCCCCTTGAAATCCTCGGTGGTACACTGCGAAATATACCTCGTCTGGCGCACAATGCACTGGCTGCGTGTGTGTGTGGCGCGCGTTACTCGCCGATATGTACTTTCCAATTATCGATTTTTTTTTAGGCGTAGATAAGGCCCGTGAAAGGCATCCGTTAAGCAGGTTCTTGGGTAACTGGTAATTTTATCATGGGAATGTAGTTTTTGGGGGATGGATTTTTAATGAATACTTTGAGGGGGAACGGATAAAAACAAATTTTAATACAAATTGAGGGGTAATTAATAAAAAAACAAATGGAGGGGGAAAAAACTTTGAGGGGGAATTAATAAAAAAAAAATTGAGGGGGATTTTTGAGGGGGAACTAATAAAAAAAAAATTGAGGGGGATTTTTGAGGGGGAAAAAACTTTGAGGGGGAATTAATAAAAAAAAAAATTAAAGAACAAATCGGGAATGTAATGAGTTTTAATTGTCTTGCAATGCAAGACAAAATTAGTGACAAATTTGTCAGGCTTGATGATTGTAATAAGATTGTTTTTTTTTCGTGATGTGTGTTCTGGATTTTTTACGCTTCGCGACGAAGTTTCGTGAAAAGTGTTGGTTAAGCTGGTTAGTGAATAATTAGTGATTCAATCTTGGGATTCTAGTTTTTTTTATTTAAATGCGTTCATGTAGGATGGATTGCGGTGAATTTTTTAAGACGTCGGAGTTAAACGAAATTGTTTTGCATTATAGAAAGGTCAAGATTGTTATCAAATCCAACAATCCAATAATCAGGCCAATAATTTTGATAATGTGTTAATTTTGCATTGATATCCTTATTTTATCATGTCTCGGGGCTCTCAAAGTCTGTTAATCTTTCATCAATGAAGTCACTCGCAACACACGTTTTATCTGATCAACTTCGCAATCTTTTTGCAGAAGTGCACAACGAGGATAAAACGTTGAGGTAGACTTTTTTTTTTGCGCGAACGGAATGTGGATCTTGAATACGTGCTGTGTGTGCTCAATAACGATAGCGCAGTTTCGCGGAAACCCGCGTAAATGCTGTTAAATCTTCTTCGTAGTCTTTCTGTTACTCGGTGGCGATAGAAGAATTGGAATGCGCCGCGAGTATCGCGCGGGAAATTTCTCACAATCGTGTATCCTGCCTTAAAAAAGTGTGCAACGCGAAAAAATTCGGAGGAGCAGATTTTGCCACTTTTCGGACGACAGTCGAATCTACGATATCCGACATAAAAAAAAGAATTGTTTTCAAAATCAAGCGAAAATGGGTTGAAAGTATTTCAACTATTTATTTTGAAAAAATATTTATTATTTTTATTTGGCAGAGTATTTGAGTATTAAGTATTTTTTTTTTTTAGTATTTTTATTTGAGTATTTTTTGGGGCAGAATAAACGACGTTTTTAGGGGCAGAATGTCAAAGTATAAAAAATAGTCTTTGAGAAAAATTCCACATGTTTGTATGTTTAGTAAGTGGCTTTGAGTCACCTGAAACTGAAAGGGACGATAAAGAGAAAGAGAATGAAAAAAAAAAAAAAATCGTTCGATGCCCTAAAAATTTGTCATAGCAGCCTCGACAAATTGAAATGTGCTCGAAGAAAGCCGCGAATGAATGACGACCTACTTTCGCACAAAGTACAGAGTACTCCAGCGAAAAACAGGGACCCCGACGGTCCAATCATTTTTTTTCTCCCTCGTCGACCCCTTCGATGCGGAACTCCGCACCCTCGACATCCGCACAAAGACTACGCATCGAAGGGCCAACGCGTCAAGATGACAAGCTTTGTTGTCCCATTGTTCCGCGCGATTAAAGCGCAATTTGTAATTCCGCTTGCGATTTATACGAAAATAACGATGTATTCGTGAATCGCATTTTTTTTTCTAAATTGTCGTTTCAACATTTATTCAAATTAAATTACTGAATCGAAATTGTTATCGTTATTCTCACCCTAAACGACCTAAATTTTATTCGACGATCCAGGACAACCTAAAATCCATTTGTTTTCTAAAAAATAATTTATTTTCCCTTGTCATCTAAATCATTAGAAAATAAATGCCAAATTGATTTCACCCCCTAAAACCAACGTTCGAATCATCATTCCAAATTTTTCTAAAACCGAGACAAATTAATCCCAAATGTTAACCACAGTTTCAATCTCAAAAAAATCATCCCTGACAAACCTAAAACCCATTTGTTTTCCAAAAAATCATTTCTTTTCCCCTGTCGTCTAAATTATCAGAAAATAAATGACAAATGGTTTTCACCCCATGAAACCAACGTTCAAATCATCATCCCAAAATTGTCTAAAACCAAGACAAATTAATCCCGAATGTTAACCACAGTTCCCATTTAAAAAAAAATCATCCCTGATAAATGTAACGCAAAAAAAGAATTTCTTTTCTCCTATCCTCAAAATCATCACAAAATAAATTCCAAATTGCTTTCACCCCCTAAAACCAACGTTCGATTCATCATCCCAAATTTTTCTCAAACGACCCTAAATTAATCCCAAACCTCAACCCCAGTCCTCATCTCAAAAAAATCATCCCCGACAAACGTGGCCTCGCCCAAACGAGGCACCCAACTTAATTCCGCCGACAGCTTAATGCCAACTAACGCTGCAATTTTTTTCACCCCCCATCAACACCCTTTCTTACACCCCCGCACCCCTCCTCCCCCCGGTCTCGTAATTTGCTGGATGCTTTTCTTTCGGCAAGCAAGCAAGCGAGCAACTTCCTTCTCTCCTGTTTTTTTCTTGTTTTCATTCGCGAAGAAACTGCTCGTCGAGTCTGCGTCAGAGTCGGTATAGCGTTACTTGATTGATTAGGGGTGAGGCGGAGAGCTTGCAAAGTCATCACTGTCACTTTCCTCGAGTTTAATGATACTCGGGATTAGCATGTCGGACTAATGATCCTTTGCCTCCCCCCCCCTTCTCCTCCATTCCCGGATCGCCACGTTGAAAGCCTGAAAACCTTTCCCTTCGTGACTTCATTTACGAAGTTCCGTCGACGTTTCCCTCGGCGATAAATAGATCGGTCTCTCAGTGCGCACTTGCGATGTCCTGTATCTACTTCCTACTTTCTCTCTCTCTCTCTCTCTCTCTCGCTTTCTCCCCCCATCAACCCCCACCAGTTTTCTCTCTCTCCCTCGCTCATCCACCCCCTGGCCGTGCTCGCACTGCCGTGACTACTGGGGCTGCGTGTCGTTTCCTTTCCCCAGCAATGAGTGACACTTCCGTGACTACTGTCGCAGATCCCTGCTTCTTATTCTCCTTTGGTTAATCATTGGAGAATAAAAAAATAAAAAAAGGAAAGAATGGAAAAAACGAGAACGAGGGAGAATAAAAAAAAAAATAAAGAATGGAAAAAACGAGAACGAGGGAGAAAAAGAGAAGCACGAACGAGCGGAATTGTAATTACAATCGTTGGGGTATTGTGGAGCACCAACTTCCAGGTAACATAGTGTCAAATAGGCATTCGTGATCGGTAGGGAAAACGATATGCTGAGCTTGGGCTATGTAATTCATGAATTCATATTATTAGCATTTCGCGTTACAGTCGAACGCTATTTATATATATATATATATTTATGTGTCTTGCATATATGTGTATGTGTAGATATATGTATATATAATTGTATACGTGTGTATATCACGGGGTCCTCGTATGTCAACGTAAGGGCAGCGTGCGGCGATTGTAATGGTAAATCGTAATTGGACCTTCAGCGAAGGAGTGCGCGCCCCGCGCTCCGGGCTAGTATTACAAATATCCACGTACTGCGCTGTGTGCACACTCGGCCGCTCGGTGTATCTCGCAATAACAGCGGGCTTCGAGGGTCGTATACGAGCCTGCGTCATGAAACGAACCCTCGCGCCATCTGCCGCGCAAGTTGGGGATCTCGTGGTGATGAGGATTGCGGTGGGAACTGCGAGATGGCGGGACTCGGATCGCGGATTCTGTGATTTTGAGGATTTTTTTAACAGGTGGCTTTTGCAAACAAAAAAAAATTATAAAGTGAATTTTTTTTTATAGAAAAAAATTATAACCTGAAATTTTTTTATCAAAAATAAATTCAGGTTGTCATTTTTTTAGCAGCAGTAAAACACTTTATAAGCTGTTTTTCTACTGCTTTTTACAAATTTGTTTAATTATTCTTAAATAATTAGGGAACCCTTTGAAAAAAATTATAACCTGAATTTTCTTTCATAGAAAAAAATTTCAGATTATTTTATAATTTTTGGAGCAGCAGTAAAACACTTTATAAGCTGTTTTACTGCTGTTTTAAAAAAAAATTGTTTAATTATTGTTAAATAATTAGGGAACCCTTTGAAAAAAATTGTAACTTGCATTTTTTTTTATAGAAAAAAAAATTCATATTATAATTTTTTAGCAGCAGTAAAACACCTTATAAGCTATTTTACTGCTGCTTTTTAAAAATTTGTTTAATTATTATTACATAATTAGGGAACCCTTCAAAAGAATCACAAACTTGAAATTACAATTTTTGAACCTAATTTTGTAAAATTGAAGAAAAAATTAGCGTCACAATTTCGCAAGATTAAAACGAGAATTTCGAATATTCTGTGCATTGAGAAATATTCTATCGACCCACGAATTTTTATACAGTGTTTCTTTAATTATTTCATCTCACAGATTTTTCAAAAAGCTTATCCACAAAATCAGGACTATTCGTAAAAAGGGTCTCGTGTTTAAAATTCCCTGAGAAACCCGTGATTCAGGGCGGAGAATAATTTTGACATATTAAAAGATAACGATTCGCGGGGGACACACGTTAATGCGCTATTTAATTGGACGTTAAACAAGAAGCCCCGGAGTCCCTTTGAGCCGCGTGTAATCCTTTCTTTTCCGCTTTGACTCGTGACCCTGTGATTCATGCGTAAGGTCCGCCTGTGAAACCCACATCCTTTTGCCCGCGGTACCTGGCTAATGAATCGCTAATAATTGGGAATCCACCGTTCGCGAGTACTTCTAACAGTGGGGGGTGGGGGGGGGGGGGGGTTTGCGCGGAGGGGGTGGAGGGGGGACGCGAGAGCGTGATCAAAGCGAAAAGTAAGTGAACGGGGCAAAAGGGTCCCTGGATAGAGATAGAGTCAGGTGCTCAAGGCTCAAGTCAGCTTTGGATTTGCTCGCAGTTAGGGGAGCTGAGGGGGGTGAGGAGGAGAGGGATGAGGGGGGGCAACTTGGAGTCCCAATGAGAGAGCGTCATAGAGCATAGCGATATCGAATCCTTTCACCTTGAGTAAAAAGGATACGGAGTTTCCGTCTGGAATACCAGGTAGCAAAAGATTCAGCGAGAAAAAGGGAGGAAAAAAAAATCCGCGAGCGAGAAGCGGGACGAAAAAAAAAAAAAAAAAAAAAAAAAAAACGAGTATAAATTTAAGAGGTATAAGAGAAATCTGAGATTATAAGACTCGCCGGCTGCGTCTGTGATGTGCAACCGGTAGCGTTTTATTTCGTTGAGTGAATCCGCGGGCGCGGATGATATAAAAATATATACGCGAGGGGCTGAAATTTGTTTGAGGTCGCTGAGGCACCCCTGAGAGAGGTTGACGTTTTCCTATGAGATCTTTTGGCAGAGTGGAAAACTCGCGAATGCGACGGCGAATTTTTTTTTCGTATTGCGATCTGTACGGTTTGGGACGGGAACCGGGTTGGAACGTGTTGCATATCGCGGCGAAGTTTGAGGAATAGCTGGGGCCAAGTTTCTTATCTACGCTCGCGAGTTTTCGGGAAAGACGTGGGCAATGCGGAGAGCCAAAAATGTCTGGGAGCGGACGCGATACAATCAATTGGAAAGGCTGTAACAATCATGTAGATAGTTCGAGGGGGAGGCAGAACGATATTCGACAACCTCTTGGCTCGAGGCCTGCTGCACAATCGTTATGTCATTACGATTTGTGCTACTCGTTGTCTGCTACGCGTTTGTCAAAGTTGTCTGGTTGAAGATATTTTTAGTTGAGTTATGTATTTTTTTTTAATTAATTTTAGGCGAGATTATTTATTTATTTGGATTTATTTATTTATTTTTTAGGAGCGATTTTTTATTTATTTATTTGGGTTTATTTTTTTTTTTAGGAGCGATCTTTTATTTATGTATTTGGATTCATTTATTTATTTCTTAGGAGCGATTATTTATTTATTTATTTGGATTTTTTTATGTATTTTTTAGGAGCGATCTTTTATTTATTTATTTATATATGAACATTTGTGTTTATATTTTTTATATTGCCTGATTACAATGTACAATTTTGTGTGCAGTGTCAGCTATCAAAGGACTTTACACCTGGATAATTATAATAAATTTAATAAATCAATTAATCAATCAATATATCCAAGCACTATTTTTAAGAAGATCAGTGACTACAGCAAGTCCGAAAATATTAGGTATGAAGCCACGACGTCAGCTTGTGTACTAAAAAAATGAACGTGATAGGATGCAAAATACGTAGACAGTTCTACGGCACAAATAATTACTCGTGCCCTCATTTAATTGCTGGTTACATTATTTATCATCATAATCATAAAAGCATCGAAAATCCCCCCGTGAAAACATGTGGATAGCAGAATCGATCAGGCATTAACGCTCAGTGCGAGTACGCGGATTAACGTTTTTATCGAAAAAGCATTTTCTCGTTCATCATTGCCGACATTATTGTCAACGAAGTTCGAGGGTCGACGGTGCATTGCAATTTCCCAACCTCACATTCATTTTTTCGTTCCAACAGATCACAAAATAATTGCATCGCAATTTTGGTGATACTTATGCGGTCTCTAATAATTTTTCTAATTATTTTAAATTTAATTAAACTTTTTATTTTCTTTTTTATTTAAATAAAAAATCTTTATTTAAAAATAAAGAATTTATTATGAAAAATTATTTTAAAAAATATGTATTTATTTAAATAAATTAAATTTTATTTAAATAAATAAATTAAATTAAAAAATCTTTTTTTTATATTTCTATATTTTTATTTTTTTGATGCAGCAAAACACAATCGTGTCTCCCATATTTCACCATCGATTGCGTCGACTCTGCATCTGACGCCATGATTTAAAATTGCGAACGCGTGAACGGGCTTCGGGCTTTCCGGGCTGCGTAAGGTCGAGTGGGGTGTACGTCGAGCCATTCCGTCCCGAATTTTCGAGGGCATCGGAGGCATCGGGCGGGCGAGCCAAAAATTCTGTTTTTCATGTTCAATGAGGCGTTGTCAGGGCGAGTAGGTGGTTGCGGAGTCAGCTCCGATCAAGTGTACGGTCGGTAGGTCGTGAGTATAAAAGCGAAGGGGGGCCAAAGCGGCCAAGGAGAGGGTCGGGAGTCGGGCGCTCGGTTGCCGCGCTCTAAGGGCTTATAGCTTCTGTTAATTAAAATAACCGCAGCGTCACCGCCCCCCACCCTCCACCCCCCTCCCCCCACCGACAACCTCGCCTCGTTTATTATAGCTTTTAACTTTTCTTCCGTCGAAAGCCGCGTTACGTCTAAAACACACGCACACGCTTGCCAACGCTGACACAAAATTGAAAGCAAAAAGAAAAAAAAAATGTTCGTAGATACGTAAAAAAAATGCAAATTATAATCGTCGGCAAAGTAAATAATTAAAATCCCAGTGCCAATGAACGTCATTTCATATCCGGGGAATATTTTATTTTTATTTCACCAAAGTTTACGTTAGTCACGTTGGCAACCTACAATTTCCGTTGTAATTTCTATAATGATACATTAAAAAAAAATATATAGTTGAGATTTTCACGCGACTTTCCCCCCATGGAAAATAAATATACACGAAAATATATCTGACATATTGTAGATATTTTCGAACGATAATATAATAAAAATACATTTTGAATATACTTTTGATACATCATAGATATATTTTTCGCTCGCGTATATTTCGTATATATCCTAATATATCGTCGACATATTATTATTATTATTATTATTATTATTATTATTATTATTATTATTATTATTATGAGAATTACAGAAAGTAAGTTTAAAACTTATAATATCTGCTTCTATATAAAATATATATCGGTAACTCATACAGGAGTTTTCGGAAAAAAAAAATCTAGAATATGTACGTTTTTTATATACCTTGCATACACTTTATTTCCATATGACTCAAGCTTCGTATTTCTCACCAAAATCATTAAAAACCTCGTTTCCCGATATTTCGTAAAACCGACGTAAAAAACGACCTTTCACGATGAAAAAAAAAAAAAAATAACCCATAGGAAACGAAAAAGTGGCCATTTTTGCCTTGTTCTTAACGCGACCCCCCGTTAAAAAGACGGAAAATACATCAGCGAGTCTCTTTCGCATGAGCCAACTCGAATCGAAGTTCCGTGTTTCGTTGGCCGTTATAGCCCCGATACGATCCGTCCCCCCCCCTGCCCCCTCCTACCCCCCATGGCAGTGTCTCGTTGTGACACGGGTCTCCGGGGCCGGGGGGCCAGCGCGGCGGCTCGTGGCCGATAGGCGAGAGAGACCGAGGACGAAACTTTTCAGGTGTAGCCGAAGCCCATAAATTGCAGTATCGAGTCGGAAGAAGCGTTAACTGCGACGGAAGAGATTAAATGATTAGCGAGGCCATTTGGCAAGGTTCTCTATCAAAAAGTTAGGTTGCCGTAGTGTAGGCGGTGTCTGTATATATATATATATAGCCACACGCCGTAGGGGCCTTATAACCTACCCCTATCGCTCGCTTGTCTGCCATTCCGTGCTTTTACTCTCTTTCCTTCTCTCTCACTCTATATCATCCCCTCTCTACGCCATTTACCAATTCGACGCTTCGCGCTCCACTTGCCTGTGTCGACGAATCGCATTTCCGCTTACCGTTGAATTTCCACCAAAGCACTGCGCTCGCGCGGTTACGCAAATGATTTATAAGCACTTTTGTCAGTTACCAACTTTGTTGCTGAGCATGTGGTTGGCCTGGATTTTACGTGCCAACGTTATAACTGCGCGCGCCCCACGCGCGCGCGAGCGAAATTTTCGCGATAAGACAAAGTGGCACTGAGAGGGAACTTTCCCATTTTCCGTTGATGCTTTTCATGGGTTTTTTTTTATTTGGCTGAACGACGACGGTTTGTGGGGGAAAGCGTTTTTTTTTTAAGTTTTACATAGGGCGAAATTGGGCGAGATGGGAGAGAAGGTTTGGAAATAATGTTGATGGTAGTTCAAGTGGTGACCCAATTTGATGATTGAATTAATCATTTCTGTAGAGTTGAAAGAGTGGAAGGGAAATGTGTCAAAATGTAGTCCGAACTCTCCTATAAATTTTGAACACATTTGGGTCTCCAATAATTACACGAAAGTCAGTTATTCGTTGGCATTCGATGTGCAGAAATAAATTTTCAGAACGTCATTCAATCACACAAGTTTCCAGGGTTTGTAGTACAAATTTCTGATAAAAAATTCGCGTTCTAACAAAAAATTCTTGAGCCAAAAATAATACACTTAGCTTCCAGCACATTTCTTCAAATCTGCTTGGATCCGTTTCGGATGCGCTGAAAATTTTAAAAACTGTCGTCTACGGAGGGTGGAAAAGACACGATTTCATCGATTTCGGAAAGGGTTGGAAATAATGTTGATGGTAGTCAGCATTGATTCAATTTGAAGACAAATCCAACACTTTCCACAGAGTCAAAAGCGCGGAAGGGAAATAAGTCAAAATATAGTCGGACCCCTCCAACAATTTTTTAATGAATTTATCATTAATTCACTAGCAATCGACAAACACAAATAAAATCCCAAACCCGTCATTGAATCACACAAGTTTCGAGGGGTCGCAGTACAAATTCCTGCCAAAAAATTCGCCTTGAAAAAAAAAAAAAAAACCCCGAGCAAAAACTCCACCCTTAATACACTTAGCTTCCAGCACATTTCTTCAAATCTCTTCGGATCCGCTTGGTCGGCACTAAAAATAAAAAAAACTGTCACGGGGATGGAAAACACGCGATGTTAACAATTTTTTAACCCATTCGTCAGTAATTCGATGTCAATCGGCAAGCAGAAATAAAATCCCAAACCGTCATTGAATCACACAAGTTTCGAGGGGTCGCTGTATAAATACCTCCCAAAAAAATTCGCCTTGAAAAAAAAAAAAAAAAAATACACCGAGCAAAAACTTCGCCCTTAATACACTTAGCTTCCAGCACATTTCTTCAAATCTCCTCGGATCCGCTTGGCCCGCGCTAAAAATAAAATAAAAAACCTGTCACGGGGGGTGGGAAAGACGCGATGTTAATCGATTTCGGTTCCGGGCCATTACCCGCGGAGACAATTTTCCGGAAGCCGTGGCACGTTTACAGCTTAGCAATTCAGGAGCGCGATAGGCTCGTGAATAACATTCATGAAGAGCCGACAAATCCATCAAGCTTATATCGACCCTATTCCGGCGTGCGGAGGCCCCCCGATCGGGTGATCCGGCCGCGGAATAGGAGGGCTTTCGCTATTCAGCGTCTTCCGCTTGTCTTCGCGAAAAGCTTCGCAAAGAAGCCGCTGAATAACCGACGACTCAGATAATTTTCTCGTCGAACAAGTCGACATGTTAGGCACAGTCGTGCGCGAAGGGATTCCCGCGTCACACTGTTAAAAATATACGGTGTCAAACGCTACTGCTGTGGATTTTTTTCTAGTGTTACTTTTTATTTCATTTCACATAAATTCGAGGAATATGAAAGAGAATTGCAAACACTTATCGATGGTATAAAAATCTGAAAAAATGCATGCACATTAAAGGCACTGAAAAGATTAATTTTGCATAATAATAATTCGAAAATGTTATTAACAAATTCATGAAAAAAAATGGTGTAACAAATATTTCGATAACCCAAGTTTTTTTTTCATGAAAATGATTCCTCCGTTTTTCTGAATACGTATGAATTTTTTCAGACTTCAGAGTTCACTTTGAATAAATACCTTTTTTATGGCGGGCACTAGGATAATATGTTTTTATCAAAAGTTTAGAGAGAGTTTAAATATTTAGAGAGTATCAGGTTAAAATTTGAGATAAATCGATTCTTTATTTACGGAGTTATGATTTTTTTTGTGAAAAAACGTCTTTTTTTCGATCTTTCACCTTAATTAATTTTTTTAAATATGTTGCAATTTAATATTGAGAAATTTCTTTTTTTGTAAATTATCTACAAAGTTTAAAGTATATCCTGTAATTTTTTTATATTTTTCAAGCCGGTAGTTTGGTCGTAATACGCGGTCAAAGATGGTCCGGGTGAAATTGACCCAGAGTGACCACCGTGATCGGTGGAAGATTTGTGACCACGAAGGATTAACACCGCTCGTTATCACCGTGATTGGTGTGGACCTATATAGACATCGTCTTGGTGTAGTTTTTAACACTACATTTTTAACCCGATGGGCTCGCGAAAACTAAGAGCCGGATGTATACAGCGCGACGCCCCGACCGCAAATGGATAGGATCACGCAACGAATCATTGATACTTGAACAGAAACGGAATCAATTTGCAAACGAACGACCGTGTGAAAGAGGATACTCGAGGGCGTGTGGCGGTGCGTTTCAAACATGATTAATTTTCACCATTATCGAGCACACTCGAGCGTCGACCTATTTCCAAACGAATTCAGCCCGATCGGCGCGATATTGTCATAAGGGAACGCGCGCATGCAGGCTAAATGCGTCACAATAATATGCGACCCATTCATCTTCGTTTGCGGTATTTAAATTGGGAGACGCGCAGGGGAATTTCGATAACGCGGGATAAAAAGCGGAAAATATATACAACGTATGACGAAATAGTTTGGTGGTTGGGAATGGGTTTTGGGGGGAAGTGAGAGCTGGATTTTTAAATGGGAGGATTAGACGACTGTGACAATATTTGATATGGAGGAATTGAAATGACAGGTGATTAAAATATTTTCGAAAGTGTCGATATTTAGATCGCCTACGTCAAATTATTATTTTGTGGAAAAATTAAAGAAAATAAAGTTACAAAATAGTTTGGTGATTGCGAATGGGTTTTGGGTGTCAATGAGCGCTGGTTTTAAAATATTATCGAATTATAGTTTGCTGTATTAACCATTTTTTGTTGTTGCAGGAAAATGTTTAGCTGCCGCAGCAAATTTTTAGCTACCGCAGCAAATTTTTAGCTACCACAGCAAATTTTTAGCTACCACAGCAAATTTTTAGCTACCGCAGCAAATTTTTAGCTACCGCAGCAAATTTTTAGCTACCGCAGCAAATTTTTAGCTACTGCAGCAAATTTTTAGCTACCGCAGCCATTTTTTAGCTACTGCAGCAAATTTTTACCTACCGCAGCAAATTTTTTGCTATCGTAGCAAATTTTTAGCTGCTGCAGCAAATTTTTAGCTGCCGCAGCAAAAACTTTGATGTTACTCCGTTCATATTTTTCTCTGTGTATGACGGTGACGATATTGAAGGATTAAAATTATTGTTTTCTGGAAAAATAAAAAAAAATAACGTTACAAAATAGTTTGGTGATTACGAACAGATTTTGGGTGTGAATTAGAGCCGGGTTTTAAAATACAAAAGAATTAGACAATAATGACGACGTTGAAAGAATTAAATTGACAGATGATTGAAATATTTTCGAACGCATCGATGCCTCAATCGCCTCATTCGTACGTCCAATTATATTATTTCCCGAATCCGCGTGCTGTAGCCAGCGGCGAATCGCGTGCGGGATTGTATTAATATCCTTCGCAATTTTCACAACATTTTCCGAGCACTCGCTTGACCGCACGAAAAATGTTTTTCAGTCGTTAACGGCGGCTCGGTGAGTTACGCCCGGCGCACCGGGGCTATTTTTCCAACTCCCTCTCGCTCTCCCAATGAGCTCGACTTCGTCGGGATTTAAACCATTTTTACGGAGAGTTATCCTATTTTTAATTCGCACCGCGGAAGCTCGGAATCCGCTCGGATTAAAATTCTGTCACGTAATGTCTACACGTTTATTCATTCGGACGCGGCTCACCCCGCCCGAAACGTATTATAACGTTAAAACCATAATGAGTCCCTGTAATTGCATTTAAATAGAAAGGTCGAGTCCGTCGTACGCAGTGCGCGGTTAATTATCCAAATGTGCCGCGGGTTTCGGTGAACAATTGCGTTGTCAAATGTCTGAGAACCGACTGATAATCCTTGCCAAGCGGTTATTAATTAAACAAATTATTTGCCCCCCCCCCCCCCCCCCCGAAAATGAACGATAAATTATATCCACGTGCACCATAAATTTAGTCAACATCGTGACACCTTTTGCACTCTTCCTCGCGCGCGCGGCGCTCTCGCTCTTTTGCAGACCACACTCGAGCCTTTCATTAATCAGCGCGGGAGGTCCTTCGATAAATCTTCCCGGTGACTGGAGAGCGCGCGACGCCTTTATTAGAAATTATGGCGTACTCGAGTTTCCCCGCCGAGTATACAATACTCGGGGCTGTCTTGGCGTTATTGCATTGTTACAAAAATGTCGGCGCTGTGTATGCAACAATATGGAGGAGAAGATTGAGTAACGCTCAGAGAATTTTTAGAGCATTTTTTTGCTTTCTAGTCATTTTTAATTTAATTTGTAATTTAGAAATTTATGGCTTATAATTTATCATTAATTTTTGTTTATTTTTTATTTTCTTTATTTTATGTATTTTCTTTATTTTCTTTATTTTCTTTATTTTATTTATTCTATTTATTTTATTTATTTTATCTACTGTATTAATTTTATTTATTTAGTATATTCCATTTATTTTATTTATTTCATTGATTTTATTCATATTATATATAATTTAATTTTTTGTCGAAATAGCTAAGAAAGTAAAGTAAGTTAATTTTATTATATTTTACTCCTAATTTTATTTCTAACATGTTACAAGAATTCCTTTAATCCGTTCCCCTTTTTGTTGCAATTCGCTATCACCCAAAGCGATCCGCATTACCCCCATCGCCCTCCGATATGTAAATACAATAAAGCCGGAGTGGCATCAAATGGAGGGAGCCAATATTCCCGATAAACCAGATCGTATTGATCACTTTGAGACTCGCTATGCGTAAAAAAGGACGACGGGTTTGATCAACCCCCTGGAAAAACTTAGGGGGATTTAACGCCGAAAGATTTTCATCGGCGCCCATAGCGGCTCTCGAGGGTGGAAGTGGCTAACGTTAGTCGGGGCTTTGCGGGGGGGCACCGGCGTTACCCCAGTCCCGATTGGCTCTCCCTCGAACCACTGAGATAACGAATGACTGTTTGACATGGCCTAGATTTAGTGGCAGTTTAATCAAACGGTTTGGCTTCGCCACCGGCGAGGGTTCGTATTATCGGTACTTATGCTTGGAATTAATGTATCTAGTTTACGACACCAGATACCAATTGGCTCCCAGTACCCACTCCACCGATGCTGCCACTGGCGCTAGTTCCAATCGTACAACAAGTTCCCATGCCACAGTAGGAATTAAAGGGAGTGCTGATTGTACCATGGTAGATCCTGAAATTATGACCCTCGGTTGTCTTCAGGGAAAACAGGGTCAACATTGGTCAGTCTCGTTAAAAAAGAATCCGAAAGTCATAACAAGCGATAATTATTGATTTTTGTTCTTTAGATGAAACATTAAAACCCCCTCATATCGATAAAGTATTTTCGAATGAAGATATTTAGTTGCTATGAGACACCTAAAGATGATTTTTTGTAGCCCTGAACGAAGGCAACGTTGGTTCATATTTACCACAATTTACTGAAGACACTTTTTATTTTTTTTTAAACTAGTCCATACACGCGTTTACCCAATTGTCACTTTATTAAAATCAAGGTTACTTAAATCCAGGTTCGATCGATCCAGAAAAAAGTGACCCCAATTTTTTTCAAGTGACGAAATTTCGAAAAACGTGCAAAAATGTTTTTCGCTTTTTTCTCGTCGAGTTCTCTATTTTCCGGGTAAAGAATGGTGCTTTTCGGAATCAGCAGGAAATTCCCCATCGGATAGGAACGAAATCGAAAAAATGTTATCTACCTTAACCATGAAACATTATCTACCTTAAATTACATCTTAAATCTTAGAATTTAACTTGGAACTAATTCAGACACTCCCCAATCAAGCTGTAACTACAACCCAAAACTCTGTATACAACAAATCCCACCATGACTAACCAAAACAACTTAAACTATCGTCACATCCCACTGCGTCACCGAGTCCAAAATTCCATCCAACGCTACAGCCAGCAACACACAATCCACTCGCCCATCGTATTAGCATGATGGAACGGCCGGATTACGCGTATCCTACCGTACGTAGCCATTCGTAAGAACGTTTCATATATTACAAGGGAGAACATAGATTACCAGACGACCTAGCGGACCAGCTAAAGTGTATGATTGTCAACAATAGTGGAAGCGCCGTCGTAAGAAAGAAAGATAGCCAGGGTATATGCGGTGGGTTGGCGAATCGCAGGGGGTGAAGATACCCCCTCCCACCCCCTCTTCCCCCAGGGGGGGGGGGAAGAAGGGGGCCGGGTGTTCGTACAGTTGGAAAAGTCGATCGAATGCAACGAGCCGTGCAATCGGTATAGCCAGGAGAGTCTATGACTCATACCCAATCGCGGACATCCATCTTCGAGGAATCTGGTCGTTCGGTCATACGCGAGGGTTTTTCCCGGTCGCGTTGCCAGGGTGCGCGACGCGCACCCTTCACCCTGGATATACCCGGCATGTCCCACAGTGTCAGACGTCTCCTCATCCCACTACTTCTTTTTTTCTCTCTCTTGGTGTCCGCCTTTCAGCTTCCCACATCACGATAGGGATCGTCGCAATCGGGAGATGCGAGACCACCCTGGCTGCTTCAGCCGCTGTTGCTGAAGTATTTCTTTCGTTGGGGTTTAGCACGCGCGCTGTGGAAGGGCGAGCTGCAATTTTACGGCGCGCGGCTAGATACGCGAGGAGGCGGGCGTAGAGAGTGAGCCTCGGCCATAAATAGAATTGCTTGGTGACAAATTGCACGTATAAACGCGCAAATATCAAATTTGGGGTAGTGCCGGAGCGCCGGATGGGTGGGAAGCGACGGGTGAGCTTCGTTTCTCTCTCTCTCGTCGCTTTCTCTCACCTTTTCTCTCTCTCGTCGCTTTCTCTCTCTTTCTCTCGTCGCTTTCTCTCTCTCTCGTCGCTTTCTCTCTCTCTCGTCGCTTTCTCTCTCTTTCTCTCTCTCTCTCTCGTCACTTTCTCTCTCTTTCTCTCTCTCGTCGCTTTCTCTCTTTCTCTCTCTCTCTCGTCACTTTCTCTCTCGTTCTCTCTCTCGTCGCTTTCTCTCTCTTTCTCTCTCTCGTCGCTTTCTCTCTCTTTCTCTCTCTCTCTCGTCATTTTCTCTCTCTTTCTCTCTCTCGTCATTTTCTCTCTCTCCCTCTCTCTCTCTCTCTCTCTCTCTCTCGTCGTTTTCTCCCTCTGCGTCTGTCTCCTTCTCACCGCAAGCTACGAATTGGCCCGGGTGGGCCGAGGGGGAGAGAGCGACAGCACCGACGTCGGCCGAGTGCGTTATCGAGTTGTGTGTTTTGCATGAATTTTCCATAATTCGCGTTCGCGTCACGTTCAAACCGGTACGTGCACTTGTCCGGACTCCGTGCTCCGGGGAGTGGAGAGTATGTGGTGGGTAGTGGAGGAGGAGGAAGGAAGGGAAGGTGGGAGGGAGGGAGGAAGGGAAGGGGGGGGGGAGATGAAGACGGCGGGTGAAGAGGAAACGGGAAAAAGCCACTGGCAAAGAGGTTGAAAAGGGCTGGATGGAGATGAAGTGGGACCAGCCGGTAGTCCAGCATCAAAGTGAACGACCCTCGCCGCCCGTCTCTACGCCGTCTCTACCTACCCCCTCCCCCTCCATCTGAGAAACATACACGCGCTTTTGGAAAATAGCCGCTGCATGCGCTGCACAGAGCTCATTATGGCGACTTCTGCATGGACGACCTGTAATACTCGGGACTCTCGAGAACAAGTTTCGAGTGCGCGAGCGCTCGGATTTATAGGGACAGCTCGTTTACCTAGGCCAGCCGAAAGTTTTTACGGGTTTTTGCGTAGGGATATTACCGACAACTTTGAGGCTGTCGCCCCCCCCCCCCGGGTAGGGTTGGGTAGGGAATGAGGGAATTCATAAAATATTTTTTTTCATGTGTGGTTATGATTCATTAATGTAAAGGAATTTTTTTTGGTTTTTGGAAAAGTTGTGATTAATTTGAGAATTTTTTTTTTTTGGGAGGGTTGGTGATGGTCTTATGGTTTACGATTGGGCAGACTGAATAAATCACGATTATTACACAATACGATTAGTACACAAATATAAACAAAAAATTAGAAGGACCATTTTAGGGCAGGCTGAATAAATTTCCTTTTTTTTGGTACACAAATATTTGCAACAAAAAAAAATAATAAGAAAGACTCTTTTTTGCCAAAAAATGTTGAGATCGCCGTTTAAATCGTTGCCACTATTATTTGATTTGTAAGGAAAACAAAATTATTGATTGGTTTTGTCAGCTCATTTGTTGATCACGACAGCCAATTTATTTTCCCTCCCCGCACATGAGAAACACAAGAACCTCGCTGTGTGTTTTTCGCGCAAAATCTCTCGCGTTATTTACGCCCGCTCGTTATTATTAAACACCGTATAATTTAATGTTCCTTATTAAAATCGTCTGTTTTCGGTGAAATTTAATAAGGACACCGGGCGGCGGCTTACAGCGACGACCTTGCGCCGCCTTATCCCGGGGCATTAAAAATTCGCAGCTTTTTAATTATCGGGTATTACAGGGCATTCTCGATCCCCCCCCTCCCCTCCACCCTTTTCCTCCCGTGTTGTAACTTCAGGATAATGATTAAAATTGTTCAAAAGCGTCGGGCAGGTGTTTTTGTTTGAATTTAATTGGGGCAACGATGCGGATAACCTGCCGGCTGTTATTATTGGTCTACCTATATTAGCGTGTACACGGAATTCATTATCGTCGTGTTTCGGGGGGTATGGAGGGGGGGATGAGAGACGGTGGGAAGCTTTACAGCTGCGCTGCCTGAAAAGACGTGGGCTCGCCGTTGTTTGTCTTGACGCTCCGTTGAGTATTATTTAGAGGAAGCGCTGCACGAGCAAACGAACGTCCGACTATGGACCAGCCAGACTACTGGCGCGCCGGTTATGCAGCCAGTAGCCGCGGCCGGAGCGCGCGCAACGTTCCGCATTCTTCCACCCCCCGGGAGTCGTTCGCCTATCCGATTTTCATAACGGCCAAAATTCACGAGAACCCGGTTAATGTCTGTGCCGCGGAACGCGCGGCTCCACCCCCCCCCCCCCCCCCCCTGGGGAGCCGAAAAAGAGGACGACGGGGAGAAGACAGCGTGGAGGAAGATTAAACGACGGAAGAAACGCGGGAACTCCGCGCAAGGGAGCTCTGAGGGTAATTCGAGCGAATGAGGGAGAGACAAAAAATCATTTAACGAAAGGAAAGAAAAAAAAAAATCAGATTTATACGATTCTTGCATTTGTTTTGGTATCGTTTTTGAGGTGATTATGAATTATTTTGAAATGGGGTTTGAGGCTTTGATGGGGTAAAATATTTTATATGTGGACTATCAAATATTTCCGAATATCAAATGTTTGTTTATTTTTTATTATCTTTTTATTTTTTAATATTTGAATATTTTTTATATTTTATATTTTAATATTTAATATTTTTTATATTTTTATAAACTTTTAATTTGTTAATATTATTATATTTTGTTAGTTGTCTATTTTCATAAAAAGGAAAAATCGAAAAAATAATTAAAATTAAAAAATTAGATTTACGTTTCACGTATTAATTTTTTGACGTTTCTGCGATGATTGTGAATAATTTTGAGTAATTATTCTTTCACCATGAGGAATTTTATTATGAAGATGTGATGGGGTAAAATATTCGGAATGTGAACAACAGTTGGCTGTCTATTGTGAAAAAAATAAAGAAAAAAAAAATGTTGGTGACGGTTTTGACAATTTTTAACCCGAAGACTGACCCCTAAATTTCAAAATCAGAAATCTCGAAAACCAGCGTTTTTTAAGAGCCCGGTAAACGCGCCCCCCCCCCCCCCCCCTCCCTTTGCGTCCCCGACGATCCCGAAAGCGGACGTCGGCCCGAAGACAGCGAGGGGGAAGATTAAACGTCGAAAGAAACGCACAAACTCGCGGCGGGAGTTTCAGTTAATTCGAGCGACTGAAGGAGGGACGCAAAAAAATCCTTGAAAGAGGAGGGAAAAAAAAAATAGATTTAAATTTCTCGTATTACAGAGGGGCAAAAACGCGCGCGAGACGACGTGGTGTCGATATCGAAGGAGCAGGCGGAGAGAGCAAAAAAAAAAGAAGTTCGAAAAAAAAAAAAAAAAAAAAAAAAAAAAAATAGAAGGATTTTCTCTACTCCGAGTTCTGGAAAAAATGGTCTATGTAATTTCGCTCGAGAGTCGAGAAGCGAGAAGACAGTCGAGGACGAGAAACCGCTCGGCGAAAAAAAAAAAAAAAAAAAAAAAAGGAAAGAAAAGGGAGAAAGAAATCCGTTCCTACTATAATTCCGTTTGAGTGCACGAGGACTTATCGAAGCGCATAGCTGTTGGTCCACCGAGCTGAATGAAAGCGCGAGCGAGGATGGCCCGGAAATTGTAGAACGGGACGGAGAGGCTAGATTAAAAGAGGAGGAAGACGAGAGCGCGGAAAGGGTGGAGAGGGAGGGAGGGGGAGGGAGGGAAAATAGCGGTGGAGAAAAAGAAATCCGAGGGAGAGGAGCCGACGAGCGCAGAGCGAGAACCTAATGAGACAGTGGAGGGTAAACCGCGCGGCTTCCCGGGATAATGTTTACCCTGGTACGTATTAGGGACTTGGCTGCTGATTTATCTTATGAAGCTCACGGGGATGCCGCGCGCTCATTCGCTCTCCGCGTCTGTATTAGCGGGCCCAGGGCGCGGGTAGAGCGCTGGGCCACTGAAATGGCTTGTGTGTGTTTTGAGCGACCGACGGCTGTCGGTTTGAACGCCGGGCAAACAGGCGTTTGAGAACAAATTGAAAAAAAAAAAAAAAAAAAAAAAAGGGGAAGAAATAATTCAAAGCATTGGGTCGTCTCGATTGAGAGGGCAAATATGTGGTGACGCTGGGGTACATCGTTTGCGGTAGTTTATGGTAGAAATTATATGTATACCGGGGTTTGGTCGAAATATTGAATGTGGAGTTTGCGAGTTGTGTGCGTTGGTTGAAATGGGCGAAGCTCCGAAAAGCCTAAAAGCCTTTTGTAATTGACTTTGAAAAATAAAATAAAAATTCGCGATTTTTTTTGTCAGAAATCATAAATCGCCAAAATCGACCTCAGAAATATATTTTTTCAAAATATCGACTTTTAACCTATACCATCGTTCTCAAGTCGCATATTCTACCCCCGAAAACACTGGTTAACAATATTTTTTAGTCGATTTTGAAAAAAATATTTTTTTGCGACTTTTTTTTTGTCAGGAATCATAGACCCGGCTCCGGACCGAAAATCGCCAAAATCGACCTGGGAAATTTTTCTTTTCAAAATATCGACTTTTAACCTATACCATCGTTCTCAAGTCGCATATTCTACCCCCGAAAACACTGGTTAACATTATAATCGATTTTGAAAAAAATAATTTTTCGCGACTTTTTTTTTTTCAGAAATCATACATCTGACTCCGGGCCGAAAATCGGCAAAATCGAGCTGGGAAATTTTTCTTTTCAAAATATCGACTTTTAACCTATACCATTGTTCTCAAGTCGCCTAAAATGTATAACATGGGCCATATACGAAGACCTTTCCATACTCAAAAAAAGGCCCAGAAATTTCACCTCCTGTGTAAAAATTAAATAAAAACCCAAAAATGATACTCGAGACCTAAACTCCATCAATCATCCCAAAAAATCCATATTACCAAACCCAAACTCATAAATTCCAAAATCAGAAACGGAAACACAGCTTTGACTCTCCGCCCGCTATAATATTTACCCCGGTACGCATTAGGCTCCGCTGATTTATCTTACGAGAGCCGAGAGACGCGGCGTTCACTCAGCCTGCATCTCCATATAGACCATCGGAGCACCGAAATGGCTTGTGTATTTGAGCGACCGACTGTGTCAGTTTGAACGAGGCAAACAAACCCTCGGAGCCAAATTTGCGAATGAGAAGACGAAAAAAAAAAAAAAAAAAACATATCGAGTTATCTCAATTACACGGGTAAATTTGTGTTAAACGCGAAGGCAAATCATTATATACGGTCGCGGAGATTCGAAACGTCGATGCACCTCGCGCTCCGGCCTCTCGACTCGGCTTTCGAGTCTCTGACTCGCGCACGCTGTGTGTGTATCGATGATAGCGGTGAAGCATTATTAAACATTCACTTTGGCGGGCGAGGCGCGCGAGCGCCGCGCTTTGAGGGGGCGTAGGGCCCGTGGGGAGAGAGAGCGATGTAAAGGAGCCAATATGGATGCATGAGACATAAATTTCCAGAAAGGAGTCAGTGGGATGCATGCGGAATGAGCGAGAATTGCAAAAGGGCATTGCACGAAGAAAATGGGTTGACAAAGGGACGAGACGACGAGAGCTCGAAATTCCGTGAGCTTTGACCGTGAGAGAAAGAGGTGAAAAAAAAATAAAAAAATAAAAAAAATAAACTCCCTCGCACTGCGAGAGACCCGCTCGCTGTTATGCATACGTCGCCCCCCCTGTGACTGCTCCGGCTGATGACCTACTTGCAATACAAGTGCGCGAAAGTGCTCGGCGAACAGAACGTTTCCAACTTTAACAATACCGAGCGAACCGTAGGATACATTTGTGTGTCAAAGAGACGCGGCCTCCGTGTCGTTCGCGAGCGGGAGACAAGTGGCAATCGATCATGAAATGTGTGTCCAGACGCAGGGGGGTGGAACGAAATGGGGGGTGAAATGAATTTCGAGGGATTCCGATAATTCGGACACATTTTGTTTTTGCAAAAAAAAGAAGAAAAAAAATAGTATGGAAAGAGTATTTTTGTAGTATAAACCGTCGAAGTATTTAAAGTATTTCGTATTGGACTGAAAAATACACATTTCATACTCAAAGAAATTGAATCCTGAATCACAGGAATATGTTTTTAGGGTACAATTTGCGACTTGTAATAGCGACTTGTAAATAAATTCTAAAATTCAGCCACTTAATAAAATTAATCCATATGAATATAAATCTATTGAAAATATGTAATAAATATGTATTCATAAATTAATTATAATTAATTGAAATCTAAAAATTATATTTAGTGGAAATCTCAGGCCAAAAACTGAAAAATTTCAAAAACTTAGGATGGACGATTCGTCAATTGTAGGTTTTTACAAATGTTCAGTTTTTGACCTCAGATTTCCATTACAAGTCGCCAATTGGACCCAAAAAATATATTCCTGTGATTGAGGATCCAATTTTTTTTAGTATGAAATGAGTATTTTTCAGTCCAATACGACATACTTAGAATACTTTGACGGTTCATACTAGAGAAATACTCTTTTTATGTTATTTTTTTGCACAGGTGGTCTGTGGAAATATTCTTCATAATCACCCAAATTTTCGTAACCACAATTGTCACAATTTGGCTGATGAAAAAAATGCAGCAGTCCGAATTTTCGGTCGTAAACTTCGATTCTTCGAATCGAACTGGAGATCAAACTCGATTCTCCGGAGTCGCTGGAGTTGGGACTTCGGCTCCCGCGGTGGCTGAGATTCAATATCAAGTTCCATCTTGGTTCTCGTTCAACTTAGAATTTAAGTTCGCGAAACACGAAATTCAATTTCACCCTCGACGTTAAGTGCCGTCTCAGGATCAAACACGAAGAAAAATAGCAAAAAAAAAAATATATATTGAAGTGAATCGAGGAATATCGAAATCGATGTTTCGTCCTTCGATCACTCTGATTGGGCAGCGCCCGGTAACATGTTAAAAGGTGCGATGGAGCTGGGAAAAATGTTCTCGAGGAAGTTACAAGTATTTATTTGCAGCGCCGTCGACGAACGTTTGTCGATTTCCAATTGCGAACTTATCAACTTTATTGCTTCTCCCGAAGCGATACATCGATATACACAGTGCTCCGCGCGGCTCGGGCTCTCCCATTGGTACGCTTCCCTCGTGTTATTAGAGGCGGCGCAGTTAGAACCCCCTCGGTCAAGATCCCCCGACGGAAATAGTTCGGGATAATAGTTAAAGTTAGTTGCCGAGTGAACGAGGCATCCTCCGGGGCGAGTCTAATCAGAAAATATCGGAAAGGGCTCTGCGATTCTCCGGCGGAAACTCCCGATACTGTGTCGATACGTTTACGGCGTTTGATCCATCGACTCGGCGTCTATATACCCCGATGTAATGGAAAAGGCAGCTCGTAGACGGAAATAGCGTCGTCGCATATCCTCGGGATTCGATATAATAATGTCGTTGCTATTATCACACGGAATAAGAGTCGATTGCGACAGTTGTAAGATTTTCGCGATTTTCGATAGGAAACCGTGGTATCGTCGTATTATATTGAGCCGTGATACCAAAAGTTCACGGAGCCATTTTTCATGGGGGCTATTTTTCATGGGGGCTATTTTTCATGGGGGCTATTTTCCATGGGGGCTATTTTTCATGGGGGCTATTTTTCATGGGGGCCATTTTCCATGGGGGCCATTTTTCATGGGGGCCATTTTCCATGGGGGCTATTTTTCATGGGGGCCATTTTCCATGGGGGCTATTTTTCATGGGGGCCATTTTTCATGGGGGCCATTTTCCATGGAGGTTATTTTTCATGGGGGCCATTTTTTATGGGGCAGTTTTCCATGGGGGCTTTTTTTCATGGGGCCATTTTCCATGGGGGCTATTTTTGATGGGACCATTTTTCCAGACCCTAAATTTCCGGGGATTCATTTTCCTAGCCTCTCACATTCAGTGTTTAGAGATGCTCGACCAAAGTTGCTTATCTCGCAAGCAATACGGATGCGATTGATCAAAGCTTTCAACGTGTCGAACGCGGGCAGCAAAGTGACGATTTTATCGCGAATTTTTGTGCGACAGGCTGTACGCATTCCAGCCGAGTGATTGCAGAAATGCATGCGCAGGTCGGCTATCTTAATTGTCCCGTATATAGCAGGGAAAAAAAATATGAGTTACGAACCGGATGATTTCGGCTTAGAGAGTGGAATATTATGTGTATGGCGTAACACGTGGCGGTTATCACCAGCAGGAGCTTAGACGGAAGGTCGCGAAAGTAGATTACAGTACAGAGTGTTAAGCGGCATTAAGCAGCCCGGGAGCCTCAGTTTCTCTCGGCAGTGGCGACAATAATACCTAAAATGCATCACTCGCGGGCCAGCGGCAGCAATGCTTTGCTCTACGCTATTGCGGCCGTCGGTAAGACGTGAAAATTTTCATAAATTCATAAATACACGATTGCTGATAACGAAATACATACATCGAAACGCGGGAAATTCGTCACTTAATTTGAGCAGCGAAACTCGAGTCCCGAGAATTCGTCCTGCGCGGCGTTTCGCAGTCGATGCCGAATATAGGAACGGCCTGACGGTGTGATTAATTATCGCGCGAATCTCATACGGGCAACGAAATGGCCAGAGTGCTGTTTGTGGATGACATTATATACCCGCGTGTATGTAGTACACGTTATGAATGATAAATACGTGGAATCAGATCGGATTGTCCTCTGTTTCAGCGAATATTAACTTCGTTATGTCGGGTGTTATTATGGGATGGCCGCAGTCGGTGCTACCTCAATTACTGTCCGCCAACGCCACGACAACGCTGACGTATGACGAAGGCGCTTGGGTCGCGGGTATTATGTACGGCGGGCTGTTTCTCGGGGGTTTTATCCCCATGCTCACCGCCGCCAGATTTGGCGTCAAACGCACGATGTTGCTTGGCGGTGTCCTGCCGTCACTGGCCGGATGGATCATCATCGCCATCGCCACGACTTACTGGGTGAGAGGAATCGGACTTGAGATTCTACGTAATTTCATTGACCGGTAATGACATTTTCGGAATGGTCCGACGGTGAGATCGGGACGTGAAAATAGTCGACGGATTCTTGTGTCAATTAGAGGAGAAATTGTGTCGACCGAAAATATTTCGCGAAGGGAGACTAAACACTTGTGAGGGTGGCATAGACAGCGCTGAAAATTCGATCCAATCGTAGTTGGAGACGGGTCCACAGAATCAGATCTAATGATTCACCTGGAGGGCCCCGCTTATCAAATTTGATTCCATTATATTGTCGTCTTCTAGGAAGATTGGATAGAAATTTTTAGAAAGAGACAGAACGTTCAGGCTTGCCTTAAGCACTTTGATCTACAGCTACTTGTGCAGTGTAATCAGGGTTAAAAGAGATTAGTTGGTGATTTTTTAATTATTTGTAATGGTTGTAGTCAGAGGCTGAATTGTTGGTCCATGTTTTATTGTGCTACGCTATGCGATGCTTTGCCAAACTGTTTTAATTTATTTGTCCATTTGATATATCTACAGTAGAGTGAATTAGCAAAACACAATGTAGAAAGCAGATCACATCATAGCACAACAAAACTAAGTTGATTTTGTACTTACATCTGATTTCGTACATAAATCTGTACCTGTTTTGTACTTATAGGGTGTCATACCCTAGTAACATTAAACTAAACCAAACTAAACTCAACTAAGCAGGATTATTCTACATCAGAAAAAATAATTTCTGCTAACGTTCAACACATTTCAATATAGGCAGAAGCGAATGACTGCCGAATGTTTGCACTGTAAACCCGCTTCGCCGATTTCAGGAGTTTCTCGTCGGCCGTTTCATCCTCGGTCTAATGGTCGGCATGTCCTGCGACGTGACCGAGTCCTACATCGCCGAGTCGTCACCGGCCAAAATTCGCGGCCGGCTGTGCGCGAGTTGCAGCGTCAGTGTCCATCTGGGCCTGCTGCTGACCGTGTCCATCGAGCCGTATCTGGCCATCAGCGAGACCGCCGGCATCTACATGGCCATTTCCCTCCTCTATCTCGTTGTGCTGACCGTGATCGCCGACGAGACGCCGTTTTGGTACGCGAGAAGCGGCAAGTACGAGAAGGCGAAGAGATGCCTGCAGCAACTGCGTCGCGTCGAGAACGTCGACGCCGAGTACGAGGAGATACTGCAGTTTGTCAAGAAGGGCGCGAGTTTTTACACGGTCGACAATGCTGTGTGCAGCAGGATCAAAGTCATCTTCGGCAGGGTCGAAAATCGACGGGCTGTGCTCATCGTCGTCCTGCTGACAGCAGGTGAGTCCAGTCGTTTTGATAGCCGCATCATTAATCGTTCGCATGATGAAAACTGGTTAGTTGAGGACACAACCATCCAACCATCTTTTGGATGCCTTCAACCATCTTTGGATGCCTCCAATCATCTTTTGGATGCCTCCAACCACCTTTGGATGCCTCCAACCATCTTTTGGATGCCTTCAACTATCTTTTGGATGCCTCCAACCATCTTTTAGATGGATGGAGGTTGGAGGCATCCAACCATCTTTTAGATGGATGGAGGTTGGAGGCATCCAATCATCTTTTAGATGGTTGGAGGTTGGAGGAATCCAATCATCTTTTAGATGGTTGGAGGTTGGAGGAATCCAATCATCGTTTGCATGGTTGGAGGCAGTTAGTTGCAAAAAGGATAGAATCGTTTGTGGCAACTACATCGCATCCTTCAATCATTTTTAGTTAGTTGAGACAAATAGAACAGTTGGATGGCTTTACCGATGGATAGGTTGGCGTTACCAATCGATCGGTTGACATTACCGCAACATTAATCGTCCAGTCGGTTTGATATCCGCATAATTAATCGTCCAATTGGTTTGATATCCACGTCATCAATCGTCCAGTCGGTTTCATTCCCCATCATACATGACATCAGGATTTTCTGTTTTTATCCTCACAAAACAGGACAACAGTTTTCCGGGATACAAGCGATGAACACCTACGCGGAATTGCTGTTCGAAAAATCCATCAAGGTCATATCAGGCAAATACGTCGCGATGCTCATGGGACTGTTCGAGCTCTTCTTCACCGTCATCGGCACCATACTCGTCGATTTTTTCGGCCGTAAATTCATGTTCACCTTCTCGGGTCTCATCAGCGCGACCCTCATGGCCATCATGGGAGCCTACTTTCATCTTCAGGCCATCGGCACGAGTCTCGGCAGTTGGGAATATCTGCCCGTCGCCTGTGTCCTGCTGTTCGCCGTTTTCTACTCGATCGGCTTGTCCTCCGTCGCCGCGGTCGTCGCTGGCGAGGTTTACTCGTCGGAAATGCGAGTCACCGGGATGTCGATAAAGACTCTCGTCTTCTGCACCTCCGGACTCGCTGTGACGAAATTTTGGCAGGTTCGTTGAGTAATTAAAAAGAAAACCACGAATAATTTAAAAAAATAGAAAATGAAAAATTTGAAAAAAATAGAAAATGAAAAATTTGAAAAAAATAGGCAATACAAAATTTGAAAAAAAAATAGAAAATGAAAAATTTGAAAAAAATAGGCAATAAAAAATTTGAAAAAAAATAGAAAATGAAAAATTTGAAATAAAAATGAAAAAAAGTTGAAAAATGTGAAATTTGAAATGTGAAAAATGTTGAAATTTCTCGTTAACTTTACGCATATTTATGGACAGGTCATAGCGAGTGCAGCCGGTGATCAATACTCGTTCTGGACCGTTTCGATCATCACCTATCTCCACGTTTTCGTGCTCTACTTCATTCAACCGGAGACGAAGGGCAAAACCCTCAGCGACATACAGGACGAGCTCTCTGGAAAGTCGATGTGGATGCGGTCGAGGCCTATGGAAAGGATTTACGCTCTGCCACCCTAGATAACTAATTACGACTTATCAACGAAATAAACAGCGCGCTCCACGTATTTTCTCCGTCGCTGCAATAATTTTTTTTTGTTTTTTTTTCATCGAAGGATTAGAGTTCGTTCGTCGGTTTTACGACAGCAATTGCGATGTTTCTCGGGACGTCGAGCGAGCGGCAAAGACGTCGACGACCCGTGAAAGCACATTCGAGCGCGATTGTAATGGAAACAGTCGGTCATAATTGAAACTCAACAATGGAAGCCACGATCCGTGTTTTCTCGTGTTTCGGCGCGCGGTAAAGCGGAAAATTACGAGATCGATGCAAAGGTACTTTGCTTCGCAACGAGCTCACGCCAAGCCAACAGCGGCTCGCCGTCCAATTGGCTGAGGTAATGCACTTTGTGTGTACAGGAACCGTCGGCGGTAACGCGGTGCAAGATATTCTCGAAGAAGCTGATATTTTACGCGACGTTATGCGGCAATTCGTTTGGGGGAAAATGCGGGACAAAAGCGGCTGCGAGGAGCTTTTTCGACTTGGGAAAATCGCCGGAACGATGAGGGTTTTATTTTGTGTTTAATGCGGCAAGGAAAAGAGATTTCAGTCCTTCACATTTTTATTCTCCACCTTCAAACTTCCATCGTGATAGTCCTTCACAGGTTGTTTATATGTTACACTTTTTTTTTCGACGTGTCCTGATTTTCTCTGTACAAAATATTTCGAAGAGTCGATGGAGAAAAATGAGAGATATATACAGGAATAATGAAGAAGAATTAAGAAGAGAAAAAAGGAATAAATAGAGAAAATAATTAGGAAGCACGAACGACAGAAGACTGTAAAAAAATTTACTTGAAAGTTAATGTTCAGTACTGAAAGTTTTTATGCATAAACTGGTATACTAAATGTTATACACTAGTGGAATCCAAAATTAATTTATGGCATAGTCATTTTTATTATTTACCATAGTAAATAAAAAGGTAAAAGTCCTTCAATTTTTATGATTTTCTTTATTTTTACTCAAAAAGTACATTAATTTTATTTCACAATTGCATATTACATTTAATTTAATTCACCAGTTTACGAATAAAAACTTGCAATCTTCTTTAACAGTGAACACTAAACACAATCTAATTCTTCCTTCAAATTGAATTACAAATATAACGTTCCTTATATTAAAATGCATGCATATTATTACAATACAATTCTCAAAGATGTACACGAGCGGCGCAATATCAGGCGTATAAACTAAAAAAAAAGAAAGACAGAAAAAAAAACTAGTCTGGCATCTTTGTGAATACGGTATATCCGTGGTGGTGGGGGGTGGTAGGAGAAATGTCATCCCCAGAAATTGTCTTTCCGCTCTCGGAGCCAACGTCCTTTTCTTTGCATGAAAATTCCATATAAAAGATAGAAACGGAAGATCGGATCGTGCAATTTTCTCCCCTAACGGAAAAGAGGTTTAATGGTCCCCGGTGTATAAAGATATTGCCGGGGAGTATAGGCAGCGAGCGGGCGACTGCGGGGCTCGTGTAGAGCTTGTAGTAAATATTTCAAAAGCGAATCGGATCACGATCCAATACTAAATGCATTTGCGCGTTCCCGGCGCGGATCCCGCATGCATCCGCCGATCGCGCCGCAGCCGCACCCGCAGCTACACCTATCGCGCATCCTAAGCTCTCCTCCCTCCCACTCCCGGCTACAATATTATTCCTCCTGCCGCTCCCGCAGTTTTCGAGTTCGATTCGCGAGAAATAACGGGGCCTCGGGATTTCAACCCGGAGAACTTGTCATCGCGGACTTGGGCTTCGCGTCTCGAGGAATAAATCCCAACGGGGCGAAGTCTCGCGCAAATTCGCTCGCGCGACAAATGCTACACGGGGAGAACTGAAACTTTGGAAATTCCTTTTTATCCAGTCGTGGATTAATTTTGTTTTTTTTTTCTGACATGGGATATTTTTGTCGACAGTTTTGTCGCACCGACAGTTTTATAAAACGTTTTTCGACCAAAAAATGTTGTGCAGTGGAATTCTGGGCAATATGGACCACTTAAAAATTGTTCGAGGATGAATCGATGCGTTCAACTCAGTACATAAGAAAAAAATATATATATTGGATAGATTCTAAAGCACCAAAGCACCAATTCCTGGAAACCGATGCATCCTTCATGAAGCCATATTCAGTTTGAACATTTCATTCTTCATTAACAGTTAATTGGCAGGCTTTACAAGGATTACAGAAATCAATTCAACTGAATTATTGCCACAAAATTGCAACGTAAAATAACGGTCCATATTACCACTAATGTGGTAATATTAGCCATTCCGGACTTTCAAAATTTCTTCTTCATTATTACCTAAATCAACAGATCAACCCTGTCATAAAATTCGCATGGCCCATTTCATGGAGCCATTTTTCGCGGGGCCATTTTTCATGGGGGCCATTTTCCATGGGGGCCATTTTCCATGAGGGCCATTTTCCATGGGTGCCATTTTCCATGGGTGCCATTTTCCATGGGTGCCATTTTCCATGGGGGCCATTTTCCATGGGGGCCATTTTTCGTGGGGCTATTTTTCCAAATATATATTTTCTCTAATTCCTCAAACAAAATAACGTCAACGCAATTCCGCCATCCCGATGAAAACGCGCGACCGAATCATCGGCAGTAAATCAAGCCTCCCATATATACAGAGCGAGGCGCATCGGACAAGGCGATCGGTACGAGGGTGTAAGCGTAATCGAAATCTCAAATGCATACATATATATATATATATATATATAACCTCGGATCGTTCTGCCGGAAACCCCGAAATCTTATCGCTCGGCAGTTTCGCGAAGATGGAATCTTATCGCTGAGCGAACGCCAAGCGAAATTACGCGTCGTCCCTCCCGGGCGTTTTTCCTCCGGGGGGGCGACCGAAAGGAGACAAGGAAGCGGAAGGGGCGAGCGAGAGACGGGAGTTTCGTTATCCTCTTCCCCCTCCCGCCGTTCTCGTGTGTATAGTGATGGATCGGTGACAAATGTCCACTACCAATCCGCACGTTCTTTTTCCACCTCGGCTGTTCCTTCGCGCGTCACGTGTCCCGTCGGCTGTTCCTCGGACGGTCGGGTGCCGCGAGGCGTGACAAACGGTGCGCGAAGAAAGAGTGGGTAGGACACGGAGTAGCGGAGGGTCTGACAAGTGTCCGATTCTTGGGTTCCTCCTGATCGCTCCCTGACACTATCCAGTCGGACGGCACACGCGAGGACGCCCCGTGTATAGTTTCGCTCACCGGGTGAGGCGCGCCCAATCTGCTGAAAAAGCGAGGGTTCAACCGCACAATCATTCCCTACACAGTCTCGCTCGCTTTGTACTAGAGTTCCAAAGAGACTGATTGGAACAGCTCGACCCAAATCGTCGCGGCGTTTTCGCGACGATTTTCCTGGTGAGGGCGAAAAAATAGTGTTTTCTGCGGAACACGATAATTTCCGATGTAATACACTGTTGGGGATGTACGGTGATAAATGCTGATGGTGTGGACTTTTTTCTAGTGTTAGTTATTATTAGTTTTATTAGGAAAGAGCGCCACCCGCGATTATCTGGTTGTCACTTCACTAAAGTTGAGGTTAGTTTTTTTTTAATCGGTAGAACATGGATTTTCTTCTTTTGGTTGAAAGAAAATTCAATAATGAAGAGAATGCTGCAAAGCGGAACGCGATATCTTGTTTTCTGAATTTTTTGCAGAATTTTAAAGGCGAAAGTTGACTTGCGTGTTTCGCGTAAATTTTTTTTTCGGTTTTGTAAAGTTTGATGACCCTATCCGATGGGAAATTTCCCGCTGATTCCGAAAAGCACCGTTGTTTGCCCGAAAAATTGAAAATTTGACGAGACAAACACGAAAAACGATTTTACACTTTTTTTTAAATTTCGTTACTTCACTAAAGTTGAGGTAACTTTTTTTTTAATCGGTCGAGCATGAATTTTCTTCTTGCGTTTGAAAGAAAACTCAATAATGAAGAGAATGCCGCAAGGCGGAACGCGATATCTTGATTCCTGAATTTTTTACAGAATGTTAAAGCCGAACCCTGAAAACCGTAAATTTTTTCCTTGCGTTTTTTCCAAATTTTTGGGGGTCTGGCTTTAAAATTCTGTGAAAAATTTAAAAATCAAGATATCGCGTTCCGCCTTGCGGCATTCTCTTCGTTATAGAGTTTTCTCTCGAACGCAAGAAAAAAATCCAGGTTCAAGCCATCAAAAAATAAATAACCCCAATTTTTCTCAAGCAACGAAATTTCGAAAAAAGTGCGAAAACGTTTTTCGCGTTTTTCTCATCGAATTTTCTATTTTTCAGGCAAACAACGATGCTTATCGGAATCAGCGGAAAATTTCCCATCGGATAGGATCAACAAACTTTACGAAATCGTAAAAAAAAAATTCGCGAAAAATGTACCCCTTGCCTTTTCCTGCAAACAAAACTTTTTTCTTCGCCTTCAATTTCCGTACGGACAAATATCGCGAGTTTGGTATTTCCGGCAGCGGCAGCTGGCGCGTCGAATCGCTGCCGATGTTTCCCAGAAAATCTTCGTTCCCGCCCGAATAAAAAAAAAAAAAATCGAAACACAGAGCGGGGAGCGAAAAAGGACGAGATTTCCTCGCTCTCCTCGCTCTCCGCGCGGGGTGAGCAAAAAAAATAAAGTAATTTATCTGAAACCCTCTGTGTTGAGCACATTTTTCAGAAATTCAGCCTTTCCACGGTGGAGAGGCTGAGGCGCGCGCACGCTTGTAATATATTTGCATAATGTATGTATATGCGAGCGACTCGACTCCGCGGCTCTCGAGGCTCGACGCTCGAGCTTCTTATATGCCGTCGTGGCGCACACAGATGTGCGTTAGCGTGCGGGTCTCGCATGCGTCTCGTAAAATCCATAATGGTGCCCATATTACGCCCTCCTTCACCCCCCCCCCCCCCCCTCCCAAGTCCCTATATTTCATCGGCTGATCTAATTCAGACGCACAGAGCGAGCGAGAAAGCAGCAGAGACGAAAGAGACAGAGAAAAAAAGGGAGACACGAGGGGGGTGGAAGTGAGAATAAGAGGAAACCCCGCGCGAGGCGTTTTATCTCCTCGCGTTACCATAGCGCACGTATGCTCCTCTATTTTTCTCCGCTTGTAGAGACCTCGTCTGGTACATATGAGCATTTCCAGTGTTCGCAATCGGCCGATAAGCCCCGGCAGCTTCGAACCCCCGCGTCGCGCGAGAATTCCCAAAGTATCCCGATGTTTTCCCTCGAAAACCGATTCGCCGCTGGTTATTTGCGAAAATTTTCCTCGCACTCCGAGGCAATTTTGTCTCGAAACAGTCGAGCCAATCGACGCTGCTGGATAGTGGAGAGTAAGAAGTTTCTGATGAAAGCAACATATTCGCTCGGGCGACAACGAAATTGGGATAGTTTTGGGTATATCATCGATTCGGGGTCTTGTGTAGGGAGGAAAAGGGTCAGTGGGTTAACCTAGCGGGCTGGGTTGTATGGGTGATAATCGAAGAATTGGTGGATCCTGTAGAATTTATTTGATAGGCGATGAATTACTTAGCTGTGGTAGCAGATGAGTTTTTCAGGGTTGTCAATTCGATTGATCAACAAAATTTAATCCTGACATCTTAGGATAATCTGCAGGGTGAAAATATGTCTACAAATTTAACGCTTGGCCAATAAATGACTCGTGTTTCTTACATTTTTTATGATCCCAAACACAGCCGACTTGATCATCCCAGCGACGACTTTTTTCCCCACCTCTTGATCTTCACGAAACGCACCAAAAACATAAAACCTGCAACGTCACAAAACGCCATCAATAATCTCCCCAAAGTGATGTTCGATTCACGGTGTGCAACTTAATAAAAACGACTGTGAATAATGCACGATATATGGCTGTCGCCTTGGGGGTTGCGAACGTTGCAGAAAGATGCAGAAAGATCCTGAAATCTTAGGACAATCTGAAGTGCGAAAATAAGTCCACAAATTCAACGCTTAGACAATAAATGACTCAAGTTTCTTATATTTTTTATGATCCCAAACCCAGTCTACTTGATCGTCCCAGTGACGACTTTTTCCCCCACCTCTTGACCTTCACGAAACGCACCAAAAACACAAAACCTGCAATGTCACAAAGCGCCATCAATAATCTCCTCAAAGTGATGTTCGATTCACGGTGTGCAACTTAATAAAAACGACTGTGAATAATGCACGATATATGGCTGTCGCCTTGGGGGTTGCGAACGTTGCAGAAAGATCCAGAAAGATCCTGAAATCTTAGGACAACCTGAAGTGCGAAAATAAGTCCACAAATTCAATGCTCGGCCAATAAATGACTCGTGTTTCTTACATTTTTTATCACCCCAAAAACAGTCTACTTGATCGTCCCAGTGACGACTTTTTTCCCCACCTCTCGACCTTCACGAAACGCACCAAAAACACAAACCCTGCAACGTCACAAAACGCCATCAATAATCTCCTCAAAGTGATGTTCGATTCACGGTGTGCAACTTAATAAAAACGACTGTGAATAATGCACGATATATGGCTGTCGCCTTGGGGGTTGCGATAGCGAGCGTTCTGATGGACCCCGGAGAGTTGATCCGTCAAAAGGTGCGGGGGGGGGGGGGGGGGGCGAATTTCGCGTGTCTGATAACGTTGCAGAAAGATGCAGAGGTAGAGGAAGAGAGAACGAGAGACAGTGGAGCAAGGATAACCGAAGTAATTTTTTGATGTCATCAGAAAGTCGTCAGTCTTCATGGTGTTATTGAGCAATCTCTGTCTGCAACATCCATCACCTTTCCTCGTGTGTTGGTGGCGGACGACTGAAGTCTGCGTCCGTATATGAACGACGACGTTCACCACGACTATTCGGAATGTAGGCCTTGTGTATGTAACCCAAGGGATTCGCATCATTGTCCGTAAGCTCGCTCCGACACCTATGATTTCCCCTCCGGCTCGCACGGCGACGACGATCCTCCTTCGACCTAAATCCCACAGGATGGTTTTTGCACCCTCTAGCACCGCAAGCTTTGTTCGGCATTGATCTGAGGAGATCTCTGATGTGCTGCTGCTGCTGCTGCTGCTGCTTCTGGCCCCGCAACGTTGTGTCCCCCATGGCCACCAACGCCGCAGCACTTCAACCCCGCGGTGGACGCGGTGAGCGACACACGAGGTGACCCTTTCGATGGTCTGAACCTCCCCCCGCTTTCTTCGCCCTATGCGCTCGATGGACTCGGAGTGTCGCGCCGTAAGAGATTGCTTCTGGCTGATGTCCTTTCTTCTTCTTGTTCCATTCCTTCGCCTTTTTTTCCTCCTCCTCCTCTTCTTCTTCTTCTTCTTGTTTTTGTTCTTCTTTTTTTTTTCTTCGTTGCTTCGCTCGGCGGGGAAGAAAACTCGAGGTGAATACGGGATTGGTGGTGGCGTGGAGAAAAAACGAGATAGGTGGCCAATATGAAACAGTATTTTCTATGGGGTTTGTGTGTGTTCGCGCGATATGTAATAACGTTGGGGATAATAGGGATACGTGCCTTGACACTAATGACGACTTATATCCTGCCACACACGGTGGCCACACTTGCCGAATGCTGCGGGCCAAACGAGGTGGAGTCGGGAGGAAGAATATCGGGGGCGAGGCTCGCAATTTTACGGCACATTGACAGTCGGTGAAGTTGGAGCAATCTGGGATTTATTGGCTTGGTGGATTCGGGGACAAATATTTCGTGGTACTGCTGGTGGTTCTGAGGGGGAAATCGAGTGTTTTGAACTGACGAAAATTGGACCTAAGAATATTTCAATTATTTGTCTATTTTGAATCCTTTTGCTTTCTTATGGGGGAAGCTTTGTTTTCTCAATTTCACAGAGATCAAGACTTAGTTCACCTATAAATGACCATGGAACAAGGTTTGAGTGCAAATTTGACGCCAGTCGGTCAACCGGATCAAATCTTGTCACACTTGGACATTTTTTAAGAACGTCTTTCGAGCACAAATCAACCTGCAAAGTGGAATCTTGGAAATTACTTCCTCACTATTTTTTCTCACCTTTGACAAAGTTTCTTCTGCAAGGAAGCCAAGTTCGATAAACATGCTTCCTCATTGATGTAGCTTCGTCAAAGGTACAAAATATAATGAGGAAGCAATTTCCAAGATTCCACATCGCAGGCTTTTTAAAACACCAGAAACTCGTGTCTTCTGACAGAAGGACATTAATGATCTACAATTAGCCGCAAGTTCAAACTTATCTTCGACTCTAACGTCATCGTGATCCAGCATCTCGACATATGCGAAATGGAACCTTGCAAATTGCTTCCACATTATTTCACACCTCTGACGAAGTTTCCTCTCCAAGGAAGCCGAGTTCGAATTACTTCCTTATTATTTTTTCTCACCTTTGACAAAGTTTTCTCTGCAAGGAAGCCAAGTTCGATAAACATGTTTCCTCATTGATGTAGCTTCGTCAAAGGTACAAAATATAATGAGGATGCAATTTCCAAGATTCCACATCGCAGGCTTTTTAAAAAACCAGCAACTCGTGTCTTCTGACAGAAGGACATTAATGACCTACAATTAGCCTTAAGTTCAAACTTATCTTTGACTCCAACATCATCTTGATCCCTCATCTCGATACATCCAGACCCCTTCCACAACTCCAAACTTCAAATTCGATCCTACGAGTCTCTCCATGACACAACACAGGTACTCACATCGTTCCTCAGCTGCGTGAGGGAATCCTCGTCATTTCTTCCCTCTCGCAACTGGGACATCTGCGGGTGAAGCACACTGTAATTGGAAGTTTCGAACGCGCAAGTCCAAGTTAATTGGAACGTCTCGCAGCTGGATGTGCGAGCTCGGAAAGATGATCTCCTTCATCTCCGGGTCACCGAATGATAAAGTGCGCACGGGGTGGCGAAGGAGGAGAGGAATCGAGGTTGAACCATTTGAAGAGAATGCGAGGGATCGCCTAGAGGGGGCGCGCTCGGCGGGCTAAGGGTAAAATAAAGAAGTCGGCGCCCCCCCTGCATCCCCCCCTCCTGGTTGACGGCTACGAGTGGCGTTAGGCGCGAGAAGGAGCGAGGAACTATCCTCTCGAGGGTGCTCAATAACAATCACGTATATGTATACACAGTGTACCCCGCCATGTGCGCCGTATATCGCGGTATATATGATACCTTCTTCTATACGTGCTATACGCACCGCCGTGTCTCTCTGTTTTTTTTTTTTTTTTCCCGCGCCCGGAATTCTTATTCCCCAGAGGGCCGTGCGGGACTGCCGCGCAACTGGATTTTGATTATGCTTCATTTGTAAATACGACGATACACGTGAGACGCGGATGGAGGGGGTGAAAAAGGAGGAAAGGGAAGGGGGGAGGTTTGCCTCGAAATGGTCTGAATAATTTTCTTTTTTTTTCTCCCCCCTCCCCGTTCCAGACAGCAAAATGGCGCAAAATGCGGCAGAGCAGATATATCACGTATTTCCTTTCCGGTATTTTTTCGTTGTATATATATATTTTTTTTTTCCTCTCCACCGAGCGCAGGTACTTGGCAGCCAGATGGCGAACGTTTTCGCCCCCCTCTCGCGTCGTAACGATGATAAAGTGCAATACTATTATGGCGTCGGCCCCCCCCCCCCCCGCGAGTTAAAATGGATCACGCGTGCTCTTAACGTCGCGTCTCCGGTGTCTCACTCGTAGTCGCGAGGTCGCTCTCCACGTGTGCACGCGACTTATATATACGCCTTTTATTTTCCAACTTTGTTTGACAACGCTCCAGCGGCGCAGCTCGCGGCGAGGATTATCGCAATCCGCACGCACTTTGTCATCGTGAATAATTCCCGCGTGACGCGTGCACACAGAGCCGAGAGGCCTTCGCGTCCGTTGGCCCGCCGTATATCAGATCCGGCGCGACGAGATAATTAGAGAGGCGTGCAAACCGTGGCGGACTTGTAATAATACACACGATATATACCAGGGGGGGCGAAGCCGTTGGAACTCGCGATCCGCGCCAATCTCAGCTGCCACCGCGACTGCCACGTTTCTCCCCCTTCCCTCCTCCCCCCCTCCCCCTCCTCTTCCCCCTTGGCCTGATATCTCCATTGTGGATGAATCGCGCAATAAAAGTGCCACGTTAAACAATGCCGCGCGCTGGAGACGTGGAGAAAGAGGACGACGGAGTCTGAGATACAGGCGAGCGCAACGGCCGCGAGATAAAGAAAACCCGAGCTCTCTTTATCGCTTTTACGGTAACCGAGAGAGAGAGAGAGAAACGAAATGCGCGAAAAGGGAGGAACAATCGAAACTGAGAAAGGCGCACCGGGCGAGAAGACAGAGGCGAAAGTGAGGAGGAGAGATTGGAGGGCGGGAGGGAGTCGCCATTGAGGGGAGAGAAAAAGACTTTTCGGGGTTGAAGAGGATGGGCCGAAGCGACCGCGTGATCTATGAAGAGGAAGGAAAGAAAAAGGAGGAGGGGAAAAAAGAAGAAGAAAAAAAGAGAAAAAAAGACAAAATAAAGAAGAAGTGGAGTTGGGATGAGGGAAAGTGTGCGAGGAAGCAACGGGGGCGAAGACCACCCGCCGGATACCCCGCGATACATATATAATCAAGATGAAGTTGGAAAGCTCTGGCGCGTTCACCCAATCCGCTGGGTGAACGCGCGCGCCATGGTCGCGCAAACGGGACGGATTGTCCGAGCCGGGAGGGAGGCCAACAACGGCATCAACGGGCCACCGGGAAACCGACTGCCATTCCATTCCGTTTCGTTTGCTCCCTACGCTCGAGCAGTGTCTGCGCGTCCCCTGGACAGTGTCTGCCTGGCTGGCCCGCAGCGCCTCCTTCGCATTGCCAAGCAACGTGAGGCGACGGTGGCGCCCTCCTCAGTCTCCGCTTCTTCCCTTCCCTCCTCCTCCACACGACTACTCATCCATCTCAACGGGATTCTGTCTAGTCGGCGCCAAGCCTCGCGACTCGTTTGTATACGAGGATTGTATCCTCCTTTCTTTTCCCTCCTCCACCTCCTTTCCCTTCCTTCCACCGCCTTCCCCGACCCCTTCCCCTCCTTCTCACTCGTTTTCCCTGCCCACTCGTGTTTTCTTCCCTCACTTCCTTATTCCCATTCCTTGTATTCGCGTCCCTCCCACCCGCTGTCTCCTCCCGGCAATCCGCCCGGCGACTGGGGGGGTAAGGCAGGAATCTGCATAGTGGAAGTCTACACGTAAGTGTAGGTGACAGAGCGAGAGGGAGACTACGTGCCCACTGTGGCTCGTCCATTTCTTCCTTCCTTCCTTCCTTCCTCTTCCTTCCTCTTCCTTTTTCAACGCTGGGGTTGCTGCTGCCGCTGTTGCTGGCGACGGTGGGCAGCGACGCATTTTAAACAGCTCCGCCAGCCAACCCCGCGCGACTCCTTCGGTGTCGGCGCCAGAAGAGTCTTTCCCTGAATTATAGGTATGTACGCCTAGGTCGCTCGGCGAAACCGCTAATCTAGACAGTCCTAGTCTATTTTCGTGTGCCTTCCTCCCTCTGTTTGCGTATCCTTTTCGGCGGGGCCTCGCCGAGTAATGGCTGGAATTCATTTCACCCGTATCGTCGCGGCCAGTCGGGTTCTTTACCTCCGGGACACTTCAACAGCTTGTTTGCCGGGGGTGTTTTTGCCCGAGGACGCGATACACTCGACGCTGCCACTGCGAGGAATTATTTCTCACCGCTTGTCGCGGGACATTCGTTGGCGATTCTGTTACGTTGGGTGACGGGAGTTACAATCCTCCTTTGTCGGATGCTTGTGGAAGCGACACCTCGGTGCAATTGCGACTTCTTTTTTACCGCTTGTTACCTCTGGAAGTCGGGCGATGGTTGAGAGATACGTTTCCAGCTGGGTTCACTTGCGAGTTACGATCTTCTGTTACATGACGCTTCGGCAGTTTGTCTTTGTATCGGTTACTGCACTCTTGGAAAGAATCGTTGTCGCCTTCGTTTGTAGGGCTTGTATTGATTTCCAACTCTGTTGCGTCACTCGGTTGTCGATTCTTGTCATTCTGTATCCTCATAGACGAAGCTTTATTTTCATAGTCATTTTTTTAAAGGGTTTCACGTCCTGGCAGTAAAAATGGTCCAACTCACTGAAGTGACTTCATCATGGAAATCACTTTGTGCAACGTAGCATCTGAAGGAAGCTACGTGTGAACTTCTGTCTTTCAGGCTCTTTCACTTTCATAGTTTGTCTTTGTGTCGGTTACTTCACTCTTGGAAAGAATCGTTGTCGCCTTCGTTTGTAGGGCTTGTATTGATTTCCAACTCTGTTGCGTCACTCGGTTGTCGATTCTTCTCATTCTGTATCCTCATAGACGAAGCTTTATTTTCATAGTCATTTTTTTAGAGGGTTTCACGTCCTTGCAGTAAAAATGGTCCAACTCACTGAAGTGACTTCATCATGGAAATCACTTTATGCAACGTAGCATCTTAAGGAAGCAACGTGTGAGGTTCTGCCTTTCAGGCTCTTTCACTTCTTCTCCACAACGGGAAATCCATTTTCAGAAACGTCTCCTTTAGCGACATCAACGGTGCGAACAGCTAAACACATCGCTGCAATCGCAACTTCTTGCCTCGTTTGTGTATTCCTTTTGAATCCAAACAATGGTTGAACTACGTTTCCTTCCGCGAATCACCGCGTCGCCTCACAATGTTTACTTCCACAACAATCCAACAGCTTGCCCGACATTCCTTGCTTCGCCCCCTTGTACAGATTAATTATCGCCTTCGTTTGTGGATCCTTTCCTTCGCAAACCCGAGTTCCTCGACGCAACTAATACTCCGCCTCATCGCATGTTTGCCCACCGGTTAATCTGCGGACACTCCACACTGATTGCACCTTCCAACCATTTCTGTATCCTTTTCACGTGTCCTGTAAAGTCTCAACATAATTTCCACCCCAGGATTACCGCGGCCCGTTACGATCCTTCCCTCCAGGACATTTCACCAACTTGCCTGGTACTCCCGGCAGATATTCCTCACACTCGGCCGCGCGATACTTACTTTTTGTTGGGCCGCAGTTCCTCCCTGATAGGTGCTCACCCTGCGGCCGTTTTCTTCGTAACGTCGCACTGGTTGACGAGACTTACATCCTGTTTCGCGAGACATAAGTCCCTTCTTTTCTACCCCGCCGTTACAGCGGGGTGGCTGCACCACACCTTGCGGATACTTGAAAAGCCCTGGAGGCTCTTCGACGCTCGTTTCGCCGCCAGGCGAAATACTGCAAACCATATCCTGCACTCGATGGTGGCAGCACACGTTGCGTCACCGGGAAATTCGATACGGCCCGGGTTGTATCCGATATCAACGGTGCATTAGAACGACGCGCGATGCCATTTGCGAATGCACATCCCGAGTATCCGTATCTTAATGCACCCGCCGCGCGTTTTCAGCTCCCCCATAGCGCGCCAATAAGACGAAAGTGCATCTGCACATCGCGCGGCTGCCGCTGCTGGTGGGATTAGAGATACTCCTGGCGTTCCATCGCCGTAAAATCCTGTCGAACATCCCATCCACCCATATCCACGACGCAGTCGCCCACCGCGTGCGACTCTTTCCCGCACGCCCGGATGATCCCTTCATATCTAATCAAAATTCCGATGGCCATTTCCCCCGCGACGCGTTGGTGGCCGAGAGAGCCGCGGCCGCGGGAAATCGGAAATCCTGATACAATTTGGATCCTGACAGAGAGGATCCACCCGGGCATCTGCGGAGCACGTGATCTTCGACTGGCGGAGGGCCGAACGACCCTGTCCCATCGTTACGAGGCTCTCGTGCCAGGCCTTGGGAGCCTCGCTGGGAGACCTCTGCGGTCTTTCCTCGCCAGGCGAATAAGAGCGGCTGCGAGAGAGGGTATAGCCGCGAAGGACACCGTAGTCCGATCCTTCATCTCCTTCGAGCCGTCGGTGGGATGCGCGGTTGGCGAAAGGAAGTAAAAGATGTCCAACGCGTCGTAGACCGCAGCTGAAAATCCTTTGGTTTACGATTCGTCCCCACGTAACTCAAGCACCAATATAACCGCATAGAAGGCCCGGAGTACAACCAACCGTATGACCGCAGTATCCACGTTGGCGTCTCTGTGTGTGCGTCTCTGTGTGTTCATGCCAGGACCGAAAACACCTAACCCTGTGTGTAAGAGCCCTGGACGACCGGGGACCCAGGGTATAGCTGTATTATACCCTGGCGAAGCTTTCGTCGAGCACCTACATCATAGCCCTTAGGTAATCCAATTGCGGAGAGCTCTTCGGGGTCGTGTATCGAGGTCCGGGGGCTGTGAGATTGTTCGCACCGGGGCGCTTCGCTCGGTCGCCTCGTGTGCACTTTCCGGCTACGAGGCTAAATGACGCCGTCGGGCGGCAGGCGGGCGGCCGGGGGGGTGAAGAGCCGGGAACTCGCGTAAAGGAGGCGAGCCAACGACGATTTATTCAAATTTCCAGGCTTATCCGGACCGGGTTTCTTCCTCCCTCCGTCGCTTACCTCGGCGCTACGGGAGGTACGTCGCGCGAGCGCCGGAGGAGGCGGTAAACGTGTCGTCACCATCGTCCCGTCCCTCGTAGCGTCGTTTTCCTCGTCCATGCTGGGTGAGGAGCCCAGGGTTATCGGCTGGCGGGTGACTCGTCTACTGTGCGTCGCTGGCCGGCGCCAAACTCCTCGCCCCATCGACTCGACGCAACAATAGCCGCGTGAGTGAAGCTCCCGAAGTTTCGTGTATCCTGCAGGACTTGTACTCCACCCTTCGCTCGTCAGCCTTCCTCTTCTTCCGTACGACGGGGTCTCCGCCGTTGGGCATCTTTTCCGCTTAGCGTAACTCTCCAACGATCGGTGCGGCTGATGTGCCGCTGGAGGTCCTGGAGCGCTGATGTCATTGGACGCAGGCGGCCTCGTGAGAACGCGAGGAGATACGGCGGCACAGTTGTTGGTAACGCTGGAGTGATTGCCGGGAGCTTTGTCGACGAATGATCTGAAAACCAAATTGGACATTGAGAACAGAAGTTGGGGAGAAGGGATGCCGGATGAGGGAGAGAATTGGAAGGTAATGCGGATAGTGTGGTATGGAAATGGCGAACGTCGATTGGTTGCCTTTTTCGCCATCCTCTGCCCCCTCTGTGACTTGATTTCGCAAATTTCAAACTCAAGGGGTTACTGATTTCAGGAATATCTTTTTTTTTGCGTTACGGCATTTTAGAGGATGATGTAGGTGAATCAGGGGTGGGTTCCTGACTTATGTCATGCTAAGCTATGATATGCTATGCTAGGCCATGTGTTGTGATATGCTATGTTATTCTAGGCTATATATTGTGCTATGCTATGTTTTTCTAGGCCATATATTGTGATAAGCTATATTATTCTAGGCTATGTATTGTGATATGATATGTTATTGTAGGCCATATATTGTGATATGCTATGCTATGCTAGGCTATGTTGTGATAGGCTAGGCTATGCTATAAACTACGCTGTGATATGCTAGGCCATGGTATAAGCTATGCTGTGATACGCTACGCTAGACTTTTTATAGTTCGATGAAACCTAATTCTAGTAAGCAGTGAACAACCTAAAATGACATACGAGAGCATAGCATAGGGATGCCATCCTAAAGTGCATTCCACGTCCTAATAGTTGTTTAAAACGCTTCAAGTTCCAAAATCAAATCACGCTATCCACGCCAGCATGATGAAATCACGCTGCCTACAACGATTACACAGAAAGTTACTATCACTGCAGCCCTCAACAGCAACATTGTCGCCCATTTGCTTAAGCGGCCAACCACCGTGCCCCATGTCCCAACTCCCGGCGCCCCACGAGCAGAACTTTCGTGTTCGCTCGACCGTGCATGCAACTAGGGTAGAAAAAGACTCGACATCTTTTTGCGCGACTATACCGCGCGCGCGTTGCGCTATGCGAAACCCGGGGGGTGGGGGGGAGGGGGGAAGAGGTTTGCCTTTCGCGACAAGTGCGGAAGGCTCTAGTCGTGCGTGTTGAAAAAGAGAGGAGAGAAAAAAACGAAGGAAGCGGCGGAACGACGGGAAGAAAGGACGGGAGGGTGAGTGCGGGGCACGGGGTGGCTAAGGGGGGGGGGACAGCGGGGAATGCGAGGAGCAGGAGTGTACACTATGTATATAGGGTGCGGACGCATTACTCTCGGTTGTAGAGAAAAGGAGGGTCACCCCCGTGGAGCAACAACCCGGCCCCCCTCTCAGCCCCCCTTCCACCCTTCCACCCTCACCCCGTGCTGTGCCATTTAATGGCAGCTTGCTCGCGTCCCACGCGATCTTAAATCTCGGTCTCCTGGCCCGTCCATCCTTGCTCCCCGACAAATAAATGGGTTGCCGCGACGTTTCACCCGGACCGATCAGTACTCACTAAAGCCGCCGTGTCGCCCCCCGTTTCGCTCTCGCGCCGCGCGAGTGTCTCCTCGCTCGCCTCTATCCGCTATACCGTCTCGCGTCGCGCCTCTCCGGCGCTGCTATCACTGCTTTCCAATGGATTCGTTTATTTTCGAATCCTCGCATCGAGGTTCACACAGCGGGGCTCTCCGCGTCGTTATTGTCCGATGGCCGCTACGCCCCCCCCCCCCCCCCCCCCCCGAAACCCGATGAAAGACCTCGATATAGGTTCTCCTCTTCTTCTCCGCTGAGATAAGACAGATTGGAAGGTTGTAGCCAGGACTGACGGGTTCCATTTGGCCTCGCCGCGTGGGCGAATAAACGATCGGCAAATGAGGATCGCGACCGTAAAAGGGCGAATCCTCCTCTTTCGCTTCCTCATAGACGAAGCTTTGTTTTCATGGACCTTTTTTTCGTTTTTCTTTTTTTTTCCGTTTCCTTTTATTTTCATTCACGTTCGGATACGGAGAATGGCCCAATTCACCGGGGTCAAAGTTACTTCCTACGCTGCGGAAGTGACTTGTGCCGCGCTGAAAGTATGAAGGTATGGAAGGTAATGCGGATAGTGTGGTATGGAAATGGCGAACATCTATTGGTTGCCTTTTTCGCCATCCTCTGCCCCCTCCGTGACTTGATTTCGCAAATTTCAAATTCAAGGGGTTACTGATTTCAGGAACATCATTTTTTTTTTCGTTATGGTATTTCAGAAGATGATGTAGGTGAATCAGGGGTGGGTTCCTGACTTATGTCACGCTAACCCTAGCAGATCCAGTGACCAGTCGAATAACCATAAAAACAACCAGGTCAATTTTTACCCAAAATCAACGGTCATTCCTGGTTCGGAATAACCGTCTTAGGGATTTCATAACTGGATTAACCGTACCAAATCACCAGCCCAAAAACCGTCCCAGAAACATTCGGTTATTGAGGCGGTTATTCGATATGGTTGACACAGTTGCGAAATTCATAGGACAGTTATCGGGATGGTCATTCGGTACGGTCAATGATCGTTACTATTGCACAAAAATTAACCAGGTTGTTTTAATAGTCACTTCGTATGGTTTCGGCCAAAACTAACTGGTTATCGAACCCGCTAGGGAAGTGATATGCTATGCTATAATACACAATGCTATATGCTATTCGCTTCCTCATAGACGAAGCTTTGTTTTCATGGTCCCTTTTTCTTTTTTCTTTTTGCGTTTCCGTTTATTTTCATTCACGTCCGGATACGGAGAATGGCCCAATTCACCGGGGTCAAAGTTACTTCCTACGCTGCGGAAGTGACTTGTGCCGCGCTGAAGGTATGAAGGTATGGAAGGTAATGCGGATAGTGTGGTATGGAAATGGCGAACGTCTATTGGTTGCTTTTTTCGCCATCCTCTGCCCCCTCCGTGACTTGATTTCGCAAATTTCACATTCAAGGGGTTACTGATTTCAGGAACATCATATTTTTTTTTCGTTATGGTATTTCAGAAGATGATGTAGGTGAATCAGGGGTGGGTTCCTGACTTATGTCATGCTAAGTGATACACTATGCTACATGCTATTCGCTTCCTCATAGACGAAGCTTTGTTTTCATGGTCCCTTTTTTTCTTTTTTCTTTTTGCGTTTCCGTTTATTTTCATTCACGTCCGGATACGGAGAACGGCCCAATTCACCGGGGTCAAAGTCACTTCCTACGCTGCGGAAGTGACTTGTGCCGCGCTGAAGGTACGGAGGGTCTCGAGGAAGCAACGCGAAGAAAGGGCTACCGCACTTTGCCGGCTCCTTTACGTCCCTCACAAAGGAAACTTCCTCTCGCGAAACGCCTCAGCTCCTCAGCTCCTCTCGAGACATCAGCGCTGCGCCTGAAACACGCGAACAGACGCTAGGTGGAGCCGCTCCTCCGGCGAGCGAGTTTTATGATAATGCTGAGTGAAAATATACACGGGTAAAGCAATGAAACGATGTTACGCGCCGCGCACGGCCGATTGAATAATCCCCGAGTGGCGCAAAGCCCGCGAGGTAACACCCGGGGGGGGGGGGGGGGGGGGGGGGGGGGGGGGAATTGGGCCAGATGTTTGTTATTAGGGAAAAGCCTCGTCCGCTCGGTTCAACGCGATTAACCCTTTCGCCCTTCCTGGGTATCGCACTTCGAGGACCGGGGGATTCGCGCTGCCGTTTTATCCCCCCCTTTTCGACCCCCCCCCCCCCCCCCCCCGAGGACTTTTCGTTGGCGGAAAATCCGAGTCGTGAAACCTAGCGGGGTCGCTGCTTACTTTACGTTCCCTCCTAACTCGCTGCCTGGTTGGCCGATGTTTCGGAATTAATGATCGAAGTTCGCATCGACCCCCCCCCCCCTTGAACCCCTCCCCACCCTCCACGGTCGTCCTGGCAGTGAACTCCGGACGGAGCTTCCCCGAAATTCCACGCGCATCAGACTTCCGAGCTGTAACGCCGTGCGCAAAGCCTCCTATCGATCATTCCATCTTCGTCCTATCTCCGTCGTGTCGCGCTTCATCGCATATCGGGGCTTTCGCGCTCGTCTTCTTATAATCGTTCGATCCTCTCGCCCGCCTCCGACTCCCGATGTACCGACATATTAGCGTTCGACGGATCGTTGCTCTCTCCGCTCTCGTATTATGCTCGGAACTTCCATTCAACTCCGGCGCCGCGACGTGTAGGCGCTGTATGTTTGCGAGTTTTTGGAGGGTGGCGAAGCAGTCATTGGCAGGCTAAGGGGGTGGTGGGGTTTAGTCGTTGGCCCGGGTGGTTGAGTCGAAAACGCGCGTCGCCGACCATTAAGGTGGTCCTTGGGAACCATAAGAGGGAATTTACGAAGTTGTCCAAAATGTTTGGAAATCGTGAGTTTGTAACTACAACAGTTTGGAGGGCGTGCGAGGTTTCAGAGGTTTGTTAATGTTATTTCGGGATTATTTACGGAGGTGCAAAATCATTTTTTTGTTTTTTTCTCGACGAATTATCGATTTTTTAAATTCTTTATCGAATTGTCGATTTTTCAAACTTTACGAAATCGAGAAAAAAAAATTCACAAAAAACTCACGGGGTACGTTTCTTGCGAAAAAAAAATCGATTTCGTAAAGTTTGAGGACCCTATCAGATGGGAAATTTCCTGCTGATTTCGAAAAGCACCGTTGTTTGCCAAAAAATAAAAAGTTCGACGAGAAAAAGGCGAGACACATTATCGCACTTTTTTCGAAATTTCGTCTCTTCACTTAGTTCTTCAAATTATTATTTCCTCATAAATGCTTTTTATTTTTTTCGATCAAATTGATATAAATTCACGCTTACGACCTAACCGATCTTTTTTTAATTCGATTAAACGTTTCATTTTATTCATTTGAAAGCGATGGCCACAACCGGACCTAAAATGGCCAATATCGGTACGCCTACCCCACAATAAATAATCAACCCTCAAAGTTCACAATCGTCAATGTGCAAGGGGCGACTACCTTAAGCGACGCCGCGGCCAATCACTGCGCCGTCTGCCCGCGGAACCAGCCAACGTGCGTGCAGAGCCGCTCGCTCTCTGTCGAGAATTTCGCCGGAGCTTTGGAGAATCGATGCGATGTGCCTCTATCAAGGAGCGAGCTTTATGCATATACCGGGCGCGCGCGGCATAGAAGCTCGCCGGGTGCTATACACCGCGCTGATGCGAATAGCTCGGGTGAGATGGAGCGTTTAGCGAGTTGAGTCAAGCATCAGCGAGGTGTATACAGCCGGGGTAAGTATATACGTTGGTTGTGTAGTAGAGAGATCGACGGGGATTTACCAGAAACGGCCGGGGGAGTGGGGGGAATGGGGTACGTGAGGGGGTTGGGGGGGGGGGGGGTTAGGGGAGGGAGTGACAGCCCCAGCACCGCCAGGCCGATAGTGAAAGAGGTTCGTTAGAAAGTTATCCGATTAACGCCGTCGCTGTAATTCCGTGGGTCGTGCGTATATATATAGATATATTATATATATATGTATATGTATATACATATATTATATGGTCGGCGAAACTGTGGCCACACTCACACTATAATGTTTCCCTGGTGTGTATTATGTATTGTATAATGTATATGGTGTATATGGGACGGTTCAGTCCAAATCGATCTGGCCTTGACCCTAATTGTTTTTTCGATCTCACCCCCCTCCCCCCATTAGAAAGGTGCATGGCGTCACACAAAAGCAGTCCGCACGAATTTTCAGAGTCTCCCCGAACTTTGGTTCGCGTGGCTGTTTGGACGCAGAAACTTTGATCCTCGCGACGTTGGGAATCTTCGACTCAGGTTTTTCTTGTAACTGTTGTATAGATTTGAAGGGACTGTTACGAAGGGAATGCGGAGTTTTCGCGAAGTATCCGAAGCTGTTGGTTTTAGCGAATTTTGGTCGACTTTTGACCAACCCGCAACTTCGGAGAGGCAAAAAATGATGCATTGTTTGAAATACATACAAACAAGTGACGAAATCAGGTGAAACCGAGTGCAACCGGTCCGCAGTGGTCCCAACCGGTGCATTTTGGTCAACCCACAACTTTGAAGAGGCAAAAAATGGCAGATAGCTTGTAATACAAATAAACAAACGAAAAAATCAGGTGGATAATATTGTTACACCGTCCGAATACCTTCGAACTGCAACGATGATTTGAAACAAGTTACAGGGAAACAGGCTACAACCGGTCCGCAGTAGTCCCAACCGGTGCATTTTGATCAACCCGCAACTTTGGAGTGGCAAAAAAATGGCGAATAGCTTGAAATACAAATAAACAAATGACGAAATCAGGTGAATAATTTTGCTACATCGTCCGAATACCTTCGAACTCAAACGACGACTTGAAACAAGTTACAGCGCAACCGGCCGCAACCGGTCCGCAGTGCTCCCAACCGGTGCATCCACCCTGAACCCCGCCTGAAGCGAGCGCGCCCTGCGAACAATCGTTAGCGGAAGTGTGCGGTGCGTTTCCCATTCGCTTCGGTACTCGGTAGTTTGCAAATTAAAGAAGGAGAAGAAGAAGGAGGCTGAAACAAAAAAAGAAAAAAAAAAAAAAAACGTCGAGAGAGCCGAGAAAAAGTCTAAGAAAGTAGAAAAAATATTTTTTTTTTCCCGCAAAGTAGGTACACATTTAGCTCTCTCCGACGAACGAAAACTCCAAGACCAGCCCGGGCTCCATTCTTCCTCTTTCTCTCCTCGCCGTGGAGAGAGAAGCGTTTTCGCTTCTTTAACTCGGCATAACTCCTTCTCAGGGCTTCCGGGCTGACTGGGGCCCCCTTTGCCAGTCAGAGCTTGGAACATCTGACCGTCCGACCGGCAATGCCTTTTATCTTTCCTCCACTGTACCCTTCACGCGTTATATATATATGTATGTATATAAGTGTGTGTGTATATATATATACATGCGGTATATAGGAGCGCGAAAGCACAAGCCTCTCATTCTCTTTTTCGCGTTTCTGCGGCGCAACGAGGACCTGCTGCCACGAGCAAACCCTCAACTGCCCCTCATCCTTTCTCGTTTGCCGGCTCTCGGCGCGCGCGGCCGCTCAAAGCTACGAACACCCTTCGGCCGCGCCATTCACGAAAAACTCTGCGGCTTGATTCGTCGGAAAGAGAGGCGAGTGTATCTGGGCTAACACTTTGCGCGAATGCCTCGAAAATCTAAGAGCAGCTGAGGCGCGCTGCTGCGCCACCGCGGCGGCGCCGAATCCGCACCGGTTTGGCTTTTGGCTTATGGGAAAACTCGAACCTGTTTGTATCGCTTTGCGCCCGGGATGTAACGCGATGTGGCTCATCGTGCGAATGAAAACACGACTGAGGGAGTCGATCTGTAGGTGAGGAGAAATTTGAGGCATTGCAAGGAGGGAAATGACTGTAAATGACAGCAGACGAATTGGTCCGAATTGGTCCGAATTGGTTGGTTCGGATTAATTTGGGAGCTTGGAGCTTGCGAGAAGGCAAAGAAAAAAGAAAAGTCGAAGATTCCATCCTGTGATTTCAACTGGGTATAACCAACCATTGAAATGACTGTAAATGACAGCAGATGAATTGGTCCGAATTGGTCCGAATTGGTTGGTTCGAATTAATTTGACAGCTTGGAGCTTGCGAGAAGGCAAAGAAAAAAGAAAAGTCGAAGATTCCATCCTGTGATTTCAACTGGGTATAACCAACCATTGAAATGACTGTAAATGACAGCAGATGAATTGATCCGAATTGGTCCGAATTGGTTGGTTCGAATTAATTTGGCAGCTTGGAGTCTGCGAGAAGGCAAAGAAAAAAGTAAAGTCGAAGATTCCATCCTGTGACTTCAACTGGGTGTACAAAATAGCAGACATCATTTTGACATCAAAGATACCAGCCAAGTTTGCGACGAATCGATGAAACTAAAGTTGCTCTTTGACCTGATCGATGATAACACGGATCGCTATTTAAAAAAGGTGCGATACAGCTTTACACAGAATCCAATATGTTGTGACTTCCACTGACCAAAATCCAATGCAATCTGATACAAAATTTGATACATCAAAGCACGAAATTGGCTCACACTAATTACTTCACCCCAAGCCCATAAACTCAATGACAAGTTGGAGTCATTGGAGGTTGCTGCCTATCCAAAGTTTCAAGCCTATAACCGAGGCAGCCATACACAGTGACATAAGCTTTCCGGCAGAGCGGGTCAAGTTTATGACTAAACGATGGAGCTCGGCGGAGAGCCGAACGCTCCGAGCTAAGCCCCTGATCGATGATAACACGTAGACGAGATAAGAGCCCGGAACATCATCAAGAGCTGATTTGTAACACTGCTCTACGCATACATAAGCGGCCTGACCAATCATCGCCGAAGCATAGTCGATGAGCTCTGATTATCGTCGTCGTCGCCGTCGTCGTCGTCATCCTCGGTCCTCAGCCTCATCCGCATCCCCCCGTCCCTCTCGCATCCTCATTCCCCGTTACGTGCTACGCGCGTCGCTGTAATCAGCGGTTTCACCTTCGCCACTGTTGCTGCTGGAGGGTCACACACCATCGTGTGTACGTCATATGCCTCTGGAGCGCACGGAATATTCATCCTCTCTCTCTCTCTCTCTCTCCCTGCAATCCGCAGGGAGTGAGACTCCTGGCAATGCTGTGTAGGGTCGACTCGCTACCGCGTTCACCGGGTGCTCACCGTCCACAGGATGCCTTGCCGGATAAATCTGTATTGCATGTGCCAGATTCACGAGCTCGTGGCGCGCGCGCTTCGAGCGCCCTCTCGTGGCGCGCGACGCAACCTTGGCGTAGGTTCGGATGGCGCTGGCGAGTTTGCTGTGTATGAGGTGTACGCTGTGTGGGTTGTGTAGGGTAAACGTGGTTAATACGGGCCATTACGAAATTATGGCCTGTGTTTTTTTTTACTTGTGTGGAGACGAATGTCACTGTGGTAGCGGAAATGGGTTCCCGAAACTCAGACCATGAAGATCTGGCAATGAAATATGTTAAGGTTCTTTTTTTTAAGGTGCTTTTGCGGTGCCCATTAGAGTCACTATTTTTTTTAGGTTGGGTGATACTGACCATCGTTAATATGTAATTCATATGAATCATGTGGACATGGCTGGAAAATAGTTCGGTGCGCTATGGGGTTTCTATGAAATCAATCATAGATTTCGCCATGGATTTGAACCGTGGATTTTTATTTAATTCGATCGACTTTCCAGAGAAGTTCGTTAGGGTTAGGCCGTATCGTTACAGTGCATAAGAAAACAATATTAGATACATTGTTTTAATTGCGGATTTTCGCCTCTTTTAATAATCAAAATAAAATGATATTTTTTTTATTGGAAACTGGTTCTGCTAAGGAGCTACAAGGGTCAATGTGTCCCCTATTGCGGCCTAACCAGGGTCTGCGTAGAATCAGATTTAACGAATTTCCCACCACAATAAATTATCTCAGCGACATGAACACAAATCATCGCACGAATTTGCAGATTTTCAAGGGTTCCCATGTGATGTTCAATGACTGAACAGTTCAGCCAATGATTCAACACCTGGTTTCTAATATTTTTTTTTTTTTCAATAGTTTTCGAACAGTAGGAGTTGAACCAATATAACAGAACGGTGTTCAACATTGAGAGAAGGCAAAATAAAATTTTCTTTGGTACATAAAAGGTTCAAACATATAAGGAAATATATCATTTTGTTCATTCATTGGTTCATAGATATAAGAAAATATATCATTTTGTTCATTCATTGGTTCATAGATATAAGAAAATATATCCCTTTGTTCATTCATTGGTTCATCCATATAAGAAAAAATATCATCTTGTTCATTCATTGGTTCATCCATATAAGGAAATATATAATTTTATTCATTCATCGGTAGATTTCATGCATTGGCCAGCCTACCCCACGCACCACGCGCTGGTCCATCGTGGCGCATCGGCCCGTATTAACCACGTTTACCCGGCGCCCACACACAATATACCCCAACAGTGGGCATATAGCTATTAGCGCCGGCGGCAGGCAGTCTCAGGGAGGCCGGATTTCAGGCCATCCACTACTGGCGTATCAGGCGTGTGCACTCTCCGCGTTCCCGTTTAGTTTCTCTCTCGTGCTTCTATATTTCTCGTTTTTTTTTTCCCCAACCTCTCTCGCTCCTCCGGAGCCTTTCGGGTCCCCCCGTATCAGAGTCTCGCGCTCTCGTGTAAATTTTCGTGCGCTACACCACCACGCCAGCCGTAGCCGCAGAGCCAGCACCAACGTCGCGCCCGCGCGCCCTAATTACGAGCTCTCCGCTGTGCCCGCCGCGCACTCTGGAATATCCTATACACCCCACAAGTCTTATCCCGGCTTTACCAGACGTGCGTATACCACCGACGTCCCCCCCCCCTTCACCCCTTCACCCTCCACCCTTCCTCATCCCATCCTCTCACCCCTTCACCCTTGTGCGCGCGGTACGTTCAGGTGCTCGTCGCTCGCACACAAACCCCGTGTGTGCGCGAACGGTTCAACGGAGTACGAAAAACCAGCCGCGCACTCGCGCGATATTTTTATTCACACGGAATAACAGCAAAGACCGACGTCTCTAGCCTCGAGCGCGCGGCGCGCCGGCCTGCGGACGTTTTTTACAGTTAAACGCCGCGTAAGTTTGACAGTCTGGGTGGATGAAAAAATTGTGGCGATTGTTGCTACATTGGGTACGACTTTGATTATGCTGTCTGGCAATTTTTTCAATACTTAAAAAAAAAAAATAATAATAATAATAATAATAAAAATTGCTGTGTGAGGTAATTCTCACCTTAGTGAGGTAAATTATTAGTGACTCGAGAAAAATAGTCCTGACTTATGAAAAGTGTATATTCGAAATATTCAATTTAGGGCCTAAAAGTGACAAAATTTAAAAAAATTAAGTGGACACCTGGGACTTGGAAAATATGTTCAGGAATTTTTAACATAATTTATGGAACCAAAACCAGCATTGCATTCTCTCAAAATAAAATTGCATCGATTCTAATATTTAGAGGTTTTTCGTAGGGAATTTTCGTTTGACAGCTGAGACCTTTGCGTTGCTTCAACGTTACGAACTTTAGTGACATCAAATTAAAAAAATATTTCAAAAAATCTGCGTGTCCTGCTTATCTATTTTTTTCACACTAAATCTTTCGTGCAATAAAAAAATGATAATGTCACGTTACAGTCGAATTATTTTCACACTAATTTATTATTTCCCTCGTCCATTATTTTTCACCTCGCCAAGCCCGCAAAAATCTCAACTTACGCGAGCGCCGACTGTACGCCGTTGCACGCGGTACTTTAAGGGAAATAAGGGAAATGCAGCGCTGAGAGGGTGGTTACTTCGGGGAGTTCTGGTCCCACCTCCATTTACAACGAATATCTCGTTTCAAAGATTTACAAAAGAAGGGCGCGTGTGCGTGTAGGCGCCGTCAGAGGGCGCCGGAGTTTCGGAGGGACGGCGTCTCTCTCTCTCTCCGCGAGAGCGATTCGAATCTCCCGACGCCGCACGGTCTGCGTCGCGGGCTCTTTATGTCGCGTAATAATATTCTTATTTTCGTCTCGCGGCGATACATCGCGACTCGGGGGCTGCTCTGCGTGCCTTTTATATTTTCAATACACTTTCCCGCGCGGCGTCCCTCGCGACTTCGCGTCCGACGCCGGCGCTCGCGATTCATACACACGTATCGCCGAATGTGTATATATCAACGTTGAAAATTGTATATTCGACAACGCCGCGACGCCCCATGGCACACGCGTTGCGTACACGTGCGAATAAATGGCCCGGTGATTCACAGACATATTTCAATGCATACGAAATATGCCTGAGCGCCGCGCCCACGGCCGGTAACTACTATGTATACAGTTATAGTTTAGTGCACAGCGCAGCAGTCGATTCGGATCGATATGGATCGATGAGATATATTCGCGAAAAACGATTCGCCGCCCCCTGTGGCACCTGGTGGGTGCAACCATTTTTCTTTTTATTTTTATGAATAAAGTGAAAAAAAAAAAAAAGTCCGCCTTTGGTTCCGTATGTAGGTTTTGCCGATAAAGCTGAAACAGCCAATGCGGAAATCAATATTCGGGTGACGGGCGACGGCCAAGTATTGGCTCGCCAATTGTTGGTTTGTCGATTTTACGCCGATGATTATTACACAAATATTGGCTCGCCAATTGTCGGTTTGTCGATTTTACGTCGATGATTATTACACAAATATTGGCTCGCCAATTGTTGGTTTGTCGATTTTAGGCCAATTATTGGACAAATATTGGCTCAGCAATTGTTGGTTTGTCGATTTTAGGCCGGTGATTGGACCAATATTGGCTCGCCAATTGTTGGTTTGTCGATTTTAGGCCAATTATTGGACAAATATTGAATTGCCAATTGTTGCTTTGTCGATTTTAGGCCAATGACTGACTCGCTAATTGTTGGTTTATCGATTTTACGCCAATTATTGACCAAGTAGCCAATTATTGAGCCAAGTATTGACCCGCTAATCATTGGTTCGCCAATTTGAGGTCTGACTAATAAGGGAAATTTCAGATATTCGTAATAATTTTTATTTTCGTTTATTGAATTTTTCTCAGCGCTATGCTGAAGCCGATCGATAGATCGATGAGATATATAAGCCGAAAACGATTCGCCATCCTGTGGCCTCTCGCGGGTGCAACCATTTTCTTCTTTCTTCTTTATTTCTTTTTTCTACTCTTTCGGCCCGTAAACCCCGCAGTGGCTCCGCTTGAGGTACGAAACTTTCGAGTTAAAATACAAATGCGACTTTCGCTCGACTTGCAAGCTCGATTAATGTATATCACTATATACACACATAGCTGTGCATGTGTATATCTGTATGTACGCGGGGATAGAAATACATGTAGTACAGCGAGAGTGGGTATAGCACAAAGCGGGGAATCCCCCCGGAGAGATCGCTGCACCGCGAGACTTATCTGGAGAACGTTGTACAAAGTGTACCGCGGTGGAAGTTTTTAAAAGCTCAGCTGAGATATCTGGGTCTGGGCGGCCGGCCGCGGTACAAGTTCCCTCTCTAATGACCATCTTACACGATTAGGCTGACGCTCGCCCGGCTTAACTTTTTTATTGGAGTTAGATATATAGGCTACGGTAGACGAAAGTTTTTTTAAATTTCTTTTCTCTCTCTTCTTTTCCCCCCTTTTCTTTCCCGCGTTTTTTTTTCTCTCTCGCTTTTTTTTTTTGCGCGCCCGCGCGGTCTCGTTACAGTTCGGTGAAGTCGCTCGCGCTTCGCTCACTCGAACGAATCAATCGAGCTGGCACGAAATGTTGCGAAGGGGATGCCGACCCTCGGACACTTTTCGTCCGACCGGACGGACAGCCCGACTGGCGTGACATTCACGAAAAGGCCAGATGGAAATTTAAATATGAGATATTTTGAGAACTCGGTTTTTCGACACGCGTTGCGGTTTTTTCGGGCTTTGGGGCGTTGAGGTTTGATAGGAAATGAGGGCTTTTAGCTGTTTTACTGCCGTTTAATATTTTTTTTTATTTGATTTTTACTATTTTTATTTTTTATGTCACGTAAAAAATATATAACTGATAATTAACAAAAGTGGATATTGGCGACAGCGTTAATTAAAAACTTGAATAATTTTCGATGCAAAATGACTGCTGGCGTGGAATCACTAAAAGGCAGGTGGGAGTGGTAAATATGGAATATTTCGAAAATTCACTTTTAAACGAAGTTTTGAGTGCCACAATGATGACATTGGATGTGAGAATTTCCAGTTTATTTAATTACAGATTTAATTTCTTCTATTTATTTTTTTCTGCTTTATTTTGTGTCTATAAAAAAATGTGGTAACTATTTCGGTTGACTGTAGGCGTTTGACGGATGAGGGGTGTGATAAGAGAAAAAATACGACGTGTAATTGATGCAAATTAATACCGCGGTGACAGCGTTTATTAAAGAACTTCAATATTTTTCGGTTTCGGGAAATACGATAACAGTGTACGTTACGTTTTTTTTTTTTTAGACCGGATTCGAAACTCAGACCGTCAGACAGGATGACGACTTCACCGCGAACAAGCTTTATATTGTACTGTCACTCACAGTTCACTTTAAAATCCTGTATTCCCGTCTTTTCGGCTATAGCTGAATCGGAGCAAATTGCAACCGGAGGGTCGGTGGGTTTTACCGAGTTTACAGTACGAGCGCGAGCGCGAAGTTGTGTGCGGCTCTCGAGTATTTCCGCATGAAATCGATCGAGCGATTCGGCCGACCGACAAAAACCCTCTGATTCCGCCATGTGTGCCGAGTTTTTGGATACATACGAAATTTTATAGAATACGTTTCTTTTATTTCTTTACAATTTTGATCTTTTTATGCAAACTTCGATGCGCTCAATGCCTCTCAATTAAATTTTGCATGCAGATGGAATTCAGTTTACAAACGATGCTCATATCAATTAACGAACCGTGTTTTTTTTACGGGATCTTTTTCTAAAAGCGGGGTAGCATTTATTGTAAAGTAATTACTGTTAAGTAATATGATGAAGAAGCTTTTTGCACTTCGATCATGTGCATTTATTCACACTAGCTCATCTTGATTTCTGAAATTTTCACAGAATTTTAAAGCCGAAAGTTGTCTTGCGTTTTTCGCGAATTTTTTTTTTCGATTTCGTAAAATTTGAAAGCTTTATCCGATGGGAAATTTCCTGCTGATTCCAAAAAGCACCATTGTTTACCCGAAAAATCGAAAATTTGACGAGAAAAACGCAAAAAACTATTTCGAACCTTTTCCGAAATTTCGGTTCGACTTTAAAATTCGGTGAAAAATTGCAGAAATCAATGTATCGCGTTCCGCCTTGCGAAATTCTTTTCGTCATAAAGTTTTCTCTCGAACGCAAGAAGAAAATCCAGATTCGACCGATCCAAAAAAAAGTAATCCCAACTTTTCTCAAGTGTAGAAATTTCGAAAAAAGTGCGAAATCGTTTTTTGCGTTTTTCTCATCGAATTTTCTATTTTCCAGTCAAACAACGGTGCTTTTCGGAATCAGCGGAAAGTTTCCCATCGGATAGGGTATTCAAACTTTACGAATTCGAAAAAAAAAAATTCGGAAAACGTACCCCGTGCATTTTTTATAAAAAAATGTTTTTTTCTCAATTTCGTAAAGTTAAAAAATCCTATCCGATGGGAAATCTCGCTCTTTTTTCAGAATCTGTACTTTGCTGTTACGTCGACATAAGCCGAATAAAATGTTAGAGGTTGGAAATACCGAATTTCGATCGAACATCCGATGCTCGCTGTACGTTCGACGGGTTGTTAATCGGCGTCACTGTCTTCGACAATTCACGAGCGATATTTGCTAAATTAGGCAGGCGTAATGGACGGTCGTACTCGGCGTGGCTGTGCGGGGAGGACGACGAGCGCATTATTCGCCCTTATTGCGCGAGTTCTCGGTGCGCATTAGTTTCTATCTCCTGAAAGGGCCCATATAGCTCTCTCTCGAGCCAGGACTTCTGAATGTTTCCATTCGCTCCGCTGGTTCCCTTGTCCCTTAGTTTCCCCTACATTGCGCTCGCCAGTTCCTTCACTTTAATCGCATTCTGTGCGCTCGAGTAATTAAAATGCTCCGGGTAGGCATTAGCCATTCCGGACGGGGCAGAAGTTTTCTGATCAATGTCCGAAGTAGGTGGGTGGGTAATGCAGTGGCGGCTCGAGTAAATGTTGACTCGAGTCACGACGACTATCCATCTGTTTTCAATGAAAGCCGCCGCGGGAGTTTCCTCGCCTCGGCATTCCAAAGCGAGGATAATTTCTTTTCTTCCCGTTTCAATTCGACCAACCTTCGTGTCCGACTCCTTCGAGTCTCTTTTATCGCCAATGAAATTTCTAATTCCCATTAAACCGCGACGAGTCCGATGTTAATCTTTTATTTTCACCGAACTTGTCGATCATCCAGTCCGAATGAAAATCAAACATTTTCTTTCTATCACTTTGCGTCGAGTTTGTAATTTTTTCGTCATTTCTTTCTCTTCATTTCCACCAAAAATGATTATTGACAATAAATGTCCGTAATTTCAAAACGTTTTTTTCGGCCCCTCATGAGAGACTAAAAAATTAGAACGAACCCCGCAGAATATAATTTACATTTGATAATTTCTAATTCCCATTAAATCGCGACGAGTCGATGTTAATCTTTTTTTTTTCCGAACTTGTCGATCATCCCTTCCGAATGAAAATCAAACATTTTCTTTCTATCACTTTGCGTCGACTTTGTAATTTTGTCTTCATTTCTTTCTCTTCTATTGCACCAAAAATGATTATTGACAATAAACATCCCTAATTTCAAGGTTTTTTCAGCTCCTTACGAGACACTAAAATATCCGAACGAACCCCACAGAATATAATTTACATTTAATTATTTTCGATTTCTGGCACATCCGAAAAAATAAAAATAAAATAAATACTGCGAAAATGTTCCATCAATTACAAACGCGTGTACGTTGAATACACGACTTTTCAGAATTTAATCTCGCGAATATTTCGCAAAATGCCGCGAGTTAATAAGAGGGCGCGGGACTCTCGGGTCTCAAAGATGCTCCGCGCGGCGGTGGGGCTGATTTCCAGTAATTTGTAAAGCCATCTGCGACCGTGGGAGAGACGCGCGAGCGTCTCGGGCGTCTCTTTGGAGCCTCGCGCGGGGGAGGGTTGAAAGGGAAAGAAAATAGTTGGTAAGAAGCGGCGCGCGCGTGTAACGTCGGGGGGAGAGTCCGGGCAGGGGGGGAGGGTTGGAGGCCCCACGGGAGGAAGTGGCAGAGGGATCTGCCAGTTTTCGCCGAGAGGACGAGGAATGGAAGAAGGATGCGTAAAGGCTGATGGTGAATGGGGTAGTACAACGGCGAGGGACGCGAGAGGAGACGCCGCCAGCCAGCGGAGCGCGAGGCACCAGCGACATGATACCGATGGATGCGTTGGTTCCGGTATCGACCTGCAGGGCGTGTCTCCCTCACTGGGGAAGCGCGCACCGTCAACCCCAACCCTCTCCTTCGCCTTCTCACTCTCTCTCGCTCGCTCACTCCTCTCGCTCGCTCACTCCTCTCGCTCCCCTCTCACCGTCCCTGTTGGCGGCGGGTGAGCCAGCGCAATACCAGCCACCCACCCCTTGCCGCCCATCGACCTTCCCCTTCCACCCCTTGCCCCAGGCAGCCAGTCGAGCGCACTCACTCACTCTCACCCTTTCTCTCTCTCTCTCTCGCTCACCTCACTCGCACACTCTCTCACCATTTCTCTCTCTCTCGCTCGCCTCACTCGCACACTCTCTCACCCTTTCTCTCTCTCTCGCTCACCTCACTCACACACTCTCTCACCCATTCTCTCTCTCTCGTTCGTTCACTCTCACCCTTTCTCTCTCGCTCACTAACTCTCACCCTTTCTCTCGCTCGCTCACCTCACTCACACACTCTCTCACCCTTTCTCTCTCTCTCGTTCGTTCACTCTCACCCTTTCTCTCTCGCTCACTAACTCTCACCCTTTCTTTCTCTCCCTCTCTCTTGCTCACTCACTCTTACCCTCTTCCTCTCTCTCTCTCTCTTGCTCACCTCACTCATTCTCACCCTCTCTCTCTCTCTAGCTCGCTCACTCTCACGCTTTCTCTCTCTCGCTCGCTCATCTCACTGACTCTCTCGCTCCTTCGCTCCTTCGCTGGTCCACCCTCAACGGCAAACTCCCATCTTGACGTCTCACTGCGACACTCACTACTTATTGCCATTATACACCTCGTTCCATGGCGAAAAATTACAGACGAAGAAAATCGTGACAGTCCTGGAAATTATTAACCGAGGGAACTTTGGGTCGAACAGACGTATCTTTGCTTTTTGATATACGTGGATGTTTTTTAAATTAATGCAGGGGGATGTTTTCTGTTCCATGTTGTCATTTGATTAGTTGGGTAATGGTTGCGGGATTATGCAGAATTTTTTTGCGTTTGTATTGTGTGAAGGGTTTACGAATGACAATCAAGGAAAAATCGATGCTATCGATGCTATCAATGCTATCATTGTCTGTCATTTGATCCGTAATCAGGAATGATGATTAGTCATAATCCAACCGATAGTTTTAATCCGTCTATTTTTCAGATATTTATCGTCGGTAGTTAATCAGCGGTTACATCTATAATTAAAGTCCAGTTGCAGTGCCAATAAAAAGAGCTAATGTCACTATAAAAAAAGTCGCATGTATTAAGAATTAATAGTTGCATCTAATTAAAAGCAGGTAGTTATAGGTGCTGCTATACGTTCGTACTATAAAACGCTCTCTTCATGCCAACGAGATAAAAAAAAAGAGCCCGGTAACAGCGTTGTCAGAGTCTCGATTTTTTTTTTTTTTTTTTTTTTTTTTTTCGTCCTCGTTGGTAATAATTGATGGTGATGGTGGACAGTGGAAAATCATTAATTGCCCTTGTTGCTACCAAAAGAGTTAACAAATTTTCGCCGAATTTACCGCCCGGGCGTTTCATCGAAAAGTTATTGGGTGCGAGCGAGGGGAGGGGGGGGGGGGGCGGGATACGCGTTCGCGTTTGACGCACGAGAATAAATGACGGCGAAAAAGGGGTTCGGCGAGAACGTGGGGTAATAAAGGAAACCTGGCGTTTACAAATTGTTGGCAATGGAAAACGAGCGCGCGATTTCATAAACTCCTCGTTACGATATTATTATTACTGGGGTTTTTTCACCCCCCCTCCCAGGAATACACAATGCGCCCCGTTGAATTTGGCACGGTTATTATTCAGAGTCTCGTTCGCCGCCGGCTGCCCCCGCACGCTGAAAATTCTTAATTCGCGATACACGAGTGTAACTTTACGTCCAAAGTTTCGCGCGAACGTCTCGCGCGTCTCGCTTTTGTGTGTGTATCGCGACGCCGCTTTTTATCTGCATTTTAATGTCTACGCGCGCGGATTTGTAACGCCGACCGTATATACGGGGAAAATTCGCGCGCGAAATTTAATTAAAATTAATTAAACCTCGACTTTCGGATGACTTTGGAAACTTTTCGAACGCGAGTTATGTGAATGGCAGGAATTTACAGAAGAACCATTGAACCCTAAAAAAAGATTAATCATTACTGACGAAAAAAGAACAAACAAAAAACACTGCAAGAAAAATATTTTTTCCGCACTCAAAATTATTTTCCGTGAACCAATGAGTGCGGAAAATCTTTTTTCCGCACTCGGGAAATTTTTTTTGCAATGTTTTCATTTTTGTTTTTTTTTTCGTAAGTAATGATTCATCCTTTTTTTTAGGATACAAAATCTTTTTTCCGGACCCATTGAATCCTAAAAAAAAGATTAATCATTACTTACGAAAAAAAAAACATTGCAAAAAAAATACTTTTTTCGCACCCAAAATCATTTTCCGAAATACAAAATCGCGTAAATCACAACAAAACCTTTACACCGAAAAGCGAACGAGGTCTGCAATTGTCATTTAAAGTACCGAATTACATTTGCCAACCATTTCGCCCCCCTCCCCCCCCCCTCCCCCCCCTGTGCATGAGCGGCTCGCCGAGTGCTCCGCACTCCGGGTTATGCGTATTATATACCAGCATACAAATGAGTTCGGCTCTCGATTGGTCGCGACCCTCGCAGCCCCCAACGACGCCGAGAGGTTCGTAGCGAGGGGGGCGGAGGGGTTCAGGGGGGGGGACGAGAGCAATGTTTATGTTTGTTCCCGAGTGCTCGACGATAAAAGAAATTTAGTCACGGGAGGGCTAATGGCCATTGCCCATTACGAATCCATTTCGTTAATTACCAGCCCTCTGATTAAATATACCAATGTTTATAAGGGCGCGGGATTGTTTCCGCCACTGTCACCCTTATCAGGCCGCGTTTTTTTCTCTCCCTCTCTTCTTTTATTTTTTTTTTCTTTCTTCGCGCTTCCCGCGTGCGCACGCAACGCGCAGCACGAGAAAATTTATATTTCCCTTCCGGATTCATGCGGCAGCCGCGCGCGGCGCGATTGATTTGTTCCTGACATTTTCCGCGACCAATCTCGACTCCCCTTCAACCCCCCCTCGCCCCCGACGTCACACGGCGTATTGCTCGCGCGAAATCACACGTCGCATCTCGTTTGTTATGAGGGATACTTTTTTTTTCTTTCTTTCTTTCCCTCGCTCTCTCACTTTTTCTGTATAATTAACCTTTGCATATTTATAATTCGTGTATGGAAATTTATGAAATTAATGTCAGTGCGCTGTGATCTTCGCGCGGCGAATGCGAAAGGAAAATATCCGAAGGGAAAAATCAGGCGTGAACTTCGGAACGCTGGCAGCGAAGACTGATGAAAATATTGCTGGGAATATTCGAGTTATTCAAATTTTTTCGAAACTCTTCGAATATTCCTTATATTTATTTATTTATTTTTTTCGAAATTTTTCGAATTTTTTTTTCATATTTTACGAAATTTTATTTCATATTTTACGAAATATTCGTATTTTTAACTTGGGTAATAAAATATTCACTTTTCCAAAATTACGACGACTCTCGAATTCTGTTACGAATTTTCCTTAAACGTGTCAGCATTTATTTTCTTGTGAACGTTTTGGCTAACGAAAATAACCACATTCATCGGGTTTTTTCTTCCCCGATTATTTTCGTCCACTCCCTTCGTTCGAAATATTTTCTTCCCATTTTGGATACTCGCAGCCGACACCCCAGACGCGACAAGCATTATTTCTGGTACACAGGATTTAAAATTAGGTCGAGACGTTTAAATAATTTTCAACAATCTTTTTAACCGTATTTTTCAGATGTCTTTTACGACGGCAAATCTTAATTTTCCTGGATCTTTTTGCAGCAGGTACAACGAGATCGTTCACAGTGTCTCGAATGTAGGGCATCCGAATACGAAATTACAACCAAAGGGTTAATTAATTCATCGGCAAATGTAGGATGCACTATTTTCGTTGCAGACGTTGCGCTTTTTCGGATGACGGTGGCTGCTGCACTCAAGACGTATCAACGGGAATATTTCAACGTCGCGAGAGACACGGAAACGTCTTCGCGTGTCGCGGATGTCACGGCGAAACATTATGTTGATGTCGTTACGAGTCGACTGCGCGAGGCTATCAGCTGGAGCTGCGAGGAGACACTTTGCTCTCACTTGTAACGTCGTATGGACCACCCTAATTATCCAGTGAGATTAAAGGCCTCTGCAGTCAAAGGGCATTGCAAATTACACACCGCGCGACGGTTCGTCACCTTCGATTGCGAGTTTCGTCCCCTCCCCCGCTGACGTCGAGAACCCCTCGAAGTTTCCATTTTGCCCGAATCGTCGCGCGGTTCGAATTCGTCAGGGCAGACAGTGACGAATTCGTCGCGCGTTTATGTGCGCTGCGCAAATTATCGTAACTTTAGTCTTTAATCGTCGCGCGCCGCAGGGACCTTGGCGCGAGTCGTTATCTCGTATTCAATGGACGAGATCTCGACGTGGAATTTCCGGACACGCGAAATTCTCGTCACATCGCGCGACACCCGTGGACCCCATTGGTGACACCATAATAAAGGAATGATATTTAGAAGAAAATAAGAATAAAAAATAAAATGTAAGAATAGAAAAAATAAATAAAAAATTTAATTAAAGTAGGCTAGTCGCACGCGCTGGCGCGCGTGCCTGAAAAACTTTTCGTCGAAAACGACCTGAGAAATATTTTTTCAAAATATCGACTTTTAATCTGTACCATCGTTCTCAAGTCGCATATTCTACCCCTAAAAACACTGGTTATTAACCTTTTTTAATCGATTTTGAAAAAAATATTTTTTTTGCGACGAAAAAAATATTTTTTCTGTCAGAAATCGTAGATCCGACTCCGGACCGAAAATCGCCAAAATCGACCCCAATTTTTTTTCTTTTCAAAATATCGACTTTTAACCTATACCATCATTCTCAAGTCGCATATTCTACCCCCGAAAATACTGGTTATTAACCTTTTTTAATCGATTTCGAAAAAAATATTTTTTTGGCGACGAAATTTTTTTTTTTTTTTCAGAAATCGTAGATTCGGCTCCCGACCGAAAATCTCCAAAATCGCCCCCAATTTTTTTTCTTTTTAAAATATCGACTTTTAACCTATACCATCATTCTCAAGTCGCATATTCTACCCCCGAAAATACTGGTTATTAACCTTTTTTAATCGATTTTGAAAAAAATATTTTTTTGGCGACGAAATTTTTTTTTTTTTTTTCAGAAATCGTAGATTCGGCTCCCGACCGAAAATCTCCAAAATCGCCCCCAATTTTTTTTCTTTTTAAAATATTGACTTTTAACCTATACCATCATTCTCAAGTCGCATATTCTACCCCCGAAAACACTGGTTATTAACCTTTTTTAATCGATTTTGAAAAAAATATTTTTTTGGCGACGAAAAAAAAAAAATTCTGTCAGAAATCGTAGATCCGGCTCCCGACCGAAAATCGCCAAAATCGATCCCAATTTTTTTTCTTTTCAAAATATCGACTTTAAAAAAATTAAATTAAATAAGAAGATAAAATAAAATAAAAATTAAATTAAATGACAACAAAATGCAAAATTTAATTAATTAAGAAAATTGAAATAAATCGTCCCGTTTATGCAATAAGTTCCGATGATTAAAATTCACCGCGATTATTGCAAAAGTGGTCGAGACGAGTTTTGATTAATAATTAACACGTCATAACCAATGAAAGCAACGAGCACGCTGATTCGCTCGTAACTCCGCGATAATCATCGACGAATTAAATTAATTAATTGAAGCCCATACAGATATAACCAGGGACGAATTGCCGTCGCTTATCGACGGTGAAATCGACGAGCCCGTCGAATCTCGCGATTACTCTATTATTCCAACGCAAATCTGGATCTCGGTGTTGCAATTTACACAGCAAATCAAAAAATGATTTCGCTCTCTTACAACCCAAGCGCCTTTGAATAATTTCTTCTCCTCCTCCGTACGAGGATCGACTTACGTAACGCGGCGTAACGATCGTGACGTAATTAAAATTTCGCGAGACCGAGTCGAGCGCGCGAGGATTTTTCTTTCATAGGGTTGAATAATAATCGGGTCAGCGAAGCGCGAGTCCCGAGTTTCTGCGCGATATAATCACGGGAGGGCAAGTGACGCCGGTACTCGGCACCAGACAAGTGGGATATACGTAGGGGAAGGTGGGGCAAAATGGGACGGTGGGTGAAAACGGGACACAGCGTTTTTGTCCGTTTCGATTGTTTATCGTCGTGCAAAATGGGACAAAGTACCATTTCGGGAATTCGAAACATTTCAACGCAAATAATGGAAATATTGTTTTTTTTTCTTTCAATTTTTAGCTCTTCAAGCGATCTGATTTTTAAAAAGTTGTTTTAAGAAATACATTTCTAATATAAAATCTTTTTTTTATATAATCATTACTGATGATGTTGAGTATCACTCAGTAAAAAAAATACGAATTGTCGAATTTGGGGTTTGTCCCATTTTGCCCCGCATTTTTTTTTTTTTCTTTAATGTTCCGGATTGATGATTGGAATCGAATTTTTGAGTGAAAAACAAAAAAATTCACTTTTTTGGTCATCGTCGTGAAATCATTTTCCGCCTAAGTGTCCCGTTTTGCCCCACCTTCCCCTATATACCTGGGTGTAAGCCACACACCGGAGCACCCGACGAAAGGGATTCCATTCAGATGCAAACCATGCGTACCTGCCGGGGAGTATATTTGGTTCAGCGGAGGCATTAGTAACTTCAACGGCGGATAGTATTGTAACGATCTTGGCCGCTGACACGGAGGGCAATACCGAAATGTCGACTGGGGAGTGGTGAACAGATATAGAAGATACCTATACAATATACAGGGTATTCCATGTCGATTCGATCCGTGGACCTTCGGATTGGCCTCGCATTTTTATGTGATTTTCATAAATCTGAAAAGACCTCAATTCTTTTTCGAAAGTTGATTAACCACGATTTTTGAAAAAGGAAATATCGATCGACAAATAGAAAAAATTGCAGAAATATTTTGTCAAAAAGAAAGATAATTCTTGAGGTCCCAGCGGAAATTCTTTCATTTTTTTCGATCGTCCAATTGCTTCCATTTTTTTTAAAGGTGGCCAAAAATTTGTATTTTTGTAAAAGATATTTTAGAATAATTTCCGAGTTTTTTATTTTCACGATCGATATTTTGTCAAATATCGTAGATAATTCATAAAATTCGAAAAAAATGTTGATTGCTTTTTAAAGATAATTCTTGAGGTCCGAACAGCAATTCTGTCATTTTTGTCCACCGTCCAATTGTTTCCATTTTTTTTAAAAAGGTCGCCAAAAATCTCTGTTTTTGTGAAAAGATATTTCAGAATATTGTTCAATTTTTTTATTTTGACGATCGATATTTTGTCAAAAATTGTACATAATTTCTAAAATTCGAAAAAAATCTTGTTCGATTTTTAGGAGTTTCCTCAAATCATACAGTAAAATTCGGGCCTGCCCCTAATTCGCAGGTGCCGAACTCGTGCCCACCCAGCATGAAACGTCCCATACACATGTGTACAGTGCCCATAAACGATGTAGTTCGAGACGCTGCCGCGCGTCTCCCGATACAGGGAGGCACCTGTTGTCGACTCGGCCGCCGCGCGGAGGCCCCGATATTCACTCCCTTCCACACACACACATACACACAGTAAGGGGTAAGGGGTATAAACTCCGCCAACTCTCAGGTGCATAAACGCCCGCGCGCGCGGCGAACAACTTGGCTTCGGTGTTCACGGTTGCGCGGAATATGCGCGGGAGAGGATTTCGATACTCGGCGATGCGGAGACCGAGAGCTTCCTGCATGTGAATCGCTCGGCAAATTACCGGATAGCGAGACACACAGAACGCTCCCCTCCCCCCCACATATAGATCCACCCCCACGTGTTCGATATATTATCGCTTCGGGTATGCCGAGCAAAGTGAACGCCGCAGCCACATTTTGCCTTTCACCGTAAAAAAAAAAAAAAAAAAAAATTCGAGCAGCAACGACAAAGGAGAGTCGAAGGCTCTCGAAAAGGGTCTACGACCAGACATAGGGCGGGCGAAATAGGAGCATGAGATACTAGCGAGATAGACGTCGAGGCGGTCCGTTGAATCCGGATGCGAGCGTCAATGACCAGACGCGGAATGGAACTTCTGAGCTTTTCTGCAAACTGCTACTTGGTTTTTTGTTCCTCCGCTAACTTTTTTTTTTGGGTGTTTTTTGTTGTTGTTTTCTTTTTCGCGCTGCCTTCCAAAATATCGACTTTTAACCTATACCATCGTTCTCAAGTCGTGTATTCTACCCCCGAAAACACTGGTTACCGATACTTTTTACTCGATTTTGAAAAAAATCATTTTTGGAGACGATTTTTTTGTCAAAAATCATAGAATCGGCTACGGACCAAAAATCGCCAAAATCGACCGCAATTTTTTGTTCTTTTCAAAATATTGACTTTTAACGTATACCATCGTTCTCAAGTCGCATATTCTACCCCCGAAAACACTGGTTATTAACCTTTTTTAATCGATTTTGAAAAAAATATTTTTTTGGCGACGAAAAAAATATTTTTTCTGTCAGAAATCGTAGATCCGGCTCCGGACCGAAAATCGCCAAAATCGACCCCAATTTTGTTTTCTTTTTAAAATATCGACTTTTAACCTATACCATCGTTCTCAAGTAATATATTCTACCCCCGAAAACACTGCTTACCAATACTTTTTACTCGATTTTGAAAAAAATGTTTTTTTGGCGAGATTTTTTTTTTTTTTCATAAATCATAGAATCGGCTCCGGATCGAAAACAACGACAAAAGAAAGTCGAAGACTCTCGAAAAGGGTCTACGACCAGACACAGGGCGGGCGAAATAGGAGCATGAGATACTAGCGAGATAGACGTCGAGGCGGTCCGTTGAATCCGGATGCGAGCGTCAATGACCAGACGCGGAATGAAACTTCTGAGCTTTTCTGCAAACTGCTGCTTGGTTTTTTGTTCTTCCGCTAACTTTTTTTTTTTTTTTTTTGGGGGTGTTTTTTGTTGTTGTTTTATTTTTCGCGCTGCCTTTCTGGAGAAATGCTTCGGATAGGTGGAGAGAGAGACAGAGAGAGACAGAGGTGGAGATGGTAGAGGCAAAAAAGAGAGAGAGAGACACACAAACTACCTACAATCTGGCGGGTTTAATGCCCGACGAGTCTACCGATATTTTTCTAGTGTTTGTGCGCGAACGTGGCCGGTAAAATAGCTCCTGTTTCGCGGCTGCAAAGAGGAACAATATACGCGTCCTGACCTTTCTTGTAGTCAGAGAGAGAGATGTGGAGGGTAATGAACGTTGGCCGTTTCGGAAATAACGATACGAGAGTGCCTTCCGCTTCCCCTCCACGCCCACTGCAATAGTGCAAAAAGTACCCGAGAGTGGGTGATCCTTTTGGTATGGGTAAATAAGTGCGCGCCGCGCGGAGATCGGAATTTTACTCGGCGCCGTTTTCGCATTTGAATCTTTCATTGCGTCGCTGGCGTTGGATTTATCGATTCGGGCGCTTCGACGTGCGTATAAAGATGGGTCGGTCGGTTGGTTCGGTTGCCGGGGAAAAAAATGTCAACGAGCTGTACGATCGATTTGGCGAACTCGCGACGGGGTTTGCTGGAGTGTCACGCCTGTTTGGGAATTAATGCGGTACTTTATTTTCGGTACTTGGAGATGGGAATCGGTTTGACGAATTTTTTTGCGGATTTTTTTTGGGGATGATTTGGCTTGAGAAATTTTGCGTTTTTTGGGGAAAAAAAGTTTTCGATTTGGTAAAGTTTGAAAAGCGTATTCGATGGGAAATTTCGCGCTGATTCCGAAAAGCACCGTTATTTGCTCGATAAATAGAAAATTCGATGAGAAAAATGCGAAAAACGATTTTTTACTTTTTTCGAAATTTCGGCACTTTACTAAAGTTGAGGTTACTTTTTCTTGAATCGACCGAAACTCGATTTTCTTTTTTTGTTCGAAAGACAACTCAATAACGAAGAGAATGCCGCAAGGTCTAACGCGATATCTTGATTATTTAATTTTTCACACAATTTTAAAGTCGGACCATCAAAAATCGCAAATTTTTCCAAGGGGTACCCCTTGCGTTTTTTGCGAATTTTTTTTTTTTCGATTTCGTAAAGTTTGAAAACCCTATCCGATGGGAAATTTCGCGCTGATTCCGAAAAACAGCGTTGTTTGCCCGAAAAATAGAAAATTCGTGGAGAAAAACGCAAAAAATCATTTTTTATTAGACAAAATTCAATTTGAGCCATATCAGTGACTCGATTGACCGAAATTAAATACTGAAACATTTTTCACAGTTACGAAATACGATTTGACTAAGCTGTAGTTTGTCAAAAATTGAAATTTAAGAGAAGTCAATAAAAAAAAATTATTATAAAGTATTGGACAAATAAACTTTGTGAGTCTTCATCACCTACGAATAAATTTTCTTAAGTGCATATGGAACACATTTTGAAGCCCAAATCACACTCATGCGTTAAATTAAATATACGCAAATATTCGAAAATTTTACGCGAAAAATACATTAATTTTCAAATTAATGTATTAATGTAAAAATACATTAATTTTCAAATTAATGTATTAATGTAAAAATACATTAATTTTCAAATTAATGTATTTAAATTAATTTACACGTAGTTTAATTATTAAAATACATGTATTTGTATTTTAATAATCCTCAAAATACATTAAGCAAAAAAAAGTTGTGACTTTGTTTCCACGAGCCACCGCGCATTACGTCGGACTTCGGTCGTTGTACCCTCGAGCAGTCCTCAAGACTCGCGGGTGAACCGCGAGGTCCGCGTAAACGCGAACACCCCGATATTACAGGCGCACAATGTACCCGAGTATCTCCGCCGTCGGCGCGGCGTCGATGCTGCTGCTGCTGCTGCTGCATCGATCGATCAATTGATTTTTCCCGCGCATCACTCTCGAAACGCGCGGTGTGGTTTTTCGTCGCGTGTCGCTTATCTTGCGACCGCGCGGCTACTCCATACCCGCTATAATTCTCTATCGGCTGTCCATCATTCTGTCCTCTTTTCTTTTATTAGCTCGAGTACCGGTACTCGATGCCCTGATACGTCCAACGGGCGGCTGGAATACGACGGTGGCGACCGGTCTCCGGGTCTCACGATACACACACGAAGGAGAAATATTATTTACAGCTCTCTCGTGGTTTTCTCGCAAATTGCCAGAAATCATCGCCGAGGACGCCAATTTTTCCAAACATTTATTATCTCCTCGGTGTCGTCTGAGTCGTAAAAACAGTCGCTGCGGTATTTACGAACGGCTAAAATGCAAAAAATAAAAAATAAAATAAACAGTGGAAGAAAATAAAAAATAAAATAAAATAATCTCTCCACTGCCCTTTTCCACTTATCGAACTGGGCAGTGGTAATGTGTTTTTTTTTTCTTTTCTTTTTTTTTTTAAGGTGACAATGGTCGTTTATTTTCCAGCCGTATATTGGTCACTTTTACGACGTGAGTCGTGCGCGAAGCATATTTTTCTCGAATGGACTATCGATTATTTCGCCGATGTTGTAGTACACCGGGAACCGCGAGGGGAAATTGGAACCGCGTACTATACCCTCATGCTTAGAGCTAATTGGTGGAAAGAGTAATTGAGGGCTGCGATATTGGAGATACTACTGTACACCGACGCTATACGCGCATCGCGGCTTTTAGAGCCGAATAATTATTCGAAAAACCCTTTCAGAAATGCGTTGTGAATAAAATATCGCGTCGCTCTTTGTCAAATTGGTGTTTCAACAAATTGCGAAAATAGGCGTCGGCCTCGTGGCTGCAAAAGGTACGAATTTTTGAAAATTCAGTCATAACGTAGTAATGGCAATAATTCATTCTCAAACCGTTTCCATTATCCAATACGATAATACGAGTATAAAAAAAATGAATTACGCCACGATTTTCCACCTCATATCAACTGCGTTTTCACGTAACGACGAATCCTCGAATTTACGGGCGGTGTGACTGTAATTAAAAAATATATCTCGAAAAAAATTATTCGAAAAACCCTTTCAGAAATGCATTCTGAATAAAATACTACGTCGCTCTTTCCCAAATTGATATTTAAAAAAATAGCAAAAATAAGCATATAGGCGTCCCTCGCATAGCTGAACACGAATTTTCAAAAATTCACTCATAACATAGTAATAGCAATAATTCATCCACAACCCGTTTCCATTATCCAACAGCATAACCCACGATAATATTCGTATAAAAACAACGAAATACACCATGATTTTCCCTCACATCAACCGCTTATTCCCATGACACTAATTTTCAAAAAAAAATCCCGCATATTGATCATTACAACGAGAATAATAATCTCGCGCATTAGACTCGAAGCTACGCGCGGCGCGTCGCGCGCGGCAGCGGGAATAATAAACTGCGTTAAAGTATGCAATACACCGCTGCGAAATTTTCCACGTGTTTCGCGAAAAGAGACCCGCGCGGGGTTATTTCTATGGTATGATGCACATCGCCTGTGCGCTTAATATAGCATCCGTGTATTATAAAAAGATTTATACTTGTTGCAGTAGCGGCAGCGACGTTATTCAGGGGGGTCAGGAGGGGGCAGTGGAAGGGGGTGGGGGGTTAGTGCAATAGCTCGGCTGCGACAAATACACAGCAGTATGCGAGGACGAGAGGCAGCCAAGGGAGGGACCGTCGTCCCCGTGGTATGCATTCCCGGCGTTCCCCGGCGATGCGCAGCGTCTCGCTCTCATTCGGATGCTGCAACATTTTGGGACGGATCGAGTGCGAGGGAAATTGGTACATACTAGCTCTGCAGAATCGGTGCTTGGATCGGATGGAGGGAGAGAGAGAGAGAGAGACGAAAGCTCAAGATACCAGCAGTCACTCGAGATGGTACTACCGGAATATTTACCTCTCTCCGAGATCTCTGGCGAATCTCCCGATCCGCCACTTTTCCTGAATGAGGAACGTCTTTTCGCCGAGTTTCCCGCGCGCGACCTCCGCGCAAGAGGCAATTTCATCGGCATCAACCCCCGCCCGATGCACTTTGGTCGGTCTTCAATCTCTAACGCGGATTACCGAATCACAAATTCGCGAGATGAAAAACCCTTGAATCAATCAGTTGGGTGGAAACGAAAGCTGGGTAGCGACGCGACGATGTACCGTGAGTCGTGTCAATGCCCCGGGAGAGTTTAATAAATACGAACAGGTTCGCTGCATAGTCATGCAGACGGTTACAAACAGTCAGAGCCAGTCGCAACTACAGAGACCTGATAGCTACTCACAGAAACTCATTGACACTCACAGACATTCGTCAGTGATCACAGAGACTCATTGTCACTCACAGACACTCATAAGTGCTCACAGTAACTCACTGACACTGACAGACAGTCATAAGTGCTCACAAAAAAATCACTGAGGCTCACAGATACTCATAAGTACTCACAGTAACTCACTGACACTGACAGACAGTCATAAGTGCTCACAAAATAATCACTGACACTCACAGACACTCACAAGTGCTCACAGAATCTCACTAACACTCACAGACACTCATAAGGGCTCACAAAAAAATCACTGACACTCACAGATACTCATAAGTACTCACAGTAACTCACTGACACTGACAGACAGTCATAAGTGGTCACAAAATAATCACTGACACTCACAGACACTCATAAGTGCTCACAGAATCTCACTAACACTCACAGACACTCATAAGGGCTCACAGAGACTTACTGACACTCAGAGACACTCACAGAATGGCACAAACACTCGCAGAATGTCACAGACACTCACAAACACTCACACGCTAGCCAGTCACAAGTACTCACAGACATTTTCACTCACAATCTCACAAGCATTCATTGACACTATCGCCCACAGTCACTCAGTGACTCACAGGTGAGACTCACAGTCACTGCAGACACTCATAGGTAACTCACAGTCACTCAGTGGACTCACAGGTGACTCACAGTCACTGCAGACCCTCACGCTCTCACAACCACTCACAGACACTTACACACACGCTCTCGTAGCCCCTCCCACTTTCACATCCATTCTCCCAGACCCTCACAGACCCTCAGCCACCCTCAGACATCTCCCACAAATCTTCCCCAAGTGTCCACCGGCCCGACATCTACAAACTGCATCGTGAGTGCCTGCAGCAAGCCCCATAGAACTACTCACATTTACACAAAACAAAACCAAAAATAAAAATCCCTCAAAAAATAATTAATCTCCTCACAGAATCCCCCAACCTTCCTCCCCACAACCGAGGCAGCACCGTCGCCCACCTCCCCAAACCCCATTGTGCGTCGCGCTCGAAATGGTAAATTTCCTCTATGCTGCGAGTGCTCCCGCTCACGCCGTTGTTTCTGCGTTCGGTTGAGCTTCTCATTGCATCCGGCGGGCTCTTGCACTCCATCGTGGTGCGGCACCACGAGGGGTGAGGTTATATATACTGTATATACTCGCTCGCGCGCGCGCGTCCACCAAGTTCAGTTGCGTTGTTGACTTGCCAAACGATAGCCGCACGTAGCGAGGAGGACGGACGTTCGGCGACAGGGCGACAGGGGGGCCCAACTGCGGGGGGCGCCAGGGGGGTCAGGGTTTGGACGGTAACGGGGCGCTTTGCATAAACCACAGTGACACAGTTTGCTTTCGCACAATCGATATCCTGGCACGTATCGCACACTCGGGCGTCGCTCCCGCCCGGCTCTCTCTCTCTCGAAACCCGAGCGCCGCACACACTCCGCCAATGGATTCGTTCTCCTGGTTATTTATGTCCTTTCGTGTCGCGCCCGCGTTTTACCACCGTCACACCGAGACCCAACCACCATCACCACCAACGTAGGCAGCGAAGCACCTGTACGTATATTTATATTATATATATGTATGTATAGTATATGTATATAATATATATATATGTGTAGGTATAGTATATATGTGTATAATATATATATATATGTAGGTATAGTATATATGTATATAATATATATATATATATGTATGTATAGTAGATATATATAATGGCACACGGCGTCGCCGGCTAGCACGACCAGACGAGGCAACCGACAGGCAGACAGCCAGCAGCCAACACGAATTGTATGTATTGCTCGAATTCGCTTCGCTCAATACGCCGCCGAGTATATGAAACCCGTGCAATCATTAAAAGTTCAGACCCCCCCCTGAACCTCTGTTTCATACACACCGCCCGCCAACTTCGCGTTGCCAACGGCCGTGACAGATTAGATATATATGTATGTGTGGATATATTTATGTATTGTGTGTTTGTGCGGATGTGTATTAAGTCATGAACGTGCTGGAAACACTGGGAATGGTGACACACTGAATCTATTACACGCGGGGTGTATGGATTTTGGTGTATTGACACGCGACGCACTGCTTGCTAATTGGTTAACTGCACTGAGGGGACACGCGGTTGAACGTCCGGCTGTCCCTCGTGGTGCATTGGGTCAGGCCGGTTGACGCGAGAAATCGCGAAGTTGTCATGGTAATCGTTGACTAGTTGCCGAAAAAGTTCGTTCTGAATTTCGGGGACTTTGGGACAGGAGAGATAAATTTTGGGGTCGACGTTTCTGATGATTTTGAGTATTGTTATTATCATCGATTTTATCGATTAATTTGATGGAAAAAAATAGTTGGAACAAATTTTTCGAAAACTTTTTTAATTCCTCCTGTGAAATTAATTCGCTGACTTTTCTCATCGTTATTGCAAAAAAAAAAAATTATTATATCGTAGGGAAAAAAACCTCCGTAATTTGCAATATTTATGGACCAACTAATGATGACGTTTCTGATGATTTTGAGTATTGTTATTATCATCGATTTTATCGATTAATTTGATGGAAAAAAAATAGTTTGACAAATTTTTCGAAAACTTTTTCAACTCCTGTGAAATTAATTCGCTGACTTTTCTCGTCGTTATTGCAACAACAACAAAAATTATTATATCGTAGCGAAAAAAACCCCGCGTAATTTGCAATATTTATGGACCAACTTCCCTCAGGCTGCGCATTTATTTTTCGATCGACCCCGACATCTCGGAAATGGCATATTTGCCGTGGCACTGTCGAAAAGCGTCAATATAAACTCGACACATCATTAAAACTTCCGACGGCCTCTCGCGGCTGTCGCCGCGCGGTCTCGTTCGAGTTTTGCGCGCGCATCGACATACATATTAAGCGCGCTGTACGTATCGCCACGGCCCGAGATCATTATGAGCTTAAAAATATATTCGCGAAGACGAGAGAGAACGAAAAAAAAAAAAAAAAAAAAAAAAAAAATCCGAGGCAATCGTTATCGATACACCCTCTTCGGGCTTTAAGTGCTCCAGTGTCCCGAACTTTTTAAACCCTCGGAAATGGCCCCGAAGATTAGAGGGTGCTGGAAAACCGGCAGTTGCACTCCTCGCGGTGCGGCGCGCGCAACGTACCACCGAGTGGCAACAGTGCGACTCCGGATATCGCCACAGTTGGCTTTTTGTCCGTTACCATTTACGGCGAAATCTTTCGATCAGTAATTACGCCTCGGGATCCCAGCGTAAGGCATTGGATTTACAAGAGGGGTTACTTCTTTTTCTCGCCAGTGAAGAGCCCCGAAGCGGACGGTTAGCGTCGAGGACGTTGCCCCTTTTTGCACCCGCCCGAGATGTCAGGCCATTCGGAAGCGTTCGCTCGTGCCAATGAGATAACACGAGATAAGTCGAGGGCGATATGGGGCGACGGGTATAAGTTGAGAAAACTCGTTAAAGCGACGGAAATTTCGTGGATTTTCGGCGACAAATCGATTTCCAGATTAACCAACCGTCTTATCGTCGGCACAATCCGCCAACGTCAGCTTAACACCCTGCTAAACTTGCGATGCGTTTCGCCCGTGAGCCTCGTTGAAGTGGATCATCCACTCCGTACGAGGATACTTGTAAACTAGTAGCGACAAAATGTTGTGCTAATGTTCACCATTATTAATCACTATTAACCACCATTAATCATTAATTTATTTTTTATAAGAAATTAATGATTACTTCTAAACACTATTAATCACTATTAACCACTGCTAACCACTTTTAACCGTTATTATCCTTTATTATCCATCATTGACCGCCATTAACCATGATGAACCACCATTAACCATAACTAATCACTATTATTCACTATTAACTACTATTAACCACTGCTAACCACTGTTAACCACTGCTAACCAATATTAACCACTGCTAACCACCGTTAACCATTGCTAACCACTGTTAACCGCTGCTAACCACTGTTAACCACTGCTAACCACTGTTAACCACTGCTAAACACTGTTAACCACTACTAACCACTGTTAACCACTGCTAACCACTGTTAACCACTGCTAACCACTGCTAACCACTGCGAACCACTGCTAACCACTGTTAACCACTGCTAACAACTGCTAACCACTGTTAACCACTGCTAACTACTGCTAACCATTGTTAACGACTGTGAATGAATCTATCTTCGCACGTATACCAGGATATCGATACTCTCTTGGGGCTAACACCGCCCAACGGCGCCCCTGGTCCTGTGTGATCCCTATACCCAAGGCGCGGCAAACCAATAACGAGCCAAGTTCAAAAAGTCAGCGGAAGCGCGAGGAGCGAGAGGGGGTGAGAGATTTGGCTGTTGCTCTCGATAGAGCCTCAGCGCCGGTACATAGTCAAGTGGCTCACGACTTAGCAATCACTCTGACCGTCTACGACGGGCCGGCTCAAGCCGAGTTGCCAGTACGTGTACGTATAGCAGGGCGGTAGGTACTCCTGAAGTTTCAAACCGGTGGTTAGATTCACGGGTTGGCAAGTCTAGTTTATAGCCCGGAGGCTTCGAATCCCGTGGTAAAGCGAACGTAGCGTCCCAACAAGCTCCCATAAATTCATTAATCGCCCTGAGGCAGTAGCCGAGGCTGCATGAGGTCGAATAAGGGACGGTACAGGCGGGCTTGGGGGGAGGGCAACGCGGAGCCATAGCAATGAAGGGGGAGGGAAAGTGAGAGGGAGATATAGGGGGGCGAGAGACGGAGGGGACGTCATGGTTTTGAGAGAGACCAACGCGGAATAGGGTTGCGAGATTTAAGCAAATTGCGATTACTCCGTTAGCTAAATAAGATTATTAACCAACCGGTCTTATTTATGCCTCGGTGCAGACCGTTATTTAGATGGATAGAACCCGGCTGGTTGGTTGGTTGGTGGGCTTTCCCGGTGCCCCTGTGTATCGCACCAGCCCTGCGCACTCCGACGCCTGCCGCGCGTAATACGCAATAGGAACCGGCGTTGATCCACCGAATACCGACCCGCTATTCCTAGTTACTGGCCGCGCTGTTCATATTCATATACAGGAGCAGCGGCGGCAGCAGCTTCCATATCCGACGCATAGATTTTCATGGAAGGCTCGATTATACCGGTCCCATTTGCAGACCACTGTATCTTCATTTGAAAAGTACACACGGATGGATTACCGCGACGGCTGATGTATGCCGATTTTCCAACCGGACTATAATCGATATATCGTTGATTTAATTTTTTTTTTTTTTTTTTTTTTTTTTCGTTCCTTTTTTTGGAGGCGACTGCGACTCATCCAGAGCGAGACCGGATAAACCTGAGCTTCGTGTAAATATTTAATGCATATCGATCGTCAATGTTGACGGGTGTAATATTTACTGCAATTAAGCCGGTGGCTCGCGCGAGAGACGCGCGGCTCTCGCAGTCTCGCCGAATGTTTATCGGTCACGCAGCCCACCTGAAATATCTACAACATTTACGGGACGCACACACAGCGGCATTAGCAGTTTTTTTAGATGGTGAAAGGGGAAGCACGGATGGTAAATAGTAAGCCGGTTGACGTGGAATAATTGTAGCTTCGTGTTTAAACACCCGAGATCAATGTTTGGTGATTGGGAATTTCTGGCGAGGCGAGAGAATTCGAGGACGTGTTTGGATGCAGAATGAGGTAATTTTGTTTAGGAATTTGTGTTTGAATTGGTGCCGGGTTGACGATTCGTTGGTGCTGACCTACAGTCGGTAGGAGGGCGAGTGATGTTGCCGACGAGAAGATCGAGAATCGATGAGAAACTTCTTTACCGATCGTCGGTCGCCTAAATGTGCCTCTCGATACCGATTCGTGTACCGTGCGATGGCGGAACTCAAGTGGAATAACACGTGATGCATCCCTTCGCCACTAGATGGAGCCTCCTCAGTCGATTTGTGATTTGGTATCGATGTTGAGGAAGGCATGGAAAAAAATGATCGATTTTTCTTTAAAAAAAATCACGACTTCTTGATCGGTTTGCATTATAATTTAATATCGTCACTAAATGATGAGAATTCGTTGGCAGAAAAATGGGTAAAATCCCAGAGGCAACATTATTTTTTATATGATTTTTTTTTCTTTCAGGTTTTGAATAATCATTTGAATATATTTAGAAAATCTTCCATGTAGGGTTTTGCATATCCATTGACTTCATCGATTATTCAGGCAACTTTGACCAACTTGTCTGTGGTCAACATCGTTCGGCGGACCTACGGAAGGTACGGAAAAAAATGGTCGATTTTTCTCAAGAAAATTCACGATTTCACGCTCAGTTTTCGTTATAAATTAACGTCGTCACAAGATGATAAAAATTCGTGGGCAAAAATGTAAAATCCCTAACACCACATTCTTTTCTATATGATTTTTTCTCCAGGTTTGGAATAATCATTTGAATATGTTTAGAAAATCCTCCATGTAGCGTTTTACATATCCATAGACTTCAACGACTGATTATTCAGGCATCTTTCCCAACTCGTCTGTGATCAACATCGTTCGGCGGACCTACTGCCTTATATTCGAGAAGAAAAAAAAAAGAAAAGAAACGAGACAAGATTTCCCGTCGGTTCGTATGAGATGCAAAACTGGACCCGCGTCTAACGAGCATACGAGGAGGTCTCACGCTGGTTCCGTTATAATCAACGAAACCGCGCTCGACGACAACAATGCCGGGCCTTGTGCACCTACATCGGGGCCTCGTCATACTATCGCGGAATCTAAAGGTGCCTCCCGAGATACGATCAATCCACCGAATTGATTGTCCCTTGTCCTTCATTCAAATCCCACGTCCAGCTCTCCTTTTTTTTTTCTCTACCTCCCTCGGCCCTCTGTTAGGGGACAATTTAACTCCCGCTCGCATCTACAAGGTGTCCCCGAAAAAAAGGACGTGAAAAAACACAGCATTCGAAATTGAAAACCCCGAGAAAACTCTTTGATCGTACAATTTAAAATGCAAATCGACTCCCCCCCCCGGAGTGTATTTTATTGTGCCACGCTTATGGGAAACTTTTGCTATAAAACTTCGCCGCAAGTTTCTTCTCAGTTTTCATCGCGAAACTTCAATTTCAATGATGCATCTTAATCGTAACGAAAAAAAAATAATAACCAACTCGGGACTGGAATAATAACGATCCTCGTTGTTATTTTAATAACGAGACTTCCTAGGTGAAAAAAATATGTGGTTTATATACAGCGCTCATATATGGAATTGGGAATATATATTACATAGTAAATTATAATATACTCCATATTAAATTTGTATACGATAAACATACAAATAAACAGACTCACAATTTTGTATACGGTCTGTATATAGTCAGTGCATAATTCATCATTAATTCCATATATATAATTTATAAAGTTCTTATGTCTTCTAGACATAAATTAATTATCCGTATGTTCATTATATACAAATTTAATATGGAATATATCTGCCCAATTCCATATTCCATATTTCATAATTCCACTATTTTGACCCACATCTTTATTAAAATGGATTCAAAATAGGGAATGGCTGAAATAGCGAATTTCGTAATGAATGCCATTATATATTCAGACCATTTAGAACTTTGCTATTAGATTATTTATTATTTTATTATTTTGAACTATTTTGTTTTGCATTATTTGGAACTTTAAATTTTTATTTTATTTTTATTTTTGCATTATTTTGAACTTTGCTATTAGAAAATAGCTATACGCTATTTTGGTAATTAGCTATTTTTACCTCCACCCGCTGTATACAATCTATATATAAACGATATTACTTTTTTTTTTTTCACGTGGGTTGAAATAAATTCCAAATGGTCCCTGGACGAGGCGACCAAGTTTTTCGAAAAACGTTGCTCGTCTTTGTCGCTCAGTTGAACGTTTCGTTGTTGCCCAACACGTGATCGATTCAAGAAGGAAGATCGGCAGTTCATTCACGTCGAATTAAGTGGAAAGCACAGCCGGCATCGACAATGCAAAGAAGGCCCGTTGCGCTCACTACGAGCGCAACAGGGCGGGGTAGTGTGGAAGTCGTTTGTCAATTTCCGGGACACCCTGTAGACGCGCGGCGTCTCGGAAAGTAGGGGCGTACGGTGCGAGCTGACCGGTTTGACATATTTTTCGGTTTCTTTGTATTTTGTGTTTGCGACCCACTCGAGCCCACCGTTTGTGAGACGCCCGGAATCCCCACGGTCTCTATTGTTGCCCTTTAGTGCCGAGAAAAGGGAGGATTCCCACAGTGGCCTGTACGAGCGTCCTCACCCCCCGTGTACTACCTACGCCATTACAAAAAGTCGTATGGCGTATCTCGTGTCCTATATACCTGCGACGACTGCGACGAGCCTCCTGGCTGAGACTATCCGTTTGACTATCTACCACTTTCAGCGTTTTAGCCGACATTCCGGCCGCATTCGGGCCCAATAATCCCCCATAAGATCGCGGCTTTTCACTACGGTAAACGCGAGACGTGTTCATCGCAACGTTTTTTACGTCTTGACTCCGGGGATTTTTTTTTTTTTTTTTGACTTCTGGTTACCGAAATTTTTACGGTTTTTGACAGTCAAGTTTCTCGAAGATCGGAAATAACACTCGTTGAGCGATGATTATTTTTTTTTTTTTTTTCAATTTGGATGTGTAAATGGAAATCAAATTTTTAGGGTCATTTTTTTAGTTTTATTAGCCCATTTTTGGTTACCCGATTGTCACTTCACTAAAATCGAGGTTACTTTTTTTTGGTTCGGTGGAACCTGGATTTTCTTCCTTTGTTCGAGAGAAAACTGAGTAACGAAGAGAATGGCACAAGAAAATCCAGGTTCGAGCGATCCAAAAAAAAGTAACTTCAATTTTTCCGAAGTGACAAAATTTCTAAAAAAAAAGTGCGAAAACGTTTTTTGCGTTTTTCTCATCGAATTTTCGATTTTTCGGGCAAACAATGGTGCTTTTCGGAATCAGCAGAAAATTCCCCACCGGATAGAATCTTCAAACTTTACGAAATCAACAAATTTTTTTTGCGAAAAACGTACCCCCTGCGTTTTTTGCGATTTTTTCTTTTTTTTTTTTACTTTTTCCAAGTTTCTTAAACACGAATCAAGTTGAAACTCAAGTTGGATCTTAAAATCAAACTTATGACTGAAAATTCGAGCCTCGGTAATAAAAAAATCATTCGACCGTGATGTGACTCCCATAGATATCACGTAGGGCGAACTTAAAGTCCCAAAAATATTCAACACACCGCGTGTTGCCCATCGACGTCTAATGAGCCAATGAATAAAAGTCGTTTGAAGTGTCAATGGAATCTCGCGATAGATCTTTTTTTAACGTTCGCGCGAACGAGCGTGAGCCGCCTCTCGATCGTCGACGTTGTACACAGTTCCCTCCCGAATAAACGTGTACAAAATACACACACGGCCGCGGGTCTCTGGTCTCTGTGCGTCGAGCTTATGAAGATATCCACTCTCGCGCCCACGGATTATTCATAAACGTCCGAGAGCTGGCGGCGGCGGTGATGGGATTTACGCCCGGCCGACGATATTCCGGGGGCCCCCGGAATGCGGAACGTTAAACGAAAAATGTGCGTTTCAGGTAACGCGCGCGCCACGAGATATACCGAAGTAATATAACTTTCCGCCGGTAGCTCCTGCGGCCGACCGTAATCCGAGCGTCGATCGTAAAAGCGAACAATTTTTTTTCTTTTTTTTTTTTTTACTATCGGCCTAGGTACGGAATTTTCGCTGATGATTTATATCGCTCGTCCGGTGACAATGCGGGGTGCGCAGGCGGAGAAAAATAAGACGCGGAGGCAAAAGGTGAAGTGGTGGAAAAAGGCGGCAGAGGAAAAACGACTGACCTAAAGCGCGAGCGGTGGAGATCGGTCAAGGCCGTTGAGTTTGTGAAATTCGAAATAAGCGGGCTGAACGAGAAGCGATAGCCGATATCTTAGACACGCGGCTGTTTCGAAATCGGTGGAAGAAATCGTTGGCGAGGTAGACGAAGAAAATTGGAAATGCGATGTCGAATTTTTTTATGGCGATTGGTAAATGATCAGCAGTTTGAAAAATTATTATTTTATTTATTTTATCTATTTTATTTATTTTATTTATTTTATTTATTTTATTTATTTTATTTATTTTATTTATTTTATTTATTTTATTTATTTTATTTATTTTATTTATTTTATTTATTTTATTTATTTTATTTATTTTATTTATTTTATTTATTTTATTTATTTTATTTATTTTATTTATTTTATTTATTTTATTTATTTTATTTATTTTATTTATTTTATTTATTTTATTTATTTTATTTATTTTATTTATTTTATTTATTTTATTTATTTTATTTATTTTATTTATTTTATTTATTTTATTTATTTTATTTATTTTATTTATTTTATTTATTTTATTTATTTTATTTATTTTATTTATTTTATTTATTTTATTTATTTTATTTATTTTATTTATTTTATTTATTTTATTTATTTTATTTATTTTATTTATTTTATTTATTTTATTTATTTTATTTATTTTATTTATTTTATTTATTTTATTTATTTTATTTATTTTATTTACTTCATCAATCCATTTTTTTTACTATCAGCCTAGGTACGGAATTTTCGCTGATGATTTATATCGCTCGTCCGGTGACAATGCGGGGTACGCAGGCGGCGAGAAAAATAAGACGCGGAGGCAAAAGGTGAAGTGGTGGAAAAAGGCGACTAAGGAGAAACGACTGACCTAAAGCGCGAGCGGTGAAGATCGGTCAAGGCCGTTGAATTTACCGCCCGGCTACCTGTGGGTACTTCGTTCTGTCCGTCACGTTCGCCGTCGCTTCTTGCGACGTTGTTTTCCGCACCGAGTGGCCCAGTTACGGAGTTTCAAGAACTCCAGCGGTGGGGAAGCCGAACGTAATTGTCACGTCACGCGTTATTGACACATCTTTCGATTCTTCTGTAACGAATCCCGTTAGCCAAACAATCGGTGGAATAACCAGGCGCGATATTCCCTAGTGGTTTGTGCGTCGCGCCTGTTATTGACTTAAGAAGACGGGAGAGACAGGTGCGAGACAGACGACTGGGAAACGAGAAAGCCAGAAAGAGAAACCACTGGGAATACGTTTCACGGCTCGTGTCTTACACGCGTAACACGTGCTCATTTCCTTGTGCTCCTCATCTTCGAAAAAAAAAAAAAAAAAATAATAAAAAGTGTTGATATCGTTTCTGCCCGACGTTTGTCACCCACGATCGTTTTTATTCCGAGACCCATTTACGGCCGGAAATACAGACGGCGTTTCTGACATTTCGACAACGTTCGCCTCGCCAGAAAACACGTAGGTCCTGAATCGATTCGTTCGCATCGATAACACACGACCCAGGATACACAATCTTTTCCTAATTAACGTTTTTTTTTCTCCCACGCCTCGTGTAGTCGATTAATAATACCACATCGGTCCGCACTTTATAGAGCTACCGTTTCTGACGTCTCGATGACGTCGTAGGTCACTAGATTCTCGTCACAGGGTTGTTATTTTTACACGTCTCCGCGTTTCTTCATCATATATTGGCACATATGACGCTGGTGCGCTAATCTTATTTTACTCGACGTTCACCCTTCTTCGTCTGCCATCGAATAATCTGCGGCGACAAAACGCCTCTAAATATACACTTTCCAGCTATTAACGGACCATTCTCAAACCCTAAATTGTGCACCACGTTGATCCTAAAATATCAAAACATTTGTCGCCGACTCAGTAGGGCCGGTGACAAATATTTTGATATCTTATTGATTCATTTTTTATATTTGGTCTTTGATTCTCAACTAATAAAGTCTGGAGCGTTACATCCAATGCAGGTCAGGCCCAGTTCGAGTCCTGACCAGAGCCTGACTAGGGTCTGACTAGGGCCTAACTAGGGTCTGACTAGGGACTAACTTGGGCCTGACTAGGGCCTAACTTGTGCCTGATTAGGGCCTAACTTGGGCCTGACTAGGGCCTAACTAGGGTCTGACTAGGGCATAACTAGGGTATGATCTGGGCCTAACTAGGGCCTGACCAGGGCCTAACTAGGGTCTGGCTAGGGACTAACTTGCGCCTGACTAGGGTCTGACTAGGGACTAACTTGGGCCTGACCAGGGCCTAACTTGTGCCTGATTAGGCCCTAACTTGGGCCTGACTAGGGCCTGACTAGGGCCTAACTAGGGTCTGACTAGGGCATAACTAGGGTATGATCTGGGCCTAACTAGGGCCTGACCAGGGCATGACTAGGGCCTGACTAGGGCCTGACTGGGACCTAACTAGGGTCTGACTGGGACCTAACTAGGGTCTGACTGGGGACTAACTTGGGCCTGACAAGGGCCTGACCAGCCCCTGACCAGGACCTGACTGGGGTCCGACCGCGACCGAATATAACGCCTCGGATTTTCCACCGGCGGAGATGACACGTGCAATTCTCCTTCCAACGGGCCAACAAGCGGGTACCACCCGCGCTCGAGTACCGCTTTATTCAAATATTCTCACGGCGCGCGCGATACGTCAGCCCGTATCCGCAACGGGAGTAACGAAATTTTCAGTAACATCAGCAGCAATAGAGGGGCCGCGGCGGCAGCCTCTCCGCCTCACGCCGCGCGAGAGCTGCGAGAGAAGAAGCGCGCCGCAAAAATCCATACAGCGCGCGGGGCGATCTTTTCGATTTCCCAGCCGCACCGAATTTCATAACGTGTGTGACGCGCAATAACTGCGATATGGCGAATGGAGCATCGCCGGGGGCGACGTCGGTGGAGTCGGGGGTATGGTGAAAGGGGAAGAGATAGGAAAGGGGGGCAGGGGGGAGTGAGGCGCCCTTTCTTTCTCTCTTCCTTCGTTTCCCGGAGTCTGCAGTACCAGCAGCGCCGCAAAGCAACGCAGCATCAGCAAACGCTCGGGCAAAGAGCGTTCTTTGATACGTTGCGGGCTCTCGCGCGCGCGACTGTCTCTCGTTGCCTGGTACTAAACCCAGAGGCGTTGCGGGTGAGAGGAAGGAGGGGGTGGAAGGGGGTGGAAGGGGGGGATTCGCGAGGATGCGATGAAGGCAGAGGTGCTGCTGGCTGCGGCTCTGGCGTTCTCACTCGAACCTCGTAAAATCCACATCTATCCCTTTGCCATCACTGCGCCTTCCAGCTCGCGCATTCTGGGATCCCCGCGGCACGTGATACGAATCCCGGATTCATTTTATTTTCAACCCTTTCAAACGACGCACGGCCGCCCGCCACAGAGTTGCCCATCCGCCCCCCTCTGCCACACACGTTCACGCAATAACACACACTTTTCGCGAGACTGAGGGCAACCCCGTCGCAGCCCCGCGGGGATCACCGGGGTCAATTGACGCACACACACACACGGTGATGCTATTTTTCTGCAGATCGTGCGAGACGCGTCGATGCAGTTTGCGAAATTCGAAATAAGCGGGTTGAAGGAGCAGAGGTGGCCGATATCTTAGACACCCGGCTGATTGGAAATCGGTGGAGGAAATCGTTGGCGAGGTGGACGAAGAAAATTGGAAATGCGGTGTGGAATTTTTTTTATGGCGATTGGCAAATGGTAAATATTTGTAAAATGATTAATTTTATTAATGTTATGTAGTTTATTAATTTTATTAATTTTATGTAGTTTATTAATTTTATTATTTTTATGTAGTTTATTAATTTTATTAATTTTATGTAGTTTATTAAGTTTATTAATTTTATTTATTTTATTTATTTTATTTAATACAATGAATGGGTCAAGACCTTTGAAATCATTTAACAGATGGCGCAAAGGAGAAGTCGTAATCAAAAAACATAGAAAAATAGAAAAACACAACATAACACAGCACAACAAAATAATAGTAAAAAAAAATAGAATAATACCTAAATAATTGATAAGTCTTAGATCCAATAAGTGCCGAAGGACTTATCAATATTTCTATGGGCATTGATGACCCAGCGAGGCGAACTAAAAAAGTGACGGAAATACGTAATACGAGTAAGGCGTGTGTCAAGTGACCCCGGTCACCGGTGATAGGGGGAACTAGACGACCGAGCGGTCATAACCCATCTGCGTCTCGCTGGCGCGTCAATGTGCGGCACACGCGGGAGTGGTGGGGGGGGGGGGGGGGTGTACGTATGCTCGCATCCGCGATAATTTCATTTTTTTCCACGCTGCGAAATAAACCATCCCCCGAGGAGTAAATGCAGAATCGTTTAGTATGCGAGTCGTGCCGAAGTGGCACGTGTGCAATGCTGCCGAGGGGGCGATGGGGGGTCGGAGGGGGGGCGGGGGGGACAGGGGGGGATGAGGCGCGAGAGACAGAGCGACGGGGAGCGTCGAAGGGGTTGGCGAGAATGAAGCAACCCAGATTTTACGGGTGTATTAGTTGCATTCACCGAGTGGCACATAGCGACGCGCCCGGCGAGGAGAGCCAAAAGCTCCGACTGCGAAGCGACGACGACGAAGCAGCCCTTGAGACACGACGATGACGCCAGTTGCTTTTGCTTTTGCTCCGCGGGAAACTCCGCGGAAATTATGGAAATTCAGACACATTGAGAATGCTCGGTCGGGCCCCGGGTACCGCAATGGAATTACGGGACTATGCGGAAGGCATATGATATGAGGGGCCGCCGCGCGCGCGCGGCGTTTCCTTCGGCGTGCTTTCGGAGTCGCAGTCGCGCGGGCGTCATGAAACCGCGATATTTAATTCTCAATCGACGCCTGATATTCCGATGAGTGCCTCGAATATTCGCGGGAATAATTTTTATGAATAAATGTTTTTGACGATGAACTTGTCTAAAATAAAAAGTTGACAAATTCGCCCGCGGAAATGTTGTATTTTTTATTTATTATTCTATTTATTATTTTTTGTATTTTTTAATGTAATTTTGTATTTTTATTTTTTATTTACTTTTTGAGGAGCTCCGTTTTCCGAGTTTTACGATTCATTCCTGACGTCTGGAAACCGCGATATTTAATTCTCGATCGACGCCGTATATTCCGATGAGTAACTTGATAATTCGTAAAAATAATTTTTGCAAAAAAATATTTTTAGCGGCGAACTTGGCCAAAATAAAAAACTTAACAAATTCGCTCGCGGAAATTTTGTACTTTTGTTTTTTTTTTGGAATTTTGTTTTTTTTTTGTTGTAATTTTGTTTTTTTATTTTTTATTTATTTTTTGAGGAGCTCCGATTTTCCGTGATTTGCGATTCATTCCTGATGTCAGAAATCCGCGATATTTAATTCTCAATCGTCGCGAGATGTTCCGACGAATAACATATAAATATTTGCTTTTTGTTAAAAAAAAAAGATCACCAATGAACTTGGCTTCAACAAAACAAAATAAATCACTTTTAAAAATGTTTTACTGTTCGCGCAGCCCGGAGGAATTTTTTTCATCACGGTGAAAACTTCCGCCTGCAATATTGACTTCATTCAATTTTTATTATTCCAGCCCCCCACTCCCTCTTGAAAAACTGAAGAAATAACTCCGAACCAAAAATAAAAAAGCAAAATCGATCTTGCCCAACAATATCAGCAATACGACGTCGGCAATAAAAACTCTCCACGTCCCGAGAAAGCCGGAAAAAGCGACCCAAGGATATCAGTCACCAGTGAAGAGCATTGATACACCTTACTTTTTTTTATCAATCTTCCCGCAATGTCGTCGACCGGATATAGCTCGAGGACTATAGCGAGGCGACACTCCGATGCCCGGGAAGAGCGACACGCGGTAAAGAAAGAACGACCTCTCGTTACAGGGACTTTATTGGTCCGACGTAAGACGCGTACGTGACGCGATGCGTTAGCTCGTCGCTCGTTGCACTTAAAAAGAAATGGGGGGCCCCCCCTTTCCACCCTTGCGACGTCGGGTCGCGATGCGGTATTATGGGGTCGTAGAGAACCCTATGGCTATGCGTTATGTAAATACTCGCAGTAAACATATACTGCCTATATACGTATATACCAAATATACAATATAAATATATATTACACAGCTGTATAAGGGAGGTGCAGGCAAAATGGGACGCATACGCGAAAAATGTTTTCATGATGATAATAAAAGTGTATTTTGATTGCTTTTGATGCAAAAATTCGATTCCAATCATCAATTTTGAGGGCCGCCAAAAAAATGAAAATGCAGGCAAAATGGGACAGACCCACAAATTTAAAAATTCTGATGGGATCTATTAGAAACAAATAAAATTTATTTGACCGAAATGAAAATTTAATTGAATGAAATACATTGTATTTGATCCAAATAAATCATTTATTTCATTTATTTAATGGTCGGCCTAATAATAGGATTTATTTGGACAAATAAAATGTATTTTAATGAAATAAAAATTTATTTTATTACAACATCTATCCAAAATTTATTTTATCTCAACATCATCTTTAATGTTTATTTCGCAAAAAAAAAGAAATTGTAAAAAAACAAATTTTTTGTCAAAGTGACTTTTCAAAAGCCAGATTGCTCAAAACCCTCAAAATTCTTAAAAATTCTTTACATTCCGCTCACATGCGTTGAATTGTGTCGTACAGACGCGATTTTCACGAAATGGGGTTCTGTCCCATTTTGCCCACAAAAATAATTGCAACCGAAAAAAAAAACGCTGTCCCGTTTTGCCCACATGTCCCGTTTTGCCCGCACCTCCCCTATAGGTATCGGTGAAGGAGGCACCGCCGTCACAGCTTGAAGAGGCGAATTAAACGGCAGATTGAATCGGGCCGCCAGATCCTAAGAAAATACTCCATTATGGTTGTCTATTATTTGCTCGAGGTGCGCGCAAGAAGCGTCTAGCGTTGTATATATAATAGCGTCGGTGGTGCAGCGCCCTCTGCACCGGCTGCAACGTTCCCGGTGCACGCCTCGCGCCAAGTATTATGGTAGCTGTGTGTATAGGTAGCGCGAGGTAGGTACCTCCCGTAAGCCTCACGGGGCCCATTACCCATAGGTAAATGAAGAGCCACTTGGCGCACGACGCGGCCCCCCAAGACCATGCGACTTTAATCTCGAACCTGCCTCGCTCCATTGTTCGACCCCGGAAAATCGATTATTCCACGGGTACGCTTTTGCGTATTAAAGTCCACGAGATTGTATACACGCGGGATACACAGTTTTACGTGCGCGCCCGGCGTTTTCCGAGGACGACAGAGGCGAAGGAGCTGCAGGAGCGAGGAAAGTGGAATGAGATTTTGAGAAAATGGAAATTAAGGGGGGAGTAAGGGGCGAAGTTGTTGTTTATGATTTTTTGGGTTTTGAGAAATTTTGGTGAGAAATTTTGGAGGAAAATATGGTACATTTTTTGGGGAAGGTTTTGGATATTTTTTTAACTAGGATTGAGCTAAGGGATGAAGAACGCGGGACAAAAAAGGATTTATTTTTAATTTTTGGAATTTTTTGGAATTTTCTGGAATTTTTTGGAATGAGTTTTTGGGAAAATGGAAATTAAGGGGGAGGGGGAGGGGAGGAAGGGGCAAAGTTGTTGTTCATGATTTTTGGGGTTTTGAGAAATTTTGGTGAAAAATTTGGAAAAAATCATGGTCCACATTTTGGGGAAGGTTTTGGATATTTTTGAACCAGAATTGAGTTATGGGACGAATAATACGGAACAAAAAAGGATTTTTTTGGTGTAATTCTGGGAAATTTTGGTTCCCAATTGGTAGACGATTTTTTTCTACGTTTTGGGACCAAATTTTGTAGATCATTTTTCTCAACGTTTTGGACATTTTTCAACCAGAATTGAGCTAAGTGATGAAGAACGCGGAACGAGAAAGGATTTTTTTGTAATTTTGTGAAATTCTGCTTCAAAATTTGGAGAAAAAAAAATATCTCAGAATTCAATTTTTAACATCATTTTTCTGAACGTTCTGAACATTTCTGATCCAAAATTAAACCAAGTGACAAATAACACGTAACAAAAAATACAGCCCTTAGTATCTCAACGAAAAAGCAGCCGCAAAAATGTAACCCAGACACGAATAAAATTGCCTCGAGGAAAATAATAATTGTGGTCGGTCAGTATTTCTTCCAATCCAGCGATGGAAATGCAGCCGAACATCGCGTTTCACGCGCAGCGAGCGGCGAACACACTCCGTGTCTATATTTGTATTGAATAATTCACGGGGTCCCAGGAACGCGGCGAAAAAAAATATTGAATCTCCTCGGTGGCAAATAAATTAGTATTATATATAGAAGAACGCAAAGGCAGAGAGAGAGAGAGAGAGAGCGGCGCACCGAGGGGGCAGGTCTCGTGGTGAGCGTGAGTGGCGTAATTCACGCGCCGTCGAGAGTTGAGAAAGTTGAGCATCGCACCCGGGCAGCAAACGGGCCCCCGGCACGTAATTTAGATGCAAGGGCTCTCTCGCTCTCCGTCTCTATCTCTCTCGATCTACCGCGCGGTCCTCCGACTCTAATCGGAATAAGCTCAAGATGCGCCGGTGTATTCAAACCGCTATGAAAAGTTAGTGGCTGCTCGGTCAGCACGTCACACAGCTGATGCCCCGGCGAATCGCCAACTTTGTAACACCCTCTCCGACGCATTCAACGTTAATTCGGACTGCGAAGAATGACGCGTTACGAAAAAAAAAAAAAAAGTCGTTCGTAAAAAGACTGGAAGTACAGAATTTTTTTTTTTACCGGCGAATCGCCAACTTTGTAACACCCTCTCCGACCATTCAACGTTAATTCGGACTGCGAAGAATGACGCATTACGAAAAAAAAAAAAAAAAAAAAAACGTCGTTCGTAAAAACACTGGAAGTACAGAATTTTTTTTTTTTGCCGGCGAATCGCCAACTTTGTAACACCCTCTCCGACCATTCAACGTTAATTCGGACTGCGAAGAATGACGCGTTACGAAAAAAAAAAAAAAAAAAAAAACGTCGTTCGTAAAAACACTGGAAGTACAGAATTTTTTTTTTGCCGGCGAATCGCCAACTTTGTAACACCCTCTCCGACCATTCAACGTTAATTCGGACTGCGAAGAATGACGCATTACGAAAAAAAAAAAAAAAATCCTCGTTCGTGAAAACACTGGAACAGAATTTTTTTTTATCGCGTATATTAATATTTGCATACGAAACACACGAGGCTTTCCGATTATCAGATGAAGTGCGACAAGGCAAAACAAGGGTTGGCTTGTCACAACTCCGTGACTGAATAAAACGCGAGCTCGACGAACCCGACGGAAAATCCTTTCGCTCCGAGGATTGAAAAGTATTAATGCTGCGAATTTTTTCGATAATTCGCATCCACATCGTTCTCGTTGGCTGCGGCGATGCGATGCGGATTTATAATGCATTATGGGTACATAATAATAATAATCATAATATTAAAAATAAAAATAACGATATTGATGATAACAGTATTAATAATAATAGTGATAATATTAGTAATACCATTGATTGACACCTCGTGTATATTTTTATAAAAATGAAAGGTGTGATAAACATAAGTAAAATAAAATAAATACGTAATAATCAGAAAAACCGGTAGGCGCTAGAATTATGTTTGCTTTGTGTCGGAATACAAAAATGTTGTCAAACCTGGAATTTTTTTTTTTATTGACCCTACAAAATGTTTAGCTACCAGGGCAAATATTTAGCTACTAAACTTTTAACTACTAAAACTTTTGTTGTCACTTAATATTATTCGATCTGAGAAATTGACGAACAATTGAAATATTTATGAATCCGTAAAAATGTTTATGTATCCCTAGAAATGTTTATGTATACCTAGAAATTTTTATATATCCCTAAAAATATTTATGTATCCCTAAAAATGTTTATGTATCCCTAGAAATTTTTATGTATTCCTAGAAATTTGTATGTATCCCTAGAAATTTGATCTCGCGGACGCTGCTTGACAACTGTGCGTGGAGTATAACAAAATCCACCAGAATCTGTCGCTCGGGACGGCAACACACAATAATGTATATTCATGGTGTCCATTATCATAAAATAATGTATCGACTGCGAAACAATTAAGTTTGACGACAGCTCAACTCGAAAATCAACGAGGTGTCTGCAGATCAGTTGGACATGCAAATCGCACGAGATTTTTGGCGCATCGCGCGGTGAAGGAAAACGAATAAATTTTCGGCCCGCTGGATTCGCGGCGTAAATGAGAGACAAACGAAAAAACGCGGGCGCCGCGCGAAACAAGAAGCGTATTTATGGATGTCGGGCGAATGTTTGCGAAAATTGGGATGAAACCGATATCGACGCCACCGCGCGGCTGTCATATAAAACGTCTCTACCGGACCGCACGAATAAATCATGTCTCATAACGAGCGAACGAGCATTAAAAATAGCTTCGCGCTCGTCGCATCTGCGCGATACACTTTAGCACGCGGAATCACCGAGTACCGCGGTGTCCGCGAACCAGTGACCGCGCGGCGCACTTTCGTCTCTCTCTCGCTCTGTGTGCGCGACGAGTTTTGCCGAGCGAGCGATCGGGAATTGCTGGAAATCCGCGCTGCGGTGTATGAACTGGGTTATCGGAAATTCTGATGTCCGAGCGCGCCCGAAACGCGAATAATTTCGGCGGGTTTAACCGCCCCGCTCGCGTCCCATTCTCATTGGCAATCGTGTCTATGCTAAACGAGATGTTCTTATACGAATCCGATGACATCGTCGTCGGTGGCTTTGGGCGACTGCGGAATTGCTTCTGTGTTGTGATTCGAGGAAAGAAAATCGTCGCGGGGTGTTTCGATGAGGAATTTGAATATTTGGTTTTTATGGAAAAATGTTTTCGCCGATGGACTCAGCTAAATCTTTGTGAAAGCGAAAAAAAAAAAAAAAAAAAATCGCAAAAAAAGCAAGAGGTACTTTTTTGCGAACAAAAATTTTGAATTTTGTAAAGTTTGAAGGCCCTATCCGATGGGACATTTTCCGCTGATTCCGAAAAGCACCGTTGTTTGCCCGAAAAATAGAAAATTCGACGAGAAAAAGGCGAAAAACGGTTTTTCACTTTTTTCGAAATGTCGACACTTCGCTAAAATCGAGGTTATTTTTTTTTCGGTTGAGCAAACCTGGATTTTCTTTTTGCGTTCCAGAGAAAACTCTATAACGAAGAGAATGCCGCAGGGCGGAATGCGATATCTTGATTTTTAAATTTTTTACAGAATTTTAAAGTCGGATCCCCAAAAATCGCAAAAAAACGAAATGCGATTTTTGGGGGTCTAGCTTTAAAATTCTGTAAAAAATTCAGAAATCAAGATATCGCGTTCCGCTTTGCGGCATTCTCTTCGTTATGGAGTTTTCTTTCGAACGCAAGAAGAAAATCCAGGTTTGGTCAATCGAAAAAAAAGTAACCCCGATTTTAGCGAAGTGACGAAATTTCGAAAAAAGTGCGAAATCGTTTTTCACGTTTTTTTCATCGAATTTTCTATTTTTCGGGCAATCAACGGTGTTTTTCGGAATCAGCGGGAAATTTCCCATTGGATAGGGTTTTCAAATTTTACAAAACCGAACATTTATTTTTCGCTAAAAACGCAAGTCAACTTTCAGCTTTAAAATTCGGTTAAAAATTCAGAAATCAAGAAATCTCGTTCCGTGATGTGGTATTTTTTTCGTTCCTAGTATTCTCAAGTATTATTCTTATGGATCCGATGACATCGCCAGGTGTCTCTATGCAATTGCAGATTTGCTACTCTCGTCATGATTCAAGGAAAGAAAAACAGAATATCACTGGTTATTAAGCACTTTTGCCTCCATCGGAATCTCATAAAACGCACTGGAAGAAAATTTCTCTCGGGTTTTTATGATCTCAAAGCTGCCACCGCGTTTTTTTTTCTCTCTCGTCCCGCAAGAAAATCTCTTTGGCGCTGAAATTGCATTTATATTTTGCTTGCAACATAAAGGAACGAAAAAAAAAAAAAAAAATCTTGCTGCAGTTATCAAATACCCTTCATCCTTTGAAACCCTCGGAAAATGTGCTCAAGGAATTTCTCGTACGTATTTCCTGATTGGAAAACCCATGGAGACTTTTTTCCACGATCGGGCAAACAAAAATGACGGCAACAAAGAAACTATATTAAATTCCCCGTTCACTCTCTGCGGACTGAAAAATAATTAGACTGCGCTAATAGGCGGCAAAAAAAAATCGTTATTACGCGAAATCCCAGAGGGGAATCCAATTCTGCCCGAGACGTCGAGTCTTGCCAAATGTTCGGGACTTCGCAAAAATAATATAATCCAGCTTCCCATACGCCGTCCACAATATCTCCGCATTTATTCGCAGATCCAGCGGCGTTTCGCATTCTGCGCAGAGCTTCCGCAGGGCTTCTGTTTTTTTTTTTTTTTTTTTTTTTCCGTCCTCTCCTGACTTACGGAAGACAAAAGACGACGCCAGGATTGCGACTGTCTTGGTTTGCTGGCTGCGGCTGTGCGAGGGAAAAGACGTGCTGGAGGGTGGAAAAGGGACGACGGGACGAAAAACGAGATACACACCGCGGAGCACAGGCCACACCAAGACGGAGAGGGTAGAGCGGAAAGTAGCTACAGTTATATCTCCGCGTTATGGGGAATCCAGAGCGTGTGGGGTGTATCAAGAATCCCCCGCTGCACCACATGCGCAACAAAGGTGTATCCATATGTATTCATATGGGACATTCCACGGCTCATCGATGGGGTCGTGACCCTCATATATGTTTTTCCTCTTGGGATGTCGTCGGGCAATATGTAAAAGTCGTCTGGATTTTTTTTTCGGATTTTTTCGCTAATTTGTGTTTTATTCGTAATCATTCAAAATTCGAATTAATTCAAAAAAATCACGTCGACGATTTTTTAAATAGTTTTGCGGTTATTTCTGTGTCAAAAACAACATTTTTGGCACTAGTGCGCAAAGTCTGCCTGGAATCCTTTTTTACACAGAATTCACTGTATAATAATAATAATAATAATAATAATAATAATAATAAAATATTATTAAATCGTTGACGTAGGTTTTGGGAAATTCAAATTTTGGGGAATGAAAACGCAAATTTCTGAAGAAATGGGGAGAAAAATCTAGAGGGGTTTTCCATATTTCACCGCAAGATCCCAAAAGGAGAAAGGAAATATGAGACTCACGACGCTGTCCATAAGTCGTGGAATGTCCCATATGAATACAGTGGAAACGTCGAAATGACTTTTCGTTCGGCTTCGTCGGGTTCCTTGCTCCAGAAATGGCGCAGAAGGTTCATAAGGCGGTATAAAGAAATGCAGCGATACGCGTGTTCCACGGTAGCAGCGGGAGCCGCGCAGCCTCCCATGAACGAATCGGACATAAAGTGCGCCAGATGGGAGCAGACCACACACACAGACATACACAAGTGAATCGAGCTGCAATCGTCGGTCATCAGGTGACAAACAGCGTCACCGAGTGGAGGGGAAAAATAGATCTATGGACTTTTGAGGTTTGCCGAGTGGGCTTGGCATGCGCCACCCTGGTGGCAGCTTCACGCGTGTCGACTCTAAGAAGAAAGCAGAAGCAGAAGAAGGAGGAGAAGGTCCAGCCCACGTGGACATTTGCCACCAAGTTTCAAGATATCTCTGAGAGGAGCCGGGAAAAATGTTTAACTTATTTTCCTGACTGGTTTCTAGATGCCACATTTTTTCTAAATTTTATATGATGAATGAAATTTTTGAACGTGCAAACCAGGTTATTTAGTGTAATTTACTGTAATGTCATATTAATATATTACTGTTAAATGAAAGTAAAACATTAAATATTTTATTATTTTATTTAATATATATCGTATATGATATATCGTATAAATAATATTTTATTACGATATATCAAAAGGTATACAAAATTCGAAATATCCTATTTTTCGAATTTTTATATAGCGAATATTCGAAATATCCTATTTTTCGAATTTCAATATTGCGAATACTCGAAATATCCTATTTTTCGAATTTTAATATTGCGAATATTCCAAATATACCATTTTTCAGATTTTGATATTAAGAATATTCTAAATATCCTATTTTTCGAATTTTAATATTACGAATATTCGAAATATCTTTTTTTCGAATTTTAATATTACGAATATTCAAAATATCCTATTCTTCGAATTTTAATATTGCGAATATTCGAAATATACAGTTTTTCAGATTTTTATATTAAGAATATTCTAAATATCCTATTTTTCGAATTTTAATATTACGAATATTCCAAATATCCTATTTTTCGAATTTGAATATTACGAATATTCTAAATATCCTATTTTTCGAATTTTAATATTACGAATATTCGAAATATCTTTTTTTCGAATTTTAATATCACGAATATTCAAAATATCCTATTTTTCGAATTTTAATATTGCGAATATTCGAAATATCCTATTTTTCGAATTTTAATATTGCGAATATTCGAAATATCCTATTTTTCGAATTTTAATATTGCGAATATTCCAAATATCCTATTTTTCGAATTTGAATATTACGAATATTCCAAATATCCTATTTTTCGAATTTGAATATTACGAATATTCCAAATATCCTATTTTTCGAATTTTAATATTACGAATATTCAAAATATCCTATTTTTCGAATTTTAATATTCCGAATATTCTAAACATTCCATTTTTCGTCCTCAAATCCATTTTTGATGCGTGTCGAATGCACGTTGCATTTCCCCACAGACGCCCTACAGAATGTATTCAACATCATCGTCTCATGACCGAATCGAGCATGTAGTCCGCCAGATGGGTCGACCACACACAAATGAATCAAGCTGCGCGCGAGTCGTTCATCAGGTGACAAATAGCGTCAGCGTATCATGGTAGAGGGGGGCGAAAAGATCTTGGGGCTTTTGAGTTTCGCCGAGGGGGCTCGGCATGCGCCACCCTGGTAGCAGTTCCACATAGCCACAAAAAGGACGAAGACGAAGCACGAAGAAGAAAAAAAAAAAAAAAAAAAAAAAAGAGGAAGAGGAAGAACGTCGTCCACCCCGTGGAGATTTGACGCGGGTCGAACGCCCAGATGTGACTGCTGCGTGCGGCTCGCCGCACGTCTCGCCGAGGCTATGAAATTAAAAAGCATTATTATCGGAGTCGCGTTTGAGGTCGAAGACAAACCGCGCCGAGAAATCATCTCGCCAATTTCCAGTCCGGAGCGACTCGACCGCCATAGAGAGAATGCTCACCGCCTGTACTATTAGTGTATTCTCGTTTCTCCGGAAGAGCGAGGGAGGCGGCTGCCTGGAAATTGCCGGTTCTCGCTCCGGGGGTACAGCGCACTCCGTGTCGGGACAGCCGCGTTGACGAATCACTTCCTCTCGTGCCGTGGAGAAACCGGGAAACGTGTAATCATCGGGGATTTTTCGGGGATGAAAATGCGCGCCGTGAGATAATTAGCCACGCAGACTGCAGACGCGTTCGGGTTGGAAACTCGGGTTTCCACGTTTCCGGGACTTGAATTGACGGGAACTTGAAGAGGTGAGGAAAAAAACGTGCGGGATAAAAAAATGAGAGCTCTGATCTTGCTTAGCCGGAAATGTAAACATTTTCCGGGTGGGTTTTGGGATGGACTGCGTTAGCAGGTGTAACATAATGAGGTCCTAATCAAAGTCATATTTTTTGGAAGCTTTGAGAATCTTTACTGTATTTATTTCCTTGTTCGGTAGATTTTTTTTTTATTTTCATAATAGTGGCAACAAAATTCGTAAATATGTTTGATTGAAAAAAAAAAAAAAACCGAGGTTATCATAGATTTGTTGAAAAAGCCTGAAAAATGAAACTTGGGATCTGAAAAAAGTGAACACCTGTTTATTTCGTAAATTAATAAATACAAAGTGTTAAATATTAGTGACAAATAAATACAGAGTGTTAAATATTAAAATAAAGGTGATCATAGATTTGTTTAAAAAGCCTGAAAAATGGAATTTAGGATATAAAAAAAGTGAACACGTATGTTTATTTCGTAAATTAATAAATACAGGGTGTTAATTATTAGGGAAAACGTTTGCAACTCTCATTTAAAAATCCTGTCGTTTATTCGATTTTTTTTCTTCCCTGCAAACAACCTTTAGTGCCTTCGTCCCCAATATCCGTACTAAGTGGCATTGAAGACCAGGAATCAACAATGCAAACGACTTCTAATACAAAGTCGTCGAATTTGCGTTTCAGCTCCCAGGGTTCGAGTAATCGTATTTTTCAACACAATTTCACGACGAAATTATTAATAAAGACGATACGAAACCAAACAGGCGTCTCGGGTATCAAAGCAGCGGGGAACGAGCGACCTGCGCTCATCTCCGTTTGGAGCCTCCTTCGGCGACGTTTCCCCAAATGCTCGGGAGTATAAAGGCTAATGCTTAAATGTGATTGGGTGGCCCGAGCACTCACTCTTCCGGATTTTTTTTTTCTCTCGGGGTGGATGTGTACGGCAGACGCATTATGCCGAGACGGAAGCCGCGTTGCGTCGGAAGGAGTACGGGCTACAGTACAAATATACGGGGCATTCCACGCCGATTCGACCCCATGCCAGGTCTGACCTTCGACCTCTCGGATTTCGCCCACGATTTTTTGTGCTATTGTCCCAACTTTAAAAAAGAGCTCGACATTTTTTTTCAAATTTGAATTAGTTATAATTTTTCAATATAAAAATATTGTTAGCCAGGATCTAAACATCTGAAAAATACTCAATTTATTTTTTACAAATTTCAATTAGTTACAATTCTCCCAAAATCAATCCCGTCTCAAAATCAGATATCAAAATTGTTAAACCTAAACCCAAAATAGGCTGAGTGTTGCTTTAGATTTAAAAATGTTGATGTCTGATACGAGATTTTTAAGAATTTTTGCAGACTTTTAAACCTTGAAACAAAATATATTCATTAAAAAAAATGATAACTAGTTCAAATTTGAAAAAACAAAATCGGTAAAAAAATGTCGATCATTTTTAGTGTTGAGACAATAACACAAAAAATCGTGGTTAAAATCCAAGAGGGGTTAAGGGTCAGAGACCAGGGTAGAATTGACAAGGAATGTCCCATACACAGCAGGCGCCTTTACCTGGTCCCCGTTAATTTGCTTTTCCTTGAGCGCGTGCGCGCTGGTATCGGCGGCACGGGAGAAGCGCGGCAGCAGGACCTCACTCTTCTGGGGTTGAGTAAGCCTCCCCGGTGTACGTGAGCTTGGGTACACAAGTCTCAACAAACACTCAACCTCTGTTGGTGGAGGCAAACTCAAGGGAGATGATGCCAGGGGTACAACGGATACTCGTTGGGATAGCAAGGGAGATAGAGAGGGTGAGAGGATGAGGAAGGAAGAGGAGGGAAGGAGTGAAGGAGAAGGAGATGAAGGGAGAGGAAGAAGGAGGAGGGAAAGAGAGAAGGGAGAGAGAAATAGAAGAAGAGAAAGAGAGAAGGAGATGAAGGGAGAGAGAAATAGAAGAAGAGAAAGAGAGAAGGAGATGAAGGGTGAGGAAGAAGGAGGAGGGAAAGAGAGAAGGAGATGAAGGGAGAGAGAAATAGAAGAAGAGAAAGCGAGAAGGAGATGAAGGGAGAAGAAGAAGGAGGAGGGAAAGAGAGAAGGAGTTGAAGCGAGAGAGAAATAGAAGAAGGAAAAGAGAGAAGAAGATGAAAAGGAGAAGGAGGGAATGAGAGAAGAAGACGAAGGGAGAGAGAAATAGAAGAAGGGAAAGAGAGAAGAAGATGAAAAGGAGAAGGAGGGAAAGAGAGAAGGAGATGAAGAGAGAGAGAGAGAGAGAGAGAGAGAGAGATAGAAGAAGGGAAAGAGAGAAGAAGATGAAAAGGAGAAGGAGGGAAAGAGAGAAGGAGATGAAGGGAGAGAGAAATAGAAGAAGGAAAAGAGAGAAGAAGATGAAAAGGAGAAGGAGGGAAAGAGAGAAGGAGATGAAGAGAGAGAGAGAGAGAGAAATAGAAGAAGGGAAAGAGAGAAGATGATAAAAAGGAGAAGGAGGGAAAGAGAGAAGGAGTTGAAGGGAGAGAGAAATAGAAGAAGGGAAAGAGAGAAGGAGATGAAGGGAGAGAGAGATAGAAGAAGGAAAAGAGAGAAGAAGATGAAAAGGAGAAGGAGCGAGAGATCGAGAAGGGGTGAGCAAAGAGACCGATGGCCCGAAGGAAAAGAGCAGAGGGAGAAGCGACGAAAGACAGGGAGAGCGATGAGCGCGCGGTGCACTTTATTCATCGAGTCGAAGAAGCAGGAAACAAGCTTTGCTCTTTCGCGAGTGTCCCGAAGAGTGCCTCATGACCTCGTTAAGCCATTCCATTTGAATGTCGCCTACAAGTGTATATATATAAATGTCTATATGTTGCGTGTATATAGGCGCTCTACATATGTAACGGGTATATACAGTGTATCTCGAGTGGAAAGCCCGATAAAAATACCGATATGTGCCACTGCTCGCTAACGACATCGATTGCGAGCGACGAGAGCTGCAACAGAGGAAAAAAATTAACGAGTTTGACCTCTCAGCCCCCCCGCAGCTGCGCACGAATACGACCTGCGCAATACTCGACGCGTCTTGGCTACCGTAAAATTCTGCGCGATTTTCACAGAGATGCACGAGGCGAAATGTTTTTTTTTCGGGTGAGAGAAATAAAGAAAATTTCAGGGGAAACCTATTTTTATTTTATTTTAGTTCCTCAAAATATATTATTTTATTTCTTCAAAATATATTATTTTAATTTCTTCAAAATATATTATTTTATTTCTTCAAAATATATTATTTTAATTCTTCAAAATATATTATTTTATTTTACTTCTGCAAAATATATTATTTTATTTTACTTCTGCAAAATATATTATTTTATTTTACTTCCTCAAAATATATTCTTTTGTAAAAGTGGGGTTGTGGAATTATTTTACGACTATTTGTCGACTGCGTGCTGAAAGGTGATAAAAGAAAACGATTGGTGCTAATGAGTTCCTAAAAAAAAACTAAATTGTAAAACTCATTAATAAAAAATTATCTTAGGGATCAATTTTTTTTATTTAAAAAAGCGTGTTTCGCGGTTTACCTCAATTCATTGGCTGCCGTCCTTGCAAAACTTTCTGTTTTACGCACAGCGAAGAATAATTCATAGAAAATTCACTGTAGGTGATCAAATCTTTCGGAGGAAAACTTCACCCTATGATTATAAATCATGACGAGAGCCCTTCGGGATGCAGGTTGGACCGACTTAGCGTTCACCTTAATTGGGTTAATCCTGTCCCTTTCGACCCACGGCGGCGTTTCCGTGACTTTCGGTTTGTCTTCAAATTTTTCCAGCCTCTCTCACAACGTCTCTGATTTATCCGCGAGACGATCTGACGACGCATATTGGCCGGTAGCACGAAAATTTCACATCCGATTAAATCTCCCAACCCCGGGGGATGTAAAACGGTTATCCCTAATTAAAAGATGTCTCAACTTCGGTCATCAATTTCCCGGGGGCGCTGCAGATTGCATCTGAATTCATAGGAGTTCAGCCGCCGATAGCATCGGGACGCACCGCTTTGGCCGTATCTATATGTAGTGAAATATACTACAGGGTATTATGGGCCACGTTGTGGGTTAGTGTTACAGTGTAACAAGAGCACTTATCGGCGCTTTAATGTGGGCACCGCGCGCGGGGCTCCACAAGTGGCGTCGGGCCGGCTGCGCCAGATATCTCGAGTGGTGTAGGCGGTCTGTTGTTCATTAAACGTTGGCAACACTCGGTGCGCGCCAACCGTTATCGCCGAAGACGCGGATGAAGCTTCGAAGCCGGAAGATTAAACGCACGACGCGAAATGCCGCTCATTCACCTACGAGTGGATGGGGAATAACATTTTTAACGTAATAAACGTTTTTATTTATATTTCGCGCCTCACATTTTTTAACCTTTTAAAATTTTTCTTCATTTATTTTTTAATCTTAAAAAAATTTCTTCATTTATTTTTTAATCTTTAAAAAATTTTCTTCATTTATTTTTTAACCTTTTAAAATGTTTCTTAATTTATTTTTTAACCTTTTAAAATTTGTCTTAATTGATTTTTTAATCTTTTCAAATTTTTCTTAATTTATTTTTTAACCTTTTGAAATTTTGCTCAATTTATTTTTTAGCCTTTTGAAATTTTTCGTAATTTATTTTTTAGCCTTTTGAAAATTTTCGTAATTTATTTTTTAGCCTTTTGAAATTTTTCGTAATTTATTTTTTATCCTTAAAAAAAAATTTCTTAATTTATTTTTTAACCTTTTAAAATTTGCAATAATTTATTTTTTTCGAAATGATACAAAGTTGCGAATTTTGCTAAAGTTTCCCGCAGTGTCATTTAATATATCGCATCTGGAGACGAAATTTTATCGTGACCCACAAAGTTTTCAGAAGGGGCGGGGGTGTTTCATTTACTTGCGATATTTTTTGTTTCCGGTTCCGCGATAAATCATTGAAATTGCTTTACGGAAAAATAGCTCTTCCACCGCCGCTCGAGTATGATTGGAAATCGTTAACCGCGCACTTTTCGCGTATAAAGAGAGAGGAGTCTGGCAATCGAGTGCCTCAATTAACCCGGCACTTAGTGGTCTTTGCTCCATATCTTTGCAATCATATTTGAGGCGCCCCTCAAATATGATTGCCAGATCTCTTTTCCGACCGGAAAGCAACGGTAAATTATTTTCAGTCACATCAGAGGCAACTTTTATCCGTTGATTTTACGAATAACACACACGTAGGTGTAATAAAAAATTCAACGATTTTTCCCCCGTGTCACAATAATTCCGCACCGTTCCTCGATAAACTATTAAATTCTATTGAATTTTTATCTACATCCACACAACCGAATAAAAATACCTCGCGGATTTGGTACCGCTAAAAAGTGACTATTTACACCAAAGGGCAAAGGGCTCGCAGCGGTGCTCGGAAAAACCAAGGCAAATCGGCTCGGGAGCGATTTTTTCAGGCAGTGCAATGTCGCGGAAAAAAAAATCGTTTCGAGCCCCGAAAAACACTATTTCTAGTCGCATCTATACGTCAATAGTTAATCACAGTTGCTCGGGCGACTTTTCGGTTTGTATTGACAGAGTGGGATTGAGTGCGTTCTCAAAGCCCTTTCCAATCACTGTATTGGCTTTTTATATCGCACGTATTCACACACACATTTATATATACATATATATGTATGTACAGGGTGATTCAGAATGATTCTTCAACGTATTCGTCACTAATAGTCGCTTCCACCATGGAAAAAAAGTGTAGTGAAAAATATATTTTTCGTTATATTCAAAAATATATACAAAATATACTTGAAATATATATTTTATATTTTTCATACATTTTAAATACACGCTGAATGTGGGTTCATGAGAAGTATATTTCAAGTATATGTGCAATAAAATATAATATTTAAGTACATCCAAAAGTATATTTGACATAAGTAATTTTTCGTAAAAAGTATATTTTACGAAATGGAAAAATATACCTTTTTTCCCATGGAATAAAAAATAATAAAAAAAGTAGATTTAAAAATAAAAAATAAAAAATAGTATAAAAAATATAATATAAAATAAAAATAGTATAAAAAATATACTTTGTCCCATGGAAAAAAAGTATATTTTTCCATATACCAAAAGTATTTTTTTCTCAGAACCACAAAACAGGTGGCTTCGATTTTTAAATTTAATAAAACAAACGTTACAATTTATTCTAAAATCATGACTCATAATTTTTACGATCAAACGACTGTAAAAAAAAATAAAAAAATTAAATGATGGAATAACTTTTCACGAGATGATTGATTATCGCTCATCGAAAGATTGAAAAAATCATTCTGAATCACCCTGTATATGCGGTATACGTTGGTGTATACTTTCCGAGCACATACATGTATTTCGATCCGGCCCATCCGACTCGGTGTTTGTATTGGACGTAGTGGCGCCATGGGTCTAGCTGCAATATTGACCCAGTCGAGAAGTGCAAACAGTGCCCGTGCACCTTATTAAGAAATTCGGGGGGCTCCCGGTGCGCGGTCGCGCCGTTACAATACCGGTGGGAGAGAAAATAAATCTGCGGTCAACCGAGCTACGCGCTATAACTGTATCCACGGCAACGTGTTTATAGCGCACCGAGAAATATATATCGCGCGCGCACTGCCCGCCACTGTTTTACTTCGCGCGCGCGCGCTGCTGCAGCACGAGAAATGGGAATTGCACGTGATAAAGAGAAGCCCCGGCGAACGACCGGCTTCTTTTTCCATCGAAAAAAAAATATTCCCGCTGCCATAACTCGTTTTTGATCGAATAAATCGCTCGAGAATCCGTTGCATTTTTTTCCTCCAAGATTTCGCCTCGACGCGGGGAACATTTTTTTGTATCGCTAAAATAATTCGTGTTTTGTTTATCAGTATTTTCAAAATAGTTGCAAATGGTTTATTTTTTCATGACAATTTTTCAAGATAATTTTTTTTTCAGATTTTTTTTTATTTCCTTGCAAAAAATTATTTTGTCGAAAACATTTTTCCGAATGTCATGAAAAAATAAACCATTCGCATCTATTTTGAAAATACTGACACGCAAAACACAAATAAAAAAATATAATAATAATAATAATAATAATAATAATAATAAAATAATTTATAAATTATGTTATAAATAATTATTTTGAATACTTTATAAATTACGTTATAAATACTGCATTTTTTTCCCGATGCTGCAAATTTGGGAGGGGACGAGACGTTTAAATAATTTGTCACGATTTTTGAAGGCATTTTAACGATGTTTTTAGGTGTTTTCAAGACGTTTCTTGCGACTGTGAGCCGAGGCATTTGGTGAATTTTTTTCCCTTGAAAATTAGATTATTTAAGGTGTTATCAAGACGTTTCTTGCGACTGTGAGCCGAGGCATTTTGCTGAAAAACGTTATAAATCTCATAATTTACACCACTTAAAGTAGACCTCAGAATTAAAAAAAAAAAAAAAAAAAAAAAAAACAAATCAAATAGCAAACAAATTCAACCCCCTCTATCAACAAATTTTGTCGCACTTCCCCTGACAAAAATAAAAAAAATGATGACAAACCGAAAAAATAACAAAACCAAACACCAAAAAAACCCCAAAACTTTCGCTTCTCCACCTGCAACTCCCAAATCGACCGCAAAAAGCGCGTCATCAAAGCGACCTACCGCGCGTCCGAATTTCCCCGAACCCGCAACCAGCATTATACTCCCTCAAGTACAATGAAAGAAGCCCACGGTATACATTTTTCCTTACGCCGTCGATGAGATTCGTTACCCTTCAACGAGCCTATATAAGCGCGGGGGTCGTCACGTTCGCCCTGATGTCGAGGTTCGCGCGCGGCGCAGGTACGAAGGGCCCGCGCGCGCGTCGCTCTCGGTGCGAAGGGACGTCGAGAAGACCCGACGCGCGTCGCGCATTATTTCCATCTTTGCAGAGACGCTCGCGTGTAACAAATCGGAAAGAGGTCCGCGCGCGGGATATACCGGGACTCTCTCTCGGCTCTCCTAAGCGACATTCCTCGAAGGGGCCTCGGCTGCTCGGGTGAGCAGCCGAGGGTTTCTCTCTCTCTCTCTCTCCTCGTCTCTCCGGCGGGCGCGCGCGGCACATAAGAGGGAACCGACTCTCTGCCTCCGAAGGCCCCATTGAGTCTCCAATTAGTTCAGGAAAGCTGCAATCTTTGACCGCGGGGACGACGGGCAGCCTCGACTCGCTCTCCACTCCCCGCCTTCCCCCCACCGCAATCTCCCCACTCTTTTTTTTTTTTTTTTTTTTTTTTTTTTTTTCTTTCATTCTCTTATTCCGCCGTTTGTGCTCGCGCGCGAGAGACGACCGAGAGTCCCAGCCAGCCGACCCACGGAGAATTCCCAAATGGCGCAAAGCCACCCGCCACTCACGGATCATCTCGCTCGTTTCTTTTTCCCTGCTGCGGGAACAGCGGAGTTCTTATTCCTCTTTCTTCTACGTCCACCTTCGTTCGTTTGGCTTTCTCGGTTTCTGTGTCTCTCGTCTCTTGACTCGGTCTTTCTCATGCGGCATCCAGGAGCCTCGCAACTCGACGAACGCCCCGCGAGCGCGAAAAATAAAAATTGTGTTGTAAATTATTATTTTAAAGAATTTATAAATTATTTTATACATTATTATTTTTGATAATTTATAAATTATGTTGTAAATTATTATTTTTTATAATTCATAAATTATGTTATAAATTATTATTTTTTATAATTCATAAATTATGTTATAAATTATTATTTTTAATAATTCATAAATTATGTTATAAATTATTACTTTCAATAATTTATAATGTTTATACATTATTATTTTTTATGTTATTATTATTATTATATTATGTAAAAATAATAATAATTATGTTATACATTATTATTTTTTAAATCATTTATAAATTATGTTATAAATTATTATTTTTTAAATCATCTATAAATTATGTTATAAATTACTATTTTTTAAATCATTTATAAATGATGTCACAAATTATTATTTTTTAAATAATTATGTTTTTTTCAATTCGCCACTCACGGATCATCTCGCTCGTTTCTTTTTCCCTACTGCGAGAACGCCGAGTTCTTATTACTCTTTCTCTACGTCCACCTTCGTTCGTTTGGCTTTCTCGGTTTCTGTGTCTGTCTCTTTCTTTCTTATGCGTCATCCAGCAGCCTCGCTGCTTGACGATCGTCCCGCGAGCGCGAAAAAGAAGTTCATTACGGGAGGCAAAGTTGTACATCAAAGAATGTCACACGGGTGGAGCGCGGTTTGCGCGCTTCGCTCGTCGCTCGGCACTTGAGCTCTCGGCTCGTGATGTGTGATGAGAGAGAGAGAAATGTCTGAAAGAGCCGCGAGAGCATAGAGGATGTTTTTTTGTTTTTGTTTTTTTTTTTCTAATTTTCAACCCAGCTTTTCCACTCGCGGAGGTATGGAGCATGTATGACACAGACTCGTGGTACACAATGACATGACGAGTGAGCATCGTGCGTGCGGAACTTTGAGTTTCAGCGAGCCCTCGACCTCCGAGGGCCTCGCGGCGAGGCTTCGCCTGTGAAAGGGATACGGTTGAGGGGGGTGAAGTTTAAACCGAGCAACCCGGAACACTTGGGGGCTGACGGGGTTTTGGGGGATGATGGGGAGGGTAAAATGTTATTGGTGGATCAGGATTCCGAAATATGGCATTATTTATTTTCTGGTAAATTAATAAAATATAATCGTGGATGGGTTGATATTATTATGTTTATTTGGTTTTTTGCGTTTTTCTTGTCGATTTCTTTCTTTTTCGAGCTAACAACGGTAGTTTTTGGAATCAGCGGGAAATTTGTCATCGGATAGGATTTTCAAACTATGCGAAATCGAAAAAAAAAAAAAATTCGCAAAAAACGCACGGGAATTTTTTTGCGATTTTTGAGGGTGCAGCTTTAAAATTCCGTGAAAAATTCAGAAATCAAGATATCTTATTCCGCCTTCCTGCATTCTCTTCGTTATTAAGTTTTCTCTCGAACGAGCCAAGAAAATCCAATTTCGACCGACCCAAAAAAAAGTAACCTTGATTTTAGCGAAGTGACGAAATTTCCAAAAAAGTGCGAAAACACTTTTAATTTTTTTAACACCTTATTTTCATGTATTTTCGTTCTTACACAACGAATTCACGAAAAACTCGATTATTTTCGATCTTTTAATTCTTTATTAAAAAAAAAAAAAAACAAAAATAGAAATTTGATTTCAGTACAACGTAAAATTAATCCCGAGTCGTTATCACAAGAGCGCGAATGTTTATTTAATTTATTTACATTTTTTGTCGTTATTGCTCCAATTTCCAGGCCAGCTTCTCCATCTCCAGAGCTAAACAGTGTCTATACGACAGATACTCGGTACACAATGGTATCACCTATAGTGAGCATCGTGCGTACGGAACTTCGAGTATCAGCTCGCGCTCGACCTTCGGGCGCGCTGAAACTCGAAGTTTCAGAGAGGCGTCGGCTTCGCCTGTGCAAGGGATACGCTTGAAGTTGAAGTTTAACTGAGCAACCGGGGGGGCACTTGGTGCGCGCGCGGCGGATACGAAGGCGCGCGTGACGCGCGCGCGCCCCGCCGGCATCGAGGGGCCCCCGATGTGCGCCGCGCGGTTTTACTCACACCGCACTGCGGTGCCGAGGCGTACGACGCGTCAAACGGCACGTTGACGTGGTAATCAATCAGTTTGCGGAATGCCGCCTGGAAAATCGTGCTCTCTCGTCGTCGTCGACGACGCGCGTGTCGCGTGTACTTCATCGATGAAAATAAAAGCGCCGCGCGCGCCGCCGGCCAGCCGGCGCGCGCGATAAAACGTGTGATACACGCGAGAGGCAATAATCGCGTTTCTTCCTCCCGTGTCGCGGAGTCGCCGCGCTTTTACGCTGTATGAAATTCAATCGCAATTCATTTTTTTGTTTCTTGTTTTTTTTTGTCTTTTTTTCCGCTGCGGGGAATTCGCACGAAATGTACCATAGGATAGGGTTTTTTAACTTTAGGAAATCGAAAACAAAATTCGGGTACTTTTTTCGCGGAATAATATATTGTGCAACAAGTGCGTAAAGTAGGTCATTTCTGCACGGGTTATGCGTACGATTTTTTGTAACTGTGTGCGTAAAACTCGACTTTTCGAGGCGGTTTTGCGTGCGTAAAGTGCTCGTTTTCTGGCACGCATGCATAAAGTAACCAAGAGTGCATAAAGTAGAACTTTATGCACGAGTGCTGAAAACAAGCACTTTACGCACTAGTGCTGAGAGCGAGTACTTTACGCACTAGTGCTGAAAGCGAGCAATTTACGCACTAGTGCTGAAAACTAGCACTTTACGCACTAGTGCTGAAAGCGAGCACTTTACGCACTAGTGCTGAAAGCGAGCGCTTTACGCACGCAAAATCGCGTAAAAAATTCGAGTTTTACGCACGCAGTTGAAAAAAAAATTTCGTACAGTTTGAAAAAAATTCCTGCTGATTTCGAAAAGCAACGTTGATTGTCCGAAAAATAGAAAATTCGACAAGAAAAACGCGAAAAACGTTTTCCCACTTTTTACGAAATTTCGTTACTTAAAAAAAAATTAGTGTTACTTTTTTTTGGATTGGTCGAACCTGGAAGTGACATCTGGGAAAACGCACGAAGCACGCATATGGTCTATAGTAAAATAAAAAAAAAAAGTTATACCCGAAAAAAAAAACAAAACAAAAAAATAATAATCATTTGGCCTCTTTCGCCGCGCGTCATCGCAGCCTCGGATCCCGAGATAAGCATCTCCGACGTGCCACATATAAATCGGAGATAATGATATTTTTTTTTGCGGATTATTTAATCGAGAATGATTCCTCGCTACGTCGCGTCGTGGATTCGGCGAGTCACCGCGTGGCTCGAGTCTGTAGCTGCGCGCGCGCGCGCGCGAGATTCGAGCCTAAGTCGCTTAATTATTAACGCAGGTAATCACGTGGGGGATCCCCTTGAGGTCGCCGCGCGTCGCGATGACGCTTCAAATCGTGCGCCGCGCGAGCTCCGCAGCGTCGCCGACGCGAATGAGATCCACGCTGCTTCGTGTGTGGAAACGCGTGAGCTGCACACACGGGCGGCGCGGGATGAGCGCCCTACGTGAAGACACGCGAGGGGCCCCTCGCGCCGACACCATTGAAAAATACGTCGGCTCACTCTTTCTCTCGTTCGTCCTCGTTATTAGTACGACCGATTAGTTCTACTCGGCCGCGGATAAATAGCATATCCGACTCTAATAGCCGCGTGTACGCGTCGTTGCCACGTAAGGCGATTGGAAACACTTGGAGCGATGAAAATATGTGAGGAAAAAGCGAGAGAGGCGTTTCCAGCTCGGATCGTCAATACCGAATACTTTTCATCGACGAAAAAAAGTTTTCTGAAAGTGGCTTCTGACTTCGTGGAAGAGGCAATTAATTGACATAGTTTCGAGCACCCCTTTGTAAAATTAATATTGAAATGTAATTTGTAATTAATATTCGGAGTAAATTCGTTAAAAAACATTACTGACGCAAAAAAAGATTGTTGGAAACATACCGAAGCATCGTGTGACTGTAACTATTACGTGAGTCTTTATGAGCACCTGTGAGTATCTTTGAGCACGTGGGAGTTTCGTCGAGCACCTGCGATTGTCTGTGAGCAGCTATGAGTGTCTGTGAGCAGCTGTGAGTAATTGTGAGCATCTGTGAGTAATTGTGAGCATCTGTGAGTAATTGTGATCATGTGTGAGTAATTGTGATCATGTGTGAGTAATTGTGAGCGCCTGTCAGCATCTGTGAGTATCTGTGAGCATCTGTGAGTATCTGTGAGCACCTGTAAGAATCTGTGAGCACCTGTGAGTATCTATGAGCACCTGTGAGTATCTGTGAGCACCTGTAAGTATCTGTGAGCACCTGTAAGTATCTGTGAGTGCCTGTGAGCATCTGTGAGTAACTCGTAATAATTGTGCGCATCTGTGTGTATCTCGTAATAATTGTGAGCACCTGTGAGTATCTGTGAGCATCTGTGAGTATCTGTGAGCATCTGTGAGCATCTGTGAGCATCTGTGACAATCTATGAGTAATTCCCTGTGAATATGTGTGACTCACACCTGTGAGTGGTGTGGAGATTTTTCGCCGGACCTTAATAATTTCCTCTTCATAATTTTACACATCACTTTATAAAAAAAGATATCCACCATTTTAAATTAATTAAATACAAAAGAAGCAACATCCGCCCTCCACAGTCACATCGATCAAAATTCAAGTTTACAAAACAAGCTTATCCGTTTTCCCGCGACTTCGGTATATTAATAGCGGCCGCACGAAACGTGTGTATTTAAAGATCCATAAGCATAATTTATTAGCTCCGTGGGCTCTACATCCATACGTTCCCCCCCTTGTATTTATATCCATAAACCAGCATTCCGCGGGAGACGCGCGCGTCGCGATGAAATTAGTTCATATTAACAAACGACCCCATTAGTACCACGCCCGCACTAATTCGAAGCGCTCCTTCGTGCGCCCGACGCTCCTACGGTGTCGGGCCCCACACGTGCCGAGCCCGCGCGATCATCCGAACCATGCTAGACGATATTTCGGATCCATGTGTCGGAAACGTGGGACACGTGTTACAACGCCCGTCGTCGTCGTCTTCGTCTTCGTCGAAAGAGTCGCCCGCAACTTCTTACGACTCTTCATTCCTTCTCGTTTCGTTTCTTCCATACGTCTTCGTTTTTTTTTTTTTTGCCTCGTCGCCTCGTCTTTCCTTCCTCCTCGACTTCTTCGCACGACTCCCCGCGGCTCGAGTATTTCATGCGGCGAGGCGAAGCCCCCCTGTCACTCCCCCTCTTTTGCCCCCCCGCTTCGCCCGCAACTACGTCTTCCACAGCTCCTTGACTTGGATGAAAAGCGACGTAATTACGTGCGAGTAAAGCGGGGCAAAAAAATCCACCGAGTATTCAGTATCTATAAAAACCGCCGTTGAGACACGGTTAGCCCAGGTCGGGGGTAGAGCGAGACTCACAGCAGGAGAGGGAGGGGGGGGGGGGGGGGGGGTTGAAGGACCCTTGAGACGTTTGTTTAATTAACCGTACCAATGTTTTGTTACATTTCCCTCTGATAAATGTGGGACATTGAGCCGGGAGACAGGATTACCGGAGTTTTTTTTTTCACGCGACACATTCGCGGAAAGAAGTAATTGATTTTTTTTCACCATCCACCATATCAGCGCCGTTCAATGCGGAAAATTGAAGCAGAGGCTATTATTGTTGGTATTTTTTTTAACATCCTGAATTCGATGTATTTTAGCCTGTTCAGAACGAATTTGCCATTAGTTTCTTGCCTCAAAAAACTTGAAACTAAAAAACTTGAAAAACTTGGAGAAGTAAAAACTTTAAGAACTAAAAACTTGTAAAACTAAAAACTTGAAAAACTACAAACTTTAAAAACTAAAAACTTTAAAAACTACAAACTTTAAAAACTAAAAACTTTAAAAACTAAAAACTTTAAAAACTAAAAACTTTAAAAACTAAAAACTTTAAAAACTACAAACTTTAAAAACTAAAAACTTTAAAAACTAAAAACTTTATAAACTAAAAACTTTAAAAACTAAAAACTTTAAAAACTAAAAACTTTAAAAACTAAAAACTTTAAAAACTAAAAACTTTAAAAACTAAAAACTTTAAAAACTAAAAACTTTAAAAACTTAAAACTAAAAATCCTGAAAAACTTGAAACTAAAAAAATTGGAAAACTAAAAACTCGAACCCTCCACCAAATCCGCTCATATCAACACCGAAAAAAGGAAGCATCGGCAATCGTCCAAACGGCCTATTTATGATCGTCCACTCCAACCCGAGCATTACCCCCGTAAATAAAAAAATAGCAGCCGAATAGCCGATCACGCAAATCGTCGCTCTCGTACCATCACGAGAGACATCGGGGCAGCAAAAACGTACTTGCGCCGCGCGCAATTACCGGACGAGAAATACGACGCGCGCGCCAGGGGCGGCTTCGGCCGCAAATGGTTCAAACGAACTGTTAACTACAACTCGATGAATTGGATAGCATAATTGGCTCGCATTGTCCCACGGATTACTAAATAAAGCTTAAGCCTGGTAAAATCAATACGCGGGGGGAGGCTGCAGTGGATTTTGTAGTCTCTTCCGCGCCATCGCTCCAGCCGGGCGACTAGGAGTGCCAATTAACAGTGAAAGAATTTCGCCCTTCTTTCTCGCGTCGAGTGCTGCTGCGGCGCTCGCGTATATATATCGCGTGTATCACGCGCGGTGCCGCAGCGCAAATACCGTATTGTGTGTAACGCCGAGGCTGAAGCGCGCGTATATCGCCGGGTTTTGAACACCTATTCATAGATATTGTGCAGACGAGAGCGAGCGTGAACTCCCGGTGAGCTGCGCGCGGATCAATCGAGCGCTGCTGGCCGCACGATAATCCAACCGCAAATAGTAGCGAACTGTTAACTACGACTCGGCGAAGCGCGGGGGTCGTTAGAGAAATCTATTTCTGGGCGGCGGGGGTGGGCGGGATTCGCGTATTTTTGGTGCAACGGTTAATTCGCGCGACCTTATATACACCGGGCCGCCGCCGCCGCGAATTAACCGGGCGCGCTAATCAACATTTGCGCGACGGCGAGACACTTTTTCGCTAATTATTCACGCGCAACCGCGACGAGGCTGTTTCGATGTGTCAGTCACCCGGGAAAATTCGATCCGGCGACGCGCGCATTTTTTTGGGCAATTTTCAGGGTTTGGAGAACTTTTGGATTTGCTTCGAGATTCATTGGATGTGGATTTTGGATCCAGTGAATTTGGGTCGAGAAATTGAAAACGGGTTTTGGAAAATTGACGACGTCGATGGTGCTAATAATTTTTTGGGTAATGATGGTAAAATGTTGTTAATTGATAAAATATTTAAAATACAGTTGAACTAATTTTCGGTGAAAAGAATAAAATAATGGACAACCGCTTAACAAATTTACCGATAATTTGTACATACATGACTGTTCACACATAAATCGGTACATGAAATAACAATTCAAGCACAACGTAAAATTAACGTGCGATGTACCAAAAATATAATTGGGAAACTAGAAAAAAAAAAACGTTATTTCGTGTGACAAATACTATTATTTCTCACACCCCTTAAATATTACCTGTTTACAAGAAAAAAAATGAACTTCAATGTAAACAAAATTTGCTAATTCGTAACCAACGATTCCATCACAACTCCCATCAAGCCAAAATCACCAACATTAATTTGCAATAATCGAATCAACAAACGTGTTGCCAAGTGGATCGTCGATCTCCACGTCCAAAGCTTCCCCCCCACCTCGGGCGCGGATCGCGGGCGATGGTATAATCCGCGATTTCAACAGCGACTGCAGCACTATTTGTAATCCATATCCAGCGCGCGGAAAGCTGCTTAAAGCGTAGCTTGGAGAGAAATGCGGGTGTCGATGTCGGGGGGTGTGGGGGAAGGGAATCGCGACTAACGAGATCGATACGGCGATCTACACATCGACGATCGGTATATATACAGGAGGCTGCGTCGCATGCCGACACGATGTATACACGAGGGGATGCGGAGTCGCCGCTGCTGCCGTTTGAAACGGCAAGACGTCGGACGGTCAGGTAGCTGATATTCGGGTGGTCGTATATCAGACGGTCGCGCCGGGAGGACAAGAATGTTAGCGAGAAGCTAAATTACACAATAAATGGGTCGGCCGGGGACTGCACGGTTTCCGAAAGCCGGTGACGGCGGCGGCAGCCGCGTCTCGCACGCGTCGCGGCTTTCTTGCTCCTTTGTTCGCGCGGCTCGCCGTCCGCGGTGCTCCAAAGCCCCGCGACACTCCGACTGCACGTTTTGCCCCCGGTGAAATTCTCGTTTCCTTTTTTTTTTTTTTTTTTTTTTTTTTTTTTTTATTGTTCTTCATTATCCCGCCGCGCGGTCCGTCTGCCTCGCACTCGGGTATTTTCACCTCACTCGAGGTGAGTCTCACGGTTTCCGCGATTTAATTTGCGACGAAATAGAGGGCGTTGATTCAAATACTCAGGGGTGTAATGTGATGGTGAATTGATGTTGAGGGAATTGAGGAAATACGATGGATATGTGGTAGGAATAATATGTGTTGGATGTGAATGGAAGATTTGTCTTAGATATGTTTAAATTATATTAGATAAATTAAATTATAATTTATTGAAAATTAATATGTTTAAATTATAATTTATTGAAAATTAATATGTTTAAATTATAATTTATTGAAAATTAATATGTTTAAATTATAATTTATTGAAATTTAATATGTTTAAATTATAATTTATTGAAAATTAATATGTTTAAATTATAATTTATTGAAAATTAATATGTTTAAATTATAATTTATTGAAAATTAATATGTTTAAATTATAATTTATTGAAAATTAATATGTTTAAATTATAATTTATTGAAATTTAATATGTTTAAATTATAATTTATTGAAAATTAATATGTTTAAATTATAATTTATTGAAAATTAATATGTTTAAATTATATTAGATGTGTGAAAATTATATTAGATGGTTTTAGGGGGGATGCGATCTCCAGATTATGCTATGTATGCTATTGCTAGCTATGTCCACCTATGCTATGCTATTCTGTGCTGGGCTCTTCTGGGCTTCTGTGCTGGACTTCCCCCATGGAAAAAAAGTATAGTGAAAAATATATTTTTCTTTGTATTAAAAAATATATACAAAATATACTTGAAATATTTTATACTTATTATACATTTTGAATACATGTTGAATAAGTGGGAAGTATATATTTTAAGTATATGTGCCATAATATATACTTCGTAAGTACATCCAAAAGTATATTCGACATAACTAATTTTTCGTAAAAAGTATATTTATTATTCTCAAAAATATACTTTTGAGTATACTTTGAATATACTTTTTTTCTATGGGGTTTAGCTGGGCTGTGCTGGGATGTGCTGCAATGTTATGGGCTGTGCTGGACTGTGCTGGGATGTGCTGGGCTGTGTTGGGCTGTGCTGTACCGCTCGCTAAAATAAAATGCTTTTAACAATTAATTTTAGTAATCATTAAATAACCTTGCACAGCACAGCCTACAATTTTCTCATCACCTTCAGGATGCAACCCTTCATACCCAAACTGACGAAAATATCTGTACATAAAACATGCATTTGCATGTGTTTATTTTCAATAGAACACCCGTCAAAAGAAAACAAACAAAACAAAACAAAAAAAATCACTAAAAAAAGCAACTCGTTAAAAAGATCGAAAATCACGAGTCGAAACGGAAATTGCGCGCGACGTTCCTCGAAGCCCCGGCGGCAGGCTGTGAGAAATTAGTTTATACGACTGCGTCATTTAAATTCGTGGTGTCGGCGAGGCTCGTAAATATCGGCCCAACTATAAATAATAATTTGAGGGTGCGCGTATACATATATATATATATACATATATATACAGGCGGTGTACGCGAGTAGGGCGCGGCAGACGGCAATGTCGGTCGCCCTTCTTATTGGAGAGCCCCGAGTAAAAGGCGCGAGGAATATATATCCAGGAAGAAAAGCGAGGAGGCTAACTAGTGTACAGATAAATTACGCCCTAACGATCTCTCGAAGGCGTCCCTGCGAGTCGCGCGCGGGGCGTATACCAGTTTGTTAGAGCGGATTATTTTTTACGAGACAGCTCCGAGACATTTTATATACGTTTACAAATAAACTGATAGAGTTACACTCGGGTGTATACAACAGGTGAGGCTGCATATATTTATGGGCCCTCGAGCGCGACTTCGACTTTCACGCGACAATTTCCTTCCACGAACTTAAAGCTCGGAATAATCACCTTAAAGGTTAATCGAGTGGATTCAGCTTGCTCGCCGTGTAATGTCGAAATTAGATCCAGTCCGTGCGGAAATTAAATTTTGTCAGAGCTGTAAAAAAAAAAAAAGAATCCTCGCCGTGTAATTTTGAAATTAAATCCAGTCCAAGCGAAAATTAAATTCCATCAGCACACTAAAAAAAAAAAAACAATCCTCCTCATGTAATTTTGAAATTAAATCCAACCCACGCAAAAATTATATTTCGTCAGCGCTCTAAAAAAAATAAATGCTCGCCGTGTAATTTTGAAATAAAGTCCAGTCGACGCAAAAATTAAATTCCATCAGCACCCTAAAAAAAAATGCTCGTCGTGTAATTTTGAAATTAAATCCAGTCCATGCGAAAATTAAATTCCATCAGCACTCTAAAAAAAAAAAAACCAATGCTCCTCATGTAATTTTGAAATTAAATCCAATCCACGCGAAAATTAAATTCCATCAGCACTCTAAAAAAAAAATCAATGCTCGACGTATAATTTAGAATTAAATCCAATCCAAGCGAAAATTAAATTCCATCAGCACTCTAAAAAAAAAAAAAAAAATCAATGCTCCTCATGTAATTTTGAAATTAAATCCAACCCACGCGAAAATTATATTTCATCAATACTCCAAAAAAAAAAAAAAAAAAAAAAAAAACAATGCACACATCGTTAGGCAAATGTCGATTGCCACGAGTGAGAATGGGGATTGTCCTTTTTCGGGCGGATTCCCACGAGCTCCTCGCGGCCCCCCGATTGAGACACATCGGGGGAACGTGATTTCCACTCGGACCTGTCGGCCCGGCGCGGGGCGACACATCCAGCCGGGAATACCCGCTGCTCGTTCGGCCGAAAATAAAAATGGCCCTTCGGAGCTCGTGGACGCGGAAAAAAAAAACACGCGCGTACGGAGTTTTTATACACGTTTTCCTTTCCACGTTTCTGGAGAGACGCTAATCCCCGAGGCCGCGACGTCCCGTCCCGGGGTTTCGCCGTTGAACTTGACGTTCTCTCCACGAGGGGGGAGAAAACACCGCGAGCTAGTCTCCTCGTAAGTACTCCATTAATCTTGCTTTACCGATTTATCCGGCCTTCGAGAGTGTGCGAGCGAGCGTGTTTATCCTGTGCATCCTCGGTAGGCGCGTCCCAGCACGCGCATACCCTATGTGGTCCAACTTCTTTATAGCTTTTCATTATGTAGCTCCTGCGAAGCAGCTGCCGGAGTAAAAAGACGTCACACACCCCTCCGATGTACCCTGCAGGCGGGGGTTCCCCCCCGTGTGTACTCGCGTCCTGTGTCGTCGTCTCCGCTGCACACAGCGACGTCGAATTACTTTGAGAATTAAAGTTTACACGACAGTTTATTTTTTAGTTACGATTTTGTAACGATGAACTGTAGCGATTATAAAATTATATGTGAACTTATGTGAATTACATGAATTATTAATATTATTATTATTATTATTGAATTAATAATAATTCTATAATTATTGATAATAATAATTATTATTGTTATTATTGTTATTGAATTATTAATAATTCAATAATTATTCATGATAATGATAATTATAATTATTGTTATTATTATTATTATTAGATTATATGTGAACCACCATCTCGCATCAATCTCTTAGTACATTTCTGGTAAAAATGTCGCGCGTGATGGCTGCTATTTGTGGGTGCAACGAAGCAACAAATACGGTCCATATACAAGGAACAAATATAAAATATAAATATAATACAAATATGTGAATAGCCGTAAGAAAAACCGATTTTTTTATTAAATTTTGGGAGAGATTGTGAGAAAAATGGACAAGCACAGCCCTCCATTATTTTCGCAGTGCATTGACAGAACTTCCCCATTTTTTCAATCAGATTTCCGTCAAGCTTTATGGGAACTTAATATTCGTTGCCTCTATTTAAAAGTTTACACGTCATATTATAATCATTACGAGTTATATTATTATAAAAAACATAATCAATTTTATTTCTGTAAAAATGAGGGATTTACAACTCTGCTAGAGGAAAAAAACTTTCGGGCGCCGGACTGTGGCGCCGCCTGGAGGAAGCATCGCGAAACGAGGGCGCTAAAAGGGCCTCGGGAATCATCTACACGGTCCGTGTGAAACTCCGATGGCCCCTTGGCCAAACTCTATTATGTCGAACCTTCGCAGCATGCAGGCGCATTTCGGACTTTGGTAGGTCCTACATTTTTGCACCCGGGGCGTGGAGAGGAAGTGCTGCGGATATGTGACACATCGTTTTCCCCACAGGCATTTTTTTGTGTACACTTTCTTTGGACGCCTCACTCCTCCGCTCGTCCATCAGGCGTTATTGTGTCGCAACGACTTATTTTGGACACACAGCCGGGTTTGTTCCGATCGTCGACATCAAAACATTCTCTCGTCGTTCCGGCATCAATGGCCTCCGGAGTCAAAAGTAACTTTCAGGTGTTCGAGGAGCTGAAGAATCAGTTGGATTCTGCAGTTGGTTTCTGCAGCTTCGGATGCTGTTCGTCCGGTTGGCCTGGTTAACGGCGATCCTGCGTCTTCCCTCGTTGATTTTTTTAGTCACTTTAGTCACACAGTAATAATAATAACAATTAATTTTTTATTATTATTATTACTATTATTAGTACTTTTACTATTACTTATTACTATTACGATTACTTATTACTTATTACTTATTACTATTACTATTACTGTTATTATTATTATTATTTTAATTACTAATACTTTTATTTTTTTTTTTGTATTTTAATAATACTTTTACTTTAATGCCCCAAAGGGCGAGAATGGCTAAATAAAATTTTATTCTATGGCTAAATAAAATAAAATTCTATTCTAATACTTTTACTTTTACTTTATTATTACTATTACTTTTACTTTTCAATCAGTTTTAATTTATCTATCTATAATATCTTCCTCATTCTTATTTTTCTTTTCTGGCTGTTTGTTGTGCTTCGATGATCGCCACTTTCCGCACACGTTTGCCGTCGTTATTCTCATTAACAAAATCCTTACGCCTGTCCACAAATCATACAAATAAATCAATCAATAAATCCATAAACAAACCATAACTCCCAACAGCCTTCCAAACTTCCCGCGTTCCACGTCACTCACAACTCCCGAAAATCGGCGCCACCGAAGACCGTTCCGGGCGTCATCAACCTTTCATCGTCAACTTCGCCATGTGGACCAGTTTCTCGCCGACCAAACTCGCGCCCGCCGCGGGCTTGACGACTCAACTTTGGCCCCGCAACCGCACACACTGTCCCCCCCATCAAACCTCGTCCATACCCATGGAGTTTAATTCGTCCGAACAATTACCCGAGAGTCTCGAGCGCCGGCTCCTTCAATACCTGCGGAATTAACAATCGAGCTTCCGGCGCGCGAAGCACTCCGCCGATCGGGGACCCGAAGAGCCGCAGCTCTCACTCCATCTCAGCCTTCCCTCTCTCTCTCTGTCTTCAGGCTCGGCGCGCAGCTGCAGAGGCCGAGGGTCACCAGCGGCGAATTGGGCGTTTGTCGCCAGACGAATGCGTTTCCGATGGGAATAATCGGTTTCGGGGGCCGTTGCGGCCCGACCCGGGTCCAACGGGAGTGACGGTAGGCGTACCGACGATGCATAAAAGGCTGCATTACCGTTGGAGACGTCTCGCGCCGCGCCTGATGACGCTCGTTGTCCTCCTGATGTCCTCCTTCCTATGTATATATATACGCGACGTATTTCTCTCCCCCATCTCCTTGTCCATCTCGTGTACCATCTCCGTATCTCTTCCGTCCTCCTTTGCCTCGCCTGCCAGGCGTTCTGTGTGTGCCACACTCGGCATTCCTGCGGGACGTATGACGAAGCGTACGCGTCGCTTGTCTACCTGCGTTTCGTGCTATCGTGTAGGAATATCTCCGGCTGATCGGCACGATTGGTGGAGGTGGTGGTGGTGGTGGTTGTGGTGGTTGGGGCCCGATGGTCGCGCCGCGGTAGACCCCGGGCCACAGATGGAGAAAGGTGGCTGCTGGCCCAGGGCCTAATGCGGAGATCGGGCCCCGATAAGGGTCGGAGATACCGCGACGATAACGTCCTTTTAACTTAAACACCATCGGGAAATGCGGAGCTCGCGCGGTGTGGTGGATAGGAGGGATATATGGGGGGGGGGGGGCAGAGAGGGATCAGTGAAGGGCCCAAGGGACGGTTTTAATCCTTGATCGGGATGGAAGAGATGAGGACGATTATCGCGCCACCGCGTGGCTCGCGAGTGATCTCGATTGATGTGCGGGTTTTGGATTTTTTTTTAGAAATTTTGTCATTTTGGTAAAAATGAGGTTACTTTTTTTTGGTTGGTGGAATATGGATTTTATTCTTTTGTTCGAGAGAAAACTTGATAAGGAAGAGAATGCAGGAAGAAGAAACGCGATATCTTGATTTGTGATTTTTTTACGGAATTTTGAAGCTGAATGTTGGCTTGCGTTTCTTGCGAAAAAAAAAATTTCGGTTTCGTAAAGATTGAGAAGCCTATCCGATGGGAAATTTTCCGCTGATTCCGAAAAGCACCGTTGTTTGCCCGAAAAATGGAAAATTCGATGAGAAAAACGCGAAAAACGATTTAGCACTTATTTTTAAAATTTGTCATTTCACTAAAGTTGAGGTTACTTTTTTTTGGATCATTCGAATATGGATTTCCTACATTCGTTCGAAAGAAAACTCAATAACGAAGAGAATGCTGCAAGGCGGAACGCGATATATTGATTTCTGAATTTTTGTACAGATTTTTCCAAGGGGTACCCCTTCATTTTTTTCCCCGATTTTTGGGTGTCTGGCTTTAAAATTCTGTAAAAAAATTCAGAAATCAAGATATCGCCTTCCACCTTGCGGCATTCTTTTCGTTATACAGTTTTCTCTCGAACGCAAAAAGAAAATCCAGGTTCGACTGATCCAAAAAAAAGTAACCTCAACTTTACTGAAATGACAAATTTTCAAAAAAGTGCTAAATCGTTTTTTGCGTTTCTCTCCTCGAATTTTCAATTTTCCGGGCAAAACATGGTGCTTTTCGGAATCAGCGGAAAATTTCCTATCGGAAACCGTCCTCAAACTTTTCGAAATCGAACTTTTTTTTTTCGCCAAAAACGTACCCCTTGCATTTTTATTTTTTTATTTTTCGAAGCTGTACAAATAATTTTGGCGTCCATAAAAAAATCCACACACCATATTACAACTACTCCATATATGTTACCATCACTAATTAACAATCCCAAAGCCCACTGCACCATCAACGTTATTTCCAGCAGGTCCAGAGCGATTTACAACTCCGTTCGTGGTCCAGGTCTCGCTTTCTTTTCCATCCGTCGCGCTGCGTGTGCAACACGAGACCGATGCTGGTACGCGCGCGACTACAGCGAGAAAGGTGAGTTATCGGGCGGACGTATCTCGGCTCTCTGTATGGTGCGAGGACCCCATTACCTATGCCGGGGCGTGTATTAGGCCTCCCGAAGGATATATCTTGTTCCTCCTCGCGTTCGACTCCTCGTCCTTTTGTCCCTTCCACGAAGACCCAGCAGCGCGACGCGTGAGTTAAGCCCGGATCGTTCTGACGCATCTCGGCCGGCCGACTCCGCGAGCTGCTACCACAAACCGTTCGCTCGGCGTGTGACGCATCGACCTGGAGTCTCCGGTTCTATTGTCATGCGAAGATCGCCGATTGTGAGGATTAAACCGCGCGGCCACGATTTTCGTCTTTCGAGCCTGTGGATAAGACGTCCCGCGGCCACGAGATTCTTCGTCCCGGGGACTCCTGGCGTCTGTAATCATGTTTCATGAGGTGATACCGATCGTGCGGTGATCTTCGTGTGGGGTGGATTTCGAAGACGGTGGCCATACGGTGGCCATACGTGTCATTTTCCTGCACGTCTCGAGGAGGCCAACCGTGACGTCCCAAGTGAAAAAAAAAATAATAATAATATCGTTTATGTATAGATTATATATAGCGCTCATGTATGGAATTGGGCATGTATATTTCATATTAAATTTGTATATAATGAACATACAGATAATTAATTTATGTCTAGAAGATATAAGAACTTTATAAATTATATATATGGAATTAATGATGAATTATGCACTGACTATATACAGGCCGTACACAAAATTGTGAGTCTGTTTATTTGTATGTTTATTGTATACAAATTTAATATGGAGTATATTATGATTTACTATGGAATATATATGCCCGATTTCATATATGAGCGCTGTATATAAACCATTTTTTTTCACCTGCGACGTCCCAAGTGAAAAAAAAAATCTTTTATATATAGATTATGTACAGAGGCTCATGTATGAAATTGGGCATAAATATTCCATATTAAATTTGTATACAATGAACATACAGATAATTAATTTATGTCTAGAAGATACAAGAACTTTATAAATTATATATATGGAATTAATGATGAATTATGCACTGACTATATACAGACCGTATACAAAATTGTGAGTCTGTTTATTTGTATGTTTATTGTATACAAATTTAATATGGAGTATGTTATGATTTACTATGGAATATATATGCCCAATTCCATATATGAGCACTGTATATAAACCATTTTTTTTTCACCTGGGACGTGTCATTTTCCTGCCCGTCTTGACGATGCCAACCGTGACGTGTCTGCCAGCCTCGAACGATGTCGCAGGAAGCAACGCGGCGCAGTTGGCAATTAAATGTCAGTTCTTTGTTCCAGCTCGTTACGAAGATTCCATCGAACGCGCGTTTATTATTGTCTGGACATAGATCCCCTCGTTATTCGGGTTTTCGGTCGTTAGAACTCGGAGCTATTTGACGGGGCTTTTTAATGTGGTTTTTTTTTACGAATCAATTGAGACGTTGTTGCTTGGGAAATGTGGAAACAGGTTCTTATTTTTTTAATCCTGGGGGCTGTTGAAAATAATTACGTGCTGATTGCTACAAAAATATGGCTGTGGCCAGGAAAATTAGATAAAATATAAGTCAAGCTGAAGGACTTTTTTTTTACGAATTAATTGAGACTTCGTTTTGAGAAAATATGAAAACACGTTCATGCCTTCTGTTCTTAAGTGATAGTCGAAAATAATTAATTGCTGGTGCCTACAAAAATGTGGCTGTGGCTAGAAAAATGAGACGAAACACAAGTCAAGCTGAAGAAGTTCAGCTCGTCGTTTCTCAGTATTTTTTTTTTTACGATTTAATTGACACTTCATTTTGAGAAAATATGAAAACACGTTCACGTCTTCCGCTCTTAAATGACAGTGGAAAATAATTAATTCCCACAGCCTACAAAAAATGTGACTGTGGCTGTGGAAATTAAACCAAAGACCCAAAGACCTGATGTCATTGAGCCTAAATGAAATTCTTGGTGGTGAGGGGTTTCGGCAGAGGAACGAAACCTCCTCTGCCGAAACCCCTCACCACCAAGAAACGCAGCGGCCAAAACCAAATTTCAACAATTAAATGAAATTCTAGCATCCCAAATTAATTCCCAACTCCACTCACAGATACCCGGCGACAAAACTTGAAATCTCTCCTCGCGCCACTCCGAAGACCCATCGAAACCCCGAATTCACATTACAACCCACCGATACAATCCTCATCCTCTATCCATCATTCTCTTTATTTCTGGTAAACATTCAACCTGTTTTTCGGAAAAATAGTCATTCCATGAGCTAAAAATTCAGCACCCGGGAATTTTAGCTCATGGAATGACTTTTTTCGGAAAAAAAAAAAAAAATCGAAAAAATAGTCATTCCATGAGCTAAAAATTCATTGTGGCTGTGGCTGTGGAAATTAAACCAAAAACCCAAAGACCTGATGTCATTGAGCCTAAATAAAATTCTAGCATCCCAAATTAATTCCCAACTCCACTCACAGATACCCGGCGACAAAACTTGAAATCTCTCCTCGCGCCACTCCGAAGACCCATCGAAGCGCCGAATTCACATTACAACCCACCGATACAATCCTCATCCTCTATCCATCATTCTCTTTATTTCTGGTAAACATCCAACCTGTTGCCGCGACCGCGGCGCATTATACCTATAACACCCCATTCGAGAGAATATGATCTAGGCGCTACACGAAACGCGTTTCGTATTCCCTTTTGTCGGTGATATAAATCGGCCGCGGTAGACCCCAACGATATAAATGGATGAGCCCCCCCCCCCCCCCCCGGCCCCCTTCAAGAGGGGAAGGGGGGCTCAAGGCTGGTGTGGCGACGATTGCACGTTGCACACAGAGCGTCTCTCGCCACAATGCGGAATCTCGATCAATTCCTATTCTTCGCCGCCAAGTGGTCGCTTCCGGAACGCGATGCGAGTCGCTTCCTCGCTTCGAGTCTCCATTCCCGGCTTCTTTCTGTGTCATCTTCGAAAAGAAGAAACTATACTCCAGTTTCTTCTGAGTCCCCCCTCCTTATTCCCCCTATGGGGGGACAACATGTTGCCTTCCCCCCCCCCCCCCCCCCCTCGCCAGTTGTGCCCCCTTAGCCTGTAAGGGGGGAGGGGGGTCACAACTGGAAAGTGAACGCGATATAGAGCGTTCGTCCTATCGTCACCGCATCTCGCGTCGTCCTGTCCGCATTATGTCTCCTCCTGTATCTCTCGGCTTCGCCTTCCCTTCGTGGACTATCTCATCCGCATCTGCGCTTCCCGCTACGCTCCTCGTAGTACGGTCCCCTTGTATACCTCATTCGCTGGCTTCCTTCTGGCCTCTGTGTGAGCTGCGCGACGTGTAGGTACGAAGGGAGACAGGAGCAGGAGCAGGAGGCGTGCGGTTTGTACGTCGGTGCGGAAGCCAGCGACAAGGAGCGACGAGGACGAATAATGTGTAGGTACTGCACACATACAGGGGACGGGCGGGCAAAATGGGATGCATACGCGAAAAATTGTTTGATGACGAATACAAAAGTGTACTTCGGTTGCTTTTGATAAAAAAATTCGAACAAATAGTCGTGGAATGACTATTTTTCCGAAAAAAAAAAAAAAAAAAAAAAAAAAATCGAAAAAAGTCATTCCATGAGCTAAAAATTCAGCATCTGGGATTTTTAGCTCATGGAATGACTTTTTTCCGAATTTTTTTTTTTTTTTTTTTGGAAAAACAGTCATTCCATGAGCTAAAAAATCAGCACCTGGGATTTTTAGCTCATGGAATGACTTTTTTCCGAATTTTTTTTTTTTTTTTTTAAATAGTCATTCCATGAGCTAAAAAATCAGCACCTGGGATTTTTAGCTCATAGAATGACTTTTTTCCGATTTTTTTTTTTTTTTTTTAAATAGTCATCCCATGAGCTAAAAAATCAGCACCTGGGATTTTTAGCTCATGGAATGACTTTTTTCGAAATTTTTTTTTTTTTAAATAGTCATTCCATGAGCTAAAAATGCAGCACCAGAGAATTTTAGCTCATGGAATGACTTTTTTCGGAAATTTTTTTTTTTTTTCGGAAAAAAGTCATTACATGAGCTAAAAATTCCGCACCTGGAAAAATCTTCATATTTCGTTTACATACATTGCCTTGTGTCATATTGACGCGATTTTCACGAAATTGTTGTCTGTCCCAATTTGCCCGCAAAAATAGTTGGAACTGAATAAAACGCTGTCCCGTTTTGCCCGCACCTCCCCTATACAGACATACGATGTCGTTTTACCCCGGGTGACACGCTCTATATCCATCGCGCGAATCTTTCTTTTCTTCCCTCGCGCTTTTACGTCCTTCTCCTATATGTGTATTTTTTTTCCCCCTCGGCCCGCGCGTCGCTTCTTCCACCGATCGCGATATCTTCCACATCCATCTTCTTATACGCCCCGCGCGTCGTCTTCGTTTTCTCTTCGGGGCACGTGGGGCTCCGTCGAGGGACCTTCCTGTCTCTCCCCCTTCGCGGTACCGAGATGTCTGTACATGTATGCATATAGTGACTACGTGTATGCGCGGTATTCGCCGTTGGACGACGAGCACAGAGGGTAGCAGCGGCGACGTGGCCCGCGGCGAGGACCCTGCGACACCGAGGGAGATCTGCGGGGAGACGACACACACACAAAAGATATATAAGAGACGGGGTACAATGTCGATTATGCTTAATGCAAATTGTTGGAAATTGTCGGGATCTGAAAGTGGCTTCTGGAGGCTTCTAAGCGAGGAACGACGAGGATGCCGGTTGAGGCACTTTTGTCAAGGGATGTGGGTGAATAAAAACGAGATAATAAAAAATAAAGGAGTGATAACTGAAGTGGATCGAGATGATAATAATTTCGGGGCAGACAAATAATTAGTCGTCATTGTAGGAACCAAGAAGAGGCACGGGGTACATTATACACGGGCACGGTGTACATTATACACAAATAAGTGCTTCCCCGTGTATAGCCAGCAGGACATGAAAAAGTCATTCCATGAGCTAAAAATTCAGCACCTGGGAATTTTAGCTCATAGAATGACTTTTTTCGGAATTTTTTTTTTCGGAAAAATAGTCATTTCATGAGCTAAAAATTCAGCACCTGGGAATTTTAGCTCATGGAATGACATTTTTCGATTTTTTTTTTTCGGAAAAATAGTCATTCCATGAGCTAAAAATTCAGCACCTGGGAATTTTAGCTCATGGAATGACTTTTTTCGGAAAAATATTTTTTTTTTCGAAAATAGTCATTCCATGAGCTAAAAATTCAGCATCTGGGAATTTTAGCTCATGGGATGACTTTTTTCGAAAAAATATTTTTTTTTTGGAAAATAGTCATTCCATGAGCTAAAAATTCAGCACCTGGGAATTTTAGCTCATGGAATGACTTTTTTCGGAAAAAAAAAATTTCGGAAAAATAGTCATTCCATGAGCTAAAAATTCAGCACCTGGGAATTTTAGCTCATGGAATGACTTTTTTCGAATTTTTTTTGTTTTGAAAATAGTCATTCCATCAGCTAAAAATTCAGCACCTGGGAATTTTAGCTCATGGAATGACTTTTTTCGAAAAAATATATATATTTTTTTTAAATAGTCATTCCATGAGCTAAAAATGCAGCACCTGTGAATTCGAATGTACCCCGTGCCCGTGGTACATTATACACAAATAAGTGTTTCCCCGTGTACATCCAGCAGGACACGAGTAACATCAGTTCTGCCGTGGCGGCGGCAGCAACAGCGACGAAAGGCCACGACGTCGCTCCCCTTATTTTCAGGATCTAGCGACGCGACAAGGAAGAAGAAGACGACGACGAAGCAGAAGCAGAAGAAGAAGAAGAAGAGGTCGGTCGGTCGTCCCGTCGTCCCGTCGGTCCCGTCGTCGTATATACGGCGGGGACAATCGAAGCACTCGAGGTCCCATAGAGAGAATGTCACCGGTGCGCACATGCTGCCTCTCCTCTCGCTCTCGCTTTTAACAGCAGCAGGTCTGTCGAACTTCCTGCTGGCGGCTCCCCCCAATGCGTCGCTCTTCTCGTCTCAGCTCACGTGCGCTGAGCGCGCCTTCCTCCTTCCTCCTCCCTCCCGCCTCTCCACCCTGTGACGACATCCACGCTGCTCTCCGTCGTGTCATTCGTTTCGCTCGTCGTCGTCGTCGTCGTCGTCGTTGTCGTCTCTCCTTCCCCTTCAGGGCCCGCTGGATTCAGCTCGCCCGGTACCAAAGCGCGTCGCACACACGGGTTACGCGTGTAGGTATCGCGAGACCCTGAATGGCGAAACCCCCCCCCCCCCCCCCTCCCCCGGGTGAAAAACCGGTATTCATAACTTTTTGCGGTTCGACTGCCGGCGAGAAGCAATCTAGCCGCTGTCAAATGGCGTGACTACGAAATCCGGTATAGCGTGTGGAGGCCTCGTAGCTTCTCCTCCTCTTCTTCGACCTCCTCCACCTCCTCTTCGGGGTCTATCGCGAACCCCTCCTTGGTTCACGATTTTTCGGGGCACTTCGGGGTACCCGAAGCAGCCCGGGCAGGGGGCGTTTTGTGCCCGCGTAATACGCCGGGATATTTTTCGCGTGCAGCGTTGACGACGTCGTGTGCGGATGGAACGACGGTGAAGGAGAGAGAGAGAGAGGGATCCTCTCGGCGCCGGAGCGTTGCGAGCATAAAGGAATGTGGATGATAGCGCGAGACGGGCGGGGGCTACACGCTTGTCGCCGAGATCCGGACTCGACGACGAGAAATCGATTGTCGTACGTATACGCGAAGCCCCCCCCCCCCCCCCCCCCCGGGGCTGTGTTGAACGCCGCACGCGACTCTGGGTAGAACGAGTGGTGCAAGGATGACGTGGGGTGGAGTGGAGGATGGAGACACGTTGAGCTGAAAAGAAGGAGATAAAGACGTATTCAGATATATATGTATATATGTATATAAATGTGTGTGTATTTATATGTTGTACATAGAGATCTATGTAAGGATCTATATGTAGCACCGTCAGCGGTACATTTTATGGACTATTACTCGAATTTTATGCGTTGTACCTGAATGCATAAACGCTATCCAAACCTCCCCAACCTCCCCAACCTCCCTTGGTAGCCGCAACCGCGGCTTTGAAAATATACGGTCGCGAGATTTCTGGACAGTTTGGATCTAATTGAGGCTGCGCGATGAAAACCGAACGAGACGCTATTGTTGTATTGAATTACAGCGGGGGTTTACTGGTTGTGAACCGGAATGCCAGGAATGGAATTGACGGGGTTGGCGAATTAAGACGTGTTACAGGTTTGGAGTTGGTTGAAAGCTTGGAATTGGGTCGGGCTGAGGTTATTTTGGGGAATGTTGGCGGGGGGATGTAATATTGGATGACATTTGTCGCGTTGTGAAGGGTTTTAACGAGTTGGCGATATGCGGATAGCGTTATGAGATAAATATATGGGCTGTTAATTTTTTTCCGATTTTGTTAATGTTTATTTTTTTTTTGCGGAATTTTTTTTTCTAATGTTCTAATTAATGGAATTGACAGGCTTGGCGAATTAAGACGTATTACACGTTTGGAGTTAGTTGAAAGCTTGGAATTGGGTCGGGTTGAGATTATTTTGGGGAATGTTGGCGGGGGGCTGTAATATTGGATGACATTTGTTGGATTGTGAGTGGCGACATGCGGATAGCGTTATGAGATAAATATATGGGCTGTTAATTTTTTTCCGCTTTTATTAATGTTTATTTTTTTTAGTGGACATTTTTTTTTCTAATGTTGAGCGTTTGTTGGATGACTGACGACTAATTTTGGCTGCATTGAAATGATATTGATTTTGTTTTTCATTTTTATTAACGTTAATTTTTTATCGGAGATTTTTTGTACTAACGTTCAGTATTTGTTGGATGACTGACGACGAGTTTTGGCGCCATTGAAGTGATAGTTTTCACAGTTTCGAGTTCGGATCGAGCGTCAAAGTTGTTCGTTTTTCCCACCTCGAAATGCTGGACGCATCTGGGCTCGATGACGAGTGAATAAAAATCAATAAAACGTCAGAGATCAATGCGGAATGACAGCAGTGAAATCTAATGTCATTGAGCTTCGTTCGTCTGTTCATTGACGGTCGTCGACTGTCCGTATGGTACGTGCGGTCTCACGTGGACACCCCATGCGGGGCTAATTTTCAATACCGCAAAGAACCGCAATGTCCAATAATAACGTTAGCTTATCATTGTACTATTTTCGTACCGTTAGAGAGAAATTTCGTCACTGAATTAACCACACCGAAAAATAACGATCGCTGGACTAAATTTTCCACGTGGGAATGAAAAAAAGCGCAGAGAAAAAAGTTGTACGTAAATTCAATTCAGTTCTATTTTCAGCCGCTATTCTCGTCCACCCCCATTTTCGCACTAGTCTCAAAAATGTGATTTCAAAACCAGAATTTACGATAAAAAAACATAAAAAGTATTCTTTACGAAGCACAAATTTCGGGCAAACCCAAACCTCAAATTTCCGAAAAAGGCTGCCGAAAAATCGTTTTCCACATTTTTTCCAAAAGGCCGAAGCTGCTCACAACCCCTTCGATAAGCCGCGGAATGCCCCATATAAAAAAAAACAAAAAAACAAAAAAAAAACGTCGTGCGTAAAGCTTCACTTTACGCACTCTGCTTACTTTACGCACTCCTTTCGGAAAACTCGCACTTTGACTTCGCTCAACCTCCCCAAAAAAGACTCGCATGACGCACGCTATTACAAAAAAATCCTTTTCCACATTTTTTCCAAAAGGACGAAGCTGCTCACAACCTCTTCGATAAACCTCGTAATGCCCCACATAATAAACCCCCCCAAAAAAAAAAAAAAAAAAATGCCTCGCGTGGTCGATTTGCCCGTCGCTCCTACACATCCACAGCGGGTTGATTTTTCCCGCGTGACGCCGCATCCGCCAACTTGTCATTCATCCGAGCGTGTTCCGCCCGGTGACACGTGACTCCTCGGGACCTCGCGACTTCCAGTCCAGATACGAGATACAGTGGGACGCGGGAATATAACTGGCGAGGATCGTATAGTCTCATAGTACGCGGGGCTGCGGCTCTGCGGTCGTACCTGGCTGCACCGAGACGTACTATGACAGTACTTGGAGCTGCTGCTGCTGCTGCAGCAGCAGCGTCGGTGCGGTTGCCAAACTCCCATGACTCGTCGTCCCGTCCTCTCCGGGTCTCGCTTTCATTATCTCCAACAGTTCTCCGGGCTCGACAACAGTCGTACTACAGACACCTCGACACTTGGCTTGACGCTTCTCCTCCTCCTCCTTCCCTCCTCCTCATCCTTCAGCCCCTTCAATTCTCCCTCCCTTCCCACCTCCTCCAAATCCCTCTCGCGTTTCCACGTGTCTAGATCCGAGGAACGTCGAAGGCTGCATTATTACACGAACGAACGCTGGTGTGTTAATTAACACGCATGTCCTCGACGCATTAGCCTCTCTCTGTGCCGGAGGAGGCGAAGCCAGTCGAGCCGCGCGCGGCGCGCCGCGTCTACCGACACTCGCTGTTAGCCAACGATTCGTGGCGGCTTCGCTCTCGGTCCTAAACCGTCCTCTCCGTGGCTTTCCTTCCCGAACCGACGCTCGACGCGCACACAGACGTTTCACCTCTCGCTATCTCGCGGTACCAGCCAGATCTCCATTGTTCGCGCGGCGAACGCGGGGAGGAACAATCGGTGGTATGCGCTGAATCTGTCCGTGTCACCGGGCTTCTCGGATTCTTTTATTCCACTTCTTGTTCTTGTTCTTCTTCTTCTTTTCTTCTGCTCCTTCTTCTTCTTTTTTCTTATCTTTTCCTTTGAGTTTTTGATTTTGGTTCTTGTACAGGATTGTTTAGATCTTTTTGTATTTTATATTCACTTTTATTGTTTTGTATATATTTTTTATACTTGTGTCTCTTGTTACAATCTTTTTTTAAATTAATTTGTTCATTTATTTTTTGACGCACAGTATGCGAAAAATTCGATTTTACGCACTGTGCGTAAAAATTAAGTTTTGCGCATTGAAGGCGGTGCGTAAAATCGCATTTTTCGCATCAAATTTCGCAAAAATTTGATTTTTCGCATCAAATTTCGCAAAAATTTCATTTTACGCACTGTACGTAAAAATTAATTTTACGCATCGAAGCCAGTGCGTAAAATCGAATTTTTCGCATTCTACGTAAAAAAAATATGGTGTATGCCACACGTGCATAAGATTTTACACACTTGCGGCGCAATATACTATTTTGACGTAGTATGCATAAAATAAAATTTTACGCACTGCCTTCGGTGCGTAAAATGGAATTTTACGCATACTACGTCAAAAAATATGGTGTATGCCACCATAGGGTAAAAATATGGTAATATGCTATTATTTTTATACGCCTACATGTTGTTACACTTGGATTTGTTAAACTCCGAAAACTACTGTCAAAATATATGTATATGTCGGTACTGTAATGTACGAATGTTCAGCGCTCAAAGGGATTTGTTCCAGAGCGCTTAATAAATATCGCTTTTTCTCTCTCTCTTCTTCTTCTTCTTCTTCGTCTTCTTCTCCTCTTTCCCTCCTCTTCCCTCTCCAAAAGGTGTCACGCTGATCTCGGCGCACTTTGCGCTCGTCTCCCTCTCTGTCTTCTCCGTTTTCCTCTTCCTCTTCCGCTTCTTCCTCGCGTTCCTCTCGAGTCTCGATCCTCACTCTCGATCCGCGACGAGCGCGTCTTCGCGGCCTCGTCGAACGCGCCAAACCGCCGAGCGCGGAATCTCCCGCTCGTCGTTCGTTCCCGACGCGACGCCAAAGGCCTTAAATTCGCGCCGTCTTCTTTTCCTCCGCCCCTCGTTGCCGTTTCGTCCGCGCGTCTCGCGCGTCTGGCTTCCTTCGCCACCTCCGGCCGACGTCGGCTCTTCCCTCGTTAGGTATTCCCCTCTCACGCTCGCTCGATCTGCCACCGCGCGGGAAATCTCGACCTCGGGCTGTATTCACAATGGGCGATATTTTTTGCTTTCCTCCTCCTCCTCCTTTTTTTTTTCTCTCGCTCTCCGCGCGGATTCGATAAAACGCCGAGACGATATTCCGCCTCGCACCCCCCGCGCTATTGTCGCGGTTTGGCGGACGAACGACGTCGCTTGCGAGAAACAAAATAAATATTTTTTCTACCGAACGAATCGTCGAAGGGAGCCTCGTGTATTATTTACACCGCGCTGAGAGCGCCCGAGGTGAAATTATCGTCCGTCAACCCCCCCCGCGGGTTGAATAAATATATTCGCGTGAACCAATTTTTTGGGGCTCCGCGAGTGCATTTTTATCGACTCGCGAGGAGCTTCAGCGAGATAAACGCTATGCACGCGAGATGGACTCCTGGAAGTGGAAACGTAAATTTTAACATTTTTTGCTTCAGCCTGGAAAATTTAAACATTTTTTTCTTAACCCTGAAAAATTTAAACATTTTTTCCTTCACCCTGGAAAATTTAAGCATTTTTTCTTTACCCTGAAAAACATTTTTTTAATTTAAAAAAAATTCTTCGTCCTGGTAGAAAATTTAAACTTTTTTCCTTCAGCCTGGTAAAAAATTTTAACATTTATTTTTTCACCTTGGTAGAAATTTTTTACATTTTTTCCTTCACCCTGATAGAAAATATATTCCACCCAGTATTGAGTTACGCAGAAAGATTTTACAGAAGCAAAATAATCGATTGGATCTACACGGATTACCAAAAAAAAAAGAAAATCGAAACCTTCCAGCAATTGAATTTTTACGTTCCAGCTTCGGTATCGGATTATAACCACACGACGTACATACGTCGTAATCATCGGTGTTCGATAAGACTGCGACTGCGAATTAATTCGCTTTTTCCCCAGTATGCGAAATACAGCCGCGCAGCAGCGCCGCGGAGTCGGCAACGAGAGATTCGTGTCCGGTTGCTCGCCGCGCACTACGGCGCAAACCACTTCCATTGCAATTCGACACTTACGCATATACGAGAGAAGAGGCGCAGCGAGAGGGCGAACGAGGGGTGGTGGAGGCACAGGGGGTTGAGGAGGGGGTGGGGGCGAGCATTCGTGTGTCCCGGTGCTGACTCCCCGACCGCCAATTATGGATGTAAGCGCATTGCGCTGATTGCTCTCGAGACTCGAAAGTCTAAATGGGGAATCTGTTGGCTTTCTCTCTCTGTCTCTCTTCCCCTCTTTCTCTCTCTCTCTCTCCCTCCAACCCTTCCCTTCTCTCTCTCTCTCTCTCTCTTCCCCTCTTTCTCTCTCTCTCTCTCTCTCTCTTCCCCTCTTTCTCTCTCTTCCTCCATCCCTTCCTTTATCTCTCTCTCTTTCTCTCTCTTCCTCCACCCCTTCCTTTATCTCTCTCTCTCTTTCTCTCTCTTCCTCCATCCCTTCCTTTCTCTCTGTCTTTCTCTTCCCCTCTTTCTCTCTCGTCCTCCATCCCTTCCTTTCTCTCTGTCTTTCTCTTCCCCTCTTTCTCTCTCTTCCTCCATCCCTTCCTTTATCTCTCTCTCTCTTTCTCTCTCTTTCTCTTCCCCTCTTTCTCTCTCTCTCCCTCCACCCCTTCCTCTCTCTCTCTCTTTCTCTTCCTCTCTTTCTCTCTCTCTCTCTCCCATCATCCCTTCCTTTATCTTTCTCTCTCTCTCTTTGGCTCTCTAACGCCCTCTGTCTCTCTCCCTCGATTCCACTATCCGCCCAACAGGTCAGAACGGAGCTGCTGTTCGACCGAATTAAATTTGAGGTCGAGTGGAGGATTGTGTTCCGGGGGCCCCACGAGCTCTCCTCTCCTCGATAGCCGAGAATGCACTTCTCCGTTCTCCGCCGCCGCCGCCGCGTCCTCGAGTTATAACGCAGATACTAATAATACGAGTTTCCAATACCAACGTTTCCGTGCCATTTCTCGGAGAAAGAGGGGGGGGGGGGGGGGGGGGGGGGAAATTATTCAAGAGCCCCGCGGGGCGAGCGCCGCGGAATTTTCACGGAAAATCTCTTGAGAGGAATATCAGAGATTCTGAATAATAGAAAAGTCGGAAGTTATACATTCGTCTTCTATTCATATTTCGCATTGTTGAAAAGATAAATACGAATTTTCCGAGGGCCGTTGGAGAGGGGACGATGCAGCTGCTGCATATCGAGAGCCACCACTTAGGATCCCCTTTTTTTTCTTTCATCCTTGTAGGATTCGATGATAGGAATCAATTATTATTTTTTTTCTTTTTTTTCGAGCTCGATGGAGTTGAAGACACAATTTTTCTTAGCGGGAGATATTATCTTGAGTGGGTCGAGTGTATAACAGTTGTTGCTGCACCCTTTGCCTTTTCCGATAGTTGGAGGTTCGCGATTCGTACGCAAAAGCACCGAAACGGTTTCATCCCTCCTGCGAGGTTTTGCTTGTAATACGATCAAATTTGCCGTCTTCAGTATTGAAACCCTGGAGCCTCTTCGGGAATCGAGGGAATGAGGGCACGGAGCTTAAAGCATTGTGGCCGTGCTTTTTGTAATTCTCCATGTTGAGGGAAGTAAGGATGTAATATTATTTCCATGGAAACTAAACGAGTAAACAAAATAATGTACTAGTTAAAATATCAAAATAGGACTAATGATATAAAATTGTTTCCATGGGAACTGAAAGTGCAAAAAAATTATACACTTGTTGAAATACGAAAAAATAGTTATGATATAAAATTATTTCCATGAGAACTAAATGTATAAAAAAAATGATATACATGTGTAAATATGAAGAAAAAAACACTAATGATGCAAAATTATTTCCATGGGAACTGAACGTGCAAAAAATGATTTCCGATTATTTCCATACGAACTAATCGCGTAAAAAAATTATACACTCGTCAAAATATAAAAAGAATGCTTTGCGAAGTGTTCGCAGCCGGTGAATTTACCCTTGACCAATAATTAAAAGTTCGCAAATATATTGAACCGGCTTTGCTCTCGTAAGGTTTTACTCGCAACGCGGTTCAATTTGCTATCTTCGTAAATAAAATGTTAAAATATCTCTGCGCTTCGACGAAATGACATTCACATTCTAACCACTCTAGGATGCTTTCAACAATTTCCCGCGTCGCTGAAAGCACATTACTCGATGTACGTAATTACTATTTATTTCCAGGCGAAACGAGCGTGTAAAAAAATGAATATACCGATGAAAATACTTCGTTTTTAAACGAGTAATGTTGAAAAACACTCGGTGAGTTCACATTCGTTGAATTTACCTTGGCTGGCATTCGCAAACCTGTTTCAATCATTTACGAATAAATTAACGACTGGAGGCAAATTTGCAAATTTGTTGAATCTCGCTGTTTTTAATTTCCCTTCTCAATCAGCTTATTTTGCGTTCCCCATATAAAAGAACGAAAAAATATCACGACCGACTAACCGAGGTGTCGGATACTTTTCCTCAAGACACATCGTGGATTGAGCCATCGGCCATCCACACCAGTTTGGGCGTTTTGTTTGTCGAACACGACGCAACCCTCGGGCCTCAGGTATTTTTCTTGGATCGACTTGGGGGCTGTTTGCACGCGTGCCGGTCCCGGGGAACGTCGTGTCGAACGACGAGTAGCTGTGCTTTCCCATCGGCTTAGTCCTCCCATTCAGCGGCGACGAGCGGGAGATCCCCCGAAGACTCTCGCGGCAAAACGAATGAAACGAAGACGAGCTCCTCGTCGCGGACCACTCGAATCCTATTTCTTATCTGCTCGTGATCCTTTCCCTCCAGCTACGTGTACTACATCAACGTTCCGGTGCATCGGCGAGTGAAATCGTCATCTCGTTGAAAACACTTCGACCCCGACATCCTTCCTGCAACACACACACATTTGTGTAGAGATTTATACACGGAGAGAAATAAGGCAATGTTAATTTATAGTTTAAATACGACATGAGTCATTTTTTTTAAGTTGTCTCGACGAATTTTATATATTCGATAGAACAAGAACAGAATATTTAATACAAGAACAATTCTTGCAGAACAATTGAAGAAGTACAAGATGATCATTGCCACACCAAGAAAAGTGCTAAAAATAACAAACTAAAAGTAACAAAAATAACTTACGTCGTATCAGTTTGTACGTCAACAGTTGAAGTAACTACGACGGCTTGAAGAGATTCAAGCCAGTTACGAAAATGACTTACTACAACTACTACAAATTTGATGTAACAGTTACGCAAGATCATCCATTAAATCAGCCATGTTAACTGTGGGAAATTGTCGCATGGCCCAACAATTTGTCATGGTTTCATAGTTGCCCGCGACTATCACGACTTCACTCGGTGCCAGTCACGAAAACGACTCACTATAACCACCACGAAGTTGATGTAACAGTTATGCAAAATCAACCATTAAATTAGCCACATCAACCATGGTGAAATTGTCTATAAACATCCATAGTTGAAGTAACTACGACGTTTCTTTAAGCCAGTTACGAAAACGACTTACCGCAATTACCACGAAGTTCATTTAAAAGTTATGCAAAATCAACCATTAAATTAGCCACATCAACCATGGAGAAATTGTCTATAAACATCCATAGTTGAAGTAACTACGACGTCTCTTCAAGTAAGTTACGAAAACGACTTACTACAACTACCAGGAAGTTGATGTAATTGTTACGTAAGATCAACCATTAAATCAGCCACACCAACCATGGAGAAATTGTCGCATGTCCTAACAAAATTTCTTATGGCTTCATAGTCGCCCGCGACTACCATGACTTCACTCGGTGTCTATAAACGTCCATAATTGAAACTACAACATTTCTTTAAGCCAGTTTTGAAAACGACTCACTGTAACTACCACAAAGTTGCTGTAACAGTTACGCAAAATCAACCATTAAATCAGCCCTATCAACCATGGAAATTGTCTATACACGTCCATACCTGAACTACCTACGACGTCTCTTTAAGCCAGTTACGAAAACGACTCACTACAACAACGACGAAGTTGATGTAACAGTTCCACAAAATCAACCATTAAATCAGCCCCATCAACCATGTAAAATTGTCAATACCCGTCCATATCTGAACTACCTACAACGTCTCTTTAAGCCAGTTACGAAAGCGACTTACTACAACAACTACTAAGTTGATGTAACAGTTCCGCAAAATCAACCATTAAATCAGCCCCATCAACCATGTAAAATTGTCAATACACGTCCATAGCTGAACTACCTACGACGTCTCTTTAAGCCAGTTACGAAAGCGACTCACTACGACTACCACGAAGTTGATGTACCAGTTCCACAAAATCAACCATTAAATCAGCCCCATCAACCATGTAAAATTGTCAATACCCGTCCACAGTTGAAATTCACGTAAACGACTTACTATAACTACCACGAAGTTGCAGCAACAGTTCCGCAAGATCAACCATTAAATCATCCACGTAGAAATTGTCGCATGGCCCAACAAAATTTGTTATGGCTTCATAGTTACCCACGACTACCATCTCTACCCTCGCCGTGTCTATACACCCATCCACTCAACATGTATATAGCTGCAAACGAGTGAGAATCCGGCCCAGGTCGTGTATTTGCTCAGCTTGGATGAGAAGCTCTCGTCACATTGTCACGACGCGGCGCTTAAGCGTTCGCGTCGGGGCTCGAGGAGGAGTAGAAACGTCGCCCAGGACTGGATAAAAATATACACTGTTTCTCGTGTTTGTTCAGGATCTTAACCGAGCAAACTAACGGGGGGACAATTGACACTGGGGTACAGCGGGAAAGAGGCGTGCGACGACACAGCGAGCGCGATCTGTACAAAGTAATTTGGTGTTTATTCGGCGCTTCGGAGGACGTCAGGCGTCTAATCTAGGGAGGGTGGTGCGAAAGCAGCCGAAACGACCCGTCGGGCTCTTTCGATCTCTCGTCGTCGTCGTCGCTTCTCCATCGATTCACGAGGCTCGCAACACACACACGCCCCTCGATCCGCTCAACCCCCGAACAGTAGAGCCAAAAACTTTTCTACCTCAGCAACGCGGAACTTTGGATATTCGTGAAACTCTCCATTTTTCATCCCCCCCCGGGGGGGATGATGCTGTATCTCTCGCTCGCGCCCACGTTCGCATAGACAAATATATTTCCTCGGTCTCTCTATACCTGTGCGGAGTTGTCCCTACGTATATTCTGGGCAAGCGTATACAGAGAGGAAGGCGACAACGGTGCGACGGTCGCGCTGAACGAAACAGGACTTAAGAAAGACATCTTTATCCTGTCGTCCAGGCTTCACCGACGGTCTCACCGGAAATCAGAAACCAGAGAGTACACCGTCCAATCGTATATTTATTTCCCACGTATACGCGGAGCGGTCTCCGGGCTCGGGTGTATGTATGGCGAATTCCGGGTCAAGTTGGGTTGGACGGTGGGGGATCGATGAGGTGAATGAGGGAATAAATAGGGAATACATTTTAGACATTTATTTAGGTGGAGACGGATCAGATGGGGAGTGGAATTTGAAAAATTGGTGGCACTGGTTTTGAAAGGGATTACCAATTAAATGGATCCTGATGTAAAATTAGGATAAATTATGTGGTATAAAAATGGGTGGCAGTTGATTTAGAAAATTGTCACTCTATTTTTTAGATACATGATTTTTACGAGGTTTTGCAAGGGACTTAGGGTTATTGAAAGTTGATACGAATTAAATGGATCCTGATGTAAAATTAGGATAAATTATGTGGTGTAAAAAAATGGGTGGCAGTTAATTTAGAAAATTGTCACTCAATTTTTTAGATACATGATTTTCACGAGGTTTTGAAAGGGACTTAGGGTTATTGAAAGTTGATACGAATTAAATGGATCCTGATGTAAAATTAGGATAAATCGTGGTATAAAAAAATGTTTGACAGTTCATTTAGAAAATTGTCACTCAATTTTTTAGCTACACAATTTTCATAAGGTTTTGAAAGGGACTTAGGGTTATCGAAGGTTGATATGAAGTAAATAGATCCTGATGTAAAATTAGGATAAATCGTTTTATAAAAAAATGTGTGGCAGTTAATATAAAAAATGGTCACTCAATTTTTTAGAAGTCAAATTTGCGATTTATTTGCCATTTTTTTTTGCATGAAGTGGAATCTCGTTGATTCAGATCCACTTTTCATCTGATCATCGATGACTCTTGTTAATCAAAATCTTCCTGGATATCACGGATCATCAATTCACATTTTTTTTAAGAACTGACATAAATTTTTCGTGACAACCGTAAAACACTCCGTTTCCATAAATTCCCAAAAATGTTTGTACTCGAAATTAGTTCTTCCGCGGTGCCTTGAGAGCGTTTAATTTTTTCGCCGGCGCGCAGGTAGAGCCCTCGTTGACCCCGAACGTCCGATGGTGGCTCCACATTGCGCAGCGTGTGGATTTATCGCGGCGGAGAAAAAGCACCGCGGCTGTCTGCCAATTTCGCTGTGCGCACTTAAAAAATGTATCTGTCGTTGTTCTACAGCGGTTTATACCGCTTTCAAATACACAGCAAAAGCCCCTCTTTATTTATGACCAGACCCTTCAAGCCCTCTTACCCCTTTGTGACATTATTGATTACCGCTGTAAATGGGATACGCAATAAAAAAAAATAAAAAAAAATAAAAAAAATACGAGGGGGTCGAAAGTGGAGGCTTTGTGTGTTTCCAACGAGGTGTGTCCCCTGCAGGCTCCCATCGATTCCGCACTGTACTCGGTATCGTAATATTTCGCAAAAAAAAAAGGATCAACGAAAAACAAAAAAAGGCACTTCCGGAACGAGAGACATTATGCAGCGATAGGGGACACTTTTTCGATACATTTTCGCGACAGCCGTAAATTTCGCGACGCGATCGAGGGAGAAAATATAATTTAATTTTAATTGACGTCGTAGGCTCGGATGGTGGAGGTTGATAAATATAGGCGGGTCAGCTGGCGCCGGTGAATCGAGGAGGCAGAAGAAAAAAAAAAAAAAAAAAAAAAAAAAAAGGAGGAGCAGAACGGAGCGAAGAAAATCATATAAAAGGTAAAACCAATATTTTCGAAGCTGCCCCCGCGTACATCATGGTTCCACGAACGACTCGAACCTTCGGCTCCTCGCAGCCGAAGGATTTTAACGACATTATTGGGATCGGCTAGGTAAACAGAAAAACCTTATTCTCAAAGGTTGCCCCATAGCTGTAGGTAGAAACGAGGCGAGTTTTCCACGACGACGACGTCGCGAGGACGGTCAGCGAGGGGGGGCACGGGAAATGTTTTATACGAGGAGGACGAGAAGGGGGGAGGGGGGAGGGTTTTAGTTCTCGAGTTCTCTCTTACCGTACACGAATCCTCGGCAGGTTTTTCGTCGCTGCTCTCGGGGATAACTCTCACGGACTGCCACTGTCGACTACCTGCCTTCTCCGCTACGCCCGCGCGCTCTGAGCCCCCTTCAGAAAAATACCAGCTGCGGGACGGACCCCGGGCTGAAAATGCCCGATTTTTATTTTCCATGCGCGATTCCACCCGCTGGATAATATAATACAAATTCTCTTTCCGATATTATTTATTCAGATTTTCGGAGCTCGGGACGCCGGGCTGAACAGTCGGATTCACGGTGTAATGTCACTCGATACCGGCGCTCTTATTTATAACATTATCGGAGAGTTAGCGAGGAGAGTTAGCCCCCCCCCCCCCCCCCCCTTTCAACGGCGAGGGAATCCAGTTTTCAGCCACTGTTTCGTATTCAAGAGCGCATTGATCATTTGGAATAAGCGAAATATCTGAAATCGAAATCTGAAGACAATAAATTGTGGTTAAATAAATTGTGGAACGATATTGGAATGACTATTTTAAGATACCGAGACTTCGTGTCTCGTCAAACGTGTCAGGTTTTAGTTGTGCCGCACTGAGAAAAATATCAACGGAGTGATAACAACATTTTTGCTGTGTTAGTTGAACATTTTCTGTGGTAGCTGAAATTTTTTTGTGTTTGCTGACATTTTTTTGTGGTAGCTGAAATTTTTTCGTGGTAGCTGAAATTTTTTCGTGGTAGCTGAAATTTTTTCGTGGTAGCTGAAATTTTTTTGTGGTTGCTGACATTTTTTTGTGGTAGCTGAAATTTTGTTGTGGTAGCTGAAAATTTGTCTGTGGTATTTGAAAATTTTTCTGCAACGACAAACAAATTTCTTAATACAACAATCGATTTCTTACCACCCCCTTATTATTTTTCTTCATGCGGCAACGATTTATCCGCCCCCCAAATTTATTCACGTTCATCCGACCTCCAGGCGCAAAAGAAAAAAAAAACAAATAATCCCCGTCTGGACACGAAGACCCCAAGATGACCTTGAACCACATTCCGGCGTCTAAATACCTCTCCAGGTCAGCGTGCCACGCAACAAGATTTGTGACACCAAGGGGGGCGGGGGAGGATGGGAAACCTGCCGAAAGGCTACCGGAATTTCCGTCTGTCTGTCTCCCAACTGCAGTGACAATAGACATCAGCAGCAGTTTCACCACCACGTTTTAAATTTTTCAAGCAGCACAGTCGGTGACCTCGAGCGATCATAAATATCCAGGGGGCCCGGAGGGGGGGGGGGGGCACAGCACGGGAGCCCAAACTGCGAGGGAGTATCCGCTCCGCCCGTGACGAGCAATAAATTATTCTCACCTAATTTAATCCCCTCATAAATATCGAGGCTGCTGTAGGGGGTGAAGGGGGGGGGTGAAGGGGGTTGAAGGGGGGTTATGGGCGGCGTTCGCGAAGCTCCGTCGGAGCCGCTGCTGTTTTTCTCCCGGATTTTCTTGTCTTCGGGTCTCCGGGCCGCCGGTATATGACCTAATGGCCGAGCGGCGCTCCGATTGGCGCGCCGGAAGGGCCGCCGCGTTGTCTCGCCGCTCGGCTACCGTGCGGCCTATACGTATCGCGCCGCGCGCCATACCGGTGAAGTACAGCCTGCTGTACCGTCCGGAAGGTCCCAAAGTCTCGTTCGTGCATTACCGAACTCGAGTTCCTCTCTCCCCTCCCCTCCGCCACCGCTCCTTACTCGACTGGCTTCTTCCGCTCGTGCCGTAAAGTAAATCCCGTCGTAGAGGCCATAAATCCTCCGTGTGTTTCGTTCTCGTCGTCGTCGTCGTCGTCGTCGCACTCGGATGTAGTAGTTGGTGGTACCCACGTTCAACAGTAGCGGCAGCAGCGGCAACGGCGTCACTATACCTAACCCTGCGGTAAGTCGCGGCCGTCGGCCACGCTTCACCATCTACCGCGGAAAAGTTGCTGGCGTGAGCGCAATTTTGGAGAAAGTGCGACTCTCACCGTGCGCGACACACGAGCCGAGAGGACTTTCCGCGTTGCTGTGCGAAGGAGAGGAAAAAAAATGAGGGAGGGAAGAGGAAAGAGAGCGAAAGAAAAATGTGTGTATAACTTACGTCTCTGGGGAACGTGTCGAGGACTTTATTTGGGTGCAGGGGGAAAGAGAGGGGGGGGGGGGGAGAGGGAGATAGAGAGAGGGGGGTGTTGGAAAAATGTAGCCACTGTTGTTTCGCTGTGTGTTACGCTTTAGCGATTCGTCGATAGGATACACGAGAAGGAAATATATTGCAGCGTCCTGTCCTGTCTGAACCTGTCGTATCTGATTCGGAGTGGTTCGCGTTGGTCCACGAAGCTCATTGAGTGACCTACTGTCACGGTTCCTGTGAAAAAGGGTGAGAGAGGAAAATCCGAAAATCGAAAGACATGAAAAGGAAAGCAAAGGTACAATTTGTGTACAACTTTGGTCTCTGGGAAACATGTTAAGGACATGTTAAGGAGGGTGCAAGAGGGGGAGAGGAAGACAAAGCTAGCGGAGCCATGGAAAAATGTAGCCACTCTTGTTTAGCTGTGTAACGCTGTAACGATCCGTCGATGCGTCCCAGCAGAAAATATATTGCAGCGTCCTGTCCGAACCCATCGTATCTCGGCAATGACTTCTTCGGACTGGTTCGCATTGGTCCGCAAAGCTCACTGAGTGACCCACTGCCACGGTTGTTTAGTTGAGTTACGCCTCAGCGATCCGTCGATGCGTTCCAACCGAAAAGAAAATATATTCCAGTGTCTAAACGTGTCATATCTCAGTAATGACTCCTTCGGACTGGTCCGCATTGGTCCCCAAAGCTCACTGAGTGACCCACTGCCACGATTCCTAAAAAAAAGACACAGCAAAATCTAAAGACACAAAAAGAAAAGCAAAGGTAAAATTTATGTCCAACTTAGATCCCTGGGAAACGCGTCAAGGACTGTATTTTCGGGTGTGCCGAGAGAACGAAAGAGCGAGAGAGAGAAACAGAGCTCACGGAGTATTGGGAAAAATGTAGCCACTGTTGATTTGCTGCTCCCGGTAGCCGTGTTACGCTTTGGCAATCCGTCGATGGCACCGAGCCGAACGGAAAATATATTGCTGGGCTGTATTAGGCGCCAAAGGCTGCGCTCGCTCGTATCTCGGCAGTGCGAGTCGGTCCGGACAGGTCCGCGCGGTCCTCGAAGCTCATCACAGCCCGAGTGACCCACTGGCACGACTCGCCCGTGTCGACATTGGCATATTTGCGACCCCCATTGTAAATCGTCGCTGGAGGGATGGATATATATATATACGTCAAACGACAGGGGGCTAATGGTTCGCCGGAACGGCAAGAAAGTGGGTCAGGAGGTGCCTGGCCGGAGTGGCGACGGTGCGAGTCGAGCCAACCCTCTGTCACACTTTCTTTTTCTATTACGAGGGCCGGCATGCAACTGGTAATGAAATAACCGGGCACGCTTCGGCGTTGGCGGCCGCTTAAAGCGTGAAGAAGGCAATTTCGGCGACATTTTTTCGCGGACGTGGACAAAGAGACCGGAAAATTGTAATACGTGACGAGGGAGCCCCCCCCCCCCCCCCCCCCCGTCTTCCCGGCTGATATTTGTATTGGCGTTTTGTCAGCGAGGCTGCGGAATTTTAAGCAGCGCTTTTGGGCAGCACGTGTGACGTGGTTTGCGCTGGAATCGTCGCGGTGGTAGGTCGTGGGGAAAATTGGCACTCGGATGCCGGGATGCAACACCGGGAAAAAAGTGTTTGGCTGTGGGAACTGGGTTTTCAATTTGTTGTACGGGACGTCTCGAAATTTATTTGGCATAAAGTGTGTTGAATGGTAACTTGTACTCCATTCGGGACACTGGGAACTCTTATTGCAGCATCGGTAAAAAATTTAGCAAGATGCCACGTCTTACAGTCGCAAGAAACGTCTTGAAAACACCTTAAAACATCGTGAAAACGCCTTAAAAAAAATGCCTCGACTCACAGTCGCAAGAAATGTCTTGAAAACACCTTAGAACATCGTGAAAACGCCTTAAAAAAAATGCCTCGACTCACAGTCGCAAGAAACGTCTTGAAAACAACTTAAGTTTCAATTTCAGGGTAACCTATAGGTTAAATCTGTTAAGGGTTCTGACTGGACAACTTTTTAGAATTAGTGGATTCTTTCTTGGATATTTGAAAAGCACATAAAAAGTACTTAATATCCGTATTATTTGTTTTTTGGATAAAGCAGGTATAGTTGGTGCTCTGCTAGCTTTATGAAACCTAGAAGAGCATTTTTGAAATTGATTTTTTAGAAAACCGAAAACACGACAACATTTTTTAATTTGGCACATAATTAGCATATAAAGAGCACATTATTCCTATATATAGTAAATTCATTTTGGAGACTTTTTTCTGCTAAATTTATACGGTTACAATTTGGACTACTATTCAAATCGTCACTACCATTCGAGTTGTAAGGGAAATGCAATGATCGATTGCTGATGTCAACTTATTTGCTGGTTATGACACCTATAATATTTCCTACCCATGTGGTAAATATGAATATTGTGGAAAATCTTAATTTTCTTTGATAGTCGCGGTTCGGATTGTGACAAGAATTAGAGCTGAACAAATTGTGGACGAGACAACAGCGAAAGGACTATTTGAAGGTAATATCCGTATTATTTGTTTTCAGGATAACGCAGGTATAGTTGGTGCTCTGCTAGCTTTATGAAAGCTAGAAGAGCATTTCTGAAATTGATTTTTTAGAAAACCGAAAGCTCGACAACATTTTTTAATTTTGCACATAATTAGCACATAAAGAGCACATTATTCCTATATAAGTAAATTCATTTTGGAGACTTTTTTATGCTAACTTTATAAGGTTACAATTTGGACTACTATAAAAATCGTCACAACCATTCGAGTTGTAAGGGAAATGGAATGATCGATTGCTGATGTCAACTTATTTGCTGGTTATGACACCTATAATATTTCCTACCCATGTGGTAAATATGAATATTGTGGAAAATCTTAATTTTCTTTGATAGTCGCGGTTCGGATTGTGACAAGAATTAGAGCTGAACAAATTGTGGACGAGACAACAGCGAAAGGACTGTTTGAAGGTAACGCGAGAGTCGTCCATCTCCATCCCTCTTCATTACCATCGAGCTCACGAGTCCCGGCAGGGCTGCAGCTTGATTCCATTTTCCTCCCGGAACTTATCTCGAATCCTTACCGGCGCTACCGACGGATCCTATTTTCCGAATACGTGTTACGGCTACCTCGGGCGCTGGGATTGCAGCTCGGGAGCTCCGCGCAACCCGGGGATGAGCTTATATTATTAGACCCGTCCGAGCCTGATGAGCCGGAGCCTTCATTACCTTATGCAATATTCGAGAAATGTTCCACCCTCGAACGCACACGTAAGTCCGAATGAGTACGGCGCGAAATGAACGAGTAATAAGCTCTCTAAGCCGGTTGTGTCGTACGGAGTCGTCATGAGAAAAACGCGTGTTGAAAAATTCATACGCCAAACAACGAATCCTCCGTCCTCCATCGTCGGCACCCAAGTGAATAAAAATTGTATCGTTTATATATAGATTACATATGGAATTGATTATTTTATTATTATAGATTATATATGATCTTATATTATTATTATATAAGATACGTTTATTATAGATTATATATGGCGCTCATGTATGGAATTGGGCATATATATTCCATATAAAATTTGCATATAATGAATATACAGATAATTAATTTGTGTCTAGAAGATATAAGAACTTTATAAATTATATTATATGGAATTAATGATGAATTATGCACTGACTATATACAGACCATATACAAAATTGTGAGACTGTTTATTTGTATGTTTATTGTATACAAAATTAATATGGAGTATATTATGATTTACGATGGAATATATATGCCCAATTCCATATATGAGCGCTGTATATAAACCATATATTTTTTTTCACCTGGGCAGGTGAAACATTAATTTCCCAAGTGAAAAAAAAAAATAATATCGTTTATATATAGATTATATACAGCGCTCATGTATGGAATTGGGCATATATATTCCATATAAAATTTATATATAATGTATATACAGATAATTAATTTGTGTCTAGAAGATATAAGAACTTTATAAATTATATTATATGGAATTAATGATGAATTATGCACTGACTTATACAGACCATATACAAAATTGTGAGTCTGTTTATTTGTATGTTTATTGTAAACAAATTTAATATGGAGTATATTATGATTTTCTATGGAATATATATGCCCAATTCCATATATGAGCGCTGTATATAAACCATATATAATTTTTTCACCTAGGCAGGTGAAACATTAATTTCTCATTAGTCCCTAAATCGTCGTGGCTTTTTAATAAATTGTTACATGAAAGAGGAGCCCAGATGTGATTTTGCCGCAACTTTTGCGCGACTCACGGATATTTTTGGCCCTCGTCAACCGAATGTGCAACGACGATAACGAGCGGATTGAATTATCACCGAGTCTCGACGATAAAATATTTCGTTTCCAGAACGTGACAAAGCGTGACAAATAACACATATTCTAGTTCCGATAATTGGACTGACTACTTCGGAGTCCTCGCGTCGTCTCGGCGAGAGGACAACTCGATAGCATGTTACTCCGAAATAGAAGCGCCCGGCGTAACTCCGAGTCGGCTATACGTGTGTGATCGATGCGCTAAATCCGGCGCCGCAAAAAGGGATCCACGGCACTGCGCACTACTTATTATTAGTCACTGAAATAGCTTCTGTAACGGAGAAGAAAATCGATTAGTCATACGAGCACGAACGTTTACGGTTACCTTTTTTTTATTTAGCACACGATTTTTATTTAGAACTCCACCTATCGAGAGCTGCCTACGAATAATTATGGACGATCGGCAGTCAAAACCGGATCAGACTGCCACCGATTAGGCAGTCTATCCACTTTGAATTTGAAACTCTTTGAATCCGACTCAGACGCACTGTTAAAAAAGATTGGAAATATTTATTCAGAAACTGGTGAATTAAATGTAATCTACAATTGTGAAATAAAATTAATTTACTTTTATGGTAAAAATAAAACAAATCATAAAAAAGATTTTTACACTAAAACTAAATAAAGATGAAATAAAGTTTTAGTTTTACACTGAAACTAAATAAATTAAATAATAATTTAATTTATTATTTAATAAATTAAATAATAATTTAATTTATTATTTAATAAATTAAATAATAATTTAATTTATTATTTAATAAATTAAATAATAATTTAATTTATTATTTAATAAATTAAATGATAATTTAATTTATTATTTAATAAATTAAATAATAATTTAATTAATTATTTAAAGTAAATAATAAAAAATACTGTCATAAATTAATTTTGGATTGCATTAGTATATGAAATTTACTGAACATTAAATTTCAAGTACATCTTTTTAACCGTGTGCGATGGAAGCCATTTTGAAAATAATGGGAAAATATTGTCCACACAATTTAGCAATATCACTCTTGAGCGTCTACTTAGCGTTGAGAAACTGCCGAGCGTTTCTTGATTGATAAAATTCGACACGAGAGGCCATAAGCGCCATAATACGAGGGTTAGCCTCGCGACTTCTAACTGCCATAAAGACGCTTGGAACGAAGCGCAAACATCAATGTTCTCTACGCACGCCACTGAACCGCACGTAATCGTCCGCATGCGTTAGCGATAGCGCTGCGAGCCACTCGAGACCCGCCGCCACCGCTCGTGGCGTCCCCACGTCGTCCCTCAGTTTTCTGAATTTTTATTTATCTAAAATTATCCCCGTGTTTCCACTAGACCTGTTAGAAAAGGGGGTATTTTTTTATCTTATTTTTCCCATCGAGTTTTGTAATTTGACGCAAGACAAAAGCTTTTAAAATAAAAAATTTCAAAAAGCAATAAAGTTTCGCGTGCCTGAATTTTTTTTTCGCTAAAATCGACCTCAGAAATATTATTTTTCAAAATATCGACTTCTAACCTATACCATTGTTCTCAAGTCGCATATTCTACCCCTGAAAACACTGGTTATTAACCTTTTTTAATCGATTTTGAAAAAAATATTTTTTTGGCGACGAAAAAAATATTTTTCTGTCAGAAATCGTAGACCTGGCACCGGACCGAAAATCGTCAAAATCGACCCCAATTTTTTTTCTTTTCAAAATATCGACTTCTAACCTATACCATTGTTCTCAAGTCGCATATTCTACCCCTGAAAACACTGGTTATTAACCTTTTTTAATCGATTTTGAAAAAAATATTTTTTTGTCGACGAAAAAAATATTTTTCTGTCAGAAATCGTAGATCTGGCTCCGGACCGAAAATCGTCAAAATCGACCCCAATTTTTTTTCTTTTCAAAACATCGACTTCTAACCTATACCATTGTTCTCAAGTCGCATATTCTACCCCTGAAAACACTGGTTATTAACCTTTTTTAATCGATTTTGAAAAAAATATTTTTTTGGCGACGAAAAAAATATTTTTCTGTCTGAAATCGTAGATCTGGCTCCGGACCGAAAATCGCCAAAATCGACCTCAATTTTTTTTCTTTTGAAAATATCGACTTGTAACCTATACCATTGTTCTCAAGTCGCATATTCTACCCCTGAAAACACTGGTTATTAACCTTTTTTAATCGATTTTGAAAAAAATATTTTTTTGGCGACGAAAAAAATATTTTTCTGTCAGAAATCGTAGATCTGGCTCCGGACCGAAAATCGTCAAAATCGACCTCAATTTTTTTTCTTTTGAAAATATCGACTTGTAACCTATACCATTGTTCTCAAGTCGCATATTCTACCCCCGAAAACACTGGTTACCAATACTTTTTACTCGATTTTGAAAAAAAAATATTTTTGGCGACGTTTTTTTTGTCAAAAATCATAGACCCGGCTCCGGACCAAAAATCGCCAAAATCGACCTCAGAAATATTTTTTCGACCTTGAAATTTCAAAAAATCATACAAATAAGTCAAAATTCGCAATTTTTAAAAACCACCTAACGCCAGACCGTTCGTCCTCCAACCGTCAATAAAAGTGAATAAAACTTTTTACAAAACCTCAAGACGCTACGATTTTTTTTTACCACCACTTTATCACCCTGCCCTTTACACGACTTGAGGAATAATAAAAACTCTTCGTATCCGAACGTCCCGTGGAAATATTATTCATAAAATACTTGCCATAAAACTTGAGTTATACGAGCGTCGAAGGGCCCTCTCGGTGGCTAAACGTGCCTAGTTGCGGCAAAGTGTTTTGCGGTATTGTCAAGTGAGCCATAGTGGGAATATCTCCCTCTCTCTCTCTCTCTCTCTCCCTCAGACACTCCGGAAAATCTCACGTAGCCGGAATATCTACGTGCACCGAGAGCGGAAATAGGTCAAGGATTCCGGATTATTCGGGCGATGCAGCCCGTTATATTCGTCCCTCTTTTTCGCTCTCTCGATTTCTCGGTGTGTCTCGCTGGTTCCTCGAGCGACGTACAGGAGAGAAAAAGAGAAAGAGAGAAAACGATATACTGTCTCCGCGATTCTTCCCGCGGCTGACAACTTTTCCAAGCTGTCTTCGACCTCAATTCACGGAGACCCGGCTCATCCCCAATTCCGAGGTCACCCGCAGCCAGGACCGCCTCGCGCGCGCCCAGGAGGAGAGAAACTCGGCACTCAGAACTTATCCCTTCTTATTTGCGAAGCGTGTCGAACAGTTGCATTACATTCGCCACGGATATCTCTCTTCGAGAATGTCTCAGTAGTATTAGGTCTCACGTCTCGCGTCTCTCCGCTCTCCGGACCGCCACGACGTCTTCATCCTCTCGCGCCCACAACCGCCAGGACCGACTTTCGGTATATACGAAGCTTGTATCCCGCACGAATTGGCTGACGCGCTGAACGAAAAATAACATTTTCAATTTTTCGCGCGGTGCTATAGAAATATTGTATTTTTCAAACTCGTCGCTTCGCTTTTTTTTTTGGTTCGCCTTGTCGTCGTTGAGAAATATTTACCGTGAATTAAATTTTGCGGGAAAAATTTCTCGAACCAGATTCGCCTGCAGCTCGGCTTATGTATGCATTCTCGATGCGAAGACGTTTACGCTTTACGACTTCTCCTGGGTGCATAACGCTGGTTTGGATAGGATAGGGTCGTGAAAAAATAGTTCCCGCTTTACGTTCGTCGAGTCCTCACAGCTGGAAAACTTTGAACGCTATTTGGAATTTTTGTTGTGAAATGATTGACCGTGAAATATTTTTAAAAATATTCAGAAACAATTCGAAACAAAATCATGATTATCCAATTTTCGTTTTTTTGACCCCTCCGTTAAAAATCGATGTTTCCGAAAATCCATGAATACAGACCTTAATTAATAATACCCATCCTCATGAGTTTTTATTTTGTACGAAAAAAAATTGAAATTTATCGACGTTTTTTTCGCTTGTAATTTCGTCGTCGCCGTGATTGAATCGCGACGGGGATGCATTAGCAAAATAAGCTCAGCATTGTGTTTATTTAATTAGGCAAATGATTCGATTGAATCGCGGTGTGTACACTCGATTGATCGAAGTTTTTTTTTGTTCGAAAAAAAAAAATCTTGTTTATCCAATTTTCGATTTTTTTTTCACTTCATTAAAAAATCTATGTTACCGAAAATCCTTGAATACAGAGCTTAATTAATAATATCCAACCTCACGGGTTTTAATTTCGTAAAAAAAAAATATTGAAATTTATCGACGTTTTTTTTTTCGCTCGTAATTTCGTCGTCGCCGTGATTGAATCGCGACGCGTAATCGCGACGTGGATGCATTAGCAAAATAAGCTCGGCATTGTGTTTATTTAATTACGCAAATGATTCGATTGGATCGCGGTGTGTACACTCGATTGATCGAAGTGCGCGAACGCGCGTTTGCACGACCGATTACATCGGCGTGTGCATATGCGCGTCGGGGGTTTGTGCACCGCCGGTGCACGCGGTGCACAGTGCACAAGAACAATTATTGACGCGTCGGAAACAGTCATGCGCCCGAGCGTCTTGTTTAACTTTGGAGACGTCGCGACGCCGTCGCCGCGACGCCTGGCACACAATCTCGTATTACACTCTGTACTCGAGTCGTCCCCCCTGCCCCACCCCTTCCCCCCTCTTGCCGTACTTTGCATAGCGTCGCCCGCGAGTCGCGCACCGCGAAACCCCGCTTTACTTAAACCCTTTAACAATTTATAACTATAATTACTTCAAAGACGCTACTGCAGTCAAAATGTAACGAGGAGCCACCGCGCACAAGTGTTTACGTACACGCGCGGCTTCTGTAATTATTTGCTCCGCGCGCTTGCATTATAAATGTTGGATACAAACTAATTTCCCGGCATTATTAACGGGGGTGTCGACGACTTCCGTTACACGTTTCATTTCAATGAATTTCTGTAATATATTTCATCGAAAAATAAGAAATTTATTCCTTTTTATTTATTTATTTATTTATTTTTATTTTATTTATTTATTTATTTATTTTTATTTTATTTATTTATTTATTTATTTATTTATTTATTTATTTCTATTTTATTTATTTATTTATTTATTTATTTTTGTTTTGTTTTTTTACGGTTGTGTGAAGTTTATTAAACTGTTGGATAATTTATAACTGCATTTACTTTGAAGATTCTAACGATATAAAAATGTAATGAATTATGTAACGAGTTATGTAAATGTATAGATTCTGCAATTATTTGCTGCTTGATTGTGTAATAATTATTAATATAAGCTATTTTGTTTCGATACAAAGAGACAAAATTTCGAATTATGTGTCATGAGATCCAAGTTTCATTAACAAGTCTCCAACAGTTTCTGCAATAAATTTCCAAACGCTGCTCGAAAATTGATAAATGAATTAACAGTATTTTCGATTGATGCATCGAGTCCCTCATTTTCGTGACCCTACTGTAAAAATGTACCAAGTTATGTAAACGTATAAATTCTGCAATCATTTACCAATGAATCCTGCAATAAATATCAATATAACCGATTTTTTTGCGTTACAAAGAGACACAAATTTCTAATTACGCGTCAATCGTCCCAAATTCAATTAACAAGTCTCCAACAGTTTCTCCAATAAATTTCCAAATTCCACTCAAAAATTGAAAAATGAATTAACAGTATTTCCCACTATTACGTTAAATCGCACCCTTTTCAATGAAATCATTGCACCCTCCGTCCGCAACCCGTTCATTCACACTGCAAAAATTCCTCGTCACATCTCGACCTGCGTTTTAAAAAAAGAACAAATCAATAACAGCCGACGTATTCGTTCGCGGATGCGATACTCGCTTCCTTCGTTCCCCTTTCCCGCGACTTATTTCACCAGACTTCCCTTTCCATTCAGCCGTTCCTTCTTTTCATCTCCTCCTCGCTTATCGTTCTCCATTCATCTCCCGACGCGTTTGCGACTCACACGACGAACGCCAAAGACACAGACAATTTCTTTTTTTTTTTTTTTTTTTTTCAATGCGTCTCTATGAAAAGATTCGTCGCCTAGGCCGTGAAGCCCATGCGGGGTCACGATTTTTGTGACCGCTCTTCACCAAAGTCGAAGTTACTCGGGGCGCCGGGAGAGAAAACTCGTCGTGGATCCCCCGCCGAATACGCCGAGCGAGACCCCTCGGCACACTCTTCACGTTAGAAGGCGAGCGAGCGATATCGGCTCGGGCCCATCTCCGTCACTCGACGTACGGGAATTCGATTTGCTTGTTTGCATTAACGATACGACGAGGAGGACCGCACATATTGATTTTACGCTCGCAACATCGCCCCCACCGCGAGCGATGATGAGCTACGTTATACGTATAGATGGCCGTACCTTTTATTTTTGGAAGAGATTTCGCCGACGGGATTTCGCGCTATATGTACTTTTGTGTCGCGCGCGCGCGACGAGATTTCGTCGTTTTTGCAGATTACGCGGCCAAATTGGAGAACCAGACTGGTCGGCAAAATTCTCCTCGATATTCATCCCTCGCGGTTAAATATTCAGGGTCTCGGATGTCTAGTGAGATTCGTGGGGTTTGGAAAAAAAATTGATACACAAAGGAATTTCGCGAAGTTTTTTTATCAATAAATCCTACCAGACTTTAAGGCGGTTTTTTAATCACTATGTGAATTGGAGTGAAATATTGTTGCGAAATGGTGTGGAAGGGCAAGTCGGGCCCTGGCAGGGCGAGGCCAGGACCCGAAGTAACACCACAGATTTTTTATCATCAAGGTCGTCGCCATTGCATTATTTTCTATTTTTTTATTATTATTTTTTTTCTATTTTTTTAATTACTTTTCGTGTGTTGCTTTCTGGTTTACTCTTTTGGACATTTTTCTTTGTACTTTTGTCAAGGGGTTTGCCCTGTTCACTGAACAATAAATAAATAAATAAACAAATACAGTGTCGTAAGTCGTTACTTTAAGAATGGTTTATTTTCTAGTCACGATTTTGCAACAATGACCTGCGGCGATTATAAAATTATATGTGACCTTTTGAATAGCCGTGAGAAAAAACGAATTTTTCTTTAAATTTTGGGAAAAATCGTGTGAAAAATAGACAAGCACATTCCGCCATTATTTTCGCAATGCATTAACAGAATTTCTCAATTTTTTTCTATAAGATTCCCATAAAGTTTTATGTGAACTTAATATTTCTCGCCTCTACTTAAAAGTTTACACATCATATTACAATAATTACGAATTAATATTATAAAAAACATAATTACAAAACCAATTCTACCATCAATCTTATTTCTACAAAAATCTGGTCGTCAATATAACGACACAGCGCAAACGTCGTATTTACATTCAAAGACTGAAGACTCTTCACCGAGTTCCCGTTTCCTGCGTCAGCCCGATGTGCATCGGTCGAGCTGAATTTATTCAAAGTTTAATTTTTTTCATACCGCGACGTGGAAACACAAAAAAAAACCTGAAACAAAAAAAAAACAGACAAAAGTTTTATCATTAAACCTCCGATGTATCACAGCAGCTCGTCGACTTTTTACCTATATATATTTTTTTTTAAATTAGACACCGCAAACAGAAGCGAAACAATATCGTCGTCAATATTGACGTCGGTGCATCAAGCGCCGTATTTATATTCAAAGATTGAAGAGTCCTTCATCCCGTAGCCACTGTGTTTCCGTCGAAGTAATTAAAGTGCAAATGCCGCGGTATATTTTATTTTTTTATTTTTTTTATTTTTTTATTACTCCTCCATTCGCGTCTAATTATATATATAATAGCACGAGAAACCGGTGAAGGGGGTACGCGCGGTGCTCGACGCATCCGCGCGAAACGAGTGTACTACTCGCGCTAACTTTAATCACGAAACGGATAATAGGAAATCCGTGTAAGTTTGAGTTCTAGTTTTCGCTAAGCGCGAGTTTCCCGCGGGCAGGGGGAGGGGGGCAGGGGGGGGGAGGCTGCAGTGTGTCGAGAGATGAGAGAAATTCAGGGGGCAAAGAGGGGGGTTGAAGGGGGGTGGGGGTGGGGAGGCTGCAGTGTGTCGAGAGATGAGAGAAATTCAGGGGGCAAAGAGGGGGGTTGAAGGGGGTTGGGGGGGGGGGGGTTTGAAGGGGGGTGGGGCACAAGCGTGAAGAGAGGCAGAGAGAGCAGAGAAGGACGCGAGGGGGTCACAAGCAGAAACTCGAGCTCTGCCGCCGGGGGGCGGGGGGGGGGGAGGGGGGTTTCCTCTCCGTTCCACGTATTGCGAACGCTGATGAGGCCGACCCCGGCGGCTGCCGCGGCGGAGAATCGAACTCGGGTGGCGACACTGTGTTTCTCTCGTATAAAGCGGCTGGGATGGAGAGAGAGAGAAAGAGAGGGGGGAGGGGGGGCGGGTTAAAACAGATATAGATATATATACAGTATATATAGATATACATATATGGCGAGCGGCGCGGGCGACCATCAACAGTAGCAGCAGTGACACAAAAGCAAACTAACGTCTCCACTAATTACTTGCTGGTAATTAGCCGCCAATTTCGCCTCCGCCTAGCGTGAAATAAGGGTTCGGGGGGACACCGGCCGGGCCGGGACATATTGATTCCTCTATTCTCGTGTCGGAATTCTCCGGTGCCTCCACCGGAGGGGGAGGCACCCACCCCCCTCCTCCGGAGGGGGGTGGGGGGCTTCCAGCCCTCGCACAGCGGGAGCTGTGTATAAGCAAAGTGGATGAGGCGCATTCGGCGATCCTCGCCTTCCGCCCAATTCGCCGATAACGTCGTTATCGAGAGCATTGACGAAAAGCGAGCGACGTCGTCGCGACGCCCCGGTGTATATTTAATTCGCGCGCGCGCGCGACGTTAAAGACGTTTGCGAATTTCGCGGTGGGGCCGAAATTTAATCGGGCGGCGGGGAGGTATTTATATTTAATGCGTAATTAATGTATGAAATTTTGGATGTTGTATTAAATGTTTCTGACGTTTGGTGGTTACATATTGCAGGACTCTGAAGATATCTGCATCTGCGGATTTCGTACTTTGGGCAGACGTAACTTGGTCATCCGGCTTTTTCCCGAGGCAGATATTTATGTATTATAAATGTAATTAATGTAATTAATAATGATATAACGTTATTTAATTTTATAACAGATTTATTTAATTTTATCATAATTTTATTATAAATTTATTTAATTTTATTATCATTTTATTATCATTTTATTATAAATTTATTTAATTTTATTATCATTTTATTATCATTTTATTATAAATTTATTTAATTTTATTATCATTTTCATTTCTTTTTTTTATTTTATCTTTAATTTTTTTTCTCCAGGCACTTTTTCATTTTTTTATTATATTTAAAAATTGGTAGTAATTTTAGTAATTTTTCTTTCAGTCGGCCAGACTCACCGCAGCTGCGCGAACGTCCCGACGTTAAATATTTCACATTTAAATTTCCAGATTCCGGGATCCGCGTTCCTTTCGTCATTCTTCCGCCTTGCTGATTCGCCGAGCGGGAGACGTTGGGAGCGGAGCTCGCGACCGAGGGTACGAAAAAAAAAAAACGAAGAAGAAGAAAAAACATTGTGTGCGTACGTTCAATTATACTTGAAGATGGGGTACGCGGTGGGGTCGCATGATCGTCCTCGGAAAATGAGAATGAACCGTTATTCAAAGTTGAACGTTTACCGAGAGCAGACAAACGCGGAGTCGCGGTCGTAGTGCACGCAGATTATTCACCGTCGTCGTCGTCGTCGTCGTCGTGGTTGATGACAAGAACGACGTCCACATCGGTTTCCTTCGCTGACGACCACACGACGTCGTCGAATCTCACTTGCAGATGATGCGAAGCTTATGTTCCGGCATTTACCTCGGTTACGCATCCTGAAAATTTGTATATCGTCTCTCTCTCTTAGCCCCCCGAGCATCATGACGACACCGGCGGAGCCGGTGGCGCAGAATGAAGTGGATGAAAAAAAAAAAAAAAAAAAAAAAGAACAGAGCGCGCGCACCATTAGAGGATAACGAGCCGGGTCGGTAACGAACCATACAGCGACGGGATCCCATTAAAACTAGTATGATCAGAATAATACGTTCGCGCATTCGATTATATGGGGACGCAAGAAACTTTTTAAATCATCCTCACGACTACTCGGCTTTAATGAAGTTCCTGCGCCAACCCGCAGTCGCCGCCGCCGCCGCCTCGCGAAACTCTTTCGTTTCCTCGACGTCGTTGAAAATTATCGTTACACAAAGATAAACCCGGTTAGCGACTGCGCGGGGCGCATGTAACGGAATGGACTATTTCCATTCTGTAAGTCCGTCGGGCAAACATCCGACGAGGGGCTTGGATTATACAGTCGGGATTAGTTTTCACGTTATAATAACTGAATAACCATATCCGAAGATCGTGAATTGGAACGTCAAATATCTCCGCCCCGGTGCGCGATGTACAGTGATAGAGAGCCGGTTGCCACGCGAACCCCTCCGCGTTTCGGGTGGAATCGCGAACGATTTTTGAGACTCCACTTTTTCGGTGAGAGAGTTTCGTATGGTGAGAATCCTCTAAACTCACGTGAAATAAAAGTGCGTGAGTCATGCGAGTCGTTGTTGTTGATTGGCGATATGTGAGCTGAATGGTTGTTGGTGTCGTCAGCTGCACTGAGATTGGACCAGTTTCATACGTTACAATTGTTAGTTTAATTAAAATGTTAAAATTGGTATAAAGAAACCAGGGTGCTAATCCTACTTGAATCCTCTAAGCTCATGTAAAAAGTGCATGAGTCACGCAATTTATTGTTGCCGATTGTCGACATGTGATCTGATTGGTTTTCGGTGTCGTCAGACGCACTGGGATAGGACCAGTTTCATACGTTATAATTGTTGGTTTATTTCAAATGTTAAAATTGGTATGAAGAAACCCGGGTGCTAATCCTACTTGAATCCTCTAAGCTCATGTAAAAAGTGCATGAGTCATGCAATTTTTTGTTGTCGATTGTCGCCATTTGATCTGATTGGTTGTCGGTGTCGTCAACCGCACTGGGATTGGAGGATCAAGTTCGTACATTAAAATTGTTCGTTTGTTTCAAATGTCAAAACTGGTATAAAGAAACCCGGGTGCTGATGCTACTTGAAAAGTGAATTTGCAACGTGAAAATTGGTGACAAACGTTCATTTTTCACAAAAATCCTGCATGAAGAGTCTCTTGATTAATTTACGTGCTTCATACACCTGCAAATTCGTGGTTACCGATGTTAGCACCATGAGAATAGTGGAAAATGTCGCTCAACTTTGGTCCCATCAGATGATGTCCCGTCCAACAGAAACTCCTGCAGAATGTCATGTGTAACACGTTTAACCTTTCCAACTTCCAGCTGGAAACATATATCCGCTGATTTGTCAGAGATAAATCAGCGGATCAGTGTCATTTAATTCTGGAACGTTTTGCTCACCTTGTCCCTTTCAAAACGGACCCCACATAGTCCTCTAGAGACAGAGCTATGTGTCATTTAATTCTGTACCGCTTTGCTCACCTTGTCCCTTTCAAAGCGAACGCCACATGTCACCAGAAAACATGACCTCTTCTTCCAAAAACAAGTCATAACATAAATCCAGCCCAGAATGAACCAATTGCAACAAAAGTGTCCACATCTCGATCCTCCACAACGACTAACCAAATCATTTCATAGATCCTCCCAACATTCATCAATCAACCTCGCAAACCCGCAGCTTCCACAACCAACCAAACTTTTCCATCCCACACCAAGACCTGGAAAAAAAAACCCTGGAAAAAAGCCTCCTGGTCAGTCTGATCCCGCCTGGAAGGCTCCAAACTCTTCATCCACACATCCCGCAAATTCCTACAGCCGCCACCAACATCCACGGCCACGGTGGACCAGCGACGAGCGTCGCTCAACTATCCAGGTCCTCCATGATCCAGGGTACCGAATACGTACAGACCAGCGAGTAACAGCGGTTACCCTTCCCAGCTCCCGGCTGGAAACACGTAAAACAAACGCTTTTAGTCGGAATTAAACTGGCGGTTAAATCTATGTATGCTTTCTCTCTCTCTCTCTCTCCGCAAACCGTTCATCTCTGCGTTTCCATCTCGCTTCCTCCTCTCTCTCTCCCTCCAGCTTTCAACTCTCTCTCTCTCGCTTCGTCTCTCGACTCTAGCCCGACTAATAGCGTTGGCCTCGTCGTTCTCCTTTCTCGCCCAAGTTCTCAAATCCGTGCGACTTGCATTAATATTCATGGAGTCTGTCGCATTCAGAGTAGTGCACTGGGCGTGCGAGGCCGCCACGTATAGTATACACGTTCATATATATATATATATATATATATATGTGTGTGTATATAAAAGTCTGTATATACATGTGTATATATATGTATATATCCGCCTACTTCGTAGTACAGTGAAGCAAGCCGGGCGTTCACCGAGAGATACCAACGAGTTAATGCGAAGTCAGGAGCTGCTCTGCTCTGCTCTTCTCTGCTCTGCTGCTGAGCTCGGGCGGTTCGGCGCCGTTGCAGCCTCCGGGATAAGCCGCCTAACGCGAGCTGCGCTGTATACGCGACGAGGGACGTCGAGTTGTCCTTGAGACGCTTACGGGGAAGCCCGCGCGCTCGTTCTGGACGCGTTAACGATCTGGCTTCTTCCTTTTTCCCCCAGTCTCGTTTCGTTCTTTGCTTTCTCAGCTACCACTGGCTGCTGCTTCTTCTCCTCGAGTATCATGCAACACCCGCGGGGCACGGAGTGTGAATATCGTAGCGCGGCGCTCGTCGAGCTGCCGGAGACCATCTCCGGTCTGTCCCACCGGTTCCCAATGTATCCTGAAGATTTGAAGCTCTCCGGGCTTGGAATGTCCCTCGGCTGACTTGAAATTGAAGCTCTGACGACGTGAGAATGATACTCTCGGGGGCGGGCAGGAGTTTTATTTACACCTGGAAAATCTGGGGATGGATGATTGGGTTACTTTAAATTCATTTGCGAATCTTTGGGTTTTGGGTGGTGGGAGAGGAGGAGATTTGTGGAACTTGTGGAGTGGAGGTTGGGGTAGGGGAAATGTTGATCAATGTTGAAATGAATAGGAGGTGAAATGAAATACCATCTTGGTGAAGATTGAATGGGTAATCAGGATTTTAATTTTCGGTCTGGTGCGGAATGTGAGCAGTTGATGATCTTTGAGTCTTTGAAAAAATCAATGTTTCAGGTTTGTTGATTGTTCGACGTGACACACGGAGAGAAATTTCTGTGTTGTGACAGCAAAGACAAGTGACAACAAAAATTCTTTTGCTAGGCTGACAAATCGTTTGTTGGGCTGAAAAATCTTTTTGCTGGGCTCATCAATATTTTTGTTAGCCTAACAAAACGATTTTTGTTGTCACTTTTCTTTGCTGTGACAACACAGAAATTTCTCTCTGTGCAGATTCCGAGGGAAAATAAAACATCAACAAATACCATCAAAACACACGAAGAAAAATAATCATGGAGTGATCACAAATTGATTCTTGTATTGACGACTTTTTTGTTGTCTCAGCAAAATTTTCTGCTACAGCAGCAAAAATGTTGTCATCACTCCGTTGATATTTTTCTCTGTGGACGGATGAAGTGCAGATATACAAAGCAGTAATAAATGGGTCAGAGACTTTGCCCCCAAATTGGGACATGGTCTTTGGTGAACCACCGAAACGTGATTTAAGTGGAGGTTGTAAATGCGTCAACTCCGGCAGTCTCGTATATTCAGCTGAGTCCGTATGTAACGTCGAAGCGAGCGAGAAAGACAGAAAGAGAACGTGAGAGAGAGACAGAGATTTCCGTGGCATTCAAAATGCTGAGTGGATAGGTACATCTGGTATGGTGGAAGGATTGGCTGAACGTCCCCGAGCGTTATAGCCGATTACACTCGATTCACAAAGTTTCCTCTGGCTGGTCGTCCCCCTAATTCGCTGAACTGCTTGCCGCGCGCGACTACTGCTCAGAGAGATAATCGACCCCCCTGTACCCCGCGCTCGGCTGTACCTGAAAACGCTTTTTCTCGTCCCATAATTAAGTTCGTCCGCGAATTTGTGGATAATCTCTCCACACGCCTTTCGTCGAAATAAACGACGACATTATGCGCGCCTAAAGTACAGTATATAAAATACGGCGACTCGCGCGGTGCCCACGGCTGCCTTATTATACAATTTGCCGCACTTTCTTCACGACCTATGCATAATATTATTTTAGAAATTAACCGCGGTGGACTCCCGAAACGTTAATTCGTCGCTGGCTGGACGGCTCGAAGCGCCGACACTTTTGACACTGGTTTTGGACAGCTCGTCATTTTTGCTGAAATAGTTCTTGACGAAGTTACAGTTATGTGTTTAATGATGAATTAAGACGTATCAGTAGTCATTTTCGAATTTTGTGGTGTTGGAGTCAACAAAAAAAGGCACTAATTGTGTCCTACATAAATAGCAAACCGTGGATACTTCTGGGTCACGTGGTAATCATTGTTACCAGACTTGCACTCATAAAAATGGTGACAGCAAGATCAAGTGTTTCCTGGACCTCATTTTTTTGCCACCATTAACAATAATTTTTCTCCAGAAACAAGAAACAAAATCCCCTCCTCAACAAACCACATTTTCATAACCTTTTGTGATAACATCCGTTTTTATAAAACTGTCATCATCCCCAAAATAAGGCAGTAATTGTGTCCAACACAAATAGAAAACCAGGAAACTTCTAAGCTACGCAATAAGCATTGTTACCAGACATCCCCTAAAAAATGGTGAAGGGAAAATCAAGTGTTTCCTGGACCTCATTTTTGCCACCATTAACAATAAATTTCCTCCAGAAACAAGAAACACAATCCCCCCTCAACAAACCACATTTTCATAGCCTTTTGTGATAACATCAGTTTTTAAAAAACTGTCATCATCCCCAAAACAAGGCAGTAATTGCGTCCAACACAAATAGACAGCCAGGAAACTTCTGAGCCATGCAATAATCATCGTTACCAGACTTCCACCCATAAAAATGCTGTCAGCAAGACCAACTGCTTCCCGGAACTAATTTCTCGCCAACGATAACAATAACTTTCCTCCAGAAGCAAGAAACAAGATTCCCCCCTTCAAAAAAACCACATTTTCTCAGCCCGACAAGCCCATTTCTTTCGTCACGTGAACAAGTGCGCTCAGAATGCTCCGAGACTGGATTCGCGACTGCAGTTGGCAGGGTCACCACCACCAGCATCGCCACCGTCATCGTAGTCTCGAAGCGACACGCATAGCGCAGAGAGGATTCGTGTGTCCTGCCAGGACAGAGTTGCCGGGGTATCTCGTGCCTCGAAGAGAGTCTGGCCGGTTGGGCAGGGCGTTTGGCCTGCACTTCTCTGACGAAGTAGTCGCTGCGGTGTGTGCAAACAGATACATACATACACAGAAACACACATCAACAGAGGCACGAAAGCCAGTGTGTAGGAACGCCATGCGAGATGTTAGATGGGATTGCGAGGAGCACGGTAGGTCGTCGTCGTCGTCGTCCTCCGCTGCGTCCTCTTGGTCGTCGTCCAGCGTTGGAAGAAGAGGAGAGGATCAAGGGAGTTGGCCTCTTTCGCTCCTGGCTTCTCTCTCGCCCTTCAGCCTCTGCGATGTCCGTCTCTGTCGCACCCTGGAAGACAGTGGAGCTTGCGGAGCGCAAGGCAGTCGAGAGATAAGTGTACAATGGCGAGGAAGCCTGGGCTCCGGACTTGATAAGATCGGGCCGGTCATTACGAGTGTCTCGCAGCGGGGGACATTGCCTGGACATGTCGGGTTTCGACTCTCATCCCGGGAGCACCCTTTCTTCTTCTTCTTCTTCTTCTTCTTCGTCTTCGTCGTCGTCTCGTTCCTCCTTTTTTCCCCGCTCGCTTCCTCCTTACCAGAGCCTCCATCGCTCTCGCCCCCCCGCTTTCTCATCTCACTCCCTTGAAAACGCCTCATGGCGACCCCTGGACCGCGCGACCTCACCAGCCCGCGGACCATTCGGCCGCCCGGCATTCAGGGTCCTTCGTACATAATATAGTACACCGGGCACAATACAACGGACGTATAACCCGCGAACACACGTGGAACCCGCGCACACATCGGAGGTACGGAGCGAGCCGGGTTTTGGGATGTGGGATGGCTATCAACGGGGGGGACGAGACGGGGGCGAGATGGATGCTATCAACTTGGGAGGCGATTGCTGACCGTGGTGGGTTTTGGTGATTCGAGATTGAGTTGATAGGACGGATGCACTAATGTTGCGCATATTCTTGATATTAAGAACTTATTCGAGCCTGGTTTATGGATATATTTTTCAAAGGAGACGGAGGCTTCTTGGCTTGGGGACCACGATGATAGAGTCACCTAGGGAGTCGATGGTTCAGCATAGACTTTTGGTGATTCAAGATTGAGTTGATATAACGGATGCACTAATGTTGAGCGTATTCTTGATATGAAGTTGGTTGAGCCTGGTTTATGGATATATTTTTCACTGTGTTGAAAGGAGACGGAAACTTCCTGGCTTGTGGACCTGGTTGATGCAGTCAACTAGGGATTCGATGGTTCAGCATAGCCTTTTGGGCGACAAAGCTGACTCCATATGATGATCTAATACTGAGGATATGATTGATAAGGTGATTGCTGAGTGTGCAAACTTTTGGTGATTCAAGATTGAGTTCATATAACGGATGCACTAATGTTGAGTACATCCTTGATATGAATTGGTCGAGCCTGGTTTATGGATATATTTTTCACTGTGTTGAAAGGAGACGGAAACTTCCTGGCTTGTGGACCTGGTTGATGCAGTCAACTAGGGATTCGATGGTTCAGCATAGCCTTTTGGGCTGCAAAGTTGACTGCATACGATGATCTAATATTGAGGATATGATTGATAAGCATAATCGAACTTGGTTTTAGGATGTTTCGCTGTCACTATGGGAGGTTAGAACTTGTTGAGTCGGTGACAGGATGGATGCTGTCAACATCAAAGTCAAGGATTTTCTTCAATTCATCCAAAAAAGCTTCATAAATCAGCGTTAAATTTGTAGAGATGTAATCAGTCTTTAATTGCGAAGCAATTAAGCGAAAATGAATGGCAACCGTGGAGAGGAAACTGTGGCGATTAGCCCCGGTCTTGTGATCCTAATATCGCGTGTTCTTTTATTGCATAGGTATATATATATGTACAATACCACAGCGTAGGCCCTACAATGAGTGGTTTCTATATATTGCGTGTAAACGACGGGTCACAACTAACGTCGGAATTGCTACGACTGCAATAATAACGATAATTGTCGTAACGTAATTGGTCGCAAGAGAGCAGCGGGAGGGGGATCGAGGACCGCGCGCGCCACGAAATAGTCCGGAACTTGCGGTGGCGAACATTGGGGTGAAGCAGAACTCGGAATTCCGCAATTTTGTGGAGGGATACGGGAGGCGCACACACACGTCCCCTAAGTGACTCCGATCGATGGACCACTTTCTGATTCGCAGGGGGGAGGAGGGAGCGTGATTAACATTTCTGGTCGTTCATTCGTCTCACGGAATTTGGTTCAGGAACAGGACGGACAACTTGTATCTACATCAAATACTTCCGTCTTCAATTTCCTGCACGAAATGCAGTATTTTGGATTTACGTAAACGTCGTCATTTGATGTCATAGAAATTAGCAACGTTGCTGCTACGAAATAGTTGTTAAATTTTCTCTTGAACCTCAGGTGTGCTCCTGTTATGTCCTACACTGTAAAAAATGTTGAAAAATACACAAACCTGGTGTAAATGAAATTTACGAACTTCGTGTATGAAATGACGATTAATATCCACAGTATTGTAAATTTAGTAATTTTCTATTAAATTTGCTGCATTGGGCTTTAAATTTACAAGACATTTATATAATTGTTATGATTCATAGACTTGCATTTGAAAATTACTTTACCGGTTCGTAAAAGTCAAGCCTGATTTGATTTTTAACATACTTCTTTACATTGAAAGTGTCGCACAACATTTTTTTACAGTGTACGTGGTTTTTGCTGTTTGCTTTGACACCAAAGAAGGTAATGAAATTATTTCGCTTCCTGCAATGAGACACATATTTTTGTCCACAGTCGCGACGTTAATTACAGCCGAGAATATCGTTGCTTGAGGGCTAAAAGCAAACTGCCTGCGGCTGTTGATATATCGAAGAGACAGGTGAGCGTCGATGTTTCGGAAGATAACCGATGGAATATAATTGGGAAATTATTTAAATACCCGGGACCGCCGTCTAGTCATTAATTAACACCAGGTTCACCGTAAACGAGTCCGCTTGGTCATTGTACCGTCGTTCATGAAGTTCGTCGGCAGCGATCTTCGCTGAAAATAAAAAAAATCGTTTGCGTCGTCCTCCCGACGGATAATCGAATCGAGCGCGGCGAGACAAACGCGCTAATAAATCTGGATTGATATATCCAATATTGGGCTCGGGTTTCCTTCTCGCAATCTTCCAGTCCATTCAATCAATACGGATTCGATCTGTCGAATATGAAACTTTGTCAATTTATCAATCGAGGACTCCGCGTTTTATATGTTCTGCCGTGAGATAATCCGTTTGTCGTAAGAAGTTCGCTCTGCGTGGAAAAGCTCGCTGGATGAAGGAGCCGTAACTTCTTGGCTCGTGATTTACGGCAATTTAATTAGATTCACGTTATCGGAGATGCTTATTTTAGACTGGAACGGATGTCGCTGCCGGAGCGACGGAGACCAATTGATCAAGAATAACGCGGGAGTAGATCGGATCTACTATAGAGGAGGCCGGGGTAAAACGGCCCCCCTAAGCAAAAAATGTATTTTTTATTGCTTTTCAAAGTATTTTTTTATTGCTTTTCAAAGTATTTTTTATTGCTTTTCAAGTATTGTTTAAAGTATTTTTTATTGCTTTTCAAGTACCTTTCAAAGTATTTTTTATTGTTTTTCAAGTACTTTTCAACGTATTTTTTATTGTTTTTCACTAAAAAATTCGATATCAATCATCAATTTTGAGCATCAGCAAAAAAAAAAATTCCGGGGTAAAACGGCCCCCCTCAAAATCCAGCACAAATATGAGTTAGTACGCAAAACGCTACCGATCGGCATGAGTGTTGATTATTTGGGACTTTTACTAAAATGTGACACAAAAGCACATTTCAGTCGTGACGGATCCGCCGTACAAGCAAGAATTGATGGAGAAAAAAAAACTGTTGCCGAAGAAGCCCACGAATAAAAAAAATCACGGAGGACGGTGGGAAGAAAAGTTTTTACGAAGAAAGAAGACTCAAAACTTACGACGGAGACGGGAGTTCATTTTACCCGATTTTTTTTTTTTTTTTTTTTTTTTTTTTTTTTTTTTTTTTTTCGGTGATCAATAAAAAGGGTGTCCCGTTTTACCCCAGCGGTCCGTTTTACCCCGGCTTCCTCTATATCATAATGACGCTTTTAATTCGTTTTCGAATTAACCACGGGCACGAACATCGGGGGAATAACAGGTTTCTTTGCAGGTTGCATAATGCATACCGCAAAGTATACTGTTTCGTGGTCCTGGAATAACGCGGATATTCGAGACCCGAAATTTCGCCCCGATACCGCAGCCGCCGACGCGCGTGCGAGCCTCGACGCTATAAATGCTCGTCGCTCCTCGATGATGCCGACGGGTTTATCGAGATTTCTATTTTCATAATAAAGCGGTGGGGGGAAAACTGATATCGGGTAATCTAGACGTTGCTGTTCCCGATGCACTTTGTTGCCTCGTCTTCCGATAGTTTCGACGTGATATCCCGCACAAAGGTCAAATTACGCACAAGTTTGACGAGGGTCGGGCAAAACAAACGGAGATAATGCTACTTCGAGATCCCAAAACAGTATCACCCAGTAGCGGCTATTATACGTTAGTTTTGTGATTCTCGATAGACTTTTAAAGCCGGCATTGAAACCTGAGAAATCAGAACTTTTTTCGCTCGAGAGGAAACTCTGTAATGAAGAGAATGCCGCAAGGCGGAATGCGAAATATTGATTTCTGAATTTTTCACAGAATTTTAAAGCCGAAGTTGCCTTGCAATTTTCGCGAAAAAAAAATTTTCGGTTTCGGAATGTTTGAAAAGCCTATCCAATGGGAAATTTTCCGCTGATTCCGAAAAGCACCGTTGTTTGCCCGAAAAATAGAAAATTCGATGAGAAAAAGGCGAAAAACGATTTTGCGCTTTTTTCGAAATTTTGTTAGTTCAGTAAAAGTGAGGTTACTTTTTTTTGGATCGATCGAACCTGGACTTTCTTTTTTTGTTCGAAAGAAAACTCTATAACGAAGAGAATGCCGAAAGGCGGAACGCGATATCTTGATTTCTGAAATTTTCACCGAATTTTGAAGTCGAACCCTCAAAAATCGCAAATTTTTCGAAGCGATTTTTTGCTATTTTTGGGGTCTGGATTTAAAATTCTGTAAAAAATGCAGAAATCAAGATATCGCGTTCCCCCTTGCGGCGTTCTTTTCTTTATACAGTTTTCTCTCGAACGCAAAAAGAAAATCCAGATTCGATCGATCCAAAAAAAAGTAACCTCACTTTTAGTGAAGTGACGAAATTTCGAAAAAAATCAAAATCATTTTTCGCATTTTTCTCGTCGAATTTTCGATTCTCCGTGCAAACCATGGTGCTTTTCGGAATCAGCAGGAAATTTCCCATCGAACAAGGCCTACAAACTTTCCGAAATCGAAACTTTTTTTTCCCCTAAAAACGTACCCCTAGAATTTTTTGCAAATTTTTTTTCCCTATTCCATAAAATTTGAAAACCCTATCCACTGGAAAATTTCTCACTGATTCCAAAAAGCACCTGTATTTCCCCCCAAAATAAAAAATTCCTCAAGAAAAACTCAAAAAATGATTTTTTTAAACCGTATCACTCGAGTCCATCGACACTCCGAGCAGTTTCCTAGGACTTAAAGTGCCGCCCGCGGCGTCCTCCTCGCTCTGACGTTTATCTCTTTTTCTCTCCCTTTTTTTTCCAGAATAAAAGCGACAAGAATGCAAGTCAAGAGTCAGTTGCGTCGCGGCGCCTGTCGTATAATAATTCGTTCTGGCAGGCAAACCGGGCACACCGAGCTCATCCACCTGACTCATTTATCTTCTTTCCGACATTTCCCACCGAACTTCACACACGTTTTATCCGCACCCCAGAATGAAATATAACTCTTAGCGAAGGAAAGTCTACGGGGGCGCGAGAGACCCGTGTGTGTCGTTCACGCGTGTGTGGCGCGCTGCAGTCGACGAAAGAGGAAGAGAAGAGAGGAAAAAAAAACGGGGGGAGATAAAGGAAAAAAGGAGAGGAAGATCTAAGCCACTGCAGGATATAAAGAAAAAGGTCCCTTCCGGCTGTCTTTTCGAGAGTTCCAGGTACGAAGGTGCGAAGTCTGCGAGTTCCGGCGCAATCGGACGGGGGAATCGGACGGAGGCGAAGGAATAAAGGCGATAAACCAAGAGGCGGGAAAAAAAAAAAAAAAAAAAAAAATCCGAGGAGCGTAATAGACGTCGAGACTTACTGCAGGCGTAATAATCGGAATTAGAGCGGTGACAATGAATCGCGCTTGGATTATTCCGGGCGCATCGTTCGCCTCCTGAATCCTGTGTATATTTCATAGGATATCACGAAACCTCGTAGGACTTCCCACGGGCCGTCTCGCTATATCTGTGGCATAATCGCCCACCGGGGTGGGATTTATGAGTGAGGGCAGCGAGAAAGAGAGACGAGAGCGAATGACGACGAGGAGGAGGCAAAAAAAGCTCTCGCCCACGTTCGCGCTGCGAATAGACGGATCTATATTTTATAGAAGGGTATAAAAAAGATGCATCCGGCGACGGATATTGTGTTGGGAATATACGGGAATAGTACGTGACCTTTGACTATTTTGGAGAATTGCGCTTAGGTCGCTCGGGCCGGTCGCCCCCTCGCTATCCCAAAATTAAACAGCAGGTGCGCGGCTATAAAAAGGCGGTTTTATCGAAACGTGCGAACTCGGGAAATTTGAATTTTCAAACTTACATCCGAACACACCCCGCGCGCTGAGCTTGTCGAAACGGTTTTCCGTGAATTTAGCGCCCCCGGCGCATTGCGGAAGCTTTTGCGTGCATTCGCGTTTTTATGCAGCGGCGTGAAGTAAACTCGAAGTCGTCTTACGTTGAGAACGACTTTTTTGTGTGGAATTAAATTTTATTTGGACGTGAAAATTTGAGCAATTCGAACTCCGAAGGAGGACGGTGAAGAAAGATTTGGAAATTCACTGCACGAGTGTTGGAAGCTTTTGGATACAAACGCGGTGCGTTTGTTTCATTTTTGTCAGGCATAAAAAAGAACTTTTCGAAACTCGAAAACTGTGACATGACATACAATGTAATATACAAATATGACAGTATGATGACATTACAATGACTAAAAATATCATTAAAATATGATTTAGAAAAAATAAAAATATGATTAAAAATATAATTAAAACAAATATTGAAAATAATAAAAATATCATTCAAAAAATATTTTTAAATAATTAAAATATCATTAAAAAAATATTTTAAAATAATTAAAATATCATTAACAAAATATTTTAAAATAATTAAAATATCATTAAAAAAATATTTTAAAATAATTAAGGTATTTAAAAAATTAAAATATCAATAAAAATATTTTTTTTTATTTAAATATCATTAAAAATGTAATTAAAATATGATTATTTTTATATGACATTACAATGTAATATAAAAATACGTTTTGAACATTCTACGACAACAAAGATCATTCTACAAGAAATCAGGTTTGTATTTTTTTTTGTACGGCCTAAACGTTAAAACGTCATGAAAAAAAAGACTGCAAATTGGGGGGGGGGAGGGCAAAGTTGAAGACCACAATAAGCCATTTTAGCGATGAGTCGATGGACGGCTCGCAGCCGGTGGAGAAACGGAGTGTCGGCAAGCGAGCTCGCGTTTCGCAGATGCCGTTGGCTCGCGCGCGGGAATCCGATCACGAGAAGATCAGGCTGTCTACACCCACCTGCTAATTTCTCCGGCTATTAGCCACGAGTCTGAATATAAATCGACCTATTACGCCGCGAGAGAAAAGCTCGCGCGGCGGCCGGAGGCCCTCGGCAGTTCTTTCTCATTTGCTAATCAAAATGAGAAAGTGTCGGTTTGGCAATCTTTGAGAGTGAAGAAGACGATAAGGGGAAGAGGAGGAGAGCGGAGGAAAAAAAAATTAAATAAAAAGGAGGGAACAAAGTATTTTAGTGTCGGTTTCGCACGGAGCTACATTTCGCTCAGGATCTCGCTAACGAGTACGTATATAGCGCATATCCAGATAAAAAGTTATCTTTAAGATAATTTTGTTTCCTGGATAGATGATTTAATAATTTTTTTCTTGGATAGATAATTTAAGATAATTTTTTTCCTGGATAGATAATTTAAGATAACTTTTTTCCTGGATAGATAATTTAAGATAACTTTTTTCCTGGATAGATAATTTAAGATAACTTTTTTCCTGGATAGATAATTTAACATAACTTTTTTCCTAAAAAAACTTGAACTTTAAGATCTTTTTTTTTTCCTGAAAAAAAGATAATTTTGAGATAACTTTTTTCGGGAAAAAATGAACTTTTTAATAATACACATACAATATATAAAAGAGATAAAAATACATTTATATAAAATATATCTATACCCACGTACCTCTATATATAAATTCTTCAATTGTGCTAAGAGGTTTTCTGCCCTGAAAATTCAAGCCCGGACGGCGGTATAAATATGATAACCTGTCAGTGTCGTTCTCATTTCTGGATTTTCTTCTCTCCGTCGTTGCACTCGCTCTCGGCCCGAATAGATAACAACCAGAGTATAACGTACGGAACTACCGGATGGACCGTTATGTTTGACAAGTAGCGGGCGGTGGATGAAACATTTTCTCGTAAAAGATTTCGTGTGCGCGCGCGACACGGCTGTGTGTATTGTAACGGTGCGCCCGTCGCTTCCCCGACTATTTTCGTGTACATACATAAAATTATACATACATGTTTTGTGTACCGTGTACACGGCGACGTCGCTGTTGCTGCTTTTGGAATCGCCCGAGTCACTCCGGGCTGTACACATCGCGTCGTATATATACGACCGAGAAATTAAAATCAATTTGTGCCCGCGTGTACCGGTAATACCGCGGATCTGTCATGTCGTACGTCAGATTAGACGAGTGCTATGTTAGGTAGCGGTGCCGGGCTTAAGCGAGAGCTGTCCCGGGCCTAAGACGCCGATCCTAGGAGATTTAGACAACGCTCAAACTCGATGAGCTCGGCTAACAGACGCGAGCATTAACCGGCGACCTGAGCCCCGGAGGATGAAGGCCGGGATACGTGTATACCGTAAGCGGACTTTCCGAACACAGGCCCCCCGAATAACTTCCTCTTTATCGTGCCATTCTCAGGCCACGCGCCCGCGCGCGACGACCAAATATTTCACTAATAAATCATCGTCGGGCTTGAATAATATTCGCCCGTACACGCGGCTGCCAATGCGCGATGATTAATGGCTTTATTTTCGGCGGGTATCGACGCGCGCTACTCGGGGCGCCGCCGGGAAAATCATCGGTTTCGGGTTGGAGTATTTAAAACTGGAGTGCTGGAAAAAAATCGCTAATACAGGCGTTCGTTGAAATTGAAGTTGAGGACTTCCAGTTGTTACTTATTCACTGGATGTGGATTTTAAAGACTGAAAATATTTAGCCTTGTTTAAAGGGAAATATATTAGAGTCCCCCCCCCCGTTATTCTAATATAATATAATATAAATCATAAAATAATATAAATAATAATCAAAATTATAACATAAATTATAATATAATTTTAACATAAATTATAATATAAATTATAACATAAATTATAATATAAATTATAACATAAATTATAATATAAATTATAACATAAATTATAATATAAATCATAAAATGGTGCGGGTATGTCTGAACATTCAGCTGTACCCATAACCCTTATTACCCCGCAATAAAAACCCATCGAAGAAAAAGCTGCGATAATTACTTTTCGCTCCCGGTATTTTGTCATATTTCCCCCAAATAGGCGGGAATGAAAAACAAAAGATGCGCGAGAATTCGCGGAATGCACGAAACAGATGAAAGCATCCAGCGAGAAAACGCGAGACCGTCGTTCGAAATTGTCGAATTCCAGCAAGATCCGTCAAAAGGGGGTGGAGGTTTAATTGTCGTCTATTAATTAATTGAACCCCGTAGCCATAGTGATTTATCCCGGGCAGCCCCCGCGCGCACCTCGTGATTATTCAATCGTACAAATAGCTCCATCAGCGAAACACGTTTTTCTGGCACGACACGGAACACCAGATGCATCTGGTGTTTTGGGGGCTGAACCGCGAAACGAGTGTCGCCCCGCGCGCCGCGGGACATCTCGGTGAATCGTCCAGAGAGTAATGGCTCGTATCACGATGTGACTCCGGCTGCCGCGGCGGGTTTTCTCCGCTGGCGAGTCGAGGCTGCGGGCCCGGAGAGAAGAAGCAATAAGGACGTGACTCGAGTGTCTGTCGTCCGGCGACGTCATGCGGGGACCTAATATCTCTCCGCGAGCTCAGGAACGTCATCCTCCCTCAAATATGTCGCTAGTCACGAAACGAGATCAGTCCTCGGACATTCCCCGGGAATTCCGTGGAGAGCCTGAAGAATCGAGGCACGATATAGACAGACCCGAACTACGTTATACATACATATGTATCGCGTGTATATAGGAGGTTTGTGTATCGATGTGGGATATATTTATGGCCTGTTCGTACCCGATGAACCGATTAGGTCTCGACGTTTGACGTTTATACCCTTCTATTACACGATTTAAACTGAATCCTCTCGCTTCCACCGCACGTGGGAGTTGGGGGATCGCGTGGGAGACGCCGGGGCTGGATGAGTCGCTTGGAAATGGTCACTGACATTTTTTGTTTTACGATTCCGTTTTTTTTATCTTGCACTTAAATGACGCGTCGTTGTCGGAGAACTGAAGCCTCGAGTTCTTAAAATTTGGTGCTTCGAAATGTCGATTTTTGGATGTGGGATTTTTTGTTGTGGGATCTTTTGGATGTGGGATTTTTTGTTGTGGGGTCTTTTGGATGTGGGATTTTTTGTTGTGGGATTTTTCGGAGTGGGATTTTTTGGATGTATGATTTTTCGTCGTGGGATCTTTTGGATGTGGGATTTTTCGTCGTGGGATCTTTTGGATGTGGGATTTTTCGTCGTGGGATCTTTTGAATGTGGGATTTTTCGTCGTGGGATCTTTTGGATGTGGGATTTTGCGTCGTGGGATCTTTTGGGTGTGGGATTTTTCGTCGTGGGATCTTTTGAATGTGGGATTTTTTGTCGTGGGATCTTTTGGATGTGGGATTTTTCGTCGTGGGATCTTTTGGATGTGGGATTTTTCGTCGTGGGATCTTTTGGATGTGGGATTTTTCGTCGTGGGATCTTTTGAATGTGGGATTTTTCATCGTGGGATCTTTTAGATGTGGGATTTTTCGTCGTGGGATCTTTAAGATGTGGGATTTTTGATCATGTGATCTTTTAGATGTGGGATTCTCCATCGTATGATCTTTTGGATGTGGGATTTTTCTATTGATCTATTGACCTTGGCAAATGCCAAAAATTAATTTACAATAAATCTCCTCAAACTGGAGTCAACCATCCCCGGTCGTCGCCGCCCGTTCCACGCCAATATCCAGACGGACCCTCGTCTGGCCGATGACGAATCCGGCGCCTCTATAAACGTCATCCACGTTATCTGATGAATTCTTATCGGAAACATATAGTTTTCACGAAGAAATTCGTCCGAGCGATCTCGGCTGCTGCGGCTACGTGACAAAAATAACTCACGGTCCACCGTGCAATATAGAGTTTAACTCGATATGCGCCGCAGCGGTGAGCCGTAATGGAGGGGGGGCCCCCCTGTCCGCGCGGCGCCCCCGTCGCGAGGAGTGCCTCGGCTAAAAACATGAATTATAGACGCCGCGTGGAAACACCGCGGTGGTATGGTTACTTTGTCCCGAACAAGGGTTACTTCGCACTGGGCGCGCCGGCCGATTCGATTAGCCAAGATTTCTCGGAATTTCAAACTTTCTTATCTCATCGCGAGGGATGTTGTAACGCGATTTAGCGGGGGGCGCCCAAGTTGCCGCGTCCTTCCCCCGAGTTCCCCCGGCCCGTGCGGTTCCAGATCCTCGCACACGTGGCCAGGATATACATGCGACACACACCTCGAAACACGTGCGGCGGAGACAAACAGATGGCGGTCAAGAAGCGACGGAGCGAAGAGGAGGAATAAGAACGAGAAAAAGACGAACAAAAGGAAAAAGAAAAAAAATTACTGAAATCAGTGACACATTTATTCTTCTTCGAATAACATATTTCTTCGATACGATTTTATTTATCGAAGCAGAATGAAATTTATTCACTCGAAAATTCGAGTTCGATACGCGAAACATCGAATAAAAAAATACATTTTTTTAAATCGATTCATTTTTTTTAATAAAAAATTCTCGGACCGAGGAAATATGTTATTGGAACCGTCGCAAAAAATGTGTCATCGACAGCAGTAAAATCGGTTTAGCGAGGAAGAAGAAGAAGAACAAGGAGAAGAAAAAGGACAATCAGGAGAAGAAGAACAAAGAAGAACAACGAAAAAAAAAAAAAATTGCGGAAATCAATGACACATTTATTCTTCTTCCAATAACATATTTCTTCGATACGATTTTATTTATCGAAACAGAATGAAATTTATTCACTCGAAAATTCAAGTCCAACACACGAAACACCGAATAAAAAAAACCTTGACAATTTTTTTAATCGATTCATTTTTTTTCCAGTAAAAAAAAAATCCTCGGACCACGAAAATATGTTATTGAAACCATCGCAAAAAATGTGTCATCGATAGCAGTAAATTCGGTGTCCAGCGATGAAGAAGAAAAAGAGGAAGAAGAAAAAGGACGATCAGGCCAAGAAGAACGCAGCGAAGAACCCAAGCGCAGAGGTTCCGGTTGGCTCGCGGAAGAACCAACATAGCGGACTCGCGGAACGAAGGAAACCGCGACAGTCGCTCCTCTCGTTCTCCATCGTCTTCACCTTCTCGCTATTCGCGTATACGAAAAAGAGTGGAAACGGCATCCAACCTCCTGGTATACGAGATCCGGCTTGCACAGGAGAAACCCAAAGAGGGAACGAGAAACCCAAAGGAAGACAAGGAAAGAACCGAGATCACTAGGCAAGGGGCGAGCAAACCCCCGCCCCCCCTCCTCAAGGGGGGCAAGCGAAGAAATAGGATGAGAAGAAGGAGGAGGAGGATCCGTACAATCAGAAATAAGCCGGCGAAAGCTGACTAGAGTAGAGAGACCGACGGAGGGCAAATGAAAGACGAAAAGACGAGAACCGTGGCAAGAAACAGGATGGAGAAAGGGCAACGCGAAGCTCGAGGGAGACCAGGATATACAGGGGGGGGGGGGAGGGAAGAAGAGGTAGAGGGGGGAGTATATTTTCTGCGTCTTACGCCAGGTTCTTATACGCCGGGTTGGCTTTGCCCCTGTCGTCGTCACAGCGCGCCAGACTCTCGGCGGCCCCCCGTCTGCCCCCCCCCCCCCTCGTCCAGATTATTGCGATATCTCGCCGGCACAATGCCAGGCAATTATTAACCTGCAGCGAGCGCGAGAGACTCGCTGGCTGCAGGCCGACCGGCTGTGTGTGTGTGTTGCGTGGAGCGTGCGGGGTCTAGGTGAGCAGCGGCCCCCCTTCAAGGCCCCCTTCCCCCTTAGCCCCCCCCCCCTCGGAACTGCGGTGGTCGAGTCGTCCTATCTCTAGCCGGCCACCGGGCGTGGGGCCGCAGATGTCATTTGACTGCACACGAAACAGTGGGGAGTCTCTTTCTGTCTCTCTCTCTCTGTCCCCCTCTCTCTCTCTCTCTTTCCTAGAGCACGAAATAAATATCTCTCTCTCTCTCTCTCTCTCTCTCTCTCTCTCTCTCTCTCTCTCTCTCTTTCTGTCCCCCTTCCTCTATTTCTACGCTGTATATATACGAGATGGACGCGAGTGAACCCCGAGCGAGAAAACCTTCGGTATGAACCGACGGCGGCGGCGGCGAGCGAGCGGAACATTTTTCAAGGGGCCCCTTGACACTAATAAAGATTCCGTTGGTGGTTGGCATGCAGTCGAGGCTTGTTGACGAGCACAACATAGTTTAGCGCTACCGCTTGCCCTCTGCGCCAACCCCCTTCCCCCACAACCCTCTTCGCCGTCGTTTCTAACCCCCCTTCGCCCCCCTTCGCCCCCCTTCGCCCCCCTTCCAAGTCCCTCTTCACCCTGGGCCCCCTCGCCATTCTCCCTCCTCCTCCTCGGTTCTCCCTTATACCACGTCCTCGACATCCACTCGCAGTTGCCGTGTGTACTATCTCCTCTTCCTAGCCTCCATGCGGTTATGTGGATGCGGAGGTGGCTCGCTGTATTTTTCGCCCTCGGTGCTGCTGCTGCTGCTGCTGCTGCTGCTGCTGCTGCTGCTGCGGCTGCTGCATGTGGCGTTTTCAAAGCTTGCAGCTTGGATGGCGAGCGGAACTAAAAGCTACGCTGGGTGTCGGGAGGACATGAGGGACATCTATATAGGCTTATTTCTTTTTTCGTGGCACTTAGGGGCCTTTATTAGTTAGGAATGTTTTTTCGGGGAGGCTGAAGTGGAGGAGGAGGGGAATGAGGGGCGTGGTAGGGATGAGGGGCGAAAAAACAGTGGGGCTAGAAGCGCGTGCCGGGATGAGGACGTGTGTCGAATGATGAGAGAGGGAGATGCGGGTGGAGGTGTTGCTTACACGATTTTCGGGTCGTTGATGGGGTGAATGATGCTTCGAGGGTTCGACGAATTCGTCAAATAGGGAACACTTTTTTTTAAGAGTGGAACTTGTGAGTTATTTTTTGAATTTGTGAAAGTTGCGGGTCGTGAGGGGTCGGTGGTGATGAGTTCCAGGGTTAACGCTTGATAAATAATAAAAAATGTTAATGCATTTTTTTAATTATCATTAATTCTAATATATTTAGAATTAATGGTCATTTATTTGGTAATTTTATTTGGCAATTTTATTTGGTAATTTATTTCGTAATTTTATTTGGTAATTCATTTGGTAATTTTATTTGGGTTTCGCGCAATGGGATTCTCAGGAATTATTTGTCTTCCCTAAGGAATCTCTCAGGTTGCGTTTTCATTTTTTTTTATTTTTTTACGAATGATTAAAAAAAACAATTTTTCTATCAATGCACTTTTTCTCGTGCACTTTAATGCATTTTTTTAAATACAGAGTCATGCCCTTACTTTGAAATGGTACTGGTTGCATTTTCCTTTTTTTAACGAATGATTAACAAAAACTAATTTCCTAACAATTCATCTTTTCGGTACCACCGAACGAGCGACATCAGCCGCGTGCACCAAAAAAAAAAAAAGAAAAAAGAAAGCCAAGGTCGTTCCTCACCGGTACAGAGTCTCCGTGCTCGTCGAGGGTTTAACGGCCCGAGTGCCCCGAGTCACGAACCATCAAATTTTCGTCCACGTTTTTGTCCCTCGGAGATCCCAGTTCGACGCTCTTCAGCTCCCAACGCGCGCGCGCGTTGAATTGAATTTTTGCCTCCGCCGACCCCCCGCGTGCGCGGAGCACGCGGAACGGGCTCGCCCGACTGATAAGCGCCGGGACATTCCTCAGCGTTTATATCGCAAACTCGTAATCTATATTCTTGGGAATATAACGTACATTCGGCACGAGGTCCCGGCCGGCCCGGGAATTTCCAAGTAAGATTTTCCGTTCATTCGGGGGCGACGCGCGGAGATGCCACACGACGATCCCGGAGCAGCGGGAGAGCCCCGCGTGTGTGCACAACAGACATGACTCTCGAGGATAGCGCAACAGCCGCTCGGCCCGGAGTACACGGAGTACGTGAGCCCGTCGAGATACGCGGGACTCTTCGAGGAGGAGAGAGAGAGAGAGAGAGAGAGAGAGAGAGGAGGCCATTTACCCTACACGCGAAAGATAAACGTCCGCGGGCGGTCGTTTCGCGATGAATTATCGTGACTCTTGTATCTCACCCTTGTATCAAGACACCACGGCGGCAGAGCGAATAAGTTGCGGCTAGGAGTAGCAGCAGTCGCGAGATTATTATGCGGATACGCTCCGATTCGTGACTGCCGCGCGCGCGCGAGTGCGCAAGCGCGAGCTCGCGCTCGCGCTTGCGCACTCGCGCCGCCGCCGCACGTCGCTTAGTACCTTTTTTCGCCGCGCCGCGAGCGCCCGCTATGTGGACGCGTTTACTGAGTAAACTCGAGCGGATATGGTGAACGGATTTTCTGTAACGGATGATGTTATGAGATCGAGGTCTCTTGCTTTATTTTCTGGGCGCTAAATACACGGCAGACCCATTTTGTCCCACCTGGGTGGGGGTCAAAATAGTGAAGGGCTAAAATAGCAAATTTTAAAATGATGATCTGAATCTAGAATGATCATCATTATGAAATTCGCAATTTCAGCCATTCGCTATTTTTATTTCATTTTAATAAAGATGAGGTGGGGGTCAAAATAGCTAATGACTAAAATAGCGAATGGCTAAAATAGCAAATTTCAAAATAATGGCCGTCTGAATCTAGAATGGGCATCATTATGAAATTTGCTATTTCAGCCATTCGCTGTTTTGATCATTCAGTGTTTTGACCCACATCTTTATTAAAGTGGAATCAAAATAGCTAATGACCAAAATAACGAATGGCTAAAATAGCGAATGATCAAAATGGGGAATGGCTAAAATAGCGAATGATCAAAATGGCGAATGGCTAAAATAACGAATTTCATAATGATGGCCATTCTAAATTCAGACCGTTTATTTTTTTTTATTTTGCTATTTTGCTATTTTGCATTATTTGAAATTTGCTAGCCCTGGCGCTTGCGCACTCGCGCCGCGCGTCGCTTAGTACCTTTTTTCGCCGCGCCGCGAGCGCCCGCTATGTGGCCGCGTTTACAGCGCAAACTCGAACGACTACGGCGAACGGATTTTCCATAACGGATGATATTCCGAGACCGAGGTCTCTTGCTTTATTTTCCGCGCGCTCCGTACACGGCGGACCCAATTTGTCCCACCCGACTCGCCCGACGTCGTTGCGCGGCGGCCCTCGTGCAACGATAATGTCGACTGTCTCAGCGCGGGAATCTCTCGAACCTCTTGGTTCGCGTTCGACGGCTCGCCGGTTCACCGCGCTGGCGAGGAAACGATTAAGCGGACTCTGTCGACCTTTCGTCGGGGGATGACACCGTGGCCAAGGGGGCGAAAATGTGACGTCGGGTATTCGGGAATTTTTTGTCGATAAACTGTGCTATGAGAATTCTCCGATAATTGAGCTACTTTTTTTTTCCACGACCCGCTCAGATGTGACGCATAATTGGGCAGTGGAGATTCTGAATTACTCGAAGGGATTTGTCGTGGTTTCAGCGTGAGGGACGTTTTTGGTTGGATTATCGACGGTTTTGGGGCGATCACGAATTATTCGCCGGTGCGGAAAAAAAATATAAGACAATATATCTGATAATATAAAGATAATATATTTTGGATATATCTTAGATTTATTTTATGCTTTTGAAAAAAAAAAAAAAAATCGAAAAAATCGTAAATCGTTTTTAGCGAAAAAAAAAAATTTCTATTGCATAAAGTTTTGAAGACCCTATCCGATGGAAAATTTCCTGCTGATTCCGAAAAGCACCATTGTTTGCCCGAAAAATAGAAAATTCAATGAGAAAAATGCGAAAAACATTTTTGCACTTTTTTCGAAATTTCGTCACTTCACAAAAATCGAAGTTACTTTTTTATGGTTCGATGGAATCTGGATTTTCTTCTTGCGTTCGAGAGAAAATTGTTTGCCCGAAAAATAGAAAATTCAATGAGAAAAATGCGAAAAACTTTTTAGCACTTTTTTCGAAATTTCGTCTCTTCACAAAAATCGAAGTTACTTTTTTATGGTCCGATGGAATCTGGATTTTCTTCTCGCGTTCTCCAGAAAACTGTCCAAAGAAAATAATGTTGAACTTTACGTACTACAAATATTCGTCGGTAGGACAAAATTCCCAAATATAAAACAAAACGAATACCAGTCAAAATAATACGCAGCCCATAGCCGCGAAAATAATAATAACGGTAATAATAATCCAAACGAGCGCGTACGACGATCGAAATCGAGTATAAAACGACTCTCACGCGATAAATTGGACTGACGTATATGAGCTACAATCCATAGAATATTTCGGTCCCCGCGCTCCCACCGCACGAATATCCCTTTATACACGTGTCTCTTTTTTTTTTTTTACTCACCGTTGAACCGTGCGCGATTGTCGATCGGACAATGAGCGAGCGGCAGCAGTCAGACGTACACTCCGCGTGCGCGAGGGAGCAACGTGAAAATTTTGAATTTTAAACGGGGGAAAATATAAATATCGCTCGGCTCGTTCGTGTCAGAGCAGCGCGAGACGAGAGGTTGGGCTGTCTCGGCAGAGCGATTCCATTTTACGTCGAGGATGTATATATAGTGCGTATCCCGCAGCAGGGATTCGATAACACCTCCAATTGCGCCGAGGGCAACGTCAATCGCTCCGCTCGATTCCTATCAGACGTGTCTATTTCGATGGCATTCAGTGTCTGCGACGTCACATTTCTCGCAATAAATAGGCCAAACTACCCGTTAGAGTGTAATCTACTCGGTTCGATTGGAAGTGGCAATTAGCTCGAGCCGTGGCACTATAATTAAGGATCCCTCGATCCTTGCCACACTCGCACCCTGCGCCCGATTTATGCTAATATTATACACGTACTGTATTCAATCGGAATAAATTCGTCTCCATTTACACATAAATATTAGGAGAGTCATTCTTTTTTTTCTTCGTTCTGTGTGTCCACTGATTTTATTGAAACAACTTTTTTTTTCTCGCTCATGTCACAGACGTAAGACCCTAATTTTTCGGCTTGACATAAACACGAAAATATTACGTTAGAATAAAAAAAAATACATTTTCTTGAATAAAAAAAAATAATAAAAAATGTAAAGAATAAAAAACAATGTAATACATTTTTTTTTATAAATGTAATACATTTTTTAAAATAAATATAATACATTTTTTAAATAAATAATATAATACATTTTTTAAATAAATAATATAATACATTTTTTAAATAAATAATATAATACATTTTTAAATAAATAATGTAATACATTTTTTAAATAAATGCAATACATTTTTTTTATAAATGTGATACATTTTTTATAAATACAAAACATTTTTTTGTATAAATATAATTTCGCATTATAATGTAATAAATTTTAGATAAATGTAATACATTTATATAAAAAAAATGTATTACATTTTTTGTCGTCCGCCGCCAGCCGCTCGAACCATCAATTCGCCCAACGCTGCCCAGGATGTCACCGAGGGTTAAGAAAACCCGAGGCGCGTAATTTTTTCGAATTACCCCAACACACATTTCCCGTAATGATTATTAATGCTGATTCGTACTTAGCGCTCGCGCGCGCGCGACGAGTCGCCGTAAAAACTTCCGAGGCAAACTCGGACCTCGGTATAATAATAATAACGATAATAATCGTGGCACTGACTGCCGTCTCCAATTGGGTAAAACAGGCGTTTTGTCAACGTTGCGACGTACCCGTTGGGGGGGGGGGGGGGGGGTAGAGGGCTTCATGGAATGGAGTGCAGTTAGAAAAAAAGCAGGGAAGGAGGGGGGTGGAGGGTAGGAAGGGAGAATATATATAGCGCTATGTACACATTTCTCTCGTTTAATTTCGGAAATACCAACGAGTCGTCCGGTTGGTCGGAGCTATGATCTCCCTCGGAAGCACGACGAGGGCTAGCAGGGGGGCAACGAGGCTGCTGGGCCACTCCATTCAATTACGTTTCGAGCATTTTTCACCGTTGCCAGCTTCAGTGGGGACGAGAGAGAGAGAGAGAGAGAGGGAAAAAAGAGGGACAAAGAGGAGAAAGAGTGAAAGAGCCGGAGATAACTGTGACGCAAGCCGTTCGCCGCATTTTTCACTTTACCACATTTCCAATATACCGCACACACGGGACAGGCTACGCGGAACGGATGCCCGCGTTAACTACTGCAATCGTTATCGGCCGATCGCTTCAAAGGCAAATTGCAAACAATCATTAATTTCTGTAGGTCTCGCTCCCGGCCACTGCGAATAAAAAAAAATACAGAGAGAGAGAGAGAGAGAGATGGAGATACGGACACTCTTTTTGTGCTCCGCAGCCGTTCGGCTGCAGCGAATGTATAACACCGGTGAGGATATATAACGTCGCGTGCGTACGGTGGAAAAACGTATTTACACGTGTAGGCGCGGATGTACGAATCGACATAAACACTGGGGGCTCAAGTTATAGCGCGCATTTCACATGATCTGGTCCGCTTTGTGGCCGGGCGAAATGTCAGGGTCCATTTAATATCGAAACGGTGACGCGTAAACGAGACCGCGGGAAAAAAAAAAAAAAAAAAAATCGGGCCTCCGCCGAAAATGATATTTCGCCGCAGCGCCGGGAGGCCTTGCGAAAATTGAAATTGAACGGTAATTTTTTTTTCGGCCGAATCTTCGGGATTGGGTTGTGGGATTCGTTTGAGCGTGTCGGGTGAGAGGATTTTTGGAAGCTGTGAAAATATTTTTATCTTCCGTGAAACGTGTGAGGTATTTAATTATTTATTTATTTATTTGTTTTTATATTTATTCATTTATTTATTTATTTGTTTTTATATTTATTCATTTATTTATTTATTTGTTTTCATATTTATTTATTTATTTATTTATTTGTTTATTTATTTTTATATTTATTTATTTATTTATTCTCGCGCTCGCAAAAATGCTCGAAGAAAAATGAGATTTTTTTGTGAAATGAAGACGCAGTTCGCAGTTAAATAAAAATGTAATTTTCTTTGAAATTTATGGTGGACTTTAAAAAAAATTCAGGCCCAATTCAGGCTTGGATTTGTCATTTGACTCCGGCCAGCTTGGAACAAAGAAACCGTTTTCAAAAATATATAAAATATTTATTTACTTACTTAATTTGACAATTATTTACTTTGACAGCATTTATTTATTTACTTTGACAGAATTTATTTATTTACTTTGACAGAATTTATTTATTTACTTTGACAGAATTTATTTATTTACTTAGACAAAATTTATTTATTTACTTTGACAGAATTTATTTATTTACTTTAACAAAATTTATTTACTTACTTTAACAGTGGATGCTAAATACCCTTGAAATTTCATACCACATACCAGAAATTACACGTCCGGCGGAATAAAATTAATTCGAATCCTCGAGGCTCCGCGCAGTCATTACACTATTTTCCGTTGAACTGCAATAAAGGCGAACCCACATGTCCTCCGAGTTGTATCTACGTGACTACAGCTTTCTCGACTATGCAGTGGACACTCGAGTGGAATTTCAATTTTCGAGATATTTGCGTTATGAAAATTTCGATTACACAGTCGTGTTACGAGATGCAAACGCGAGTCGCCGGGTGAGTCACTCGCTCGCGACGCGAGCGGCGGTCGACGTATTCCTCGGGTCGTTGCTTCACAACTTTTGCATATACATTATCTATATACATGTATTTACTTACATGTCGTGGAATATACAGGTTTGTCATATCTTACCTAATGATGTTCAGTGTCAAGTCCAAGAGCAGCGGATGTGAAAATGGAAGGGGGGGGGGGGGAAACCAGCCGTCGAGTTTCTCGATGAGATTACGCACGCGCGGGCGAACCGGTCGAACGCATCTTTCTCACTCGCGAGTTCAATCGACTCGAGAGTCTCTCGTGGACGAGACGATTACGAAATCGTCGGGCATCAAACGGTCTCTATTAACGAGCCGGGAGGACTCGTGACGTCTTGAGACTCCGATGACGATAATGATGATGATGATGATGACGATGATTAGGAGGCGACCACGTGACTGTGAGCGAGAGTCGCGTGCCGTGCTACTTGTTACATGTATCAACTATATATGGATTTTGGTTTAGAGATTTTTAGGATTTTTTTAAGTGAGGGAAATGGAAGAAAATTGACTTGGAATGGAAGTCAGTCGAATGCTTTGATTAATAGATTATTTTTGATGGTTGAAAATATATTTTTTTTTTTACACAAAGCAATTTTTTTGTTTCGTAGGATTTTCCTAGAAAGACTCTTGAATAATATTTTCGATTCATAGAATTTTATTTTTTGTTATACCGAATTAAATGCGTGCAATGAATTTGAAATAATTTCGTATTTTTCGCCACGTTTTTTGTAACCACTAAATACCAACCACAAATTTTAAATGTCATCATCACTGAACATACTTTTAATTTGTAATTTTTATTTTTTAATTTGCCTCGCACTAAGATTTTCTTCACACCCAATTTTTTATTTTTGTAAATTGTTCCTCGCAAAACATGAATGATATTTTCGCTCTATGGACATTTTATTTAATTAAAATGAATTAAATTAAAAAAATGTATTTTCAACATTCTCATTTCTTTGCGCCAGGTTTTTTTTCACCACTAAATACTAAACACATATTTTAAATGTCCTCATCAATGGACATACGTTTAATTTTTAATTTTTAAATTTCCTTCGCACTAAGATTTTCTTTACACGCTTTTTTTATTTTTTTTTGAAAATTGTTCCTCGCAAGACTTGAACAATATTTTCGCTCTATGGAAATTTTATTTCATTATATTGAATCAAATTAAAAAAATATATATTCCCAACATTTTCATTTTTTGCCCACTAAATTCTTTTTTTTTAGGAACCACTAAATTCCATCCACAAATTCTAATTCCAGCTCACAGTGCAACATCTGCGGGTGTCTTTTATTGTAACAGCAATAAAAAAGCGGAAAAATAATGGTTCTTATCAATGGGCCTCTTATTGCCACGTTGAATTTGCCTCGCGCAGCGGTCAAGCCGCGATAAATAACAATTATGGACTCACGAGTGACACACGACACAAATGACTCCATTTATACAGCCACTAAACCATCGTGGCCGCGCTGCAATGACGACCCGCATTTCCCCATCGGACAGTCCGGACGCCGTCGGGCTCTCGATTTCGTTACACTTTATCGATTCGGCGTACATAAAGCCACCGAAGATCGTAAACGCAATTTCTTTTACGCTCCACGCGGACGACGGGGGACGTAAGTAGATAAATCATGCGCGATCGTCGTGTCCACATTGTGAGCCCCGATACGGCCGACCGGGAGGATCGACTGACCGGCGTCTCGTCGTACATCCTTTGGTCTCTCGAGCCAAATGCGAACGAGAAAGGAGGCCGCGCGCTGCACTTTGTATACATATATATTTATATTCATACACATATATGCCAATGAATCGTTTCAGCCAAGTGTAGTACCTGCCCTACAGTGTCCGACGTACGCACACTATATATGGGGCATTCCACGTCAAATCAGCAGGCCATGACCCTCACCCTCATCGATTTTGTTCATTTTTTAATGTGATGGAATTTTTATCGCATGGCGCTCAAAATTCATATTTTAATTCATAGAATCAGTGTGAATTTTTTCAGATTTTTGAAAATGGCGTTTTTGAAATTGGTTTTTTCGAGGATTCAAAAATGTTACTGGTGGTCTAAAAAATCTGAAAAAAATTCCGAGACCTTTATAGGTCGATAACAACATCACATTAAAAAATGAACAAAATCGATGAGGGTGAGGGTCATGGCCTGCTGATTTGACGTGGAATGCCCCATATATATGTATAATAATGCCACAACGTGGGACGTCGAGCACACACGCCCTCCCCTAAATGCAAATTCTTCATTCAAAACCGGCCTCGGAAATAACAAATTATTTATTCAATTCGAAAATAATCACAAACATCAAAGCGCATAATACTATACGGGGACCATGTGGAACGCCCCGGTATTTATTTTCACTCTTTTTTTTTCGATTGAACTCCACGTTTTTTTAATTTATTTTTTTAATGCAAAGATCCAGTGCTGTAACTCCCTATTGCTTCAAGAATTAAAGTTTAGACAACAGTTTATTTTTTAGTTACGATTTTATAATGATGATCTGGAGCGATTATAAAATGATACGTGAAGTTTTGAATAGCCACAAGAAAAAGCGAATTTTTCATTAAATTTTCATTATTTTGGAAATTATTCCACAGTCCTCCATTATTTTTGCAATGCATTAACAGTATTTGTCTATTTTTTCAATAAAATGACCACGAAATTTTATGGGAAATTAATATTTCTTGCCTTTATTTGAAAGTTTACACCTCATATTACAATCATTATGAGTTATTGTTATAAAAACACAATTACAAAGCCAATGGCACCATGAATTGTAATTCTACAAAAATTAGGGATTTGAAACTCTGCATGTCAATAAAATAAAAAAATTAGAAGAAAAAGAAAAAGAGCGAAAAAATTACATCAAGACTTAAATTTTACACAACAGTTTATGATATAGTTACGATTTTATAATAATTACCTGCAGCGATTATAAAATAATACGTGAACTTTTGAATAGCCGTAAGAAAAACCGAATTTTTAATTAAATTTTGTGATAAATTGTGAGAAAAATTGACAACCACAGTCGTCCATTATTTTCGCAATGCATAAACAGTATTTCTACAATACATTTTTAATTTTTTTCATTTTTTTCTTTCATTTTTTCAAAACGATTACCATAAAGTTTTATGGGAAATCAACATTTCTTGCCTCTATTTAAAAGTTTACACGTCACATTATAATCATTACGAATCATTATTATAAAAAAATAATTACAAAGCCAATCGCACCATCAATTTTAATACTACAAAAATGAGGGATTTGCTACTCTGCATGTGAATAAAAAATAAAAATAAAAAATGAGACGAAGAAGAAAAAGAGCGAAAGATCGGCGTACACACGTAGGCTCGTTTAGTCGGAGCTAAGTATACGGTATCGCGTACGTATCTACAGCGTAGATAGTGTATACACATAGGCGATAGTCGAGATCAAGTCAAGTCGAGCGGAACCGATCCGGCCGAACGCATCGCGGCCGCCGAGTCTCGCCCCGCGATCTACCGGATCGATCTATCGGTGCGCTGTGTACGTAGATAGAGGCGGCGCATTATACACGTGGATCGCGAGGGGCATCGGCGGCCGAAGGAGCTTTCGAAACTCACGAGAGCCGCCGCGTGGCCTCTCGCTCGCTCACGTTGCGCGGCGCGACCCTCGTGATCGGGGGACTCGACGCAACGGTACACAGTGATTGGCAGTCTCGAGGCTCTCACCGAGATCACCGGTTATTTCCGTTCTGACATTTTTTTTTTCCTCGTTTCGGTCTTGAATGACATGTTATTTGCTCGTTTCCGTAGATTTTTTTTTCGATTTCAGGCTACGTGAGACCAACACTGTTTGAAGGTTGCGGTATTTAAAGCCTCGATGAATCGCTGTGAAAGACAGAGAAAAATATCTATGGAAAGATAACAAAATTTTGCTGGGGTAGCTGAAAATTTTACTGTGGTAGCTGAAAAGTTTGCTGGGGTAGCTGAAAATGTTACTGTGGTAGCTGAAAAGTTTGCTGTGGTAGCTGAAAATTTTGCCGAGGTTGCTGAAAATTTTCCTGGGGTAGCTGAAAATTTTGCTGTGGTAGCTGAAAATGTTGCTGTGGTAGCTGAAAATGTTGCTGTGGTAGCTGAAAATTTTGCTGTCGTATCTGAAAATTTTTCTGTGGTTGCTGAAAATTTTCCTGTGGTAGCTGAAAATTTTCCTGTGGTAGTTGAAAATTTTCCTGTGGTAGCTGAAAATGTTGCTGGGGCAGCTGAAAATTTTCCCCTGGTACCTGAAAATTTTGCTGTGGTAGCTGAAAATTTTGCTGTCGTAGCTGAAAATGTTGCTGTAGTAGCTGAAAATGTTGCTGTCGTAGCTGAAAATTTTGTTGACGTTGCTGAAAATGTTGCTGTGGAAGCTGAACATTTTGCTGCGATAACAAAAAAATTCGTTAATACAATATTCGAATTATTAACACACCTTCATTATTTTTCTCCGTGAATGAAAAAATTGAATGATTTTTTTCCACACCCTCGGGACTTTGCGATATTTTTAACCACTCCCTTTCTTGGCGTGGTCGTTCCCAGTTTGTTTGAATTCAGTACGGAATCCATCGGAATCGAAATCAATTTATTTGACGTAAATAAATTATGCTGTGCTATATGCTCCGCCGTGTGCTACGCTACGCTGTACCGTTTTAATTTATTTATCGCTCGCTGCAGCCAAATTGAGAGACAATTTGCTTTTAGTAACCGATACGGCATCATGTAACACAGCGCACAGCACGCAATGCAGCAAATTTATTTAACGCTCCTCTCCATATTAATACTCCAATAAAAATAAATTTTCATCCATTTAAATAAATTTGTTTGACAATAAAATTGTGCACGATGCTATTAGATTCAAATGTGACTCCATTCCCATCGTTGGTGACAATATTCCGTGGCCAATGACTGTGCAGCGTCCTCCGCCGGTATCACAACTTGTAAGTAGCCGTCGCGTCTCGCTGGTCACCGAGCCGACTTAGCTCCCCGCTTAACCTTGAAACTCGAACCTTGACACAGCACAACACTGCAAATTTATTTAACGCTCCACCCAATATCAATACCCCTATAAAAATAAATGTTCATCCATTTCCATTAAATATACATTTTTTAAATATAAAAATAAACAAATGGTTATTAATTACAATGTTTTTATTTAATGGTTTAATTTAAATAAACAAATGGTTATTAATAAAGAATTTGTTTATTTAATGGTTTAATTAAAATAAACAAATGGTTATTAATTTAAAATAAATTATTTAATGGTTTAATTTAAATAAACAAATGGTTATTAATTTTTAAAAATGTATTTAATGGTTTGATTTAAATAAACAAATGTTTATTAATTTATAAATTTGTTCATAAATTTACAAATTGCTTCATACATTTTTTAATTTGTTTATAAATTTATTTGTTTTAAATACATTTGTTTGTTTTAAATAAATTTGTTTGTTTTAAATAAATGTGTTCCACAATAAAATTCTGCAGGACGCTATTCCAGATTCCAATGACTCCGCCATCCCCAGCATCGGTGACACCTTTGGCCAATGACTGTGCAGCGTCCGCCGGTATCGCGACTAGTCAGAAGCCGCCGCGCGTCTCGCTGCTCACCGAGGCGACTTAGGTCCCCGCACATAACCTTGAAGCTCGAACCTTGAGTGCGCACAGAGCGCGTGTGTGTGGCGAACGAGTTGAGAGCTCCGCGAGTCATGAGCCAGCAGCAGCGGCGGCGGCGGCGGCAGAACCCTCGGCGGCTCATGAGCCGCCGGTGCTCCGCGTCGAGCCAATAAGTCCACCCAAGTTCATTGCGCTCTCCGACGCGCCCAGGAACGACTTTTATCCCGCTCGGCGACTCCAGAGCAGAGCAAACGCGCATATAGTATATATATAGTATATATATGTAGTATATATATATATATATAGCACACCCGACACCAGGCGATCTGCACAGCCTGCAGGTAAGACGGGAGAGACGCCGCCCGAGATGCGTGCATTTATCCGAGCTCATTCACCCTCCCCGCGCGCTCTCGTTTCTCGCCGCTCGTTGCAACGCGCGGCGAGAGAGATCCCCCGATGGTATTCCCGTCGTCCTGGCAGCCGCCGCGAAGGCGACAGCACGCGCGCTCACGGCAATGAACCTGATTACTCGGTTGACGCGAGAAAGAGGAAGGAACAATTAAGTTGCCGGCTCTCCACTCCGCCGGCGTCTTCGACGATGAACGAGTGCGTCGGGGATATTCGTGTTTGTTGCGGGCGAAAATGTGGTAAACACGGGTTTGGTCGTTTTTGTCATTTTTATGCTGTTTTTTTTTGGGACGTTTTTTTTTTTTTTGTAGTGGTACATTTATAAATGAAGGATTGGGGACGAATGGAAAAAATGTTGTGAGAAGGTTTTTTTAAATTTTTGTTGTTGAGTCATTGTGAAAAATATTAGTGTCTTGCGAATGAATTTTTATTTTTAGTTGATATATTTTTAAAAATGTGGTGTATATATCTGTGAAAACGTTTTTGGGAGTTTAGGATTTTAGGACTTTTTTTTACGTATTCACTTTTTTAGGACATTTTAGGACTATTTTTTAAGAATTCACTTTTTTGGGACATTTTAGGACTATTTTTCATGAATTCACTTTTTTGGGACATTTTAGGACTTTTTTTTACGAATTCACTTTTTTAGGACATTTTAGGAGTTTTTTACGAATTCACTTTTTTCCTGGAGCAGCCGTAACGCTTTTTGAGAGCATTTTGTGCAGATTCAAATTTTTTAAAGAGCATTTTGTGCAAATTCAAATTTTTTTAAGAGCATTTTGTGCAAATTCAAATTTTTTTTAAGAGCATTTTGTGCAAATTCAAATTTATTTTAGAGCATTTTGTGTAAATTCAAATTTTTTTAAGAGCATTTTGTGCAAATTCAAACATTTTTTAAGAGCATTTTGTGCAAATTCAAAATTAGTTTGGTCATGTTTTCTGGACTTCAAACATTATTTCCATAAAAAAACGTTTAGTCTCGATTCCAAAAGCAGACAAAAAAAAACTAAAATCATCCACCTATCCCGAAAAACTAACAATCCCAAAGCCCCTCCCAGACGGCGTCGCAGACTCCTCGCGAAATTTGCAATTCAAACGGTATTATTGTTGCATAACCCGTCGGGGGGGGAGGCCGCGGAGCGAATCGACCTTCGAAGCGAAAACGGCGCGGAGGATAACGAATAGCAAGATGATTTACTCGGTTCATTCGCGGCAAGACGTCGTCGGTTAGAAATTCGCGGTCTTCGTGTAAATAATCGAGCGCTGTATTTGGCTTGCCGCACGGTTCGCGAGCGAACCCACCGGTATATCTAAGCCCGCCTCGCGCGTCTCCCGACGTTAGTTATGTGTAGCGAGGCAAGACGACCGCGCGGTTTCCGACCGGGAGAGCGCACGCGGGGGTGATGAAGATCATGGTGGTTTTCATTACGCGTATACACGCTGCCGGAGTGCGCGAGGGTTGGGTGGCTGCGCGCGCCCTAACAGGCAGCTCGCCGTTTGTCCCGAGCCACCAGCCGCCGGGTTCTCAACTACCGCTCGACCGCAACTCCGGAGAGCCGGGAATTCCCGCGCGCAGGCAACGAGAGAAAAACCGTCAGTGGATGACCACACCGCGTTGAAACGTTCAATTTAATAAGCGAATATCATTCGGTGAATAAATCATCGACGACGTTTAGTTCGTTGAATGCGATTTTGCGGGAAAATCTTGCAGGGAAAATATTGGGCGAAGGAAAGAGAGATTTGTTGATTTTTATTGGGGATTAATTGTCAGGTGGATGGTGGCGAAATTTGTTTTTGTGTGGTTGACGAAATTTTTTTGATTTTTTTAATTATGATAGGGTGGCAAATTTGAAATCTCTGGTGGGAAATTTGAGGCGTTAGAAATTGCCCAAGAGAGGCCCGGGTCGGGCCCTAGCAGGGCCAAGATGGGCTACGTCAGGGCCTAACCATGGTTGCCTATTTCCAAGTTTCAAGAAGTTGTGAGAATTGCACGTAAAATTCTGGATTCTGATATGAAAAAAAAGATATGATAAAATAAATGAATTAGATATGACACAATAAAGAAATTAGGTATGATAAAATAAATAAATTAGATATGATGAAATAAATAAATTAGATATGATACAATAAAGAAATTAGGTATGATAAAATAAACAAATTAGGTATGATAAAATAAATAAATTAGGTATGATAAAATAAATAAATTAGATACGATAAAATTAATAAATTACATATGATAAAATAAATTAATTTGACTACATAAAAAAATCTATTGAAAAACCATCAAGGCTGTCCCAAAAATGTAGCCACCTCAAAATTTATTCGAAAACTCGCATTTTCATCCACCATCGAACACGATTTTCATTCGCCCGAACAAGAAATTCATCACCGCCCGAACTTATCGTTTAACACGAATTTTTCGCAAAACGCGCCACGTGTTCCACCCGTGAGAAATCAAAAACGTCGAGTATAAGGCCCACTCGAAGCCAATCTCGCGGCCGCAGCGCGGCGCACCGATCGCGGAACAAAAGAACAATTTCCTGCATAGATACATGATTTTATTGCTTTTCGAGGGTGGTACACGGCGGCCGCTGCTGCGGCAGGGCGCGCGCGCGCGAAACCGGAGATCGATGAGTGTCGAATCGTGTTGGCAGTCGGGCGGGCAGCGGCCGAACAATGAAACACACAAAGGAAATAAAGAAAGCGTAAAATCACCAGCGGGCATTTCAGCGCGCGTCGAGCGATCGAGCACTTCCCGTCTCAATTGATTTTTCACAATGGCCGACACGCAGTGCGGCCCAACATTTTATATACACCGCGAATGCGGAATTTACGGAAAATCTCGCGCCCACGAATTTCGCCGCCGCGTTTTAATGCACCGGTGCAACGTACAACAGGAGGGGGAAAGGGGAAGGGGGGGGGGGAGGGAGAGAATTAAACGTGCAGTCGAAGCGGTTTTCTCACTCGCCCCATGGGTACCAAAATGACTCTCTTTCGCTCCTTCGTCCCGGCCGCAACGCGTCGCGGCTCCGCTGACCCTCGAACGAATCGGTCTCGGACTAAAGTCGCGCGCGTGAAACAATGTCGGACGTACCGCGGCCTCTCCGACACTTTCCGCCCTCCCCGTCGCCCATTGTCTTACCGACCATTACACGCCGCGTATTGTAAGCCGGTACCCGACGTTGCTTATACATATGTATACAGGGTGATTCAGACTAGCCGCGCGCTAAACGAGTCCTGGAATACGTCGGAAATGGTCCAGGGAACGCGTGTGCAAAATTTGAGATTTTTGTGAGGAATGGTTTTTGAATGGGAGAGAATTTGTGACAGCCAATCAGAGAATTCGCTCTCAATTTACTCTAAACATTCTCAACTTAGTCTAAATTTTCTCTTAATTCGCCCTCAAGTTTCTCAACTTTGGCTCAATTTTCTTTTAAATGGCCCTCAACTTACTCTCAACTTTCTCAACTTAGTCTCAATTTTCTCTTAATTCGCCCTCAATCTTCTCAACTTGGTCTCAATTTTCTCTTAATTCGCCCTCAATCTTCTCAACTTAGTCTCAATTTTCTTTTAATTCGCCCTCAACTTTCTCATCTTACTCTTAACTTGCTCTTAATTCGCCCCCTCAACTTAGTCTCAACTTACTCTTAATTCGCCCCCACAACTTACTCTCAACTTGCTCTCAATTCGCCCCCTCAACTTAGTCTCATCTTACTCTTAATTCGCCCCCTCACGTTACTCTCAACTTGCTCTTAATTCGCCCTCAACTTATTCTCAACTTACTCTCAACTTGCTCTCAACTTGCTCTCAATTTGCCCTCAACTTACTCTCAATTTGCCCTCAACTTACTCTCAACTTGCTCTTAATTCGCCCCCAATTTACTCTCAACTCACTCTTAATTCGCCCTCAACTCAAATTTGAGTACAAATTAAGAGATTCGCCCTCTCGGTTTGAGCGCGAATTGAGAGAAAGTTGAGATTAAGTTGAGGCCGAATTCTCTCTGATTGGCTGTCACAAATTCTCTCCCATTCAAAAACTACTCGTCAGAAAAATCTCAAATTTTGCATACGCGTTCCTGGGACCATTTCGGACTAGTCCGTGACTCGACGGGTGCGGGGATTCTGGATCACCCTGTATATTTTGCACGTCGCGCGTCTCGCGCAGTGTCAGAGACTCCTCGGCCCCCTGAACGCTCGCCCGCACCTTCGTCCGCGACTTCTTTATTCATGATTTTCTCAAACCCCGCCGCGCGCGCCACTTCCTTGGTTACATCCCGGCGATGTGGCGCGTCGCGCCCGTCTCTCCTTTCCTCGTACACGATGCAATTAGTTTTTATCTGCGGAACGGCTTAATGGAACCCGGGGCCCGGCCTCGCAATGTCTCGGATCGCGGATCCACCCGGGTAAACGCTATTTCCTATTAAAATGTAAAAATATACATTTTGTCTGTGCCTTTTATACGTGTGCGCGACACGTGTATCCCCGGTGTGTGTGCGCCAAAGTGTTATCGCGATCTGAATGCAATCACCGCGTGACTCGCATTCGCAATGAGGCCAGATGAGACCATTGTCGTCACTGCGATGACGAGGTTTAGAAGGGGGGGGGGGGGGGGGCAAATGGTACAAAAATACACGGGGTTTCATCGATTTTTTTATCGCTCAACTGTTTGTTTCAACTGAAACTCGAAACGTTTTTTTTTTTTTTTTTTTTGTAAAAAGTGAAACAGTGGATCTTGTCCGACTGCTACATGGATTTTTTTATTTTATTGGCCAGCGAATAAAAAAGCGCGTACAATAATTGAAGTTATTATTTTTTCGTTCGTATTCCTATGTTTTTTTTATTTAAAAAAATGATTTGTTGACACGTGAAATGATAACGAAGGAGTGAAACAAATGTTTTCAGTACATTTTGTTTGTTTCAACTGAAATCCGAAGGGTTTTTTTTTTAAGTGACACAGTGGATTTTGTCCGACAGCTACGTGGATTTTGTTATTCTACTAGCCATCGGATAAAAAAAAGCGAGTACAACAACAGAAGTTATTATTTTTTCGTTCATACTCGTATGTTTTTTTATTTAAAAAAATGAATTGTTGATACGCGTGAAAACGTAACGAACGAGTGAAACAAATGTTTTCAGTACGTTTTGTTTTATTACATAAAAGAATGACTATTTTCGTCCGACAAGGTGCAACTAGATTAATCAATAGAATGCATTAAGCACGTGACCTGCATTCAGAATAAGGCCAAATAGGACTATTGCAGTCGCACCGATGACGAGGTTAAAAATAACGGACGTGAAAAAAAGAGAGGGAGAAAAAAAAACGTGGTTTCATTGATTTTTCTAGCAGTTTAGTTACGTGTGCTTCAACTCAAATGACAGGGTTTATTTTATTTTTATTTTTTTCGCTGCGAAAAAGGTGAATGAATGCAACGGTAAATCGGTGCAGCTGGAGGCGAAAACCCTGTATTAAGGACGAATAGGCGGCACCTGTTGACTCGAAAATTGACACCGAAGACGCAGCTGTGACCCGAAGCCGAGAAGAAGGGAATAGCGAATTAATAGAAACTCGTCGTTATCAATCGTTCCACGATTTTTTTTTTTTTTTTTTTTTTCGTCGCGTCAGGAGGGTCGTCGTCAATAAGTGGGGGTGCTTCGCAGTCGTTCATCAGGGGTCAGAACGGCGGGAGCGAAAATTTTCGTTTATTTTTAGCTCTTTTCTCGTGCTCTCGATATTTTTTTTTTCCACGTTCGTTTAACGAATTCTCAGCCCCAAAATCGTCGGGAGATTATCGAGAGCAAAAGCGAAATTTAATTTCGGTGCTCGTTGGCCGCTCTCCTTTCTGAGGTCTCCGCGCGCGAGGAGAACTCGAACGTGGCTTCGAACGAGAAATTGCAGTGCCATCTTTCCGGAGAGCCATTATTTTCAAATCTACCAAATTACAGACATCCTTTCCAGGATATTGCGAGAGCCCCGGCTAACAACTCGGGGCGAACTCGTCTATTCGACAGTATGGCCCCCTTGGTGCCCTCTATAACGATACGTTTGCGACGCCGTGGCGCACCGGTTCCGGACCCGGGGACCTTCTTTTAATTTGGGTAACGGTCGGACGTCCTTCGACACACTGATGCGAGCCGTTTGAAGCTCGCCGCGCAAGGGGAACTCCTGCATCCTGTGTTACCACTTATTGTGCAGGTGATACGCTTTTGCTTGTGACATTACGCGTCATTATACCCACTGGAGATGTGTGGTTAAAAAGAGATTAAAAGGTAGAAATTTGGTGAAAATGACATTTTTTACAAGGAGTAGCCTATATGTGTGTTTGCCCAGTTGATGCGAAAAAAAAATTGAAAAATGTCAAGTTTTTTTTGCATTTTTCGTGCAAATTATTGCATTTGGAAAAATATTAATGGCGAATTCGTTGTGTACGGGCAGGAATACATCGACATGAATTTTTTTTGTATTTAAACAAATTTGATGAAATTTTTTAATAAAAAAACGTAGTAAATTTATTTATGAAAAAATGTAGTAAATTTATTTATGAAAAAATGTAGTAAATTTATTTATGAAAAAATGTAGTAAATTTATTTATGAAAAAATGTAGTAAATTTATTTATGAAAAAATGTAGTAAATTTATTTTTTTTATTTAAAGAATATTTTTTTTATTAAAAAAATGTTAAAAGATAAAAAGTGTTTTCTCACTTTTTTCAAAATGTTGTCACTTCACTAAAATCGAGGTTTAATTTTAGTTTGAAAAGTTTAAAAACCGTACCCGATAAAAAATAGAAAATTCGACGAGAAAAACGCAAAAAATGATTTTTTATCTCCGCAAATATTAGGCCATACGCTTCGCCCAAACACCCTGCCCTCCCATAACGTTAACAAAACTTTAATTCTCGTACGCCCTCCAAACTGTCAAAATACAATAACACGTCAGAAACTGCTCGTTCGTTAGCAACGATTTATAAGCAACCCGACAGCCAATCAGAGACCAAACAACCCAACAAAACGATACTTATATCGGAAACGCCAAATATTTCACCACCAAATTTAAAAAAATAACAATTTCAACAAACCAGATCCCAACTATTATAAAAAAAATTATTACAATCTCTTCAAAACGATCTAAGAAACCCGGCAATCGTTTGCCCCAAAAATTCGCAAAAATTCTCCGCTCCCATTTTTCGGGGCGAAAAAAACGTTTAAGCCACGCAGCGGCAAAGGGTTCATAATTCACGTGTATTAATGAATTTGCGAAAATCAGCGGTCTCCATAAGGAATGTAGAAATTACGGAAAGCAGTCTGCCCGCCCATATGCGAGCCGCGCGGTGAGCGCGAAAAAAACGCAAAATAGGCGTGTGCATTGCTTAAGGTAGTCCTTGCGACCAATATTCGTTTCGCATAAATTCGAGGAATTTGGGAGAGAATTTCAAACACTTCTCGGTGGTATAAAAATCTGAAAAAATTCATGCACATTAAAGGTACTGAAAAGATTAATTTTGCATAATAATAATTCGAAAATGTTATTAACAAATTGATGAAAAAAACAATTGTTTAACAAATATTTCGATGACCCAAGATTTTTTTTTCATGAAAATGATTCCATCATTTTTCTGGATATGTATGAATGTTTTCAGATTTTAGAGTTCACATTGAATTTTGTCCGTTTTTTATACGGAAAATATGTGAAAATTCAATGTGAACTCTAAAATCTGAAAAAATTCATACGTATTGGGAAAAGGAAGGAATCATTTTCATGAAAAAAAAATCTTGGGTCATCGAAATATTTGTTAAACAATTGTTTTTTTCATCAATTTGTTAATAACATTTTCGAATTATTATTATGCAAAATTAATCTTTTCAGTGCCTTTGATTTGCATGATTTTCTTCAGATTTTTATATTATCGAGAAATGGTTGCAATTGTCTCTCAATTTTCGAAAACTTATGCGAACTCGACACCAGGCGCAAGGACTACCTTAAACCCGGAGAGAGAAAGAAATTTTCGTGTTTCTATGTATGCGAAGTCGAGGCTGCGAAATGACCACCTATGGAATACTCGGCGATAGTCGGTCGGAGCGAAGGAGAAGAATACGTGGTATCGAAACCCGAAATTACTTTAACGTTTCCATAATAACGTTGTCTGCGGCCTCCTCGCGTTCGTGGTTTAATTCACCCCGCAATCTTGTCATTATACTTTCGTCGAACGCTCGCGCGCGCGCGGCTTTATTTATTTTAAAAACTTTCATTATCGTACGCGCGGCTGGACCAGTCATTTTCGTGCGCATTTAAATGAGTTTTTAATTTAGTGTGACGCGAGATATTTGCTTTAACGAGCCGGGCGAATTCAAGTGCCGGGGACTGGCTATGAATAATATTAAACGGGGCAACGCGCGCGGCTCGAGCGCCACAGCGAATGCGCGGCGACGTGTAGGCACACGAGATTCTCATCCGTGTCGTTCAACTTTTCGTCAACATGCGCTCCCGTGAGCCTTAAGCCCCCCCTAAGAGAAACCACGAGCACTTTCCTCGCGCTCCTCTCGTCGTCGCCACCAGCCGCCTGCTTCTTACACGCTTCACGATTCACGAAAATTATATTAAACACGTCCACCCTGCTTAAACACCGGGGGAAAAGCGAGATAAAAGTCGTGGGACACGAACCAAAAATGCGGCTTATTATTATAGTTTGCTTTTTATTTTTGGGTTACAGACGCGGGTTTTATGGGTCTTTTTGGTGGTTTCGCTTTTTTTTTAGTATTTATTTATGTATGAAATTTGCTAGGAATTTCAGATAAAACTGGAGGAAAAAGTTGAAAAGATGTAATAAAGGGATATTTTTAATTTTTAAGTTTTTTGCATTTCTTTTATATTTTTAATTTTTTAATTTTTTACATTTCTTTTATATTTTTAGTTTTGAAGTTTTATGTCAAATCTTCAGCACTTAAACAATTAAGAGTTAATTTTTTTTTCTTTTGGGGCTGATATTTGAAAAATGAAAACTCCGTGGGAACTTTTTGACTGAAAGTCGAATCTATTGATTCTTACGTAAACCTCATTGAATTTTTTTTTGTGTGATAAATATGAAATGTCAGGTTTTGCCATTTTTTTTGCGATAGTCGATAATCCATGAGTACTGGCAAATAAAAAAATTCGTATGTAAAAAGTTGGTGCCTCAAGGTATTCTGCAAATATGAAAAAATCGCAGCTCATATTGTAGCATATAATATATAATGTTAAAATATCAAGCGAGCGTTGCTAAGGCGAGTGTGCGATGTTTGTTTGAAGAGCAACGACAGCTCAGTTTGTTCGCACCCTTCGACTGAAACGGACGTGAAAGAATAAACTTCGATCAAATATTTATCCCCGAGTCCGATTATTTATTTAACATCCTGGCAATGAATTGCTGAAGAGTGCGACAATATTCGTTCTTCAATTGGTCACGTAGTCATCAGGCACCGTGACCAGAAATAAACTCGTGGTTCGAAATTTGCTTAGCTTTACCAGATTCAAAAAAGACCCGAACTTGATTATACCAGGATCGCTGCAACTCTGCGCAGCCCTTAAAAAAAAGGTGGCTCACCCGGTCTGTCTAGTGTCATAAAAATTGAATGCAAATTTGGTGGTAATAACGCGCGGTGGCCGCACGACATGCGGGTACAATTTTTTTTTATTCAATTTCTGCGCATTTTTTATGCCTTATTTTCAGTATCAAATTTACCTCGTAAATCGAGAATTCGATGTACCCTTGTTTTTTTCGCCTCTGCAACACGCAAGAAAAAAAAGGGGGGCCCGTCGTGCGAGCAGCGATATCCATTTCCATTTCATCTTCCACATCACGAGACGCGACAGTCACGTCGAAGGGGTCGTCGCGCAGCGTCCGCGACGCTGCGCAGATATTGCCGTGTGATTCGATTTCGAGCACACTGATCTCGTTTCTCATACTGTGCGCCTCGCCTTCTGTCGGGCTCCTCGTTAAGGAAATCATTTTATTTGTTTCGGCAATATAACGCGCTTAAGGAAAATCGATTTATTAGTACGTATTTCCCCGGTGGCCCCCGGGGCTCGAGTCTCAGTCGCCCGCGACTACGGCAGCCACCCCGTATTCGCCACGTACCGGTTCGCCTCCTCTGCACGCGGAATTCATTTTCGACCGATATTTCGAGGCTGCAGCGCGACAACGTGAAGCGCGAAAAATATAAAAAAAAACAAATATTAAAAACGACTAAAATATTTAAAAAACAAATATTAAAAATTATTAGAATATTTAAAATATATATATATTAAAAATTCTTAGAATACTTTTAAACAAATTTAAAATTCTTATAATATTTTTAAGAATATAAAAAAATAAAAAATTATTAGAATATAAAAAAAAAAAATTTTAATTCTTAGAATATTTTTTAAAAATATTTAAAATTATTGGAATATTAAAAAAATATTTAAAATTATTGGAATATTAAAAAAATATTTAAAATTATTGGAATATTAAAAAAATATTTAAAATTATTGGAATATTTAAAAAATATTTAAAATTATTGGAATGTTAAAAAACAAATAATAAAATTTAAAAAAACAATTGTTGAAAATTACATCACACATCACTAACGATGCAAAATATTTTTTTTTAATCCAAATCCCGCACAGAGTATCACATTTCTGTCCGTCCTAAGAGCCCCATGATTCTTCATCCCCCGCGATCTCGAAGAAGCTCGAAAAAAAAAAGTTTTTCCATGAAAAATTTTAATAATTGTCGCGCGGTGTCTCGTCCACCGTCCCCACAATTTTTTTTTTTCACTCCCCCCGCGAAGTGCAGTCGTAAAAGCGCTGCACGCTCCCTTACGTTTTTAATAACGGTGGCAAAAAAAAAAATAATAATATTTTTCTTATTAAAATTCGTCGCTCTCGGGCGCGTCCATAAAACCCTCCACGAAACTCGCGCGGCCGGCCGGCGTAATTTACATAACTTCATTACAGTCATTCCCATGAACAAAGCGTATTACTCGAATGTTTGCGGAGGCCACGGTGTTTACCTTGGATATTGCCCGGATGGTCCGGATGGTCCGGCGAATCCGCCGGCTGAGAATCTTCCGCACCGAGAATCAGCATCGCCAACAGCAGCGGCTGAGACGCTATGGAAACGCGAAAACGCAGAAGGAGCTGGTTGAGTCGCAAACGAAACCGCAGCTCGACGGAGGCTCGGATTGCAGAAGGCCCGGCCAGGCCCGGCCCGGATCCCCGTCGAGCTGCTGCTGCTGCGGTCGCGCGGCGACGTCGGCGGTTGATTTTTGCACAACGGTAGTAAACGCTAATCCCACAACTCGTAATCCAGAGGGAGAGACTCCGCTGGTAATGGGAATCCCTGACTCCAACTGTAATTATAGGGATCATTTAATGGACCCCCATCACGACCTTCTTCGCCTCTCTGCCTCTCGGTTGTGTCCCTCCTTCCCTCCTTCCCTCCTTTCCTCCTTCCCTCCTGCTTCTACAGTGGAATCTCCGATAAGTTAAGTTCCGAAAAGTTAAGGCACTCCGATGAGTTAAGGATTAATTCACTGAGAGAAAAACATATGGTTGAAATAACAATACTATATTTTTATTATACAGTACAATTCACCAGGGGGGAACGTTTGTATTTTATAGTTACGACAATGAGAACAAATAATAGCTGTAAACGTAATAAACGTATCAGTACCAATTGATACGATCGTTCGTCCTGCAAATTATATCGGTATAGTTCGACCAACTATTCTACTATATTTTTCTTTGGGTGCGCTGTGGTAAGTTAAGATCCACCGTTTTCTGTGCTCTTTCTACCTGCTGGCTGGAAAGCGAATTACCCTTTCCACATCACACTACCTGCGGTCGTACACATTGTGACCAGAGTTGTAAATCACTAATTTTTATAGAAATAAAGCTGATGGTACGATTGGCTTTGTGATTATATTTTCATAATAATAACTCATAACGATTATAATATGACGTGTAAACTTTTAAATAGAGGCAAGAAATAATAATTTCCCATAAAACTTCATGGTAAACTTATTGAAAAAATGGAGAAATGCTGTTAACGCATTGCGAAAATAATGGAGGACCGTGCTTGTCAATTTTTCTCACAATTTCTCCCAAAATTTAATAAAAAAATTAGGTTTTTCTTACTGCTATTCAAAAGTTGGCGTATAATTTTATAATCGCTACAGGCCATCGTTATAAAATCGTAACTGGAAAATAAATTGTCGTGTAAACTTTAATTATGAAAGTAATGGGGACTTTCAACACTGATTGTGACAGACAGGTAACGCGGCACTTTTTTCCCCTCTCGTCGTTTCGGGCGTCCGGGATTTTTTTGCGCAAATAGTCGGGATCTTAATTTATCGGAATGACCTAATCGACTTTCGCTCCCGCTACCTTAACTTATCGGAGAGTCCACTGTACATCTGTTTCTCCTCTTTCTCTTCCTCCTGGTTCCTCGGATTCCGAGTCGTCGTTTCGCTTCCACCGGTGGCATCTCGGCTGCTCCTCTTCGGCTCTTCCCGCTGAAATCCCCGTCCAACTTTGGCAAAGCGCTTCGCTCCAACGTCGTCTTCCTCATAGTCTCGTCGACTCTCAGCTGAGCTCCACGATTTCTCTCTCTCTCTCTCTCGGTTCGTCGTTTCGGAATCCTCGAAGCTCTACGCCGAGGCGAGGCTGCTTTGCCGCACTCGCGTGGAACAAGTGGAGCCGTAAATGGCGAAAGCAGCCGCCTAAACAAGCCTGAACATCGCTATTACGTATGCAGAGAGGACGCGCCGGGGTGCAGCCCGCGTATAGAGGAGGCGAGGCTGCTGCGAGGGTTTTAAAGAGCCCGGACTTCTCTCTTCGCGCGACTATTAATATATAAATGCCCTATATTTTCGTCGGGGCTGAAATTCCCGGACCCTTTGCCGTCGCCACCTTATATTGCGTCGCCGAAGAGTCGCGCCGGGCGCGGGGAGGAAAAAAGGAGGTAAATAAAAATGAACGGGGAGAGAAAGGAGATTCTGTTATGCACACTGTGGGGTGACCCGAAATTGCAGGTAAATGCGGAGGCCAAGCTGATGTATAACAAAGAGATATAAAAGACAGCGAACACGAAACTGAATTTCGGTTTCTTGTTATTTAGTTTTTTTTTTTTTTTTTAAGAGAGGCTTTTACGTTGGTTGTTTGGGCGCCTAATTTTTGAATTGGTCTCCTCGTGCGTGAGAATTTTTGTAATAGTAGATGGCAAAGTTTCGAAAAAGGGTAACAAAAATGACACCAATTGGTGTCGTTTTTGTTGCCCTTTTTTAGGCGAGGTGGAGTATAAGAATGATTTTTTAAAATCAAAAAAATGATTTTTTTTCACCATAAAAATTATTATTTTTTAATCATACATTTTTTTAATTATAAGAATGACATTAAAATTATTTTTAAATGATAAAAAATAAGATTTCTTATGATTTTTTTTTTCAGGTCATAAAAATGATTAAAAAATTGAGTCAGTATAAAAATGATTTCTATACTCCACCTCGTATATAACATCTTAACATTATGGTACTTGAGGTACTACTTACATACTTAGCTATTTCGCAATGACGCTAACAGAACTACGACTGAACCACGAGTGTCATATAAACCAAGCAAGTCGCCCAATAATTTAGGGTCCGTCCGACCGCGCGAGGGACTTCAAGTGCTCCGCTAAGCGAGCCATAATGCGACTATGGAACAGTTAATACACAAACGTCCCACATTCCGCCTCCGCAAAAAACGCAGCTCGTCCTTCGTAGTCGCGTCACAGTAAAAAATTTGTCGTGCTACACTGGGAAAGAGATTTATTGATTAAACGAATCCAACGATCATCAAAGCGGACTATCAAAAAAATTGTTTAGTCAGCTCAACATTTTTTTTTCACCTTAACCATCGGTTGATCTGCTGAACCGAGAAACTTAAAGAAATAAAAAATGTTAAAGAAACAAAAAAAAATGTTAAAGAAACAAAAAAACGTTAAAGGAACAAAAAAAAACGTTAAATAAATAAAAAAATCTTAAAGAAACAAAAAAATAAAAGAAACAACAAAAGGTTAAAGAAACAAAAAAAAACGTTAAAGAATCAAAAAATGTAATTCCTTCGCCTAAAAATTTATTTTGCAGCCTCCGACCGCTGAATTTACTAGACCCAACTGTCTTATTCCCCTGTGATAAAAACTCTAATTCCCCCAAATCCTCGTCGCCCAAAAATCAAAACCCAGCAGGCAGCACACGCGAAAGTCCCGCCTGCACGGACACAAAAATAATAACGCACCGCGCTGGTGTATTTATCGCGGCGGGAATCCGCGGAGCTCTCGGAGCCCGGAATTCCGCGTGCTCTTGGCCATCAAGACGCATCACCGGCAATGAAGAAAATGAGGTCTCATGCGCCACGATAATCTCGGCCCGGTACACACAGCGTGATTCATACGCCGAGATATGTGCTCGAATCAACGCGTTATTATCATTACACCCCGCGCGAAGTTCTCGCTGAGCTCGCTCGCAACATTTCGCGTCCTCGAGCCGTGTATAATGACGGATGCACGCGTTGAGATAAAATTCATACGTATCGCCGGGTGCGCGCACATCGGGAGCCGGGAGCGTCCAATCGAAACTCGCGCGCCGCGCACCAACACACGGACGACTCGCCCGAGTTAATTTTAATCCGAACGTGAGAGTTCGAGCGGGTCGGACACGTTGAGGAGGCTCATTCGCGGATTGGACGGAGGCCCCGCGCACGAAGGACCCTACAAGCCATTCCATTTCCGACCTTCTTTTTTTTTCTTTTTTTTTCTTCTTCTACGTCGTTTATTTTTTTTCCTACCTCCTTCTTTCCTCCGGGCTTATGATTCATCGCAGATCAACGGGAAGTTTAGGTAGGGGGGGCTGAGGTAAAACGGACCCCCTAAGCAAAAAATTGCTGTATTTATTTATTTATTTATTTTATTCAAATAAATTTTTATTTTATTCAAATAAATTTTGATTTTATTCAAATAATTTTTTTTTGTTCAAATAAATTTTTATTTTATTCAAATAAATTTTTATTTCATTCAAATAAATTTTGATTTCATTCAAATAAATTTTGATTTCATTCAAATAAATGTTGATTTCATTAAAATAAATTTTTATTTCATTCATATAAATTTTTATTTCATTCTGTCGCCGAAAAAGCGCGCGAATAAAAAAAATCACGGAGGACGGCGGGAAAAAAGTTTTGACGAAGAAAGAAGCCTCGAAACTTACGACGGAGACGGGATACCATTTTACCCTAATTTTTTTTTTTTTTCGATGTTAAAAAAGGGGGGCCCGTTTTACCCCAGAGGCCCGTTTTACCCCGGCTGCATTTTAGTGTAAAAAATGTTCGTCTCTGACGACGAATTTTTCCAGAATTTTTTAAATCACGGCTCTCGAGGTTAAAAAAAAGTTCAAAAAATGGTACAATGCTGAAATTTATTTCCAAAAATCTGAAAAAAAACTCCAACCGCTATTTTGAGCCAGAAGAATCGCAGAAAAAATCGTGAACCAATTCGGAGAGGTCGAGGGTCAGACACCCAGGTCGAATCGGTATGGAATGGCTCTAATTTTACCCTAATATATATATTTTTTTCGATGCTCATTTTTTTCGATGGTCCGTTTTACCCCAGTGGCCCATTTTACCCCACCTTCCCCGGTATCGCCTAGGACCTCGTGAAAGACACGGGCTAATTATTTCTCACGTGGGACGCTCCGAGAACGGAGCCGCACCGCGAAATTGAGAGCTAAACTCTCGCACGGTCGATATGAGATACGCGCTACGTAATTCCCGGAGCGGCTGCGCTACGTCCGAGGAACTCTTGGCCTTTGGGATCCCGAAGGATAGAACGACTATCCCGGTGGATGCATAATAACTGACGTGCGGATTCCGGGCTTTCTAGACACAAGTGATACCTTCCCAGAAAGGCAATTTGAAGGTTTTATCATTTGTAGAACAGGTGCGATCAAGATGATCCTTTTTTTTTTTTTTTTTTTTTTTGCGTCTTTTTCTCACTCGCAGAAAACACTCGCGAGATGCTGAGGCCGTTTCACTCTCTTCTCGCCGCGATTACTGGTTATTAGAGCCACCGCCACAGCCGCCTTCCGAGTTTCGCCGCAGTTGCTGCACTCCGAGGCGAGCGATGATTAAAGGATGCAGAATTGATGCGTTCGCGCGGCTCTCGAACGCCCGGAGCCCCCCCGATGGTACCCGCGAGTTCGATAACTGTGTATACGAAAACTTCGGTATCGAACCGCACGGCCGCGCGGCCGGGATGTGTAATAATAAGACGCGCTCTCCGGGCTCCCTGATGCAGCCGCAGCACACGAGGGGCGCACCCGACAAACTTCTGACACCTGCAACGAACGCCGCCGCGAAAAATACACGAAATTATGCAGGTGAGGAGCGTTAAGTCAAGTCCGGCGATTATTTTCGGAAAAGCGTAATTTCACGCTGCCGCGAATTCGCGATTTCTTGAGAGGTTGAAAGGAATTAAAAAAAATTAAAGGGATGATGAGTGACTTTTTTTTTTTTTTTTTTTTAGAATGGCAGGTTGATCGCTAAATGTGTAGAATTCTCGATTCCTCACGAGGTTGAAATTAATTTAAAAAATAAAAAGGGATGATGAGTGATTTTTTTTTGAATGTCAGATTGATTGCTAAATGTGTAGAATTCTCGATTCCTCGCGAGATTGAAAAGAATTTTAAAAAATAAAAAAGGGATGATGGATGATTTCTTTTTTTTTCAGACGTCAGATTGATCGCTAAACATGTAGAATTTTCGTTTCCTCGCGGGGTTGAAAGGAATTTTATAAAATAAAAACGGATGATAAATAATTTTTTTCCTAACGTCAGATTGATTGCTAAAAATGTAGAATTCTCGATGCTTCGTGAGGTTGAAACGAATAAAAAAAAACAAAGAAAAAGGGTTGATGAATGATTTTTTTTCGAACCTCAGATTGATTGCTAAACATGTCGAATTTTCGATTCCTCGCAAGGCTAAAAGGAATTTTATAAAATAAAAAAGTATGATAAATAATTTTTTTTTTTTTTTTTTCAAACATCAAATTGATCACTAAACATGTGGAATCCTCGATTCCTCGCGAGGTTGAAAGAAATAAAAAAATGGATGACAAATAATTTTTTTTTTTTTTTCGAACATCAGATTGATCACTAAACACGTAGCCGCGCGTGTCACAAGTAGAGATAGCTTTAAACGCGCCGTTTTTATTCGATTTCACAACACGAAAACAAATTTAAACACGACGCCGGCGAGTCTTGGTTATCACTATTTTCCGTATTAATTTAAATTCTGATATTCCGTGCGTTATTTACACGATGAAACGATATTACTACGGGAATCGATCAGAGCGCGGGGCGGCCGCGCTGCAACAGCGGCGCGAGCTTGTATAACGTAATTTCGCGAAATTGGAGCAATGTGCGTGGGATTCACATTTAGCAATACTAAAATTGCTTTAACGTTATACACGTGTGTATATATAATTCTATATATATATATACATTTTCCGCGCATAACTGTATTTATAATGCAAATGCGGGTCAGAATGCATAATATATAATTATCAGGTGCGCCGCTCGCGGCTGTATGCTAAGCGATTTTCGCGTTTGCATATTACGGTCAGTATCGCGCCCGGTTTACAAGTACAAATGTCCGGAGAGTCACAATAGACTCTCGCGGGCGTCGCCGAAAAAACACGGCGCCGGCGTAATCGACTGAAAGAGCGCGAATTAATTTCGCGAGCCGCGTTGGAAAAATCCCCGGCCGCGAAATATCTCAATGCGTATTGTAACGAAAATGGGGGGAAGCGTGTAATTGCTTTTACCGCCCCCCCCCCCGCCCCCCCGCGAACGTGGCGCACGGAGGCTACGCCGATGTTGATTAAAATTTTAATCGAAATCTTTTTTATCGCTCTCGTACCGATCGCCGCAAAGAGTGCACTTCGCGCTTTTCCGGGTTTAATTGAAACCCAAATTCCCCCCCCCCCCCCCCCACACATTTGCGGCCAAACTCTCGAAACGACAAGAACTTTTTTTTCGCGAGAGACGACGACGATTTTTCCTCGCGTGTTTCGCTTCCCTGGTGGAAAATCTGGGGCGTTACATTCGGCCTTGGTCAGGACCTGGTTAGGACCACGGCGGCCCTGCCAGGGCCCGACCTGGGCCCGACCAGGTCCGAATTTAACGCTAATTTTTCCAGAATTTTTACCAGGATTATTTTCGCAGGAAATTTGTGTAAATGTGAAAACATTAAATTGTATTAACGAAAAAAAGGACTGAAAACAAATTTAATATTAATTAAATATAATTAATATTATCATTATTATTATTATTATTATTTTATATTATTATTGTTGTTATTTTATATTATTATTATTATTATTATTATTATTTTATATTATTTTATTATTTAAAATTTGTGTAAACGTGAAAACATTAAATTGTATTAACGAAAAAAAGGACCGAAAAGAAATGTAATATTTTTTTCCAATAGTCACCGTAACATATTTCGTCGGCACGAGTAACACGCGAGCCCCTCGAATAAAATTCAATTTATCGGTTCGCGCAAATTGAATAAAAAAAATATATATTCACGCTCTCATTTCGCGAAATTACGTCTTCATTACGGGCAAATAAAAATTCTTTAGCCACAAAAAAAATATATTTCCACTGATTTTCGTCCACCCCAACGTTTATACAAATTTTATTTACACGTTGATTAAAATCACATTTCTCAGTGCAACAACGAAAAAAAAAAATAAAAATAAAAAAATAAACAATGGCCAGCGTCCAAAAGCGGCTGAGCGGAGTCGGCGAAAATGAAAAAAAAAAAAAAAAAAATGCTCCTTACGTCTTCATTACGAGCCAATAAAAATTCATTACCCACAAAAAAATATTTCCACTGATTTTCGTCCACCCCAATGTTTATACAAATTTTATTTACGCGTTGATTAAAATCACATTCCTCAGTGCAACAACGAACAAAAAAAAAAATAAAAAAAATAAACAATGGCCAGCGTCCAAAAGCGGCTGAGCGGAGTCGGCGAAAATGAAAAAAAAAAAAAAAAAAAAAAAAAAAAAAAAATGCTCCTTACGTCTTCATTACGAGCCAATAAAAATTGATTACCCACAAAAAAATATTTCCACTGATTTTCGTCCACCCCAATGTTTATTCAAATTTTATTTACGCGTTGATTAAAATCACATTCCTCAGTGCAACAACGAACAAAAAATAAAAATAAAAATAAAAAAATAAACAATGGCCAGCGTCCAAAAGCGGCTGAGTGGAGTCGGCGAAAATGAAAAAAAAAAAAAAAAAAATTCTCCTTACGTCTTCATTACGAGCCAATAAAAATTCATTACCCACAAAAAAATATTCCCACTGATTTTCGTCCGCCCCAATGTTTATTCAAATTTTATTTACGCGTTGATTAAAATCACATTCCTCAGTGCAACAACGAACAAAAAAAAAATAAAAATAAAAATAAAAAAATAAACAATGGCCAGCGTCCAAAAGCGGCTGAGCGGAGTCGGCGAAAGAAAACAAAAATATGCTCCACTGCCGCGTTATTGATTGTTGCAGCGGCGGGTGGCATTCGCGACTAACGCTCTCTCCGCTCGCACACGGCGCGCGGCTAGCTGCGTGTCTTTTTCGTTTCCGGGAAAAGCAGCAGTCCAAGTCGGGCTGCAGCTTTTCCGGGCAAATAAAATATTCAGTGTGCAGTTTCGAGAGCGAACGGAGCGAGAGACAGAGAGAGAGAGAGGAGAGAGTACACGACCACCGCGTTTGTCTCAGGTGCCCACGACCATACACTCCCTCAAAGTACGTACCAACGTGGTGTACGGTCAAACCCTGTGAACTCGGGGCGCAGACAGAGGAAAGAGACGCGAAGGGGCGGTGAGGGCATGCCGTAGGCGCAAAACTAATTTTACAGGTCGATAGGCAGTTGCGCCCCGGGCTTATTTCGCCGTAGTTACAGTACATACGGATATATACAGGCGACTGTGTATGTGGTACACAAATTGTATATGTATACGAGGCATTCCGTACCAATTCGACCTGCGTATGACACACGACCTGTCCGATTTGGTTGGCGATTTTTTATGTGATTCTTTGGACTCGAAATAGCTGTCAGAATTTTTTTTTCGCATTTTTGGAAATTAGGTTTGAGCAGGTATTTTTTGGCACATTTTTTAAAAACCATGAGGACTGTGAATTAGAAGTTTGAAAAAATTCACAGAATTTGGTGGTAGAAATGACAAATTTTGACAAAAAATTCGGTGTTAGAAATGAAAATTTTTTACCCAAAATTCGGTGTCAGAAATGACACATTTTGACCCAACATTTGGTGTTAGAAATGACAAATTTTGAGCCAAAACTCGTGATGTCCAGGGCTTTGGTTCCACCTGAATTTCAGGTGAATTCCACCTGCAGCTTTGAATGAAAAACAGTAGAAAAAAACGGTGGTAGAAGTCTGTTTATTATGGTCTGTTGCTTGGAATTATTTTACACATAATAGAGAATTTCTGAGCATTTTCTATGATTTTTTTAGAACGTGTTTATTAATATTCTTCTATTTTTTTCAAAGCTAAAATTCAGGTGCAAAAAAAGTCTGAGCATCGACAGTTTTGTGTAAAAAATGTTCATCCCTGACGACGGATTTTTAAGAATTTTTCCAGAATTTTTTAATCTCGACCCTCAAGGGTTCCGAATAATTTTTTAATTTACTATTTATTTTATTATTATTATTATTTATTATTTATTTTATTTTATTATTATTATTTATTATTTATTTTATTTTATTATTATTATTATTTATTATTTATTTTATTTTATTATTATTATTATTTATTATTTATTTTATTTTATTATATTTTTGTTTAAAGTTTTTACTTTAAAAAAATGGAAACGTGCTGAAATTTGGTTCCAAAAATCTGAAAAAAAATCCCAATCACTATTTTGACTCAGAAAAATCACACAAAAAATCGTGAACCAAATCTAAGAGATCAAGGGTCAAACCCCGGTCGAACTGGTACGGAATGCCTCGTATAAACCCCACAAAGTCCTGGAGCGAGACCGCGCGGGACCAACGCGAACTTCTGCACACGATGAAGTGACCGTAGACGCTGGTGCATTCCCTCAAGGCGATTCGGCGCGTATATCTATGTATTTCCATATATACACCTATATATTGTATATACACGTTTTATACGTACATCACCGGCGATGGTTCGGGTAGCGAGCTCTGCTCTTCCGCTCTGTGGTGTTTCTGCCGCGCTGCAGCTTTTACGGTGGTGAGAAACCGCTAATGTGTTTGTACTGCGGCGATGAGGATACGTTAGGAAAACGGAGTCGCAGGGCCGTGAGCGAGGAGGGGAGGGGGAAGGGGGGGAAGAGGATCCGCGCTGGTGGAAACGCGCGACGGTGGCGCCGCGGCGAGGCGAACCAAAGGTGGGATGGAGATGGGCGAGATGAGTGGCAACGAGAGACAACATGCGCGAGGACCCACTGTATACGTGTATTTATATATCGCGAGCGAGAGGGGCTTACAGGAATTTCGTGCGCTCGGCGCGCAAGAGGCGGACCCCCGGCCGCTGTTTATTTTGACAAGCCGCGAAGCTTGTTCGTCCTTAGGTGTAGACACAAAGGCGCCGCAATGCAATTAATCAATGAACCACCGGCGCGCGAGTAATTAGCGATCTTTGGCCAACGGGAGTCGAGGGACACGGATTTTTCTCTGGGGAAAATATAAATAGGAAACGATTGTCCTTAGAAAGGTTTTTTAAATTTTCTTCATAATTTGACAATTTAAAAAAATTGTTTTTGGACTCAGAATTTACGGTGAAAAATATGAAACACACGTTTTGAAGTATTTCGAACATCCTGAGAAAAAAAACATGGAAAACCAATTTGGTAAAGAAACCAAATTTTTGCTTTCTTTCCGGAGAAGCAAAAATTATTTTATTCATATTTCAATCAATTCAAGGTTTTTAAAAATTTTCTTCATAATTTGCCAATTAAAAAAATTATGTTTTTGAGCACATAATTTACGATGAAAAATATAAAACACACGTTTTGGAGCATTTTGAACATCCTGAGAAAAAGAATCGAAATCCCATTTTTTAACAAAATCAAATTTTTATTTCCTTTCTGGGGAAGCAAAAATTATTTTATTCATATTCCAATAAATTAAATTCGTTAATCCATTTAATTAACAAAAATCCTCCAAAATCCTTTAAAATGCTCCAAAACGTGTCTCTTACATTAAATTCCTTAATTCGCACGAAAATGCAAATCGATTAAATCGACTACCTCGAACTAAAAAAAAAACAAATTAGAATAAATCAAATAACATTTATTTCATTCAAATAAATTTTTATTTAATTCAAATAAATTTTTATTTCATTCAAATAAATACTTATTTCATTCAAATCAATTTTCATTTCACTCAAATAAATTTTTATTTCATTCAAATAAATGTTATTTGTTTTGAATAAATCCCATCAGAACGATTTTTCCGGGTGCGTTGCCCATGATTTCGCCCAGCACGAGGTGCAAGGTGAGAGGGGGAAGGAAAGGGACTAACCCGTCTATTTATTTTGACGATATCCTTCAGAACCCTCGTTCGTCCCATCGGCCCGCGTCGTCGTGGTGTCGACACAAAGGTACCGCAATGCAATTAATCAATGAACTATCGGTGCAAGTAATTAGCGATCTTCGCCCAGCGGGCGCTCGGGGCGACATGGAAAACCCATTCGTTTATTAGGCGCGACAGCCAACCGGCGCGCGCCAACAAAACTAGCACGAACTTTGGCACCCACGATGTACACACTGTGGATGCCATATATATATACCGGGGTGTAATAGACGGTATAATATAAGCCCACCTATGGGTATCTCACCTCGCCCGAGGCGGCTCTCTCGCTGCCACCACCACCACCACCACCACCGCCGCTCTCTACCTGTGCGCGTCGTGTGTTGCCTCCACGGCAGCGGCGTCGCGGTGCTCGCCCTGCCGCTGACGTAACAATAAACAAGTCCTATCTATCCGCGGCAGCGCATCTCTCCCAGGAGCTACAACTTTATAATTCATTAGCAGGCTACGTGGGGCCGGCTGCCAACGTGTGTACCACCCACATGACGGAGGGGGGGGGGGGGGGGGTAAAGCGAGATCGAGGGACACAGAGAGAGCTCGACCCCCCAACCCTCTACCGACCCAGGGAGAGAGCTCGCTATCTATACAGCTGCCTCGCACGACACACGCTTTTCTTTCACTTGTCTCTTGTGTTTGCACACTTTGCCTCAACGAGGCGGCGACACGCGAGCGACAAAGTCTCGCGGCCGCGACGACTCTCGTGCATGATTATTTTTTAATTTCGTACCCCACGTTGAAATTATTTTTTCAGGAATTTTGGAGGGAGTGATATGGAGTTTTTATGGGGGGGGGGGGGGGGGGGGGCACGGATAGAAACTGGACATGGATGATTTTGGACGATGCTCGCTTTTTGTGCGGGAGAATCACAATTTTCGCGAATTTTACACTAGTGTCGAGTATTCGTATAACAAATTATGGGAAACAACTTTTTGTGACACATTATGAAAATGTGCAGCACTTGTGATTTTCAGACATTTTATTTCACACTGCTCAGGAAATAATAAACAAAAAAATATTCGCAGCTCAATACATAAAAAAAAAATCCGCAACTCAATAAATTTTTTAACTTGACCTATTTATGAGTTCGACAAGGTGAGAATTGCGAATAAGGAATTTTCGAGATTCGTCTACTGTACATTTTCAGCATTTTTGTACAGCTCGGATTAAATATTCTTTTAAAGTATATATCACCTATGACCATATTAAATAATTCTCCACTAATACGTTTCATAAGATCGATTAATAAATATTAGTAAAAAATGTCCCATTGCACAATATTTAGTGAAAATAAATATCGAAACACGACCTATTTACGAGTTCAACAAGGTAAGAAACGACTTTCCAAGAGTCTTCAACCAACCATTTCCAGAATTTTTTCACAAACCTCAACATGAATATTAAAATAAATTAAATTCTCCATAACCGCATTAAATAATTCCCCACCGATGCCTTATTCAAGATCGATTGATAGCGTCTAAACGTCCCTTTCTGACGAGCCGGTATTTTGACTGGCTGCCACGGTAAACAAAACCGATCGGCCGTCCGGCGCGCGCGCGTGCAGCGTGTGTAGGTCGGTAATTCTTATCTATTTCGGTCTTTAGGTACAGCGGTTATCGCAACGCGGTACGTTGAATACCCGACGAGGTGGAGGTAGAGGACGACGTAAAACGGCGGACGCGGGACTGACTGCGGGGTATACAACAATTATGAAGGGCCGCCTCATTGTGAGCGCACGGAAAACCCCCCACCGATATCGAGCATCGTCACACTCAAGAATTTATCCAACGGAATATTTTCGTAGTTGCATGCATTATTTACAAGTTCGTGGATCGTTACGGCTCAAGGCATTACGGTCTCGTCTACACGTCGTGCGGCCGACGCGCAGATATGCCGCACACATATATGTGTGTGGCAAATTCTGTTATAAGTATGGCTGCGCCGGTGCACCGGTGCACTACGTATGCACTTTGCGCAGTGCACAAGGCAAGTCACGTTGGTTGGAAGAGGAATTTATGCGCAAGTTTCCAGGCAAACGTGCGCCCGATAGGAACACACGCTCCCCATCGACCTTAATGTTCATCGGAAGATACGAAATGGTATGTTGCAACTCCCCCCCCCCCCCTGACCCCCCCCCCCCCTCCTCGCGAAACTCTCCCGCGGCGATATTGATAAAAGTCAACTCGTTCGTTGGAAACGGGACCGGTAAAAAATTACACGAAATCGTGCCAAAGGAACGAGCGAACGTGTGTACGCTTTTTACGGGAAACGTCGAGTCTGGTATAACGAGTTGGGGAAAAAATTAAAAGGAAATACACGCAGAAGTTCTGTGATTCTGTCTAATAAATGTGTTAATATTTGTATTATTCTTATTCTTATCATTATCATTATCATTATCATTATTATTGTTATCATTATTCTTATTCTTATTCTCATTCTTATAATTGTCATTATTTTTATTTTTATTCTTATGATTATCTTTATTATTATTTTTATTCTTATCATTTTCATTATTTTTATTATTATTCTTATCATTATCTTTAGTATTATTCTTATTCTTATTATTATTATTCTTATCATTATCTTTAGTATTATTCTTATTCTTATCATTATCATTATTCTTATTCTTATTATTATTATTATTATTATCATTATTATTGTTATTATTATTATGATTATTTACTTTTCTTCTTTTTATTATTATTATTATTTGATATTATATTATCTCGATGTATCTTGAGATACATTGAGATACTTGGGATACAAATAGCTTCTACGACAATAAAATAAAAAGGAAATTACACGCTGAAGTTCGATGATTTTGTTTAATAAATTTATCATTACTATCATTGCCATTTTAGTATTATTGTTTCCTATTCTCATTATAACTATTAATTAATTTAAAGCTATGAAACGTTATCTTGATTATTTTATGATTGATTGGAATATAAAGAGCTTTTGTGACGTAAGATTTTCGCTCATTTGTGCCTCGACGATGTTTCTAATACAGCTGTCGTTGTCTGTCGCAGGTGTCGTCGTCAGTCTCACTTCACTCGCAGAAAACGCGCAAGACAGTCCGACGCACTTGATGCTCAAAGCGCGGAGAGGCTGCGATAGAGGGGGAAAATATATTTTACCCTCTCTGTGTCTGTTGGCAGGAACAAAAAAACCTGCAAGGACTTCCGATTGTTCCGCAGTTGGAAAGGAGACGACGAGGAATCCGGCGGAACTTATTCAGCTAAATTATCTCCCGGGGCTTCGATCGCGTTCGAGGCATCGTGGAATCGATCTGCATTCCTTTGTTTGTGAAAGAGAAATAAAGAAGAAAAAAAAAAAAAAAAACGAAACCACGATGATGAAGAACCTGGAGTGGAAAAGAGACGACCGAGTAACTCCAAAGGCGATAAAAGTTTCTGATTCTCGACGGGCTTCTATTAAAACAGAAAACCCGACCGCTCCCTGCGTTATACCGGCGTAATAATGAAAAAGCATTTTTATGTGAGCAGCGTATCAGGCATTCTTCGTCAATTCGCGGCCACTTTTTGTCTGACACAAATATTTCTCACGGGCGGCCAGATTTTTACCGCCGCGCCCATAGAAAAATGTGACGTCGTCGACCGACCCCACTAGACACATATTTCCCTGAGGGGACAATAATATTTTTACGGTCGTCCACATACCGACTGTGAATAATGTAATCAGCAACTGAATTACGTCCCGAGCAAATATTTATTTAGCAAACGTTCCGCGTAAAAAACAATATGTAACTCCCATATTTATGGAAATGAAAAAAGTGGAAATTTTCTCACGTATTTGAGGCGATGGAAGTCTGGCTAATTGTGAGAAAAATCTGGAGGGATCCAAAAAATAAAATTGTGGACACGGAATGACGATGTTTTTGTTAATTACAATACATAAAGTAATGAGCAATTAAATTACGTCTCGAGTAAATATTTATTCAGAAAACATTCCGCGTAAAAAAATATGTAACTCCCACATTTTTGGAAATGAAAAATATGAACATTTTCTTACAGTAACATTTGACGCGATGGAAGTCTGGCTAATTGCGAGAAAAATCTGGCGGGATCCAAAAAATAAAACAGTGGACGCGGAATGACAACATTTTTGTTAATTACAGCACATAATGTAATGAGCAATTAAATAAGGTCCCGAGTAACTATTTGTTCGGCAAACATTCCGCGTGGAAAAAAAATGTAACTTCCACATTTTTGGAAACGAAAAATATGAAAATTTTCTCACAGTAACATATGATGGAATATTAGCTGCTAGCTAATTGTGAGAAAAATCTGGCGAGTCTAAAAAAAAAATGGCACAGAATGACCATTTTTTCATGGCCACCACGTCGATAAATAATCTAATCAGTAACTGAATTGCGTCTCGAGTAATTCACACACCAAGTACTTCGCATAAAATCGTTAAACCAAAATAAAAAAAATCCGACAACTTCCACAAAGAGGCCTTTTGACGAATAAAATCTGGCTAATTACGAGAAACATTAGATCCCATATTAAAAAAAAAAAAATTAATGTACTGACGCAGAATGACTCATGCAATCATATTTATTATCATGCTCCACGATGCTGGGCGCGCAATGAACGATACTGTTCAAAATGGTTTGATAACCATTTCAAACGAGTCTTTTGATATCCGAAAAAAAAAAAAAAAAAAAAAAAAATCGTCAGATATAGCACAAAGTATGGAGAGGCTGCAGAGGCTGCCTCGGAGCACAGTGAACTACTGTGTATAGGTGGGACTTTGGCGAGTCAGGCCGCGAAGATTGATGAGAAATTCCATGACCGAACGAATTTCATCCCATTGACGCGGTGGCGCGCATGCACCAAGTAGACGGGAACATTGGGACGAATTGATACCCGACTGCGAGTGTCCTATATAACATGTGCTATATATTCCGTATATATATATATATATGTATATATAGACTCTACACGTATATCGCATCGCATCCTGTGTCATCGACGCTGTCCTGGTACCAATCTCCACCCACGTAGCTGGCAGTCCAATATACGTTTAATTACATTAATTGTTTACCTAGATGAACAGGTCAGTGCGCTTCTTTCGGTTCCGTGGCTGGAATAGTCACAATTGCATCGGAGGCAATTAACCCTGGCCCGAAGTCACAGCGCCAGAAACCGTGCGGCGAAGGGAAGCTAACCACGCAAAGTGGTTATATTGGCGTTTCTGGGGAACATGAGAGGCGACGATCGATACGCGAAGGCGTGGATTGCGAAATTATTAACAACTTTCTTTCTGTTTATCGGCTGTTTATGCGTTTTGTAATTAAGGGGGATTTTTACCTTGGAGCACAATTTTTTCATTTTCAGGTGCTCAGATTTTATTTTTTTGTCGGGAAATGTGTAAAAGTAGACGACTGCGGTTTTTTTTTCTAATTGTTATTTACGTTTTAAAGTATACGATGGAATTTATAGTAAGGGATTTAAAAAATGTAGTTATATGTTTTTTGGGATTACAATTAGAATCGAGTAATTTAAATAGAGTCGTGTGGATTGTGAAATTGACAACTTATTTTGTTTATGGGCTGTTTATTATTATTTTTTTTTAATTAACGAAGGAATTTGAAAAATAGATTTATGTGTTTTTTGAAAATACAAAATTAGATTCGTGCGGTTTAAATAAAAATAAAGATACTGGCGCGCGTGCCCGAAAAACTTTCCAAAAGCGACCTCAGAAATTTGTTCTTTTCAAAATATCGACTTTTAAACTATACCATGATTCTCAAGTCGCATATTCTACCCCTGAAAACACTGGTTATTAACCTTTTTTAATCGATTTTGAAAAAAATATTTTTTTGGTGACGAAATTTTTTTTTTTTTTCTGTCAGAAATCGTAGATCCAGCTCCGGACCGAAAATCGCCAAAATCGACCCCAATTTTTTTTCTTTTCAAAATATCGACTTTTAAAGTATACCATCATTCTCAAGTCGCATATTCTACCCCTGAAAACACTGGTTATTAACCTTTTTTAATCGATTTTGAAAAAAATATTTTTTTGGCGACAAAATTTTTTTTTTTTCTGTCAGAAATCGTAGATTCGGCTCCGGACCGAAAATCGCCAAAATCGACCCCAATTTTTTTTCTTTTCAAAATATCGACTTTTAAACTATACCATCATTCTCAAGTCGCATATTCTACCCCTGAAAACACTGGTTATTAACATTTTTTAATCAATTTTGAAACAATTTTTTTTTTGGCGACGAAATTTTTTTTTTTCTGTCAGAAATCGTAGATCTGGCTCCGGACCGAAAATCGTCAAAATCGACCCCAATTTTTTTTCTTTTCAAAATATCGACTTTTAACCTATACCATCATTCTCAAGTCGCATATTCTACCCCTGAAAACACTGGTTACTAACCTTTTTTAATCAATTTTGAAAAAAATATTTTTTTGGCGACGACATTTTTTTTTTTTCTGTCAGAAATCGTAGATCTGGCTCCGGACCGAAAATCGCCAAAATCGACCCCAATTTTTTTTCTTTTCAAAATATCGACTTTTAACCTATACCATCATTCTCAAGTCGCATATTCTACCCCTGAAAACACTGGTTACTAACCTTTTTTAATCGATTTTGAAAAAAATATTTTTATGGCGACTGTCCTGGCAACCAATCACAGCTCTAATAGTTCGCTAACAATACTTTCCGTTACTCATGAACTTTTTAAAAGAGGGATAAATATTTACACCTTTTACCAATTTTTTTTCTAATATTAATAAAAATGTAATTGCCAATTGTAATTTTGTAAGCCTATTTTTACCGCATTTATCACCACTTGCAAAAATTTCTCTGCAAGCGTGAAAAAAATGAAATACAATTCCCAACCCTCGCCCTTCGTATCGCAAAACGTCGCTCGGCGATTTATTGCCTTTTTCTCTCTATTAATCCCCAAGATTTTTCGTTACCTCACGTCTCTGTTTGACGTCCTCGAAGACCCAGCACGGGTGCGTTCAGCGAGGCGCAAGAAGCGCCAAATAATGTTTGTCGAAACGCGGGGCGAGCGGGCCTCGCCTCATCGCCGGAAAATTCATCGCGAAATTGCGGAAAATCCGTTCGCGTCTCCTTCGAGGCTTCGGCCGCTCGAAATAACCGAGCGCAGAGAGACAGAGAGAGGATGGTCGATAAGCTACCGTGAGGAATGTTTGCAGTGCCATTCAGATGATATTTTCAAGACAACGAATGAGCTCCCGTCGGGCGAAGTCGCGGTTGATTGCAGAGCGAGAACGGCCGGCGCGCTCGTCTCGAGCTGCGGGCGCTTCGGGGTCCTCGGCAATCGTCGCGCAGTGTCTGCGTTACACTCGAGCGCGGCGCGCAGGCAAAGCGCGCGCAACATCGGGGATTACCACTGCAACCATCGGGGTTGGCTTATAAACCTCGTGGTGCTCGGTCGATTGCCCGGACCTTCCGGCTACCGAAGGGGGGCAAAACTTTCCTCATGGACCTTCGCTCGTTTTTTTTTTTTTTTCTTTCTTTCTTTTTTTCTGATTCACGTACACCGAGAGCTGATAATTACTTTTGCCTGCTGGTCGAGACGCCCCAAGACGAATCGACATGGCTTATTCCCCTCTCATTATTGCCATTCTCGAAGCCTTTCGAGATTCTCGACACTTCCGACGCCCCCTTTCGCTGTCGTATGAAGGACGGGGAGAGGAAGCGAGAGGCACTGAGAAAAAATATGGATAATTCCATGTATTAAATAATTTATTTGAAAACACGTAATTGGGTTCTACTGATATTTTTGTTAAAATGCCGAAATATATATTTTTTTTGTAGTATGCGGAAAATACGATTTTACGCACTGCCTTCGGTGCGTAAAATGAACTTTTACGCGTAGTGTGTAAAATGAACTTTTACGCACAGTGCGTAAAATTAATTTTTGCGCACAGTGCGTAAAATTAATTTTTGCGCACAGTGCGTATAAAATTTACATTTATTGTTAACACATTATTATTATTATTTGTATTATTATTATTATTATTATTATTAACACACACAGTATTTTTCACATTTTTTTCGCCAAAATCGGCCTCGAAATTTTTTCTTTTCAAAATATGGACTTTTAACCTGTACTATCGTTCTCAAGTCGCATATTCTACCCCCGAAAACACTGGTTAACAACCTTTTTTAATCGATTTTGAAAGAGGGATAAATAAAAATTCACTTGACGCAAGCAAATATTTTTTTTAAATAACATGCTTGATTCAAATAAATATCCTTTTAAAAATTAGCAACACAATGATATTTCATTGTCTCAATCATGATATTTAATGAATTCAATTATATTTTCTTCTCACTTGACAGATAGATTCGTTTATTGCAGAGAAGAAGACAGAGAATGAAGAGGCGAAGAGGAGAAAAGTAAAGAGCGAGAGAGAAAGCAGACGGAGTTTCCTGTACGTATTACGACGTACCTCGCGACCGAGTGCGCGGCGCAAGATCCGCGCGCTCGAGGTGCACATAGAGAGGCGGTGGAAGAGCGAGCGACGCGCGTAGACGATGAGAGCGTCGCGGGTAGCGAGGAGGGTAGGGCGGCCTCTACGCGAGCGAGGCGAATCGAGATGAGATTGGTAACGGGTTTCCACCGAGAAACGAGTTCAAGGAACGTCGCCCCGCGCGCGCTGCTCGCGAGCACGGCGAACGCGCGCGCCGCGCTCTCGATCCCTCGGGGGCTTCGCCGCCTAGCTCATGGGATATTCTCCATAGAGACACCGTTAGCTCGGTAATGATCTTCTCGGAGGATGCCAATTTTGGTTTCATCGCAGTCGGCGCTCCGCGCGCGCGTCACGCTCCTGTATATGTATATATATGTAGCTTTATGTGCGTTTATGTGTATATAATCGTGTATATAATATCTGTGGTACATAAGAAAAGAAGAGGGTATTATGTACGTTGCGTTCTCGCGGCGAAAAGTTTGCGGTGATGCAGTCGAAGTGCGATTCCATGATTGTAATAGTGACGAGACTTTTTGATGTAGTGTGCGTAAAATTCGATTTTACGCACTGCCTTCGGTGCGTAAAATAAATTTTTACGCACTGCCTTCGGTGCGTAAAATGAAAGTTTGCACATAGTGCGTAAAATGAATTTCTACACACCTTGCGTTAAATAACATTTTTGCGCACAGTGCGTAAAGTGACATTTTTCGCATACTACGTCAAAAAATATAGTAAAATATTGTAAATAAATTTGGACTTCTGTCCAAAAAGTCCAAGTTTATCGAAATTTGCTGCGATTGATTTTCACAGAGTAGAGCAATCGGCACAAAAATTACCATCGATCGTAAAACTCTATTCAAACGGCGTGACGGTAACAAAAAACGAAAAAACAAAAATTCCACACATTTGTCGACAAATGGGGTCAACATGTGCAATCATTGTGGTCTTCCCACGCGGTTCGCAGTCGCCCTATTTTTTCCCAAACACCGCAACCGATGAATCCTCCACAAAATATCGCGTTTTTTACTACGAGCGGCGAGTAAAAAAAAATTCACGTAAAAGCGACAACTTTTTGCGTTTCGCCGCAACAATTTTTCCGCGTCGTATTACAAGTACATTTTGTCGTCGCTCTCTCGACGTTATGTTAAAAAAAAAAAAAAATTACAGCCCCGCGAACTCCCATTTGCGTGTGATACGCCGATCGTTAATAATACGGGGAACGGGGGGAGGGCGGGGGGGAGGGGGGGAGGATTTATCGAGGAGCGCTAAATTTTCACACCCAATGTATCCGCGATTTTTATTTGATTTAATAAAGGCCGCGAGTTTACCGTGCGGCACGCATTATTTCCATATTCATGGGACATTTCATTGCCGAATTTATCGTACGTCGCCGCGGCTCTTCCTGGTCTTTCATGCGAACAAACGTGTTACGAGAATTTTCTTCGCCTCCGCGCGCGCGGGGCAAAAATGTGCGCCGTGCGTGCGGCGCCCGAAGTGCCGCGAGGTCTGCGTTTATACCGCCGGGGCTGAATCGCCTCTTATAACGCGTTTACAGCCCGCTAAAACTCAAATCCAATCTGGTTTAACCAATGGCCGTGAAATTATGTTTAGCGCACGCGTGTAATAGACGCGGATTAAAGTGCGCGCGCAACGGATTTAATGCAACGCGCGCGTAATGGAATATCGGAAAAATAAACCTCGAGTTACTTAGGTCCGAACGCTGCGCCGTAGATCTGACACTTTTTTTTGCAATTACGAACGTCGAGCTGCGTGCGCGAGCTTTTAAGCCATCGTTGCCAGCGAATAATTCGATGATCAGACGTGTTTGTGTTTCATCGAATTATCGGCGAGTCACCCTTTTAATGCAACTTTGATAACAGCCCGCAATAATTATAGAAAATTGATGCAATGCTACAGATTGTACAGCGTTTCGGATAGTTTGGGGTGCATGAAAAATCGGTGGTTGTCGAAAGAAAATAATTTCGATTTCGTAAAGTTTGAAAAGCCTGTCCGATGGGAAGTTTCCCGCTGATTGCGAAAAGCATCGTTTTTTGCCCGAAAAATAGAAAATTCGGCGACATTTTTTTTTCTCTCTGCAAATAAAATATGATCGGCAATTTCATGATATCTGAGTGTGGCAGATTTATCCTTCACTATTTAATTCTCCATATTATAATTACATAATCAAAGTGTTTGTGTTTCATCGTTTAATCGGAGAGTCACCATTTTAATACAACTTTGATAACAGCCCACAATAATGATAGAAAATTGATGCAACGCAACAGTGTGCAGCATTTGGATGTACCAAAAATCGGTAGTTGTCATTCGCAGTTACGTCATGACCACAAAGCGTTTGATCCATCCACCGATGGGTGATCTAATAATGCGAGATAATCACAGTGTTTACATTTTATAATAATCACGGTGAGTCATCCGTCTCGTTAAAATAGTAATAAATAGTAACGTCAAATACTGTTATTATTACAGCGTGCACCATTTTTTTGCCTGCACAAAAAATCAGCAACGTCACGATATTCGAGTGAGCAGATTCGTCCTCCGCTATTTCATTCTCCATATCCGCAATTAATAAAAAAATATTGCGGAGCGAGTCCACCGTTTCTTTTTTTTCCATCTCTAATAAAAATATAAAACCCAGGTTGATCAAAACACGTGTCGAATGGGCGATACCTCGTTAGGAGTTTCTCTATAAATCTCGTGGTACACGAAAATCATAGAGAACTCTTAGTGTCCACGAAACTGGTTTCGTGAAATTAACGAACACGTTCGCAAGGCGTTTTAATTTCACTTAGATTAAACCGAGTCGAATCTTCCTCATTTAGCTCGCAGTACAAAAAAACCTCATTATCAGCAAAAAAAAAAAATCATATCACAATGAATCAACTTCACGACGAGGATTAAAAAAAAACTGCCCAAATTCTACATTTTGCGCGACGTATATAAAATCCAAATAACATCACCAAAAAAATCCCCAATATTTCCACCCCTCTTAAGATCACAATATTTCATCCCCCACGTCCCCAATTAATAAAAAAATATCACATCCCGAAGCCCCCGTTTTCCTCCTCCTCCTTTTTTTTTATCTCTAATCAAAATGTAAACCCAACGTTGATCAAGACACGTCGAACAGGGGGTGAGGGGGGTGAGGGGGGGCCCTCGTTAGGAGTTTCCCTATAATTCGCGCGTACCCTCTTTGTGGACACGAAACTGGTTTTGTCAAGTTAACGGACACGTTCGCAAGGCGTTTTAGTTTCATTTAGGTACGACGACGACGAGGCGAGTCGAGGGGGGAAGAGAAGAAGGGGGGGGGGGGGGGGGGGTACGGCGAGGTTACGTTAGAGGGACGCGCTACGGAGTGCGCGGTAATGGTGGTGGTGGTAGCAGCACAGCCCAAGGCCCAAGAGGGGGCGGATATATAGGGTTGGTTGCCCATGTACTTGTTCCGAAGTTGGCGAAGTCGCAAGGCGTCGTTAATTACCCTAGCTCCTGGCTCACTCCCCGTGTTACCTCGTTCGTCCCCCCCCCCTTCAACCCCCTCTTCACCCCCCCCCCCCCCCCCCCGCCTATGCCCCGTTCTCTTGCTCCATCCAACATCCTCCCTCGACCGGCGAGCGTTACATCAAACCCCCCCTTGTGTAGTTTAACCTCGGGTGGATAGGGTAAGGAGACATATAATGGGAGCCACAAATTATACTTTGGAGTGGCGAATAGCTACGCCGGGGGAATAACTATTGTATCGTTGGGTGGATATTCGTAGGGTACCTATGTCTTCGTACCTATATATATATATATATATATATATGCTGAGGGATTTCGGAATCGGCAGCGCTGGGCAGACGCGACACTACGCGAAAGCGGACGCGAAGCCACGAAACGCTATTATCGTCGAAGGATGACTCCTGTGTTAATATTTATAGGACGGTGTATAGGGAATCGATGGTTCACGTTTCGCGAAAAAGTCTTGAGCGGAAAGTTGCGTTGACACCGGGCGCCGAATTATTGTGGATAAAAATCGCGGATTTATAGGGATGGTTCGTTTACCCTATTGGTGAACGAATGACTAATAGGGGAATTTTTTTATAGAAATATACATTTATTAACTGTTAGCAAATTATTATTTGGGCCAAAGTAGGAGTTCAAATATATACTTATTAACAGTTAATAAATCATTATCTGGCCCAAAGCAGGAGTTCAAATATATATTTATTTAATTTATTAACAGTTAATAAATCATTATTTGGGCCAAAGTAGGAGTTCAAATATATATTTATTAACAGTTAATAAATCATTATGTGGGCCAAATTATAAGGTTCAAATAAATTATTTGTTAAATACAACAAAATATATAATTCTCCATATTTAAAAAAATCATTTGTTAATTGTTAACAAATCCTGGTCCCCACAAATAAATTCTTTTCTCAGTGCATTTGCGATGGTATTGATGACACGGATTTTGAGGTGAGTTTGGATTTTTTTTTGCGACGCCTTTTGGAGGACATTTTTTATTAGTGTAAGTATTTTTTTTGTCGGAAAATTGTCTTGGAGGGATTCAGTGTTTGCGACGGAGAGTCGCAAAATATATCGCGACCCATGAGAACGAAAAATTGGCTGTATTTTTGGATTTATGTTACGTATGGATGATTTAAAAAATGTGCTACGTGCTGATAATTCGAAAATGGAAGGAAATGAGGAGGAAAATTGCCTCGAGAATTCCGTCGGCGATGCATCACACGGCAAATGTGGAATTACGGAATCGGGAGGGAAAAAAAAAATCGTGAAGATATCGCAAGATAAAGCTGAGTCGGAGTCTCTCGCGTTTGGCTTATGGTGCATTATGGAGAAATTGAAGGAAGCCGGAAAAGCTTCGCGATCAGCGAAAAACTTGACGCTGGCGCTGAGACGTCGGATAAAAAATGCCCCGAATTCCGCGGTCACTGCCGTATTTTGCGTGTTCCGTGAAATCCAGAAAGTTTCAGTGATGGAATCGTCCATATTTTCTTCCCCCACATAAACAATATTTTTCCTCATAACGAGAATCGCATCGACAAAAAAAAATGGGCTTCTTTCTTTTCAGAAACACGAAGGGTTCGTTTAAATACCAACCGTTTGCATTTTGACGCTGGAAAAATTTCAGAACCTCCGTATTTTCGTTCCAGCGAACGATATTTTCGAACCGAAGACGAGCGAGGAAAAATCCTGCCTCGAGAATCCCTACGAAAATGAATAGCAAACCTACTACATGGGAATCGTCAGGAAAAACAAAAATCGCAAAGATACCGCACGATAAAGCTGAGTCGGACCTTCCACATTTGCCTCCCGTTACGTTCCACAAAAATTGAAGAAACCAGGAGAAAATTTCGTGAATCAGCGATAAAAAAAATTCGCATCGCGGTGCATCAACCCCGGGTTGAGGGTTGAAAAAAACGACCCCCAGGTGCGGACCACATTTTTCTCCACGTATATCAAATCCAAATAGTTTCAATGATGGAATCGTCAGTCGCTTCGCCCACCCCGAGGAGACGATATTTTCCCTTATTGTGAGAATCGCGTATCGACGACGAAAGAAGGAGAGAAAAAAAAAGAGCAGCGGCTTCTCGCGTTCCAGAAGTGCGAAAGGTTCACCGGGGTCTCAACTGCCCTTTTAAAGACCAACCGTTAGCATTTTGACGCTGGAAAAATGTCAGAGTCTCCGAATTTTCGTTCCACAAAAATTGAAGAAACCAGGAGAAAATTCCTTGAATCAGCGATAAAAAAAATTCGCATCGCGGTGCATCAACCCCGGGCGGAGGGTTGAAAAAAACGACCCCCAGGTGCGGACCACATTTTTCTCGACGTATATCAAATCCAAATAGTTTCAATGATGGAATCGTCAGTCGCTTCGCCCACCCCGAGGAGACGATATTTTCCCTTATTGTGAGAATCGCGTATCGACGACGAAAGAAGACGAAGAAGAAGACGAAGAAGGAGGAGGAGGAAAAAAAAGAGCAGCGGCTTCTCGCGTTCCAGAAGTGCGAAGGGTTCGGCGGGGGCCTCGACTCCCCGTTTATATGACGTTATGACGGAGAAGTTTATTGAGCCTGGAGGGTGAAATCGTTGGCTCGTCGTCGCTCAGAATCGCGCCTACCCTTCGGCAAATATTTTTCCGCCTGCGGCGAGCTCGACCCCCGCGAGAGAGTTTCGCAAAAATCGTTCCCATTGTTCCCCGACCTATACTCTCCTCGCCTCGGCGGCCCTCGATCTTTTGCCCGTTTCCTTCCCTCCCTCTCGCTTCATCCCCCCGCCCTCTTCGTCTTTCATCCCCCCCCAAGCGAGCTGGCTCGTCATTTCTTTTTCCGTTCTCGCCCAGCGCGCGCGCTACGTATTCTCCGCTCGCGTTTTCCCTCCCCACAATCTCGCCGGTACCTCATTCAACCAATATTTTCCGAGCCTCGCGATGCCTCATCTCGATTTCCCCTCTTATGAGAAACGCGCTTCGCTGATTTAGAGGTAAAAAGAGATTGCCAACCACGCTAATCAAGAGGAACGTTATCGCCTGTGCGGATATTCCCGAGCCCCACGCGACCACGACGATGGAATCCACTTGGGCGTGCATGCGGTTTTTGCTTCAGCCACGGAGTATCGAGAATTGTAAACAATTCGTGTGGAGGAATTGAAAGGGGTGAGAGAATTCGCGATGCCAGACATGAGTCAGAAAAGTCAGAAAAGTTACTTTAATTGTGCGTAAAGTTCCACTTTACGCAGTCTTGGTTACTTTACGCACGCGTGCCGAAAAACGAGCACTTTACGCACGCAAAACCGCCTCGAAAAGTCGAGTTTTACGCACGCAGTTACAAAAAAATAGTATGTGTAACTCGTGCGGAAATTACCTACTTTACGCACTTGTTGCACAATATATTTTCAGAAAAGAAACAGAAAAACTCACTTACATGTAAATCATCCGAGCTATGAAGACGTTTAGCGATACAATTCAAACCGTTAGGTCGATTGGTCAAGTTAATCAGTCAGATGGTCCGGCAAACTTTGTGAAATCGTCAACGAAGATTATGCACTGATGGTTTGAAGGGTATCTGGCTGGGTTCTCCTGAAAAAAATAAATATGCAAACTACAGTTAGTTAGAAGAAACAGCAAAACCAAAAGAAATCAGTGACATTATTGGCATTGCTAAAAAAAAATTGCTATGAAAATCGTTCGAGCTATGGAGAAATTAAACAATACAGATTTCACAACGATTTCACCATTACTTTTTTTCCAAACCCGATAAATTTCCCGAAAATCCCAAAAAAACTCGATTCCTTCCAATCTTTCCATTTTTTATTCCGCCTCAACTTCGTAACCTCGCCTATGGATCATTCGTTGTAAAATCAGCAAACGAAGACACATCGCAGATTCGACCGGTAGGCATCCGCCTCCGCACTCCACTCCAAAAAAAAGGACCCCGGAAAACCAGTTAATTGGAACAAACGGCAAAAAATAGAAGAAGAAGAATCCCCCGGTATGTACTTAATGAAAAAAACGTCCTTTGACAAACGTCCTATTCACAGACCCGGCGGTGCTAAACGAAAATGGGTCGCCCCGTAAAATTTTCATTGCCGAACGTTTTTTTTTTCTTTTTTTTTCAGGGGTCTCAATCGAGGTACTACTGTACGTGCCGAGGCACCGGGCACCGCGTATGCGGTGTATGACGTATATAGATATACACGGCGCGACCGTTTCGAGCATCGTGGAGAGCGCAAAGTCCGACAAGTCCGCCTGTATAGTCTCCCTCGTTCGCATGGGCACGCGTCGCATGCCCGACGACAAACAGGGATACAGACGAGCCGTTCGGCTATCTATTTTAAAGTGGCGGGCTTCCCAGTCGGTGGAAGGGGGGTGAGTTTGGGGGGGGGGGGGGGGTTCTCATAAAAAACTCATACGCAGCCGGTGCCGCAATACCGACTGAGCTCGTGCGTAACGTTTGGAGCAACGAGGACACGTTACCCCTCGCCGACGTCGTCGTGTCCCTCCCTCCTCCCTTAAATATGCAGCAGCAGCAGCGGCAGCTCTTCCCGTCTCCCCCATATTCTGACCTTTCTTTGCTTTCGCCCGGGAGTCGCTCTCGAACCGAACATTTTTTACGGCGTCGCACGCGCGCGATCAATTTTTTCTCCTTTTCAGCGAGACGATTCGCGCTGCACGCCGCGCAAATTCCTCATCGGCACACCGAGAGAAAAAATTTCCTTGATTCCAAAGAAATGGGTGGATTACATTTTTTTCATTGATTTCAATGAAATATTTCTTTGAATTTCAAAGAAATAATAATAATAATAATAATAATAATAATAATAATATAATAATAATAATAATATAATATAATAATAATAATATAATTTGGTTGATGACATCATTCAAAGAAAATGTAATATTAACTTAAGGATATTATTTCATTGACCTCAAAGAAATGTTCCATAGGTTGAGATTTCAAGGAAATTTCATTGAATAAAGGAAACTTTTTCTCTCGGTGCAGTGGTACCATTTATACATCGCGGTTTCCGTACCTGAATTCGTCTCAAACATCTTTTTTCTCTTATTGAAACGTGGCGCGAATTAATATCGCGGCGCGAGAGAGGATCGACGATTTTCCGTGATCCGCTCGCGCTCCGCGGTGTGTGCGGAGCTGATGAGAGCGAAAGATTGTGGGGAGCGAAAGGTAAACGCGAAATAGGGAAGGCGGCGCGGAGATAGCGCGGGTGTATATCGAATCGTCCGGGCGATCTTCCTCCGATCTGACCCTTGTTACCCGGAGGATAATCTTTATCGTGACCAGCGAATTCAATTACCGGTGCTTGTTGCTCGCGGCTAAGTGTAGAACGCCCGGCGACGAATCGACGAGCGTGGCGGCGATGCATCGGAGATCGAGGGACTTCGTATTAGCTACAAAGTGTTATACTCGGTTGTTGTCCGGGGCGGCAGTCGCTATGCGCTCGTCCGCCTTGAGATAATCGGGAAACGCAGGGTCGAGGGGTCTTCGGCACCTGGTGCGCCGTCGGTGAGCGTCAATTTCACGGTGATTCGACGGTGCGGTAGGTTAATTAATAATTGTTGTTGTTGGTCTACGTGTAAGAGAGGTCGTGTCGTCTGGGATCGTCTGGATGCAAAGAGCGATCGTGATGGCTGGATATCAGGATGTCTGCATTGTAAGGAGGGAGCTTGGCGTCTGGATGTCTGGATGGTAATGAGTGAACATGATATCTGGATGTCTGGAAGGCAAAAAGTGGTCATGTCATTTGGACGTCTGGATGCAAAGAGTTATCATGTCATTTGGACGTCTGGATGCAAAGAGTGATCATGTCATCTGGATGTCCGGATGCGAAGAGTGATCATGTCATCTGGACGTCTGGATGCAAAGAGTAATCATATCATCTGGACGTCTGGATACAAAGAGTGATCATGTCATCTGGACGTCCGGATGCAAAGAGTGATCATGTCATTTGGACGTCCGGATCCAAAGAGCGATCATGTCATCTGGACGTCCAGATGCAAAGAGTGATCATGTTATCAGGACGTCCGGATCCAAAGAGTGATCATGTAATTTGGACGTCCGGATGCAAAGAGTGATAATTCGATATCTGTATACATTTACCGCCGCAGTCGCCGAGCGTCCGACCCCGGATAATCGGAAAACGGTCCGACAGTCGGTCAGGTTAATCAAAAAAGGTTGTCCCGTCCTGTGTCTTCCATAATGCACGAATGATGTTGCCGCGCGGTGTCGGACGGAGCTTTTACATCCGCGGTACAGTGCAACATTGATTGGAGGATTGAATTGCACGGGATAATCTGATTGCAAAGAGTGATCATGATATCCGGATTTAAATGATAAATGACCGGACGGAATAAATTGATCCTCCTGTTCGAGCTGCTCGCGCAGCTGAATGAACGCGAAGCCAGGCACGATAAATTGAAAAGCTCCGTGACTATCGCGCGGCCGCGATCAATGCGCGGGGTATAGAAAATCACTCGTGCCCCAAAGCCGGTCGTCAGCCGGGTGACGCTTTGAATGCCGCTGCCTCGCCGGGGGGTTGGGAGTAAAAAAAAACCCTCGGAAGTGGCCGCGTGCATTCGATGTTTTGCGGGTGGTCGCGCACACATTCCCTAATGAGTTACGTTCTAGCGTTTGCTCAGGCATCGCCGCATGAGCGAATCCTTCGCCCCCCGGGCCGTTTGAGCGCGACTCGTCTTTGCCCGGGGAATATTACACACATTGAAAGGCTTCGAAGTCGGGAATAAAATCAAAGGACCCGCGCAGCCACCCCGACCGTGGGCTTCTGATGGGCTGCGCTATTCACGGCTCGAATTGAGCTGCTTCTGTTCCGCTCCTGGATTCAGAAGGTGGTCAAGAACCTCAGGATATCATCTGTTTGCCCGGAATGTACAGATAAATTGCGGATTTCCGACTCCCACCGTCATCCCGGGTCACACAGGCAAAGTGGACATATCCACCGCACACATATTTAGCATCCGTTGAGGTATATCGGAGGTTTGACTCGTTTCGCGTCTTCCTGCCGCAGGAATGCAGCCCTCGTCAAGCGCCACTATGTTCGACCCTCTTGGATGAAAGATTGACGAACGAAAACACAAAGTGAGCCTCAATCCCGATCCGTTCTCATGCCAGGGCATCCTAGGTAGGTCGACCCCCTCTTAGGCATCGCGATACCGCAATAAGCTGACTGGCAATGCAACCCTCTGTCTTCCCCAAGCTGGAAGCACGAGGTGAGCCCACAGGGTTAATACACCACCAGAGTCAAATATACAGCGACCCGTCTGATAGCCCGGGAACGAGACCGCAGATAAGAAGCTCTCGTCGCGACAAAGCGGGCCCACAGGAGAGACATCGCTCAAAGCGATATTCGCGTCTTCCACCATGGCGGAGTCGAGTGAAAATTAGCGCGCAACAGAGACGGTGGATTAAAGATGCGTTCGCGAGTGGCTAGACACGCGGTGGCTGGGAGACATAAATAATGTCGAGGTCTCGGTGCGGCTGAGAGGGGTGGGGTAGGTATAGGTAGGTAGGTTGAGGTCGGCGGGCCGGAAGGTTGGGCAAACGTCGAGGATTCCCCGGAGAGTTTTTGAGGGGCACGTGCGGCTCTCGCCCCCTTGAAAGACGGGCAAGGAGACTGCACCGGGAGTGACTGCAAGAGGGTATATGGAGTCGCGGGTAGGTTAGAGATACCCCACTGTATAGGAGAGGAGAGCAAGCGAGCGGCCGTGTGCTTTTCCAGGGGGGAAAAGGCTGAAGGAGGCGAAGAAGTAGGAGGAGGTCGCCAGCTATGTGTGGGAGATGTAGGACCGGGCCGCGCGCGTTGGTGGACCCCTTCCTCACACACCCTAACCCCCGGCCCGCCGCCCTCGTTCTCCCCGGTTGAGCGCGAGCCAAATAGCCCCGATATATCATGGGGGATGGCCATTATTAAATCATGCTGCAGTTGGTAATTCAGTTTCCTGCGACGTGCCCCGAGCCTGGTACGTGTCTCGTGTCGATTATCGAACGATAACAAGCTTCGCGATATCAAGAGGCGAGACCAAGGACGAGAGGGTTGAGGGGGGGCAGGTGGGGTGACGGGGGCTGAGCGGGGGTTGAGGGCCGGGCGGGTGAGCGGCGGGAAGGACGATAGAAATGGTTGGAATGGCGGTGATGGTGGGTCGGGGGGAGGCTGCAGGGTGAGGCCGAGGCTCGGTCGATGCGCCCCCGGCACCTCGACGACTGGCACACGGCTCCCTCACTCTCTCTCACTCGCTCCCTCACCCGGAGGAGGAGGAGGTGGAGGAGGTGAAGGAGGATGAGGTGGAGTAACACAGCCGTGGAGTAAAAGTGCCGGGCCACGAGAGCGCCGGCAGTCATCGAGAGCGCTCACGTGCGCCGTGCCGTTCGATCCGTAAAATGGGAGCGAATCGAGGGGGTGGCCGGTGGTGGCGCGCCGGGTTACTACATACGGCTCGGCGACTGGAACTGCTGCGTCCACCGGCCACAGAGGATCGAGGGCCTCGGTGGATGAGAGAGCCGGACGCTACAGTTAGTACCCCCCCAACCCCTCTTCGTGCCCACCCCTTCCACCCTCCTGGTGCTTCTCCTCCTACGGCTCCTCAATACCACCCTGGACGAGTTCCACCGGTTACACACAGACCGACTGTGTACCACGTCGGTGGCTGCGGGCTGAAGTCCGATTCCGCACTCTGATGTCATGCACCGCCGGGAATCGAGGGAACGAAAGAGGACGAGGGCTGCGCGGAGGGTTTCCCTTTATCCCCGGTTCCCTCCCCCCCGTTCCGAGCCCTCCAGCCGCTGCCTCTGTCTCTCATCTCAACCCGCATCTGCAGACGAGTTAAATTGATTTCTGAAGTGCCGGCTCGCCGCTCTCGCGCTTGTATCGTCGTTGTGTACCACCGGCAACTACGTCAGGCTCTCGCTCTGTCTCGCGCTCGGTTTCCAGCTGGCAATGTGTCCTCGTTCTATGCACTGTTTGACGTTGCGACGCCCGCGCGTGCACGTTACAACCGGGCGCCGATGCGAGATAAAGGCGAATGGGGCGACGGGGATAGCGGCTGCCAAATTGAGGGGGCTTTCGGCGAAACGGTAAACGAACGAGGTGCCTCTCGTCGTCACTCTTGTCGTCTCTGGGCACACCGCGCGCGCCAATGTCTCGCGCGTGTTCTCTCGGCGAAGTAGCAGTTAATTAATGTATTAAACTGCATTCAAGTTGGGGGATTAATATCCTGGCGAAGCTTCCGCTGGGTGACTTGAGGTTCGAGATGTTTGAGGGCCGAAGGAATCTGGAGGGAAATTGGCTGGGTCGGAGGGGTAATGGGCGGTGCGAAGTTATTGGGAAGTATGGTACTTCTGTGTAGAACGGGGGGTCAATGGACGTATAGAGTTGCCTACTGCGATGGATCCTGGATCATTAAGTGCTGTGGCTACCACTTGGTCAAGTTTTCTCTGCTTCGCCTACGAATTGCCGTTGATCATCATTTCTGAGGTCACTTTTTGGGACGTTCTTTTTGGTTGTTTAGGGTTTCATTGATGTGTCGTTGGTTCGAACACTCAGCAATGGAACTTGATTGCGGATGTGGATTCGGGAAGTGGCCATAAAGATGTATTTTTTATGGCCATATCATCACCCATCACATGGCCTGCTGTGATGGGTCTTGGATCATTGCATGGGGTGGCTACCACTTGGTTTCGTTCTCTCTGCTTCGCTTCCGAATTCCCATTGATCGTCATTTCTGAGGTAACTTTTCTTGACCTTCCCCCTGGCCTTTTAGGGTTTCATTGATGTGTCTGGACGTCATAATCATTCAAACACTCTGCAATCGAACCTGATCATGGATGTGGATTCAGGAAAAGAATACCAAGAGGTATCCTTTTGTCGCACCTTCGTCCCAGTTGCCACAAGTTTCAACCCCCTCCAAGCAGATCCACTTTCACCTCCAACATTCCAAGATCATCATGGCACCTAATTCCTGCAAAAACGATCAGTACCAAGAAGACCACGATTCCCACAATATTTCGTGAACTTCATAAAATCCTCGTTCCAGCCAAAAGGCTCCGCTATATCACACGTGCGTCAAGCGTCCCCGAGGTCGCTGATTCAGAAGGTTGAACCTTATCCCCAACGAAATCGGCTGTTCGGACGTCGATGTGCTGCCGGGCGCGCAGGAATAACGGGGCGACGAAGGCAAAAAAAAAATTGTCTGTCTCGTCTGGTGTAGTTTCTTCATCGACCGACGAATTGCGAAAGAGGAGGAGGGCGAGACGGTGCCCCGGTTGAACACGTAGAGCGAAAGATTGCCGAAGGACGAGAGCGCGGGCGGCGGCGGTGTAAGGAGGAGGAGGAGGCGCAGCGTGCTCTCCGGGCAAAGGACGTTAGGACGACGCGAAAGGGTGGGCGGAGTTGGCTGCTGGGTAAAAGGACCTAGAGAGCTAGTGGCAACCTGAGTGAGATAAGGGGCTTTAGCAGTTTCAGAAGACAATGCCGGCCATAATTGGATCACGAGGCTCCTGCTCCAGAATCCTTAATTTCGTCGATTGGTTCACTCCCTTCTTTTCCCTGTCTTCTCTCTCCGACGCTCCCCCCAACCCCTTTCTACCCCCTCCAACCCCTCCCCGAAGCCCTCGTCTCGCTCACCCTCGTGTCATCCATCGACACCACCTCTGCGCCTCTTCGCCTTTCTCTCATCCGCCACTTCGCCTTTCTCTCATCATTCGATCTTACACACTCTCCCCGTATTATCCGTATTATCAAGGGTTCCACATCCCGCTACGTCGTATCCGTCATTCAGCCTCCTCCTCCTTTTTTTTTTTCTTCTTCCGTTGTCTGCCGCGTGCCTTCGGCTTCCATTTGCCTTCATGGATTCCAGGAACGCCTTTATCGATACATAAATCGTGCGCCTTGTGTAACCAGTGCAATCATGACCCGGTGTGGTGTTTTCCGCGAAGTAATATGTATGACTCGAGCACGACACGGCGAACACACCGATAGGTCGATATCTTGAAAAAACTTCTGGCCTTCTTTCATCATTCCTCTCTTGTGCCGCAGTCTCCTTCGTGTCCTCTTCACCGTCTCACTCACCCCCTGGGCGCCGACGTTGAAAGCTCGCGCTTTTCTCGTGTCTTCCGTCAACTTCAATCTATCTTCGTGGATACTTCACGATGGCGCATATATCGATACATAAACTGGTACATATTAACGAAGCCTGTGTGAACGCCCGGGTAGTCTGCTCCACTTCCACACTGCTCAATATGTCATCGCTCGCGGTGCCGGCGCGGCCCTTTTTGCAGAGCACAAAGCTTCTTCTCGTTCAATTTACCAGTCAAGACATTTTCGTTTGATTCTTTTTTGCGTGTTGAAAGAACCTTTTTTCGATGAAGAGATATCGGGCGCTGGATATTTTCCGTCAAAGGTGTCATCAAATATGTGCATCACGGCTAGCGGGGAAACTGAGTCGAATGCAGTCATAGATGTCCGGATAAAATGTTACGTTCGTCAATTGTCATGGTGCAACGAATGCTGCGAGTTGTCATTGCTTTGGCATTTATTGGGGTCGACTCAGGGCGACATTTGACAAAACCCTGGCAACGAATCAACGTCACGACGATCATGGATAAACAAATAGTTTTGATGGACTCCGCTAACTGTTAGGACGTCTGAAAACCTGACGTCACACCCAGAAAAAAGATCTAGTTGATTTAAATAGATCCTACTTAGGGTAACTAAATTTTTTTGCTTGATGGCCGGCCTAGTAGACTTGTAGTGATATCAAATAAATTTTTTTATTAGATTTGAATGGACTTCAATGAAATAAAATATTTATTCAAATCTACTGAATGTATATTTAATCGAAATACAGCTTTTAGTTGTTTGAAGAAAAATATGTGTTTCAGCGAAGTGATTTTTTTCTTCGTGTTGAAGAAAGAAATATTTCACTGAAATAAACTTTTGTTTACATTTACCAAATATATATTTGAATCGAATATATTTTTTTAATATTTTTCACCTAATACATATTTCAGTTGAATATAAGTTTTTAATCATTTAAGAAAAATATATATTTCAGTTTTTCCGCTATTCGGCACCGGAAATGCCTAATAATTGGCCCATGCCAATTTTTGGACCTACTGTTTTTTACGGTGGGTTCCGAACCACCGGAGAGAGCGCAGAAAAAACACAGAAAATTCCATTGACATTGGTGTCGGCGGGAATCGAACCCGGACCCACTGCGTATGAGCACGAGCACTCAACCACTGTGCCACTGCTCCTTTACGTTTTTAATAATTTTTAGCAAATATAAGGGATCGTTTGTCTCGCGAAAATTACATATGCACGGTGCTACTGAATGTGGCATTGACACTCTGCGTACAATAAACTGTCTAGGTTTATCATATCTGCGTGAATGTATTTACTGCGCAAATGGATGTTTTATGTTACAGTAATATATTCTGTAACCCATCCAGGTACTGACTTCTATCGTCAAGCAAACATTTAATATGGACCCCGAATGTTGAAATTTCGTTCATACAACAAAAGTTTTTCTTTAAACACACAAGAAATGTAGTAGTACTAAATATAATATTTTATCTTTTGCTATTATCATACAAAAGTTGCTTTAAATAAATAATTCTATTTGTGACAAATATACTGAACAATTGAAACAAATAAATATTAATTTAAGCGAACGATATATCTAGTTGATTTGAATTTAAAAAATCAAATACTTAAATTACGTCAATTCAAATAGACCTTTATTCGTATGAACAAAATATGTAGTTACAACAAATAAATTATTTATTAAGTGGAAGTTATTTAATTAAGGTCGATTCGAAGAAATAAATATATTCAAATCAAATACGACTTGTAATGGAACGAAATATATATATATTTACCAGAAAGAAAATTTTAGTTACTTCAAGGAAAAGAAAATCAACTAAAGAAATTTATTTGATTTAACTTGACCTTTTTTCTGGGTGCAACACAAAAAAGACCGAAGGTAAATTTTTTTTATCGGAGACCGAGTGAAACTTATGCTATTTTATGAGTGATTGACTGATCATTTCAAGCCATCGTTATAATGAAAAAGGATATTCGATATTCAACTAAAAAATGGTAAACAACCATAGAATTTCAGGTGGCATAAAAATGTGACACACGATGTTTGCAATATGACTTCAACTACTTTTTTTTTATAAAGGAATATAAAATCCTCCTATTCACCGTCTCACTCACCGTGGCCGCCATCGAGCGCTTCCACTTTTCCCATGTGTCTTCAGTCAACTTCAATCTGTCTTCCTAGATACTTCGCAACGTACGTTGCAGCAGCACACAAAGCCGGTGCATATTAACATACCCTATGTGAGCGTCCATGTGCCGCTGGCCGCTTCAGCCTGCTCAATATGTCATCGCTCGCGGTACCAGCAGCCCTTTTTCAAAGCACAAAGCTTCTTCTCGTCCAATTTACCAGTCAAGAAAATTTCTTTTGATGGCCTCGTCTCCGCGACGAAAGAAAGAGAGAGAGAGAAGGAGAGCGCCGAAGTGAAAAAGTAAAAATACAAGGAAGCGCGCGCGGCGAGCGCGGCGTTATACTCGTTTCACGCCGCGAGTAAAGTATCAGTGGAAGGTGGCACAATGCGCATAAAGGAAAACGCGAGTTTCAGCTCTCGCATCGGAGTGTCGAAATTCTCCGCTCCGGTACGTCTATTCACACTCGTCGACGAGTCCCTCGTTTTGCGAGAAACGAGAGAAAGAGGAATAGAGAGAGAGAGAACGAGAACGAGAGACTAAGAGAAACAGAGGTGAGGAGAGTGAGAGAGAAATAGAGAGGTAGCGAAAGAGAGAGAGAGCGATAGAGAAAGAGAGGTGAAGAGAGTGAGAGAAAAACAGAGATGAAGAGAGTGAATGAGTGAGAGAGGAAGAGAGATGAGGAGAGGAAGAGAGTGAGAGAGAAAAGGAGATGAAGAGAGTGAGAGAGTGAGAGAGAAAAGGAGATGAAGAGAGTGAGAGAGTGAGAGAGAAAAAGAGATGAAGAGAGTGAGAGAGTGAGAGAGAAAAGGAGATGAAGAGAATGAGAGAGTGAGAGAGAAAAGGAGATGAAGAGAGTGAGAGAGTGAGAGAGAAAAAGAGATGAAGAGAGTGAGAGAGTGAGAGTGAAAAGGAGATGAAGAGAGTGAGAGAGTGAGAGAGAAAAGGAGATGAAGAGAGTGAGAGAGTGAGAGAGAAAAGGAGATGAAGAGAGTGAGAGAGAAACAGAGAAAGAGAGAAGAAGAGAGTGACAGAGAAACAGAGAAAGAGAGATGAAGAGAGTGACAGAGAAACAAAGAAACAGAGATGAGGAGAGTGAGAGAGAAACAGAGATGAACAGAGTGAGAGACAAACAAAGCTGAAGAGAGACAGAGAGACACTGAGAGAGTGAGAGAAGCCATCCTGGCACGCGGCAGTGCTGAAAACGTGAATCCCTAAATACGATGGAACACGTACTGCACGACGCGCTGGGCGAGTCGAGAAGAGAGGAGGAGAAGGAGGAGGGAGGGGGGGGAGGGAGAGGGAGGAGGACTCGGTGTGTATAGCTTCCATAGCTATAGGCCGCGGCCGTCAAATTAATCCGGTATATTTGTTTATCGTGAGTGGATCCCGTTCCGCACGGAGAAGTCTCTGCTCTTCATTAATTCAATTTCGCGCCCGGGGTGAATGGGAAGGGCGCCCCGCGCGCGCAGGGATTTGATTACAAGTATAGTGGATGATGGGTGTACCTACGGGTGTACCCGGCGCGCGCTCTCTCGGTTTGCCAACACTCGGGGATCTTTATTGACGATGTTACCTTTGCCGGGCGAGCACAAAGCCCCCCCGGTTTGCGTCTCTACGTTTGGCATGCAGATCGCGGTCGATTCTTTTCTTTTCGGCCGCTTTTCCACCACCAATTAGGATGATCAGATGATCGGTAAACATCGGGCGAACCGCGTTGTTATCGTTACATTCGATATGGCGGCGCGGCCGATGATTTCGGCGGTGTTTGTGGCTCGAGCCAATGCGAACGTCACGTGCGCCGCGCTTGATCGACGTGCGTTCGATCGGATCTTTATTGACGTTGCTGCGCCCTTTGCCGCGAAGCCGGGGTTACATCGCCGTTTGGCATGCAGATCGCAGTCGATTTTGTGAACCAATTAGGATTGGACGGCGTCGCGGACTGATGAATATGGGCAATACGCGAGCTTTCGTTATTATCGTTACATTCGATATCGTGGAATACGAATATTCGATAATGTTGATCTTGTTGAGGGGCCTGGGACAATACGGACGATGCGGTTCGTTGATCTACGAGGTCGGTTTGGTGAGATCCGGACTGACGTTGTTGACAACGAAGCTTGCGTTTTGATGGTTCTTGGAAGGCAGTTTGATGTATTGTTTGTCATGCAGATCGTAGTCAATTTCTTCTTCCAATTCGGGTGATCAAGCGAACAACAAATGAAGGAAACCTGTACGTTCTTGTTGTCATGTTTGCATCTCCAAATATTTGATGACATCATTCTTCTTGCGAGGCTGCAACAACGTAAAATGCGAATTCGATCCACACCTTCGGTTTGCCAGTCAGCACGGATTTGGACCATCAAGATCTGGACACGAAGCTTCCATTTCGGTGATACTTGAAATTCGGTTTGATGTACCGTTTGGCATGCAGATCGCAGTCAATTTCTTCTTCCAATTGGGATGATCAAGCGAACACGAAATGAAGGAAACCTGCGTTCTTGTTGTCATCGTTGCATCTCCAAATATTTGATGACATTGATCTTGTTCGGGGGCTGAAGAACCGTACAACGTGAATCCTATCCACACCTTCAATTTACCAGTCAGCACGTTTGGATCGTCAAGATCCCGACTGTCATTACCATCCACAGTCCCTACATTTCGTAACGCAATTGCTGAAGTACCTTACAACATACCATTTAGCTTGCAGATCACGGTCAACCTTTTCCTCCAACTGCAACGATCAACCAATCCTGCTGAATCCGCGGGGTGGATCCGCTTTTTAGTCGTCACCGATGCAAATCGCCAAATATTCGAACAATTTTGTCTTGTCCGGGGGGAGGCCGCGGAACAATGGACGCGGCGTAAATTCAATCCGATCGTCTCTGTGACGGGGCGAAAACAAGGACGCGATGTTCAGACACTCGCTGTGTGTGTCTCGCTGATGAGTGCTCGCGTCCGTATGCAGTCTTATTGTCTGGTGCCGAGCATCGAAACGCGTTGACGGCGGGAACCGGGAAAGAGAGGCGCGCGTATAAAAGCATCGGTATTGCCTGTTGGGAGGGAATTCGAGCTCTCCACTACTCCGCCGAGCCTGTCATTCGCAGGGATATAGTCATCCAGAAAAGCAGTTTCCACGGCTCTACAACAGAAGCGCTATCGATTGAATACTTTCAACCGGGGCGGGCTGAATTCCCGCGCGACATCCTACTACATCCGCTATTCCGGCGCCCGTTGCGCGATTCGGTGCGTTCTATTTACATGCCGGTGTATTTCTATGCCGGGCCCCGCATGTCGCTCCCAACGAAAGCTCTAATAGGCGAGTTACGCGCGCACGCATTAGAATTCCCTCCCGCGGGTGGTTCCGGCGCGCCCCGGAGCTCGATGAACATCCCCGACGATTTCGCGAGTGCAGAGCAGATTATGGCGGGCAGATGTTCGCAGCTTTCGACCACTTTAGGGCTTAAGGGTTTGATGGTGTTCAGCTGGTTATTTTGTTTTTGAAATCTCGAAATTTGTGGTAGTTTAAGGGATCATTTTCGAGGGGGTGACCCCTCGAAAAATCACTGATTTTCGAGATTTTTTTTTTAATGGTTAAGGATAAAGTAATCGGTCTGGTTTTTTTTTTACAAATCAAGGCACTAATGAAGAGTTCAAAATGATTTTTTGTAAGTTGATTTATTTGTTGTTTAATGTTGTTATAAATTATTGAAAAGTCCGGTTAAAAAAAAGGTCCTGCGTGGTGTTTAGGTTTGCGGCCTTAATCCTGATCTGAAACAAAAATTTCAGAATGATTATTAATCTGTAGGAATGCCGCTATTGTCGTATGGAGGCTTTTTTAATTTGACAAAATGGCGGCGGTTTGAACAAAACGTGTCGAATTTAGCCTTTTTTTCGACAGTTTTTCGTAAAAAAAAATAGGAAGATTAAAAAAAAAAGCTTCCATAGGACGATATAGAATGACCATAAGAATGTTCTATCCAAATTTGAAATGGATAGCTTGGATAGCATTTCAAGATAAACGCGTTTGAAGTGAAAACTTTTCATATAAATCGTTTACTTACGATCAATCGGCGATGCCAGATCCATTCGAAATAATTCGAATTCCGTTTTAAAAATTTGAGAGAATGTTTATAACAGTCTATACTATCCGATAATGCAAAAAAAAAAAATTTTTTGAAAATGTCACACTGAGACGATCCCTCAAAAAGAGTTTCTGGTTACTGATTTTTTAATAATTTATCGACTAAATTTACCACAGGTTCTACTTTTTATGGAATTACAGGACGACCTAGGATTTTGTCAATGCGGCAATTTTTTCTGAATAAAAGTTTCAACGTTGCTCTCTGACGTCTCGCTGCAGTCTTCAGCCGCCGCTTTTTCCACTCCCTCAGAACCCGACGATGAGTCTCGTGCCAAAAGAATCGGCGAAATCGGCGGATCGAGAAGGGTTAATCAATTTATTTCGCGTCCACTTTTTCCCCCGACTATCGCTCGTATCTACAATGATTTCGCAATTAAACCGGCGAGTTAATGGTCCCCTATTGTATCGCGGATGAAAAGTCCGGTCGGGGCTGCTGCTATATACGCGGGGCGGGTTTGTTCGGCAGTTTCAGCCGCGGCGGCGATAAGAGCGGAGAATAGTATTGCTGACTCGACAGTGCGCCGCTGCCTTGATGGGCCGGAGGACGAGAGAAGGAGCAGCGAGGAGGACGAGCCGAGGCCAGAAGGTTGGCGGCTGCCGGCCTTAAGTTCGATTCAATGGCCCATTGCGAGAGCTGTTAAAACGTGAGCTTCGCTGGCTGCGGCTCCGCGAGCGAGTCATTGCAGGGGTATTAAGATAGTGAGCAGCGGGAAAAGAACTCGCTGCGACGTTTTTTTCCGACGTTCACCGTATCGCCCGTCTCTCGTCGCCCCTCCGCGCACCTCTCGCCGCAATTTGTCAAATTGGATGGCCACTAATAGCCGCAAGTACGGCGATCCAATTAACGTGTACACATTCTTGCCGATCGCCGCACCGACGGCGGCTCGACGAGCGGTTCAGCCGCATGCTAAGCGAGTCGACTCGCGGGCGTTACTTGGATGGGTGACCGCTTAGCCGTGCAGTGATTGGAGCGGCAACTGGTGAACGCAGTTTTTTCCTGAGTTTCTGATTTTTCTGATTCTCACACGGCGGAAACTTAGTAACTATATAAGCGCCTGTGTCGAGAAAAAAAAATTCGCAAAAAATGCAAAGGGTACGTTTTTCGCGAATTTTTTTTTTTTTTTTCGATTTCCTAAAGTTTGAAGGAATTATCTGATGGGAAATTTCCTGCTGATTCCGAAAAGCACCGTTTTTGGGTGAAAAATCGAAAATTCGATGAGAAAAATGCGAAAAACTTTTTCGCACTTTTTTCGAAATTTTTGCACTTTAAGGAACTTCGGGTTACTTTTTTTAGATTGGTCGAACCTGGATTTCCTTTTTGCGTTCGAGAGAAAACTCTGTAACGAAAAGAATGCCGTAAGACGCAACGCGATATCTTGATTTCTGAATTTTTCACACGATGTTAAAGTCAGACCCTCAAAAACCGTTTTTTTGCGATTTTTGGGGGCCTGACGTTAAAATTTTGTAATAAATTTAAAAAATCAAGATATCACATTCCGCCTTACGGCATTCTCTTCGTTATAGAGTTTTCTCTAGAACGCAAAAAGAAAATCCAGATTTGGTCGATAAAAAAAAAAGTAAACTCGATTTTAGCAAAGTGTCGAAATTTCGAAAAGTGAAAAATCATTTTTCGTGTTTTTCTCATCGAAATTTCTATTTTTCGGGCAAACAATGGTACTTTTTGGAATCAGCAGGAAATTTCCCATCGGATAGGGTTTTCAAACTTTACAGAAACGAAAAAAAAAATTTCGCGAAAATCGCGAGGCAAATTTCGGCTTTAAAATTCTGTGAAAAATTCATAAATCAAGATATCATAGAGTTTTCTCTCGAACAAAGCAAGAAAACCCATATTCGATCGATCCAAATAAAAGTAACCTCGATTTTAGTGAACCGGATCAACAAAAAGCAACACGCATGTCGATTTATTCCTATTATCAGTACAGTTAGTCACATATTCAAAATGTCCTGACACAGGAGCCAAAATAACAAAAAATAAAAAAATGCCCTCCGACTGCCATAAGGCTGCCGATCACCTCGCGTGTCTCGCGTCGATTTCTTCCTATTATTAGTACAGTTAGTCACATATTCAAAATGTCCTAACACAGGAGCCAAAATAACAAAAAATAAAAAAAATGCCCTCCGACTGCCATAAAACTGCCGATCACCTCGCGTGTCTCGCGTCTGAAAATCGGCTCCGAAGTGGATCAGAAACGTGAATAGATTTTAGTTATATGACTTTCATTCCCCGGCAATACACGACACGAGCTGTGCGCCATACCGTTCCACGTCCCGCTGCTATTGTTCCACGTGAAATCTCGTATATTGAGTGAATAATGTAGAGCGCAGGATTATGAAGAGAGTGCAGAAGCGGGGGCGCACAAAGCCAAAGCACAATTACTTCCAGGGGGCTCTTTGTGCAGCGCACCGAGAAGCGAGGCGACTGCGACGGAGCACGTGTGAGCCCTCCGGGGAAAAGTAGGAAAACTCTTTCATCTTCCGTCGTAACAATGCTCTCATCCACCCTCCGGTACCGGGGAAATATCATAAATAATGATACCGCGTAATAACGGAATTTTCAGGCTAAAACAACAATGACATAAGTATCGTATTTGCCGCGAAAGGAAATTCCGAAATGCCGCAGCCTCGGAGCGCTGCGTGCGCCGGTGGATATTTTCCCGTACCCTACGTAAGTCGCCGTATCTGTAATGCGGATGTGGCGCGTAACGAGAACGAGAATTTTCCGGGCATTCGTTTTTCGCTCGGAGGGATGTAACTTTTTTTTTTGCGTGTTGCTTTCTTTCGAGTGAGCCACAAAAACTTTGTATTTTTTTTTGCCAAATAATTCCACTGATTGGAGTTTCATTTTTTTAATTGCATTTTTTTAAACAAAATGGGCGGTGATAATAGCAATTTTTTAAAATTAGACAAAATTCTGAAAAAATGCATACGTATTAAAAAAATCTATAATGCGGCTGGGGCGCGTAACGAGAACGAGAATTTTTCGGGCATTCGTTTTTCGCTCGGAGGGATGTAATTTTTTTTTTTGGCGTGCTGCTTTCTTTCGAGTGAGCCACAAAAACTTTGTATTTTTTTTGCCAAATAATTCCACTGATTGGAGTTTAATTATTAAAATTGCAATTTTTTTAAGCAAAATAGGCGGCGAAAGTAGCTTTTTTAAAAAATCAGACAAAATTCTGAAAAAATTCATATGTATTAAAAAAAAAATGAATGAATAATTTTTGTCAGAAAAAAAGTTGGGTTACCGGGTAAATTGTTGAACAATTAATTTTGTCACTAATTTGTTAATAACAATTTGAAATTATTATTATACAAAATTAATCTTTTGAGTACCTTTTATATTCTTGATTTTTTTCAGATTATTATCTCATGGAGATAACTCCTTAACTTTACAGATTTTCTACTAGTTTATGGGTGTTTAGCATCGGACTTAGAAATTTCCACCGACCGTATAAAATTCATAACGCCTCCCAACGAAAAAAAAAAAAAAAAAAAATTTCCCGACATTACCCTGACAAAAACTATCCCCAAAAAAATTCCTCACCGCCATCCCGGAAACGCAGCTCGATGCACGAATTCTCACGTGACGAAACCTTCGGCGACGTCGCGACGAGGCTGCGGGAACACCGCGAAACGGATGCGCGACGTTAAAGTGGATACCGGAAACCAGAATGCGAAACAACAATAGAAATTTCGGGTTGGCGAACAATGAAAGACAATGTTTGCGACTTTGCCGCGTCGGCCGCGCGGTGGATTACATACGTTTCGGTGCCGTGAGGTGCAGTAACGAAGGTGCAGACACGTGCGGGCGCGCAGCAATCCCCCCGCATTCATCTGGCTGCGGAGGGATACATCATAAGGTATTATAACGTTCTATACTAATTTCGGGCTGGGGCGAGGAGAGCCTCCGTATACGTACGGAGAGAGCCCGGAGTGTAGCGACTCGACGCGGTGACGCAGCTTCCCAATTTGGGAAACGAGGGCGCGATACGAAGGCACCAGAGGACACGCTGCACATCAACGAGAGGGCTGCACACCCTATGTACTTGTAACAATATATACGTATGTGTATATAGGTATATATGCGTGCAATACGTGTACAGGGTGATTCAGAATGATTCTTCAAATTTTCACGAACGATTGTTAAAAATTAAAAAAAAAATTGTTGCAGGTATTTAATCGTGAGAAAATTGTAAATTTAATTTAATTTAATTTAGTTTAGTTGATTCATTAAAAAATGAATTCCGCGGCTCTGAGAGACCCGGGAAGACCCGATTGGTCCACCCTTTCAAATTTATAGTATATTAAATTTACAGTATACGATACGTATACAGGATGATTCAGAATGATTCTTCAAATTTTTTCGAGCGATTGATAAATACAAAAAAAATAAATTTTGAGACAATTTAGTCGTCAGAATTATAAACTCAATTTAATTAAATTTCATTGGAATTAACTCATTAAAAAATTAGCAAAAATAGTGAAATATTACAAAAAATTGTTGCAGCTATTTAATCGTCAGAATTATAAACTCAATTTAATCTAATTTCATTGGAATTAACTCATTAAAAAATTGACAAAAATAGTTAAATATTACAAAAAATTGTTGCAGTTATTTAATCGTCAGAAAATTATAAACTCAATTTAATTTAATACCATCGAAATAACTTATCAAAAAATTAATTCCGGGTCTCTGAGAGACCCAGAAAAACCCGATTGGTCCACCCGTTTTAAAATTTCAAGTACAATCAAATAATTATCTCAAATACCCAAAAATTGTCACTAAATCATCTAAGCAATCGACGATGAGCAACCGCTGACGAAAATGCAGGAAGATAATTCTGAATCACCCTGTACACCTGTACAGCGTCACATATCCGTGGCTGCGGCGCTGTGGCTGTGGCTGTGGCTGCCACCCTCGTAGCTTGGGGTACCATGGGCGCGCATATAGAGGGCGGAGGGCGGGTGACAAGACACAGTCGAGTTGCGGTCTGGGTGAGACCGCGTAGCCCGCCTCGTCGTACGTGAGAAACAACTCGTTGCTTGATTCACGTTCAAACCCCATCCCACCCCACCCCGAAGCCTCTACGTGCTTGCAATGCGATCGAGGCAACGCATTTCGAGATGCAACCACTTTTATACTACTACTCCATGCGCCGCGACATCGCGACAGCTTGCTGCCTCGGCAATTTCCAACCCCCCAACCCCCCAACCCACCCCCCACCTTTACGTGGCAAAGGGACGTACACGACCTCCGCGACAATTCTGAAACTCACGCGCCTCTTCGCCTTGCTCTTTCTCGTTTCGTTCCACGGGAGGAGGGAAAGAGAGAAAGAAGAAGAAGAAAAAAAAAATAAAAGATGTTGTTTCGTTGTGTACGTAACACGTGGGATACGTGTCTCCTCGGGTCGCGATACCACCGAGTGCTCCGCGTCGAGAAGACACTCTCGCTTACCGCCGAGCTTGCGAAAATGCAAAACCCCTTCGCGAGGAATCAAAGCGTTGATTTGACTCCGCGTGAGACTCTGGAGCTTCGGGATTTATGGGCTTTGGGTGCGAAACCTGGGGGATGTGGTGCCTATTTTTTTAGGGGTCGTTGAGGGAGTTGAGGATTTTTGGGAATCAGGAGATTTGGGTTGTTTTTTTTGTCAGAAGGTGTTGTATTTAAAATGATTATATATTAAATAAAAAAAATTGTAAATTAGATTGAATAAAAAAAATTAAATATTAACTAAATTTCTTTTTTTATTTAAACTGAATTAAAAAAATTAAATATTGACTAACATTTTTTTTTTTTTATTAAATATTAAATAAAAAATGATTAACAAAAAATGATTAAATATTAATTTCACTTTTGGAGAATTTTTTTTTATGTTGAATTTCCTTGTGACATCTGCAGAGTATTTTTACGACGAGAATTAGTCCTCTAAATCATATTCGATACATCGTTGCAACGCGAAGTCTGCAACAAATGCGATATATAATAGTGTGTTACGATAAAAGTGCGGTAAAACTTTTGCCGCGGAGTGCGAGTTTGCGGCGGGAGCACCGAAGGCGAGTGTTTCAATCACACGAGTTGAGGAAAAGTTTTTCCATCGAGTATTGTACGATATTTTACTGCGCAGGGTGTGAAAACGCGAGGCGTGCGTAAAGCGTCCATTATCAATGAACTTAGGTCAGGAACAAAAATGCCACTTAGAAAAAAGTTTGATTATTCCTGCTGACTCAGTGAAAATTTGCAACAAGGCAAATACGAATGCCTAACAAAATTTAATTGATCGTGAGTGCCTAACAAAATTTATTTTATCGTGAATGCCCAACAAAATTTAATTTATCGTGAATGCCTAACAAAATTAAATTTGTCGTGAATGCCTAACAAAATTTAATTTATCGTGAATGCCTAACAAAATTTAATTTATCGTGAATGCCTAACAAAATTTAATTTATCGTGAATGCCTAACAAAATTTAATTTATCGTGAATGCCTAACAAAATTTAATTTATCAGGGCAACAACAAAAAAAAAACAACGAGTCAGTCTGAATGTTAAGTGTGCCAAAACTCCGGACTTTAATCCAAGATTATCCGTAAACGGAATTTCAAAAAAATTGGTATCAAATCTATTTGTCGATAAAATTGTGTAACTCCCCGCGCTGAATCTGGGGGCACTTTAAGGAATCAAAGGCAGACGTTTCCGCGGCACTCGTGCCTCCGGATGGGGTTCTCCACCGACTCTTGAATTTCCCAGATAGATACGAACCCAGGGAGCATGAATTGCGGTGCCTGCCGGCTGCTCCTGTTGGGGATGTGGGATCCGTGTGCGCTATATATCTCGCGCGTTGGATCACTGCATCAGCCGCAGCGAGCGCGCTCGTTCCGCCAAAGTACGAGTGGTGATATACTAGAACTGGAGATTTCACGACGTAACATATACGACGCACACGTACGGGCGCAGCTTCCTCGCGTGTGCAACACGCGACTTTGACTCGAGCCACGAGTATCGTTTGCACGGCGAAGTTTGATAAGTTCGCTTCGCGTTCTGTTTGAAAAAAAAAATAGTATATTATACTACAAGTGCGTAAAATCTTACGAACGTGTGGCATACCATATTTTTTACGTAGTATACGAAAAGTTCAATTTTATGCACTGTGCGAAAAATTCAATTTTCGGCACAGTGCGCAAAATGGAATTTTTTGCACTGTGCGTAAAATGGAATTTTTTAAAAATTCAATTTTATGCTCAGTGCGCAAAATGGAATTTTTTGCACTGTGCGTAAAATGGAATTTAAAAAAAAAGGAATTTTGTGCACAGTGCGTAAAATGGATTTTTTCGCACATAGTGTGTAAAATTGAATTTTTCGCATACTACTTCAAAAAATATGGTATGTCAAAAATATGGTGTACGAAAAATTCCATTTTACGCACTGTGCGTAAAAATTCATTTTACATATACAACGTAAAAAAAATTGAGATGTCTATTCGGACAAAACGCAACGGAGCGAAAACGCTTTCAGAGAATTGTTGTATTAAAAATCGCGCGCTGGATTATTCCGTGAATAATTTACAAACCGTTCGAGCTACAAACACCGCGCTTTCGCGGAAACGGGAATTGAAAAAACATTTTGCACCGCGCGTGATACTGTATCAATCAATATTTAACCAGATCACACATATCGCGGAGCGTTGCGTGCACATTGTTCGGGGTTATATAAACCGATTGAGGACGCGAATGGATTGCATTTTGTTATGGCTCTCCGCGCCTCGATTCATTATTTACAGAACCACCGGGTATTTAACCCTTCGACGCTTCCTGGATAACGACAGATGCGGACGCGGCTCGATCGTGAATTCTTCGTCCACGCTTCACGAGTCGAAAAACGGTAGGAAAATTCAGTGGCGTTCAACTAAAACATTGAAGGATGTAAAAAAATTAATGTTACGGTCAGGAAATTTTCGTAAGAAGGACGACTACAGTTTCCTGTAATTTTCCCAAAAGATTCGCCATTTTCTGTCGACTAATAATTTGATTGATACCAAATTTAATAGTTTATTTTAATAAATGTAATAATTAAATTTAACATGTCATAATTATGAGGCAGAAAAAATGGCCAAGATTTAATTTAATCAACTTAATAATTTAATTTAATAATTCATAATTACGAGAGAGAAAAAATAGCCACGAATTAATTTAACAATTTTAATAATTTAATTATTATTTCATAACTATGAGGGAGAAAAAATGGCCACGATTCGTCACATCTCGATCAGCCGAATACAGTGAAGGACGTAGAAAAAATTAATGTTGCGGCCACGATATTTATTTAAAAAACCCAATCAAACACGAAAAAAATATTTTTCCCAACTATTACATTTTTTACGAAAAAACTACGAGTACGTAGAAAAAAAAACGGTCACGATTCCTCGCATGAAAATATTCGGCACGACATCCCCGGAAATGTCGTCACCATCCCCCTCACACACCCCTATTTCGACGGACGAGATAGGGGGAAAAAAAAATGCGACACCGATTCGTACTTAAACGGCATCGTAATTCACCGCGCATTATCCGCATTCTTGGGGGGTTTAATGCCCCTTGAACTTTCCGACAAACACTAGGAAGGCCGAGCTGATACACGATATCCGACGCGGATATTGTTCTTGGGGCGGGGGAGGAGCGGAGAGGATCGACTCGGTACTACGTTATGTCAGAGGCGGGATCGAGACACCCAGCCTGTAGTTTGATCGGGGCCGTGACTGCGCGCGTGTGGTTGAATCGACAGTACCGGGGCGATGATCGATCATGTGACAAACGCAAATCAGGCCAATCGACATCAGGTGTACGTAACCGTCTGCGGCTTCGGATATTCCGTGTGCTCTCTTGTTCCCGCCGTATTATATATGTATATATATTATATATATAGATGTATATAATGCATATGTATATATGGCACTGAGGTTTGCGCCCAGCAGCAGCGGCAGCAGCATTTCGAAAGCTTCGAACCGTGCGCGCTTCCCGCAACTCGTGCAGAAAGTACCACTTGTACGATGTTAGCTACGCGAAACTAAAAGCAACCACACCGGGCTCCGCGCGCTACACGATTTTGTACCTCGTACGTGATGCGGTGGCAACGTCTGAAATCAATTTTACATGCCTTACCCGCGGGAAATATATAAAACAATTTTATTTTGGTAGAAAAGAACGTATTAATAAAAAGGTAGAAGAAAAAACGTATTAATAAAAAGTTAGAACAAAAAACGTATTAATAAAAAGTTAGAACAAAAAACGTATTAATAAAAAGTTAGAACAAAAAACGTATTAATAAAAAGTTGGAACAAAAAACGTATTAATAAAAAGTTGGAACAAAAAACGTATTAATAAAAAGTTGGAACAAAAAACGTATTAATAAAAAGTTAGAACAAAAAACGTATTAATAAAAAGTTAGAACATAAAACGTATTAATAAAAAGTTAGAACATAAAACATATTAATAAAAAGTTAGAACAAAAAACATATTAATAGAAAGTCAGAAGTAAAGTGAAATAAAGTGTTATTTTGTCGTGTGTTATTTCAACGTTGAGTTATTTTGTCGATTGTTATTTTAACGCTGTGTTATTTTAACATTGTGTTATTTTGTCGTGTGTTATTTTTGCATAGTGTTATTTTGACGTATCACCAGAAAAATTGGGCGGATTTGTACTTTCCATTAGCGTTTTTTTCTTAGCTGTGAATATCAGGTTTGTTCCAGGGTGGAGTGAGAAATATTCGTTAATTAGTTAATTTTCTGACACACCGTTCGATATTTGGTTTTTTTAATGTAATTTTCTGCCCTTGGCTGGTAATTTTATTATTATAGGGAAAGCTGATGCACTGATGAATGAATGTAAAATAATGATTTTTTCAGAACAAGCAAAGTAGGTCACATTGAATTTTTATATTTAGAAAAAAGTGTCTTTTCGCTTCTTGCGAGAATTTCGTGTGTTTGCAGGATGCACGAGCGAGTTTTATTCTGTTTTCATACACGCAGTTCGTTAATTAGTCAAGTTTCTGGGGCAATTTAAGGTCGCTACGTTTTTTTGATTCACTCTCCGCGGCCTCGGCTGGCACTTAAAACATTACACGAAGTTGCGGAAAATTGCAAAATCAATTACATAAAGCGAGCATGCGACTTAATAATTAACGTGGCTGTGTAACTCGTGTGCCACCTATTTATACCGTGTCGGGTATGTACAAGACAACCTGCAGTGTGCACGACGATGACAACCGCGCGGCGTTCCGGTTTCACGAGCCTCGGCAAAATACTTGAATGTACGGAATCTTGTGACTCCGGCACGGATTAAATATAGAAACAGTGCAGGAGAGACATGACACAGATATCGCGACCCCGCGGCAGGGCGATTATAATGAAAATGTCAAGTGCGCGATAATAAAAATGCTCATTAAAACCCACCGGCAACGAAACAAAATCGCTTAGGCCTGGCAGATAGTTTCAAAGGTTCTCCTCCGAGCCCTCGGCGCATTGATACGAGAAACTGCATTGAGCTTTAAAGCGGAGCATCCGGACAAACAGGAAAAAAAAATTGAAGCAGTTATCTATTTTTGGACCCCTGAAAAAAAAAAAATCTTTAAGAAATTCAAAATATTATAAAAGCCTCATTGAAAAAAATCTGTTTCTTAGACATTTCTTATTTTCATTACATTTTCCCTTCTCCGATTTATATCCCACGTTTCCCTATTTTGCGCAAAGTGACGTCTGCATTTCCCGGAATAACCCAAAAAAAAATGTTCGCGTCCCCTGCGGTATTTTCCGCGTATACAAAAGATTTCCCCCCGCGAAGATGAATAAATGAATAAATAAAATTCAATCTCATAACAAGCCGCCTCCAAATAAGTGCATTACGCGTGGTAAGAAAGTTTCCTGATGCCGCCGGAAGGGGTCATTCCGCGCGAAAATCTTCCCACATTCTCCCCCATAGGGCATCGGCGGCCAAAAGCCCGGCTCGCCCCCTACAAGCCCATAAATTCGCTCATAAAAAACTGTACCAATATCATGACAATACGCATTCATATAAGTGCTCCGCAAGAAAATGAATCCCCAGGCCTTTCTGCCCTCCCTTTTCGGCGCGGTACAAAAATGGTGCACAAAAAAAAAGAGAGAAAGCGGCAACAAAAAAAAAGATGCTGATGCACGTTAGAGGATAGAGGAGCCGGTGCAATAGCAGTTTGTTTTGGTTTTCGCGTGACCAAAATACGTTGGTACCCGACGGGGGGTTCGATCGCTCGTTTCATCCCTGGCGGGAGGGCGAGGCCCCGGCCGAGAGGTTTAATTACAATCGGCGCTGGATATACTACAGTCCCACACGTATGTACAGATATACTGGGTGATCCAGAATCACCGCACCAAACGGGCCCCGGAAGTCCGAAATGATCACAGGAACGCGTGTGCAAAATTTGAGATTTTTATTCCCAGTAGTTTTTGAATGAGAGCCAATTTTGTGACAGCCAATCAGAGAATTCGCGCTCAACTTACTCTCAACTTTCTCTCAATTCGTCCTCAAGCGCGGGCGAATCTCTTAAGTCGTACTCCAGTTGAGAGTAAGTTGAGGGCGAATTGAGAGCAAGTTGAGAATAAGTTGAGGGCGAGTTAAAAGCAAGTTGAGACTAAGTTGAGGGCGAATTAAAAGCATGTTGAGAGTAAGTTGAGGGCGAATTAAGAGCAAGTTGAGAGTAAGTTGAGAGCGAATTAAGAGCAAGTTGAGAGTAAGTTGAGAGCGAATTAAGAGCAAGTTGAAAATAAGTTGAGGGCGAATTAAGAGCAAGTTGAGAGTAAGTTGAGGGCGAATTAAGAGCAAGTTGAGAATAAGTTGAGGGAGAATTAAGAGCAAGTTGAGAGTAAGTTGAGGACGAATTAAGAGCAAGGTGAGAGTAAATTGAGGACGAATTAAGAGCAAGTTGAGAGTAAGTTGAGGGCGTATTAAGAGCAAGTTGAGAATAAGTTGAGGGCGAGTTCTCTGATTGGCTCTTACAAATTGGCTCTCATTCAAAAACTACTAGGAATAAAAATCTCAAATTTTGCACACGTGTTCGTGGGACCATTTCGGACATCCTGGACTCGTTTAGGGCGAGGATTCTGCATCACCCTGTATACACAAATACACATATCCAGGGTGAATGAAAAGTGTGGAGGTGAAAAAAAAAAAATCCAGAAAGTGTATAGGAAGGGAGTCGAGGCCGCGTGCAGTCTGACGTCCCGGCATTAGCGGCATCAGCGGCGAGCGGACTAACTCGATGCACGAGATGTCGGAGCTTCGCCCGCCGAGTCCTTTATAGCATTCCGATATCGTCGTTCCTCCCCCTATTGCCGCGGTCGCGCGACGAGAGCGAAGAAACGCGAGTAGCGCGCGCGCGGTGGGAAGACTCGGAAACATTTTGATGGCTCGGATGGCCGCCAGGGGGCGCCGAAGCTCGAAGCAGACGCGGAAAAACTCAGCGCGGCTGTCGAAGAAGAACAAGAAGAGGAGGAGGGGAAGAACCCCGACGGCCTTATTATGCCGACGAGACGTAACTTTTTTTTCTTCCCTCTCCCTCCTTTTCTTCTCTCCTTCTCGCTTCCTCGGGACGCTGCGCGCATAAAAAAAACGACGACGACGAGGAAAGGGATTGGTTAAATATACGTCGACGCACGCGTGCGCGAATGTTTCTTCCGTGTGGATGCTATACACGACAGACGATAAAGCCCGACTCGCTGCCGTAAGACACGTTCTAAAGCTCGAACGTCAACAGAGCCGAGGGGGAAACGAAGTTCACGGCGCGCGCGGTATTTGGTGCGGTGGTTATACCCCGCGTGTCGCCGCAGACTATTTGTTAAATCGCTCGGAGATATCCGGGGAACGGGGAGATTGAGGAAATTGGATGTTGCGCCCCGGCTCGACGAGTTTCGACATCTCCTTTTTTGTTCATTAACGATGATCATAAAATATGATTTTTTTTTGTAAATAAGCATTTCTGTGTCATAGAGATTTTTTTTCGTTATTAGGTGTGAAGATTTCCAGAGTGTGATATGGTTATTTAATTGTTTCACCATTTTTTTATTTACTGAATTTATTTGTTCATTCAGCTTTTTTTATTTTGTTTTATTTTTGTTTCATTCTATTGAAGGCAAATCAGAAACTTTGATTCGACGAGCTGAAGTCGGCGAGTTTCGACATCTTCTTTTTTGTTCATTAACGATGTTCATAAAATATGATTTTTTTCAAATAAATAATCATTTGTATATCATAGAGATTTTTTTTGTCGATAAATGTGAAAATTTGCCGACTGTGATATGGATATTTAATTGTTTCATTTTTTTGTTTACCGAATTTGTTTATTAATTGAGCTTCTTTTTATTTTTTATTTTATTTTTGTTTTATGTTATTGAAGGCAAGTTAAATACTCTGCAATATGCCCTATGAAGTGAGTTACAGAATACGCAGCAACGATGGACATCTTGCGATATTTCGATATATTAAATAGGCCGTTTGCAAAATTCATTGATTTGTGCGAATTGACAACTTATCAGCTGAATTTATGAAAAAAAAAAACTTTGGGCGCTGGACACGAAATGGACGTACAGAATTAGTTGGCTAAGCAACTTTTTGCCGTTTTCAAGAACATAAAAGGGAACAAAAAAATCGCTGAAATCAGCTGATCGCCGTAATTTTGATTCCCGTGCGTCTTTAGCCCTTAGGGGGTGGCAAAATGACGAAAAACGTTGCCGAGCTTAAATGAAAAAGAAACTTTTTCGTTTTTCTCACGTCTGTGGGTAGCCACATTATACCCGAGGGTATAAATTCTACAGGGATATCTTTATAGAGGCGTGAAGCATATATGTGTGTTATAAAAGTTTTCTGTTTTTTTTTTTTTTTTTTTCTTCATTTCAACCTCGAGTGCCAGTTGTGGACCGAGCCCGAAATTCCAGCATCAACGAACGTATTTTAATGGTGGCGGCGGCTGACATTGGGGAACCAGAGCGCGCGTTCCGCTTTCCGAGTTAGGACCTTTTCTCGAATAAAGGCTCATCGCGTTGCCCCGCGCGCCGCGGGACGGCAATTGTTTATCACATCGATCCCACGACGACCCGCTGGGTAAATTAATACCTCCCCACTGACACAACGGGCCGAGTCTTTCGGCTCCTCTTTCTCCTCGTTTCTTTTCTTTTCGTAATCGATTCACGCGCATGCCTCCCGCGCTACAAAGAGCCAAGGGAACAAAAAGTCGAATCGCGCGTCCGCACCGCGAGGATTTAGCGCTGGATGCCTTTTTGAGCGACGCGCGGCTGCCGACCAGAAGTTGTTGAGCCTCTTTCGCCATTTGCGGGTCGTTTAAAAAATGTCGAAAACTTTCCCGTCGAGTATTTCCTCTAGTAAAAAATCCCTAGGGGTATTCTGCTTTAGGAGGCCTAAAAAAGCGTTTTTGGGGGAATTTTTTTTGGACGGAAAAAAATAAACAAGTCTGGTGACATTTTTTTTCGGATGGACAAAAATAAGCAAGTCTGGTGACATTTTTTTCGGACAGAAAAAATAAGCAAATCTGGTGACATTTTTTTCGGACGGAAAAAAATAAGCAAGTCTGGTAAAATTTTTTTTTACAGAAAAAAATAAGCAAGTCTGGTGAAATTTTTTTTGGACAGAAAAAAATAAGCAAGTCTGGTGAAATTTTTTTCGGACGGAAACAAACAAGCAAGTCTGGTGAAATCTTTTTTGGACAGAAAAAGATAAGTAAGTCTGGTGAAATTTTGCGAATATTTTAATACATGTTTGGAGCGTTCGGCTTCAACGTAATAACGTTTTAATTCGCTTTTTCACCCCAAATCGCGTGAAGCAAAATTGTTTTCGTCATTCACAAAGTAAAAATAACAAATGCTTGCGTTTACTTTCCAAAGGGCCGCGAGATTTGCTGTTTTTACGCCCCCAAAATCGCGCTTATTTCACTTGCAAATTTACATTCCACCGAATTGCAAAAAAAAAAAGAAAAGGAAGAAAAACCGGAAATTCAAGCAAACGTGCCGGACGTTTTCAATTATTTCCCACATAACTCCCGCCACGTCACGTAAAATTGGTAATAATTTATTCGAATATTTCAATGACTGGAAATTGCGAATATTTTTCGCGGGCTACGAGAGGCGAGCCTTTCCGGCTCTTTTCGTCCCTGCGAAATATTGCTTAATTAATATCCATGAATACGTACGCACCGTTTGATAATTAATTTGGCGCGCTATCGGCCGATATCGGCGACGGAATCGATAGCAAAAAATACGGGAAATTCGTTCGCCGAATTTTTTTTTACCTCCTTTCATTACTTGGGAATGGTTTGAGGGGAGGGGGATTCACGAGGTTTTTTTTTGCGACGAGGAATCACGACGAGCTCGAGGCGAGGCGAACGATCGAACATCGACGAGTACCTGTCGCGAGCAGCATTCCCAACAATGTGTAAAGGCTGCAGCATAATAGGAATGTCGTTCGCCTCCTCGTCTTCCTCGACGTCGTCGCCGACGCCGCCGGGAGGAAGTTCGCACAAGGGGCGACTTGACTCCGCAACCCTCGCGGAAATGTGAGGGTTCATCGTGGAAGGGAGCCAGATCCAACCCCCATGACAACACACACCGTATATGTATAGAGCGAGGAGGAAAATCCCCGAATGAGGTGTCCCGGGTCAGAACAAAAAGTCAGAACAAAAAACGTATTAATAAGAAGTTAGAACATAAAACGTATTAATAAAAAGTCAGAACAAAAAACGTATTAATAAGAAGTTAGAACATAAAACGTATCAATAAAAAGTTAGAACAAAAATCGTATTAATAAAAAGTTAGGACAAAAAACGTATTAATAAAAAGTTAGAACAAAAATCGTATTAATAAAAAGTTAGAACAAAAAACATGTTAATAGAAAGTCAGAAGTAAAGTGAAATAAAGTGTTATTTTGTCGTGTGTTATTTCAACGTTGTGTTATTTTGTCGATTGTTATTTTAACGCTTTGTTATTTTAACATTGTGTTATTTTGTCGTGTGTTATTTTTGCATAGTGTTATTTTGACGTATCACCAGGAAAATTGGGCGGTTTGTACTTTCCATTCGCGTTTTTTTCTATTCGCGTTCCTTCGCGGAAATGTGAGGGTTCATCGTGGAAGGGAGCCAGATCCAACCCCCATGACAACACACACCGTGTATGTATAGAGCGAGGAGGAAAATCCCGGAATGAGGTGTCCCGGGTATCCCGCATCTGTACCGCCCTCGAGCTGCGAGAGCGACTTTCGTATCCTTGGTTTCAATTCTGTATCGCGTTTAGCTTACGCGAGTGAACAATTTTTATTTCTTGCCTTGTCGTTACATTTAATTTAGTGTAGTTTTCGGATTTTTTACGAAATTTCGAGATTCATCGAATGTGAAGCCGCGAATAAATTGAAATATCGTCGGAGTTTTTTTTTCCCGTCGTTACATTTAATTTAGTTTAGTTTCTGAATTTTCACGAAAATTCGAGATTCATCGAAAGTGGAGCCGCGAATAAATTGAAATATCGCCGGAGTTTTTTTTTCTCGTCGTTACATTTAATTTAGTTTAGTTTCCGAATTTTCACGAAAATTCGAGATTCATCAAAAACTGAGCCGCGAATAAGTTCAAACATCACCAAAATTTTTTCATCGATAACGTGGCTCAAAAATTTACCTGCAATTGTTTACATGGATGAATTTTTATTTTTTACTAGGTATTTTTCTTATTATATTTATTTCAACATTTTCGTAGTTCGTTCCCAAGATCCTAAATTCAAATTTCACGGGAACGAAGTCTCGCATTTTATTCCACCTTCAAGAAAAAAAAAAAAACTCGTACTTCGTTTTTCCGTTGGCTCGTCGAAGCGCGAACAAAATTGGTTATAAAAGTTTCGGCGTTGCGCGGTTCAAAGGCAGCCAGTCAGGCGTTGCGAGTCATCCGTCGGAATGAAAATAATTTCAACTTTTAATGATAAAACGCAATTTTTTTCCCGCATATTTTTTTTTTTTTTACCCTCACCCAGCCTCCTCGTATTATTCGCGTTTATTCGTGGGCGTAATTTCCGCGGGCCCGAGTTGCGGGTCGTCCAGCCGTCAATAATGATTCGGAGGTGCGGCGAAAAACGGGCAAATATCATGGATACGAAAAGCCCGTTTTAAACTTAATACCAGCGGAATCGGAAGCCCCGGACGGCGCATTGAAGTTTCGTTTTTTTTTTTTTTTTTAATTCGCGAAACGTCGTCGATATCCTTTGACACGGGATATTCGGGCTCGGCGCAAAGTCGCCGTCACTAAAGGGGCTTTATCCACTAAACTTGACTGTCTGAGAGTACTTGAGCCTGCCAGGCTTAAGACTCAAAGCCTTGTTTAATAATCCTGTCGACGGGTTATCACTGGGCTCTTAACCGTAGTGCCCCCCCCCTCCCCCCTCTTTTCACCCCCCTGTCCCCCTCGCTCCATCCTGAACTCATATATAAACCTGCGCAGTTCTCCGCGAAATATATAGGTGTGTATAACACGAATAAACGCTATGACGACCGTACTTGTATTCGCCCAGTACGCAGGTACTGGATTATCCCGCGATTTATGCCGTTATCAAAATATACGACCCAAGCAAAATCGGGTAATATTTTCGCCTCTCTCGACCCCCCCGCGCGCGAACCGACTGCTTATTAACCGAAATACTATTTTTCAACGAGCTTAATTGACGAACGAACGAACGAACGACGAGCAACGAGAGTGAAACACAAAACAATTTGAACTCGAAAAATGTATGTAAATTTTCCGGCGCGAATGCCGAGTCAACATTTGCGAATTTATAATTCATGGTATAAAAGTATATCGTGAGTTTCAAAGAATATTTCGAACACTTCTCGATGGGATAAAAATCTGGAAAAAATGAAGCTCGTTGAAGGTACTGAAAAGATTTATTTTGCATAATAATTATTTGAAAATGTTATTAACAAATTAATGAAAAAATGAATTGTTCAACAATTTTCCCGGCAACCCAACCTTTTTTTCTGATGGTAATTATACATTAATTTTTCTGTACACGTATGAATTTTTTCAGAATATTGTCTAAATTTTTTTAAATGCGGTTTTCACTCCTCATTATTCTTGAAAAAAAACGCAATTTTGAAAAATTAGATAAAATTCCGAAAAAATTCATACGTATTCAGAAAAATGAATGAATAATTTTCATCAGAAAAGAAAGTTGGGTTACCGGGTAAATTGTTGAACAGTTCATTTTTACATTAATTTGTTAATAACATTTTGGAATTATTGTTATGCAAAATCAATATTTTCGGTACCTTCAGCATGCTTAATTTTGTTCAGATTTTTATCCCATTGAGTAGTGTTCGAAATATTTTGTGAAACGCACGTTTGGCCTGTACTACCTTAAATTAAAGCTTGCCGAAAAAAATGTCGATGCTGATGTTTTATTTTGTGTGCCGTGTGGGTGACGAATGCAAACTGCGAGTTTTCTATGGGGATAACGCGACGAAATATTTGGTATTTCGCGGTGAGCGAGATCGGCGCGCCTGTCACGACGATAAATTTGATGGCGCATCCGAATGATATAATTCCCGGCCGATCGTGCGCGGCAAGAGGTTCGGATGTTGCGCCGCGGTGGTGAAAATCGCGCTGCAATGGGTTTCGCAATTCGGAAGACGAATTAGACGAGCCAATCGACGGGACTCGAGGGAAACCGCCGCGCGGCGTATACGAACGCCCCGTGTCAAAGGACACGGGACACTTTGATATCTGAGCGTTGAATAAGGTATGCGGCATGCATCGATGGCCACCGGCGGCCGACCCGACCCGCACAATGTAGCGCCGCGCGTCGACCATCGAATATGGATTTGATTGCGTTTGTTGTGTCCGGTCCTCGGAACTTCCTCATCTGGCTGTTATAGCTAACAAGCGCGTACACGGCGAATGAGCAATCGGATTTGTAATTGGAAAACCGATGTACTGGGGAGCCGTCGCGAGGCAATTCGCAAAAACGAAGGGACAATATTCGCGACGTCATCCGGTTGTTGTAAAATTGGGGATATTATTAAGTGGTTATTATAGCGAAAATTTCCAGGACGACAAACGTATTTTATAAGGCTTTTTAAAATATTTTGTCAGCATCTGGAACTTCCGGCAAAAATCGCCATTTTTGCTGTAAAATTGTAAAATTGGCGACATTATTGCGTGGTTATTATAGCGAAAATTTCCAGGACGACAAACGTATTTTAGAAGATTTTTTAGAATCGTTTTGCGAGCATTTGGAATTTCCAGAAAAAATTACAATTTTTGCTTCTTCAGCTTTTTTTTAATCAATTTTTCTATGTTTTGATAGTTTGGAGGAATTGCGACTTTTTCATTCTTATGGAGTTTTCTTTCGAACGAAAGAAGAATATCTAGTTTCAGTCGATCAAAAAAAAAAGTAACCTCAATTTTAGAGAAGTGACGAAATTTGAAAAAAGAATGGGAACTCGTTTTTTTCGCAAACGCGAAAAAAATAGAAAATATAAATAAAAAATAGAGAAAAAAGAAAAAAATAAAAGAAATAAAAAAAAAATAGAAAATTGAAAATTCGAATTTTCTATTTTTCGGGAAAACAACGATACTTTTCGGAATCAGCGCCAAATTTCCCATCGGCTACAGTTTTCAAACTTTATGAAACCGAAACATTTTTTTCGCGAAAAACGCAAGCCAACTTTCGGCTTTAAAATTGTGTTAAAAATTCAGAAAACAAGATATCGCGTTTCGCCTTGCGGCATTCTCTTCATTATAGAGTTTTCTCTCGTACGAAGAGAGAAAAGAAAAACGAAGAAAAAAAGCTGGGGTGCAAGAAGGCTGCAGTTATATCCTGTTTCCACGATATTTTTTCTCGGCCATTTTTTTCACCTGTTTCCCTCACATCAGCAATTTTCCCTACATCCTAATCCTCCACATAAAACCACCAAAAACTCCACTGCAAAAATCATCCACCTTTCCAACCAGTAGCCACCAACCCAACATCAATCTTTCCCCCCAAAATTTCCTCCCACACCTTTACAACAAATTGTTTACCATTTTACGCGTCTTTCCTCAGGCTTACGTACGAAGAAAAAAAAAAAATAAAAATAAAAAAATAAAAAAGGAAAAAAAAATGTCCGCTGTTTCCCTCAAATGAGCCATTTTTTCCTACATCCTAACCCTTCACATAAAACCACCAAAAACTCCACTGCAAAAATCTTCCACTTTCCAACCAGTAGCCACCAACCCAACATCAATCTTTCCCCCCGAAATTTCCTCCCACATCCTTACAACAAATTGTTTACGATTTTACGCGTCTTTCCTCAGGCTTACGTACGAAGAAAAAAAAATAAAAATAAAAAAATAAAAAAGGAAATAAAAATTTCCGCTGTTTCCCTCACATCAGCAATTTTTTCCTACATCCTAATCCTCCACATAAAACCACCAAAAACTGCACTGCAAAAATCTTCCACCTTCCCAACCAGTAGCCACCAACCCAACATCAATCTTTCCCCCCAAAATTTCCTCCCACACCTTTGCAACAAATTGTTTACCATTTTACGCGTCTTTCCTCAGGCTTATCGCCTTTTCGTTATAACGAGGAGGCCACGTGTCAGAAACGACCATGGTATTGTCATTATCAGGCGTGTAAAGTACTTTCTGAACGACAGTGGGGTATTTAGACGTCGTTGATACCCGCCGCGACATCACTGGAATGGTTCTAATGTACCATTCCAAAGATATTCACTGTAAGACGCGCGTCGCCCCCGTTTTTTTTTTTTTTTTTTTTTTTCATCTCCTCCTCCGGAATGAGAAGGACGTCCACCGCCACCGGGGGATAATGGTTCCGCGACACTCCGCGGCGCTCGCGCGCTGCCGCTACGCGCGCCACCGTCGCCGCTCTTGGTACACTCGCCGAGTGATAAATTATCTTCAGCGCCACTACCGACTCGCGGTCCTCTTCAGGCTAATGGACCGAGATAACGCGCGGAGCCCGCGTGCGATCAGCAAAAGAGCTACAGCGTATTTTAATGAGCGACAGGAGAAGGGAGGAAAAAAAAAACGCCACCACCTTTCTATGCCGCACAAATATGCCTGCGCCACGTGAGACGAGGTCGTAAAAATCAGAAAATCCTTTATAAAAAATAGAAAAAAAATATAAGGGAGGTGCGGGCAAAATGGGACGCGTAAGCGAAAAATGGTTTTATGACGAAAACAAAAGTGTACTTCGATTGCTTTTGATCTAAAAATTCGATTCCAACCATCAGTTTCGAGTGTCGGCAAAAAAAAAGTGCGGGCAAAATGGGACGGACCCCCAAAATCGAAAATTCGTGGTTTTTTGTACTCGGTGATACTCCTTAATGCTTATTTCGCAAAAAAAAAAAAAATTGTAAAAAAAAAAAAATTTGTTTCAAAGTGACTTTTCAAAAGCCGAATTGCTTAAAACACTCAAAATTATTTTAAATCTTTATATTCCGCTCACATGCGTTGAATTGTGTCGTATAGACGCGATTTCCACGAAATGGGGGTCCGTCCCATTTTGCCCGCACACATATCTGGAACTGAAAAAATAGCTGTCCCATTTTGCCCACGCGTCCCATTTTGCCCGCACCTCCCTTATATATATATATATGTATACATGAAGAGAGAAAAAAAAGTCGCACAAATATGCCTGCGCTACGTGAGACGAGGTCGTAAAAATGAGAAAATCCTTTATAAAAAAATGAAAAAAAAAAAATGAAAAAAATATATATGAAGAGAGAAAAAAAAGTGGGACCACGAAACCCCGTAGCGAACCCGTCGAGAGTAGTCAATGACCTCCCGCGCAACCGAGTCAATCGGATTAGTGAAGACATTAAACTCGCGAGGCACACGGAAGTGGCGTGAAAGTAAACACTAAAAAAAAAAACACGACACATTTTAATATCCAATATTTCTCCCTCGAATGTGGATGAGCGAGGGAAATAAAAACTCGTGTGACCGGTTAATTTAATATCGCCTATGTCGTATCTCTTCCTCGCAGGCTGTGTGTCCGTGTATATTGTTCATAAAACGTACGATTCATTCGATTCCAGTTTTCGGCCCACGCGACGCGTCCGGGAACCACTCGGCTCGCCGGGTCGTGTGTAACGGATCGGAGTGCGAGAGGAAAAGTGGGCGGAAACGAGATCTCTCGGAGGTATCCGTGAGTGTTTATTATGCGCGATGGTTATACGTCCGTACTTACGTGCATTTATGTGGGGGCAAAATGGGACGCGTGAATGGAAAATGGTTTTATCATTATGATCAAAGTGTACTTAATATTGTTATTTCTTTTCACCCAAAAAATCGATTCCAATCATGAATTTTGAGTGTCGGCAAAAAGAATTCGGTAACTCATGTTTTTGTACCTGGGTAATACTCAACATCATCAACGATCATTATATATTTTTTTAAATGTAAAGAGAAATCATTTTTTTGAAAAGACTTTTTTAAAGCCAGATTGAAACACAAAATGGTAAAAAAAGAGTTATATTCCCCACAATGGGGGTTCGTCCCATTTTAGCCGACAAAAAATCGAAACTGAAAAAAACGCTTTTTTTATGTACTATGCTTAAAATTAAATTTTATTATTGAATTTTACTTTCTTTGGTGCGTAAAATGAATTTTTACGCACAGTGCGTAAAATAAATTTTGACGCACAATGCATAAAATAGAATTATTACGTACAGTGCCTAAAATGGAGTTTTTCGCACAGTGTACAAAATGGAATTTTTACGCACAGTGCGTAAAAGTGAATTTTCCGTACAGTGCGTAAAATGGAACTTTCTGCGCAGTGCGAAAAAATGAATTTTTCGCATACTACGTAAAAAAATACGGTACGCCACACGTGCGTAAAACGTTACGCATTTGTGGCTTGATACACTGTTCCATTTTGCCCCATTTTGCCCGCCCATACACCGAATTTTTTGCTTTTTTACACATTGGTGCAAAGTAACGTAACAGGAGTACCGGGCGTGTATACATCGACGCCTCTGCGTTATTGGGTTAGATACAAAAGTCGCACGCCCCCTTTTAAGCCATTGATCTCAATTCCCCTTTCGCGGCAACGTCTCGTGTTACGCGCTCTATCTCAGGATTACGTGTGCCATTCGCGCGCGGCGTGTGATATGCGCGGAGCTCCTATGGTAATGCGGGCGTGGGTGCCGCCCGACGGCGGCCCCCTCGATGCAACGGGTGGAAGTCGAAGAAGCGGTGAGAGTTGGGCCGTGGTAACCGCGAGAATCCAGTGCGCCCCGCACGTCTACGGAACGATGCACCCCCCTATAGGTCGCGCGTTCGGCCGCGTAACGCGATAAAAAAAAAGAAAAAAAAAAAACAAACGCCGCGATGTGATACTTTACATGTATATCCTGGTATTCTGATTGTGATATTTACGCACGTTAAGGCGCGTATATCCTTTTATACCCGCGGCTCCGATCCGCCGCGGAGATGTGGGAAAACCCGTTTGCCGCGCGAGCGTCGAGCTTTTCGGATCTCGGGCGGAATATGGAAGACAATATTCGTCCCGATGTGCTCGCGCTATTCGCTTTTATTCGAGGATTTATTTTTTTCTTTTTTTCGCCTCGATATTGTTTTTTTGCTGTGACGCGAGTTGGCGAAACATCGTTTTCAGTTGGATCACAGAGAAAAATGGCAACGGAGTGATAACAACATTTTTGCTGTGGTAGCTGAAAATGTTGCTGTGGTAGCTGAACATTTTGCTGTGGTAACTGAAAATTTTGCTGTGGTAGCTGAAAATGTTGCTGTGGTAGCTGAAAATTTTGCTGCGTCAGTTGAAAATTTTGCTGCGTCAGCTGAAAATTTTGCTGCGTCAGCTGAAAATTTTGCTGCGTCAGCTGAAAATTTGCTGTGATAGCTGAAAATTTTGCTGCGTTAGCTGAAAATTTGCTGCGATAGCTGAAAATTTTGCTGCGTTAGCTAAAAATTTTGCTGCGTCAGCTGAAAATTTGCTGTGATATCTGAAAATTTTGCTGCGTTAGCTGAAAATTTTCTGTAACAGCTGAACATTTTGCTGCCTTAGCTGAAAACTTGCTGTGAAAAAAACCCAACAAAAATTCATCAAATCCACGTTGCAGGTACCCTAGACGCAATTCTGTACCGTTAAAAACGTTCCGGACCAGGACCTGACCAGGGCCCGATCTGGCCCATGGTGGCCCTGCCAAGGCCCTACCATTTCCCAACTTGCGCCAAATTTACCACCACAAACATTCTACAACGCTACCTAAGTCACCTGTGCATGAAAACGCATAAGAGAAACCCTCGTTTCCAAATCTCCCGTCAGTCAGTCGTGAGAACGAGGTCGTTTTTTTTTTCTTTTTCTTATTTCCTCAGCTCTCATCCTCAAATCTCTCGCGCGCGCCGGCTAAGAATCCCTTTAATTTAACATGCATAGAGTCCGAGAGGGCATAACGAGCCGGGAGTCAAAGATCGTCAAGGGATCGTCACACATGCGTGCGTCTCTCGGTCTCTCGGTAACAAAGTTGTTTTTCGAGTCTCGAGTTTCCGAGAGGTCTACGACACAAGGAGGTCAGAGCGGCTCGTAACCCTCCCGGACGGTTTATCTCCTCTCGACCCGTTTTATGCGCGTCACTCGACGTCCGTCTGCGTCTTCGTACGGACGCTCGTGAAGCGGACGTTTGTGTGCGCGATGGGCGTGCGCGGCGCACAAGTGCATTCGTAGCCCGGGCCCCCGTGGCCCTTCCTGTTTAATTAGTAGCTACGGATAAATTGCCCAATTAAACAATTATCCGGGAGATGAAGACAGTCGTGACGGTGGCGCAAGACGTCTCGGCCCGTTTCTGAGACACCGGAGATGTCAATCTTCCTTTTGCCTCGTATCTCATTCGATGCACGGTGAAAGAAAAGTATGCGGCAACCTGGAATAGGGTCAGGGACGTCACCGACCCTGATATACCTGTCGTCGTCCTATCCACGCTGGCCGGTATCATTATGTGATCCTCTCCGAATTTCATTAAACAGTAGTCGGAGTCTCGTCGACGGGGTATATCCGACTCAATCACACACGATGTCCGACGAATTTGATCCTACGACAACAGACAACAAACATGAAGTCGGGTGTTTTTGGGTTTTTGGGGATTTTGACAGCTGTCGGTTGTAGTGATGTTGGAATTTTTTGTAGTGAACTCAATAGACTCGGATTTTGGAGACTGAGGTTTTGGAGAACTGAGAGAAAAATGTAGTATTGGCAACTATTAAATTTAGTATTGACAACCATAAAGTGGCAATTATTATTTACAGGTACAGCAACTATTTTTCTAATTATATGATAATTGGGCAACTATGACCCAGTTATCATATAACTATTAATTAGTTACCGAGAACTATAAAAATAATAGCATGAACGAAAATTTGATGATTGTCACTTTATAGTTAGCAGAACTTACACGATTTCTATGAGTGAGTGGATGTTTCATTTTGTGATAACTTTATGGCTCTTTAAAAAAAATCTAACTAACCGAAATGATGAAAGTAGGTATAAAAAGTCACCATAGTAACTAATTGCCATGATGACTTTTTACACCTAATTTCATCATTTGGCTTAATTAAAATTAATTTTTCTTTCTAAATTTTTTTCTAAATTAAAAAAACAAAATTCCACTTACAAAAATGTCTCATTTTTCGTACTTGACCAGCAGTAATTCGCACCTGGGCAAAAGTCATTATAGGTGCGACTACCGCATATTTCCAGTCCCCTTGAACATTACCACCCAAAGTGACTCCAGAATGACGTAAAAAAAAAATTGCACCTTACACATCATCGCTAATGCGAATTTAAATTGGATCGTGTAGACTGCAAACCGCCTCAATCTCATCAGGATCATCAAAAAAAGTGATCACTACTGTTTGGCAATCATGTTTTCGCTCTCAGCCTTTGAGATTAATCCCTCGTAGCCCAAGTCCCGAAGTCCCTGTATGTTTTTTTTTATCCTCCTCCAAGTGTCGTATAAGTTCAGCATCTAAACTATACGAGATGCCATATAGTATAAACGAGGATGGATCCTCGTTTCCCGACAACGACGACAACGGCAGAGGCGACGCACTCGTGCATACAGGGACCGAGTGCGAGAAGACCTCCTAGCTTCGGAATTCCTCGGTAATAATTCCGTTGCACAACCCACCGAGTACCGTTCGTCGTCTCTCCCGTCCAGCCGCGGCCGACTAAGACGATTTTCTCAGTCGAGCGTTAAGCGCGATGTGTCCGAGCGCCGTGAGCACATCCGAAGCTTGAGTGCCGCGCGCGGTCCACGACGCTCGTCGAGCTTCTCGCACGAGGACGACGAGGAGGAAGTGGCGAGAAGGGAAAATGAAAAAAATAAAAAATAAAAAAAAGAAGAAACGGTCCAATTGAGGATTCGTCACCGACAGCGCGAAGACCGTCATTAGAGCGCCGGGGGGAACGAAGAAAGTTTTTCGTCGTCGAGGCCGTAAAAAGGTTTATCGGATTGGGCGAGAGGCCAGCAACGCGCCGGTTAGCTCGCGCGCCCGCGAGCCCACCGAGTCCTTCACGGCTCCTCGTTTCTCGTATACACCCCAAGTTTATACGTTAACTTGCGCCGCTGTATGTATTTACATTATGTACACGCGGGCACATATGTGGGCTACGTGTATGGGCGATTTCGCGTCATTTTTTTGGGTTTTTTTGGATTCTGTCTTTCGGAAATTGTGGGAAGATGTTTTTGTACGTAGGGAAATTATCGGGGATTGATAATAAATTGATTTTGTTGTATTAATCAAATTTTTTGTCGCAAAAAAATTGTTGGTTGCCACAGCAAAATTTTGTTATCACTCCGTTAATATTTATCAGGCGGTAACATAGAATTCATTCGTATGTCACAAAAAAAAATCAATTTTTGAAAATAAGTTTTGATGTCTCGTAAAATTATAAAAAAGTAAAAATTATAAAAAAAAAATTGTAAAACAGTAAAACTTATAAAAAAATTCTGTAAAAAAGTAAAACTTATCCAAAAATGTTGTAAACATTTTTTTTTAAATGTTGTAAACATTTTTTTATAAGTACAAAAAAAAGCATTTTGTTACCTAGTATCACAAAAAAAAGGTGGTATAAAAAATTGCTAAGCGATCACTCAAAAAAATTCTTTCGTCACGTTAAATATTAAAAGTTTTTCTCACCCCCGCGACATTTACGAGCCGACAAATCCGCCGCCAAAACATCAGTGTGCAGAAAAAGTGTTAGTTTGACACGAAACGCCCCGTACATGCATTCGATATATACATATATATATGCACAGGTAGATTGGTTGGGTGCTGTGTTTAACGTTCCGACCACCGAATGACGAGGTGAAAAACCCGGAGTACCGAGGGCGGCGGCGGCGCCCGGCCGCCGTTGTACCGCGTCAGGCGGCCGCAACTCTCTAAATTCGAAAACACAGCGCCCCGCTCGCGCCACGGCGCCGTATGTAAAGCGCCGCACACGGCTCTTTAGTGTATTTTCCGAATGCCGCCGCCTGGAATATACATGCTTAAATGCATACATATATACATTTATACAAAAATATATACATTGTATACATAAATACATATTTACAAAAATACATACATTGTATACATAAATACACATGTACAAAAATACATACATTGTATACATAAATATATATATACAAAAATACATACATTGTATACATAAATATATATATACAAAAATACATACATTGTATACATAAATACATATATACAAAAATACATACATTTTTATAGGAATGTATATATTTTTGTAAATATGTATTTATGTATAATACATATTTACAAAAATATATACATTCCTATATACAAAAAAAAAATATACATATATATATTTGCTGCATCTATACATAAACATCTATCTATCCCGCCACGCGGCCGGTATGCGCGAATAAATAGCGGCGCGGCGTATACGTTTCGCTATTTCGTGTTTATACAGGCGCCGCGCGGTCTGCGCGTAACGCGCGTGAGTCACGCTTCGCTCTCCCATATCGTTTCAGAGAAGCTGAGAGAATGCTCTCCGCTCCTCTAGCCGACACAACGATTTGTACACGCGATACACATTCGTATATACGTTTCCTATTATCCGGAAAAGGGATTCAACGCAGCAAACACAGCCTCGCATCTATGTATAGGGGAGGTGCGGGCAAAACGGGACAGCGTTTTTCTTTCAGCTCCAACTATTTTTGCGGGCAAAATGGGACAGATCCCCATTTTGTGAAAATTTCGTCTATATGACACAATTCAACGCATATAAGCGGAATATAAAGTTTTGAAACAATTTTGAGTGTTTTAAGCAATCTGGCTTTTGAAAAATCACTTTGAAAAAAAAATTGTTTGATATTTATATTTTTTTTATTTTATATTTTATATTTATATTTTTTTATTTTTTTATTTATATTTTATATTTTAATTTATTTTTTTAATTTTAATTTATTTTTTTAATTTTATTAAAAATTCAGAGAGTAAAAAAAACACGAATTTCCGAATTTGGTTGTCTGTCCCATTCTGCCCTAACTTTTTTTTTTTGCCGACGCTCAAAATAAATGATTGGAATCGAATTTTTGTATCAAAAGCAATCAAAGTACACTTTCGTTATCCTCATGAAACCATTTTTCTCATAAGCGTCCCATTTTCCCCGCACCTCCCCTACACGTACACCCAGTGATATACGTATATCAGAGAAAGAGGGGAAATGGGGAGAAAAATAGAGATTTCCATTCGCCGAGTGGTCCAGCGTCACGCACTCGTTCCAACGAATTCGTTACACAGATAAGAGAGAAACGTGACTCACGTGTCTCGTGGATTCGGAATCGTCGCTCAGGGGTGGCGGGTGGGGGGGCAGGGGGGGGGGTAGGAGAGTTTCACTGGGGTTCGGTGTATCGCGGAACAGAAACGTCGAGGAATCGTATGCAGCACTACGTGGAAATCGATCCGCGGGTATAGATAGAGAGGCAGGCGGCTCGATGTGTGTATTTCGCTGTGCGTGAGAGCAGCGAGGGAGGCTGAAAGCGCGAGTCGAGCTCCTCTGGGCATCAGCGTATCGAACGTCAATGAGATCTGAGTGCCAGACTGCCGGCTGCGTATACCGGGGGCGGCGTAGCCCGCGGGAAATACGCGAGGGAACGTCGAGCCCCCCTTCGCCCCCCCTTCGCCCCCCCTTGATTTCATTAACATTGGTGTAGCAGCAACCGCACAGGATGTCAACTCCTGGATCGCTGGTGAAATATAATGAAAATGCGAGCGAGATACACTCGCGGGGTTTAACGTTAATGCCGAGATAATTCGGTTGGCATGAGACGTCGCTCACGCGCAAAGTAATTAGACGTTGAGCTTATAGCCCGGATGCCGCGAATGAAGCTAATGTATCATAGCGGAACACTTGATCCTTCGTTCGTGAAAATTATTAATATAATGGTATTATAATGCGGCGACCGGCGGCGCCGACGTTGGGACTCTCTGTGTTGTGGAAACCGTCGCCCGGGATAATAATGGAAATTGCTGTTTTTGGGATGTTCATGATACGAGGTTTTTTTGGGATTTTTTTGCGACGAGAGAAATATGTTTGAGAGGCATTTTTTGGTTTGTTTCGCAGTTTTTTTTATTGTCGGCAAAGCAAGTTTTTTGATAATTGACTTGACAATATTGATCACGTTTTTTAAAGTGATTCAGAAAAAAAATATTCTGAATCACTTTTCATGATTTAGAAATTAAAATTAAAATTGAAACTTTTAATTTTAAGTTTTTCTGAATTTTCTGAATTTTTTGAATTTTCTGAATTTTTTGAATTTTCTGAATTTTCTGAAATTTTCTGAATATTCTGAATTTTCTGAATTTTCTGAATTTTCTGAATTTTCTGAATTTTCTGAAATATTCTGACTTTAAAAATTGTACTGAATCATTTTTCATGATTTTTTGTTGTTAGAATTTATTTTACGGGAGGGGGAGGGGGAGGCTCGTTAATTTATCTCAGTCAAAAGACGTTTTGTGTACAGTATTAAGTCGTCAATTTTGCCACAGCGAGAGAACCCGACCGCCCACTGATTTTCCGTCCGAGAGACCATTTAATTCTTCACCATCGTTTCCTTAGTAATTTATTTCTCACGAATAACGTTCGGCTTCGACGTGAATTTATGAAAAGAGAAATAAATGTCAAATTTCTCGATATTTTATTCCCGGCATCCGCAACAGACGCCTAGGGCGTCAGGTGATAAATTAGGATTTCACATTATAAAGAGAATAGCCGTAATATCACTGAAATATTTTAGTATAATATAATAACAGTGCGGTTAAACGACAAATTTTTCATAATGACAAATTTCGTCGGGCCGACTGCTCGCAGTTAGTGAAACCATTTTTTGCCATTTGTGCCCCGTGGGTCGAACCGGAATTCGACTCACAAATGGTTCGCTCGCGGTGCGGCTTCGAATTTCGTGGAGTTCCCGACGCGCGCGAGCCACACAGGGAATTTTAATTACCGTCATAATCAGCGCAGCAGTCATCGAACGATGATTGACGAGTGGCTTCGTGCGAAGCACCGCAAATGCCCGAGAGCCCAATCCATCCAATGAGTTTCATTCCTCAGACTCGTAAATAAATTACGAGCCATTAGGCCTATTAGCTGAAAAATATGGGTATTCCGCACCTGTGCGACGTGGTCAAGGGGCAAATTAACTATTTACCAGTTTATTTATACTCACACAGCGAAAAATGAATAAAGTAAAAGTTTTCACAGAACCGCAGAAACTTTTTGTTAATTTGACAACAAATTTCACGTCACTTTCCAGTATAAAAAAAATATCCCAACATTTGTTACGAATTTCGTATTTTAGTTTCCCAAAAATATTTATAAAAAAAATATTCGCTACTTGCAAAAAAAAATTTCAATTTTTTTTATATTGAAAAAAAAAAAATTCAAAATGCGAAAAAAATACCCCAACATTTGTTACGAATTTCGTATTTTAGTTTACCAAAAATATTTCTCAAAAAGATATTCGCTAGTTCCAAAAAAATTTTGCAATTTTTTTCATATCGAATAAAAATAAATTCAAAATGCAAAAAAAGTGCACCAACATTTGTAACGAATTTCGTATTTTAATTCCCAAAAATATTCCTCAAAAAAAGAAATTATCGTCACAAAATATTGTAGCAATTTTTTTCAAAACAAACAATAAAAAAAAATCATGGAATACAAAAATTATTAGTCAAATTGACAAATCAGCGTTCGCAGCTTCCGCGAGTGCACGAAAACATGTTTACCGCTAGTCGCGCGTGCATCGCTAACGCGGTACCGCATTTAGTTCTCGTGAAGCCGCCTATTGTGCTTCCTCGAAGGCGCGCTATAATTGCAGCCGTCGTCCGAGCCTCCGAATAATGATTAACGACGAGGCGAAGCCGCGGCTTGTCGAGCCTCCGCACACACGCGGCAACCGCGTGCAGCGTCGATGGCTAGTTGTGCCGGTCCAGCGACGCGAGCGGACCCAGCACGATATCACCTGTACGTCTGCCTTTTTTTTTCCACCGTATCTTTTTCTCTCTTTTGCGGCTGTATAGACGGCGCGCGTCCCTCCCGGGGATATGCGGCACTCACGACTAGCACGTCTGGTTATCGGTGTCCCGCGAGATTTGGCCACGCAGCAGCAGCGGCAGCGGCGGCAGCAGCAGGTGATGCGGATAGCGACCAGCGGCCTCTGTGTCTCGTGCGTGAGCCAGCTAATCCCCTCCACACCCCGAGCTGTATATGTATGTACAGCACGCACGTTTAATGTGCACGAGCGAGGAGACACTGATTGGCCAGTCCGACAATCGATTTGCAGTGCCAGATAAACCGCAATATAATATGGAGAAGATTAACATACGGAGAAAAATTATCAGGGAGTGATGACACATCGATTGTTGTATTAAAGGATTTTTTTGGTGCAGCAGCAAATTTTTCAGCTATCACAGCAAAATTGTCAGGTAGCTCAGCAAAATTTTCAGGTAACACAGCAACATTTTTAAATACCGCATCAAAATTTTCAGCTATCACAGTGAAAATGTCTGCTACCACAGCAAAATTTTCAGCTACCACAGCAACATTTTCAGCTACCATAGGAAAATGTTCAGCGACCACAGCAACATTTTCAGCTACCACAGCAACATTTTCAGCTACCACAGCAACATTTTCAGCTACCACAGCAACATTTTCAGCTACCACAGCAACATTTTCAGCTACCTCAGCAACATTTTCAGCTACCACAGCAACATTTTCAGCTACCTCAGCAACATTTTCAGCTACCACAGTAACATTTTCAGCTGCCACAGCAAAATTGTCTGCCACCGCACAGCAAAATTTTCAGCTACCACAGCAACATTTTCAGCTACCACAGCAACATTTTCAGCTACCACAGCAACATTTTCAGCTACCCCAGCAAACATTTTCTTTACACCCCGTTCATTTTTTTTCTCACTATATCAACACACAAAAAACACCATTTTCTTATCTTCCCTAATATTTCCACTTACCACATACAGCTTATTTAATTCATTGTCACCCCCAAATCAATAAAAACACCCGTCTCAACAGTCCCCAGTCGCTCCACCCCTGACTGACCGACATCCTCCGGTCACCACTGGTCGACAACTCGAATTTTCGTTGTCTCTCCCCGAGCGAAAAAAAGAACCTACATAACCAAAAAAAAAAACAAACAAACCACATGGCGGAATCCCGGAAGCGGAAAAACGCGGTTGCGCTATGCGGTGAAAAAAACGCGCGCGCGGACGGTGCCAATTGGCAGAGGCGGAGAGGACGAACGCAGCAGGAACGGGGCGGCAGGAAGGGGGAGGGGGAGGAGAAGGGGGACGAAGAAGGAGAACCCGGAGCGGCGACGGGGACGCGTCGAGCGCGCATCTCGGGGCCTCCGGTTCGCCGCGCGCGCGGTGCTGCCTCATTCCCGACGGTTAATTGCGGCGGTGAAGTTCGTTTAAGGCAAACAAGATTCTCCCGCTATCAGCGTACCCCGCAGTTCCCTCTCTCTTTCCCTCCCTTCCCCCCCGCAACCCGCGTCGCCGCCGCGCCACTTCCTACGCTTATATATTCGCCCGGCGCTCGGGTTCTCCTCTTCGTTTCTCGTCTTCGTTCCATTTCTCTCCCACCGCCGCCGCACCGCAGCCGCCGCCGCGCTCTATACTCGCCGAATATATATGTGACGTTTATTGTTATTACGCTCGAGACCATCATAATTGAGACATAAACTTGGCCGCTGCATGCTGCCTCTCGGGCCAACCAGACATCTCTCGCTCTCCGTCTTCGTCACACTCGCTGGTTGCGTCCAATACTCAGTCGCACCATTTCCTCTCTCTCTCATTTTCAAGAGAGAGAGAGAGGGGGGAGAGAGAGGGGGGGGGGAGAGAGAGAGAGAGAGAGAGAGAGAGAGAGAGAGAGAGAGAGAGAGCCACTCTGTCGTATTCACCGTTTTAATCCATGCGGCTCTCGCGCGCCGCGTCGATTTGCAAATGCTGAGGGAGAGAGAGAGAGAGAGAGTGAAGATGGAGGGAGGGGACGGGACGGACGGCGAGCGCGCGAACGGCCAGGGAGAGGGTTTATATATAGTGTCGGGGGCCCGCGCGTCGTTGGTAATGACCTCTTCTCCATGAGGGACAGTGCCACCACCGCGCCGCGGCGATCGAGCGGCGAGCCACGCCGCCGCCGCCACCGCCTCTGCGTTAACGACGCGCGGCCGCACGACACCCGGCGTTCCACATGGAATCGACCGGGGTGTTCGAGAATCAGCGGATTTTTGGCTCGCGATTTTTTTACAGGGTTCTGCGGACTTGAAATGGTTGTTGGGATTTTTTTGCAGATTTTTTTAATAAGTTTGAGCACGGTGTCAATTTTTTATTTTTTTTATTTTGAGCGACGTAATTTAAAAATTTGGAAAAATTCACGGAAATACATTTTTTTGACAGTACGTCATATTGATGTCCTGGCTTTTTATTACACCTGCATTTTAGATTTAAAAAGAAATAGAAAAAGATGGTAGCGGATGTTTTTTTTTTCTGGCGGCTGTAGTTTTGAATTATTTTATACATAATACAGCGTTTTTAATTTTTTTTATTTAAAATTTTCCCAGAATGTGGTTTATTCATTTTTGTCTATTATTTTTTCTTCAAAATTAAAATTCAGGTGAAAAAGAAAGTCTGAACATCAACAGTTTGGTGTCAAAAATGTTCATTTCTGACGCCAGATTTTTTACAATATTTTTCTTATTTTTCAAACCCAGTTTTTTGTTCAGGAAAGACGTTAAAAAAATGATATCCTATTTCGTTAAAAATATCTAAAAAAAATCCTGACTGTTATTTTCAGTCGTCAGAATCGTGTAAAAAAAAATCGTGAGCCAAATCCGCCAGGTCGATTTGGCGTGGAATGCCGCATATATATATGGCGAGCGCGCGCGCGCGCGAACCCGTTGATGGCATCGTGCACGTGGGCGCACACGCATGCGGTTAGGCGCGAAATGGGTCTCCTCTTAGGACCGCGCAGTACGTACGCCGCACCGATCGACAGTGTCCACTACTCTCGGTTGCACTTGCGGACGGAGTTTCGGAGAATATGCTGCGCGCGGTCCCCACCCGCGTGCATTGTTCGAGCGCCTGAGTGCGCGTGGGCTGATGGCCGGCCCCGATGGATTATCGCGCGCGCGTTACGGACGCGGAGGCCGCAACACCCGCGGGCGCACCGCGCGAGGAGACGCCGAGTCGCGAGGGCGAATTTTCGGTGACGACGAGAATCCGGAAGTGGCGGGAGATATCGGCGGAATGTGCGAGCGCGAATAACGCGGGGGTGGGAGACAGTGGGATTCTCGACCGGAAGTCCCGATGGAATTTCACTTTTTTTTCAGCTTCCCTCAAAATTTGTCATTTTCAGTATTTATATTTTCCAACGTTACAGCGTCAAAAATGAAATATTTAAAAATTAATATTTTAATTTTAATTTTATATTTTATTTTAATATATAAAAACTAAATGTTTGAACTTCCAAGGGAAAGGAAACTTTTTTTATGTAAATTAAAATTTTTATGTAATTGTAATTTTATGTAAATTGTAATTTTTATGTAATTGTAATTTTATGTAAATTGTAATTTTTATGTAATTGTAATTTTATGTAAATTGTCATTTTTATGTAATTGTAATTTTATGTAAATTATAATTTTTATGTAATTATAATGTTATGTACATTATAATTTTTTTGTAAAATTGTAATTTTTTAAATTTGATGCACAAGTGAGACAAAGTTTAAGAAATTTACTTTAGTTTAAGAATTTACTAAAATTCCCTACGAAAATTAGGAAGCTTAATCTAAAAATCACTACTTTTGCTTCACTTCTGTATTAAATTTACTGTATTAGCTGACGAATTAAATTTCGAGTCACGTAAATTTGCAAACATTCGATATTCTCAATGTCCTCAACAAACCGACATTCCCGATGTCCTCAATATTTCCAATCGAACTCGACGTTACGAGCGACTCGCATCGCCAATTCGATCGCTCGATGAAAAAAGAATGACGATTATATCGCGCGGGCTGGAGTCGCGATAACGCACGTATTTGCAGAGATTACGAGGCCACAAAACCCAAGCTTTTGCATCAGTAGAATATGTCGATCGCTTTGTCGAATAATGTTTCGTTATTGTAACGACAGGGATGTTCGAACAAATTCGCGCGTGAGTCGAGGGATCGACGTGTCTGTGTTCTTTATTGTCATGGAGATCGTGGTACACGCGATAAAGCGTCGTAACACAGTCTAGCACACTCGCATTACGCTGCAGCCGCGGTGCACACAAGTCGAATGAACGATGGCTCGGGTGGAGAGGAGCGACGCGTGAGTCGCCGGACGGCGGCGCCCCGAATGACCGGTGTAGCGTTGTCTGCACGTGCGAGCGACTCACAAACGTACACGAGGCGAGAGCGCATAATATGGGTACAGCGCACGCCTCGGCTCCGCCGCCTTTGAGGCAACCGGACTTCTGACAAATCGTGCGTCTTTCTTTGTGTCATACGCGCGTTCGCTTCACGCATACGCGTCGCGTGAGCGCATATTAAGCTCGGTGCCCGAGCGGAGCCTCGTCTTACGCCGTTTCCGTCTCGTCTTTTTGACGTCGCTCGCGTTCGCTTTCCCTCTCGTTTCTTTTTCTTTCTCTCTCTCTCGCTCCTACGTTTCCGCGTTCCGCCTTTGTTGCGCGGTAGCTCGTAGCTCGACTACTTAATCATGTATAAAGCGCTCGCTCTTAGGGAATTTCGTGAACATTTTTTCTTTTTTCACCTTCAAGGGTAGGAGTTTCGTTATTGTTCTTTCGTTTCATTCACGATGTACGATTTTGTTTGACATTTTGATAAAAAATTGGAAGTGCAGTTGGCAGATACACTCATGAATCCTCACGGACACTCAGTGAGAGTCTGTGAGGAATTGTGAGTCTTTGCGAGCGTTGTGAGCGTCTGTGAGTGGCTGTGAGTAATCGTGAGCCTTTGCGAGTGTTTGTGAGCGTCTGTGAGTGGCTGTGAGTAATCGTGAGTCTTTGCGAGTATCTGTGAGCGTCTGTGAGTGGCTGTGAGTAATCGTGAGTCTTTGCGAGCGCTGTGAGCGTCTGTGAGTCACTGTGAGTAATCGTGAGTATTCGTGACTCTGAGTATTTGATAGCGCCTGTGAGTAATCGTGAGTATTCGTGACTCTGAGTATTTGTGAGTGCCTGTGAGCAATCGTGAGTATTCGTGAGTGCCTGTAAGTATCTGAAAGTATGTGAACATTTTTGTTTAGAGTCTGTGAGTATTTCCGTGAGTATTTGTGACTGACTGTGAGTATTTGTGAGTGTTTGTGAGCGCTTGTGAGTATTTTTGAGCGATTGTAAATGTTTGTGAGTATTCGTGAGTGTTCGTGAGTGTTCCAATGACCTTGAGAATTCATACCCTATTATTACGTAGATGTTTGTCGAGTTCGCAAAAACATCGGCACACGGTGTGTGTTTAGGTTGTGTTTTTTTTCTCCTCGCTTTCGTTCGCTTCGCTGCATGTTCTCTCTTTCTCGTCCCGCTCACTCCCTCCCCTTTGCCTCCTAGCTCGATCCTCGATCGCAACGTCTTAATTGTTTAATCGCCGCGCGACGGGGAGAACGAGGAAGAGAGAGCTCGTGCGAGATTCCCGGCATCGATGACGTTCCACCGCTCGGCGCGCGCGTTCGTTTACAGCGGGACGCGCGCGAGCCGCAGCCGCGCCGTTAACGCCCCGGACCTCCTGTCTTGCCGCTCTCGGCTCCTAATAAATTGTCCCGAATTGAGTTTTCGCGGCCCGCGCGCGCAGCCCACGGCGCCCGGGGAACCGGAGAACAAGTGGTTGTTTCCTACGTGAGTCACGATGACTCGCGAGTAAAACGCCCGAGTGACACGACCGCTTGTTAAATTCTCACTCCACGTGCGGTGCGCGTCCGTCTCGTCGTTTTCATTTTACATCGGACTCGCTCTCCGCGGAGATAATGCAAACGTCACCATACACGATTAGAGCCATTTCATTTAACCGGCCTATTGTCTGTTTGGACGTCGAGTCTCAACCAGGACCGATCTTCGTATACCGTTAATGCATTAAAAAACTTCGTGTAACGATTTTTCTGTACGTAATTATTGTTATTGTCATTATTGGGCTTGTTATTGCCGGGGATGATAGTAACGTTGATTAGCGACGTCACGAAACACGATTTTTCCGTTTTTGTTCCAGGTATTTGGGGAACGAATTTTCGGTCATAGAAGTTCAAAGTTGAAGTCTTAAGTGCTGTAATTATTGTTATTATCAATATTATGCCACTTCTTGCCAGGATCGATAGCAACATTAATTGGCGACGTCACGTATTTTTTTGTTTTTATTCCAGCTTTTTGTGGAACGAATTTTCGGTCGTAGAAGTTCAAAGTTGAAGTCCCAAATTTTGTAATTATTGTTATTATGAATATTGTTATCATTTATTGCCAGGATCGATAGCAACATTAATTGGCGGCGTCATAAAATACAATTTTTTGTTTTTCTCCCAACTATTTGTGGAACGAATTTTCGGTCATAGAAGTTCAAACCTAAAGACTCAAGTTCTGTAATTATTACTATTGACATTATTGGATCCGTTATCGATAATTGGCAACGTCACGAAGTACAATTTTCTTGTTTTTCTCCCAACTATTTGTGGAACGAATTTTCGGTTATAAGAGTTCAAACCTGAAGTCTCAACTTCTGTAATTATTGTTATTGACATTAATGGATCCGTTATCGATAATTGCCAACGTCACAAAACACAATTTTTTTGTTTTTCTCCCAACTATTTGCGGCACGAATTTTCGGTCATGCAAGTACAAACCTGAAGTCTTCAGGTCGATCGCGTTATCCAGCATACGACGAAGAATTCGACACCAAACGAAGTTGCCAACTTCACCGCCGCAAAATAATAACTCACTTGCGAGTTGCACGTAACAACAGGGTCATCTTGCTTCCTACCAGTTTGAGTTTACATCGCTGTTGCGTATTACCGAGCGTTCTTCGTCGTGTATTACTATACACAAATCGATCGTCTTGGCTGCAGGGCGGAGAAGTTAATGGCAATGCAAGCCGATTAAGTGCATAGGGGACGCCCTATTAATGGGTACCACGGTCGATGCATACACATATATATATTATATATTATATACTCACGATGTACACCAGTCGCGACCCAAGATGCACTCTCGTTTATTAACAAAGTCGATGACACTCGAACCACGAGGACGCGAATCTTCGGCGTCCGGGGACCGTGACGACCGATGCACAAAGAAAAATATCGATCATCCCCTTTACTACGGCGAATCGTCGAAGGTTTCGCAGGGAATACAAGTAACGAAGGGACAAAGAACAAGCGGGCAAAGTCACACATTAAAAGCGTCCCGGCGAAGAGGAGACGACGATCAATCGAATAAATTTTCTGCCCCTCTTAGCATTCGGCGGGCGGCAGAAATCGATAGACCTTATGCCCGACCCTACCCAACCCTTCCCTACGATTCCTCCCTGTCATCCCTCCCCCCCCCTGAACATCAGCCTGCTCATCGCTAGATGTTTAATAATTATTATAATAACCGTGTGGTGAACTAGCTTGACGCTGAACGCGTATTTTCTACCCCTAATTTCGTCGATCTCGCCCCCTTCGTCTTCCGCGCAAAAAAAAAAAAAAAAGTTGTATGAAATAGTTTATTGTGCAACAAGTGCGTAAAGAAGGTCATTTCCGCACGAGTTGCACATACAATTTTTTGTAACACTCGTGCGTAAAGTTCCACTTTACGCACTTCTAGTTACTTTACTCACACGTGCCAAAAACGAGCACTTTACGCACGCAAAACCGCCTCGAAAAGTCGATTTTTACGCGCACAGTTACAAAAAGAGTATTTCTGTAGTATGAACCGTCGAAGTATCCAAAGTATGTCGTATTGGACTGAAAAATACTCATTTCATACTCCAAAAAATTCAATCCTCAATCACAGGAATATGTTTTTAGGGTACCATTTTTTACTAGTAATGGAAATCTAAGGTCAAAAACTGAACATTTTCAAAAACTTAGGATAGACGATTCGTCAATTGTAGGTTTTTGAAAATTTTCAGGCAGAAATCGATACACCCTATGCCCGACCCTACCCAACCCTTCCCTCCAATTCCTCCCTGTCATCCCTCCCCCCCCCCCCCCCCCTGAACATCAGCCTGCTCACCGCTAGACGTTTAATAATAATAATAATAACCGCGCGATGAACTAGTTGGCCACTGAACGCGTTTTTTCCACCCCTAATTCCCTCGATCTCGGCCCCTTCGTCTCCTTCGACCGCCCTCGTCGCGCTTCTCGTGCGTGGAAACCACGTTTTTGCAATTTCTGTAAGAACTACAATTTCGGTAAACCCACGAACGATGCCCACGGTGTGTTTGTAGAATTGAGAAGGCGGCCCACGAAGCCAAGGGTGGAAAAAGCCGCCGCGAACGAGAGGCAGGGGGGGAGGTGGGAGGGGGAGAGACGTAATATCGCGGAGAACGAAGAGGGGAGACAAGGTAATACATTCTCTCTCCAGAGGCATGAAAGAATAATTTGCCAACGAAATTCCGACGGCGCAATTAACTCCCCGAAAGTCGGGCCTCCTGGGGAATGACGAGGGTGACGGGAATGAGCGTGTGTTGAGGCTGGCTCACTCGGCTATGTCGGTGTGCTCGGCCGCTGGAGCGCGACGAGGTCACCGGGGCGAGATGGACCAGCCTCCGGATTTTTTTTTTTTTTTTTTTTTTCAATTTATTGGTACGAATAATTTACGATATGTCGGATAATAAACGTTTGATTGGGGATGTTTAAGGAAAATAAAGACATTCAAATTGGATCCAGGAAAAATTCGGTCACATAATTATTTATATTTAATGTCATTACTAATTATTTATGTCATATTATACAGTCTTTTTCTGGTGTTATATCGTAATATTGTATTATTTAGTCGCGTTTAATCATCCTGCTTTAATTAAGCATTTAAGCATTTGCATGACGTAGCCTGCCCTCTGGATTCGGTGGAAATAATTTATCAACTTGAGGTGAAACTTCAAACGTTATCGTCGCGACCTCCTCGATTATTTCCGACTTGGTCTGTCAGCGGTAATTCGACCGAAAAACGCGTCCCGAGGATCCGCCTTCCTGTTGTCGAGCTGGTGAAAAACGGTGTCGTCGTGGGGTACGAAAATACGTTTTTAATTCGTTCCATTCTCGGCCCGAGAGATCCGACAGGATATCGCGTATGATCGCGCGATAATTCTGTCAAGATTCGTGTACGTCCCGCCCCAATTAGGCCGCCTAATTTAAAGAGCGTCACCCCCGTGGAATAGAAATATACACGAAAATGTATCTGACCTGAAATTATATAGAACTTTTCGGGCGACAATACATTAAAAATAAATTCATTAAATATAGTCATATTTTGGATATATCTTAGATATATTTTTCGCTCGTGTATATATTCGTATACGCATCCTAAAATGTATCCGACATTCAGAAGTTTTCAGAAAAAATATATCTTGTATATCTAGAATACATTTTTTATATTTCTTGCATATCTAGAATATATTTTTAAATATCTTGTATACCTAGAATATATTTTTATAAATCTTGTATATCGAGAACATATTTTTTATATATCTTGTATATCTAGAATGCATTTTTTATATATCTTGTAAATCTAGAATATATTTTTTATATATCTTGTATATCCAGAATTCATTTTTTATATATCTTGTATATCTACAATGCATTTTTTATATTTCTTGCATATCTAGAAATTATTTTTTATATATCTCGTATATCTAGAATGCATTTTTTATATATCTTGTAAATCTAGAATATATTTTTTATATATCTTGTTTATCTAGAATAAATTTTGTATATATCTTGTATATCTAGAATACATATTTTATATATCTTGCGTATACTTTATTTCCATATGGGCAGCGACGTATTTTTATTTAGAATTTTTTTTTTTTCATTTTTACTGTTTTCTTTCCGACCCAACAGACCCCGGTTTCTCGAAACGCACGATACAGAGCCCGTAGTGCTGTGTCGCAGCGGCAGAGTGCGTGCGCGTGTGCGTCTACGTTCACGCGGTTGCGTCGTTGGTCGTTGTGGGAGCGGTGGGGAGGAGGCATAATCGGGAAAGGGCGACTGCACAGTGGTAGGGGGGGGGGGGCTGCTGCTTCCCCGAAGAGTGAGGGAGGGGGGGACACGTAACAGCGCGTCATAAAGCAATTAGGGGAATAAAAGACACAACGAGGTATAATGAACCCTCACGGAGTGCTGGAGGAGAGTGTATTATAGCCTTCTCTCTCTCTCTCTCTCTCTCTCTCTCTCTCTCTCTCTCTCTCTCTCTCTCTCTCTATCTGTCCGACAAACACGTTGTTACGCCTGGCTCTTCAGCTCGTTGTTTCTGAAAACATCGACCTAATTATCGATCCTCCAGGCCATTAGCTCTCCTTCACACTATCAACGCTCCTCCCTCTCGACCGCCCCGAAATTTCGTATACGCGCCGACGATTCGTACGTAGCTACGTCGGACACGAGTTAAAAGGATGTATTAAGGGAGCCCTAAAAAAGCGTTTTTTTGGGGAATTTTTTTCCGGCAGAAAAAAATAAGCAAGTCTGGTGAAATTTTCAGAATATTTTAATGCATATTTGGAGTGTGTGAAATGAATACGAATCGAATAGTTCTCTCGAATTTTTCACGTTATTCGAGATACAACGTGATTTTTTGCATTTTCAAAAATTCACGGTGTTTTTTGTTTTTTGGTTTGGAATGCGAATTTTTATTGTATTAAGAATAATTCGGTGAAGAAATAGTGATGAAAAAACGCGAAATTATTTTTGATCCCGGTAATAAAATATTTTTTCATCGCGATTCACGAGCCTCAATTTCAAGATTCTTTTTTTTTGTGAGTTATAGATAAACGCGGATATATATTAAAGCCGTCTCCCTCGCGTCTTGAAAATTCTTCCGGGCCGCGCGCGAATTTCGCGCTCCAAATAATTCACGGTGTTTCTTTTTTGTTTTTAATCCGGGAACCGTGGGCTATACGCGACGGGGTATAAACAGGGGGTGCACAGCGTCTGTAAAGTGAAATAAAAAGTTTACAACTTGCAAAGACCCGGCAGCGACTATTTCCTTTTATTCTCCTAGCTCTTCCTCTTCCTCCTCTTCTTCCTCCTCTTTTTGTTCCCGGGCGTCCTCCGTCTTCCTTTTTTTTTCAACCTCTTTTTTTATTATACTCCATAGAAAGGAAATTGTTGAGGAGCTGCAACGCGCATCCTCGGGCCTCGAGAATGGCAACCACTTTTTTGGGTGTGTCTCGAGAGAGGCGCGGATGAGGACGCGGCGCGCGGAAGCCAGAAGACGAGGAGGAGGATGACGAAGAAGGACCACGAGAGTGGCCGACCAGCCAGGATAATATAAAGGCGCGTTCTCAACGCGTCTGTGCAGGATACGCGCGAGCCCCAGCGAATGACCGCTCGACATTTCTATGCCGTATAACGCCGAGGCTGCTGGTAACGCAACGAGGTAACTTGTAGTGTAATAACGCATAGTGCACGGCGCGCGGACCCCTCGACAGACCCTCCAGCCGGAAAGAAACCAGCCCTCCCTTCGCGTAGACGGTTTCCCTCCATTTTTTTTTTGCGTATCTTTCACGTCTTCACCACTTTCCCCCCCTTCCGCCTCACCACCGCGGGTCCTACTTCGCACAACTTAACTCGCCGAGCACGCGAAATAAGCTTGTAATTTGCTACACCTTGGTTCGGGTTTCCCAAGCTGGCACTCAATCTCGATTCGCTAACACTCAATTAGGGCTGATTTTCAACGAATCTTCATGCATGCCGGGGAGTGAGGGTTTGGTTTTGTTGAGGACATTTTTTAAGCTAAATCGCACGTTTACCTGTATTAATGGATTATCTGCTTGAAAAGTGTTTTAGTTATTTTTCTCATTCCCGTTGTCCTGTGATATGCTATGCTGTACCTATTCTGAAACCGAATATAGCATAGCTTATAGCATGGCCTTATAGCATATAGCATGGCATAGGATAGCATAGCATATAGCATAGTCTATAGCATACAGCATGGCATAGGATAGCATAGCATATAGCATAGCATAGGATAGCATAGCATACAGCATAGCATATAGCATAGCCTACAGCATATATCATAGCATATAGCATAGCATATAGCATAGCCTATAGCATATATCATGGCATAGGATAGCATAGCATATAGCATGGCATAGGATGGCATAGCATATAGCATGGCATAGGATAGCATAGCATATAGCATAGCATATAGCATAGCCTACAGCATATATCATGGCATAGGTTAGCATAGCATATAATAGCATGGCATAGGATAGCATAGCCTATAGCATATAGCATGGCATAGCATAGCATAACATATAGCATGGCATAGGATAGCATAGTATATAGCAGCATGGCATAGGATAGCATAGCCTATAGCATATAGCATGGCATAGCATAGCATAACATATAGCATGGCATAGGATAGCATAGTATATAGCATGGTATAGAATAGCATAGCATATAGCATGGCATTGGATGGCATAGTATATAGCGTGGCGTAGGATAGCATAGCATATAGCGTGGCGTAGGATAGCATAGCATATAGCATAACGGAACACATATAGCATAGCCCAGCATGACCTGAGTACCTAACTCTAGCGACCTCCTGCAAGTAATTTTGTCTGTTAATTGACAGATTCGGCTGCCCGAAATTACTATATGCACCATATCGCATCGATGACCTTTTTATGTAATTACGATCAAGTATGCTAAAAGAGGCAGAAGCGAATGCAGACATTCGCATTAATCCGTACAATCAATTGATATTCCAATTTTCTCGAGATATTATCGTCCCAAATATAATTCACCGATATCGCAACTTTTTCGAACGTATATAAAATATTGAACGCAGTGCAGAAAATATGGACTTATAACGTATTGCAGAAGCAGACGAATCTCTTAAGTGGGACAATTAAGTGGGATTTTAATGGGCCCCGGGAGTCATCTTTGTCACACCAATGAATATTGATTAATTCACCGTTTACCGAAATTCCCATCGATCCGAGCAGTCGCAGATTTATGAGGACCTCTACATAATTACTATGTTGGTTATTTATATAGCTCGATAACTCACACCGAGAAACAATTTTCCTAGTTGAAAAATAATTCATTCTCGGTCCACCAAAAACCTGTTTATATCACCTCAACCCAACAATCTGATTCAATCTGACTCTGACTCAATCTGACTCTAGGTGGCCAAAAAAAAAGCATCGACTTACTTTAATTTGCAAATCGTTCCTAAATTTATTACACAAAGAGGGCTGCAGTTTCCGAGGGTCCAAAGGGGTCTGCCCAGCCTGTCTGCAACAGGCTTAAGCTAATCCGATAACTAACGCGGAATATCCGGTCCCGGTTCGCGCATTAGAGGTCATCGAGGTCCGGTTTCCACGGCGTCGCGGCGGCCACACCGCGAAACCCGTGTCGAACCGCTGTAAGCCCGAATACACCGAGCGTCCTAAAACAAAATCGATATGTCTCGAACAATCGTGTGTATAAAGCCCTCAATCCCAGATAGCTCGTCGCTCTTAAGGTAGTCCTTGCGGATAATATTCGTTTCGCATAAATTCGAGGAATTTGGGAGAGAATTCCAAACACTTCTCGGTGGTATAAAAATCTGAAAAAATTCATACACATTAAAGATACTGAGAAGATTAATTTTGCATAATAATAATTCGAAAATGTTATTAACAAATTGATGAAAAAAACAATTGTTTAACAAATATTTCGATGACACAAGATTTTTTTTTCATGTAAATGATTCCTTCGTTTTTCCGAATACTTATGAATTTTTTCGGATTTTAGAGTTCACATTGAATTTTCACATATTTTCCCTATAAAAAACGCACCGAAATTCAATGTGAGCTCTAAAATCTGAAAAAATTCATACGTATTCGGAAAAACGAAGGAATCATTTTCATGAAAAAAAAATCTTGGGTCGTCGAAATATTTGTTAAACAATTGATTTTTTCATCAATTTGTTAATAACATTTTCGAACTATTATTATGCAAAATTGATCTTTTCAGTACCTTTAACGTGTATGAATTTTTTCAGATTTTTATACCACCGAGAAGTGTTTGCATTTCTCTCCCAAATTCCTCGAATTTATGTGAAGTGAATATTATCCGCAAGGACTGCCTTAAATCTCCTCGGCACTCGTCGCTCTTCACCCGCCTGGAATGTCCGTCTGGAGGACTATTTTGCCGATATTGCCGATTGAATTATATAAAACCTCGCTTGCCAATCGCGTGTCCACGTGAAGAGTTCCATATCCGTGGGAGACTCGACTGTGATTCGAAATTCAAGCCAACGGGGATGAGATAAGATTAACGAGTCGATGTTCTCCAAAGTCCAGCGCGGTCCGAACGTTTGAGGAACGACGACAGGACTCAAGTGACGACTGTGGAAATTAATGCCGACGAGACTGAAGTGAGGCTCTTATTTCCGGTTTATCGTAGCAGCCGCGCCGGAAACACGAGTGATTTTTGCCTATGCCAAACGGGCCTAATGGAGAAATACTCGGTGCATTATTTTGTCCTCCTCGTGTATGTCGCGCGTATAGGAATCCCCCGCGCCGCAAGTAAATGCATTTTAATTCCATATCCTTCGCGAAAGCCCGGCGAGCCTGAAGCACCTTCTGCCGCGGCTGGCTCTCTACACTCATGTATTATATTCCGATAATCCTCCGCGGAATGGATAAAGGCGGTAGCTCATGGCGCATAAGCCGGCGTGCGTGGATATATATATGAAAGCCCGGCGTATACCTGGTTACGGTGTTACATATTTCGGCTGGAATATGTGTCTTAATTATCGCGGCTCTTGGCTCTTCGTTGCTCCCTTTTTTTTTCGCGCGTTAACAGGAGAAAATAATCCTCGGCTTTGCGCGCGCTAATGAGATATATTTCGGTCACTCGCAAAGTCTCGGTTCTTATGGCTGGGCCGCGACTCGATGCGCTCGGGAACGCCTGCGTGAGGATTCGACGCGCATGCGCGGAACGAGCGCCCTCTGGCGGTCGATGAACGAGGCTGCGCAGTTGAGAATTATGCTGGAAGATTGTGATCAGTTGGTGAGGCATTTTCTTATTGTTTTTTTTTTTACGGATTTGGCAAGCGTAATTTTTTTTGCTTTAAACTAATTTGAAGCGAAGAACCTTAAAAATTCTTAGACCTTAAAAATTCTTAATCCTTAAAAATTCTTAAATCTTAAAAATTCTTAAACCTTAAAAATTCTTAAACTTTAAAAATTCATAAACCTTAAAAATTCTTAAACCTTAAAAATTCTTAAACCTTAAAAATTCTTAAACCTTAAAAATTCTTAAACCTTAAAAATTCTTAAACCTTAAAAATTCTTAAACCTTAAAAATTCTTAAACCTTAAAAATTCTTAAACCTTAAAAATTCTTAAACCTTAAAAACTCTTAAACCTTAAAAACTCTTAAACCATAAAAACTCTTAAACCTTAAAAATTTTTAAACCTCAAAAATTCTTAAACCTTAAAAATTCGTTTTAGAACTTTTTTTGTCGCTTTTTTCACGTCCTAATGAGGTATAAATTTCGGTCGCTGTCGAAATACATTTTTTACGGCAGGGCTCGACTCGATGCGTTCGCGAACACCTGCGCGATGATCTACCGCGCATGCGCAGAACGAGCGCCCTCTGGCGGTCGATAAACGAAACTACGCAGTACAAAATAATTCTGCAAATTCGTAATCATTTAGCAAAGCATTTTTTTCGTTCTTCAATGATTTCTCAGGTGAACATTTTTCATTTCAACCTAATTCAAAGCGAAGAATTTTTAAGGACGTCGTTTTAAGAAACCGGGATCCAAGTTTCCACTTCGACTGTGTTCCCATCCAACCAGCGATTCCAGGCCTCGCGCCGTAAATTTTCAAGGAATCTCTGAAAATCTTGTACTCCTAATGTATGCGACGAAAAAAAAAAAGAAATTCGTCATTCCGGTCCCGGAAGCGCGTCGCATGCTTGGAAGACATCGAGCGACGTAAAACGTTTCCCCCTTTACATTGACACAGTTGAACCGTCCTTAAATCTCCGGGTGACAAGTTATCCGGCTATTCCTTCCCGGAATAGACGCGATCCCGCAGCTACAATTTTAATGGCTTTTCAGAGGGCAATAAAAATCCCACGATTTCCGCGGTGTTTAAGCCATTTCTGTGACTAACCTCTCTCTCGATTGCGCAGACGAGAAACCACTTGCAACCGCACCGACCGCACTACTAACTCAAGATCCGTCGGAGATTTAGCCACAAAACTCCGCGGGCCCCGGCAACGGGATTCGGCTCCATAAAACCCCAATTTCGGATTAGTCAACCTGGGGATTCGAAATCTCTGAAAAAAAAAAAAAAAAAAAAAAAAAAAAAAAAAAAAATTCGTGTATTCCCTCAGCCATTAACGCTTGGCGCACTCGCGTCATTATCGTCACCCGGGGACTCTGCCCTCAATTTCGTTAAGTATTTCCCGACACCGGGGGGAGACGGTAAAAGCAAAACACGACGAAGGATTTTATAGGGTTTGGGCCGAAAAATACGTGTGTGTGTGTGGAGCCCCCGTGAGCCGCGCAGCAGCGGAGAACGGCGAGGCCATCTCCGCCTGTATGCATATTGATATACGACGATGGTCTCTGAGTTATTCCGTTAAAAGTTTCCTGCTGATAACCGAATCTCGATACAGGCTATAAATCTCGGGCTCGTTAAACGATATACACGGCGCGCTAGGTACGCGGATAGCGAGAGGCCTCTGTATATGCAGGTTGCATGGTTGTAGGTAGGACGACGCGGAACTGCAGGGCTCGCTGGTAGAGCTTTTGGGGCGTTAAATCGGGCCCTGGTCAGGCCCTGCCAGGGCATGAGATGGACCTGAATTGGGCCGAATTTAATGCTACAGATTTTCTACTACGGGTGTTTGCAAATAAAAAAATCTGTAGCTTTAAGGTAGTAGAGAATATTTCGAACACTTCTCGATGGGACGAAAATCTGAAAAAAAATCAAGCACGTTGAAGGTACTGAAAAGATTTATTTTGCATAATAATAATTTGAAAATGGTATTAACAAATTAATGAAAAAATTAATTGTTCGACAATTTAACCGGCATCCCAACTTTTTTTTTTAATGAAAATTATTGACTAATTTTTCTGAATAGGTATGCATTTTTTCAGAATTTTCTCTACATTTTTTTAAATGCGGTTATCGCCCCTCAGTTTTCTCGAAAAATTAGACAAAATTCTGAAAAAATTCATACGTATTCAGAAAAATGAATGAATAATTTTCATAAGAAAAAAAAGTTGGGTCGCCGGTTAAATTGTCAAACAATTGATTTTTTCATTAATTTGTTACTACCATTTTTTAATTATTATTATGCAAAATAAATCTAATCAGTACCCTCAACGTGCTTGATTTTTTCAGATTTTTATCCCATTGAGAAGTGTTCGAAATCGAAATACTTTCGAACTACTTTAGAAATCGAACTACACCGCTCGTACTGCTTTAAATCAGGCCTTGGCTAGGCCCTGATCTGGACCCGAGCCGGACCCGACTTGGGCCGCATTTAACGCTAAAGATTTTCTACTACAGCCACCCAAGTAAAAAATATATAGCGTCAAATTGGGCCCTGGCCAGGCCCAGATCAGAACCACGGTGACCCTGCCAAGGCCCGTCTTGGTCCGGATTTATCGCTACAGATTTTCCACTACGCCTGGCATGTGCTTCAGGGTTACACACAGCCGGATTCTCGCGTCAGTATCCCTTCGGCTTCGGGAGAAGCCCTGAGGAATGTCCGGCTTCTGGCGGAAATGGTCGAGACGGCTCGCTGACGAATTATCTTCCCGGGCCACTTACCCTCGCGCCGCCGCCGGGCCACTCTCCGCGTGTGTCTATGTGCACGCGTGCGAGTGACTCGCACGCGTGCGGCGCGCGGATCGGCAAGCCCACGGGGAAAACGAGCGACTCGCCCGGCGTATATCCAGGCCGATGAGGATCACTACGTAGTCCGTAAAAGCTTAGCCCGCTGCGCGGGTCACTAAAACCTTACGTGTCACTAAAATATTTGTGAGGATTTTATAGCGTGAGAGCTGGAAAAAAAAATACGGCGCACGGTGAGGAAAATAAAAAAAAATAAATAAAACGAGGTAAAAAAAAAAACGAAGTAAAGAGCGGAGAAAAAAGTAAATGAATTAAAAAAAAAAAAAAAACAAGACGCAAGATCGTTGAACGCTCGCCTGACTCTTGTCGCGCACGTATATTGCAAGAGATATAGGTATATGAGGAGCGTATATAGCTTACGGACGCTGTGCACGGTTACTGAACTGCCCGATGCTGAAATGAGCGAGGAAAAAGAAAACGAGTTTCGCGCGGGTTGTGTGGGGAAATAAATTTTAATTTCACCCAAATAATGTTTTTTTTTCATTCAAATAAATTTTAATTTCATCCCAATAAATTTTTTTTCATTTAAATAAATTTTAATTTCATCCCAATAAATTTTTTTTCGTTCAAATAAATTTTAATTTCAAAAGGTAATTTCGTTTTTTTTACCTCGTTTCAAAAAATAAAACGAGGTAAAAAAAACGAAGTAAAGAGCGGAGAAAAAAGTAAATGAATTAAAAAAAAAAATAACAAGACGCAAGATCGTTGAACGCTCGCCTGACTCTTGTCGCGCACGTATATTGTCATAGATATAGGTATATGAGGAGCGTATATTGCTTACGGACGCTGCGCACGGTTACTGAACTGCCCGATGCTGAAATGAGCGAGGAAAAAGAAAACGAGTTTCGCGCGGGTTATGTGGGGACGAAAATATAAGGACGAGTGTCGTGTGTTTTTATATAGAAGGGGCTTTTCGGCGGTATTCTCGCATTCGACCTCCGCAAGGTCGACGTCACCGGGACGACGACGATGGGCACGTCCTCCACCTTCTCGTGTGCGACTCTCTCCTCGTCTCGTCCTCGTCGCGATATCGTGTTATGTGTGCGGGGGGGAATTAAAAAATTCCGGGGACGTCGTCGTCATCGCCGCACGGCTCACGAGTGTGTCGCGAGGCTGTCCGCGGCGGGTTCAGCCCGAGCAGCTGACTCGGACGAAAAAAAGGAATGTGACATAACGCCGGCCGAAAAATGTGCGTGGGCGCAATAGACTTGAAATGACGGCGCGGTTAATGAGGTTTTTCCTCGGGCGGAGTTGAAAGGAGGTGGTGTTTAAGGTAAATAAAATTTGCAGTCGGGTGAAGACTGTGAATTTTATTTCGGGTGGTTTTGGGAAAGAAGACAAAACGGGTTCGATCGAACCGAAAAAAGTAACCTCGATTTTAGTCAAGGGACGAAATTTAAAAAATTAAGTTTTTACGAGAAATTAAAAAAAACGATCATTTTAAATTAAATTTTCACGAGAAATTAAAAATACTTGATTATTTAAAATTAAGTTTTCGCGAGAAATTAAAAATACTTGATTATTTAAAATTAAGTTTTTACGAGAAATTTAAAAAACTTGATTATTTTTAATTAAGTTTTCACGAGAAATTAAAAATACTTGATTATTTAAAATTAAGTTTTCATGAGAAATTAAAAAAGTTGATTATTTTCGATTTTTTTATATTTATTTACGTGCCGCAGGAAATTCGTCTACGCTACGCAATCGGAGAAGTTGTGGTGGCACCGGTAACCACGAAGTCACGTCAATTTTATAGTCGCTATGGACTGTAAAAAGTCGTTATTACCAAGGGCTACAAAATTGATAGCGTTCAATTTATAGTCCACGTATCCCCTACTTTTTTTTAATAGTTATACAGTAACCATAAAATTGATGGTCCCCACTTTAAAGCTGCCGGTTCCACCACAGTTTCTGCTATTGCGTGCAGCTTTCCTCCGTTCTTCATGATTAGGCCAGAATTTTCTATTTTTATACACCCTACACACTTTTTTTATATTAAATAAATTATTCACTTAATGGCCGGCCTACTACGATTTATTTGGATCAAATAAAACTTATTTCGTTCAACTAAATTTTCATTTTATTCAAATAAATGTTTATTTCATTCAAATAATTTTTTATTTCATTCAAATAAATTTTAATTTCATTCAAATAAATTTTTATTTCATTCAAATAAATTTTTATTTCATTCAAATCAATTTTTATTTCATTCAAATAAATTTTTATTTCATTCAAATCAATTTTTATTTCATTCAAATCAATTTTTATTTCATTCAAATAAATTTTTATTTCATACAAATAATTTTTTATTTCATACAAATAAATTTTTATTTCATACAAATAAATTTTTATTTCATTCAAATAAATGTTATTTCTTTCGAATAGACCCATCAGAACGATTTCTTTGGGTGTAAAGATTTCCCTGTGACAAATTTTCCCAAAATTAAAACACACCCCATATTCACGACTCTTGCGGATTCAACGAGCCCATCGCAACGTCGGATCCCATTCAGAAGCCGCCGCGCATCTTCCACAAACGAGCGTGTCACACGGGGCGCTGAAGAAGGGGTGGGGGGGGGGGGGGCTGAAAGGGGGGCTACGGGAAACCTCGCCGAAATTTCGCAAACGTGCGGTTTTCAAATTAGTTCACGTCGCGCGGAGTAACCGAGAGGCAAAGGCGTCGCGCAAGTTGCCCGGTAGGACCACGAGGGGTCGAGGGGCTCTCTCGACGTGGGCATATCGTGTGTTGTTATATATATATAAACCGCGTGATATCCTTGTGGCGTCGGGCAGTCTACGCGCGCGCTAGAGCTCGAAGCCGACATTGCGCAGGCTGTCATCGCAGGGGAGTGGTGCAGCAGGTTGGAAGGAGCGGGTTCGGGGGCAAAGGGGTACGGGGGAGTTCGGGTAAATATGCGATAACTCGGCGTCCGCTTATAAATCCAGCAGGGCTCACGGTGACAGGTCACGCAGCGTGCGCCACACTCGCCGTATAGCGGCGGCAACAGACCCGCCGCCGGCCGCACTTCCACACGGAGACCCCGAATCTGGCAGTCATCGCCACACTCGATTCTGTAAACTCGGATTAATCCGACGGTCTGGCGATTTTTCGAACACTCGTCGCGTCGCAACGTTAAACATTTTTTGTTGGAACATAATTTCGACATGTTCGTTACCTATTTACGAGTTTTTTTAATTTATTTGTTTACATTGAATTTAATACACGAGTGTCGTGCATTAATTTTACATTAAAATTATGAAGTCTTCTCAAAGTTACTATAAATTTAAATAAAAATTAAATTTACTTTGAATTAAAAATGAAAATTAAATTTACTTTAAATTCAAATTATAATTAAATGTACTTAAAATAAAAATTAAAATTAAGTTCACTTTAAATTAAAATTAAAATTAAATTTACTTTAAATTTAAATAAAAATTTAATTTACTTCAAATCTAGATAAAAATGAAACTACTTAACTTAAAATAAAAATTAAATTACTTAAATTTAAATTTAACTTAAATACTTATCATTTTTAAGTATTTAATTTAAATACTTAAAAATACTTTAATTAAAAATTAAATTACTTAAATTTAAATTTAATTACAAATTCCAAAAATGTTGGACACATTTTTTTGTATACAGTAACTACATTTTTCATGGCCCCTGCATTTTTCAATGCACATTTTTTTGTTAATAAAAAAAAACAGTACCGCAATATTCCCGTTATTCCAGTACCGCAATTTGCCGGTAACTTTGATTAACCCTCGTATATCCCGCGCGCTGTTGTAAGAATCGCCAGACCGTCGGAATAAACCTCGGCCACTGTGCTCTCGGTACTGCGATAGTCACCACAAATCCCGCTCTCCGTGCACTCCGTCGTGCGCCTTCTCGCTCGGCTTCTGCCGCGGCTACTTCCCTCGCCATAAGCTGGTACCACCGGCGCTGTACGTACGTCCCCCGCAGTCCACATACACCAGCGGGGAGAGCGTAGATCTCGCAACCAACAGTCCCTTCCACCCCCCCCCCCCCAACCCCCGTTTTATCCACCGTTGAACTCCACGCCGGGGGACAAACCTTAGCTACAAACGCGATTCACGCGACAAAATACGCAACTCCGGCTCGTTCGTTCGAGCACAAACAGCCCGAAACGTTCACTTTGTGGAAATTTCAAAACATTTCTTTCCTATCGGGCCGCTCCGCACGCACATCCACGTATTTCGTGTGCTCACGTTTCTATGTGTTTGTGTGTGTTAGAATGTGCTGTATATATGTGCGTGTGGTGTGTCGCATACCGAGGCACGTGGAACGACCACGCGAGCTAATAATATATGTGTGCTGTGTAGTCCATTCGAGATGTCCGCGCAGTAACGCTTTCGTGTCGCTGTCGCGGTCTCGAATAAATTTTCAGGCAAAATAAGTGTCACACTCGACGAAATAACGCTTTTTCACATTCCCTGTATCGCTCGGCTATCCGCCGCCGTTCGTCTACTGCCTCGGCGAGAGGCGGCGTTAATATACCGCGCGTACATCGTACACACTATATGTATATGTGTATAATTATGTGTGCTCTTGTGTGTACGTATAAATTAGTCGTTATATACATACGTTTTATGTGGACACGTAATCCGATATACGCAGCGAATGATATATAATTCATCGGGACATGTGACGAGTAAGCGAGACGACGACGCTCGGCTGTCAGCGTGTGCTTTTTGGGAAAATAAATGACGCGGCTCGGGTTGTTTACTTAAGTACGAGGAGGTGAGGACCGGCTGTCGGCGAGACTGCCGGATGAACTTCCTCTGGTTTACGTGAACGGCACTCGTAACTAGGGCATATCATCTTTGTTTGCTTCGTCAAATCTTTTTTTGTGATTTTAGGGACATCGGTTTAATATGGATGTTCGGCACACAGTGTGGAACAGAAGTTGGACCTCTGGTTCGTGTTATGGTATGGTTGATGGTGTTGTACTGTGCTGCACAATACAGCACATCACACATCACAGTATATCACACAGCACATCACATAGCACAGTACATCGTACATCACAGCACATCACACAACGCAGTACATCACACAGCACATCGTAACAGCACAGCAGGAAACACAATGGAGTACATCGTATATTACAGCACATCACACAACGTAGTACATCACGCAGCATATCGTGCAGTACAGAATATCACACAATACAGTATATCACACAGCACAGAACATCACACAACGCAGTACATTACACATCCCATCACACAACGCAGTACATTACACATCACATCACACAACGCAGCACGTTACACAGTACAGCACATCACACAACACATAACATAACACATTACATCACACAACGTACCACGTTCACAGTACAGCACATTACACATCCCATCACACAACACATAACATAACACATTACATCACACAACGCACCGCGTTCACAGTACAGCACATAACACATTACATCACACAACGCAACACATCACGACATGAGCCTGGGACCCCACTAGAGACGATTCTTATGAATCCTTTCGTTATTATTTTACCAAAACAATCTTGTATTTGACTAAAAGCGTAACATCATTTTTCGATATCCTTTTACCATTTTATACCGTTCCACATAACTTATATCTCCCGCAGCAATTCGCCGACAATTAAATCACCTCCTTCTCCCCCCACAGCGACTCGGTTTTGTCTCGCGAATAAAACCGGCTTCTATATCCGCGTTTATGCATATCACTCGAACACACGTGCGAGCGTACGAATCTCTCCGCCCCGGGTTGATTGCGGCGAACGTAGCGAAATAGTTGAGAAAAGATAACGAGGCGAGGAGGTCGCGCGCGGCGTTTCTCTCGCGAGATAACGGGTAAACGCTTTTGAAAATTACTGGAAACCGCGGGAACGGCTTGGGCAATGTGCAACGGGGGATGGTTTTGGGGTGGGGAGGGAGGAGGGTGGGGGAGGAGGTTGTGGGTCGCGAGCTCGTAAATCTTGAAAGTTTCTCCCGACCTTCCATGCATAAGTGATACCTATACACCGCGGCGCCTCGTCGCTATCCTTGCTCACTGTTTTCTTGCTCCGCTCGGAAACTTTCGGCTGAGCTGGAAATACTTGTGTAAGGAGCGCGACGTGGAAGCTGCGTCGTCGTCTTTCCGTGGCTCGCATAGTCGTCGTCCCCGTCCGGCGTTCCGTCTCCGTCGCTCGCTGTGCTCTTCCCTCCCTCTTCACATTAACATTCGACGATATCGCGCCGCGCGCCAGGAGACGCGAAATCCATCACGACGAATGTCATTATTTCGGGAACATCGATATTCAAACTCGGCTCAGTGTCGGAATCCAACGAAGGGCGGAAGCTGCGGCGGTAAGCATATCCGATTGTCGTCGCAGTTCCGTTCTACGTTGATGTAAAGGCGGAAGCCTGATTTGCGGACGGAATTCTTCGGGGTTGTTATGACGCACGAGGAAACGGCGCGATTTTTGCGGTAACGAGAATTCCGCGAGACGTCATTAGAAAATTTCGAAGATGCTTGGGGATAAAAAAGAGAGCTGAGGTGTCAGGATTCGTGGAGATGATGCGGATGGAATTTTTTCTGGATTTTTTGTCACGCGTTTTTTGGCTTTTTTGGTGTTGATAATTCGCGGTTGATAATGTGGAAAATATTTTTTATTAATTAATTTAAAAAATCAAATATTAATTTAATTAATTTATTTAAAAATCAAATATTAATGTAATTAATTTATTTAAAAAATCAACTATTAATTTAATTTATTTATTTAAAAAATCAAATATTAATTTAATTCATTTATTTAAAAAAATCAAATATTAATTTAATTCATTTATTAAAAAAATCAAATATTAATTTAATTATTTTATTTAAAAAATACAAATTATTTCGTTAATTGATTAAAAATAAATACATTAAAATATCTTCATTAACTGATTAAAAAAATGCATTCATTCATTCATTTATTACAAATATAAAATCTGCAGCGTAGAAAATCTGCAGCGTTATATTCGGCCCTGGTCAGGCCTTCCCAGGGCCCAAGCTGGGCTCACTTAGGCCGGATTTCACCCTGCAGATTTTCTCCCAAGGTCTTAAAATTTGTCCTCCTTGATTCTCAAAATCGAGGGACAAATAATTTCGATCCACCGATGATCCACATTTTAATCTCTGCAAGGCTCAATTTTTGCGCAATTAAAACGATCGAATATCCGGACTCATTTCTGATCCACCTTTCCACAACGCCCGATCTCATCGCCCTGGTATTCATTACAAGAGTTCAGGCATAAATTGCGCTTCAAAGGTCAAAATCTCCTCCACCGAGTCCCGATCGGGCGCGGAAGACGCGAACGCGAAAATTTTCCCGCACTTATCGCGCGCCCGAAGTTACGTTTAATTATAATAATTTCGTTGTATACGAAAAGCCGCCAAGACCGCCGCGCGCGCGGCTTCACAGCTCTCGGCGTTCGGTCGAGCCGCCTCCGCGTATCTCGTTAATGATGTGTCGAAAACCACGTTCATCTCGCTGCGCATATTAGATTTCACGTTTTGGTATTATAAACGCCGGGCCTCCGCTTGGCCCGCGAGCATTAAACTCGCGTATGCTCGACTCTCGCAGTTCTCCCGACTTAAATTGAGTTTCCCGCTCTGCCTCCACCCCGCGGCTCCCCTTCGCCCCTCTCGCGAAACACGTGTAACTCCCGCGGCAACTTTACGAAATCCGCGAGAGTGTAGCTTATCGAAACGTTTCAACAAATGCCCGAACAAATTTGCGTTAATAAAAATTTAATTCGCAATCTCGCGCGCGCGATGCAATTGTGCGGCGGTCGCTTGAAATTCGCGCTGCGGCGAACAAAAGAAAAAAAAAAGAGGGAAGGCTGATTCAACCGCGTCGTGTGTTTATTCTGCGAGCGAATGAGAAAAAAAAAAAATGAAACTATTCTCGAACGGAACTTCGTCTTTTTTTTTTTTTTGCTCTCTCGAGAAATTAAATTACCGCGAATATTGTAACGGTTACACGTATTTTTATGGGTATCAGATTTTCGCGGGCCGCCGGCTGCACGGCTACAATTACGAAATATAATTGTAAAATATTTATATCGTAAATACTTTTTATGTTGTAAATATTTATACTTTATTTTTTATTTAAATTTTTTATTTTATTATATTTTGTATTTTACAAAATATAAATGGATTTTATTTTAATCCAATTTTTTTGTTAAAAAAAAAAAACAAAAAAAAGCATCTTTGGATGAAAAAAATCTCATTCTCCAATCGACTTCCGCCCAGTAAAATAAAAAGGTCCCATCCTCCCTCCCAAAAATGGTTTCAATCTCTCTCTCTCTCTCTCAAAAAAAAAAAAAAAAAAAAAAAAAAAAAAAAAAAAACGAAACTATTCTCGAACGGAACTTCGTTTTTTTTTGCTCTCTCGAGAAATTAAATTACCGCGAATATTATAACGGTTACACGTATTTTTATGGGTATCAGATTTTCGCGGGCCGAGGGGCAACGAGGGGCCGCCGGCTGCACGGGAAACGCGGCCGAGATACACGGCTTTATTGCGCTGTATCTATATGCATATTATATATACGTACGTATAGAGCGCGTTGGCGCGGACCGTGCAAACTGGATTCCCACTGTGCGGGGTGTACCGCGGGCCGCCGAATTTTACAGGATTATATCATTGAGCCACGAGCCTCGGCGGCTCTCAGCACCAGGTAGAGATTACGCACTCGTACGTATATTCATATTCGTATATATTCGCGTATTATACATATGTATATCTATATGTGTGTCTCATAAACGCGTCGACAAATGTCGAGCTTTATACCGTGTAGTACCGACCGTGAATACTACGTTTTTTTTTTTTTTTTTTTTTTAACTTTCCCCTGCGAATAATCAATTGGCAAGACCGGTGACGATATATGTGGCTCCAATTAGTTCGGTTGGGTGATTAATTCATTTTGACGTAAAATCACAAAATCAATACGCGGGTCATGTTAATGAATACCTCGAAAATGAATACTTCATGGGTCATGTTGGAGTAATTATTTGTGTTTATCATGATTTGTGTTGACTTCTATTCAAGATGGCCAACATTGGTACACACGATTGGCCGATTGGTTTTTCCAATTCTCAATTGTTTTTTTTTTATCTAAATTTATATCGATCAAACAATAAAGGTTCATTAAAAAAAGTCAGTCAATCACCAATATTATTACCAATACCACCAATATTATATTATACATATGTTTTTTATCACCATTATTATATTATTATTTTTGTTGCCTACAACAAAAATAATTTTCACATAAAATAATAATATATTTGATTTATACTCATTAGTAAAAATAAGTATAAATCAACAAAAAAATCCAATTATATTTTCTCAAAAAAAAAAAACAAAAAAAAAACTATATCTTTAGAAGAAAAAAAATCTCAGTCTCCTATGGCCTTCCGCCCACTAAAATAAAAAAGATCCCATCCTCTCTCCCAAAAATGATTTCCATCTCTCTCAAACACACAACCCAAAAAAAAACCGCACAACCACTCGTGAATTTTTTTTCCCCGCCTCCTAACGACGACAATGAATTACGAATCGCTGATCTGCACTACTCAGCCGGGGTGTCACAATGTCCGCACGGTGCTCGGCGTGAACGCTGACGGGAAGCAGATGCGAGAGATCCGCCGCGTGTATTTTTTTCTTTTTTTTTTCCTCCCTCCGCCGCGGAGCCAACACCCGAAATATCCGGTGTCTCCGGGTTGCGGCTCCTCTCGTGAAAAACAGTAGCGAAGCCGCGTCGCTTCGGCGCGGTCTGGTGCCTCTCCTGATGTTCCTTCGGGTCGTTAAGTAGGGTGTGCGAGATGTTTTCAAGGAAAGGAGGCACTGTCATCGTCCGTAGCCTCGTGTTACGGAGACGAGGCGGACGGACGGACGGACGGACGGACGGCTCGCAGCATCCAAGAGAGCCAGCGACATACGTGGATATAACGCAGATGCTTTTACGAGAGAGGACAGCGTATAGCGCGAGAGACTCGTTTGCTCACACCCGACGTTATAAATCAAGTGCAGCGCTCTCGTCGTCGTCGTCGTCGTAACGCGCCGCGTGGAACGGGGGGGGTTGCCTAATCATCCGCCTTCAAAGCCCAGCGCCACGGGAGGAACGATGAGCAGCAGCTCAGAATCTTCTGCACTTCGGGTCTATACGCGACTCACTTATAGCCAGTGGCTTCTCGTAGTCTTAGGCGGCGCTGCACACGCTGCACGCTATGGATGGATTTTTATTGACTCCCCTCGGGGACAGATAGACGATCTCTCGGTGACGTGAATTTCTTTATCTTCGGGGCCCGACCATTTGGATGGAAATTACTACACGAATTATTTATCGCTTGAGGGGGGAATGAGGGTATTAAATACTAGGCGTTCGGTTTATATTGTTGAGATTCGACAGTGTTGGGGATTTTGGAATTTTTTGGAAATAATGTTGGTGGTAGAAATGGCTTAATTTTTAATTAATTATAGTAATTACTATCAATTGTAATTCAATTGTAATTTTTATCAACTGTAATTCAATTGTAATTTTTATCAACTGTAATTCAATTGCAATTCAATTGTAATTCTTATCAACTGTAATTCAATTGTAACTTTTGTCAACTGTAATTAAATTGTAATCCTTATCAATTGTAATTCAATTGTAATTTTTATCAACTATAATTAAATTGTAATCCTTATCAATTGTAATTCAAATGTAATTCTCATCAACTGTAATTTAATTGTAATTCTCATAAATTGTAATTCAATTGTAATTCTTAATTAATTATAGTAATATGGAGTAATTATAATATAATGTGTATATATTTTAATAGTTGCGAAAAATATTTATTCTCAATAAAATTTCACGATAATTCTCCAAAAAATTTCTTTTCGAAAAACCATTTTTTGTTTAGATTGATTTTGAAGATTCAAGTCAGTTTCATCATAGCTGCGATTTGTCGAACGTGATTTTTCCCCCGAAAAACAATTTTCACCTCAATCCACCAAAACGCAAAAATTTAATTAACAAATTAAACATAAACTAAGTTGTCAAAAAAATCACGAATTACGGTGAGTCTGACACTACCCAAAATTTCTCTCAACCTATACATTTTCCTCTTTGCCCAATTATTCATTCCCATTGCCGAGAGACCAAAATCTCATTTTCCATCCAATAAAATTCAAATGTATCGCTATTAAACGTCGATTCGATTAATCAGCGGTGATCGGGGGTCGGGGGGTCGGGGGTTTCCCGACCAACCCACACATAAGACGCGGCACGTGTATAAAGCCCGAGCGCCATGTGTTACATCGCCGTGAATTCAGGCGGTTCGACAATTCATCGGTAGTTATAGAGGGACGACGACGACGCGCGCGCGGTAAGTGATAATAGATCGATAATATATCCGGCGAATGTAGTTTCGTCGTAGTTGCGGGAAGTGCTTTAGCGCCGGTTATATACGACATTAATGCTTAGCGTGAATTATTCCACGTTGGTAGGCCCTATTATATTGTGTGTATACAATGGGCCGTGTTCCACGTGTATCTCTCTCTACGTGTGCCATGGTTGTGTTGCATACAGCCCGGGATTCCGCGTGCAATCTGGCGTGGCCATAACCCACCGACCGCACCACATTGCACACCGTGCGCGCACTCCGCACACACCAGGTCGATGATAATAAATGAATACCCCGTGTACACCGTACACGTATATCGTATATCGTATATCTCCCCATTTATTGCAAAGGGCGAGCCGGGGATGTAACTTTGCATCGCACATATGTTACACTCGGCAAATTTCATACAATCGTCCCGGGGAATATATATAGATGCGTTTTACAGCGGCGGCGAAAGTTTCGAAAGTTTCCCTGAATGGGTTATTTTCATCATAGTTTCCACCCATCTGTGCTGATGTTTTTCCCCCGTCGTCCTCCACCCCCCATCCCTCTGTTGCTATACCTACTTTGCAGAGAACACTTTTGTTTTTCTGTGTTACATTGAGGTTTCGATATGCGGGTGAATTGTGATGGAAAATAGGTGGAAAAAAAAATGTTGGAATAATTAACCAAGCGTGTTTAAAAAAAAATACGAAAAAAAATTATTATATCAATGTTTTTATTATTTGGGATGAGGTGGAATTTTTTTATGTTTCGTCAGTTCGGAAAGTCTACACGAATTCCAATCGAAAAAAAATGTTCCTCGCGATATTTTTTCGCGGTATGATTAGGACGTTAAAGTCAACGAGGAAAAATTGTTGCTATACCTACTTTGTAGAGAACACTTTTGTTTTTCTGTGTTACATTGAGGTTTCGATATGTGGGTGAATTGTGATGGAAAATAGATGGAAAAAAATTGGAATAATTAACCAACCGTGTTTAAAAAAAAAAAACAAATAAAAATAAATTACAAACATCCATGTTCTTATTATCTACGACGAGGTTGAATTTTTTGCATTTCATCAGTTCGCAAAGTCTACACGAATTCCAATCGAAAAAAAAAATGTTCCTCGCGATATTTGTTCGCGCTATAATTAGTACATTAAACTCAACGATGAAAAATTGTTTTAACGAGTTCGGGTGGCGAGCTGCGATGTAGCGATAAAATTTACCGAAAAATCCGCAGCCTCAATCCTCGCGCGCAGCATTTTAAAATAATTTCGAGAAAATATATCGACTAAAAATTCGCGTTCGCAGAAATTAAACGCGCTAAATTTCGTTCCCGATAATCGTGAGCGATCGTGATATTCGGGGGAAAAAAAATCGAGGTCGTCGCGAACGTCGAAGCGGAGGGAAAAAAATTGCGAGGTGCAAATTTTCCTCGCGACCCTTTTATTCGCGCGTTTGAAGCCACTTTTCGAAAATAGCCGGCTCGTCAGGGCGCCGCTGCGGACATTCGGAATTGCACGCTGAATCGCGCTGCTAATGCGCGCCGATCTATATTATGTGTCGCGGCTCTGATGGCCGAGGCTCTCGCGGCAATTTCGAACAATGCGCGCGCGCTACTTACTCCGCGCGTGCATTAGAGTGGCCGTGGTGCGGGTTTCCCCTGTATGAATGGTATATACAACGGGGAGACAGACAAATCGCAGAGCAAAGCCAGAACCGATAGTGTCAACAGCAGGAAGCTCGGGGGGCTACGTATCGTTTAACACGGCGAGCGCACGGTTCAATGTATTCGACGTGTGTGCATTCTGTATATATACATACAATATGTATATAATGTATATATAATTTTATGTATATAAGTCTACATTCGATACACTGTACGCCTGTAACTTTAGTATGTCGAGAATCTCGTGCGCGTTACGGTAGACAGTGAGTCGAACTGGATGGAGAATATCTGGAGCCTCGATCGAGGCGGTACCATCGTGTCATTGGTCTGCTAGGTTATGTCATATCGACCCAATGTATACTTAAAATGAACAGAAAGAAAAATGCAAATTATTCTTGGCAGAATTGTTGATTGATTTTTTTTTATACTTAAAAAAAACTCGAATTATTCTTGGCAGAATTGTTGATTGATTTTTTTTTATGAATAAAAATAGTTTTTTATGAATAAAATTATTCTTTGCAGAATTGTTGATTGATTTTTTTATACTTGAAAAGAAAAAAAAACTCAAATTATTATTGGCAGAATTGTTGATTGAGTTTCTTTTATGATTAAAAAAAGTTCATAAATGTTCATTGACTTGGCATTCGAATTTGTTTAGTGACACCGATTAAAATATGGTTCGTCGGTTGTACGAATTTTTTTTTTTGTTTTATAACTTAAAGTGGAGTGAAATTAAACGTGTTGAAACCAGAGTTATTGGGGGTTTTGAAAGGTCTATACATGAAAAAAAAAAAAAAAAAAAAAAAAAAAAAAATTGTTCACTGAGAAAAGAGTTTATTTGTGGGGGCCAGAATTCATTAACTGTTAACAAATGATTTTTTTTTAAATATGAACAATTGAATATTTTGTTGTAGTTAACAAATAACTTATTTGAACCTTATAATTTGGCCCAAATAATGATCAATTACCTGTTAATAAATATATACATATTTGATCTCCAACTTTGGCCCAAATAATTATTTGTTAACTGTTAATAAATGTATATTTGTATGAAAAGTTCCCCTATTGGTATCCAATGATCATTTATTTGTCTCAATATCGCAATAGATTTTAATGAAACTCCGTATTCAAATCCACATTTGTCATCGCATTTTTTACAACCCCAAGAAGTATACAATACACTTTCCGTCGTATCGCGACACAGACAGCGATTGTCAAGCCGTAGAATATCTCGCGCCTGTATCAGCGGCGTCTACGATCGTGTCATTGGCCTCCTGGACGTTGTCAGCTCGCACACCCCGGACGATATCGCCCCGGGTCACTCGCGTCACCGGTCACAAAGAAGGCGAACCATCGCGCTGCACGTACGATACGCGCGCAGTCCGAGCCGGGGTGCGTCGATCAATTGCACGTATACGATAATGTCACAGACTGACAGTGGAAATCGAGGGAAACTCCGGTATTCCGAAAAACCGGGGAGCTGATTTTCAGCCTGCCACAGAGCCGAAATCAGGGACTTCGCTGTCTCTTTGCCACGGCAATCAAGCAATAAAAGGGCGGCCCGTCTCTTATCTTAACGAGCGATTGTGTGTGTTTGGTGGAGGCTGTAGGAGCCAAAGCGAAGGGTGACATGCGGCGGGGCAAAAGTCTATCGTACGAGGGGCCGCCGCCGCGGCAGACCCTGACACACTCGTCGGGGATGAGCGTCTGCTTCTGATGCGAGGGGCGCGCGAGATTCTATGGGAACCCCGTGGACCAACCGGCGGTGCAGTCGTTGGCCGCCGATCGTCGATTTTCGGCTCGCAATCGGATGAATCGCGACTCCCCATTTGAATTATCGTGAGATTTTGTCATGTCTGCACTGACAATAATGACATTTTTTTTTAAATAATTTTGTCACAAAAAAAGTTATCAATCAATGTCCACTTTTGGGATAATCGTATTTTTTTATGGTTCATGAGAACCGCCTTAACGAATGTTTTTATTTTTGTCATCTCTGCACTGACAATAATGACAGCTTTTTTTATAATTTGATCACAAAAAAAAACAATAAATGAATGTCCTCTTTTGGGATAATCGTTTTTTTATAATTCATGAGAACCGCCTTAACGAACGTTTTTATTTTTGTCATCTCTGCACTGACAATAATGACAGCTTTTTTTTGATAATCTGATCACAAAAAAAAACAATAAATTAATGTCCTCTTTTGGGATAGTCGTTTTTTAAAATAATTCATGAGAACCGCCTTAAGGGTCGCTTTTATCGTTGTTTCCAACGAACACAGAAAAAATAATTGGCTAGACACTACGCAAGAGGAACTACAGGTCCGGGTTATATCTTAGCGCGTGCAGCGACCGATTCGCCGCCTCGCGATTGGCTCGCCCGCGAGGCCGCGAGGTCCAAGCGGCGAGCGAATCACGGCCCGCGGAATCGGTTCGCCGGTTCGAGCGATTAATTCGCCGTGGCGGAGGAAAATTAATTGCCAATCAGCCGCAGTTGGTTTCACCGAGCGGAGCCGACGTACGAATCGGTTGACTCGACACGACCTGCAGCCGGTTCAACGAGCAAGTTGGTCGCGGGCCAACTGACGACGTTTTTTCCTCCACACATGCAACAATACATAACCGCGCGAGATTTTTTTCGTTTTCCATTGTGGCTACATGTGGAGCGCGTGACGTCCACAGAGGGGGGGACGACGGCGTCCCGGCAATGACTGATGATCCTGTACGAGGGTTTGCCAATCTGCCAATCACTGCGCAGGTCGCCCGGCAACGAGGATTCACCGACGGACGGACGGACGTTCTACAGCCTGTACAGGACATCGTTGACCATCGTTCTATGGAGCCGGAGCAGCAGCATCATTCGCGAGTACCGCCAGCGGGTATTGATTTATGACGAGATCCCCCAAATCCTGGCACTCCGCCCCTGACTTCCTTCCAACCCACCCCGCGACCCCGGAGCTCGACGCGCAACGCGTGCACAGCCGTCCGGGTGTAATTCACGAAAATTCGAGATACACAGTGTGTACAATCGGGCAGAAACGTGACAGTCCATACGACCACACTTGACTCCGCCTGCAGCTCGCGTGGCTCGAATCCCCCCATCCCATCCCACCCTCCGTGACTCCACGCGTATTAAGGGATCATCACAGTGTGACCCGTCGAAAAATCACTGATTTTTGCAATTTTTTTTTATGTTTAGGATAAACTAATCGACCTGGTTTTTTTTATAAATCAAGGCACTAATGAAGATTGCAGAATGATTTTTTTGTAAGTTGATTTATTTATTGTTTAATATTGTTATAAATTATTGAAAAGTCCGGTTAAAAAAAGGTCCTGTATTAAGGGATCATCACAGTGTGAACCGTCGAAAAATCACTGATTTTTGCAATTTTTTTTTATGTTTAGGATAAACTAATCGGTCTGGGTTTTTTTTTGTACAAATCAAGGCACGAATGAAGAGTTCAAATGATTTTTTGTAAGTTGATTTATTTATTGTTCAATATTGTTATAAATTATTGAAAAGTCCGGTTAAAAAAAAGGTCTTGCATGGTGTCCAGGTTTGCAGACTTAATCCTGATTTGAAACAAACATTTTAAAAAGATTATTAATCTGTAGGAAAGCCGCTGTCGTCCTATGGAGGCTTTTTTTTATTTGACAAAATGGCGGCGGTTTGAACAAAACGTGTCGAATTTAGCCTTTTTTTTCGACAGTTTTTCGTAAAAAAAAATAGCAAGATTAAAAAAAGCTTCCATAGGACGATAGAGAATGACGAGAAAAATGTTCTGTCCAAATTTGAAATGCATAGCTTGAAAACTCTTCCTTTGAGAGTGGACACCGTTTTGAAAAACACCATTTCGAGATAAACGCGTTTGAAGTGAGAACTTTTCATATAAATCGTTTACTTACGATTAATCGGCGATACCACATCCATTCGAAATAATTCGAATCACGATTAAAAAAATTGAGAGAATGTTTATAAACAGTCTATACTATCAGATAATGCAAAAAAAAACGATTTTTTTGAAAATGTCACACTGTGATGGTCCCTCAACGGCGTCAACGACTGACAATGCGACGCGCGAACGAGGTTCGAATTTTCGGCGGAGGCCGAATTGTGCAGAAAAAGCATGTGAAGGGGGACAGCGAGATGGTTTCAAGGTTTCGGTTTGAATACACCGGGCGAAACGCACACCGCGCGTCCCAGCGTCACATATGGCGGAGTGGCAATTTCCTCGTTTGTCCTGCGTGGAGAAGGTGAAGGGTCGACGCGATGACGACGCCCTTTGACATCGAAAAGCCACCCGAGGATGAATGATCCGGTTTGTACTTAAGCGCTAAAACGCTGAAAGCGTTTGTATTGGCGAACGGGGGAAAAAATATGATACCCGATGGTGGTGCGAGTGCGATGTCAATCTCCCATTGAATGGCGATGGTCTCTCCCGATGGCTGCGAAGAGAGCTACTTGTGTTTTCGTCTCTCTCGCACTTTCGTTTCTTTCTCCGCCTCTCGCCATTCGCGCGCTGAAAGTGCTACTCGCATCTTCGCCGCGAATACAAATTTAATTCAACTAAACGAAACGAAGAGAGAGGAGAGAGAAAAAATAAAAAGCGAGCTATGGGAAAAAAGAGACGAGGCGCAGTAATGCAGAATTGCCACGGGGATTCACGAACAAATAAATGCGAATGCGATTGGAGAATCGAATCGTTTCGGGATCGTGATGCGGTTGAGATACATGGAGCGTGTAGAGTGAGATCGCGCGCGGCCGCCGAAGCCTAGCAACGTGGCCGGCGAGCCACTCGCGCGAACGCATGGAGGGTGCGAATCGAGCGCAAAGTGGCGACCGGGGCAACGCGGAACGCGAGGTGTCGAGGAGGAATATCCTTCGACACTTTGCGGGCTTTGCTGGCCTGGAAAATGTTCAGGATGGAGAGGAGGTATTGGTTACGTGATGCGAAGACACGATGGAAATGAGCTTTTCGTTGGCGGGTTTTTTTTAGCGACTGAAAACTTTTAGGGTGAATTCTCATGAACTGAATGGACTGAATTGTGGTTCGTTTTGCAGTTTTGGTGATCACTTCGTAGCTTTACACGTTACAACCATCTAAGGATCAAAGCCGATCACAATGAAATAATGATAACTGTGATGAATGAAAACGCTTGTAAACTCGCCCTAAGGTTTTTCTCCCCCAGAAAACCCAGTGAATCTTCAGTCCTGATTACTGATACACTTTGGATAATTATTTCGCATGCATACATCGCAGCCAACGTCAGTCAAACGATGATTGCTGCAACCAAAGAAAACGCTTGTAAACTCGCCCTAAGGTTTTTCTTCCCCGGAAAACCCAGTCAAAAACCAGTCCTGATTACTGTTACACTTTGGGTAATTATTTCGCATCCATACATCGCAGCCAACGCCAGTCAAACAATGATTTGTGCAACCAAACAAATCGCTTGTAAACTCGCCCCAAGGTTTTTCTCTTAAAGCTTTTCCAAGACGGAAAAATCCTCAACAAGCTTCGGTCTCCCCTAACCATTTTTGTAGGCCAGAAAGCCTCTTGCAAAGCGACCCAGGATTCACACTCAATTGGAAACTCCATAAAAAAGGTGCATACGCATTGAACAAATCCCATCCCAGGCGTTAAAGATCGTACAAATCCAAACTTACATCCAAATATTCGAACCTCAATCCCGATTCCTTTTACACTTTCTGTAACTATTTCGCATCCATACATCACAGCAAACATCAGTTAACCGCAACGACCCCCGCAACCAAAGAAAACTCTTGCAAACCCGCCCTAAGGTCTTCCTCTCTCAAACCTCTTCCAAGACAGAAAAATCCTCAACAAGCCCCGGTCTCCCCTAACGAACTTTGCGGCTCAGAGAGCTTCTTGCGAAGCATCCCAGGGCAACACACACGCAATTGGAAACGAAATAAAAAAGGTGCGTGCGTTGAATAGATCTCGGATGCTCGCAACGCCACCGCATACTACAAACCACGTCAATACAAACGGATCTGCCTCGGCCTCCGCTGCACCGAATCGCGACATCCTAGACGCACACGGCACACGAGAGAACCAGGATAACCCGCAGCATCCCAACCATACATCGCCCCATACGTGATCCCCCCCCCCCCTCCACCCCTCTACCCACCAACGCTTCGCATCTCCGAGTCTTGAAACGCCGGTTCGATTACCGGAAGAAGTAGTTGGGTTAGTTTAGTCGGCTGATCGAGTTAGCGTATAGTTACCGGGTGGAAGCCGGATGACAAATAACAGATGAGGCTTCGGAATGCTGCACACGTAGACGAACAGGAGGCTTCAACCCCCCCGGATCCCCTCGATCTCTCTCTCTCTCCTCCTTTTCCTGTCCCGTCGACTCTCGGGTTCTCGCGATCCTCTCGCACACCACGCCAAACGCAACCGGCCGAGGATGAGAGGAAAGTCCCTCTGTGTGTTAGCTTCATACATACGTCATGTGTACCTATGTTTATATGTGTATGTAACGCATATATAGAAGCAGCGACAGAGAGAGAGTGGAAGAGGAAAGAGGCGGCCAAGACGGGGTTACCCCTCGAGGGTGATTTAATACCCACGTTTGATCCGATATTCTTTATAAAGTTTGTCCCAGGACGATGCTATACAGCTGCTTTTTGGCTCTTTCTCTCTTTCTCTCTTTCTCTCTTTCTCTTCTTCTCTCTTTCTCTCTTCCTCTCTTTCTCTCTTTCTCTCTTTCTCTCTTTCTCGCGGCTTCCTCGTGCGGCGCTTCTTCGCGCACACATCAGTCGCCCAGTACGGCCGAAAGTTTCTCGCATCCTGGACTACGACGAGCAAACACGGCGGCCGACGGAGGCGACGACGGGCGCCCCGTTTGTGGATCCTAAGCCCGTATCTCATTCGTCGGGAGCTCGTGCGCCAATAATACACCCCTTGCCCCCGTGCTTCCTTCAACCCAACCACCCCCCACAGGCGCCCCGGCTATTTAACTCCAGTTCCATCGTCGCCTGATCCTCGCGTTCCCTCAGCACGAATTTTCGGGACGTCACGCGGCTCGAAAAGTTCCGGCTTTGAGGCACTTTGCACGCACCGTTCGTGTGGGTTATTTTATTCCTGCGATGCGGGGTGCGGGGTGAATGACGGGAAGGAACGATCGAACGGATGGACGTCTGATCCTGTCTGTCGGCAAAGAGGGGGCGGGAGGGGTGGGGGGGGGGGGGAGACGCGTGTTGCGAAGGGTTCGGAACGTGGCGTGAATGTAACCCGGGGACCCGACTGTGAGATTATGGGGCGGTTTCGCGTGGACGCTGCGCGTAGCACCGACGATGATCGAGGTATGATTGGATGAGGAGGGCAAAAAAAAAAAAAAGGTGGGCGGTGGAAGGAAAGTCTGAAAGTTGATTTTAATCAATGCGCGACAGGGGATTTCTGACGTTGTGAGAATAAGGCGAAGGTTTGCTATAGAGAAGCGGGGAAGACAAATGGCAAAAAGTTGCTAGCAAATTTGGGCGCCAAAAGGGCAACGTTTTATCGGGTGCTTGCGGGTTATGAGGGATTTTGAGGGAACGAGTTGGTGGGGGCTTCGTGAGGCTCCGGTAAGCCACGTGACTGCGGGTTCGAAGGACCAAGGAACGACCGACCTTTTCGCACATTATTTTTGTCGGGATATCCACTTTAGGGGGGGGAGACGTTTAAATAATTTTTCACGATTTTTTATGGCGTTTTCACGATGTTTCAAGGTGTCTTCAATACGTTTCTCGCGACTGTGAGCCGAGGCATTTTGCTGAATTTTTTTTTTCCCCGATGCTGCAATGAGAATTCACAATAGTTAGGTAGATAGGTCGTAGGTTCAAACCCCGGATAGGCAGGAAAATTTTTCTTCGGCAGAAACCAGTACCCATGTCTCGAAAAGTAATTCTCGAGATGGAAAATATTTTTTTTTAATAATTATTTTTAATGTTTCATTATATAGACATCGTTGAAAAATCTTCGTACATATTTTACAGCGACGGAAAATTCAGAAACGGCCGTGTCGTAATATTCACGAACTGTCGATATTTTTCAATACCGTTGTTATGAAAATTCAATATAAATGTTTATGAAATTTAATATACAAGATAGTTTACAAATCGAAACTAATGCCTATGAATTTTCCTACATATTCATCGAAAAATATTTTACATCGACGGAAAATTCAGAAACGATTGTGTCGTAATATTAACGAACTGTCGGTATTTTTCAATAGCGTTGTTATGAAAATTCAATACAAATGTTCATAACATTTAATGCGCAGTTTATGCATATGGTACTTCCAATACAAGTATATTAATTTTAAGAAAGATTTTTTTACAGGGTACAGGATGCAAAATTGGGAGGGGACGAGACGTTTAAGTAATTTTTAACGATTTTTAAGGCTTTTTCAAAACAAAAAACAAAAATTTCGACGAGAAAATTGCGAAAAACGTTTTTTTTACCATTCCGACCTTTTCCTCTCCACCGACAAACAAGTTCTCCAAATTACCAAAAAGTATCCGTAGTCGACCCTAAAAAAAAAATCATTTCACTCCACGTGCAACAGAAATCGCGTACAGCACGTACATCTCATTCACCAACATTCCAACATTTTCGGCATCCCATCGTTGCCCCCCCCCCCCCCCCCCCCCCAACCATCCCGTTTCGTCCCGAGTGTCGTCGACTCACCCGCTGCTCCTGACTTTAACTCCCGTGTACACAGCAGCTGCGTTGCAGCTCCAAACGACGGCGCTCGCTTTGCGCAACATTACAAACCAAACGGGCGTATACATTACACACCTGTGCGCTGGTGTTTTGTCGCCGTTGATCTGCCGCCTGGTACAGCCACCACGACAGTGCGTGACGGTAATGGTATTAACGAGGGAATATCGCCAAAGCCCTTTTACCCCTCACCTCCCTCCCCCCCCCCCCTTTTACCCCCTCTTACCCCCTCACCCCACACATCCCGTAACCGTCGTACACAATCGTCGCGCTCGTCGTGAGTCACGTTAACGTTTTCGAGCCGAATAATCGTCGCTCGAGAATTCCGCAATGGGGGGCGACGAGGGTAAGAGGAGGGTGGAGGAGGGGGAAGAGGGGGGCGTTGGGGCACGAAGACGAAGGAGCGCGGGAGCGACGCGAGGTGAGTGAGTGGCGAGCTGGAAGGTAACGAGAGGCTCAGCTCTCTTCCGCCGTTCGTTTATATACATCGCTTCCTTCTCGTTCGGCTCTCGGCGCGTCGCGCTTCCAGCGAGGAGCGACGGCGACGGCGAGCGAGGAGCCCGCGAAAAGCTTCGTCGCTCCGGACGTACCCGGCGATGCAGATATACAGGCCGTTTACCTGTTTATATACATATATATATATATAAGGGAGGTGCGGGCAAAATGGGACAGTTATTTTTTCAGTTCCAGATACGTGTGCGGGCAAAATGGGACGGAAACCCCATTTCGTGAAAATCGCGTCTATACGACACAATTCAACGCATGTGAGCGGAATATAAAGATTTTTAACAATTTTGAGTGTTTTAAGCAAACCGGTTTCTGAAAAGTCACTTCGAAAAATTTTTTTTTTTTTTACAATTTTTTTTTTTTGCGAAATAAGCATTGAGGAGTATCACCGAGTACAAAAAAACACGAATTTCCGATTTTGGGGTTCCGTCCCATTTTGCCCGCACTTTTTTTTTTTTGCCGACACTCAAAATTGATGGTTGGAATCGAATTTTTGGATCAAAAGCAATCGAGGTACACTTTTGTTTTCGTCATAAAAGCATTTTTCGCTTACGCGTCCCATTTTGCCCGCACCTCCCTTACATACATATATACGTACCTATATACAAGAATATATACATACATATATGCGTACCTATATACAAAAATATATACATACATATATGCGTACTTATATACAAAAATATATGCATACATATATGCGTCCCTATATACAAAAAAAAAATATATATATATGCGTCCCTATATACAAAAAAAAAAAGATATATATATGTGGTAGGCCGTCAGGTACGTAACGTACGTAGTACGTGTACCAAGGGGGATGGCGGAGGGATTCAGGGGAGGGGAAAAGGGGGGAGGGGGGCGGGGGGGTAAAGCTCTCCTTGCGCCTCGCGGGCCCCCCGATGTATGAGACAGGCGGACGCGGGTTGCGTGACAGTGACACATATAGGCGGCAAGGCAAACAGTGAATCGCTCGGGGGCGCCTTAATTACATGGCGGCTTTTTCCTTTAGCAAGGGTTTTACTTTTACGACTGACATACGGACGACAGTCGGACAGACGTACTAGAGAGCGCGTGGACGCGGCGGCGGCGCGCGGCTGTCCCGGCCACGGCGCAGTGAGGTTTATCTCCTCCCCCCCCCCCCCCTCGCTCTCTGGTTCGCCGCTTTTCTCTCTCCTTCGCTTTTTCGCTCTTTTTCTCCTTCTCTCTTTCGCTGTTTCTGTGCTTTTGTCTCTCTTTCTGGACTTGGCTCTTTCTCTGTTTTTTCAGCTTTTCTCTTTCGCTCTTTCTGGGTTTCTCTTTTTCTCTCTTTCGCTCTTTCTGCGTTTTTCTCTTTCTCTCTTTCGCTCTTTCTGTGTGTTCTCTCTTTCTCCGCTTTTTCGCCTTCTCTCTTTCGCTCTTTCTGTATGTTTCTCTTTCTCTCTTTCGCTCTTTCTGTATTTTTCTCCTTCACTCTTTCGCTCTTTCTCTGTTTTTTCGCCTTCTCTCTTTCGCTCTTTCTTTATTTTTTTTCTTTCTCTCTTTCGCTCTTTCTGTATTTTTCTCTTTCTCTCTTTCGCTCTTTCTGTATTTTTCTCTTTCACTCTTTCGCTCTTTCTCTGTTTTTTCGCCTTCTCTCTTTCGCTCTTTCTTTATTTTTTTCTTTATCTCTCTTTCGCTCTTTCTGTGTGTTTCTCTTTCTCTCTTTCGCTCTTTCTATATTTTTCTCTTTCTCTCTTTTTCTCTGTCTATATTTTTCCCTTTCTTTCTTTCGCTCTTTCTATATTTCTCTCTCTCTCTCTTTCGCTCTTTCTATACTTTTCTCTTTCTCTCTTTCGCTCTTTCTCTCTTTTTCTCTCTCTCTTTCCCGCGCGCCCGGTGCACCCTTCGCGTCTCGGGCGTCGTCCACTCACTCGCTGCAACCGAGCTCACTCGTCCTCTCGGTGCCCCCCCCCCCCCCGCCCCCCGCCTTTCCGCCACCGGGACGACGTCGGTGTGTTTCTCCGGTGGCCGCGCGACGCGCGGATTTGCCCGGCCGCCGCTTTGGGTACGGGCCGCGTGCACCGGACATGTGCAACTAGAGGGGTCATTCTCGTTGCACCTCTTTTTCATTTCCCATTCATTTCCCATACGTGTGTGTACGCGGCTACCGCGGGTGGGCGGGTTCCGGGGCCTCCACGGTTGGGTATATTTTCATGTACGGCATTATTAAGAGACGGCGTTTTTCGCTTCCGCGGCGACGCTCGAGCCGCGAGCGCGTCACGAGGCCTCTCGCGGGCTCACCGAGAGCTCAGGGACACTTTCGACCTTTTCTTTTTTTCTTCTTTTTTTCGTTATTTTGTGTCGCGTTAATTCGGCCGAATTATTCTCGACTCGGTGACGTCGTAATTTGCGAAAACGGGCGCGGGACAAAGGGCGCGCGTCTTAATTGCTGTATTTATTCACAAGCTGACGTTGCGCCTCGTGCGTTTTTTTTTTTTTTTTTTTCGCCGCAAGATATATTTACGGCGAGATAATTGCAGTTCGGACGCACCCGGCGCGCAGCGCGGGAAATTCTTCGTCGCGCGCGAGGCGCGAGTTTTATCACTGCTATTAAAATCAGCGACCGCGAGATGAGGGTTAGGTGTTTCTTAATTTGTTTGCGGGACGCACGACTTTCGTGGGACCGTTTATTAATTGTCTAAAAACGTATCGAGAGCCGAAAAGTCGATACCTCTTGATCAATTTTTTTTACTCTTCCCCAACAATCCCAGAAACATTTTCTTTTTTTTCCCCAAATAATTATAGAAGTGAAGAAATGATTTAAAAAAAAAATTTACACGATTCTTAATTCTCAATATCCCAAATTTTCGTGACAAAAATGGTACCCAATATGAAACATTATTAGGTTTTTATTAAAATTTTGTTAAGATAAATAAAAAACTATATTTAAAAAAGTAATAATAATAATTTTCATTTAAAAATCATGAAAAAAAATGATTTCGTTTAAACGAAAAACTTGAAAAAAAAAATGATTTCATTTAAATGAAAATAATTTTTACAGTAATTCAATTTATTCAAATAACCCGAATTTTAATATCAATTTTTAGTTAAACCCAACAAATCATTTCTTTTTGTGCAAAATATCCACACCAACCAATTCCACGATTCCAATTCCTCAGCCCCCCCCCCCCCCCCGGGCGCTGCTACACACTTCCTCGATTTAATCGCCATCCATTTTAACCATCCGATTCGACCAGCACCGATGCGTCTCATTAAATATAAATGCGCGCGGGGGGATGCGACGCGCGTCGCAAAGTGCAAGCGTGCGAGTCAGAACGTATATATACAAACGACGACGTCGCACACACCTATCAGCTCGTCTAGTTAGTATCGCGCGCAGTGGAACGCGAGTGCCGCGAGGGCCCAGCAACACACATATAACACATATATATATATATATATACAAACGCATAGCGCGAAGGGCACAACCAACGTTGAATCCCAGGCTCGCGTGGATCGGTGAAGGGGGGGGGGGGGTGAGCCAAGCGACGATAGTGGTACGTGCACTTAACTCAACCCACGGTTCGAAAGTGTACACGTTCCTAACCCGGAGGCCTGCGGGGGATAGCGATTTGCTCGCTAGTCGGTATATCCCGACTGCCGCCTAGTGTATTATATATATACATATATATACGTAACGAGGACGCCGGGCGCGCGACGTCTATATACGCGTGGATCGTAGCCGACTGTCAGTTTTCGACTGTGAGACGCGAGAACCCCCAGCAGCGGTAGCGGCTCGGGGATTCCCGTCCATCCGATTCACGTGTTAGCACGTGATATCGTTCACACGAATCGCGGGACGGCTCTGTGTGGCTGATGCCTCGTTTGGGCGATGCACAGCAGCGCTGCGGCGACGCGCCAGACACTCGCCGCGCGCGCGCGGCGAATATGTGCGGCTCGCCCGCGCGCGCTGTATGCACATTCCCTGCCGCAGCGCTCAGTCACTCAGTCGCTGTGTGACGTTTGCTTGCTCAAATCTCACCCGGTGAGATTTGAGCTTTGCCGCCACCCTTCCTCCGCAACCGCATTTCATGAGCCGTCAATTTCTCTCTGTCTGTCTTTTTGGTTCATTTTTGGAACGATTTTCTTCGTTATTTGTTGTTATTTTTGCTATTTTTATTTTTCTGTACTATCTTTAGTTTTTAGTTTTCTGTACTATTTTTATTTTTTATTTCTTTGTACGATCTTCAGTTTTCCTATTTTTATTTTTTATTTCTTTGTACGATCTTCAGTTTTTTTATTTTTATTTCTTATTGTATGTCACTTTTCCCTTTTGCATTTTTGGAAGTTTAAGGCCTACTTTGTCATGATGTGATTTTCTTCGTTATTTGTTTGCGGCGTGTTATGATTTTTATTTCCTTGTACCACTATTTTTATTTTTCTGTACTATCTTTATTTTTCATTTCTTTGTACGATCTTCAGTTTTTTTTTAATTTTTATGTTTTAGTAGTAGTAATTGTATTTATTGGCAATACATGTACAATTTTTTTTTCTTTCCATACAGTGGCTGGTTAGCTACGATAATTGCCAACAGGCCATCGACCGAGGTCCTTCAGCCTTATTTTTTATTTTATGTGACTTTTCTCTTTTTATTTCTGAATTATGTTTATTTTGTCACCGTTTGCGACCTTTGGTTTATTTTATTTTTGTATTCATTGATTTCTTGGCATTTTTCTAAGTTGAATGCCTATTTTGTCATGATGTAATCACTTTTTGTGATGATGTGATGTGATTATTTTTTATTTTATGTGACTTTTCTCTTTTTATTTCTGAATTATGTTTATTTTGTTACCGCTTGCACACTTCATTTTATTTTATTTTTGTATTGATTGATTTCTTGGCATTTTTATAAGTTTAAGGCCTATTTTGTCACGATGTGATGGCTTTTTGGATATTTTGTGGCACGATGCTCTTAGGGGACGCAGTCCCAGGGCACGCAATAAATCCAACTCTCTCTCTCCCTCCCTCTCTTTCTGCCTATTGTTGTTGTGGATCCCGTCGTCTCTCTCGCGCTTCCTAAGTCGTGGGCTTATTCGCGCGCTCGAGGCTCGTGACTGGCCGACTCGCTCGCGATAGTTTCAATGACGTACGCGATTAGCATTGACTGAAACGGGGACGGGGGGCTAAGCTTTTGTACGTCAGTCACTTCGAATTCCCGCGATATCGCTTGATGATATTATCCGATCACGCGCGCGCGCGCAGCTTCGGCGCGAGGGGGAGGAGCTGACGCGGCTGCGCGCGCGCGAGCCGATCCCGCCCGAAGACTTACGAAGTCACCGCGTTAGCCGGGCGCGGCGCGCGCTCACGCCACGATCTGACGTTTGCGAAAGCTGTGTGGGGGACGGTATGACACCTCGGCGGCCCGCTGTGTATTTGCGCGGCCGCCGCACTGGCTCAATCATCCGGCGAACACTGCCCGGCGCTCCCGGTACGCGGAATATGGCTCGAACGATGCAACGCGTCGATAACCGACGCGGCGCGCGGTGTACTTAGCGGGGCTTTTGCCGCGCCGGAAGTCGTGGGGCAAAATGAAATTGCTGGATTTTATTCGGTTTTATGGGAATTTTGGGTGACGATTTCTTTTTTTTTTATTGGAATTATCGTAATTTTGAGAAACGTGGAAATTTTGAGGAATTTGAGCCGAGCTGGTGTAGCCAATTACTTTTTTTTTTTTTTTTTTTAAGAAAATGATGTTTCGCATAGCTTAATTTAAGTTTAACCCAATAAATTCAGCTTTCGCTGCGTGGGATATCGTGAGGCAGAATAAAATTGCTGGATATGCTTCTTTGGTTTAGTCGATTTTATAGGAATTTTGGGTAACGATTTCTTTTTTTTTTGTTTCCTTGCAGTGATTAGAATTATCGTAATTTTGAAAAACGTGCAAACTTTGGGGAATTCAATCCGAATCGGTGTAGTCACGTACAGATTTTTTTTTTCGAACAAAATGATGTTTCGCATAGCTCAGTTCAAATTTAACCCATCAAATTCAGATTTTCGACGAAAAATGTATTTTTAACACGTCCGTAGAAATTCACCAATTTCATTTATCAATTATTGGACGACACGAAAAAATCCGAGACGCACGTGCAGCATAATAAAAAAAAACCAAAACATACTTCTCGAAACTCACAACGAAAATTGAAAACATCATCAGAATTCTCGTCCCCAATAAAATTCTCAGCCATCCCCTCGCCAAATCCCTAAAAATAAAAAAGCATCGAAAAAAAAAAAAAAAAATCCTTTCCTATAAACCCAAGCAACAAGCGTCCCGTCTTACCCCACCCAACTCCCCCGGCATCCAACCATCCTCACGACTTGCGAGGCGATCCCATCGCGAGCGACGTGCATCGCGACCTTTGACACGCGTCACGTAATGAAAAATAAAGGAACACTACAAAAAAAAAAAAAAAAAAAAAAAAAACAACCCTCGTGTCATTTTTCATCGTTACCAAGTTACGAGATCTTTCATTTTTTTTCCCTCACTGGTTGTTTTCGTCCCCGCCACGTCATCCGCCTATAACCAACCCACGTGTCCACGTGTGTCATAGGCGCGGAGTATATAGAACAGCCACCAGGTAGAGTGCATCGCGAGTCACCGCTGGGGCGAGGGGCTATTATCCCGTCGCTGCCCCCCAACCCCCCCCCCCTTCCCACCCTGCCCGTCTGTGTGTCTGCGTTCGTCTCGTGTGCGCGGCGCGCTCGTTGCGCGGTGGTGGTGGTTGGTTTTAACGCGCCGGAGGCCCGCGCGAACGATCGAACGGATGCCCCGGCAATGACAATATCGCTAACGAGCGATTCGGAGCTCGGCTCGCGCTCCCCCCCCCCATCCCCCCTTTCCTACCGCCCGGTCTATCAGTCACTCATTCTCCGTCTCCCGCCGGCCGCCGATTCTGTACCTCGTTCGTTCCAACCCCCCTTTGCCCCCCTCTGCCCCCCCCTGCCTCTATAGTCCTCCCCCCTCTTCGCTCTCGCCGGTCTCGCGCCGCCTATGGATATATATCGTAAATCAAATAAAAATCACGGCACGCGCCGCGTCGCCCATTCAGACGGTAATGATACACGTATATATTGCACTATAACGCTCGGGGTCCTACTCGCAGGTGCCTCGTGCCCCCCCGCCCCCCCGCCCCCCCCCCCCCGCCCCTCGCCACTCACTGTTTAGCTGAACGGCACCTGCTTTGCGTTTCACCGTGCCACGCCGGTCGTATCGGCGATCTGACGTTTTTCCTCTCCTCCCCCCGAATAATCGTCAATCATGAGCAATATTAAACACCCGCTGCCTTCTTGCCGCCGACGTGTGCGTCTCGTGCAACAAGTGCACACGACGCGGGGATAAGAGGTTGTTGGTGCACGCGGAGAAACGGTGGGATTGAATTTGAGTTGTTCGTATACCTTGAGGGGGCTCGGAAATTGGAGACCTTGAATTATCAATTATTTCGTGTGGCGAATTTGGGGTACAGGGGGGAAATAATGCGCGATATATGATAAAGAGAAATAAAAAAAATGATTTTTTTTTTTTTTTTTTTTTTTTTTCAAAAGATGGTAACAGAAATTTTTAATCAATACAGGTGGAAAAATCATTTTGTGGGGTTGAAAAAAAAAGGATATTGCGAATTTGTATGTTTTTTGTAGCCATTTTTTTTTACACATTTTTGGAAATAAAAAGGCTTTCTTTTTTTTTCAAATGTTGGTAACAGAAACTTTTAATCAACGCAAGTGGAAAAATCATTTTGTGGGCTTGAAAAAAAAGGATATTGCTAATTTGTATGTTTTTGTAGCCATTTTTTGTACACATTTAAAAAAATAAAAAGGCATCATTTATTTTTTTTTAAGAGAAAAAAAAACCGTATGGGAGTCTCTACTGTCTTCCGGGTTTTCCTCCGCGAGCCCCCCAATAGTCGAAAATATTCGAATATTTTATCGTGATCGACGTCGGTATATCGATGACGTGCCATTAATATCGCGGTTGAAGTATGTGCGAAAATTGATGGGAAAAAAAATGTCATGCCGGAGGGAAGTCGGGAGAAAGATAGAGGGGCCGGTGCGGCGGGGGGCGAGGGGGGAGGGGGGCAACGAAGGGACGGAAGAGGGTGGCGAGAGGGATGGAAGAATGGCGAGCGAGACTCTCGGGGGGTCCGCATGGGGTCGACTTTCTCCTTCTCTCTCGCCCCCTCAGCCCCCCCCCCCCCCCCCCTCTTCAAAGTCCGAATCGCAAATGTTAACGCCGGAATGTCACGCGAACAGCGCGAGCGGCTTATTCGGGGCCTCCGACGTATATCCAGCGCGGAGAAAAGCGAGGAGTTTCGTTGCTCTCTCCTATCGTCGCTGCTGTGGCAAAACGCGGCTCGATTCTCGGCTCTATGCCTCGAACTATTCGAGCCCGCGATGAGAGAGACTTCTGGACTTTATGTATAGCTATATGGAGGACGATGAGGAGGGGGGGCAATAAATCTCCGACTCGCTATCCGAATCCTTTTATATTACCACCCCGCCTACCTTTTATTATATCACTCGTAGCTCAACGAGTTATTTCCCCGGTTGGCCCCCCCCCCCCCCCCCCCCGAACGCCTGCCTAAATATTTGAACGTCCGCGACGACGACTTCTAAGAGGTGAAATTCCCAAATATATGTGGGTACGGGCTGTTTCAGGTCAGGACCACCCGCTGATTTTTTTTTATCACATTTTTTTTTTCAATATTTGTTTTTATCGCTGACTAAATAGTCGACCCAAAAATCTATTTTTTAAATTACTTGCTGCATCCAGTTTTGTTCTAATACAAACATTTTTTTAACTATTAAATCTCGTAAATAAATCGATGCGTTTTTTTTTTCAATATTTCACTGCAGTGAAATCAAAAAAAGAAAAATAATAATAACAATAGTAATTTATAATTTATTTATTTTTAATATTTATTTATTTTTATTGTTTATTTATTTTTATTATTTATTTATTTAATTAAAAAAATATGTGTTTCTAACTATTTTTTTGTGTTCTGAACACTTTTATTCTAATAAAAACATTTTTTAGCTATTAAATCTCGTAAATTTATTTTTTCTCTAGTTTTCTAATAGAAATGAGATTGTCAAGAGATCCCCTGAATTTCCGTGAGACCTGAAAATCCGAAGATCACCATGAATTTCGTTATCGTCGTCACTCACCGAAATTCAATTCCAGATTACAGGTATTTTTTACAGGTCCTGGGCGGGTAATTTTCGAGGCAATTTTAGACTGGAACGCCCCATGCATGATCCACATTGAGGTGGCGAGGGGGGTGGTGGGGGGGGGGGGGGTCAAGGAGGGGGGCGGGGGTCGCGATGCCGTTTCTGGCCTCGGGAACGCGACGGTGGCCTCTAAGCATGAATTTCCGCCGATAAAGCTTATCGGTACCGAGGTCGCCGTTCGTGACTTCCTCGGAATCTGCGATCTACGCGTTCTCCACCCTCTCGCTCGCGCCCCCGCGGCCGTCGTTCGCTCTCGCGCGTTTCATATACGCCTCCGCCAAGAGAGTCCGGTACGCTTTATTGATTGAGGCACTTGGATTCCTCGGGATTTAGTCAACACTCGCCAGGACGACCGACGACGACGACCGACGACGACGAGGAGGAGGACGACGACGACGTCGCGCTATTTAACAGTCGCAGAGTGAGTTACGTGAGTCGCACCTACTAATATTCGCGGTAAACGAGCACTTAGCTTTATCTCGCTGTATACATCGCGACTAGGATGATTTAGTGCGTGTTTGTTTTTTTTTTTCTTCTCTCTTTTCGCTTCTCCTCCTCCGCAGCCATCACGCCATTGCAGCACAATGCGAGATATTTCTCATTAAATTAGATAAGCGTGAAGGAAAGGCATTCAATCAAATTTCGGTTAACGTGTATTTAATGCTAATGACGGGCAGACTCGAGGGGGGAAAAGCCGGATTCGGTTCTGTAGGTCTCGAATACAACGTTTGTTTGACTCGCTGCGATATTCTGGTCTCGTGGAAAAAATGTATGTCACACGAGGAATTTTTTTTCTTTTTTTTTTAGGTCGAAAATATGTTGCAGCTATAAAGTATGGCTGGAATGATGGAGGGCAGCAGGAGCCATGTTGGTGGATAATGTGTTCTGTCTATTCTGAGTTCATCAGGATAAATGTGTTCATATGGTTCAGATATGCAGAAATCGGGAAGGTCCTGGAATGGGGTTCCATTCTATGCTATTCTATGCCATCATATGCTATTATATGGTGTTCTATGTTGTTTAATGTTGTTTTATGGTATTCTATGCTATTCTATGCCATCCTATGCTATCCTATCCTATCCTATGCGATCCTATGCTATCCTATGCTATCCTATGCTACCCTATGCTATCTTATGCTATCCTATATGTTATCCTGTGATATCCTATACTATCCTATGATATCGTATGCTATCTTATGCTATCCTATATGCTATCTTATGCTATCCTATGCTATCCTATGCTATCCTATACTATCCTATGCTATATTCTATGCTATTCTAAGCTATTCTATGCTATTGTACCCTATTCTATGGGATTTTGAGCTATTCCATGCTATTGTACCCTATTCTACGGGATTTTGAGCTATTTCATGCTATTGTATCCTATTGTATGCTATTTTGAGCTATTCTATGCTATTCTACGCAACTGTATAAGTCGCCAAACCCTAATTCCAACTCAATCTAACTTTCAGCTTACCACAGCAAAGCACAGTACACTATGACCTAACATATCACACTAAGATCCGACTCTTGCAACTACGAGTCACAACTGTTCCTCGTCTGTACGATCACAATCGCCCAAACATGAATTTTTCTCAACCACTAAACACAACAAACCCAACTACAAAACCCACATGAGATCACTAACCAGTTACGTCAGCCATAAAAACACAATCACGGCCTTCCCGACCCGCCTTTCACAGTAATTAACAAACCTTTCTCTCCGCGTGTTCCTCTCGCCGTCTCTCTCAAAAATAATTTCCAAATCGAATAGCCCCGTGGGCTGCTGCCGCTGCCGGCTTCACGACGCGATCGGCCCGGCTGTGTTGTAGCCAGTCGCGCATCGACGCGAAAACGTGTGTACACCGCGCGCGTCGAGTGTAATCAAACGTTTCTCAATAGCTCGGCGTCGATAAGTTCACACAAGCACGTCGTTGCTTTGGAACGTTAAATTGCCGCAATAACTAGAGCGGAGTGGAGTTTCCCACGCGGTAGAGCCTAGCCGGTGAGCCACCTCTCTGGTGCCTCAACGCCTAGGCGCACCACGAGCGCGCGTTATTCCGTTGCCGGTGCCGCTGTTGCTGCGCTACCGCGCTGGTGTAAGAAGTTGGCACATAAACTTCACTTCCTCTATTACGTGTGCGCGAATTCTGCCTCGCAAGGCCCTCGGGGGGGCCACCGGTTAGTGGAAACTCTCTGTGTCTAATACCGCGAGGCTCTGGCAACGCCTTTGCCGGAGCCTTCGCCGTTATTCGGCGAGCTGATGCATGCACTACCGGTGCCTCCGCCGCCACGCGAGAGTATATATATCGCGGTAAATAGATGGTCTCTATACTGAGGGATCTTCGGGCAAAACAGCTCGCGTAAACCTGGGGAAAAAGTGTGTCGACGTACGCGCGGTTGTTATTAGAGCCGCAGAGCCAGGAGGACGCATTGTTAACGGCGCGCGAGGCGATCATTGAAAGGTTCCTGATCCGGATGGTGATCCAGAATTGACGCCGTGTGTCAATTCTGGATGACACACAAATATGCGGATGAGCTGCATGGGGAGGTAGATTGACTGGTATGATATATTGTGGATGTTGGAGAAACCGCACGACATGCATCGTCTGGCAAAAAATGTTGGAGATAATCGATGCTTGGAATTTTTTTTCAGACTTTTGATCTGCGTTGTCGATCGCAAGTCTGAATTTACTTGCGAAAGGTGCTGTGAATATTTTTAGTGTGATTTGAGAAATATTTTTTTGACATAGTATGCGTAAAATTTCATTTTACGCACGTGTGGCGTAAAATATTTTTTGACGTAGTATGCGAGAAATTTCATTTTACGCACGTGTGACATAAAATATTTTTTGACGTAGTATGCGAAAAATTTCTTTTTACGCACGTGAAATAAAATATTTTTTGACGTATGCGAAAAATTTCATTTTACGCACGTGTGGCATAAAATATTTTTTGACGTAGTATGCGAAAAATGTCATTTTACGCACGTGTGGCATACCATATTTTTTGACGTAGTATGCGAAAAATTTAATTTTACGCACATGTGGCATGAAATATTGTTTGACGTAGTATGCGAAAAATTTCATTTTACGCAGCGTTCGTAAAAATTCGTTTTACGCATTCCAGTGGGAAGGGCGACGAAAAACGAACCAACGAATTTCTATTCCCGCCGAATATCGACTTTCGTTCCGGGCCTTTCGGTCGTTCCCGAGGCCAGAGAAAACCGCGTGTCAACGCGCGCATGATTATCGCGATATATCAGAGGTTACAGAAACTGTTAGCGGTGGCTCGCGATCGGAACTCCCGATCGACGTTGCCCCAGTTATCTCCCCCGTGTATATCAAAAGCACCGGCATCCCGCGCGGGACACGCCTAACGCATAATCGCGTTGGGCTGCACATCGCCCGTTCGCCCGGTATCCGCGCCATATTCAACTTGCGCGAAAATTCATTTTGCTCCGGTAACGAAATTGTATTTGCGAGTGGACGAAACTGGTGCAACAGCGCGGAGTCGGGATACCCGGTTTGTGTGATGTTCCGCACACATCAACTCACGTATGCAGATACAGGGTCATTCATAATGATTCTTCAAATTTTCACGAGAAATATTATTTAAAAAATTGTCGCAGGTATTTAGACGTCAGAATTATAAACTTAATTTAATTTCATCAAATTAATGTATTATGCCTAATTTATTAATTGCAAACTTAATTTAATTTCATTGAATTAATTGATTGAGAATAATTTATTAATTGTAAACATAATGTAATTTCATTAATTTTAATTATTTTTATTTAAGTCAACCTGTTGAAATTTATAGCACAAATAAAATAAATCATTATCGAAAATAAAAAAAGTGCTGCAAGACTTTCAGCAAGCGGCGATCAGCAATTGCTGACAAAATGTGGGATGTAACCATTCTGAATCACCCTGTATATATTTACACGTTTATGTATCGCGCGTGTACAGGTCCTATGTAAGTCGCCGAATATATCTGTATATGCATCGCGCGAATTAACGGTGAGTTTGCAGTTTGTAACGTTTCCAGTTGCTGTAAGCCGCGAACTCACGTTCGCCCGGGCGGCCCTGCGCGGATCCTCGGGCTTCGCCATCGTCGGCGTCGCGCGCTGCGGCAAACATCGAAAACTCACCAGGGACTACATTACCAGAGACGGAATATACAGCGAGGCGACGCGAGCGCGTATCCATCGCGCCCGAGTTTGATTGCAATGATACAACTCTTTTAATTACAATGTAGAACAACAGCGACGCGCGGATGACTCGGCATTCGCGAGTTTACGGCGCTACGGCCGCGTGAGCCACAGGTGTTGCGCCCGGCGTTCGCATTACGAATTTATATGCAGGAAGGGTGCATCCTATTAAATACTTCACTAGGCGAGTATATTACGCCTCTTGATATACATTCAGTGCAATATTAAAGAGCCATCTTTTTTTTTCTTCAGACTTTTTTTCCGGTTTTTTTTCTGAGGAAACTGCCGAATCATCGCTTCGCGGATGCCTGACGGAACGTCGACGTGAGGCGAAGCCGAATCTCTTTGGGATATCAAATTCCACTTTCCGCCTGGTGCCCCACATTTTTTTTTGTGGCTGATGCTTTTCCTCACTTTAGTCATCTTCTGGTTTATATTGCACCATGGAAATAAAGTATATTTGAAAATATATAAGAGATATAGAACTTTTGGCCGAAATATATCATAAAAAAATATAAATATAAATCAAGGTATATAAATTATATATCTTCAATATACTGTATTTATTCTTAATTATCTTATCTTATCTTACCTCATCTTATCTTATCTTAATGATATTATCTTATCTTAATGATCTTAAGTATCTTCTCTTATCTTAATTATCTTAAGTATCTTATCTTATCTTAATTATCTTAAGTATATTATCTTATCTTAATTATCTTAAGTATCTTATCTTATCTTAGTTATCTTAAGTATCTTCTCTTATCTTAATTATCTTAAGTATCTTATCTTACCTTAATTATCTTAAATATCTTATCTTATCTTATCTTAATTATCTTAAGTATCTTATCTTAATTATCTTAATTTTTGTGTTCATCGTTTTTAAATTGATAATTTTCTGTCATAAGAATTAATTTTGCATTTCACATGAAAAACATCTTTTTTTGCGATGGAAAAAAATTAAATTCATTCGATGTTGAAATTGACGTCAAAGCGTAAAAACTTTTCTTTGTGTTATCAATATGTCAGATATAAAAACTCGATGCAATAATGTCCGCATGTTTTGCAAACGACGATACCGAGCGTCGATATGACTAGAAATTACCGCGTCGATTTATCTCGTTGTTATTAGTTTTACGTCACCAGGTGTCGAACTCACGCGCCGCTTGACGCCCCGAATAACGTTATTCCCGATATCAGCATTAAATGATGACAGTTATTTCGGGTTAGCCGCCGCGCCGCCGTCGTAATAACGCCCTATTTACATTCATCGCGAGTTATAAAATCACGTATTCATTGACTCGTCCCGCGACCGGTCAACGACAGGGATATTCGCTTTATAGTTACGAATCAACCGCGCGGAGTGAAAGTGCTGAATTGCGCTCATTATACACCAGTTAGAGTTTTACTTTGGTCGTAAAGGCGCAGCAGCGCCGACTGTCAGACACTCAGATGCAATAAACTTCCAAGTGCAGGGCGGGTAATACGCAGGCGCCATTCAAAAAAATCACGACGATTTAACATATTTCCGACGGATTATTCGAGTGGGTACTTTGTGAACTGGCAGCGCTCATTAAACGCAGTGAAATCACTTCTTTTCCTCCTCCTGGCTTCTCGCGAGTCAACCGCGTTACATTCAAGTGGCCTTAAATAAAAAATAAAAAAAACGCTTTTCAACCGCCAAAGCGGCAACTGGAACGATAAAATCACTTGAAACTGGAAAAAATACAGTGCAGCCTCGCGTAAGATTATGATTTTTTTTTTCCTCCTTTTTCTTTTTTAGAATATTCCATTTACGAACTTTTCCACGTCAGTCTCCGAAAAAACGAGGTACTTCACTTTTTCTACGTATATTTTACGTTTCGTGCGTCCGGTTGAGTCTTTTCATTTCGAAGATCGTTTGAAATTGTTCGTTTCAATTTGTCGGTAAATTTCAGGAGCGAATAAAAGCTGCAGCGATTTCGTGGAAATTGCGGGACCGAAACGTTAATTCATTGACGGAATTCAACGCGCACTTTTGACCCACAAAAATTCGCGAAAACTTCTAAGGCACTAAAATTTTGTTTGACATTTTTTAAGTAGTACATTTTATGTTTTATGTCTTTAGATGAGTCAGTTGATTTCGAAGATCGTTAAAAATCGTTTTTCCAACGTCAATCGATTGACCAGAATTTCGCACTCCTGACCCACAAAAATCCTCCAAAAATCCTGAAGCACAACAATTTTGTTTAACATTTTTTTAAGCAGTACATTTTATTTTTTATACCTCTAGATGATTCGTTTCATTTCGAAGATAATTTAAAATCGTTTTTCCAATCCATCTCGAATTTTCCGTAGCAACCAAAATCCGCAGCCATTACGCATATAAAATCATGGAACCGACACGTCGAATTGATTGACCGAAATTCCGAACTCCTGACCCACATCACAACCCAGGAGACCTACAGTCAACCCTCGTCTAAATTCCACCTCCCGCAGCATCAACATAAAATCGTCGTCGCAGCGACGACTGCAGTTATCGAATCGCCGTAACATTTTTTTTCCCCCACGTGACACAATCAATCGAGGCCGCATATAATCATCATCCATGAGAACCGCGCGACCCTCGTCGCGGAATTGACTCGCCGTATTAATAACCGACTAATCGCTAACCGCGACGTTCTCCGCGCGCGCGCGCGGAAATTAAACGTCCGCCGTTCGCGCGTTCGTCGTTAATATTTCACGAGGAGACGTCGAAGCGGCCAATAAGCCAATTCTCGGCCTCGCGTTGCTCGTGGCTAATAGCCCGGAGGACCCAACAAACGAACTGGAACACTTTCACCGCCGGTAACACCGGCTGCACCACACGTAAGTCCCACAATTCCCACCAGCCGAGCAGGTATAATAATAATAATAATAACAATAATAATAATAATAATAATAATAATAATAATAATAATAATAATAATAATAATAATAATAATAATAATAGAGAAATCTTTAAAATTTGTTAATCAAAAATCTTTAAAAAATTTTGATAAAAAAATCTTAAAATTTTTTCAATAAAAAAAATGTAATAAAATAATAATACTAAAATAAAATAATAATATAATAATATAAAATAATAATAATAATAATAATAATAATAATAATAATAATAATAATAATAATAATAAGTAAGCGTTGTAACGCTCGCGTAAGACACGTCGGGCTATTGTGCGGCTAGCAACGTCATTTTTCTCCTTGATCCGGTTTGAATTCCCGCTGGTTTGTTAGTCCGGCTCGGTTAGGTCCCCGCGCGCACTCGACGTCCGGCCGGGTTCTCTCGCATTATGCAATTGAGCAAATAACTTTCGGTTCACTTGTCACACACGCGAGAGGCGTGGGTTTCGCTTTTTCTTCGGGCCGCGAGCGCAGATCGGTTATAAACGCATTTAACGAGCCAACAGGGGCGATTGGGAATATATATCGGCGTCGTTGCCCACGCCCGTAATATATCAGTCCAGCTATTATACCGTGTCAATGAGTACGGATAGATATATACGTATACGCATATATAAATAATTGTGTATATGTATATGGTGGTATTTTAATGTCGGTATTGCGTTCCGCACGAAACTACTATATATCAATTAATAATAATGCGTCGACACGTCGCCATTACCGAGCACATTTCCGTTGTTCCCGGGCTGAATCCATGCATATGCGCTTTGTCCTGGTTTTTGGTATAGAGATGTATGTGTATGGGGCATTCCACACGGTTTTGATCTGGATTTGACGTCGACCTCTCTGATTTGGCTCGTTATTTTTTGTAGGGTTAGCTGGGCCCTCAACTGCACAGACATTTTTTTGTTTTTTTTTTTGTTGAAATTTTTATTGTTTAATACATTTTTTAAGTGACATATAAGACACCATATTTCAAAAATCTAATAAAATTCTGAAAAGATTTTATTACATTTTTTTTATTTAAAAAATTTTAAGATTTTTTTATTGACAAAACTTTAAGATTTTTTTATCAAAAATTTTTTAAGATTTTTGATTAACAAATTTTAAAGATTTTTCTATTAAAAAAATTACTAAAATATGGAAAGAGGATCAATCTTCTTAAAAACTATAAGAAAAAAAAAATCTTACCTACTTTGGCTATAAGCTAGATAATTTTGTTACTGAACAAAGTATTTTTCAGAATTTTATCAGATTTTTAAATTACGGGGTTTTGTGTATCACTTTAAAAATGTATTAAACAAACAAAAATGGGAAGAAGAAAAAACAACAAAAAATATTTGTGCAGTCAAGGGTCCAACAAAGCCTATAAAAAATAATAAACCAGATCGGAGATATCGAGGTCAAATCCAGGTCGAAACAGGGTGGAATGCCCCATATAAAATATGAATATATGAATATGTGCATTATATAGTGAGGCCGATGGCGTATAATATGCGATTCGATGAAAGCTACTGGACATAATATTGATAGGGTTCGTGCTCGTTGTATGAGGTTCGCAAATTGACGTTTGAGGCCCTCACAATGACCCCCCCCCCCCCCCTCTTCCACTCCTCCCGCCGCGGCGTCACGCTACACCTGAGGTAGATTGAACGTGAAATAGCCGGGGACCGCGGATCACGCGCGAGCGCGCAATCAATAAAAATGTTCGGCGTTGCAAAAATTTCCGAGGTCGAAATATTTTATACCCGCGGCGCCCCGCGAGAGATCGGGGCGACGGGTCAGCGCGGCGTCGGGCGGTGTTAGGCCGTAAAAATATCACGTCGCGCGCCACGCAGTCGCGTGTGAAGATTCGACGCTAATTAATTTCCCTCGCCGGATAAGGTTGTTTCGTTTTTTTTTTTTTTTTTTTTTATTAATTTCACTTCTGTCGGAGCTGAGGAATTCGGTTTTTACGGGCCTATAAGGAAGAATGAAATGAAGACGGTTTTTACGGCGCGAGAAAATGGTTATTCAAATTGAAGATTATTTTGTTGGAATCGAAAATATTCGTTCGCTTGGCGATACGATTTTTTTTTAAGATTAATTTAAAAGATTAAAAATGTAAACATTAAAAGATTAATTTAAAAGGTTTAAAATATAAACACTAAAAGATTTATTTAAAAGATGTAAAACATAAACATAAAAAGATTAATTAAAAAGATTTAAAATATAAACATTACAAGATTAGGTTAAAAGATTTAAAATATGAACTTTAAAAGATTAATTTAAAAGATTTAAAATATAAGCATTGAAAGGTTAACTTAAAATATTTAAAGATAAAAGTTAAAAGTTCCATTTAAAAGATTTAAAGATAAAAGTTAAAAGTTTAATTTAAAAGATTTTTAGATAAAAGTTAAAAGTTTAATTTAAAAGATTTTTAGATAAAAGTTAAAAGATTTAAAGATAAAAGTTAAAAGATTAATTTAAAAGATTTAAAGATAAAAGTTAAAACATTAATTTAAAAGATTTAAAGATAAAAGTTAAAACATTAATTTAAAACATTTAAAGATAAAAGTTAAAAGATTAATTTAAAAGATTTAAAACATAAACATTAAATTAAGTTTAAATGTTTAACAAATAAATAAATGGATATCTCGTAATAATTCCGAGCGTGAAAAAGCCGCTCGAATAAACGTCCCAAGCGTCAGCGCATCTTCGGCACATCGGCGGGCGCGGATTATTTTTCTATTCCTCCGCGCGCGGATATATATTCACGATCAATTAAACGCCGCCGTTGCTGTCGTTGTCCCTGCTGCAGCCGGGCCCCATTCTATATCCATCAAAGTTCGATGATACGAGCATCGAAAAGGTACCGGCGCGCATACAAATATATAGATATATACGTATATGTCTATATCTATATATACGCGGGCTCCTCGTATCCGTACGGACGGCTGCAAATCAGAGTCGAGTGGCATTCGAGTATAGATTGCGATATCAAGTACCTTCGTGAATCGTCGGATGAATGCAATGCCGCATCAGCGGCGGTCGAGGGGTGCCGCGGGGTACGTGAGGGGGGAGGGGGGGGACCTCGACGACGACGACGAGTGAGTCGAAAAGCGCGGTGGAGAGGAGGGATAATCTCTGGCCGACCCGAGAGAGCCAGTACCGGTACACGAGTCCACGCTTCGCTGCGCTTCTCGATGCACTCGAAGCGTGAAGCCAAAAATGGATTTGCAATGTGTTCAAATTCGTCCGGAAAAGTCGAAAAAGTTGACGACATAAATTCACCCGGCATCGAATACGTACGACGCGGATTTTGCAGGAGAAGCGAAAATAATCGGTGTATGTCAATCGAATGGGGAGACCCATTCGGGGGTTATAAGTCCACTCGCGGAAGTCATCGCAGTCATCGTGGGAAGCTATCAATTTACAGCCCGTGTGACTTCTTGTTAGTCACGGCAGCTCCTTTTATAGTGGCTGTAACGGGAAAATATTATTTCATAGCTATTGCTACACCAATTCGATGTTATTCTTGTTCTATTCTACTGTCTTTATGCATTATGCCAAGTGCCATCTATTCGATGTTATAGTATACTATTTTGAAGTTATATATTATAACATAGCAAAGCGTAGTAAAGCATAGCAAAGCATAGCAAAGCGTAGCAAAGCATAACAAAGCATAACAAAGCATAGCAAACCATAGCAAACCATAGCAAAACATAGCAAAGTATAGCAATGCATAGAATAGCATAGTGTAGCCTAGCATAGCCTGGCATAGCACAGCATAGCATAGCATGACATGGGATGGCATGGCATCGCATAGCATAGCTTAGCACAGCATAGCATAGCATGACATGGGATGGCATGGCATCCATAGCATAGCTTAGCACAGAATAGCATAGCATAGCATGGCATGGCACAGCATAGCATAGCATAGCATGGCATAGCATAGCATAGCATTACATAGCATGGCATGGAATGGTACATCATGGAATGGCATAGCATGGCATGGCATGGCATAGCTAGGAATGGCACATCATGAAATGGCATAGCATGGCATGGCATAGGTGGGAATGGCATGGCATGGATTGGCATAGCATGAAATGGCATAGCATAGCATAGCATTACATAGCATGGCATGGCATAATTAGGAATGGCATAGCTAGGAATGGCACATCATGAAATGGCATAGCATGGCATGGCATAGGTAGGAATGGCACGGCATGGAATGGCACATCATGGAATGGCATAACATGAAGTGGCATAGCATAACATAGCATAGCATAGCTTGGAATGGCATAGCATAGCATGGAATGACATAGCCTAGCATGGAATAACATAGCATAGCGTAGCATAGCAAGGCATAGCGTAGCAAGGCATCTCATAGGCTATCCCAACCAGTCCCTGTGCACAGCCCACGTTTCGCTGCACTTCCCAATACACTCGGAGCATGGAGCCGGAAATGGATTTGCAATAAGCCAAAATTTATCTCGAAAGCTCGAAAAAGCGGCGTCTAAACGCGAGTACCTGGATACCACTAGGCACGTACGTTGCATAGCCCACGAAAATAACTTTAAGGGTGTACATGCATACAGATATACAAGGATGCGGCTATACCGTTTGACTATATTATAGCAGATTCGTGGCAAGTACGTGGCACGCAATGATTGTTGGGAAAACGTGACCGTCGCAGATAACACGCGAGTGAGTTTAAGTATATATATCTTATATACGTATATGTATAGTTATACGTAAGCATATACACACTCTACGACGCAATATTCGCAAAACGACTGAAACAAAAGGGGCTACCGAGGGGGTGTCTCACCGCTCCGGTTGTTCTATCTTGCATACATTCACCGAGATAGCAGCCGTGAGCACACACTTTGAAATTTTCTTTCCCTCTTTCTTTCCGCGACTCGCGGCCCGCATAGGACGTCACAATTACTTTGCGACAATCGACTTTTTGTCGCGAGTGGCGACTTTTTTCCACGACGTTTTATCGCTCCGCAGTTAATTCCACGAGGCGCAATTATCGTGTCGGGTGGTACCAAATGGACCGTGAATTTTCACCACCGCTGTGTTCACTTTTATTAATCACCATTTTTTCCAGTGCAAACGAAATTCGTGTTTCCGGCGATTTTCGTCGTTCGGGAAAATCGTCTGTTTCGATATTTTCGTCATTCAGGAAAATCGTTCGTTTCGATATTTTCGTCATTCACGAAAATCGTCCGTTTCGATATTTTCAACATTCACGAAAATCGTCCTTTTCTATATTTTCGTCATTCACGAAAATCGTCTGTTTCGATATTTTCGTCATTGACAAAAATCGTTCGTTTCGATATTTTCGTCATTCACGAAAATCGTGCGTTTCGATATTTTCGACATTCACGAAAATCGTCCGATTCGATATTTTCGTCATTCACGAAAATCGTCATTTTCGTCATTCACGAAAATCGTCATTTTCGTCATTCACGAAAATCGTCATTTTCGTCATTCACGAAAATCGTCATTTTCGTCATTCACGAAAATCATAATTCTCCTCATTCACGAAAATCGTCCGTTTCGATATTTTGAATCGATTTTCAAGACAACAATACGGCTAATTCGTCGTCGATCACGCGGCATCCAATTCACGAGTCTCTAAAAGGACGAAAATTTGATTCGAATTGGCGGCGACGATCGGACAAAGCGCCGCGATCGCGTCGCTCCCGCGCCGACAAAACGCATGACACGGTACGTAGTAATTGAGAAACGGGTCAGCAAAGGAGACACCGTGTATACAGCAAGAACGAGAGGAGATTGCACAGTGGTTCAATACTTTCGTCGTCGTGCGGCGGTCGAGAGAGGGAGACGAGTCCCACGGCAAATACACGGGCGGTCGAAGGGAAAGGGAACGGAGGGAACACAACAGACACACACGTGACGCGTCCACGTGTGCGTCCGTGTGACTCGGAGGAACGTGCGGGGCTCTCTCTCTCTCTCTCTCTCTCTCTCTCTCTCTCGGGGTTCCCGAGGGCCCCGCAGGCGTTTTTGCGTCGCGCCGCTCGCGACTCGCGATTTCCGATGCGTCGCGACTCGTCGCTGCTGCATCAATCTTCGTTCTCGTGGGCCGTGGAAAAAAAATGGACATAATGTTCAATCGGTCCACTCTGTCTCCGCCGTGTAGTATAACGAACGAACGTACCACGCGCGCATATTCCACTGCGACGAAATTAATTCCGGACTCGGGGGATTTTTTCGCTGACCTCGACGAGGATCTCGCGAAATGCAAGAAGCCCAATGCGCGCGAGGGGCCAAAACGTCGGCAGTAAAGTGCCTAGTAACGAGCGATTCGACCAGCGATAAGAAACGAAAGTCGCCCCCTCGAGCCTTTTCCGCCCTCCGCTCGAGCAACGTATTTTTTTTTTTTTTTGGGGGGGGCTTTTCGAGCACTTTCGGCGACTTTTGAAGAGACGGACGCGAGCGGCCATTTAGGGGTAGAGAGTCGTCGAAAGTAATCGCCTTTTTTTTTAGGCAACCAAATGAGGACCGCGAGAGGGTTTAGGCGGTTTATTGTCGTGATATCGTAAACAATGTTTTTTGCGCGACGAGTCCGAGCGCTCCGCGATTTCTCGAGGCCTATTAGACGGGGAGACAATTTTTTCCGGGGCGACGAACGGGGATCAGGTGAGTTTTGTTGAGTTGTCACCTTAACGGGCTCTCGCCGCGTTGAGATGTGGGGAAAAATTCGAGGAACTTTTTCCGCAGGGAGGAAAATCATTAGGGAGTGATAAAAAATAGGTTGTCGTATTATTGCATTTTTTTGTGTCGCAGGTAAATTTTCAGCTGACACAGTAAAATGTTTAGCAATTTTTAGCAGGGCCGGATGGTACGCTACAATTTTTTTAATTACTTGGAAATTTCTTCAAATTACTTTGAAATTTCTTTAAATTACTTTGAATAAAAAATTGCGGTCTTTCGTCGATCTTCAAAATGTTTGATCTGAAAAACTTTTGGCTTCTCAATCATATCACGGTCCAAATAAAAAAAAAATCATCACAGTCAGAAAATCCGTTTGAAGAATTCGAAATTGCTCCGAAAAAACAAATTTCAAATTTCGAATTATTCTAATTTTTTTTTCACAAAAAGGCAATTCAGGAATACACGGAGAAAAATAATCAGGGCGCGATAGAAAAATCGATTGTCGTATTAACGATTTTTTTTGGATTCGGAGCAAAATGTTTAGCTATTTTTTTTTGCAGAGTCGGATGTAACGCTACAATTTTTCTACTCGAGGAAATTCAAAAAAAAAAATTTTGAGTCGCCCAAAAAATTTGAAATCCTCAAAAATTCCGCCCCAACGAAAAATCCTCTCAGCCTGTATATCAATTTAGAAGCGGGACTATCGAATTCACTCGCTAATTTAATCTAGCCAATGAGGCTCGCCGAGTTTTCATTAGAATTTCGCGTTTCTTGTTCCCAAAAGTTCCATTCCGACGATCAATCGGTAATATATGTCGACGAAAGTTGGGGCCGTACGAAAGGGGAAGAGGAAGACTCTCTACGACTATCACTCCGCGTCCGCGGAGCCGAGAAGAAACTGGGTTTTTTTGACGCGCGGTTACGGAGCGTCCGAAGCAACCTTCAATTTGGATAATACAACGCGAGGCTGTCGAGTCCCTTTGGCGTGTTTCGGTTCTTCAGTTCCTAAATCAATAAATCTCTCGCTCCCACTTTTCGGGCCCCCTCGAACTCGCTCCGCAGTTTCGCTTTTGCTCTTTCGATTTCGGCGCGTCCTTCTCGCGGCCTCAACGCCGCCGTCGTCGTCGTCGTCGTCGAATTCTCTCCCCGCGAATGTCGTCTCGTTCTGCTCGCCGCTCGTACGTTTTGTTGTGATTGATGGTCGCCCGAGGGAATCCCTTTATTTTTATTGTTACAAATAAATCGGAGCTGAGCGAGTTCGAGTGCGGACGATCGTATGGCGCCCCCGATATCCACGGTTTCGACGTATGAGTGCCCGACCCACACTCGAGGTGCACGAAAATACGTATATATCGAAACGGCCGGAGCGACGAACGCTCGATCTCGAGAAAAGTTTCGCGGCTTCGAAATGTCTCCGGTTGTCTCCTTTCTTTCCCTGTGTGGAAATAAAAATAAAAGGGTTTTAAAAATTCAAGACGGAACGCGATATCTTGATTTCTGAATTTTTCACAGAATTTTAAAGCCGAAAGTGGCCTCAGTTTTTCGCGAAAAAAAATTTTCGATTTCGAAAAGTTTGGAAATGCTATCCGATGGGAAATTTTCCGCTGATTCCGAAAAGCACCATTGTTTGCCCGTGAAGTAGAAAATTCGATGAGAAAAATGCGAAAAACGATTTCGCACTTTTTTCGAAATTTCGGCACTTCACTAAAGTTGATGTTACTTTTTTTTGGATCGATGGAACCTGGATTTTCTTCTTTCATTCGAAAGAAAAGTGAATAACGAAGAGAATGCTGCAAGGCTAAACGCAATATCTTGATCCCTGAATTTTTTACAAATGTTAAAGTCGAACCCACAAAAATCGCCAATTTTCGATTTTAGGGGTCTGGCTTTAAAATTCTGTAAAAAATTCAGAAATCAAAATATCTCGCTCCGCCTTGCAGTATTCTCTTCGTTATAAAGTTTTCTCTCGAACACAAAAAGAAAATCCAAAATCGATCGATCCAAAAAAAAGTAACCCCAACTTTTCTAAAGTGTTTTCTAAAAAAATGTCTTTTCAAAAGTGCAAAAACGTTTTTCGCATTTTTCTCATCGAATTTTCTATTTTTCAGGCAAACAATGGTGTTTTTCGGAATCAGCAGGAAATTTCCCATCGGACAGGGCCTTCAAACTTTACGAAATCGAAATTTTTTTTTTTCACGAAAAACGTACCTTGTTTTTTTTGCGATTTTTTTTTCTCAATTTCGCATTAAAAAATCGCATTGTTATTATTTTTTAATAATGCGGTTTTAAGCGTTGAAAAAAAAATCACAAATAAATGTTCCAAGCGTTAACCCATCTTCGGCAAATCGACAGAGATCCCCAATACCCGAGTTCCATTGCATAAAATATGATCCGTAGAAAAATACACGTAAAAAACGAACACGAGCGTTCGAACTCGCAAAAACTTTAGCGGTTTCGAGATACGTTCAGCGGCCTCTCCTTCTCTTATTTCTATACATATATATATATCGTCGTATTCGTGCAGCCTATGCTCACTTTTTACCGCGCTCTTGCTCACATCGTTAGGTGCACACGCTCCGCGCTTACATATATAACATTTGATGTGTATTCTAACACGCCAAAACCCTCGCTTCGGTGTAATGCGCTCGAAGCGCCAGCCAGGCTGTAAAATTGGTGGCCAACCTCACAGCGATCGGCCGCCCGCGCTGTAAATGGCGCGATATTAAAGTAGCCATAACTTATCGACCATGCATTAACCGAATTTCGATCCTCTACGCGTTGATCTGTAATTCGTTGATTTAGCTGAATTTTCAGGGATTCCAACGAACGTCATGTCGATGTAAATAAAATCCTCTTAACTGCAATTTCAATTGATTCAATATCACATGCGATTTTGATGCACTCGAGAGATGAATAAAATGATCATGCAATATGCAAGAAAATACGATATCAATGTGAAATATTGAACGTTCGATGAATCGAGATTTGAGATGAAATTAATTGCAGGCCCAATTAAACATTAAATATCTGCTCTTTGCGTGATTGTTTTTCGTCCAACCCTCGCAGTTTCAGTCGGTTTATCTTCGCAATTAAATTTTGTTTATCTTTTATTTCGTGCAATCAATGGCTAGCTTTGATGGTCCAGAGATGAAAATATGTAACGGGCTCTTTCTGCATCTTTGCTGCTCGGCTCAGGCGGCCGACGACTGTGCCGAGTGCCGCAAATAATCCACGTAGACGCCTTTAAATGCGGCCGCACACACGTAGCCGAGCATGTTTATCCATATTCCACTCGGGTTCAGTCAGCAACGCGGTTGAATTCGCTCGACTAATGCGGGGCACACCCTTTCCTGCCACTAGTCCCACCAGCCGCAGCACCTAGCACGCTCCACTGTATGCATGTACTGGGCGTGTCAAAATTACCGTACAGGGAGGTTGCGGCAGGTTGGTGATTCGAAGTAGGTGATAGCAGCTCGGTTAAAGAAAATAGTTAACAAATCTCTGGGAAACGTTTTTCACTTATCAAATAATCCCTACTGATTTTTTGGAAATCTTTAGCATCGTGATTCCGAAATTTCTTCAAATTACTTAGAAATTTCTTCAAATTATCTAGTAATTTCTTCGAATTATCTAGAAATTTCTTCAAATTATCTAGAAATTTCTTCAAATTATCTAGAAATTTCTTCAAATTATCTAGAAATTTTTTCAAATTATCTAGAAATTTCTTCAAATTATCTAGAAATTTCTTCAAATTATCTAGAATTTTTTTCAAATTATCTAGAAATTTCTTCAAATTATCTAGAAATTTCTTCAAATTTTCTAGAAATTTCTTCAAATTATCTAGAAATTTCTTCCAATTATCTAGAAATTTCTTCAAATTATCTAGAAATGTCTTCAAATTACTCAGAAATTTTTTGAGGGTCTAATAAATATAAAATTGATAAAAAAATCAAAACATTCTAAGTGCGTTGAACATAAATTTCGAAAATGTGTTGTTTTCTTTTCAGAATTCAGCAGCCACCTGCTGCGACCCTCAGCCGCAGATCAACTTCAGCCGTTGATTCTGACGCGCCCTGTACATCATTCGCCGTGCGCCGTGTGCGCGAGCGCCGGAGATTAGGAACTTGGCATACTTACGTAGGCGGGGTGCGAGAGCGCGCGCGCGGTGAGCGAAATATTCGCGGCTTTCCACTCTCTGGGCGCTGAAACCCGCGCAACGACCCGAGAAATATGCTCCGCAATGATTAGAGCTCGCAGTATCCGCGCTTCACGTGGAATCTACATGCAGCCGGCTCATCGATTGTGTACGTAGTACATATAGAAAGCAGGCAGCCACCAGCACCCTCCCCGTCGCTGCGCTCTCGAACCAGAGAACCTGACTGTAACGAGGAGCACGCGTAATCGGATAACCGATGGTTACGTGGAAATTCATTCAATACTGCGCGGGGAAAGAGAGACGAGGAGAGGCCGAATTGAGTCAGCAGATCCGCGCGCGCGCCGTGCAGTCATAATATTTGCAGGAGGCGAGATGAGATTGAGCTGAATTCTTCGTTACGCAGTTAATTCGCCTTCAGACCTTCCAACTCGTCGCAAGTTTATCGGCGCTTTTACGTCATCAGCAGTTATATCGGATGTCACGCGGTATATTTGTACATCCGGAGCGCAAGGTGAGCACAAGATACGAGGTTTCGTTGCGCAGTGTCGGCGAAAAATTGCTGATTGTGGTTCGAGAAATCGGTGACTCGGCTTTTGGAAAATGAAAGTTTGCTTGGTGTCGTTGAAATTGCAGTTGAATAATTTCAATCGATTTTTTTTATTTAATTTTTACGAAATTGGGGTCCAACATAATCTTCGATTTTTTGGAAACTAAAAATTGCAGATTTTTGTTGAATAATTTCAATCGATTTTTTATTCAATTTTTCTGAAATTGGAGGTAAAAAATCTTCGATTTTTGGAAATTGGAATTTCACTTATTATTATTGAAACTGCAGATATTCGTTAAATAATTTCTCATTCAATTTTCGTGAAATTAGGGTACAAAAAAAAATACTTGAATTTTCGAAACCAAAAGATCAGTAACGACAGCAAAATCTTCAGAAAAATCATTGGAGCCGCATATCTTGAAAAAAAAATAAAATAAAAATTCGTGTCTCACAAAAATCATAAAAAATAATTCGTTCAGCAATACAAAAGTCAGTTCCGGCACCGCTGGCAGTCGAATCAGCTCGTCGACTCTTCGGCCCCGATTCTGCATTACCGAAAGAGTAACTCGTTGAAGCCTGCGGCAAAACGAGAGAGAGAGAGGGAGAGAGAGAGAAAAGGAAACGAGAAGGAGGGAAAAAAGAAAAATCAGCTCTCGCCAACTCGTCGGACGCTGCGCGGTGGCACACACGGGTGCGCTCACGCGACGGTGATTAAAAAGTTTGCGCATAAATCGACGCGATAAATTAAGTCTGATTTCGTTGAGGTACACACAGTGGGCTGGAGGGGGGAGGGGGGGGGGAGAGTGGGGGCGATACAGTATGAAACGAGAATCGCAAAGTCAACGAGATTTACTGCGCCCGATGCGGGAGCCTCGCCCGCCGATCGCTGGCGCGCGATTCGCCAGGGGCCTAAAACGTCTTGAATTCGATACAGACCGCACGTGCCCCACGTAGTATAGTCACTCGCCGTGTAGGTTTTGCCAGACCGAGCACGTATTTCCAGAAGGTATACGCGGGCTTTTATTTGCGCTTTCGTATACACGACGAATGGTACGTGAAAAGACAAAAAAAAAAGAAAGATATAGTATATAGATTTATGTAATACATATATAGGCGCTACGTATGGCTCGACCGCGGGAAAATGTGTATAGATGTCTCCACTTTTTGCCAGGTGGGAGAGGGAATACGTGGCGGGCAAATCGAAATATTAGAACGGCTGGGAATCACCATAATGTAATTCGTTTGTTTTAGCAGGGACCAAGATTTGGGTTTGCGAAAAAAAATAACAGAAAAAAGGAAATTAATTCAAAAATTGCGCGCACGAAAACATTTTTTTAGATTTTTGTATTCACGTTTTTGTCGATAAAAAAAATAGATAACAAATAACCGAGAATTAAATACCAAAAATATTCGATCAGAGATTAGTTAATTGAACCATGAATCTCAAATGTAATTAATTTGTTTTGTGGATTCGGATTTGCGAAAAAGAATAGAAAAAAGAAAATTAATTCAGAAATTGCGCGCACGAAAACATTTTTTTAGATTTTTGTATTCACGTTTTTGTCAATGAAAAAATAATAGCTGATAGATAACCGAGAATTAAATATAAAAAATATCCCATCAAAGATTAATTAATTGAACCATTAATCTCAAATATAATTCGTTTGTTTTAGCAGATATAAAAAGCGCGCGAAATAATTTAAAAACTGAGTGCAATCGTGGTGAAACTTTTCCACGGTTTTGTATTTACTTTTCTCCATATTTGCCCGGGGATATCCGGAAAACCCTTAAAATAAAAAAACAGGTAACAGAGAGTCAAAAATAAAAAAAATAAAATAAAATTCCGACCAAGAAATTAATTAATTGAAGGCCGAGTTGCAGTCATTACCACCAACTTTGTGTATTAAAAAATCGCCTGCGAGTAAATTTCCGTGATCACAAAAAAATCATCGAAAACAAAAAATCTCACATAACCCAAAAAAATAAACGTCTCAATTCCTTCATCAGCTCCCGTTATACGTGACTCTACAATCGAAACAACGCGGAAAACGCTGCAATATACACGACAACAACTCCGAGAAGCGATAAACAAAAATAGCGGCAAAACGAGACCACCGACCGCGCGGCAATTGCGCATGCGCACGTATATCGGAATCGTCCGTGCGCGGAGACACGAAGATGATTTCAGCCCGGGACGGATCGAATGAGGGAGAGAAAAAAAAAAAAAAAGAGGAGCGCATTAAACAGGTCGAGTGTAATACGTGTCAGAAATGGGAGCGCGGTCAGCGACGGGAGCGCTTGCAACGTGTACACGTGACTCACACACGCGCAACACGCGGTGTACAGTGCGGTCGCTCGCGGTTAGAGAAAGAAAGACACGGGGAGTCTGGCACATTGTCCGCGAGAACGTAATTATATGACCACGAGAATTGCATCCCGGTGTGCCACTTGTCTTTATACGTTCCCATTATTTCCTGGTTTCTACTGCTAGGCAGTTCTCGAGCTCGGTGTGCGCGCATTGTAACTCCGAAACGACCCCCCCCCCCCCACCCCCCTCGACCGCCAGCCATATTGCAGCGCGCGCGCTGCACATAGAATTCAGCTTTGTGTGCAGACGGCGGTAATGTAATATGTATGTATTCATGTGTGCGCTACGAGCTATGTATTTATATAGAGATATGGTTTTATATACATATATGTTTGTATGTAAAGAGGGGATGGTGGGGCAAAATGGGACAGCCGGGCGGAACGAGACAGCGTTTTTTTTAAGTCTCGATTATTTTGCGGGACGAAATGAGACAATTCGGGAATATCGCGACACATTTCAGTAAAGATGCTTTAAGAAAGAATTACATTTTTGTTTTTTTAATTTTGTTAATTTCAATAATTCTTGTTACTTAAAATCATGTTTGTTATTTTTTATAATTTTTGTTATTTTGAATAATTCTTGTTATTTCAAATAATTCTTGTTATTTTAAATAATTTTTGATATTTTAAATAATTTTTGATATCTTAAATAATTTTTGTTATTTTAAATAATTCTTGTTATGTTAAATAATTTTTGATATTTTAAATAATTTTTGTTATTTTTAATATTTTTGGTTATTTTAAATCATTTTTTAATATTGTTTATTCAATCATTACTGATAATGTTGAACATCTCAACCAGTTATAAAAAACTCGAGTTGCAGGATTTGGGGTTTGTCCCATTTCGCCCCACATTTTTTTTTTTTTTTTTTTCCGAAGCTCAACATGGATGGTTGGCATCGAATTTTTGGGTGAAAAGCGATAAAAAAATACACTTTGATCGTCGTCATGAAAGCATTTTTCGGTTATCAAGAATGCGTCCCGTTTTGCCCCACCATCCCCTGGATACTCGTGTGAACAATAATACATGAAATGCACGCGATTATATACGTCGCACATGTGACGCACCTGCGGGAGTAAAATATAATGCGAGCGGCCGGAGAACACGAGACAACTCCGAGCGGTCGTTATGCATGTATAAGTTCAATACACGTAGTAAATGCGTTTGCAGAGCACTATAGACGTAGGCGTGGACTCCGACGCTGCTGCGCTGGACTCGCACACGTTTTTGCAACAGTCGGAGGGATAGTTCGAGGGCGCCGCGCGCGGCAAGCGCCGGTCCCGGTACCGCGCGGCCTGAAAATATATATAGATACACACGGACGTATTGCGCATGGGATGTTCCAACTCAACCCGGCTGAGCTGCGACACTGAGATGTCGCGTTTTTTGTGTCGTCAATCAGTGGGACGGCGAAGGGACGAAAAAAAGTTATATTTTGTTATTCCACTTTCAATATCGGTGAAGATTTTTTTTTTTTTTTAGGTTGTTTTGATGAAACTCGAAATTGAATTTTTGTTACCGAAATTGGAAAAAATTAATATTGATTTGATTTTGATTTGATTTTTTATTTGATTTTTTTATTTCGCGATGCACACAGCGAAGTTACTTCTTTTTAGTCAGGTCTGCCAATCAACGAGAAATGTGTTTTATTTTAAAGGCCACCGAATGAAAACAAAAAAATGGCAAGAACTCAGTTTCTCAAAAATAAAAAATTAAAAAATGGAGTGTCCATTTTTCACTAAAATAATAATGCGAATATTAATGAAGGGAACCAAAAATAACGTTCGTTAAAAAAAATGGTACTTCTCTCTTGTCCTGAAATGGCCCATTTTTTAAATAAAAAATAAACAAATTGAGTGTCCATTTTCCACCAAAATAATAATGCGAATATTAATTAAGGAAATAAAAAATAATTTGCATTAAAAAAAATGGTACTTCTCTCTTGTCCTGAAATGGCCCATAGACCATAACCGTTGACCATAACGATGCTCGACGCGTACGCATGCACATAATAACTTGTAGCTGTGTAACTCGTCGCGAAAGAGCCTCGATGCGTTTACATATCGAATGTCGGTACGTCCAATCGTTTAACGATATGTACGCGGTGCGGTATAATGGTCAAAGAAAGGGTTATATTTGTCCCCCCCCCCCCCCCCCCCGTGTCACCCCGTGTCGCGGCGCGCGCGTTCCCGACGTCCTCGAGAGTACGTCGAGAACGCGCCGGCCGCGGCGGTCGCCACGTAGCCGTGTAGCGGGATAAGTGCAGTGCACTCTATACCCCGAGGTAAATGTCCCTATTACTGGCCGGCCAACGCGCATACTTTACACACGAACCGAAATATTACTTTTTAACACGAACTCCACGGCGGCGTCGCCTATATTATTGTAAATTTTACCTACGAGATTATTGAAATTTACTCTTTCTCTTAGCTGCCCGGAGGAAGATGTTTTTTTTTTTTTTTTTCGCGAAAAGAAATCCGATATTTTCGCCTCGGCGAATGTGGAACGCGATGTTTTTCGTGATAATAACGTTTTTCAATTAAACGGGATCTGACGCGGTTAATTGAAGCCAACGTTATCATTGGTCATTATTGTAGAAATTACTTTTGATGATTAAATAGGAGAGAAAAGTTTTTTGTTTTAGTAGAAACGAAAAAACGAGAAAAAAAAATTAAAAGTTGTAAATTAATTGAAACAATTAATCAGGATCTTTTTTGCTAAATTGACGAAAAAAATGTTATTATTTAAACATTTTTTGCAAAATATACTAATTAAAAAATTATCGACAATAACATTCATGTCCTATGACTTTAGGATGAATAAAAAGCCTACACAAAGTTTCAATTAACCAAAAAATCTTCCGCTGAATTGAATTAATGTAGTTTTTTTCCTAAAAAAAAACGCAATTGAATTAATGTTGCTTTTTTGCTAAAAAAAAACCTCAACTGAATTAATGTTATTTTTTTCCTGAAAGTAACACAATTGAATTAATGTTATTTTTTTCCTGGAAAGAACCCAATTGAAGTAATGTTGCTTTTTTCCCAAAAAAAAAAACTCATTTGAATTAATGTTGTTTTTTTTCCTAAAAAAACTTATTTGAATTAATATTGCTTTTTTCCTAAAAGAAAAACTCTATTGAATTAATGTTATTTTTTCCTAAAAAAAACTGTATTGAATTAATGTTATTTTTTCCTAAAAAAAACTCAATTTAATTAATGTTTCTTTATTTAAAAAAAAAAACATTTATTATTCAAAATGTCTCCACGCAATAACCGCTAATCCGAGTACATTTCAGTTGCACAGCCTCCGTGCAACGGAGGCTGTGTATCCTGATCTGAAATATAGGAAGAGCGATTGGTAATAGGGGCATTTACCTCTCGCCTAGATATAGCCGCACGGCGGTGCGGCGCATGGAGGGCACGCTCGGGCGGGTCGACGAGCGGCACCGCGCATGCATCTACGACGGCGGCGGCCTCTCCCAGCTCTAGAAACTCGTCTCGAGAAAGTATTAAACCGCCTAAGAATTTATATACGGGAGTCTGGCGTAAGGCGTGCTGCAGCCTCGGGAGGGACAAACCGCATCGTTCCCATTTCTCCGTCGACTTCCTCCGCGTTGCACTTTGCGCGCTGCAGTTCGCGTTGCATTTTCGCAGGACAATTTAATAAGACCAAAATAATGACTGGGCGTGCAAAACTAGTTTGCCGTGTCTGTGGCCGCGGATTAGCGCACGAACGACGCGTCAAGGTGTGCGTTTCACACTGACACGTGTTGCACAGCACGGATTTTTGTCGGTGTCTGTGTTGCATATTGCACAAACGTGCGGGAATATATATATATATAGAGAGAGAGGAGAGAGGAGAGAACGCCTCCCATTCGCACGAGAAAAACTTCATTCTTTACCGTTAACCGAGGCCGTTCGCACGGATTACAAACGATCCGTCGGGTGTATAATGGGTTCGCACGCACCTCTCTACTCTACCTGCCTAATTAGCGAGTTCCGAGCTTTCGCGCGTCACAATGAACGACGACGTGGATCGCCGTCAACGCGAGTCTTCTCTGTCCTCGGCTCGTCCGGCCTTCTGTAACACCTCGACCATCGCGAGGACCGAGGAGGATTTTTGCGATCGATAGGGAGACAATTAATAATTAATAACTGATTTAATCAGTTATTAATTAACTGATCGAGGAGGATTTTTGCGCTCGATGGGGAGACAATTAATAATTAATATATATGATAGATAATAAGTGGAAAAAAATAGCAGGTGGAATTTAATTCTGATGCAGGTTTAGTTAAACTCGTGTATGGGTTTTTTTTAGATGCGGTAAAGCAATTATTTTGTGTTGTCTATTGAAGTATTTGTAATTGTAATTGTAATTGTGTAATTGTGTAATTGTGCAATTGAGGTACTAATTTCGTGCTGAATTATTAATTCTTTTTTTAAAGAATTCATTGTACGTGCAGCGCCTAACCGCAAATGAGTAATTCCAAATGAGGCGTCGAAAATTTCTTTCCTCAATTGAGCCTTCTCTGTCCTCGGCTCGTCCGGCCTTCTGTAACACCTCGACCATCGCGAGGACCGAGGAGGATTTTTGCGATCGATGGGGAGACAATTAATAATTAATATATGATAGATAATAAGTGGAAAAAGAAATTAGTGGGTGGAATTTAATTCTGATGTACTTTTTGTTAAGCTCGTGTATGGTTTTTTTTACACACTGAAAAGCAATTGTTTTGTGTTGTCTATTGAGGTATTTGTAATTGTAATTATAATTGTGTAGTTGTGTAATTGAGGTACTAATTTCGTGCTGAATTATAAATTCTTTTTTTTAAGAATTCATCGTACGTGCAGCGCCTAACCACAAATGAGTAATTCCAAATGAGGCGTCGAAAATGTCTTTCCTCAATTGAGGTTTTTATATCGTTGCTAAATTATTATTATTATCGAAAAAAAAGAATTTATCGCGCGTGGAGCTGACCGCAAATGTGTAGATTCTAAATTAATTTCAATGCGACCGAAACGAAACAAAATAAAAATTTCTGTGCAACCTAAACGGAACACAATAAAAAAATCCGTGCAACCTAAACGAAATAAAATAAAAATGTTCGTGCAGCCTAAAAGTAATTAAATAAAAATTTCGATCCAACCTAAACGAAATAAAATAAAAATTTTAGTGCAACCTGATCGAACTAAAATACAAATTTCCGCGCAATCTAAACGAAATAAAATAAAAATTTCCCTGGAACCTAAACGAAACAAAATAAAAATTTCCCTGCAACCTAAACAAACGCATATAATTTTTTTCTTTTTTAAAGAATCTATCGCACGTGCGCCCAGCCGCAAATCTGTAATTCCAACCAAATTCCTGTGCAATCCGAGCGTTCTCAAATATTCCCACTATTCGCCAAAAGGCATCCGCGCCCCCCCTGGGAGAGACCGCGTCGAAAATCGCGATCCCGAAGTCGCAGTCGGCGGGGGGCGGTGGGGGGGGGGGGGGGGCCAAACGTCGAAGGACGATTTTCGCGGCGCGATTGGAAAATATTCGAAATGCCATTCGGAAATGTCATCGGGGGGGGGGGGGGGGGGGGGGTAGCAATTTGCCGTCTGGTAGCCGCGTGCGTGCGTCATGCCTAATACTGCGCACCGAGTTTCACCTATATATATATATATACATATACATATATATATATATATATATATATATATATATATATATATGCCTCGTTCGATCGGGATATACAGCCGATCACGCCCGGGAGAGGCCATAAACAATTTCAAATAAATCCTCGACTCGTCGACACGCTCGATTATATTAAATTGCACTTGGCGGATTGGTTTATCTTGAATGCTCTCGTTGTGATATAGGCATTACAGCGAGCCCTCCGCTCGGAGCATTCGGGCGTTCGAGTGCAATGGAGACGGAGATATCACTCGAGAACGGGAGAGGAGGGAGAGGGAAGAGGGAGCGACGAAGAGAGGGAGGGAGAGAGACGGCGAAGAGTCCTGCATCCGACCAGGTCGGCGGAACTCTCTTCGGTGCCCGCAGGTCCAGACCAACGACACAAAGGCCGCGACAGTCGCATAAGTTATAGCGGGCCCTCCGCGTACAATTCTCCCCTTTCCTCTCGTTCCATCTGTCTCTCTCTCTTGGTTTTCTCCCTCTTCCTCGCTTCTCTCTTTCTTTCTCTTTCTCGATTTTCATGTGTTTGTCTTGCTTCCTCCTGCTTCCTCTTTTCTCTCTTTCTCTCTTTCTCGATTTTCATGTGTTTGTCTCGCTTCCTCCTTCTTCTTCTCTTCTCTCTTTCTTTCTTTCTTTCTCCCTCTTTCTTTCTTTCTTTCTTTCTCTCTTTCCCTCTCTCTTCTTTCTTTCCATCTTTCCCTCTCTCTTCTTTCTTTCTTCCTTTCTCTCTTTCTCTCTCTACTTTCTTTCTTTCTTCCTCTCTTTCTATCTCTCTTTCCCTCTCTCTTCTTTCTATCTCTCTTTCCCTCTCTCTTCTTTCTTTCTTCCTTTCTCTCTTTCTCTCTCTACTTTCTTTCTATCTTTCTCTCTCTTCTTTCTTTCTCCCTTTCTCTCTTTCTTTCTCTTCTCTTTCTCTCTCTTCTTTCTTTCTCCCTTTCTCTCTTTCTTTCTCTTCTCTTTCTCTCTCTTCTTTCTTTCTCCCTTTCTCCCTTTCTTTCTCTTCTCTTTCTCTCTCTTCTTTCTTTCTCTCTTCCTCTCATTTCCCTCTTCCTACTTTCTGTCACACATTCTGACCCTCCCTCCTTCCTTTCTCTCTTCCATCTCTCTCTCTCTCTGTCACACATTCTGACCCTCCTTCCTTCCTTTCTCTCCTCCATTTCTCTCTCTCTGTCTCTCTTTCCACTCTCATGTCGCAACGGTTGGCCACTCAACCCCTTCTCAGTCCATCTTTCTCGCTGCATCTCGATCTCCCTTCGCGTCTGGTCCGCGCGCACTCCACCCTCGTCGTCGTCGTCGTCGCCGCTCGCCATCGCCACCCGACCCCGACCGGGATACCCGCCGTCCCCTTCGCGGTTCCGCGCCCGGGACAATAGAACGCCCGAAACCCTTCCAAGAATAATCATTAATCCGGTCTCACGAGGCGAAAAAAAGGAGAACCGAGAGAGGGAGATTTAACGTCGCATTAAATAATTCCTAAACGCAACAAAATTGCCGGCAAAAAAAAGGTGCCGAGGGCGAACCTCGCGCGCTGCTTTGTCGCCGCGCGGGAAGCTGCGAGGTGCCTTGAAGATCGTCCCGCGCTCGGCCAGAGTGGCGGATATATTGCGACCTGCACTGCGACGTATGTGGGGTGGCATTCGATGCGCACAGGTGAAATGGCCAATCGGCGCGACTGCCCGCAGCCTCGCTTCAATACCGACCTTCGCGTCTGGGTTAATTTTTCTGCACCAGGCTTTTTAGACGCTGAAAAAATAATTCGAAGCCAATATTTTTTTCAAATGCAACGAATATTTTCTGTTTCATTTTTTCAAACGAAATAAATATTTTCGGTTTCATTTTTTCAAACGAAATAAATATTTTCTGTTTCATTTTTTCAAACGAAATAAATATTTTCGGTTTCATGTTTTCAAACGAAATAAATATTCTCAGTTTTATTCTTTCAAATTAAACAAATATTTTTCATTCCTTTCCACCCAAAATAAAAAATAGCAATAATCCCCGATCTCATTTCTGACCCATCAGACACACTAAAAAAAAAAAAATTCCTGAGTTATGCATAATTTATTCACAGTAAAAAAATGCCGACCTTCGCCACAGACGACCAAAAATTCCTGTCCACCCGAAATCAAAAATAGCAATAATCCCCGGTCCCATTTCTAACCCATCAGATCAGTTCCATATATTAATATAAAAAATAAAAATAACAGAAAAAAAAACAACAAAAAAACGAGATCTCTTCCCGAGTCACCCCGCAGGTAAATACACACGTACGGCACACGTGAGCTTGCCGCGCTGCAGGTATCCACGTACGTCGAGTGTGTGTATAAAAGAGAGAATAAGAGATCGCCCGGAGTGAAGTGGCGGGGGTAATGATGGATAGAGGCAATTAAGCGAGCGCGGACCGCCCGAGCCCTTCTCGTTGGCTGTTGCTTCTGCCCGCGCTGCTCCCGCATCGCCGGAGAGCCACGATCCCCTTTGCCACCACGTCCGCTCTCTGCGCCGCGCGACGACCACGCTGAGAAACGCGTATATATGCGCCTTACGTCCACCTATACTTGTCGCCCTGTCGACCACCGGAACCCTTTAAGCTCGGCCCGCGCGCGTCCGCATAGATTGGTGAAATGTGCGGTGAGGCCGCTTCGACGAGCGTCCGCATGGAGCTCGTCCTATATACAGGGTGATCCAGAATCCCCCGCGCACCAAACGGGAGCCCCGGAAGTCCGAAATGGTCCTGGGAACGCGTGTGCAAAATTTGGGGTTTTTATTCCCAGTAGTTTTCGAATGAGAGCCAATTTGAGCAAGTTGAGAACAAGTTGAGAGTAAGTTGAGGGCGAATTAAGAGCCAGTTGACAGTAAGTTGAGAGCGAATTAAGAGGAACTTGAGAGTAAGTTGAGGGAGAATTAAGAGCAAGTTGAGAGTAAGTTGAGGGTGAATTAAGAGCAAGTTGAGAGTAAGTTGAGGGCGAATTAAGAGCAAGTTGAGAGTAAGTTGAGAGCGAATTAAGAGCAAGTTGAGAGTAAGTTGAGGGCGAATTAAGAGCAAGTTGAGGGCGAATTAAGAGCAAGTTGAGAGTAAGTTTAGGGCGAATTAACAGCAAGTTGAGGGCGAATTGAGAGCAAGTTGAGAGTAAGTTGAGGTGAATTAAGAGCAGGTTGAGAATAAGTTGAGGTGAATTAAGAGCAGGTTGAGGATAAGTTGAGGGCGAATCAATAGCAAGTTGCGATTAAGTTGAGGACGAATTAAGAGCAAGTTGAGAGTAAGAGTTGAGGGCGAATTAAGTGCAAGTTGAGAGTAAGTTGAGGGAGAATCCTCCGATTGGCTGTCACAAATTGTCTCTCATTCGAAAACTACTGGGAATAAAAATCTGAAATTTTGCACACGCGTTCCTAGGACTATTTCGGACTCGTTTGGCGCGGGGATTCTGGATCATCCTGTATAAATGTAACCATATACTTATATATATATGGATATACATGTAACGATACGAAGAGGAAGAGTGCGCGACGTGCGCGATACGTGGGACACGGGACGAGCTTTGCGGTGACTATTAGCCCGTGCGACCGCAGGAAACTCGGGCTCTCCGTACGTGCGCGGCGAAATACCCTATCGATTCCACGTTTCACGTGGCGACTCGCTTCGCAATTCACTCCGGCGAGCCCGATCGCGTAATTACGTTTCGTCTTCGCGCGCGCCGACCCCGCGCTATTCTAATTTATCGTAATCCACCGTATCGAGAGCCGCTTCGCTCATGCGGGGCGACGTCATCGCGATATACTCGAAATTTGCGGGGGACGTCGCGATGACTTCGATGGTTTGCGCGGTTATCGGTACCGAGATTTCAATTGTCGCGGATATCGGTGCGCGATTTTTTATCGGTCGAAAGATCGACGAATGCGTCACACTTGCCGTTGGAAAGCTCGTCGCACTAGGACGGAATTTAATGATGGGTGGATAGTAGAAGGGATGCTGGAATTTTTTTTTTTTTTTCTTTTTTTTCGTTTTCTTCAGAGGTCTTATTTTCTCCGCACAATTTAATGCGTTTTTCGCAAATTGAGAACCTCCAATTATTTTATACTCGGAATTGAGGATTTCGTTGCGGCATCAAAATACAATTAGGAGGAAATCCATCGCTCGGGATTCTCCACGCGAATTTATTTTTTCGGATACCGAAGAGGTTGCCCTTTTTTTGCCCGCAGCCGACCGAAGTCCTCGAGGAATAAATATACATTATGTAACTATTTCGCATAAATAAATCACATGGTTATCATTATTATTATTCTGTAATTCTAATGATTAACTTTTTTTTCCTCAATCCACGAAATTTACAATTTTATTTAATTTTTCTCTACTACTTTTTTACAATGATTTTTTCCTCAATCCACGAAATTTAAAACCGCCTTTTTCTCCCTTCGTTCGAATCTCAACAGTTATTACAGGCCGTTTCATTCGTCTATATCCACACAACATATATTTCGTTCGTCGATGAGATCCCCTTGTAACAGTCGGCGGTAAATTTTTATCGTCACCAATAAGTTTACGCGTACATCGCGACGGTGACGCGGCCGCGTCACCCGTCTCGTCCTTTGCATCCGTGATCGACGCACTGCGCTCGTGTATTTTTATCCGAAACAATTCTGAGAATACAGCCGCGCGAAGCGGTGCGGCGACATTTATACACGAAAACGCCTACACGCACGTGGAAATATACAGCGAGGCGAGGGCTGTGTGTACGTGCATCTCGGTCGCGTGTTTAATCGTAAATCGATGCCTCGCCCACAGAACTGATAAAAATTCGATTACGACGAACGAGTCGCGGGATGCATATACGGCGGTCGGGTGCGATGGAGAACGGAAGATTGGGAGAGAGAAAGAGAGGAGAGAGAGGGAGAGGGAGACGGTAACCAGGCGCCCGGTGAGAGTGCAGCCCCGAATAAGTGCCGACCGTATACCATATAATGGCTCTTCTAAATCTTGCTCCTGATAGTCGCGCGAGACCCGAAGCACCCCACCATTCACCGATATAGCGGGGTGACGCTGCCTCGCCACTGCCGCGGCGCGCTCCGTCGCGACGCGAAACGTTGATCGCGGTCATCTACTTGAGAGCCCTCCGCGCATATATGCATCTGCCGCGCACACCGGGGCCAGACGGGGCAATTTCGTATTCACGGATTTTCAGCGGTTTCCTTGTAATTCGACCTTCGGGATTTAATAAATTTAGATTTAGATTTAAGACAAATTTAAGATAAATTTAGATTTAAGATAAATTTAAGATAGATTTAAGATAAATATAAGATAAATTTAAGATAAATTTAAGATAAATTTAAGATAAATTTAAGATAAATTTAAGATAGATTTAAGATAAATTTAAGATACATTTAGATTTAAGATAAATTTAGATTTAAGATAAATTTAAGATAAATTTAGATTTAAGATAAATTTAAGATAAATTTAAGATAGATTTAAGATAAATTTAAGATAAATTTAGATTTAAGATAGATTTAAGATAAATTTAGATTTAAGATAGATTTAAGATAAATTTAGATTTAAGATAGATTTAAGATAAATTTAGATTTAAGATAAATTTAAGATAAATTTAAGATAAATTTAGATTTAAGATAAATTTAAGATAAATTTAAGATAAATTTAGATTTAAGATAAATTTAAGATAAATTTAGATTTAAGATAAATTTAAGATAAATTTAAATTTATATTTAAGATAAATAAAAAATGTACGATTAAAATCCGTAAGCAGTGCGAAATCGTTTTTTGCGTTTCTCTCATCGAATGTTCTATGTCAATTAAATACTAAATAACGCACATTGAATAAAATTCGCGTTGCACCTGGCTGAGAACCAGACACGAATTTCACGACCGACCCAACCGACCCCGACCACCCGAGTGTGCAGAGGAGTCAATATAGCGGATATACGTAGCGCGATGTACAAATGGGAAATCGAAATCGGCGATCAGCCGAAAAGATGCTCCGCGCGGCGGCGGCGGCGGCGGCGGCGAGGCCGAATATCGTGTCGCGGGCGTCTCTCGATTTTCTGGCGTCGCGCGGCGCGGGGAGCCTAGAGGGCTGGGCCGCGCCGGTGCGAGAGAGCCGCGAGCTTCATTTGCATCGGTGGCTGCGGACGAGGAGCGCGCGTGGGCAGCGCTTGAACGGATCACCGCGTCGTTTTTCCCCCTTCCACGCGATCGCCGGTATACCGAACGACCTGCCGGCCGAGTCCCTCCTCGATGTTGGTTTATAAAGAATCAATTCGCCGCGGGATCCCTCGAACTCGTCATACCTCACAGGCACACGTTTTCCCTCTCCCTCGCTCCTTCCCCCTCCACCCCTCTCCCTCTCTCTCTGTCTCGCAGTCTCGTCGGTCGTCGGCCTCATATATATGCATGTACCTGTCCTATGTACCTGTATGCGCCGCCCCGGCGCGCATTCGCCAAACCGTTTCGTTCGAACGCAACGGAATATCTCACGATATCAACCGATTTATAAATATAACCGCCCCACGGAAATTTGTGTAAACGAAATATATGCAAAAAGGAAGGATTTCGAGGCGGGAGATTTTGGGACACGCGATGTGGGTGTGGGGGAATATGTTTTTTCGCTGATATGGAAAATATGTGTCGTGTATGTGAGGTATAAACATATTTTCTGATTCTGTGTAGGGGATCGGAAAAAAAATCTGATAAATTTAAGATACATTTAGATTTAAGATAAATTTAAGATAAATTTAAAATAAATTTAAGATAAATTTAAGATAAATTTAAGATAAATTTCAGATAAATTTAAGATAAATCTGGATTTAAAATAAATTTAAGATAAATCTGGATTTAAAATAAATTTAAGATAAATTTAGATTTAAGATAAATTAGAGATAAATTTAGATTTAAGATAAATTTAAGATGGATTTAAGATAAATTTAAGATAAATTTAAGATAGATTTAAGATAAATTTAAGATAAATTTTTTTTGGCGCGCATTCGCCAAACCGTTTCGTTCGAACGCAACGGAATATCTCACGATATCAACCGATTTATAAATATAACCGCCCCACGGAAATTTGTGTAAACGAAATATATGCAAAAAGGAAGGATCTCGAGGCGGGAGATTTTGGGACACGCGATGTGGGTGTGGGGGAATATATTTTTTCGCTGATATGGAAAATATGTGTCGAGTATGTGAGGTATAAATATATTTTCTGATTCTGTGTAGGGGATCGGAAAAAAAATCTGGGCCGAGGAACTAAGCCATGATATGTGCTATTATTTGCTACTTAGCCTCGTATCTCGGAAACTTGAAGTTACTTTAAACAATGTCTGCACATAAAAGTTGTCGTTTAATGTTAACTTTCGAGCGATATATTTCAAATCATTTTCACGTTCCGATTAGAATTATTTTTTTATCGAAAAACGGAGGAATTATTTTTTTTATAAAAAAACGGATAATTTTTTTGGACTGAAAATATTACAGAGTATTCGGGCATAACTACTGAAATTGCAAAAAAATTCTCAGAGTGGCACCTATGGATCTTCTGGTATAAAAAAAATTATTATAAAATAAAAACATATTTTCTGATTCCATATATGGAATTTACAATAACTAAGAAACAATAGTATTATTTTTAAAAAACCGTGGACAAATGTCGCCTTTTTTCTTTCTCCGTTTTTTTTTCTAACATTCTATTACAGCTTATCGTAATACGTAGTATGAAACGGAATTTTTTTTTTTTTTTTTTTTTTTTTTCACTGATCTATTCATCCGTCGCGCAGCGCCGACAATGGCGAGCCGCGCGGGATGCGAGTCGGCGATAAGCCGAAGGTGTAAAAGGAACACGTGCACCAGCTCCGTGAAGTTCATAGTTACACTCGAATCACATAGTCATCTCGGCGCTCGTCTTACAGTTATGGTACACCGAGGGGTCCAACCTACGCGCATACGTAAACAGCTTACCTGCCCACCTATATACGTGTGCAGGCGGCGCGGTCGTCGTGCAAGTGCAGCACGCTGAAAGGGCAATGTCGCGATCTCGGCGCAATCGGGACCGAGGTCAGCGCGGCTGCTGCGCGAGAAACGCGTACCTAGTATCGCGTCCGGCGAGACGAGATACTCGGGGCTGCGTGCTCGGCACGACATACGAGAGCTGAATATGGCGCAGCCAGTTTTGCACACCGGATCTCGAAGACACGTATTATACGTGACGCGATATATTTACACTTGCCACAGTTGTGCAGTGGCGACATTGAAACGCGCGGTGAGAGCAAAAATATTATTGGGGGAGATGAAATTTTGTTTTTTTGGACAAAACTTAATTTTTTTTGTTCTATACATTTTATTTATTTACTAGGTTTTTCTTACCAAAATCGACCTCAGAAATTTGTTCTTTTCAAAATATCGACTTTTAACCTATACCATCATTCTCAAGTCGCATATTCTACCCCCGAAAACACTGGTTATTAACCTTTTTTAATCGATTTTGAAAAAAATATTTTTTTGTCGACGAAAATTTTTTTTTCTGTCAGAAATCGTAGATCTGGCTCCCGACCGAAAATCCTTAAAATCGACCCCAATTTTTTTTCTTTTCAAAATATCGACTTTTAACCTATACCATCGTTCTCAAGTCGCATATTCTACCCCCGAAAACACTGGTTATTAACCTTTTTTAATCGATTTTGAAAAAAATATTTTTTTGGCGACGAAATTTTTTTTTTCTGTCAGAAATCGTAGATTCGGCTCCCGACCGAAAATCCCTAAAATCGACCCCAATTTTTTTTCTTTTCAAAATATCGACTTTTAACCTATACCATCATTCTCAAGTCGCATATTCTACCCCCGAAAACACTGGTTATTAACCTTTTTTAATCGATTTTGAAAAAAATATTTTTTTGGCGACGAAATTTTTTTTTCTGTCAGAAATCGTAGATTCGGCTCCCGACCGAAAATCCCTAAAATCGACCCCAATTTTTTTTCTTTTCAAAATATCGACTTTTAACCTATACCATCATTCTCAAGTCGCATATTCTACCCCCGAAAACACTGGTTATTAACCTTTTTTAATCGGTTTTGAAAAAAATATTTTTTTGGCGACGAACATTTTTTTTTTCTGTCAGAAATCGTAGATCTGGCTCCCGACCGAAAATCCCTAAAATCGACCCCAATTTTTTTTCTTTTCAAAATATCGACTTTTAACCTATACCATCATTCTCAAGTCGCATATTCTACCCCCGAAAACACCGGTTACCAATACTTTTTACTCGATTTTGAAAAAAAATCATTTTTGGCGACCATTTTTTTGTAAAAAATCATAGATCCGTCTCCGGACCGAAAATCGCCAAAATCGCCCCCAGAATCATTTTTTTTTTTTTTTTTTTTTTTTTCAAAATATCGACTTTGATCAACGACTCCAAAAAATAAATCCAAAGTACCATCCAAAAATGACAAAATCCACCGAGTGTCCCGTCGTCCGGCTGTACGCAAAATTGCAGCCGCCGCACCACCACCGTCTCGCGCAACGAGTGCAGAACTGTCCCACGTTCGTAAGACTTACTTAAGCGTACCCACACACAGAGAGACAGGCGAAAAGAGGCAAGAGAAGCGATAGCGGTTGCTCGATGTCGTCGACATCGAAACGAGCGGCAGTGAGAAGGGAGAAGCGCGCAGCTCCCTCGCGGAGAGACAGAGCGGGAAGTGTATGCGGGGTATATATACGTGCGGAGGAGCCGAGAGAAAAGCGGAGCAAGCGGACTATCTACATATCAGCAATCTGTGACAAGTTGGCGTAATGAGGGCTCCCTCTTTGTGGAGAGAAGGAAGGGCAATTATCGGGGCCGGGTTCGCTTCGCCCGTGGGCGCTCCGAACGTTCGCGGTGAGACAACGACGACGACGACGACGACGCGAAAGAAGACGAAGGAGCGGAGAGCCTACGGAAGGCGCGCGGGGAGGGAGAATCGAGATGGATAAAGAACGCAAAAGAGGCAAACGAGACCGGCGGATAAGGGGGAGACGCAACGGAATGTCCCGGCGATCGGTTTCGAGGGGGGGGGGGGGGGGGGGATATAAGGACGAAACGATCGCTGAGGGTGAAACACCTGCAATTAAGATATGTTAATCACCATAGAAACATTCGTATCCGACCGACGCGTTCGATACGTATTCGCCAACTCCTCTATACGAGTGTCTGTGGGACGAATGTGTTGAGTATAGGTTGTACGAATACTTTCTTGAAATTACTTTTTTTGTGGTTTTTTGTTTCCTGGTTTCTTTGCTTGTTCGACGAATGAGAGAAAGGAATGGGGGTTTCCAACGGTGTACGAAAAGTCGTGATTAATTCGTCCTGCATGAGTTTTTAGAGGCAGGTGATTCAAACAGAAAAATGTTAACGGAGTGATAACAAGATTTTTGTAGTGGTAGCTGAAAAGTTTGCAGTGGCAGCTGAAAATTTTGCTGGAGTAGCTGAAAATGTTGCTGGGGTAGCTGAAAATTTTGCAGTGGTAGCTGAAAATTTTTCAGTGGTAGCTGAAAATTTTTCAGCGGTAGCTGAAAATGTTGCTGTGGTAGCTGAACATTTTGCTGGAGTAGCTGAAAACTTTGCTCTAGTAGCTGAACATTTTGCAGTGGTAGCTGATAATTTTGCAGTGGTAGCTGAAAATGTTGCTGTGGTAGCAGAAAATTTTGCTGGGGTAGGTGAAAATTTTGCTGGGGTAGCTGAAAATTTTGCTGGGGTAGCTGAAAATTTAGCTGGAGTAGCTGAAAATGTTGCTGGGGTAGCTGAAAATTTTGCTGGGGTAGCTGAAAATTTTGCTGTGGTAACTGAAAATTTTGCTGTATTAGCTAAGCTGGTAACCTGGAATATTACAAAAAAGGCAATCAATGATTTCACAAAAATACATAACAAATTCCATTCAATTGTAAGCAAAACGTAGCTAATTCTGAACTTGAGAATGAAGGATGCAACAGATGTTCCGTCGCAGGGATGTAGCTGAAGAAAAGTGAGAAAAACCCAAATAACTACTACAGATTTTGCGTTTCCTTCGACACTTCTTACCGCAGCGTTTGCTGTCTTAACGACACAAAGGCGATATAGGATGCATGTCATCGGTTACGTGAGGCAGCTTGGGTAACGTCGGGACGTCTTGGCAGAACTCGTTCGATCATCCCGGGTGAAACGTGATTATCTACGTACTGGATCACGTCTTTCATTCTGTCGACGTAGAATAAATACCCTTCTTCATCATAGAAATCTAAATCACCGGTGTGCAGCCGGCCTGTCGTGTGAGTTAAATGATTTAATGATTATTGTTATTATCGTGTATCACCGGAAGGCGAGTGTCTGGAAAGCTATTATCTGCGAATGAACGCAGTCTTGTCGGTTCCGTGTAGTCTCGTTTCATTCCAGACATCACAATCGCGTTTCGTGTCGATCACGTTTTACCTTCTGTATCGATGACTTTGCTTGATTTCTCGGGATTTCTGTCAGTTGGATGCTAAGTGAGAAATAATTGTTCAGTCGGTCCAATGAAAATTATACACATTCCCAAGTATGGGAATGTGTATAATTTCGAGATATTGTCTTCCTTGCAAAAAAATGAAGCTGTTTTGTATTTCAGTTGCCACTGAATTTGCATATCATCTTATAATAAAAAAAATTGATGGAAACAAATGAAAAACTAGCGAAAAAAATCGTCTGATCGACGAGCAAATTGTTTTTTGGAAACTTCACATTGTGAAAAAAGTCACATAGTTTTGTTCTGCTTACAATTGAACGGAATTTATTATGCATCTTTGCAAAATCATTGATCGCCTTTTTTGTAATATCCCAGGTTACTAAAAACGATAAATTATTTTCCTCGCAAAAAAATGAAGCTGTTTTGCATTTCAATTGCCACTGATTTTGCATATCACCTACAAATAAAAAAATCGATAGAAACAGGTGAAAAATTGTCGAAAAAAATCGTCCGATCGACGAGCAAATTGTTTTCCAAGCAGTGGCGACGCTTCTCGTGACGCTTAATCATCGCGATAATGAAGCGAGTTGAGGCGTCAGCGTCTTGTTGCGAGTGAAAAAATATAATCCCGTCGAGCGTGCCGCGCGCGCCTCGAAGGCCCTCAGGGTGGCAGCTAAAGAGAGAGAAAGAGGAGCCGCCAATGGGAAAGGGACAAGGAAGAGGAAGATGAGGAAGGCGAGGATCGGTTCTCACTCTTGGAATCCGGAGGCCGGTGCACGAGACGATGCTATGAGCATTGATGGATCGTCCGGGGCGATATCGTCGTCCTCCAAAGTGATTGAATATCGCGCGGTTCATCTCGACGCCGATGGAGATCGATCAGGGGCTATTACGCTCGCTACAAATATCTAACGCGATAGATTATAGATTTGTACGAGCTCCGTGTGCGCCGCTCCACCTGCGCGTCGCCGTCCTCTGTGTCAGCGTTCGTCGCGCTGGGGGATAATGAAATCATTCGGATCCCGTTTAGGAGCGCCGATGTGTTCAGCGTGTTTTAGGCTCGCGGCGCTTTTAGGAAGCTTTTCGAACGGACAACTAGATGACAAATAAGTCGTCAAAAAATCGGTTCTATTGTCTACGCTTCGTTATTAACGTTTCTGTCACCCTCAATTATTGAGAGTTTGGGATTTGCTATTTAAAAAAATCAAACGTTGCGCAAGATTGACATAAAAAATACCACCCAAATTTTAATTCAGTAGAAAAATTTGTTAATATGATAAATAAATTTTAACTCACCGAAATTTGAATTCGATAGAAAAAATTGTCAACATAAAAATAAATTTTAAAAACCCACCCAAATTTTAATTCAATAGAAAAATTTGTTACCATAAAAAAACCCACCCATATTTGAATTCAATAGAAAAATTTGTTAACATAAAAAAATCCACCCAGATTTTAGTTCGATAGGAAAATTTGTTAACAAAAAAAAACCCACCCTGATTTTAATTCGATAGAAACATTTGTTAACATAAAAAACCCACCAAAATTTTATTTCGCCAGAAAAATTTGTGAACATACAAAACAAAGTTTTAATTCGATAGAAAAATTTAAGATAATTAATACAAAAATTTAAGATAAAAAACCACCCAAATTTTAATTCGATAGAAAAATTTGACATAATTTTAAAAACCACCCAAACTTTAATTCGATAAAAAAATTTACCATAATTAAAAAAACCACCCAAATTTTAATTCGATAGAAAAATTTTAAATAATTTAAAAAACCACCCAAATGTTAATTCGACACAAGAAATTTGTTTTCCTCAAACCATCAACGTCATCAACGTTTAAATTTTTCCAAATCTCACCAAAAAAAATTTGCGTCGTTCAGATTTTTGTGCATTTCAAGCTAATATTTTTCTCCACGAGTAAAATCAACGCGGTATCACCTACTGGTGACAGCGAAGTCCAGCGAATAATGAATATGCGCGAGCCTCTAATTGGCTCATGTACACCGCGGCGTCAATCGGCTCGACGAGGCGCGCCGTAATTACCTTCTTCGTGACGAATTCGAAGGCTCGGCGGGGAGACACGTCCGAAGGATTTGGCGAACGGATATAAAAACGCGGGCTACAAACGCGCCGCCCGCGGTACCGACGACTATTTTCGTTAATTTACCTCGCAAAACTCGGCGAGGCAAATAAATATTCAACGTATACCGCGGCTGTACTCCCATGACCATTCCCCGCAGCATATACACCACCGGTGAGAATCACCCGTGTGTACATCTGCTATACATATTCCTGATCCTAATTAAACAGTTTGCACAACTCTCGCACTGTAGACTCTGCCGAACTGCTCCCGGTCTACCTCCACCCCCTTCACCCCCTTCACCCCCCTTTGCAACCAACCCCCCCCCCCTCCGCCCCCCTCTTCCTCCCCCCTTTTGGAATACATACCGCACACTGTGCTCCACACGCCCTGTAACTATATCGTCATAAACACAGCGATAAAAATGTTCTCTCTTTTTCAAACGCGCAAACTTTATCCTGTCGTTTAATTGCCCGTCGTTAAATAGTACGTTTTCACCCAGAGATCATGCGGCACACAACAAGTTGCGCCGGGCGGAGAGAATTTTTTTTTTTTTTTCTTTTCTTTTTTCGCGCGAAACACGCGAGATGCGCGCGGTGGGCTCTCTGTATGTGCGTCACATATAAATGCAGCTAATTATAAATTATATTTTCCACTCCATGGCCGACGTTAATGTGATTGCAGCTTGTAATGCGGACTGTAATAACTGACTCGCAGTTCCGCAATCTAATATTTGCACTCTCGTGGGTCTCTAGCCGGAAGCGTTACGTCGGACCGCCTTTCGAATTTCGTGGCGATTGGAGAATTCGCGAGATAAACACCCGATTCAGGGGTCTGGGGGAGGAATTTTGTTTTTTGGAAAAAGGGTTCTTTACTGTTTTTGGGAGCTCACTATACAAACGTGTACAGCGTGGCAAGCGTGGAATTTTTTTACAAAAATGTGTGTCCAGAAAAAATGATAACATAAAATGAATCACGAAACACGAAAAGAGTGGAAAAAAAACCTTTATTACTAACTTTTTTTTCCTAATAATTTTGTTACGGGTAGAAAAAAACATTTGTTTCTAATTTTCTTTCCTGATAATTTTTTTATGGCTAGAAAGAAACATTTGTTGCTAATCTTCTTTCCTGATAATTTTTTTATGCCTAGAAAAAAAAACATTTGTTGCTAATTTTCTTTCCTGATATTTTTTGTCACGACTAAAAAAAAAAATTCATAGCTAATTCTCATTTCCAATAATTCTGTTTTTTCCAGCATTTTTTTTTTTTTACGAATTGTTAAAAAACAAGATTAGCTGGAAATGTTTTTTTTTCTTCCCTCCTTAAAAAAAACGTCTAAAAACAGTGAAGAGTCGTACTCAAAAAAAAAAAAAAAAATGTTCACGCTCGCTTTCCATCAATTTTCCGAGCCACCAGCGCCAAAAAAAGAACTCCTTGTCACCCCAGAATTATTCAAAGGTCCGCCGGAAATTAGAATACAGTCCGCGCTCGCAGCGTGTCGCTGGCCCTTCTCCTTACTTACCTTTTTTTTCCCCCTCGCCGCGAGGGGGTGAAACAGGTTACAAGTCGCGAGCGCGCGCGGTTATCTCGTTAAAGAGGCGGTGGCTCGCCCGAGAGACATATTTATTCGAGCGCCTGGGCGGCGATAGGTCCATTACACCTTTTTTCGAGCCATAGAAGAAATATTTAAAAGAAGATTTTCGGTCGTTACGCGCGTCCGGCGAGCGCGCGGCATAAACAACCGCGCCGTCCGTACGCGGACGTCGCAACACGGACGCCGCGCTCTGTCATCCGTATACACGATACACGAAAACGCGTATCTGCATACACAGCCACGTCTTTCATCGGCGAAGCCGCAAGCGCAGCGAGAACCAAGAAACGAAAAAGCGAGAAAGATAGAGACCGAAAAATACCGAAGGAAGGAACGAGAGGGACAGGCCGAAGGGGGCCGGACAAAAAAGAGGCCGGACGGTTCTTTTAATTAGTCAAAGGTGTGAAGAAGTCGTGCGAAAGTGTGGGGAGCCCTACCGGAGTGCGAATGTGTGAAAACGGCGCGCGAGCCGCGCTTATGCGGCCGCAGACGCGTCCGCGTGCGATGCCCCCCGAGCGCCCAGGCCATACGGCTCTCGTGGTATCTCCTCTTTTTTCTCTCTCGCTCTGCCTCTCTTTCTATGTCCCTCTCTTTCTCTCTCACTCTGCCTCTCTTTCTACCTCCTTCTCTTTCTCTCTCGCTCTGCCTCTCTTTCTATCTCCTCCTTTTTCTCTCTCGCTCTGTCTCTCTTTCTATCTCCTTCTCTTTCTCTCTCACTCTGCCTCTCTTTGTATCTCCTCCTTTTTCTCTCTCGCTCTGCCTCTCTTTCTATCTCCTTCTCTTTCTCTCTCACTCTGCCTCTCTTTCTATCTCCCTCACTTTCTGTCTCTCACTCTGCCTCTCTTTCTATCTCCTTCTCTTTCTCTCTCACGCTTCCTCTCTTTCTATCTCCTCCTTTTTCTCTCTCGCTCTGCGTCTCTTTCTATCTCCTTCTTTCTCTCTCTCTCTCTCTCTCTCTCTCTCTCTCTCTCTCTCTCTCTCTCTCTCTCTCTCTCTCTCTCTCTCTCTCTCTCTCTCTCTCTCTCTCTCTCTCTCTCTCTCTCTCTCTCTCTCTCTCTCTCTCTCTCTCTCTCTCTCTCTCTCTCTCTCTCTCTCACTCTGCCTCTCTTTCTGTCTCCTCCTTTTTCTCTCTCGCTCTGCCTCTCTTTCTATCTCCTCCTTTTTCTCTCTCACTCTGCCTCTCTTTCTATCTCCACCTTTTTCTCTCTCACTCTGCCTCTCTTTCTATCTCCTCCTTATTCTCTCTCACTCTGCCTCTCTTTCTATCTCCTCCTCATTCTCTCTCACTCTGCCTCTCTTTCTATCTCCTCTCTCTCTCTCTCTCTCTCTCTCTCTCTCTCTCTCTCTCTCTCTCTCTCTCTCTCTCTCTCTCTCGCTTCTTCGCGCTCGTCGCCCGAGCCGAGCAAATGCGGGCTCTGCGCTCTTCTTCCCTCTCTCTCTCGCTCCTTCGCTCCTTCAGCGTGGATCGCCATACGCGGCTGGAAGGGAAAGAGTTAGAGAGAGAGAGAGAGAGAGAGAGAGAGAGAGAGAGAGAGAGGAGGGATGGCTTCTCGAGCAAGACGAACCGGTTCTCATTCTTGCTCTATTGAAATTCCTACCGCGTGCCGCTATGCTACTTCATGCGGCGAGAAACGCCGGGGCGAGATAGGCGTCTATATGGGTAAGTGTATCGCGGCGGCCGCAGACCGACCACCATCTTGGCCCGAGCGCATTAATTCGCGCCGAGGCGTCTCGCGCGGCGCGCGCAGCGCGCCGCGTGCTCCGCGCTACCGCGGTGACGCCCCAGCGCGTAGCGCGCGCGCTACGCGCTCCACCTACGGCAGCGCCACGCGCGCCGCACGGGATATTCTCTACTTTCCGCGCGGCGCCCGCGAAATTGTTACACAAATAGCAATTATGAGGCTGCCCGGGGAAAGTCGAATCTATTCGCCGACGCCGCCGCCGCTGCCGGTGCGAATTTTGTTTACACCGCACCAAGAGCGCGCGGCGAGTAATCAAAATATTAGCGTTAAGGCGGTGAGCCGGATGCAACTGTGATTGCCTCGTGGGTCGATGTGGGTTTTGTGTTTTTTGTTTTGTTTTGTTGGTTAATTAGTCGAGGAGTGATTTTCTTTGGAAAGGATGACGATTTTATTATAGTTCAAGCTTGACAATTTTAGTTTTATTGTTGTTATTATTATTATTATTTGTAAGAAGCAATGAGAAATCTGAAAATCCTGTTGATCGCTTCGAGGGTTATGAGTTTCGTCGCAGGATCGAAAACAAACGATTTTCCTGCCGAGAGGACGAAACAATTGGACGAAATTGTTGTTATCCACGTACGACGTTGGGACTTCGCGGAAAAGTAAAAAACGTATGAAGCGAAGTCCGACAAACCCGTCGTTCGGACGCTCGAGGATCATCGAGCTGTGCAACTGTTGATAATCGCGCGCGTGTCTTCCAAGACCCGGAGAAAAGTTTTCATCGACTGACGCACGTCGAAGAAAATACCATTTACGGACGCAATATCGAAGGACCGAGTGCCAATCGAAACTCCCCCGCGGTTCCGGCTCGATCGATCACAAACTCCGCGAGCGCAGGGCCACTTTTTTCAATTTCCACGCTCGCGCAGTTTCGCGCGACTGATGAATTTACAGCTTTTTTCCAGCCGCACACGAGGAAGACCCGAAGCGATAACTCGCATTCGCAAGGAAGTTGTGCGTTGAAAATACGCCTTAACAGACGTATTTTGAACGAGACGTCAGCGAGAATTGCGTGGATAGATGAAAAAAAGTTGAAAAAGTAGAAAAATTCAAAAATAGAGGAAGACCCAAGGCGATAACTCGCATTCGTAAGAAAGTTGTGTGTTGAAAATGCGCCTTAATAGATGTAGCAGCGACGAAAAAAAGGCCCACCATGGAGACGTCGGCGAGAATTGTGTGGATAGACAAAAAAAAGTTGAAAAAAATAGAAAAATCAGAAAGTGGAGGAAGACCCAAAACGATAACTCGCATTCGCAAGAAAGTTGTGCGTTGAAAATGCGCCTTAATAGACGCAGTAGCAACGAAAAAAAAGGTCCACGGGAATCGTGTGGTAGACGAAAAGAAAAATTGAAAAAATTGAAAAAATAGAAAAATGTTGAAGACCTAAAGCGATATCTCGAATTCGCAAGGAAGTCGTGTGTTGAAAATACGCCTTAATAGACGCCTTAACAGCGCCTAAAAATGTGCCACGATGGAGACGTCGGCGAGAATTGTGTGGATAGACGAAAAAAAAGGGGGGAAAAAATAGAAAAACGTGTGTGGACGACACTTTCCTTTATTCATTGTTACGTTAAATAGAGTCAGGCCGCTCTCGGCTTTCACACAATACACAATAGAATTACCCGCGCGCCGGTTAGTACGTACACTAAATCTCGCTGTTTATTATAGCCTCGGTTTGTCACTCGAAATACCAATATACAGTGAGAATATAGTGGATGCATGTTTCACTGCAGCTGCAGACCGCAATTTCCAACGGCGCGCGTATAACCCACGACTACCCTGCGCCTTAATGCACGACGCGCATACGCGCGCGCGCGGGACGCGCGTATATCGTTCACACGGACGCGCGCTCACGACACAGGTATAATCGAGAGGAGAGCGCGAGCGGGTGCTTGAACTTGGTCGTTCGATCGTCCCGCGTCGGCATCGGAGACGATCTCGCGGGCAATCGTGTGAGACTAAATCCCACGCTTATGAGAATATCCCGACCTTCCGCGTTGCGCACGACGATAATAGCACGGCGCGCCGCGTTACCGTTGCCGGTTTTGATCGTTCGACGGACGCGCGAGATATTTTACGAAAAATTGCGGTGGAATTTGAAAAAAATATTGATGATGTTTTTGACAAAAATTCAGGTATTTTTGCTACAAATACAGCTATTTTTAATTGAAAATCAGCTACTTTTTTATCAGAACTCAGCTGTTTTTGTAAATAAAAACTTAGCTGTTTTTGTAAATAAAAACTTAGCTGTTTTTTTAAATAAAAACTCAGCAATTTTTCATAAAAACTCAGATATTTTTTTGAACTCAGCTATTTTTGGAAAAAAACTCAGCAATTTTTGGAAAAACTCAGCAATTTTTGGAAAAACTCAGTAATTTTTGGAAAAACAGCTATTTTTGAAAAAAACTCAGCAACTTTTGGAAAAACTCCGTTATTTTTTTTTAACTCAGCTACTTTTTAAATTAAAACTCAGCTATTTTTGGCAACACATTTTTTTTATCTTTTCATGTTCCAAGGCCAATGTTCATAAAAATATATTTACAGAATTTTTTATAAATTCGTGAGACGATTGCAGCGTCATATCAAGTTCAAGTGACTCAACGCAAAGCTCGAACTTGAATGTCTCTCACTGTATGACGAAGCGCATCAAGACAATCTCGCGAGCGATCGTGCGACTAATCCCACGCGTTTGAGAAAATCTCAGCCCGCCCGCCGCGCAACAACAATCATAATAACACCGACGCGCCGCATCCCGGTGTCTCTTTTGATCGAAACGAACGAAATTGAGTATAGTAATAAGGAATTCTTCGGGGGCAAATAAGAAACGCACCAACACGCGAGAGGGACCCGCGCAGACCGAGATTGCCTTCTGGTTCTGCTTCTCGTTCCGTCGGGGAGAACGAAAGGGCGTCATTCGTAGGAAAGAGATGAATGAGTCTGGCTGCCATCAGCGGACATTGAGAGAGAAAAAAAAATCGTTCTTGACGGACGGCTTAATCGAGCTACGTATGGAGGATACGGGGGACGAGTTACGACTCGACTCGACTCTGGTTGTCAGTGTGAGCGAGAATTAGAGCGTCCGTAAAAATAGTTTTTTTTTTTAATAAAAAAGAATATAAACGTAATTTTGTTTTAAAAAAATATTATAATTCGGCAAATTTGTTACGATTTTATTTAATTCTCTATTTATTCATAGATATTAGGTCTATACCAGGTCCAAAAAATGATTTGAATATGTAGAAATAATAGGCTTTTTATGGGCTCTCGAATGCCACCAAAAAATATTTTTGTGCTCATCCCAGTAACGAGAAAATCAAAATTCAAAATTTGGGGGTGCCAGCTTTATATAAATCCAGCACCAACTTTTTTTTCTACGAGATATTTCTTAATAGATATTTTATATGAATATTTTTTTAATTGACCAGTTTGACGGTTTTTGGCCCGAAAAATGTGACACAAAGTTGTATATAAAAATCATTGCGATATTTCTGCGATGATTTCGAAACGAATTAAAACTTTTCCGACCGGGAATCGACACTTTCCAATATTTTTCAACGTTTTTCCTAAACCAATCGCCAATTCAGCCTCTAAAATAACTGTCAAATAAATAAATAAATAAATAAAAATAAAATAAATAAATAAAGCCGCATCACAAAGCTCAAGCAAATCATCCGAGAATTTCCCTCATATTTTCAATGCAGATGCATCGACTTAAAAAAAAAAAAATCGTGCTCTTTGACGTCGAGAACCCGGTGCAAAATAATCGATAATAATTCCTCACCGAGCAGCAACGAAGCAAAGCCAATTAATCCGCGAATATTTCGCGTCTCATCGCGAAGGTCGCGGGGGGTCCGAGTGGGGGGGATGAGAAGAGAAGACGAGGGGGGGGGGGGAAGATTACAAATTAGACTGAGTGCGGAGATTATGTTTTGTTGGACATTCGTAAGAGGGCTAAAGCAAGTGTCAGTCTCGCCGGCGTCCCTCATCGCGCACCCTTGTTTCCGCCAAAAGGGATTCTCGCCGCGCGAGGCTAATTGAAACGCCCTGACGTTTTCTCTCGGCCCCGCTTTCCGCGTGGCGTCCCGGAGTCGCGCGACAAAAGCGAGGAAACCAAGTAAATTCGAGCGTGCGTCGCGAGGAGAGCGAAACGTATAACTCGCTTCGTCTCCGTCCGACGCCTGGAAACTCCGGTGCAGCGCACAACGCAGAACTCGAGAAGATTTCGCACTCCCGACGACCATGATGGAAGCTGCTTCTTCCATCCGTTTTACGTCCCCCCCAACCCCCTCCACCGACTTCCTACGATCTCGCTCGCTCCCCCGGCGACTCCGCCGGACTCCGACGTCTTCCGCCGCCGCGCAACGTTTCTCTACTAATGGGATTTTCTTCCTCTGACATTGCGAAGAACAAAAGTTAGAGTATGACGAGTGCCGGGGGTGGTTCGCACCCCCCTCTACCCACCCGACACCCACTCGCCGGCCCCGCTTTCGTCTCAGTGGGAAATCCAATATGTCACTGGGCGAACGATTTCAATTCGTCTTAACAATTTCTCACGTTTTATCAACGTCTCGGGTGTATTGGAGATTGTTGGGTTTTATCAGAAATGCTGTTTTTTTTAAGACTGAATTTTTTTTTTTTTTTTGTAATGTGTTTTTGTATAAGAATTTTTTTTTTTTTTTTGTAATGTGTTTTTGTATAAGAATTTTTTTTTTTTTTGTAATGTGTTTTTGTATAAGAATTTTTTTTTGGTTTGTTAATTCAGTGATGAATGAAACAGTGAAATTCTGTAATTCGGTTATTAAACTCTCAACAGTTCGTCACTTTTTTTCGGAATCGGATGTTAGCGATTTTTTTTTTTTTTTTCGATTTTTTATCGCGAAGCCTGAATATATTGATAAATCAATACTTGACTTTTCGATCTCTGTTTCGTGGAAAACTTTGCATTTATTATACGAATGATTTTTGTACGTATATTCTTATTTAAAAATATAAAATACTTTTTGTAAAAATATAAAATACTTTTTGAAAAATATCAAATACTTTTTGAAAAATATCAAATACTTTTTGAAAAATATCAAATACTTTTTGAAAAATATTCTACATATTTTTGTTTTTCAATTTAATGTTGCATGAAATGACGAATTTCTATATAACTCGTTTGTTGAATTATCGCCACGAGAGTGACACGCAAAATTTCTACGACTGATTCAAATTCCGCCGAAAAACACCCGTTATTTGTGAACCCGCGATATTCTGGATATTCGAAATTTCGGCCCTCGCGACCGACTGCATATTCCAAATATAAATGTGGTCACGAAGAGAAGAAGCAAAATATACAGGAAACGCGGATGCGCGATATTCAGCAAAATGTATAAATTACCCTCACTCTTTGTTATTATACAACCGAAAATCCGTTATTGTTCGGCCGGCATCGATTCTGATCAGTGATTTTTTTTTTTTACTTTGTTTTGTTGACATCAACCAAACGAGCTGCGAATTGAAATAATTATAACAAAGCAATTATCATTATTTTAGCGCGCGAAAATATTTCGGCGATTGAGCCTGATCAATGATTTTTTTTTTTTACTTTTTTTTTTTTACATCAACCAAACGAGCTGCGAATTGAAATAATTATAATAAAGCAATTATCGTTATTTTAGCGCGCGAGAATATTTCGACGATCTTCATCGGGCATCAGAACGATTTTGGTCCAAGGTGGAAGCTTCATAAAAAATTCAACGAGGGATCATCCCCAGCTGACGAAGGATAAAAGGGACGGGAGGATGAGTTTCAAAGAAACTATCGCCACGTCGCGAGAACTCGCGCGCGCGAACGAGACGAACACAAGAAGCGTTGGTAATGGCTCCTGACGCGAAGCCCGAGTGCCAAGTTTGCGTTTTTTTTTTTTTTCCCCCGCCGTTTTTTTTATCTCGTGAGTTTGCCAACCGACGAAAAATATTTCCCGCCTCTCGTCGTCGCTGCGTCAAAGGCCGCCTCTAATCTCGCGTGATTCTCTCATCAGTCAGCAGCTCGCGCGCGCGCTCTCGACGCGCGTATTATTCCATCGTGCATGCCTCGACGAAACTTTATTGCCCTTTGAAATATCGAAGCCAGACAGCATCGTAGAAAAAAAAGGCCGTAATAACCTAAACCTCTTCTGTGCACACTCGGCCGCGGGTTCCTCCAGATAGAAATACGTCGAGGATGGAAAAAATTGACGGAAAAAAAGATTGTAACGATTTTATCGTTTTTATGACGCACGGGATGTTCCACGTTGAATCCAACAGCTTGGTAGGTAATAATAATTTTTTTGAAATTTATGAGTTATATTTGAAAAAAAATCGTCTTTTTTAATTTGCAGGTATCGAAGATTCTTGTGGAATTTTATTTTTCATTTTAAAAATTATTCATTAGTAATGAATTATTAATTAATTATTCATGCATTTAATTATTCTTTAATTTAATTATTATTAATAAAAATAATTATTTATTAATTATTTATTATTATTATTATTATTATTAATTATTAGAATATAATTATTCTAGGTGATAATAATCAGGAAAAAAATAGTTTTACGGTGAGATCGGTTTGTTATAAAAAAATACGCATTAGCGTATTTGTTCTATCAAAAATGTTTTAAATGCTGTAAAATCTAAATGTAATTTTATAACAAAAATGGAAAAATCAGTTCGTCCCGAAACGTAATATGCAACCCAAATTTCCGTGAAAATTACTTTTTTTTCGCGACGAAAAATATTTGTCAAAAACCCCGAAAAATCCGTCGAGATATAATTACGAGAAAACCGCGAAAGGCGAATTTTCCGTGCCGATTCGCGTGACCCGAAAACGCATCGTACGAAAGAGCACAGAGGAAAAGATCCACGCGGTCGTATTTCGTTTTCTCGTTGATCCGTAACGCACGCGTTTGTGAGCAGCTCATACGAGTTCGTGTTCCACGGATAATGTTTTTTTCAACAGGGTGTTCATCATCGGAGTCAAACACTCGGGGTTCGTTATGCGGAGCAGCGGCTGCGCCGCGGCGCCGAGAGCGCAAGTCACCAGATTGCTTTTTCAACGGGAGGAAAAAAAAAAAAAAAAAAAAAAACGGTGGCCACATGGCGCATTAAAGTCTGGAGAGCCCGGGCGGCGGTGGCGACGCAAAGGGCGGTAGTGACGCGAGGAGTGCCGCCCGCGAACGGAAATGAGGTAGAGCCCGAGACGAGTCGAGCTTTCGGAAAGAGGAGCCCCGCGAGCAATGACTACTGTTATACACGGCCGCGTTAATACCGACTACTACTTTCGGCAACACCCCAAGTCCGTTCCAGAAATGTTCTCGTCTTATTCCACGCGCGCCGTAAGTCGAGACTGCAGCACCGACGAAAGCGCAAAGCGAGGGACATAAACGGAGAGACACGTCTGAGGGTCCTCGACTCGATTTCGTGTCGGGACGCTGCGAAACGGAATTTGACTTCGAGTGTCGAAAGCACCAGGCTTGGACTTTTCCACAACACGCTGCGCTCGATAAAAAAAAATGGCTTTCGGAAATTGCGGTTTGTAAAGGGTTGCGGAATTTCCGGCGCCACTTTGACTTGGGAATTGCAGAGGTGCGAAAGGAAAAAAAAAACAATAGCGTTCGAGAAAGTGTGGTTAAAACGAGAACGTGTCGAAAGGGACGGAATTGTAAAAAAAAAGATAGGGCGACAGAAAGTATTTTTTGAAAGCTTTGGAAATTTTGCGCGATTTTCCAAATTCGTGAGTGAAGAGATGTGAAGAATGATTTTCTTAAGTGTTTAAAAAAGTTTGAAGAATTGTGCTGAAAAAATATCAGGATATGCATTTTTATTCGTGATACCAGTGTCGAAAAAAAACGCTTTCAGAATTTACGAAATGCACTTCCTGATGATTTATGCAAACTAGATTTATGCAAACAAGATATAGTTTTTTTTTTGTTGTTTATAGCATATGTAACAAAAATAGCTTTTTTTGATTATGATATGCGTAAAAAAGCTACTTTTTAATTTATGATAATCCTAAAAAGAAACTGTCTTTTTAATTTATGATATTCTTAAAAAGAAACTGCCTTTTTAATTTGTGATACTTCTAAAAAAATCTACTTTTTTTGTTTCAGATATTCGTAAAAAAAAAATCTACTTTTTTGTTTCAGATATTCGTAAAAAAAAATCTACTTTTTCGTTTCAGATATTCGTAAAAAAAAATCTACTTTTTTGTTTCAGATATTCGTAAAAAAAAATCTACTTTTTTGTTTCAGATATTCGTAAAAAAAAATCTATTTTTTTACTCTATAACATCCATAAAAAAATCTGTTTTTGACGTCAGGATGATGAATTTAATGCAGATGGAAAAGGCTCAACATTAATCGACACTCAGCATCTCCCACAGCCTTTTTCATCTTTTTCATCGAACTCCCTTTAAAGCACGTGCTAACACAAAGTCCACAAGGCCGGGGCGGCGAGGTGGAAGGGAAGCCCAGAGTCCGCGGACGAGAAGCCACGGAAAGCGTCTTATAAGGTGGCCCAGATCCTTTAAAATCTGGACGAGCGATATACGGTCGGGTATAAGTCGGAGTGAGACACGTTATATACGTACACACTGTGTGTACTTATGATCGCACGCCGGCCTCTCTCGCGGGGTTTTCTCCTATGGAGTTTATCGGGCTCGTCCCATGGTATCCCCGGCTTTATCAGATAACTCGAACCTGGGTATTGTATATAGGCGTCCGCCTATATGTAGCGAGGTAGCGCCTCGAGAAGGAAAAACTCTCATTGCCTTTCATATCCTTGATCTACAGGCCGGGGTATGCGATGGGTGTTGCCGCGGAGCCCCGGACGATTCATTGCCGTTGATCCGATGATTCAAAGTGGGTAAGCCATCGATGTTCCTATCGCCTCGGCCCCCCGAGTATTATTGCCAACACAGTCCACGGATTTCTGACTGTGTCCGAGAGGCTCACCGAGAGCACATAAAGTATACTCGGAGATTAAACAAAGATGGCCGTCGGGCATGAAACTTTTACTTTACTTCATCCAGTGTGTGTGTGTTTTTTTTTTTTACTCGTTTTGCAACTTAGAATGTCTGCCGGCCACTTTAATTTTTTTGTTTGGTAGGGAAACGGATATTTTGAAATTAATGTCGGGAAGGCGAAATATTTAATGCATTCAGGTTTGTTTTTTTCTTTTTTTCGAGATTTTAATTCAGATTTTATTTACTTTTTTTATAACTGAGATTATGTGATGGCCACTTTAATTTTTTTTATGTTTGTAGGGAAACGAATATTTTGAAATTAATGTCAGGAATGCGAAATATTTACTGCATTTAGGTTTGTTTTTTTCGTTTTTTCAAGATTTTAATTCTGATTTTATTTACTTATTTTTCAACTAACATTATCTGACGGCGACTTTAATTTTTTTTATGTTTGAAGGCAGAAAATATATTTTGAAATTAATGTCAGGAACGCGAAATATTTACTACACTGAGGTTTCTTTTTCTTTTTTTTTTCAATATTTTAATTGAGATTTTATTTAATTTTATTTCGATTTTATTTTATCACTTTCATTTTTTTATGTTTCTAGGCAAACGAATATTTTGAAATTAATGTCAGGAATGCGAAATATTTACTAGATTGAGTTTCTTTTACCTTTTCCTTTTTCCACTCTTTTTCAACATTTTAATTAAGATTTTATTATAAAAATATATTGAACACACGATTGAGTTTCCGGATTCCGAAACTCGAGTTACGGAACAACGAATACTCGAAAAATGTCAGGCTGTGCAAGACGTGAAGTCTGCTCAGGAGGAGAAAGGCACGTATCTCTAATAGACGGAAAATGCATGCACGCCTCGGCGCATATCCGGTGTGGCACCGAAGGACTTCAACATCCAGCACGTAGTACAATCTCGAAACTCGATGTAACACGCGTATTACATGAGAATGAATGCGCGGCAAGCGGAGATTATTTTCCTCGCTACGTTTTTCCACAATTTCTTTTCCCCAAACAAAGCAAAAAAAAATATTTTTAACGCGAAACTTAATTTAAAAAAAAAAGTTCTAAAATTCCAACCATCACGTCTACATTTTTCGTATTTAAACCCAATTTTTCTTAAGCAAAAAAAATCATTGAAACAAAGACACGATTTTTCGTATTTAAACCCAATTTTTCTTAAGCAAAAAAAAAATCATTGAAACAAAGACACGATTTTTCGTATTTAAACCCAATTTTTCTTAAGCAAAAAAAAAGAAAAATCATTAAAACAAAGACCTATTAAAAGTACAACAGAGTGGCGTCTATCAAACAAAGCAAAAAAATATATTTTAAACGCGAAACTTAATAAAAAAAAAATGTTTCTAAAATTTCAACCATCACGTCTACATTTTTCGTATTTAAACCCAATTTTTCCTAATAAATTAGTTTCTAATAATTTAATTAATTAAAAAAAAATGTTCTAAAATTTCAACCATCAAATCTACATTTTTCGTATTTAAACCCAATTTTTCCCAAGCAAAAAAAAAAAGAAAAATCATTGAAACAAAGACACGAAGCCTATTTAAAAGTACAAAAGAGTCGCGTCTATCGCTAATGGATTCAAAGTACATGCACGCCTCGTGGCACATCCGGCGTGTATCCAAAGGAGTCGTCGTGTCTATCCTGCCTCGTAACGCAATCTCGAAACTCGATATACATACGTATTACGCGATTCCCCCGATGTAATCACGGCTGGCTTAACGAACGAGACACAAGTTAATAATAAATACAAACTTCCCGGGCGTTATTATAACGTCGTTCTGGGGCACCGCAACTTTGCATGAGTATCACAGCGACCTCGTTTGACGCTCCGGTGTGCCGTCGACTGTCGCTCCCCGCGCGTGGGTATCGCGCGAAGAAAAGCACCGAGCGATATCTCGCATCTCGCGCAACAAAAGTTGCTGCGCGCCTGGAATGCGTCCCGCGAGCGCGGCAATGAAAGCCGAGAGCGAGAGAAGACCCGGTGGCACACACGGCGCGCAAGACGCGAGACTCTCGGTGCACACCTACTTTGCATGCGAGCGGATTTTTCTGATCCTATCGGCCCTCTTAATAATAGGTCGACGCGTCTCTTACGTGTATCTATATAAATTATTATTATTCCGATGGATGATAAATGGGAGACTATTGAATTTTTTAATTTTTTTTTCAGTACACTCGGAGAAATCTTGATATTGGAAACTAAAATTACGACTATTATTTTCTCTATTATTTTTCAACTGTTTCTCGAAATCGTTTAATTCGTGATGTTTAAATTTAGTTTTATCAACGAGTGAAAATATAGCGAATAAAAAATCTATATAAATTATTATTATTCCGTTGAATGATAAATGAGAGACTATTGAATTTTTTTATTTTTTTTTTTCAGTGCACTCGGAGAAATCTTGATATTGGAAACTAAAATTACGACTATTATTTTCTCTATTATTTTTCAATTGTTTCTCGAAATCGTTTAATTCGTGATGTTTAAATTTAGTCTTATCAACGAGTGAAAATATAGTGAATAAAAAATGTAGTGAATAAAAAATCTATATAAATTATTATTATTCCATTGGATGATAAATGGGAGACTATTTAATTTTTTTATTTTTTTAGTACACTCGGAGAAATCTTGATATTGGAAACTAAAATTACGACTATTATTTTCTCTATTATTTTTCAACTGTTTCTCGAAATCGTTTAATTCGCCATATTTAAATTTAATTTTATCAACGAGTGAATATATAGCGAATAAAAAATATATTGTGATTGGTTCCTATAAGTTAATTCATAAATTAACAACTAATTAATACTTTGATCAGTTTCCAAATCGATTCATTAATCGTCTAGTATACTCTATAAAATATCATCATCATTGTTATCATTATTATCATTATTACCATTATTATATAGTAAGTTGAGAATGGGGGGGCATCATTTTTTTAATTGCCGCTGCACTCCGAAAAAATCGCTGTACAGCTGGCAACTTCAGTAGCACCGAATATAAATTCTCCATCCGGGCCATGTTTTTTTTTTTTTTTTTTTTTCACCGTCAACAATTTTAACAAACCCCACTTCGCCCCGACGGAACCCCAAATGCAATTTCGCTGAGTGCGATAATATCCCACGCGCGAAAAGTACTCTCCAATTCGGCGGCTCGCGCGGACCGCGCGCGAGCCGCGAGTCAATTCGTAAATTGTCGAGGCCCGCGCGCGCGCGGGGGGTTATTAATTATTATTGTCTTCTATCGATCAGGTCGGCAACGCGATGTTCGGGGGCGAACGCGACGTCCGGCGGTCGGGCCGTCCGGATCGGTCGAAACGTAGAAAGAAAATTAATGTCTCCCCGAGGAGACTTTTTCCCCCTTCCCTTCCATCCCCCCCCCCCCACCCTCCTGGCGAAATTCGCAACCCTCCGCGCTCGCGGAGGTTAATAGTCGGGCGACCTCTCTTCATCGCCCGAGCCCCGGTGAACGGCGCATAGAACGGGGAATGGCAAACGGCCCTGAGATGGATGGATAACGCGGGCCCCGCCCTGCCTACCGGCCGCTCTGCGCGTTTTCCACCACGCCGTGCGCCGCGATATTCTCTCGGGGCCTCCGCGCGCGGGCCCCGCGGAACACGAGAGCAAGAACGTCGAACACAGGCGCGATGAGAGTCTCGCGGGGCCCCCGAGGAGATCGCTGCTCCTGCTCCTGTTGCCGCTGCTGCTGCTGCTGCTGCGGACTCGTAGGGCGAACTGGAAGGAGAGAGCGAGGAAGAAAAAGAAGGAGAGAGAAGAGGCAAGAAATTGCGGAAAGGGGCCAAGAGCGAGAGAGGGAGAAGCCAGGAGATACTCGGCTGGAAAGACAGGGAGAGAGAGAGGAGTCGCTAACTCCTCGCATCTCGGCTGCGTAGTCGACTCTACGTGCTCCGCAAGACCGGAGCCGGGAAATCGGGGCAATGGGGGTCACACTTATCACAAAGGATTTATTATGGGGATCGACGTGATTTTTTTTTTTTTTTTTTTTTTTTTTTTTATTAAATGGGGTTTCGATTCGCAGTGAGATTCGCAGGTTTTTTTTGTCGTGATTTTGGATTCTTATTCTTTTCGCTGTCCGACACGTTTTGCATTTGACAAACGAAGCTTTGGTTTGGGGTGAATTTTTATGTATAGTTTGCGCAAGATTAACGTATTTATAAAAATCTCAAAACTAGGATATTATTATTAGTATTTAGTATTATTATTATTATTATTAATTATTATTATTATTATTATTAATTATTATTATTATTATTATTGTCACTATTATTATTCAGCTTATTAAAGCTGAATGCCACAAAAATTAATCGTATGAAATCTCTCAACTACGATATGTGAATCTCATTATCTCATATTTTTTATTCACCCAATTTTTGTTTATTAACAAAACTCCTTTTTCAGCCCGGAGTTTTCGAATTTCTTTAAAAAAAATAAAGCGAGGCAACCACCGAGCTCTGATTCACAGAGCAAAAAAAGATAGCCACAAAGGTACCACGGAAATCGGAATTTTTCTTCAAGTGGTCCGTATTCCCCGCCCACCGGGGCAATTACACAGGTGTGTGTGTGCTACGTGCCAACCGTGGTCACCTACGCGAGCTGCCGCTCCGGCACAACCCGAGCGAAGGAAGTGGCCGAAGCGCCCCGTCGCCCTTGAAAAAAAAAAAAAAAAAAAAAGAAAAAAAAAAAAAATAAGTGTGTTGGATCGCGGCTGTGTTATGCTTGGCGAGAGACACAAAACAATTTAACCGCAAGAGCCGTCCGACACCTCGCCGAGCCGAGAAACTTGTGTGCGTGCAATTTGCCTCGGCCGTGTGCGTCGCGCGACCTCCACACACTCGCGCAACGAGGGCGACCGATAGTGTTACAAAAGTCTCGAACCGCAAAACTCATTTACCCTCGTTACGACCGAGAGTATTATCGATTGTATATATCCGCGACAGGGAATATTATACTTATGCCGGCTGTACAACCCGCAGTAAATGTCGAGCGGGGAGAGAGAGAGAGAAAAAAAAATAAAAAGAGAAAAAAAAAATGAGGACTGAAACAACGAGAAAGCAAAACAACAATAGGAGGGGAAAAAAAATATATGCAAGAACAACAAAAATAATACAGCAGCGAGACCGCCAACCAGGCGAATGCAAATTGTGGCTTTGTCATTTACGAAGCGTGAAGAGAGTAAAACTGTAAGAAGAAAAATGTTATATGGACTTTCGGGTCATGTATATATAAATATATAGACGTGGTCGTATATATATAAATATATGGACGTGCTATATATGTATATATTTATATGTAGCGCGGGAGTTTACATTCTGCAGGGTTGCACTCGAATACTCGCGAACGTTCGGGGTTGCGGTGACTTCCGTTCGAGCGGTCCGACAGACGTTTCTCGTTTTACGACTCCACGGCGCAGCTCCTACCACCACGACCTACGGCTCTGTCTATTATCAACTCGCACACGTACGAAAACATGTGGATATGCGGGGGAGGATGGGGTAAAATGGGACACGCGAAAAATGGGTGTACTAAATGACATGACTAAAGTGTATTTTTACAGCTTTTCAACAAAAAATTTGATTCCAATCATGAGTTTGGAACGTCGAAAAAAAAAAAAAATGTGGGGCAAAATGGAACAAACCACCAAATTTGGCAATTCGTGTTTTTTTATTGGGTGATAGTCAACATCGTTAATAGTGATTATATTTAAAAAAAATATATATATTCTTTGCAGCGACTTTTTCAAAATCAGATTTCTCCAAACGCTCAGAATGATAACAAAAATTATATTCCGATTGGGGAAAATTATATATGCAGGGAAAGGTGGGGCAGAACGGGACACGCGAAAAATTAGTGTATCATGATATGACTAAAGTGGATTTTTACTGTTATTCAATCAAAAATTCGATTCCAATTATCAGTTTGGAACGTCCGAAAAAAAAAAATGTGGGGCAAAATGGAACAAACCACCAAATTCGGCAATTCGTGTTTTTAAATTTTTTTTTATTGGGTGATACTCAACATCGTTAATAGTGAATATATTTTAAAAAAATGTTATAAACAAATTATTCTTTACAGCGACTTTTTCATAATCAGATTTCTCCAAACGCTCAGAACGATCAAAAAAATTATATTCCGATTGGGGAAATGGAGTTTGTCGCACTTTGCCCCGGGAAAATAATCGAGACTGCCCATATGCAAAAATAATATATTTCAGATATACGGAAAAAATATATTCAAAATATATAAAAAATATTTTCTCCGATAAATGTGATATGTCGGATATATTTTAGAATATATGCGCAGTAAACGCAAGCGAAAAATATATCTAAGATATATCCAAAATATACTCAAAATATATTTCTATTATATTATCGTCCGAAAAAGTTGAATATGTCAGATATATTTTAGTATAATATTTCTTTTCCATGGGAGTGACAAAAACGCTGTCTCATTTTGCCCCACCTTCCCCTGTGCACCGTGTGTATGGATACAGAGCGCGTAGTTATGTATTCACGTAGTTGTCGCGATCCGAGCCGGGAAGTTTGTATTCGACTGCGTCGCTCCTATCCTAAAATAACGTCGGAGCGTCGAGCCGACTATTTTATTTTCCTCTGGGCGCGCGGAAACGTGTGGGAAATATGTTGTCTCCCCGTGATCTGCCGGGAGCGACGCAGAAGCGAGAAAGAATAGCTCGGCGAGTCCTCCGACGGAAGTAATATTGGGAAGTGGGTGAAGGAGCGAGAAAAGAGGAGCCAGCCGAGGCTACACGGGGTCTCCCCGACGTGGCGCGCAACGTGTGCAACGCGCCGTGCGTCAGAAGGGCTCGGGAGCCGCGACAGTCGTTGACAGGACGAAATAATGTTAACCGACTTCGGCTTGAATCTTGGAGAGGCGTTTTTGAAAATCATTTTCTCGACGTGACTTAGAGAAAAGAATTAAAATGTCTCATCAAACTATTTTGTGTGCTTAATTAATCAAAAATATATGTATTTAATGTTTTAATATTTATATTATTATTTATATTTTATTATCAGTTTAATATTATTATTTATATTTATTTATATTTTATTATTAATTTTATATTATTATTTATATTTTATATTTGTTTATACTTTAATATTTTTATATTTAATTTAATATTTAATAATGAAATACCTACAATATAAAATATAATCTCGACCAACAGTGAAAATTATTTAATTTTTATTGAGCCACTTTTCAACCTGAAAACTAAAAGATATTTTTAAAAATCCGTCTCGGTTCATTTTGTTTTAATGACGCCGGGAAAATTATCACAATTTCGTCGAGCGATATAAATATCAACGGGTCAAATGTCAGCGAACGGTCGGCAAGTTTTTATGAATAAATAATCAATTTTTATGATGAATATTTAAATGAACGAAACATTTAAAAAACGCTGCATTTCCGACCGGAAGTCCCGTCAGTTTGGAAACGGATTTTGTCACTTAAATTCGCGTGAAAATGCAGCGGGAAATGAGTGTCAATGATAAAGACAATTATCGGCACTTTGTGTTTATATCGCGATGAGTATATTCGCCGCATAAATTCCGGTGGCTGAGTGGCCAACGACTGCGCGAAGCCCGGCGAGCAATTCGCTCTCACAGCTCCCACAATATTCTCACAGCTCCTCGCGCGCGCGACAATAAAATATTCAAGGAGCGTGCGATCAGCGAACAGACAACAATTATCTCAGGAAGTTGCGAAGGATTCCCTCGGACCCGGCAGCCGGCTGGCCGCGCGCTTCGTGCTGCAGCGGGACGCGGGGATTAAACACGAGATGACGATGAGGGAAGCCCGGAGTGCAGCGCAGAATGCACTTCAAACGACGCTGCACGCTGCGCGCGCGCTCCGGTTGTGCATGCTGCACCCTACTCGGCTCTCGACACACAGACGCCCAGCCCGCGCTTTAGTACCAGGCATTCTCCGTCAATTCAGCCACTTTCTCTCTCGCCCCTTTTTGCAGGTGCTTCACAAAACTAGTCAGATTTTTCCGCCACTTGAGAAAAACTTGTCGCTTTTTTTACAGCTTTTGGAAAATTATGACACTTTTTTTTTGTCGTGTTTGTGGCTCGCTGGGAGTGAAAGCGGCACAAGGAAAAAAAATGAGGTATACGAGGTACTTCATAGGGTTTGAAGAACCTTTTGGTTTGTAAATGAAACTTTTGGGTAAAATTGAAAACTTCAAGTTGGAAAAAATAGTAAAAATTATGCCACTAGTGCGTAAAATAGTATATTATGCCACTAGTGGGTAAAATAGTGTATTATGCCACTAGTGTGGAAAATAGTATATTATGTCACTAGTGCGTAAAATAGTATATTATGCCACTAGTGCGGAAAATAGTATATTATGTCACTAGTGCGTAAAATACGATTTTCCGCACGTGTGGCGTACCATATTTTTTGCCGTAGTATGCGAAAGATTCCATTTTGCACATCGTGCGTAAAAATGCATTTTACACACCGAAGGCAGTACGTAAAACCGAATTTTACGCATACTACGTCAAAAAATAAATTTACTCGATAACCAAACTTGGCTCCAAAAATTACTTCACATCCTTAAAAAAAATAAAAAACTCTGCATTTAATTCCCCGAATGGCGCATAAATTCTCATAAAATCGAAAACATAAAAAAAAAAAATTATCTCGCAAAAAAAAATGGAATTCTCGAAACGCATTCCCGGTTAGCGAAAAATTCGCGTCCGCAGGGGTCGAAAAATCCGACTATCCCGGGATAGAAACGCGAGCCGAACTGGCGGAGAATGCCCGGTACAAATGTGTTGGATACACACGTACAGTATACATATATATCCCTATGTATGTAAACACGTAAATACTCGGACAGTGGGGGACATCCGAGTATAAGTGCAGGAACAGCCGCGGTGACTGCGCGCTACATGTGTAGTACTCGGGGGGCGGGGGGGCTTAAGGTACACTTGACGTCCGGGCTTCGTGTGGGTATATCGCCGCCACCGGAGAGTGCAGCAGAGAGCGGCGGTGCCGGTGTCCATACTTTCGCGAAAGGAGCTCTCGCGGCTCGCGCGAGCGAACCTTGGATTTACTGCGATTGCATGAGTGGGAAACGCGTGACCACGCCCGATATACTGGGTGTTCGTAGAACGGGGACTCTTTTCTCACGGTATCGGGACACTTAATCGCCTCCGGGGGACTGGTTTTCTACGACGTGAAATGCAAATAGAAAATGCCCGATGCCAGTGCGCGCGGCTGCGGCCAACGGTGCCCGGTTATATACCTATCACGCGGATTTAATCATCCGCCGGGTTTTCTGAAAGTTTTATAGCCACGTGTATGTGCATACCGTGTACTGTGTTTACTATGCGCGCAGTTTAGGTACCACCTATATGTATACTCGGGCGCGACGATTTTGTTTTATGCAGATCGTTCCGACGCGACGCTGCCAAGGGGGAATAAATACCGGGATGATCGATGTGACTTGTGAGTTGGTCGGTTGATTTGCTTGATTTGGAGGTGGGGAAGGATTGGAATTTGAGGTTCGTGGGGGATGATTGTTTTGGGGGGGGATACGAAAAGAAAAATTGGTTGGGTGATAGATGTGGAATAATAGTTCTTAAAAAAAATTGGTGATTAAAATTAAAAGAAATTTTTGCAAAAATCGAAAGTACTTTTTTTGCGAAAAAAAAATTTTCGATTTCGAAAAGTTTGAAGGCTGTATCCGATAGGAAATTTTCTGCTGATTCCGAAAAGCACCATGGCTTGCCCGAAAAATGGAAAATTCGATGAGAAAAAGGCAAAAAACGGTTTCGCAATTTTTTGAAATTTCGACACTTGACAAAAATTAGGGTTACTTTTTTTTCGGTCGATAGAACCTGGATTTTCTTTTTGCGTTCGAAAGATAACTCCATAAGGAAAAGAATGCCGTAAGGCGGAACGCGATATCTTGATTTTTTTAATTTTGTACAGAATTTATAATCAGACCCCCAAAAATCGCAAAAAAAAACGCAAACCGTCTGACTTTAAAATTCTGTAAAAAATTCAAAAATCAAGATATCGCGTTCCGCCTTGCGGCATTCTTTTCGTTACAGAGTTTTCTTTCGAATGCAAAAAGAAAATCCGGGTTCGAACGATCCAAAAAAAAGTAATCTCAATTTTTGTAAAGTGTCGAAAATTCGAAAAACGTGCGAAAACGTTTTTCGCCTTTTTCTCATCGAATTTTCCATTCTTCGGGCCAACCACGATACTTTTCGGAATCAGCAGGAAATTTCCCATCGGATAGGGTCTTCAAACTTTAAGGAATCGAAAATTTTTTTTTCGCGAAAAACGCAAACCAGCTTTTGACTTTAAAATACTGTAAAAAAATCAGAAATCAAGATCTCGCATTCCGACTTGCGGCTTTTTCTTCGTTACAGATTTTTCTCTCTAGTAATAAGTAAATAGTAATTTGACCAAAGTATGTACACCATTTTTTTTTAATTAGTCACCGTATTCGATTTGTTAGAATGAAAGTCGGCCGAGTGAACGACGCATGCCGAAAATATTGGAAAACGCGCCTTCCGTGCAGTCGTTGCCACACGACAAAGTAAACGTGACGATGGAGCGATGATCGCCGCTAACTTTTCCATGAATAAATTTATAACCTCGGCCGCCGCGACACTCGGCGCAATTATTCGACAATCAAATAAATTAACTGTTATTTCCGGAGTTGGGTACAGCGCGCGGCCGCCGCGATATCGCGAATTCTCGTCGTGACTTATTAATACCTTAATCCCATCGAAAAATCGTTGGATTCCGCTGTCCGACGTTTAAACAGTCGCGGTTGGAAATATCGGAATAGTCGTGAAAATTAAATTACCGAGAAATTGAAATACCCAGGTGAACCCGGGGGGATAATTTGATAACCGAATATATATACGAGCATCTCCTGTATCTTTTCTCGCGACTTCTTCTCACGTATTTCGAGGATTGTGTGCAGACGCACACGCGGTAATTGGCTTTTACGAGAATACTCTCGTCACCAGAAGAGAAAGAAAGAGAGAGAGAGAAAAAAAGAGCGCGAGAATATTTAAGGACGAAGCTGAGGTGGAGCTTGAATATCTGCATGAAATTTCATTTCATTTTTTACGACAAAAGATTCCAGCTGACTCGATTTTTTTTCACCTTTCGGTGCTAAAATCCTCGCACAAGGGACGTTGAACCGTCTCCACCTTCAACGCTACTTTAATCGGCGACACCTTAGACCTTCGTTAGACTGACATCTTCGTCGATATTATTTTTATTCTGACTTCCAGAAAAATTTTGTTTCACCATAATTTTATCAACTAATATAAACTAGTAATTTAATTATTAAAAAAGCACAAAAAGGATTAAAAAACTTTTTACACTCGACTATCGATATTAGAAGCCTCAAGGAAACGGAATGATGAACAACTTTAATGGTTCCTTTTACCGTAATCAGATTTGATATTTCAATCAAATATAAAATTTAATATTTTTTATTTTTTTAAATTAAATATTCTATATTTTATAAAATTAAATATTTTATATTTTTTTTAATTCAATATTTTATGTTTCATAAAATTAAATATTTTATATTTTTTTAAATTCAATATTTTATGTTTCATAAAATTCAATATTTTATATTTCATCCGCATCAATCTCCATCATCGTGCATCACGAACGATAATTTCGCGAATTAATACAAACAAGCAATTCAATTATAAAAAAAAGCGAAAAAGACGCGAGACGAGCAGAAAGAGGGTCGAAAATTCAAATCCAATAGGGGGTCCGGGAATGCGTCTGAGGCAGCCAAGGCGTATTACACGAAGAATCTCGAAGAATTCGCGAGGAATTCATCAGCTTCTCGCAGGATTTTATTATTAACTTCCCGCGCGACGGGCGCGAGAAGCCATTGCTAATTATTATATAATACGAAAAAAAAAATGAATATTCAATCGATCGACGAAATAAATAGTCAAACTTTCCAGACTGCCATAACTCGGCGAGGGCAACGAGTGCCACTGGCAATGCTCCCACTGGAATGTATTACAGTACCGGTATTTGATTGCAATACCGAGAGAGAGAGAGAAGGAGGTGGGGGACCGAGGCACGAACTACTTTTCAAACTCTCGTAAAGCCTTTATGACGTCCGTACGCCTGTTACCATGGATAATGGCTTCAATCGTTTGCAATACACGGCGTGAATATCGGAGCAATGGAGCGCTGGAGAAAATGGGCTGTCGGCGTGTCCCACGGAAAAAAAAATATGTATCTGACCGCCGTGACAAAAATGTCTCGCTTTATGCGGGCGTTATTGTCTCGCGAAATTTATACTTTGAAACGAGTTCTAACCTCTCGCCCCCGATTTGCTGAATATATCTCGGCTCGTTTTCGTTGGCCAACTTTTTGCCTGTTATAATTAAAACTTTTGTTTGAGAAAACTTTTTTTGGAGCTGACCGACGGTAATAATTATTTTAAATACATATTTTACTGTTTTATGTGCAGTGAAAATCGATGGTGGGTTATTCCAATACGTGTAGATTATTGCGAGAAATATACGTAATTCCTCTTGCGGTGCTAACGAATATTTACCATTGAAATAATTCAGTGTGTAAATAGAAAAAAAAAAAATTGCCAGCCCCGTGCGAAATATACAGACAAATCAGAGCTGTTGTTATTATTCACGATTCATTGTCAGTAAAATCTATTAAACTGTTAATTATTTTTTAACCTGTCAATTTCATTGGAATCTCAACTTTTTGCCTGTTATAATTAAACTTTTGTTTGAGAAATATTTTTTTGGAGCTGACCGACGGTAATAATTATTTTAAATACATATTTTACTGTTTTATGCGGGGTGAAAATCGATGGTGTTTATTCCAATACGTGTAGATTACTGACCGAAATACGTAATTCCTCTTGCGGTACGAACGGTTATTTAGCATTGAAATAATTCAATGTGTAAATAGAAAAAAATCGTTTCCATCCTCGTGCGAAATATGCAAATAAATCAAAGCTGTTGTTATTATTCCCGATGCATTGTCAGTAAAATCGATTAAACTGTTAATAATTTTTTAAAACCTCCCGAATAAACTAAATAATAATAAATAATAATAATAATTTTTTAACCTTAAATAATAAATGAATAATGTAAACTTGAATAATAAATTGAATAATTTTTAAAATAATAGTGAATAATTTTTTTAAACCTGTGAATTTCATTGGAAACTCACGATTATCATTTTCATCGAAATTCAATTTTCCTCAATTGCCTGAAAAATTCATTTCTCGTCGATTTAACCACAAATTCAGTCTTCATCGTCTCAATCGAGAGTCCACAATTCCCGCAGATTTATCTCAACGATCATCGCGCGATTATCCAACGTCAAAGTATCCTCGGCGAGGATAATTCCTCGCGGGACCTGCACAAGCTTCCCTCGCGCCGGCTGGTTTATTAATAGCGCAACCGCAAAAACCCGGCACCGGAGTTTTTCGCAATAAAATCAGAGAATTATGCTCGCAGTTCGCAGCCGATTAACAAAAGAGTCGGCGGGTCGTTTCAGGGGAAGAAATTGAATCCGCGCGTTGCGTATTTTCGCCGGCTCGGCTCGCCGGCCGGCCCGAAGTTAAACGGTCAAGTGTGTCTGGAGCGGGGCGAGCGGGAGACCCGAGCGAGGTGGCAGACTGCAATTTTCGCGAGGAGAAACGAGAGGAAGGAGATCGGGCGGCGGGCTCGGGTCTCGCGGGCCATTCCGACGAGAGAGAAAGAGAGAGAAACGAGAAAGAAAGAGTGAGAGAAACGAGAGAGAAACGAGAGAGAAACGAGAGAGAAACGAGAGAGAAAGAGAAAGAAAGACTGAGAGAAACGAGAGAGAAAGAGAGAGAGAAACGAGAAAGAAAGACTGAGAGAAACGAGAGAGAGAGAAACGAGAGAGAAAGAGAGAGAGAAACGAGAAAGAAAGACTGAGAGAAACGAGAGAGAAAGACTGAGAGAAACGAGAAAGAAAGACTGAGAGAAACGAGAAAGAAAGACTGAGAGAAACGAGAGAGAGAAAGAGAGAGAGAAACGAGAAAGAAAGACTGAGAGAAACAAGAGAGAAAGAGAGAGAGAAACGAGAAAGAAAGACTGAGAGAAACGAGAGAGAAAGAGATAGAGAAACGAGAAAGAAAGACTGAGAGAAACGAGAGAGAAAGACTGAGAGAAACGAGAAAGAAGGACAGAGAGAAAGAGGGACCAGGTGAAGCGCTACACTTGTTACAACTTGTGTAAGAACTGCAATTACCGGCGAGGCACCGACTATTAAATATTTCTTCCACGGCCGAGGTTCCCGGCCAGGGTAGATACTAGGAAATACTTACCGCGCGTAAATTTTTTGTCCGAGAAAATGATAGAGAGAGAGAGAGAGAGAGAGAGGAGGAGGAGAGTCGGAAAGTGAGAGTGAGCGAATCGTCCGAGTGCGCGTCTTGCGTTAGGCCGAGGGAATGATAAAGCGTTGATTACAGTACCCGGCGTCATTTCCACCCCAACTCGAATGCGCCAAACTGCTGCCCCCCCTTTACTTTTTCGTACTTTTACGCGCAGATGTATTACAAGGCGTGCAGCTCGCTCTCTGCAGCTCCTCTCGTTTTTTTTTTTTTTTTTCGAACCAGCTTTTCCCGCACGTAATAACAGCCGAACGCATGTGCGGCGCGCGCGTACGCGAGGCCGAAACGAGCGAAAAACAACGAGGAACGCAGTCGAGGCGCCCCGGGCTGCACCGGACTGGATGGAACAAAAACTCGACACCCGGCTTCTTCTTCTAGAGGCGGCCTTGAGAGGAGATGGGAGATCCTCAGGATTGTTTTTGCACGCTGGGCATTCCGGATTTTTGAGGCCACGTGCGATATTGGCTGGTTTATAAATATATGGTTGTGGGGAAGGGGAGATGAAAAATTGAACGGGGTGAGATTTAAAAGGCAACTGGGTTACACTTAGCAATGAGGCCTGAGGATCCGACGACAATTTGCACTTTTGCCGGGTTTTGGGTCGTCTGTAATTTTTGTTTGGTTTTCAGAAATTCGAATTTTGTTACATTGAAGACATGTAAAAGTTGAACACGTAAACATTTGAAGATTGAACATGTAAAAGTTTGATTTTGGTTATCTGTTCCCTGGGCATTCCGGATTTTTAAGGCCACGTGCGATATTGGCTGGTTTATAAATATATGGTTATGTGGAAGAGAAGATGGAAAAATTGAACAGGGTGAAATTTAAAAGGCAACTGGGTTACACTTAGCAATGAGGCCTGAGGATTTGACGACGTTTCGCACTTTTGCGGGGTTTTGGGTTGTCTATAATTTTTGTCCTGCGGCACTCGAATATCCTTTCGTACCCGTATCTCCTGCGGCACTCGAATATCCTTTCGCATCCGTGTCTCCTGCGGCACTCGGATATCCTTTAGTATTCGTATCTCCTACGGCAGTCGAATATCCTTTCGCGTCCGTATCTCCTGCGGCACTCGAATATCCTTTCGTATCCGTATCTCCTACGGCAGTCGAATATCCTTTCGTATCCGTATCTCCTGCGGCACTTGAATATCCTTTCGTACCCGTATCTCCTACGGCACTCGAATATCCGTTTGTGTCCGTATTTTCTTCTGAGCTCGAACTTCCTTCGTAACTCATATCTCCTTCTGAGCTCGAACTTCCTTCGTAACTCATATCTCCTTCTGAGCTCGAACTTCCTTCGTAACTCATATCTCCTTCTGAGCTCGAACTTCCTTCGTAACTCATATCACCTTCTGAGCTCGAACTTTCTTCGTAACTCATATCTCCTTCTGAGCTCGAACTTCCTTCGAAACTCATGTCTCCTTCTGAGCTCGAACTTCCTTCGAAACTCATGTCTCCTTCTGAGCTCGAACTTAATTCGTAACTCACATCTCCTTCTGAGCTCAAACTTTCTCCAACATCCGTACCTATCCCAGCATTGGCGGATACGTCAGCAGAAACCGAAGCACTAGCAGCACTTTTGGGCTTTAAATACAAGAGAACACTTTAGAATGTAAAATAGCAAAATGTATGGGGAACATTTCAGAAAAAATGTCATTAATTAAAACTAAAAAGCCAGAAACCTTGAGAGTTTCCTTGATTTGATCAAATTGAGTCTAAGCGTTAAGTAAATTATCATCAAGCGTACCATGCCCATTCCGGCAGCAACCAAAACGAGAATAACGATTGTGAACTTCATGCCAGACGCTGTTCGTAAAGGCCGGTAACTTGAACACTAAGTCGCTAAGACTTTTTTTCCTGTCTTATACAGGTTCTACAGGAGGTGCAAGTGCGAAAACGTGTATGGATGAATTATCCGTAATTACGCTGAATTCATTCCCGCTGTTCTAGTCGGTCTGTAGATTGTGCACTTAGTAATTAAACGTCAGGCTCACTTTATCAGCAGATAGCGCAATGGGAAGTGACAAGGATGTATTTTGCGAAACGCCAACAATGTAGATTCTCATACAAAAAGAGATTAAAAAACAGAACCTTGCAAACTGCTTCCTCATTCTTGTAAGCATTTTTTTTAAGTTGTGAAATAACGTGGAAACGATTTGCCAGGTTCCACTTTTTTACTTGACGTCGAAAAGAAATCACACAGTCGAAAAATGTGAAAATCGATCGCCAACAATTTTTTTCTGCATTTTGAAAAAAAAAAAGAACCACAAAAAAGTCGTTAAGTATTTCCCACAGTTTATTCCGGAAGGATAAAAAATTACTGACCTCCTTAAACTCCGGATAAAAAGAAATTAACGCTATTGTTTCATTCGTCCTCGAAAACAACAATTAAAAAGAAACGTTAATCGAAAAATATATCCAACGAAGAAACAATAACTCCGATCCATCACAGCTACTGAATTTGCGCTCCTCAGTCTCAGATCCATCGCAGGGTAAAGAATGAACGACGTCGCCCTTTGAATAAAGAATGCGCTAAACTACGGCTGTCACTTCTCGTCGTTCCGTCGCGAAGTCTCGCGAAGCCAATGCCGCGCGGTCTATACACGGTTCGGTATCTAGTCCAGACGAGTCTGACGTTTATGGATCAACCATTTCCGCGAGTTTCGCCGACCGAGGGAATTGCCATCGGAAATCAATTGCATATTTGTAATGAAGCGAATGCACCGGAAGCCCGATGCAAAAACGGCGGCAGACGCGAGCCGAATAAAACGAGAGACAGAGGAGAACAAAAAAAGGGAAAAAAAAGAAAGTCCATGCATCGCAAAATGCGGCACACACGATCGATAATCCTCGAAAGCTCGACGGGCACACGGCTCCTCAGCCAGCTAATAATTATTATTTATTAATAATTATTAGCTGGCTGCTAATAATTATTATTTATTAATAATTATTAGCTAATATCAGCTTATTAGTTTTATTATTAATTAATTATTCTTATTTCTTATTATTATCTTATTAGTTTTATTAGGAATTAATTATTAGTTTTATTAGGAATTAATTATTAGCTAATAATTAATATTTATTAATAATTATTAGCTGGCTTATTAGTAGAGCCGAATAAAACGAGAGACAGAAGAGAAAAAAAAAAAAAAAAAAGAAAAGAAAGTCTATGCATCGCAAAATGCGGCACACACGATCGATAATCCTCGAAAGCTCGACGGGCACACAAACTCCTCAGCCACCTAATAATTATTATTTATTAATATTCATAGACGTAAGCGAGCGATATGTTAATTCCTGATTTATATTACGTCGCTGGGCGGTTTCGCTCCGCGAGGAGGCGGACTTCGCGGTCTTTCGCGTAAACGACGAGCGGGGGTGCAGAGGGGGGGGGGGTGCAGAGGGGGGCTACGAGCAGGAAGGATAGTGGAAGATAATGGTTTCATTTAAATATTTCATAAGAGCCCCTGGTGCACCGCTATATATAGACCAGTAAGTACTCGCGATAGAGCGAAAGATTCATCGGTGCTCTCGGTGCAGTTGAAATCCACAACTGCACCTTATACACGTTTTCTTCCCACTCTATTCCCGATAACGATAACGAATTTCCGGACGTACCCGGACGCCTCGGTGCCGCGAATTATCGTCGTTAAATTTCATATCTTATATTGTTTGCGTAATTCTATTTCGCCGGATGTGGCACGGCGAACGGCTTAATACAAACGTCGTTGAGCGGTCGGCGGGCAGGGGGGGGGGGGGGGGCACCGGGAGATATGGAGAGAGACGGTGAGATCGCGGGGTGAAAAGAGAGTTAGTGTCGCAAACCAGAGAAAATCCTCGGGAGTGGGATAAGCCGCGAGTATTCAGCAAATCGCATGTGCCCCATATAGCGGTCCATTTATATATGTATCGCCGTGTAGCGCGTACTTGGGCGCGTCTGTGTGTTCCGCGCTTTACAGCACAGCCGTGTCGGGCGACTCGGTGAGAGATGGCCGCCGCGAGCTTTTTATCCGAAGAAGCGAGCGAGCAGATAAATCAATTGTTGAAAATTATTTCGAGAAATATGTATTTTTGCGAGCATGAATTGTGCAAATGTTCACGGTAAGACTTTTTACTTTATTTATTTTTTTATAATCAATCGTGTTTTAAGTTTTATATGCATAACATTCTCTGACGTATATAATCATAAGTACAGAATATGTAGGTGCTTCCGGCCAAGCTTAATTGTAACACAATTTCCTTTCAGCTAGCACAGCACAGCACGACTCAGCATTTCACTGCAGAACACTGAACAGAACAGAACAGCACAGTACACCATACAGCACAACATAACATGACACAGTACGACTCAGCATAGCACTGCACAACTAAGCATAGTACAGCATAGTACAACACAGCACAGCATAGCACAGCACAGCATAGTACAACACAAAACAGCATAGTACAACACAACACAGCGAAGCACAGCACAGCATAGCACTGCATAACAAAGCATAACACAGCATAGTACAGCATAGTACAACACAGCACAGCATAGCACTGCATAACAAAGCATAACACAGCACAGTACAGCATAGTAACAACACAGCACAGCATAGCACTGCATAACAAAGCATAACACAGCAAAGTACAACACAGAACAGCATAGCACAGCACAGCATAGTACAACACAACACAGCGAAGCACAGCACAGCATAGTACAACACAACACAGCGAAGCACAGCACAGCATAGTACAACACAACACAGCGAAACACAGCACAACACAGCCTACGACAGCACAGCACAACACTGCAAAGCATATTAAAACGTAGAATCCCACTTCAACCCCACCTCACTTAATTTCCAACACAATCTTATGAGACTTTCTCACAACACTTTTAGCAAAGAAAACGAATGCCTCGCAGAAGCCCTTAAGCACTTAGGCGCCGGTCATCTCTCCCGAGGTCGCCTCGAAAAATATAAATACCCCCGGTGTGCGCCCGAAAGATCCGCGGCGCTACACGTGCGCACCCACACACACACACCATCATCCACAAAAGCACGGCCCTCGCGGTAAAGCCCCGGACCTCACATTCTATTTCGTCCTGTTGTTGCTTCTCGCATACCCGCGAGTACACGATACTTGTAAGTACATACAGCGCCATGTGCGTCCCATCCATATAACACAATACACACATACCTATATGTACATATGTATCTATGTATATATATATACATATTCTCGGTACATAGCACATTTTAACTGCGGTCAGAGCGGCAATCCCTGGACTGGCTGGCGGCTGGTGGCCGACGCCCAGACCGCAGGAGCCCCAAGCTCTCGCCCTATATGGCGGCCAACAGCAACGCACAACTTGCTCAACAGCAACATAGCAGCAGCCGCCCTGCCCCCCCTGCCCCCTCCCGTCCACCCCCCCTCGCAAGAAGCAGAAGCACCAGATATATCCCACATGTTCATCACACACCACTCGCTCACTCGACTCATGGTCAGAGCGATGCGGAGAGTGGGAAGGGGGAGGGGGGAGGGGGGGAGAGCCGCCACCTCCTCCCGGCCCTTGGTGGGGATGAATATAGATACCTCGGGCGCACTGCCGGTGTTTGCGTCGAAGCGTGGAATTATTCTTCCCGTGTTTTCTTACGCGGCACTTCACACTCGGCGAAGCGTCTCGCGAGCGCTCCGCACGCGGTTCCTCGGTGTGTGCGACTCCCGAGTTCTCCCCCCACGCTATATGTGGGGTATGAGGGAGGTGCGGGTAAAATGGGACACATACGCGAAAAATGGTTTCATGATGATAATAAAAGTGTATTTTGATTGGTTTTTATTTAAAAATTCGATTGCAATCATCAATTTTGAGCGTCGGCAAAAAAAAAGTGAGGGCAAAATGGGGCAGACCTCCAAATTCAGACATTTTTTTTTTTTTTTTACTCGTTGATAAGGTAAAGGTACCGGTTTCGGCCACCTTTGGCTTAGTCTCGGTCACCGAGTTCGAAAGCACAGAATTATTTGTATTATTAAAATGAAATAAAATTGTATCGATAAACTTGTTAATTTATATGGATACTTTCGAAGTATCAACATAAAAATACAGAAAACAGTAATTTGAAATAAAAATATATTGAACATTTTTTAAAAACTTTACCTTACTTCTTAATGGTTATTTCGCAAAAAAAAATTGTAAAAAAAAATTCTAAATGACTTTTTAAAAGCCAGATTGCTTAAAACACTAAAAATTGTTTAAAATGTTCCATTTTGCCCGCAACAATAGCTGCAACTGAAAAAATCGGTGTCCCGTTTTGCCCCCACCTCCCTTACACGTATTTATAAATTGTATACGTGTATGGTATTTATTTACACAAACGTATTTGTGTGTATTTCGCATATCCTTTCTCGGATATATCTCCCTCGGCGAATATTTCTGATATTTCCTCGGGTCCAGGGAGAGAGCGAGTCGCGTCGACCTCCCCGCCTGGCTGGGTGTCCGCGCATTGGCACGTGCGAACTAGTTCGTCGTATAGTCGCGGAGAAAGAGCGAGAGACACCCCACGGCACAACTTTTCTCCGGGATTCTCGCGCGCGCGTTTTCTCGTCGCAGAGAGAGAGTGAAAGCATTTCCTTGTCTCGTCTCGGAAGCTCGCGCGGGGGAAACGGAAAAAAAAGGAGCTGGGAAATAAAGAAAAGAGGAGAAAAAAGAGGAGGAGGAGGAGGAGGAGGAGAAAAAAAAGGAGGAGGAGGAGGAGGAGAAAAAAAAGAGGAGGAGGAGGAGGAGGAGAAAAAAAAAGAAAGTGGACAAAAACACACGGAAAGGGCGGTGTAAATGTGAGGTACATATGAGTCGCTGTATGAGGGAACGGAATAAAAAGTTGGCGACAGAAACGCGCGCGCGGGGCATTCGGCTCAACTATTCCCGGCTCAACCCTTCACGCGAGACTTCGCATATTTCAATTGCCCCTTTTTTTTTTTTTTGTTCGTTCTGCTTTTTTTCCGCGTCGCCGTATTTGTTATTGTCTCTTTGAATAAATCGTCCCCGGCGCCCGAGTGTGAACGTCGCGGGGATTATCAAAGACTCCGGGAGCGCCTCGTGTTTTTCGAGCGCGAATATAGCGTCTGGAGTAAGACGCAACGACCAGACCCGACGATTCCGGATGGCGGAGCGCCCGACGAACCGCGAGCGCATTTTTCATTTACGAATTATTAAGACTCGCAGGTTTGTCAGGATCTTCGCGTGGCCTTGAGAAAAAATTGCGAGAAATTCGTGAAATCGCGTGGAAAAAAAGGAAAAGCGAAAATTATTTATTGTTGTACTAAAATAAAAATTATTTATCAGCTGAGGCGTGAAATAATTTCCTGGCGAAATTTGACGAATTATTTCCGACACTCCGGGAGTCACGTGACACACGTTGTTGACGAAATTATTAACACAACAATAAAAAAAAATTGTTAAGAGTCGCAGCTTTGTCAAGATCTTCTCGTGGCCTTGAACAAAAATTACGAAAAATTCGTGAATTCACGTGGGAAAAAAAAGAAAAAGCGAAGATTATTTATCGCTGTATCAAAATAAAAATTATTTATCAGCTGAGGCGTGAAATTATTTCCTGGCGAATTTCGACGAATTATTTCCGACACTCCGCGCGTCACGTGACCCACGTTGTTGACGTAATTATTAACACAACAATAACGCGACTCGACGCACGAGTGTCGTAAATAATTCATTCCCTTGGAATTATCTCCGCAACGTAATTCCCCGCATCTCTATGTGTACTCAGAATTATTATCACAAGGCGCTAAAAATAAAAAGTAAAATGGATACAAACGTTGGCTGTAAAAACAAGAAAAATTCGTTTTATCATCTCTCTGTTTTTATCTCGCTCTAATTGAATAAAAAAATGTTACATACGTCTCGCGAGCACGACGCAAAATCCTTGATGTCCTATGAGAACGAATTTTTTTTTTTTCTTGACGTCTTGCGAGAACGACACGCGACATTTTTTTTTTCTTGATGTCCTGTGAGAACGACATTTTTTTCTTTTTTTTCCTCGTATGTGTACTCAGAATTATTATCACAAGGCGCTAAAAATAAAAAATAAAATGGATACAAACGTTGGTTGTAAAAAACACGAAAAATTCGTTTTATCATCTCTCTGTTTTTATCTCGCTCTAATTGAATAAAAAAAATGTTACATACGTCTCGCGAGTACGACGCAAAATCCTTGATGTCCTATGAGAACGAATTTTTTTTTTTCCTGACGTCCTGCGAGAACGACACGCGACATTTTTTTTTCTTCCTCCTGTGAGAACAACAGGCAACATTTTTTTTTTTTTTTTTTTTTTTTTCTTGATGTCCTGTGAGAACGACAGTCAACATTTTTATTTTTATTTTTTTTCCCGTTGCTGCTGCAGCCCTTAGGAAGCATTTGAATACAGTGACACACACGTCCTTGGCCCGGCGGAGATGAGAGAGCCGCGTGCGCGCTCGCGTTTTGCACGTATGGCGAGAGGAGAGACGTATATCCCGGGTCCCCGCTGTTTTGTACCTCACGGGAGGGAGTCGTGGGGTGCGCGTACACGGGGGCTGCTGACATAGTGCCGGAACGGCAGCGGCGGCGGCGTAGGAGGCAAACTGGGTCACGTCGCGCGAGCTGCAAGGTGGCGAGATTGGGTTCGTGACATCGCTCGCGAGGGTAGCCGGGAAAATTAGGACAGAATCCAGTTCGCTCTCCATTCTGTCTCCACACCTCTCGGGGGGCGCCCCCCCCCCCCCCCCCCCCTGTGAGTCGCACGGGCGCGCAGCCACCGACACGGAGTCGTCCTGACACGCTGTTGTCTCTCGCCCGTAATACGCTTATCCGCCGACGGAACTTCGAGTCTTGTCATTTAATTTTGACGACTGCTTTAACATTTAACGAAGCCAAATTGTGTGTACGCCGAGCGACATTTGTCCCCCGGATTTGTACCCAAGCGTAACGACGTTACCGTAAAACCACCCCCCCCCCCCGCCCCCTTTGCCCAGGCCCACCTGCATCAACCCGAGGTTGAATATTTCTGGGATGTGGAAACTGCCAACCGCGAGTCCCTTAGTACACGAAGGGGGAGGATTTATTTGTCGGTGACGTGGTTGATGCACGGCTGTGACTTGTTGCGCGGGGTGTGGGACGAATTTGCAGTGGGGATGGAGTTGATAAATTGTTATTTATTGATTTTGTGAAAAATTATGTGACTTGGGAATTAAATCATTTTGTAATCGTATTCGTTGTATATTTTTTTTATTATTAAAAAAACGGTTTATTTTTTTTTATCTGATTTTATTTACATTATTTTATTTATTTATTTATTCGACGGAGGACGGAAATTACATGAAATGTAACAATTATATAACCAAAGTACAAAAAAGTAATTACAATTGAATTTAATAAGAATTTTTTATTAATTAGAAAAAATAAAATAATTACACATTTTCCTTATTTTTTTTAATAAGGAAAATGTAATTTTTTTGCGAAATAATAGATAAATCATTCCCCAACTGAAAAACGTCGTGTAAATAATTTTCAACCTTCCTTTTTAGTTTTAACCTTCCGGTTGAAACGACTCAAAACATACAACGGATGTTGTTTAATAATAACAATTTTTTTATTTGTTACAAAAATTCGCTTCAAAAATCATAATTACGGAAATAATTAATAAATCTGGAAAATAATGATTTACACGTCGTTTCTCTATTGGGGAATGATTTATCTATTATTCTGCAAAAAAGTGACATTTTCCTAATTAAAAAAAAATTATAATAAATTATAATCATTGATTGTACATCGGTGATATAATAGCAACATTTAATTTAATTTCCATCCACCGCCGAAAAAACAAATAATAAAATTAATCTCACAAAATTTCTATTCGTCGTTGATAACAAAATCGCTTGCAGCCTAAAACCGCAGCAACCCGCCCACATTGATTGGCCTTTCCATTGACTTCATTTCCCCAAAGCCAGCAAATTTCGCTTATCCCAAAAACAGCCGCGCGCGCGCTACGAGAGTCTAAGACCCTCGGGGCCCTCATCAATTCTCAGCCCGCGCGAATGGAACAAATATACACGCGAGCCCCGATATTGAACTCTGGCCGACAGTCGCGAGGCGCGTATCGAGCCGGTTGCCGTGGAGCGCGAGACATTAGCGATAATCAATAACGCGAGGCGTAATTGATACGAGCGTCGCGCGCGCGCGCGTCGAACGAGCGTTTAATAAGCATCGGGTATAAATGAGACGGAGTCGCTCCCGAGGCCCCCGCGCGACAAGGTCGATCAATTTTCCGTTTCTGACAAATGCGCCACCGTCGCGCGCTGCACACACGTGGGACGCGCGCTCTATACACACACGCGAATTGCGCGCTGTAATCTCGGTGGGCCAACGATCGGCTGTCGCTGTCGCGACGCGCCGAACCGGCAGAGCGTTTAACAAGGAATTCCATTTCATCCAATTTACCTATTTACCGGATTGGAATTAGAATTCGCCGGGACCGGGGCGCGTTTAACTATCGACGTATTGCCGAGTGTGCCGCGCGACTCGCCGAGCGATTCGCCGAGCGAATCGCCGAGCGAATCGCGATGTCGGTCACGATGTATCGGTGAATCCGCGCTCCACTTCCTATTTTCGAAGCTTCATATCCAGCTCTCTCTGTCTCTCTCTGTCTCTTTCTCTCTTTCTCTTTCTGTCCGCCGGCCCTTTTGATCTCCTCTTTCTCTCTGCTTTGTGTCTATCTCTCATTTTCTCCTCTCTCTCTGCTTTCTATCTGTCTCTCATTTTCTCCTCTCTCTCTCTCTCTCTGCTTCCTATCTGTCTCTCATTTTCTCCTCTCTCTCATTCTCTGCTTCCTATCTGTCTCTCATTTTCTCCTCTCTCTCTCTCTCTGCTTTCTCTCTGTCTCTCATTTTCTCCTCTCTCTCTCTCTGCTTTCTCTCTGTCTCTGTTTTTCTCGCCTCTCTCTCTCTCTCTGCTTTATCTCTGTCTCCGATTTTCTCCTCTCTCGATGCTTTCTGTCTGTCTCTGATTTTCTTCTCTCTCTCTCTCTGCTTTCTCTCTGTCTTTGTTTTTCTTCTCTCTCTGCTTTCTCTCTGTCTTTGTTTTTCTCCTCTCTCTGCTTTCTCTCTGTCTCTGTTTTTCTCCTCTCTCCTTTCTCTCTGTCTCTGATTTTCTCCTCTCTCCTTTCTCTCTGTCTCTGTTTTTCTCCTCTCTCCTTTCTCTCTGTCTCTGATTTTCTCCTCTCTTTCTGCTTTCTCTCTGTCTCTGTTTTTCTCCTCTCTCACTCTCTCTATTTTCCTTCTCTCTCTCTCTCTTTCTCTGTCTCTGTTCTTCCATCCTCTCTTTCCCTCTCCCTCTGAAATACTTTCTTCTCTCTCTCTCTCTCTCTCACGTCCGACAGCAGCAGCGCTCCACTTCCTTTCCCCCCACGGAGCCCCGCTGCATATCGAAGCGAGTGAATTCAACGGAGATTGCGATTTGATGAGTCCTCGACGGCTTTGCTGTGCCATTGCCGCGCGAAATCCCGGCGACGATGCACGCCGCGCACTCGATTGAACTCCCCAATGACGGCAGAACTCGAGCCACTGCGGGAACGATACATAGTCGCGCGCTCGCACAGCCGTCGCGTATGAAATACGCAATTACACCGCGCGGCGCAGGTCAGAAGCGATGCCTTGAAATTAATTGCCAAACAACCGCGGCTGAATGCGCAACGAAATTTCGTCCGTTGGCTTCGTCGACGCGACGCGAAAAATGCAGTCGACGGGTGGAATAAAATCGATGAAATTATTTTTCGATCGTCATCGGAAAAAATTGGGATCTTGAAATAACCGTCTGGAGATATAAAAAATTAGTTCGTAAAAATCCGTATTTTTTAAATTTATTATTTTTGTCATTACACATTTTTTGCATTTTTTTTTTTTTTTAAATCTGCAACATCAGAACCCGAGATTAATTTGACGGAAAATAAATCAATGATATTATTTCTCGAACGTCATCAAGGAAAAAAAAATAGATGTCGATTCAGCCGCTCGAATCGACTTTCCTCACAATCAGTATTTTTTTAATCTACCACTTTTGTAATTCAACCATAAGCACACGAAAAAAAAATAATCCTCGGCATTAGCGACCGAGATTACGTTAACAGTTTCATTAGAAACGCAGCAGGAAATTGGCGCGTCCCTCAGACCATTTTTGAGCTTTCATCTGCATTTCTTAAGAAGCCGGCTCTTTGAGGGGGATAAGGATCGCATGCTAAAGCGAGGCAGCCGTCCGCGAGAAGTGAAGAGCAAAGGAGGAAGCGGCGAGGGGGCCAGGAAGGAGGGGGCGAAGGGGGGCGAAGGGGGTGGGGCATAAGGTTGAGGCGGTGGCAGCTAAGTTCGCACCATTTTCTAGGTGAGAACGGCATCAAATCCGTTGAGCCGAAGCCTCACGCAACTCTTGGAAGGCAAATGGGCTGGAAGACAGTGAGGAATTACAGTGCGAGGAGCGACACGCACACCGCGGCCACCCAGGAGTGCTACACAAGACGATTACTCGGGCTCCGCGCCTTCGCCTCTGTACGCAAACTTCTCACAATAAAAATGGATCAGCGCTGTACATCTTGGCAATTTAGATTAGAGGTCGCGAATATTCGCCTGCAACTTGAGAACTCACGGCAATAATCGCGCACGTATGAGTATGGAATACACGTATATTACGTACGTAACGTGCAAGTGTAGAATATACATGTATACAGGGTTTGCCAAAAGCAACTAAAATCTCGGTAACATCAGATCGTCAGCACCTGAAAGTGCCGACAAAGTTTGAGCCTCTAACTCGCAATAGTTTAGGAATGGTGGGAGTTAGAAGTTTCGACCAATCGCAGCGCTCCCGCCTCAGTGTCGTCCAATCAGCGATTTGTGCGCCAAAATTGAGCGCTCCGATTGGTCGACACTTCTAACGCCCGGAATTCCTAACCTAATGCGAATTAGAGGCCCAAACTTTGTCGGCAGTTTCAGGTGGTGACGATCTAATGTTACCGAGATTTTAGTAGCTTACGACAAAGTTTGGGTCTCCAATTCGTGATAGGTTAGAAATGGCGGGAGTTAGAAGAGTCGACCAATCGCAATGCGGCCGCCTCAGTATCGTCCAATCAGCGATTTGCGCGCCAAAATTAAGCACTCCGATTGGTCGACACCTCTAACGTCCGCCATTCCTAACCTATTGCGAATTAGAGGCCCAAACTTTGTCAGCGCTTTCAGGTGGTGAAGATCTATTGGTATCAAGATTTTAGGTGCTTACGACAAAGTTTGGATCTCCAATTCGTGATAGGTTAGAAATAGCGGGATTTAGAAGCGTCGACCAATCAGCGATTTGCGCGCGAAATTCAAGCACCCTGATTGGTCGCCATGCGATCGTTCGTCATTTCTAACCCAATCTTAGTTAGATGACCAAACTTCGTGAGCATTTTCGAGTGGTCACCAGCTACATAATATCAACGAGTAATTGGCTGCTTGTGAGACACCCTGTACACGTGCTGGAAGACGGGAAAAGATGATAGTAATAATAATGATAATAATGCGAGGATAAATAATCACTGGACAGAGAGGTTTGTGTTTCGTTGCATTGACGATAATTTACAGGAGGGGGGCTTGAAATAGAAGGCGACTCCGCCCAGCCATACGATGTGGAAGGGTGCCAGAGACGTGCCCTTATCCGGCGCACGTGGTATAGCTTATACCACCTGAGCTGTATAGTATACGAGGTATCGGGTATTACGAGGCACGAAATTGCGAAAAGCGTCGGTGTATATTGTACGGGTGAGTCAGGCACTTGACTCTCTTTCTCTCTCTCTGCCCCGTTCTCTCTGTCCTGACGAGGGTTCACTTGTAAACCTTAAAAAACATTCAATTTTTCAATTTTCGCGTATTAAAATAACTCTAGTTTTTACGAGTATTTTAAGCGCGCGTCCCGGGATGAAAGAAAAAAGGAGGAGAGAAAAAAAAGGAAAATTCAAAATTTACGACTACGAGGGCGTAAAGTCTGACGGGCTTGAGATCTCCTCGATTGGCTCGCTCGAAACTTTCGAGTTGATTCGACGGGAACTTTTCCTTCTCTCTTGCTCACCGGGAATTGAGTTCTCGATCAGGTGGAAAATTTTGCAGTAATTTAAAATCAATATGTCTCTCTTTTTTCTCGAAGTTGTTTGAATTATCGAAGCGAGACGAGATGGAAAGAAATAAACAAAGGTAGCTCGTGATACGCGAGGAGCAATAATTTACTTTGAACGTCAATATAATAATTGGTCTCGATACTACAAATATGTGTTTCTGATTTACAGTACGTAGGGCGTATCGATGCACATTTGTGTTTGATCTTTTTTTGAGCAAATACAAGAAACACAATATAATTGGCCTCGATACCAATATTTCCAATTTGCACTTTATAGCTGGTATCACGAAGCACATTCGTGTTTTAACCATTTTTTCGGACGAATATAAGAAACACATTTGGCTTATTTATTTTTCCAAAATTGAGTTCTCGATCGACCAGAAAATATTCGCTGTAATTTAACATTTTTAATTTTCAAGCTTCTTTGAATTATCAAAGTGGAACGAGCCTGAAACGACAATATAATTGGCCTCGATACCAAGAATATATTTCCAATTTGCACTTTATAGCTGGTATCACGAAGCACATTCGTGTTTTAACCATTTTTTTTCGGACGAATATAAGAAACACATTTGGCTTATTTATTTTTCCACGCGGGGATACTACGAGCGAACGTGATGCTCTCACGTATGCAGTGGACCTACGGTTAAAGCACTTTAGCCCACGTCACGCCACTAGGCCTGTAGTGCCTACGTGTGCGCGCCCTGCCAGCAATAGCCTGTTGGTCAGTCGCCTGAATTTTCGTGTCTCAGCCAGCTGACCGTGTTCGCGAGTGCAAAAGCCGATAATCCCTCGCGCTCCCTCCCTCTCTCTCTCTCGTTTCCACTAGACTCGACACACAGGTGTGCAGCCTCGGCTCTGTTGCCGAAGCTGATTTTTCTCGCTCTAGAAACGAAACAGAAACCTGAAATAGTGATGAAAGCCCCATTACAACGTGCCGTAAAACCCTCCAAGCGCTGAACTTACAATTTCATATCCGTTACACTCGGCGCCAAAAATTTCATATATTGGCCGCCGCGGCTATGAATTTTCCGCCCCCGCATGAATGTTCGTTTCACCCGCGATAACCGCGAAATATTTACCAACCGTTTTAGCTGTTAATTTTTAATCCGGGGCGATTATTTTTTTACACCTCGGCACGGCTATGAAAAAAAAAAAAAAAAAAAATAGTCACGACGACTAAACATTGATGGCCGTCACTTTAGCGTCGCCAGAACCAACGCGCGATTCGCCCGAGTGCGTCCATTAGAGTGCGCGTAAAAAAATTGCCAACACCATAAAAAAAAATGGCTGGCAAAGGAGGAAATGACTGCGGGTTTCGAGACGGAAAAATAAGAAAAATCCTTTCTCCCTCCTTATTTTTTATACCGTTTGCTATACGATCCAATAAAGTGCACGGTGCGGCGTTTCGCCTCCCCCCTCTTTCTCTCTCGCTTGCCCGGGCGCTGCGAACATTTTTCTCGAAGCAAGCAAACAGTATGTAGATGCCGGCGCGCAAAGAGGAGGACGAGTCGGTTGCACGCGGGGCTCTGCCGGTCGCTGTGAAACGCGTTATAGGCCACTCGATACGTTGTACGTACGGGAAACCGGGGTAAAATGGACCAGCTGAGCGAAAAAACGCTTTATCGACTCGCTCGAAGTTTACTGATTTACTGATTTTCACCCTAAACCTCGATTCTTATCACTGATTTTGGGCGTCGGCGAAAAAAAAAAATTGCGGGGTAAAACGGGCTACCTAAGCGAAAAATCGGTTTATCACCTCATCGAAAGTTTGCTGATTAACTGATTTTCGCCCAAAACGTCGATTATTATTTAAAAAACATCCCAGGGGTAAAACGGACTACCCTAAAAATTGAGTTATAAATGGTTCGGTGCACCTGGTGCTACTGATCGCCGTATGAATTTCGCTTCGAGAAGACTTTTCTTTGGAAATGGTCCGTTTTGCCCCGGTTTTTGATCGATTATCGAAAAACGAGGTGGCCCATTTTACCCCTGACAGCTTCGCGATAAGAGTGGCAATTTTCGCTTTGAGAAAACTTTTTTTTTTTGGTAGCCCGTTTTGCCCCGGTTTTGGATCGATAATCGAAAAAAGAGAAAGCCCATTTTATCCATGACAGCTGCGCGATTACAATGACAAATTTCGCTTTGAGAAGACGTTTTTTTTAAATAGCCCGTTTTGACCCAATTTTTTATCAATGATCGAAAAAAGAAGTGACCCATTTTTTCGCTTTGAGAAGACTTTTTTTTAATAGCCTTTTTTACCCCGATTTTGGATCAATGATCGAATAAGAGAGGTGGTCCATTTTACCCCGGGTAACTTCGTGATAACAGTGACGAATTTCGCTTCGAGAAGACTTTTTTTTTGGAAATGTCCCTTCTTGCCCCGATTTTTGATCGATGATCGAATAAAAGAGGTGGTCCATTTTACCCCAGGCAGCTTCGTGATAACAGTGACAAATTTCATTTCGAGAAGACTTTGTTTTTTGGAAATAGACCTTTTTGCCCCGATTTTTGATCGATGATCGAATAAAAGAGGTGATCCATTTTACCCCGGGCGACCCGTATTGCCCCGCATTTCCCATATACACGCCCGCTCGGCGTACACGCTCGCGAGTCCCGGCCCTCAGTTCTCTCGGCGGAGTGAGAGAATATCGATTCGATACCGAGAGCTAATATATTCTCATAAAAAGACCTATGTCTGGATATTGTCACGGCCGGGTTTCCCATTTACCCTCACACCCGCCTAACGTATACGCGAACGGATCCGCTTTCGGTCGCGCCGGGCGAAACGGAAAGAGAGCGAGAGTGAGTCGCGCGCGCGGGGTGCGAGCGGAACGCCGCGCTGGGCTGTTACGCGTCGACCCTCGTAAGGGCGTTACCCAACCCGGCACATAAAATCAGTGCTGCTGCTCCCGGCCGCGTCGCTACCAAATACTGCAACCTCCTCTATATATATCTGTATGTGTACGGCGGATTCTTCGAATTAGTTTGCTCGGCAACGAGAAACCGCGCGCTCACCGTCTCGGGGTGAGAGAGAGAGTGAGGAGAAAGAAAGAGAGAGTGAGACTCTCACTCTCGGTCCTCCGCCCGTCTCGCGCGCGCGCTGAAACCTTTATCTGATTTCGTTTCTCGTTTCGGAGATTCCGCGCCGCCGCCTTTCGCACCGAGCCACCCGTATCTTTTGTTCAACATCTCAATCGCGCGGATAACCGCGGCGCATATGAGATCGAGCGAGATTTTTATGCCTTTGCGTAAATGTTGGGCGCGGGGGAAAAAAAATCGGGGGGAGTCGCGAGGAAAGAGACGATTTTTTGGGTGTGGACAGGAATGCGGACGATTTTTTTGTGAGGCGGCTGATTTTTTTTTGTGAGGCGGCAGATTTTTTGTGAGGCGGCTGATTTTTTTGTGAGGCGGCTGATTTTTTTGTGAGGTGGACGATTTTTTTGTGAGGCGGCTGATTTTTTTGTGAGGCGGCTGATTTTTTTGTGAGGCGACTGATTTTATTGTGAGGTGGCTGATTTTTTTGTGAGGTGGACGATTTTTTTGTGAGGCGGCTGATTTTTTTGTGAGGCGGCTGATTTTTTTGTGAGGCGGCTGATTTTTTTGTGAGGCGACTGATTTTATTGTGAGGTGGCTGATTTTTTGGTGAGGTGGCTGATTTTTTTGTGAGGCGGCTGATTTTTTGTGAGGCGGCTGATTTTTTTGTGAGGTGGCTGATTTTTTGTGGGGTGGCTGATTTTTTTTGTGAGGCGGATGAAAAACGGGTTAGAAGTGCCAAAAATGATCATAGATATTGAGAAAAAAAACGAAAAAAGAGGTTGAAAAAAGAGCGAAAATATTGTGACCAAGAAAAAAATGAAAAAAAAAGGTCGACGTTTTTTATTTTTGAACATGAAGACGTCGCACATCAAAATACCACAAAAAAATGTTTTCAAAAAACTGAGACAAAATGTAACGAAAAATCGCAAAAAAAAAAATCAGCCGATAATAGTGCGCAAAAATGTTTGATCGAGCGTCAAAATGACAGTCAATCCTCACCGGTGGGTTCTTAATTTCTGGTCCGGCGTCGGCGCGTCCGAAATTCCCGAATATTTTAGGGCAAAACTCGGCTCGTTTGAGGGCCGACTGACGCGTGTCACGGGTAGACGTGTAGAGGGTGGAAAAAAAGAGCGAGTGAAACGCCACAGGTAGGTAGCAAGAAAAATTGATTGCCAGTCGTCTGGCACAACCGAGCAGCAGCAGCAGCGGCAGAGGAGCCGAGTTTCGATGCCGAATGCTCAGGCATCACCGGCGAGAGCGGCGGAGAGCGAGAAACGAGTGAGCGAGAGCAAGAGAGAGAGTGACGTATCGACGTGACTCCCGAGTGCCCGCCGGACGCAAATTATTTGCCTCGATTGAAGTTTGAAAAGGAACGAACTAACAAGCGCGCAACGATTCACTGTATATAATACCTATAGCGCTCTGTGTCAGCTCAAGCATTTATATGCATATAGATATATACATATAGATATATACAGGGTGATTCAGAATGATTTTTAAAATTTTCACGAGCGATAATTAAATGTAAAAAAAAATTCTTGCGGTTATTTAATCGTCAGAATTATAAACTCGATTTAATTGAATTCTTATTTAATTGATAAAAAAGAATTGCTGCAGCTATTTAATCGTGAGAATTATAGACTCAATTTAATTGAATTTTAATTTAATTGTTTAAAAAATTGTTGCAGTTATTTAATCGTCAGAATTATAGACGCAATTTAATTCAATTTTTATTTAATAAATAAAAAAAATGTTGCAGCTATTTAATCGTCAGAATTATAGACGCAATTTAATTCAATTTTTATTTAATAAATAAAAAAAATGTTGCAGCTATTTAATCGTCAGAATTATAGACTCATTTTAATAGAATTTTAATTTAATAAATAAATAAAAATTGTTGCGGCTATTTAATCATCAGAATTATAAACTGAATTTATTTGAATTTCACTGAATTAGTAATAGATTAAAAAATTAATTTCTGCGGCTCTGACAGACCCTGAATTTTTATTGATGCATCCATTTTAAATTTATTATGCAATTAAATTAATTATCAAAAATAAAAATAAAAATCCCGCGAAAATTTGAGGAGCTGAGTTGATGAAGAAAATGTGGGATAATCATTCTGAATCACCCTGTACAGCGTAAATACATATTCGTATGTGCGTGCGAGGCGGCTCGCAGTGTGCAGGAGCGGCGCGCACGCTTTTCGATTTTTGCGGGCAGTCAGCCTCCGCGTCGGCACACGCGGTGTGTAATTTTAAACGAATGCGCGCGCCCCCTTCGAAGCGCCGGCCCGAGTCGCCCCGATATATGCACTAATATACGTGGCTATATCGCCCTCGTTCTTGCCTACGAATATCCGCCGAGCTCCAGAGTACCCGGAGACCCCGTAAAAATAAAAAGCCAACTCTTTGGCAGTCGCCGCGAAAAAAAAGCAAAATCAGGACTTTGGCCGCTGCATACCGGAGTCGGAGTGCAGGACGTCGGCTGGCGCGCACGAGTAACGAACGCGAGGGAACGAAACGCGCGCGGCGCGCACGGAAATAAATATGTATTTACGTGGTCGACCACTGTGACAGTGACTAAATTAAATATCTGGAAACGCGGAAGTTGGGAATATTCAGAAATTGGTTTCTTTGGGTTTTTTTGGTACTCGAAATGCACGCTGAGGACTCGACGACACCGATGGGAATTTAATTTGAATTTTTTTGTTTGTCGTTGTTTTTTTGTTGTGATTTTTAAAAAACTGATATTTTACGGAAATTGAAAAATAAAAATTAAATGCTCCGAAGTGCGGAAGTTGCGAATATTCCCAAATTGCTTTTTTTTTTGGTCTTGGGAATGTATGTCGAGGACTCGACGATACCGATATCAGATCGTTTCGAAATTTGGATTTTGGTGGGAATTTAATTTGACCTTTTTTGTGTGTGTTTTTTTTTAAGTGTTTAAAAAATTTCACTTTACGGAAATGAGTCAGGTAAAAAAGGCACCGTTTGATTAACCGCAAAATGTATGACGAGCTCTCGAAGCCGCAAATTAAACGTTCCGAAGTGCAGAAGTTGCGAATATTCACAAATTGTTTTTTTTTTTTTTTATTCCTGGAAATATATGCTGAGGACTCGACGATACCGATGTCAGGTTGTTTCATTCACCGAGCTTCGAAATTTAGTGGGAATTTAATTTAAACTTTTTTATTTTATTTTTTACAAGTTTAAAAAATAATTACACTTTACGGAAATGAGTCAGGTAAAACGAGGACGTTTTGATTCGCCGCAAAATGTACGATGAGCTCTCGAAGCTGCAAATTAAATGTTCCGAAGTGCGGAAGTTGCGAATATTCACCATTTTTTTTTCTTTTCTTTTTTTGTCCCTGAAAATACACGTTGCAAACTCGACGATACCGATGTCAGGTTGTTTCACCGAGCTTCGAAATGTAGTAGGAATTAAATTCGACATTTTTTATGTTGTTGCATTTTGTGAGTTTTAAAAAACCGTTGACACTTTCCGGAAACGAGTCGGAGCGTAAAAAGGGCTGGTTTAATTAACCCCGGAACGCGTGGTGATCTCTCGAGTCTCGACGGTGCGAATGTTGGGCTTCACACTTTTTTTGTTGCACTGGATGTTTTAAAATTCCCGAGACTATGGAAATGTTGGGGCACGAGGGACACTTCAATTATCGTGTAGTAAAGGATTGAAGGGATTCAAATGCTCACTTCATGCTCGCCTCGAGTGAAGTTTGAAGGGAACGAAGCAACAAAGGCGAAGCGTTTCGCGATGCAAAATTTTGACATCGCCGCTGCAGCCGAAGGTTTTTATATCAAATGTGGCTGACGGTTTTGATTTCTGAGAGCTGCCGACCCTCCCGATTTGCATTTATTAACTATTTCAATCAACCCTCGATTTTTTTTACTCGGTATTGTCGAAGGTTTATTCGATAATTCCGACTCAGTGCTCATTTCACAGACATTTTTATTGCATGGCTGTTGAGCGATTTTCCATGGCTTTTATCGCAGGAGCGATGAAACCTCGTTGATTATTATGAGATGCGCCCGAAGGATATTTAAACGTTGAAATATTTCAAATCATCGCGTTTAATCGGAAATACAATCCACGGGTTTACAACGACTCGCGAGCACAATGGATAATCAATTCGCGGTGAAAAATTAATTTCATCAGTCGCGTTTTGTGCGGAGAATATAATTATAATAAATATCAAGGAGGAATATTTAATTTACTTCTGGAAACAAAAGCGGCGTATTTTAAATTGTTCGTCGGTGTAGGCAGAAAAAATGTATTAAAATCCGGCGTGAAGTCATTAATGATCGTCATAATCTAATTAAAAATTTTCTAACATAACATTTTTTTTATCCACCCACAAATGATTAATCGAATATAATTTTTTGCCGATCGACAAAGTATTTTTTTTCCTGAGGTCGACGACAATTGGATTAAAAATAATGTAACATTAAAAAAAAATTATTTCACACTATCATCTTTAATAAAATAGGATTCTTACAAAAAATACGATTCATTAAAAAAATACTATAAAAAATGATTCTTTAAAAAAATACTATAAAAAATGATTCTTTAAAAAAATACAATTCTTTTTAAAAAACGATTCATTAAAAAATACTATAAAAAATGATTCTTTAAAAAATACTATAAAAAATGATTCTTTAAAAAAAATACGATTCTTTAAAAAAATACAATTCTCTAAAAAAATACGATTCTTCCTTTAAAAAAAATAATAATGTAACGCCAAATCTTTACGTCGACAGTGATTTTTTTTTAAGGTCAACCGACTCTAACCGCCCCTGATTTTTAATACCTCCGCCAAACCGCCCCAAAGCCCCCAAAGCGTGTCATCCAAGCACAATTGAAATTCGTCTAATGGTCGCCATTAAAAGGCCCTCGAGCGTTGCGCAAACATCGGTTAACTGTTTTGTCCCGCTTTGTGTATATATATCGCGAATCTCCATATCTTCCGCTCGGCGAGTCTCATAAATCCGCTTACGGCCCGGGAGTATCCGTAAGGCAGTCGGCAGTCTGGGCGCTGCTCTTTATGCACACAGATACGTCGGAAAACGAGACGGGAATGATTAAACCGTCGAGGTGAGGAGAGGGAGAGGCCGAGTACAGAAGCGTCGCCGAGTGTAAACTATGAAGTGCGAAAAGTGTTCGCAAGAAGGTAAATTGCGAGACGGTAATCGGACCTAAGCTGAACTAACCAACTCTCGTTCTCTCGCCTTTTCTTTCTCTCTCTCCCTCGTCCCCCGTTTCAACCCCCCCCGTTCTTTTATCATTCCACTGCGCCCCGCTTGGCTCGCGCAGCCACCGCAATTCTCTCTCTTCCTCTCTCGTTCTTTGCTTTCAGCTTTTACCCGCTGAGACTTCGTCATGTCTTCGCCGTCCTCTTTGCATTGTCCCGTTGTCGTCGTCGTCGTCGTCGGCGGCGCCTTTGCCGCTCTCCCGTCACTCGAGCTCGCGTAATGTCGAAAGAGGGCGCTCTAACAGATCTATTTACAGGCGGAAGTCTCCCGTACCTACTCCCGGCCCCGGAGAGAGGAAAAGGAGTAAATACAACAATGGCGCGGTATGAGGAAATGTAATTAACAGGAGCGCTGAAATTGTTGCATCGAGCTTAAACTCGAATTCAAGGGGGGTGAATACTACTTCTAGAAAAGAAGAAGGGGAACCACTGTTAGTTCCGGGGGAAATTGACGGTCGATGAAGATGCTGAACTTTGGGAACGCGGGATATTTATTTGGGGTTGATAAATCTTGGAAAATGCAATTTGCTGTTATAAAAAAAGTACATTTTGAATATCTTATCCTTTAGGATTTTCATTATTTTAGGATGAAAAATTCTTTTTGGATGAAAAATCCTTTTAGGATTTTGAAACGATTTTTTTTTAAATCCTTTAGAATTTTTAAAAGAATTTTTTTTAAATCCTTTAGAATTTTTAAAAGAATTTTTTTTAATCCTTTAGAATTTTCAGAAGGATTTTTAGAAGGCTTTTTGGAAAAATCCTTTCGGATTTTCAAAAGGATTTTTTGAAAAATACTTTAGGATTTACAAATGGATTTTTTGGAAAATCCGTTCGGATTTTCAGAAGGATCTTTTTATCTTTTTAATATAAAAAATATGCGATACCCACTAATTTTTTGAAGAAGGCCAATATTTTCGATTCAGTCTACGTGAAAAAAAAAACTCTTTTTTCGTTCTCACTAAAACGTTCATCCGTCTCACCAGAAACCACTTTTTCCCCCGTTCGCCACTTTCCATCGCCGCCTGTCGCATCTCGCGAGCGCGTCGCGTCGCTTCGAGTCGAGTGTCTTTTCGTCCGAATAGCCGAAAGCCCCCGGTGAATTCCCCTCAGTGACTCCGCGCAAGCGGTCAGTCCGCCAAGTTTCAGCTCGCGGGGAAAAAAAGGCGAACACGAGCCGGGCGAAGAACTTTGATGTTTCCACGACGCGAAATGATATTCGATAGTCGGGGATAGTGCGGGTGGTTTCGCGATGCCGCTGGCTTCGGGTCTCTCTCTGGCGAACTGGGTCGAAAAAGTTTCGAATCGCAAAGAGAATAAGAAGCAGCGACGACGGCGGCCGCTCGCGAAGCTCCCGACAGCTGCCCGCAGTTAGTATGACTCGCGGAGATGAGAGCTGCAAGGGCAATGTAGTGGCTTACCTCTGCACATATAACTATATACACGTATATACAGCGCCACTATGTACACATATATCTCGGGGTATAATCTGTGGGACGAGAGAGAGAGAGAGACGGAAACGCCGGAGCCCACTATGAGAGACAGATATACATTGTGGCTGCGGTGACATCTGGCCACGTCTCGCGATCTACTCGAGAGATCTAACGATAGCAGCGCGGGATCTCCAGAGTCGAGCATCCCGAGAGTAAAGCTACGAGTGGTGTGACGACGAAGGGGGACGGGGGGGGGGGGGGGGTCTCGGACGGCTGACTAGAGGGCATAAAAGCGACGTCCGAGGAACCTGGCACAGTTATTGGCACACTGGCGATATGTCCGATTTCAAGCTGGGCAGCTTGGGAAATTATATACGGCAAAATCGAGACAAGAAAAATTCGCACTTTTTTGGCGAATTTTTTTTTTCGATTTCGGAATGTTGGAAGATCCTGTCTGATGAGAAATTTCCTGCTGATTCCGAAAAGCATCGTTGTTTGGTCGAAAAGTAGAAAATTGAACGAGAAAAATGCGAAAAACGATTTTGCACTTTTTTTGAAATTTTGATACTTTGCTAAAGTCGAGGTTACTTTTTTTTGGATCGAGGGAAACTGGATTTTCTTTTTGCGTTCGAGAGAAAACTCTATAACGAAGAGAATGCCGCAAGGCGGAATGCGATATCTTGATTTTTTAATTTTTTACAGAATTTTAAATACAGACCCCCAAAAATCGCAAAAAATCAAAAGTGATTTTTGGGGGGCTGATTTTAAAATTCTGTAAAAAAATCAGAAATCAAGATATCGCGTTTCGCTTTGCGGCATTCTCTTCGTTATAGAGTTTTCTATCGAACGCAAGAAGAAAATCCAGGTTCGGTCGATCGAAAAAAAAGTAACTTCGATTTTAGCGAAGTGACGAAATTTCGAAAAAAGTGAAAAATAGTTTTTCGCATTTTTCTCATCGAATTTTCCATATTTCAGACAAACAACGGTGCTTTTCGGAATCAGCGGAAAATTTCCCATCGGATAGGCTTTTCAAACTTTACAAAACAAAAAAAAAAAATTTCGCAAAAAACGCGAGGCAACTTTTGGCTTTAAAATTCGGTGAAAAATTCCCAGCCATGAGTTCCAGGGTTAAAAATGCTAATTTTCATCAGCGAAGCTCTGAGTGGCCAATGACTGTGCCACCAAACCACACAACCAGACAGGTTGAGCAGCAGTTATGCAAGGTGGACTCAACTTTATACCAGTAATCGTCAGTACGTGCTTCGACTGTAGCAAAATTTGCGACAAGACAACAACACGGCTGACCACTGGACAGGCGGCCAATCACTGAACTATCAACCATCACAGCACACAGAAACCGTCTCGGGGCTCACGGAGCGTCGATCGCGGGACGCACCGAGAGCCACCGGCTTTCGCGCTGTCCGGTCTCGCCGGTGCGCTGGAAATAAGGCAGCTGGTGGTATTAGTCGCGGGTGCGCCGAGCGCGCGCGGCATCTGCAAGATCCTCCAGCTCGCGCGGTGTCCAGGGGCTCCCAGCTGAAAAATATATATAAAGCTTCGATCTCGGTCTGCGGCAACTATCTCGTTCTATGATCGACCGCCGGTGTTGTACCTGGGCTAAAACCGCACAGATCAAAGTTACCTCTCGACGAGATAACGAAATCCCCTCGAGGGTCGCTCCGCGTGTGTCTCCTCGATGTCCTCGCGGCGCTATCCGCCTGCATCTCTCGCCGGGTTTTATTCTCTCGAGAAAAATTCGCCCGGGAAAGAAAAAATGAAGTTTTTCTCGAATTTCAAATCCTTTAGAATTTTCAAAAGAATTTTTTTTAATTCTTTAGAATTTTCAAAAGAATTTTTTTTAATTCTTTAGAATTTTCAAAAGAATTTTTTTTTAATTCTTTAGAATTTTCAAAAGAAATTTTTTTTTAATCCTTTAGAATTTTCAGAAGGATTTTTTGAAAAATCCTTTAGGATTTTCAGAAGGATTTTTTTAATCTTTTTAGGATAAAAAATATGCGTGTGTCGCCTGCATCTCTCGCCGGGTTTTCGTCCGCGACCCGCGCGCGGTTGAAATATATTCTCTCGAGAAAAATTCGCCCGGGAAAGAAAAAAATGAAGTTTTTCTCGAATTTCAAGCGTGGAGGGAGGCACAAAGAAAAGCCACGAGGGCCCTCGGCGACTAGTTCACAATTGGGCACTCGAGCTGTAGTAACTAGTGCATGAATGCACTGTTTCCACAACTCGGTTATATAGATGTGTTTGTATACATGTATTTCCTCCTCTTCTTTGCGTTTCTTTGGCCTTTCTATTTTTTTTTTTTTTTGCACTCACTTAGCGCCGTGGGAGGCAATTTTTTTCGTAGGTACGATAATAGTAATTAGTAATGCAAGGGTCGTAATATAACTCAGGGTGAATCTGAGTGCCGAACGAAAAAAAAAAATATATATATACTCTCGAGTTGTTTGGTGCTGCTTTTTGTTTCGAAAATGTGGGTTTTTTTTTTTTTTTTTTAAGCCTTTGTTGAAGTTTGCGGGGAAGCAAAATGTTGAAGATGTTTATATATATGTGTTTATATACATATATTTCTTCCTCTTCTTTGCGTTTCTTTGGCCTCTCTTATTTTTTTTTTTTTTTTTTAACTCACTTAGCACTGCGGTAGAGGGAGGCAATTTTTTTCGTAGGTACTATAATAGTAATTAGTAATTGCAAGAGCCATAATACAACTCAGGGTGAATCTGAGTGCGGGACGAAAAAAACAAAAAAAAATGTTCTCGAGTTCTTTGGTGCTGCTTTTTGTTTTGAAAATGTAGTAATTTTTTTAAGCCTTTGGTGAAGTTTAAAAAGAAGCAAAATGTTGAAGATGAAGTTTTGTTATGTTGGGTTGTGGAGATTTTTTTTTTACTTTGTATTGTGTTTTTCTCGTGAGATGAGTTTTTTGTTCTCACGGGGGACACTTGAATTCGTCGGAGAAGTTATGAATTTCTTCGTAGCTCCGTCAAGTCTCGTTAAGTAAACCCTCTCTAATTGCACAATTACTTCCCGAAGAAGGGTTTGCCCCTCTTCACTCCGGGCTCTCTCGCCCGGTAGCCATGCGTCGAGACATTTGTGTCTCGACCTCCCCGAGAGGCGCAAATTCATTTCGACTAATGGGCGGGCGACGTAAAACTCCGCTTTCGTGATAATTAATTCTTCATTACAGGTACGCCGTGAAATTTCGAATAAACGGCCTCACGGGCGCCCTTTTCGGGACAACTCAGCTCCCGGGATAGTCGAATGGCCACCAATTACTTTTTCGACCTGCTCATTTTGTATTAAAAAGAAAATCCGAATTTATTTCAGTTTCACTGCTTCACTTTTTTCTAAACATTCAATTATTGTATTTTTTTTTTTACGGGTTGCAAGAAAATGTAAATAAGGACTAAAAACGAAAATTCGCTTTATGGACAGAAGAAAAATTGTGATTTAAAAAAATCAACATTCGCCACCACCACAAAAATGTGACTCAGTTAATCCTCAAGTCTACAAAAAACGATTTCCAAACTACCCATATTTTTTGTCTCTCAAATGAAAAAAAACCTTCTAAACGAATCTTCCAAAAAATAAATATCCATAACCGCAACATTCGTTATCAGAGTCCCAACATTTACAGGTAAAAAAAACACGCCACAACAAAAATGTTATTAATTTAATTCCAAATCTCCAGTTTTCAAAAAAAAAAATTCCCAAACTCCCCATATTTTTGTCCCTCTACAAAAAAACCTTATAAACAAAAATTCCAAAAAATAAAGATCCACCACCGTAACATTCGTCACGAAATCCCCAACATTACCAGGTAAAAAATAAATTGAATAAATAAAAATACAAAAAATTAAAAAACGTCACAACAAAAATGTTATTAATTTAATCCCAAATCTCCAATCACCAAAAAAACCAATTCCCAAACCCCCCAAATTTTCTGTCCCTCTCCAAAAAAATCTTCCAAAAACCAAAAACCCACCTCAACATTCCTCACCAAAGCCCCACAATTTCCAGCTCCCCCTTCGCATTTTCCCCGTGCCATCTCGCCCCCATCCATAAATTCCAAAACAATGCGAAGCCGTCTCGTCGCACGAGGTGCATTCCGCGCGAGGTGCTCGCAGTGGCAGTTCGTCACTCTCAAGGAGGCAACGCGGTCAGGACTGTCGAATCGACTTCGTCCATCAGCGTCTGGCAGTGCACAAACCTCTCTCTCTCTGGTCTCAAGCGAGCTTCCGTGGCTCAGTGTCCGGAGTATCCGCTATCAGTCCCTTTCTATCTGGGTAATAGGTATCTCTCCCCGTGTCCGAGTGTCGCTCGCACATACCGAGAGACACGCGGGAGGAGAGCCGCGGCAGTGCCTTACGTCGAGGATCGCGCACCGAGACACGTAGTACATACGGCGCGCTCGGTGAGGTCTCCGCGCGCGGTACCAACGTCTCTGTACTATATTCAACGTAGCCTCGCGAGGTCGGACGACATGTGGGAGGACGTTACCGGGAATCCACGAGAGCGCGAGCATACATATGTAAGTGAACATGGTCAGTGCTCGGGCTCTGCGGGCCTCACGAATTACGGTACGTCGATATAAACGTATAGACGTGGATTCTATATACGTGTGTGGAGCGCGTCTCGGTGGAGCGTCCGACCGGATCCGCGATGCCAGTTGCCACTAATACTGCATGTGGCGGCCGCAGCTTGCGTATAGCAAGCAGTGTGCACGCGTCTTTGCTCCTCTGCCTTTGAGTAAGTATCGGCAGAATATATGCAATGTGTGTACAATGTGTGTGTGGATAGATGTTTTTCTATGTGTTTCTGTGTATTTGTGGATTTATGGGGACTTTGTGGTCTATGTGGTTATGGAGTTTTGGGGATGAAAAAAAAAAAAAAAGATTGTTTCGGCTGAAATTGAGGGACGATGAAAGAGGAAATGCAGGACTTTGGGAAGAAGGGAAATGTGATGTTTTTGGTTTAAAAATCTATAGGGTCTATGTGGTTTATGTAAAAATCTATGTGGTCTGTGTGGTTCTGGATTTTCAGGAATAAAAAAAAATAAAAATTTCGTTCCGGCTGGAATTGACGGACGACGAAAGCGCAAATGCAGGACTTTCGGGACATATAGGTAGGAAGTGTTGTCTTTTTTTTGTTTTAAAAATGTAGCTAAATTTTTTTTTTTTTTTTTTTTTGAGTCAGTGATTCTCTTTTTGCATTTTCAAAAAAGTCGTTGGGAATTATTTAAACGGCTCGTCCTCTCCTAATTTTGCATTCTTTATATTCAGGACACTCAGAACTCTCGTTTTGCCATAAAAAAAAATCCACCAAAACGCCTCGTTTCACCTAGTCTTATACAAGACACCTTAAAAATTACTGACGTGATTAATACCTGACGTCATCTATATCCACACGCTGTAAATGCAGCTTCGCTTCTCTGCCTTTTGTAAGTATCGCTCATATATATGTATATATGTATATATATATATATGAATACTCATCTCTCTCTCCATCTCTTATATATCTATGTCTTATATATCATATATCTATGTATATCTACGTGTCTATATGGATCTATACTTTAACATAGATATACGTTTCCAACCATTTTCCGCGAGCTGCTAAAGGGGCGAGGGGGGGGGGGGGGGGAGGAAGGCTCGCAGGAAGTACCAGGGACGGGAGGGTGGGGGGTTTAGAGGAGCAGAGGGTGGAGGGGGGGGGGGGTTGTAGAAGACTGACCCAATTTTTTTTCTTCTTCGCTCCTCTCCTCCCATCCTTTCGCGAGGCAACTCGGCGGTGCTACATCCGCTTCCACCCTCGCTCACTTCCGAATAATTCATTCGTCACGTAGATTCCTATATGGCGCCCCGCCCGCTGCTGCTGCTGCTGCTGCTGCTGCTGGTATTCGTGCACGATTTCGTCGGGGTCGGTGCGATGGTGACTCTCTATTTCTCTCTCTGTCCTTTTCGTCTCTCTCTCTCTCTCTCTCAGTCAGTCTTCTCTCTCTGTCCTTTTCGTCTCTCTCTCTCTCAGTCAGTCTTTTTCTCTCTGTCCTTTTCGTCTCTCTCTCAGTCAGTCTTCTCTCTCTGTCCTTTTCGTCTCTCTCTCAGTCAGTCTTCTCTCTCTGTCCTTTTCCTCTCTCTCTGTCAGTCAGTCTTCTCTCTCTGTCCTTTTCGTCTCTCTCTGTCAGTCAGTCTTCTCTCTCTGTCCTTATCGTCTCTCTCTCTCTCAGTCAGTCTTCTCTCTCTGTCCTTTTCGTCTCTCTCTCAGTCAGTCTTCTCTCTCTGTCCTTTTCGTCTCTCTCTCAGTCAGTCTTCTCTCTCTGTCCTTTTCGTCTCTCTATCTCTCTCAGTCAGTCTCTGTATTACGCTGCATGGTTTATGCTGCCTTTACTGCTGTGTGTATAGACGCTATACGCGACGTACACGAAGGCAGCATTGGAACAGAGGAGAGAGAGAGAGAGAGAGAGAGAGAGAGAGAGAGAGAGAGAGAGAAAAGGGCTCGACGAGAGCGACTCGTGGCCCGGGGTGAATGAGGGAGCAACGTCAACGATACTATATTATTCTGCACAAGAGCATTGCTGGCGCACTTCTGCTTTCTCTCTCCCTCTCTCTCTCTCTCTCGCCCTTCCTCATCTCCTTCCCCCGAACGACGCTGCTGCCTCCCATCCTACTGCGCGCAAAACAAGGGCTAAATTATTAATCGGGAGCGCACCGGCAAGCCGGCGCGGTCACAAACTACGCGCGGCGCACGCGCGGAGGGTCCGGAAGAATCGCGCAGACACGGCTGTTGCACTTGGAACGCGACGGGGGCTGACGAATTGTAAACAAATGCGAGGAAGACTCACCGGGAGGTAAAGGGGATGACGTCGTGTATTCAGGAATTTTCGTGGATTTTTATTTTTGAGGACTTTTTTTTAGCGAATTTAGGTCGATTTGAAAAAATTATTTTTTTTTTGTTTTTTTTGCAGCAAATTTGGGTTGATGTGAAAAAATTATTTTTTGGGTTTTTTTTTTGCAGCGAATTGGGAAAAAAATTATTTTTTTTGCGATTTTTTGTATTTGTTTATTGGATTTTAGGGGAAAATGAATTCTGGTGGTTGGGACTTATAAATTCGAACGACACGAAATAGTAACGTTTTTTGGTGAAAAAAAGGTTTGATGTCGCTTCAGGAGAATTTTTATTGGAGATTTTAGGATGAGATTTTTATTGGATTTTTTATTCAAGATATTTTTTTTTGTTGTTTCCGTAAACTTAAATTTTCAAAGCACACATTTTTTTTGCACGGGCGAATTTGGGTTCGAGTAATCGAACGAACATATCTTTTAGTGATTTGTGTTTTTTTTTTTTTTATTTCGAAAAATCTTATTTGTCCAGGTTGGAATTCGTAAATACAACTTTTTTGGTACGCGGAAGCGTCAAGATGGCCGAGGGAGAAGGAGATCGTCGTCCTAATTTTGTCTTCCGTGTTTGAAATGGACTTTTGGCCTTCGCCACCGTTTGTGGAGTCCCATATATTTCATCATAAAAGAAACCGCGGTCACGAACTTTTTTAGTGCGACAGAAAAAAAAAAGTTGCCTTTCAAGGTTTCGCGAGAATCGACAAAGCCAACACAAACGTCAAACTATTAAAACTATTAAAACCGCATTTGTCAGTCCAAAGTTGTTTATGCGGTACTTTCGCGAATTGCCGTAAACAGCGGCCGTGTGGGTTGCGTGCGGATGAGCGTCGGACGGGAGTTATAAAAATCAGGCTCGGAAGCCAATTTTCGTGGGGCGAACCCTGAGGGTCCCATTCTTTTCAACGAATTAAAAAATAAGTCTTTTATCTCTGGAGTCGGAATTTATAGATCCAAACATTTTTCTAAATCATTTTTTTAAAGTCCATATTTTGTCACGGAAACACACAAAACTTTTTCGTGCGATTAAAAAAGAAGAAATTCTCTCAAATTTCAAGCGAAAAGTCGAACTATTAAAATCGCGCGTTTTGTCATTCCAAAGATTTTTTTATAGCGTTTGTTTCGCAAATCGCCATAAACAGTTGACACCCGACCGAGCAGGTTATAAAAAGTTATGAAAAATCAGAGGCCTCGAAAAAGCCAATTTTCGAGGGGCGATAAAAAAATCCTGTTTCAAAATCACAATTTATGGAAATGTCTTTCGATATATCGAAAAGGGCCAAAATCGACCCCTCAATTATTTATCACCATCATATTTTTTAACACGAACTTTTGTCCAATGCGACTTTCGTTCCCTATTTCTCCCATATTTTTTCACAAAAAACACAACCTTTAATCACAAACCTTTTCATGAAAATTTCTAATTCAGATATTCAGACAGATACAAAAAAAAGTGTTTCTTTTTTTCTCCAAATCTGACAAAAAACCTTTAGTTACAAACCTTTTCATGAAAATTTCTAATTCAGATATTCAGACAGATTAAAAAAAGCATTTCTTTTTTTTCTCTAATTCTGACTAAAAACCATTAGTCACAAAATTTTTCATGAAAATTTCCAATTCAAATATTCAGACTGATTGAAAAAAAGATTATTTTTTTTCTCTAATTCTGACAAAAACCTTTAGTCACAAAATTTTTCATGAAAATTTCTAATTCAAATATTCAGACAGATTGAAAAAAAGATTATTTTTTTTCTCCAATTCTGACAAAAAACCTTTAGTCACAACATTTTTCATGAAAATTTCTAATTCAGATATTCAGACAGATTTAAAAAAAGCGTCCTTTTTTTTCTCTAATTCTGATAAAAATCGGTGAGCCGAGGAAAAATCGATTAAACCGTCGAAACCGCATTTCGTCCGCCCAAAGTTCGTTCATGCGGCAGCTTCGCGAGTCGCCATAAACGCCGCACGTGTCGCGAGCGTGTGGGTCGCGTGCGGAAGAGCGTTCGGTCGGCGGGTTATAAAAAATCAGAGGACTCGGAAGCCAATTTTCGAGGGGGCGATCCCGAAAGGTAATAGACCCCGCGGGTGGGTGTAAGTGCGGCCCACGCGACTTTCCGCGGGTCAAATAAAGAGTCCGGCTTTGAAATTCGCTACAATATACACCCGGTTGTCCACATATATATTGTGCACGTATATAACTGGTCAGTCTCCGACTCTAGTGCGGATAAATATGAGGCATTCCGCACCAATTCGACCCGGGTCTGACCCTCGACCTCTCCGATTTGTTTCACGATTTTTCATACGATTCTTCTGACTCAAAACAACAGTCAACATTTTTTTCAGATTTTTTAAACCAAATTCAGATAAACTATTATTTTTTTTACATTTTTTTTAACGTCGAGGGCCGTAAATTAAAAACCTGAAAAAATTCTCAAAAAATTTGGAATCAGAAATAAAAATGTTTGACCCAAAATTCACAATCTTTTTTCTTCCAACCTGAATCTTTTTTCTTTCTCTTTTTATTTTTTTTTCGAAAAAGCAATAAAAATAGGAACAGACGTCTATTTATTGTGGGCTGTTTTGTCTTAAAATTATTTTATCCGTAATGCAGCATTGTTGGGTTTTTTTTCTCAAATTTCTCCACAATGCGTTTAAATTTTTTTTTAATTTCTTTTTTTAACTAAAATTCAGGTGAATGAAAAATCCTGAGCCAAGTCTAGTGTCAAAAATGTTAAATTTCTGACAACTTTTTTTAACACTTTATCCAATTAAAAAATCACAGCTCTCGACATTTTTCAAAATAGTCTTTAAAAAAATTACCCCAAGCCCAAATTTATTTTCCAAAGTCAGAAAAAAAAATGCTGTCGTCAATTTCGAGCCCGAAGCCTCACGCAAAAAATCGCTCACCAAATCGTGGAGGTCGAGGGGTCCAACGAGCGGGTCTCATTGGTGTGGAATGCCTGGTACACACATCCAGCGTTGATATACAGTCTACCGCGCCGACTGGCGCGCGGCTACCGCGTTGGGACGACGATGCGCCGTCATAAAAGCGCAGGAAATGGAAATAGCTGTGCGGTTACCTCTCGAACGGACACCCCCGCGAAGGATAGCGTTGGAGATAGAGCGCGAGAGAGCTGACTCGGACCGTTCGCGTGACGGCTATCCGGCATGGCGTGAGGATCGTTGGCTGCTCGGTCGCTCAACGGTGCGCGGAGGGTCGACGGCGGTCGCGGTGCCGGTATATGTAGTTGCCTTATATATACTATATATGCATATATATAAATATATAGGGGAGACCGGGGTAAAACTGGCCTCTGGGGTAAAACGGACCCCGCTTTTTTTATCATCGAAAAAAAAAAAAAATTAGGCTAAAATGGGGGCTCCCTTCTTTCTTCGTCAAAACTTTTTTTCCCGCCGTGCTCCGTGATTTTTTTTTATTCGCGGGCTTCTTCAGTAACAGTTTTTTTCTCTCTAAAATTGATTGTTGATATCGAATTTTTTAGTGAAAAGCAATAAAAAACACTTTGGGGTTTGCCATTTTTTGCTTAGGTGGCCCGTTTTACCCTGAGGAGGGGCCATTTTACCCCGGAACATTTTTTTTGCCGACGCTTAAAATTGATGATTGATATCGAATTTTTTAGTGAAAAGCAATAAAAAAACGCTTTGCATTTTGCAATTTTTTGCTTGGGTGGCCCGTTTCATCCTGAGGAGGGGCCATTTTACCCCGGAACATTTTTTTTTGCCGACGCTTAAGATTGATGATTGATATCGAATTTTTGATTGAAAATAAAAAAAAACACTTTGGGTTTTTGGGAGCCATTTTTTGCTTAGGGGGCCCGTTTTACCGTTTTTTTTTTTTTTTTGCCGACGCTCAAAATTGATGGTTGATATCAAATTTTTGAGTGAAAAACAATAAAAAAAAACACTTTGGATTTTCTCATAGAGCCATTTTTTGCTTAGGTGGCCATTTTACCCCGAACTCCCCTATATAAATGTATACATACAAAATATATATATATGTTATACACAGAGTATAGAGAAAACGTTGGAGGCAGCAGAGGCAGCAGCAGCAGCAGCAGCAGCAGCGGCGGAGAGCTCAGGGGTACGAAGGAATTAAGGGGGTGGGCAAGCGAGTCGCTACCTCTCTGCAAACATGGCAGCCGTCACGCAAGTCCCGGCGGCCACGATATCGCGCGCACCAGCAGCAGCGAAACTACTACAGCGTTAGTAGTGGCTTCGGGCTGCGGGTCGGCGCCGCAGGGAAAGGTATTTTAAGCCACTCGACGCCACCACCCCGTGCGCTCTGTACGCCGCTGCCCAGGTCCTTCTTAACGCCAGCCCCAATGTGTGGGCGAGAACGAGAGCGACTTGCGTCGACTCGCCGAGGCTAAGAGACGAGCCTAACGGCGTTTGGCACAGTCATTGGCAGGGTATGCAATAAGATCTCAAGCCGCATAGCGCTGGGGAAATGGGCGGTATTACGGAAAGGGTTTGGCTGGTGTTGCGAGGAGGAATGTGGGGCAAATTAAAATGTGGTTTGTGGATTTCATTGGGGGCAGATTTGATTAATTGGTGATCGATAATTTGGGTGGGAAGTCAAGTAAACAGGATGATAATATAATGTTGAATGACCAAGAAAAAAATTAGGTTCAAAAAATATTTTTGTGGCGACCAGGAATTGTCTGTACCTATTTTTTGGTTAATTAATAATGATAATTAAGATCTATCGGCGATCAATAATTATTTCAGTTGCTGTAAATGAGGACTTTGAGTATCGTCACAAGGATTTTGCCAAATTCCTCCTAAATCAATTTGGAGCGAATTAAAAATAATCTACAGATTTGCCTTTGCGACAAATTAATTAATTATTGCTCCATAATTTGTTATAACAAATGTGTGTAAAAAGGCTCATAAAATCACGTCAAACAAATACATTTTTTTTTAAATACTTGCATCAGCCAAAAATGATAACTTTTATTAAAAAAATTAAATTTCAACTTCTCACTCCCTGATAAAAAAAATTCATCAGCGGCCAATGATTGTTCAACCCGACGCAACCAGATTTCGCTTTATTTTCAAATTTCTTTTTTATCACAAGCCACATTATTATAATATTAATTACAAGCTTATCGAGGTTATTTATTGTGCAAAAATGCGACTTTTCCCGAGCGAACGGGTTGGGTGGCCAATGACTGTGCCAAGTGGAGGTATTCGCGCGATAGCGAAACCGCGGCTGCGGCTATAGCGCGTAATACGCTGGTCGAATCTACCTCGTCGTACACACGAGGCTCTCGCGAGGCTTTGCCGAGTTTACAGGTGTTCGGGTATGAGTGGGGCTCCATGGGTTGCGCGCTCGGCGTGTACGACGGAGAGTCGAGCAAAAGAGATCATAATCGGATCGGTCGATGTGATGCACCGCGAGCGCGTTAGGGCTCGTCAGGTCGGCGGGCATCGCTCACCTGGGCCCCCCTAACCCCCCTTACCCCCCTTACCCCCCTTACCCCCCTCCCAACCCTGTCTTTCTCACACCGCCGCATCGGCGCACGTTCACCGCATACCACTACACGCCGGTCCCGGGCGCGCTCCGTCGGCTCCGTTACTTTCAATCTATTCTATTGTTTCGACGCGGTGGCCGTTAATAGTTCACACTACGCGATGCCATTAAGGACGTTAGAACACCGCGTATTAGCCACTGGGCTGCGTTGCTGAAATATTCAACGCATGGATTCGGAGCACCGACGTCGTGCACGAGTGAGATGAGCGTGTGGAGGAATATTGGACCGGCATTTTGGAAAGATGGTGGACGGTTGGATGGAGATGAGTGAGAAATTATCGAGGAAATTAATTGGGGAATTTAATGAAATAGTAAAGTGAATTTTTGTGGAATTTGAGAAATAGACGGTTTTGTGAAACTGAATTAAATTGGGAATTAAATAGTTTTGTGGAGCTGAATTAATTTGGGAATTAAATAATTTTTGTGGAGCTGAATTAATTTGGGAATTAAATAATTTGGTGAGACTGAATTGATTTGAGAATTAAATAATTTTGGGAGACTGAATTGATTTGGGAATTAAATAATTTTTTGAAACTGAATTAATTTGGGTATTAAATAATTTTGTGTAACTGAATTAATTTGGGAATTAAATAATGTTACGAAACTTAATTAATTAGGGAATTAAATAATTTTGTGAAACTGAATTAAATAATTTTGTGACAATGAATTAATTTGGGAATTAAATAATTTTGTGAAAATAAATTATTTGAGAATTAAATAATTTTGTGAAACTGAATTAATTAGGGAATTAAATAATTTCGCGAAACTGAATGAATTTTTTGAACCAAATCATTTTGCTGAATTTCGCTAATTAGTGAAATTTGATTGACTCACGAAATTGAATTATTCGCGAGAATTGAATTAACTTGTAAAATTGTACTTCGTGAAATTCTATTTCTTTTTCTTCCTCAAGATATTAATTACGCGATGACGTTAAGCCCGGTAAATAAATCACGAGTGCACATAGTCACCGAAGTTCTTTTAATCGGTTCGCTGATCCACATAACCCGTTTTTTTTCCACGAACTATTCTCGACTCTCGATCTCATTGTCCAACTTTCCGTCTCCATCGGAAGCGGAGCAGATGTTTATTCGTAATTCGAGCTATAAAGACAAATACAGGGGGGAGAAAAAAAAAAGAGTTGCGAAGCTCTGACATCGTTAAGTGGAGGCATAAGTTATACGCTCCACGTGTCAACTCGCGGTTCATCGGTTTCTAAAAACTATAGTACACGCGACTTTACAGCGCGTCGCATCGATTGCCGTGTGTTGATAAAACCCCCGCGACCGGCGATACGGCGAGCGCCGTGAATATATGCCAAATCAATAAAGCAATGACTCGCGAAGTCACGAGCGTGTCGTAGGTCAACGCCCATCGCGAGGACGCGGAAGAAAAAAAAATGATTGCCACGTTCCGTTGCATCGGATTCCCGATCGACGGGCCGCGTAGATTAAAAAATGATTTTTACGTCGAACACTGATACCGTTTATTGAAAAAAAAAAATCACCTGCCTCTTTTTCCGTTATCGGCTCATCGAATGCCGAAGAAATTAATTTTACAGCAGACACAGCGAAGTCATTGAAGAACATTAAAAAAAATGCTCGTTAGGTATAAATTCATAAATTGATTGATTTAAATTGACCAAAAGGAAATTCGAAAAAAAAGATTATTATTAAAGAACATTAAAAAATTCTTGTTTGGTATAAATTCATAAATTAATCGATTTAAATGTACCAAAAGTAAATTCGACAAAAAATAATTATTAAAGAAAATTGAAAAATGCTTGTTCAGTATAAATTCATAAATAAATTGGTTCAAATGGACCAAAAGAAAATTCGCCAAAAAAATTACGATATTATTACGAAAATAAATCGAATTAAATCGACTGACCAAATTGACTTTTTTTGCATGCTGTGCATTTTTATGTATTAATTAATTAAATTAAATGAATTAATGAATGAATGTAATTATTTATTAATTAAATGATTTGTACAAAACTCAGTACATTTTTTATTTCTCCCTCCGTCTTCGTCTCCCGCTGACTGATTCATCGATCGTCAAACCATCGGTCACTGGACGTCGCTGGAAAAAAAAACCCTTTCTACGGATCGAAGAATTCAGAGATGCGCGAGGCGACAGAGACGGTGAGACGTCGGCGTAAAAGCGGCCGGCAGTAATTCGCGTGATAGCCGCGCGACGTACATAGTACAGCCGAAGCGAATAAGATAGCGGCGCGTAGTGAGTGCTATCGATCTTCGTGACCTCGGACTCCGCGTTGCGAACTACTCTCGTTTCTCCGGAGAGTCTCGCGCACTGCACTCGGTCTCCGTTACTCGTGTCCCTTCGAACTTCCGAACTTTGCGGATGCGCGCGTGAAATCTAATCACATCGACTCGGGCGCTCCGCGCGATAATTTAATTAGGCGACCAGGAGCGGGAGAAAAAAATCGGAAGCCTTTCGTCAGCGGTAACTCAGTGATTGGCCACCCCAAAATTGTACATTAAAAGAATCTGATGCACCACAAATGTATTATTTATAATTTTTAATCGTTTTTTCATTTTATTTTATTGTGTCGAGTTATTGTCGAATTCATTTGATTGAGCAGAAATTAAATCCCGCCCCCCGACAAAAATCTGTCCATATTTTGGAGTCCAGGAAATGAAAAATCCTATATTTTGGATTCCAGGAGATGAAAAATCCTATATTTTGGACTCCAGGGGATGACAAATCCTATATTTTGGACTCCACGAGATAAAAAAATTCTATATTTTGGACTCCACGAGATAAAAAAAAATCCTATATTTTGGACTCCACGAGATAAAAAAAATCCTATATTTTGGACTCCACGAGATAAAAAAAATCCTACATTTTGGACTCCACGAGATTAAAAAAATCCTGCATTTTGGACTCCACGAGATAAAAAAAATCCTATATTTTCGACTCCACGAGATAAAAAAGAATCCTATATTTTGGAGTCCAAGAGATAAAAAAATCCTTAAAAAAAAGCAAAAAAATAATTACTCATGATCCTCGGTCCCCGTTACTCGTGTCCTTTCGAACTTCCGAACTTGGCGGATGCTCAAAGTCGAATGTGATTAGCATCGACTCGCTCACTCCGCGCGCTAATTTAATTGGGCGGCCAGGAGCAGAGCGCAGCCGTAGATCCACCTCGCGCATCAACCTGACGTCTTGATTCCCGAAATACAAATTTTTCATTAGCCGCCACGTAATATCAAAGCAGCGCTCGCGACACGCGAGTTAATTAATTCGCGAAAATGCGATCGTCGCCCCGAAACGCGACGTGGTGCAATATGCACCACGTGCAGTGCGCGCGCGAGGTGACGAGACGATAGCGGCGCGCACCGTTTGCGGACGTGGTGAAATTAGATCCGCCGACTACGTGCATTATACACAATACGTTCACGTGTCGGTAGATTAAACGTCCATTCGGCGTTAATTATGCGAGGGACTACGATTAATCCCGCGCGCGCGACGGTGGAATCGCGTTTTAACGCCGCCCGGATAAGCCGATTTTTAAGAGCCGCCCGCGGAAAACGCGACGCGCTTTAACCCTTTATGGGTCGCGAGCGCGGAACGAGGCCGAAATAAACGGGACTGTGGGGAGCGTCGAGGATCGACTCGGTTGTAAATAAATCGCGCGAATATAAATGGATAGATGTAATAGGAGGAATAAATAGTCATTCGAGAAGGATTATTGAACCTTTGCCATGAAGGCAAATAATACCTTCTCGGATTACTTGTAACGGGGTATAAATTATACTTCTTGGGTTACGTTTTTTTTTATATTTGAAGGCAATAAAAAATGTAAAGAAAGGAAGTTTTGATATCAATTTTTTTTTAACGGTTTGTTTTTTTATATTTGAAAGCAATAAAAAAAATGTTTTGCTGAAAGGAATAAGTGGGAACTTTTGACATCAATTTAACGTTTTTTAACGATTTGTTTTTTTTTTATATTTGAGGGCAATAAAAAAAATGTTATGCTGAAAAGAACAAGTGGAAAGTTTTGACATAAATTTTAATTAAGTTCGATGAATTTACTCAGGAATATTATTAATTAATTTCAGGTAAATGAAGCTATATTAATTTCGTGTAATTGAATCGTTATTAATGGCTCGAATGATATTTTCCCCGGATTACTTAGAAAGGGTTAAATAATCCTTCTCGAATTACCACGATTTTTTTTTTTTTTCAATTAACGCGGTAAAACATTTTTTCATTACAGATATAAATTAAATTGCGAGCTTTTCGAATAAATTCTACCCAAACCCTCGAAAATTCTTCAATAACATAACATTTTATTTCTTTCAAACCAGTCACATTTTTATTTCCCACTAAACCTAAAAAGACGAATTTCCAACGAGCTACAAGAACCCCCAACAGCCCCGAAAAAATTCGGAAATCCTTTCCCACCTTCCATCCCCCCGATACATCAAAACCCCATGACAAAAACACCGACGGCAAACAAGAAGCCGCGCCTTATCGCACCCTCTGGCCGTATCTCCAATCTGCGAAAATCATCGTCAACCGGAAAACATGAAAACCCATAATGCGCTGGGAAATCGTGAATAGAGGACGGCGGCGGCCGCTGCCGCCCTCTCTGTATTACACAGCTCCCTGCCCTGTGCCCCTGCGGTGAGTCACAGCTTTAGTGGCGCACAAACGTGTAAACTGGAATTTGAAATTAACGCTGGCGAACAGCGAAGCCGGCAGGACGAGAGAGAGAGAGAGAGAGAGAGAGAGAGAGACAGAAACAATCCCTCTCCCTCTCTCTCTCTCTGTCCAACCAGGAGGCAACCGGGACTATAGTAACGCGCGTCGGCGTGCAGTACGTAACTGCGTGCCACACGGTACGTCGTAACGCACTGCCGGAATACACCAACCACCAGGAAACGCGTTTCGGTGTGAGAGAGATAGCGAGACTTTACCAAAACCCGTAGAGGAGGATATGGCGAGGGGGGAGGGGGAGGGGGGAGAGTAAAGGGGGAGAGGGGGGAGGTTTTGGTGAGGTGTGGGAGGGGGACTAAAGGGGAGGGGAGGGGGGGGAGTAAAGGGGGAGAGGGGAGGGGGAGGTTTCGGTGAGGTGGGGGAGGGGGTGTAAAGGGGGACAGGGGAGGGGGAGGTTTCGGTGAGGTGTGGGAGGGGGAGTAAAGGGGGAGAGAGGGGGGGGAGGTTTGGTGAGGTGTGGGAAGAGGAATAAAGGGGGTGAGGATTGGGAGGAGGGGGAGGGAGGGAGGGTTGGCGAGGTGCGGCAAAAGGGGGGGAGGGAGGGTTGGTGAGGTTCGTGAATAGGGGTGAGGGGGGGAGGGGGGGTTGAGGGTGGTTTCACGCAACCAACTGGAAAATCATCCGCGACGGGTGATTCGTCTACCCCTGCCGTTATTCGAGCGGACTCTCTCTCTCTCTCTCGCCCTCTCCGGTCGTCTCTACTATATTTCGTGCCCCGCGCGAGCCGCTATCCACCGCTCTTTCGGCCCGCTACGCGCTATACCATTAACGTCAGCAAACTCGCGAGCGCGCCGCGTCCAACTCGCCGATGGGCCGCGCGGCTCTCTCTTCGGTCCTATATGTGTATAACCGCGTACAATACGCGTATATAAATGTATGTATTGTGTATGTATGTATGTATGTATGTAGGTATATATTGTGTATGTATACAGCAGGGCGTTGTGGCCCTTTCGACCTCGCTACACTATATTCGATGCCCCGTTATAAAGCCCGTAGCATCCGACCCGTATCGCGACAACCGTATACGACCCACGATAAAAATTAAAGCCTCCGACGCCTGGACGAAAAAAAAGTGAGAAAAAAAATATATATACATTTTCCTGGCGCAGTCGACTCTGTTTGACTGTCTGGGGCGAGGGAGGAAAAAATCGGAAGCCTTTTGAAGACGGTGGCACAGTCATTGGCCACCACTAAATTGCGGATTATGAATCTGATGCACGAGAAATTTATTATTTATCATTTTTCATCGTGTTTTGATTTTATTTTATTATATGGAATTTTTTTTTAAATTTTGTTCATGCCGTAGACATTAAATCCCGACAAAAGATTAAACTACATTTCGGAGTCCAGGAGACGAAAAATCCCGGAAAAAGTATCGAAAAAGTGAATTACTGGAGAATCGCTGAAATATTCCTTTGCCGAACGATCTCGGGTTCTTTCGTGTAATAATAACCGAGACGTTAATTAAAAATTGAAGCCTCCGATACGCTTGGAAAAAAATGAGAAAAAAAAAGACAAAATGTTCTGGTAGTGCTAACTCTGTTTGAGGGAGAGGAAAAAAATCGAAACCTACAGTCATTGGCCACCCCGAGAGCCAGCGAAAACGGGGGAGGGAAGGCGAGAAAAAGAGGGAGGAGGGGAGGGTAGTGATTCGTGGACTCTGCAGTGAATCGTGAAGAATGGATGGAAATGCTATGACAATGACTGTACTTTTTTGGTTTTTTTTATTTTTATTTTTTCGACGTTCGGTCTCGGCCAATCGTTGACCCGGGTTTCTCGTCGAACGCGGTGTATTTCAGTGGAACAGTTTCGTTTGCACCATTGTCCATCGCGATTGGCTGATTTTTCGTGCTCTCTGCGCGCGATGAATTAACGCGCGCGCCTTCCGCGATGCGTGACTATTCAATGGCTTTTATTATCGAGCTTCTGTGTTTATTTTATTGCGACAAAACGAGCGGAAATTAATTGCGCGTGGTATCGTTTTTTTTTTTTTTTTTTCGTTTCGAAACATTTTTATTTTTTTTTTGTATTGTTTTTTTTTTTTGTATCGCGGAACTAACTATGAGAAAATGTGTCGGTAAATCGCTGCCGGAGGGCGAGGAGCGAGTGTAGCGTGTACGATGGAAAATAATGGGGACGATGATTGTTCGCGTATCGTTACACGTCTGGATGTCGCGCGAGTCGTGCGGGAACGACGGGTGGAGCGATCGGGGCGCACATGTTGCACGCGCGAGGCATGTTTGTCGCCCCTGAAACGCGACGCAATTAGCTCCCGGAACGCGCGAAAAACGATACCAAGTGTTCTTGATCTCGGTGGAGGTCGATTTGGAATGTTGACATTTTGTGGAAAATTTGATTCACGTTGGAATTTTGTGAGCTTTGAAAAACACGGATTTAAAAAATTGGGTATCAGTTTAGCCATATCCGAATTTTCTGAATTTCTAAGTTTTTCTCGAATTTTCTAAGTTTCTAGGTGTTTTTTCTTGGGTTTTCTAAGTTTCGGATTTCCTTGGTTGTGAATTTTCTAAGTTTCGAATTTTCTAAGATTCGAATTTTCTAAGTTTCGAATTTTCTAAGTTTCGAATTTTCTAAGTTTCGAATTTTCTAAGAGTCGAATTTTCTAAGTTTCGAATTTTCTAAGTTTCGAATTTTCTAAGTTACGAATTTTCTAAGTTTCGAATTTCTTTGGTTACGAATTTTTTAAGTGTCGAATTTTCTTGATTGCGAATTTTCTAAGTTTCGAATTTTCTGAGCTACGGATTTTCTAAGTTTAACATTTTTTATGTCAGATTATTATTGTTACTGATATCAAATAATTTTTAAAAATCAATTGGGGACAGCGAGTGACGTTCGAGACCGAGAAAAAAAAAAATCTTCTAGGCCAGGAAGCGAAATTCAATGAATTTTTTTCGCCGTCACATTCCACGATTTCTCCATCAATCAAAAAAAACGCGCAGCTTCGAACACTGAAGCACATTTCCGGCGGAAAATTGCGCGCTGTCCGCGACTCCTGTAAATTTTCTGTAACACAAAAACGTCACTCGCGCAAAAAATAATTAATTCGTCCCAAAAGTAGACAGTCAATTTTTTCCACCGTCGGCGCTAATATTTTTCTATCTAAAAAAAAAACAAATTCGCGGTTACCGGAGACTTAATCAACCTCCACAAATTCGAAAGAAAAACCTTCGCGCCGCTTCCAATAAAAAAAAATAAAAAAATTATACAAAAACAAACCCACCGCATCCCCTGGAATAATTTTTCTGGCCCTTATTTCCCGTGCTTTCGGACCATTTTAAGGATCCTGACATTGATATATCGAAACCCCTTCTGTTTTTTTTTTTTCGCCCCACGGAAACAGGAAGCAAAAAGCGGTCGGTGCTTCGTTCCCATCCTAGAGAGAGAGCAGGACAGACAGACAGACAGACAGCGACGCAGCTTTCGCTCGCTAAATATACTGCACACTGTGTTCCACTCCATATGCGAAGAAAAAAAATAAAAAAATAAAAAAAATACACACAGCGGAAAAAGGAAAAAATACGCGATAAGGTAGTAGCACTCTCCGCTAACGAAACGCGCAACCCCGCCGATGGTTGTTACGCTTCCGCGTGCACACAAAATCTACATACGGAGTATCGTGTTACACGCAGCAGCCGCACAGAGAGAGAGGGAGAGGCGAAGCGAGGAGATAGAAGAGAGCGAAAGAACAAGAGAGAAGAGGAAAAAAAAAAAAAAGCCTCAGTGTTATTTGTAAAAAATGGCGACTTCCGCGAGCGCCACGAACGCTTTTTAATGCCTGCACGTTCGTTCGGCTCTCGGGTTCTCGGCACACACATCGCGTACGGCTTCCTTTCCCTCTTATCCACACGCGTGTCGCTTCCTCCCTCTCGGCGCCTTCCTTAACCGTGCTCGCCGCATGTGCGTTTTTCGCTTTTCCACGACTGAGCAGCTTCGTCAACGTTTTGCCTGCCGCGAGGGAAAACGACTGTCTAACCTTCCCTCCTCCCTCTTTCCGTCTCTCTCTCTGGTTTCCCTTCCCCCATGGAAAAAATGTATATTTAAAGTATATTCCAAAGTTTGAGTATAATAAATAAATTTAATAAATAAATATAAATTTATTTATTAAATTAAAAAATTATTAAATAAATTTAATAAATAAATATAAATTTATTTATTAAATTAATTATACATTTAATTTAATTCAAATAAATTTAATTATAAATTTAATAATACATGAATTATAACTTTAATTTAATTCAAATAAATTTAATTATAAATTTAATTATAAATTTAATAATACATGAATTATAACTTTAATTTAATTCAAATAAATTTAATTATAAATTTAATAATAAATTAATTATAAATTTAATTTAATTCAAATAAATTTAATTATAAATTTAATAACAAATTTATTTAAATAAAAATACATTTTTTGAGTATAATAAATGTACTTTTTACGAAAAATTAGTTATGTCGAATATATTTTTGAATATACTTACAAGGTATATGTTATGGCACATATACTTGAATTATACTTCCCATGTATTCAGCATGTATTTAAAATGTACAATAAGTATAAAATATATATTTCAAGTATATTTCGTATGAATATAACGAAAAATATATTTTTCACTATACTTTTTTTCCATGTGGGTTTAATACACGAATTTCTCTATCTCTCTCTGGTTTCCCTTCGACACATGAATTTCTCTCTCTCCCTGGTTTCCCTTCGACACACGAATTTCTCTCTCTCTCTGGTTTCCCTTCGACACATGAATTTCTCTCTCTCTCTCTCTCTCTCTCTCTCTCTCTCTCTCTCTCTCTCTCTCTCTCTCTCTCTCTCTCTCTCTCTCTCTCTCTCTCTCTCTCTCTCTCTCTCTCTCTCTCTCTCTCTCTCTCTCTCTCTCTCTCTCTCTCTCTCGACGTTTCCTTCCTCCAGCTCTTTCTGCGGTATTGGCGGTATCATCGCTCGCCGACTGCTGCGGTCTCCCTATGCGCGCGTGCAGCGCGCTCGCGACACGCGACAGCGGCCGCACGGCAGCTCGTACGGCAGGTCGCGTACGTCCTACGTACGTACGCGTTGCGCACGCCACGTGGGGCTCTCGGTACGACGTTACATACAACGGCTGGCAAACTATATTGGGCCGTTAGCCGCGCCTTAAGATGGTCGTTCGCGGGCTACCGGATTACCTTTAATATTTCTACGACTATATTTTCACCCGTAAACGCAGCTACAAAATCCCCCCTCTCCGGCTCCTTCGCCCCCCGCACGAGTTTATATTACAGTTTCTGAGCACAACGGAGTTTAGCACTGAATTACGGTAGGTTGTATGATTTTTTTTATTTTTTTTATGCGGTGTAAAATTGAATTTAGTGGGATTGTGGATATGGCGACCTGGTTTAGAGGGTTGACAAGAGGGAAAATAAGGTGATAAGGGCGAGCTTTTTGTTGGGGGTTAATCATGATGAGGGGAGAGGGAGATAAGAGTGTAATTGACCATCCATCTTTTTTTATGGTGATTTTTATCGGTGTAGATAAGTGTGTGATAATAATGAGGCCTTGATTAGCCGTCGTGGAATCAACGATTTATCTTTTTATTTATTTTATGATTTTTTTTATTTTTATTTTATGATTTATATTATTTTGTGATTTCTTTTTTTTATATCAAGATTCACGAATTTATGTGATTAACGTGATATACGTAATTAATTAATTCTTTGACGAAATTACGTTATTTCGGTAATCTAAATCGGGCGACAAAAAATCGCCGATATTTCGGAGCCGAGGGAATAAAAAATCTCCGAAAAAGTGTCGAAAAAATAAATTTCTCGAGAGTCGATAATATTTCGTGATTTTGTTTTATTATATAAAAATTCACGAATTTACGTGATTAATGTGATTAATTTACGAAATTACGTGATTTCGATAATTAAATCACGCGACAAAAAATCGCCGATATTTCGGAGCCGAGGGAATAAAAAAGCCCTGAAAAAGTGTCGAAAAAATAAATTTCTCGAGAGTCGATAATATTTTGTGATTTTGTTTTATTATATAAAAATTCACGAATTTGCGCGATTAACGTGATTAATTTACGAAATTACGTGATTTCAGTAATTAAATCACGCGACGAAAAACCGCCGGGATTTCGGAGCCGAGGGAATAAAAAAGCCCTGAAAAAGTGTCGAAAAAATAAATTTCTCGGGAGTCGAGAGATTTCGGAATCGTCTCTCGCCGAGAGCGAGCGGATCCTTCCGCGTCGCGCTCCGATCGACGGCCGGTCGGTCACGTGTCGCGCCGAATAAACGTCGAACCCAACAGCCACGAAATTAAAGCCGCAGCATCAAGCTCAGCACGTAGGACGCGACGGACATAAGCACAGCCCCCTAATGCGAAACCTGTGAAAGGCGTAACACGCGCGCTCGCCGCTCGCCGGCGTGAATGGAACTTCGTGGCTTCCACAGCGCGGATACATTGCACTCCACGCACACGGGCGCACCTTTCGTGCACCTCCTACCGCATACGTGTGTATATATATACAGGACGATTCAGAATGATTATCCCACATTTTCGTCATAAGCAATCGCTGATCGCCGACTGTTCAAATTTTCCCAGCAATTTTTTTTTATTTCTCATTATAATTTATTTTAATTCTATAGATTTCTACAAAATTCGAAAAAAAATTTAATTCTACAAATTTCCCATAATTATTTCTTTTTATTCTACAAATTTTCTATTATTATTTATTTTAATTCTACAAATTTCCCATAATTATTTATTTTAATTCTACAAATTTCCCATAATTATTTATTTTTATTCTACGAATTTCCCATAATTATTTATTTTTATTCTACGAATTTCCCATAATTATTTATTTTTATTCTACAAATTTCCCATAATTATTTATTTTATTTCTACAAATTTCCCATAATTATTTATTTTTATTCTACAGATTTCTACAAAATTCTAGAAATTTAAATTCTACAAAATTCTAGAAATTTAAATTCTACAAATTTCTACAAAATTCTACAAATTTAATTCATAAATTTCAACAGATGAATCAATCAGGTCCTCCGAAGTCTCTCAGACCCCCAAAATAGGTCAATTAAAATTCGAGATTAATTTAACGAAATTTTAATGAAATTAAATTAAATAGATTTTATAGTTCCGACGATTAAATACCTGTAACAATTTTTTAAATATTTAACTCAGCTCGTAAAAATTTGAAGAATCATTCTGAATCACCCTGTATACATATATGTGTGTGCAGCACGATCCGTGCGATCGGAACGTCAGTATGCACGCATCCAATTTCGCGATTCGGCGAAGCCGCCGTCGTCGTTGTCGTCGTCGTCGTCGGGGAGTCTCGGGCGTGTGGCACAACCGCCAGCAGCAACGGCTACAGGATCGACAGTTTCACGGCAATTCGATTCCCCGTTACCATTCTCGGCGCAGTGCAGCTATTTCTACGCTCGGGTTCCCCACATCTCGACGTTTCCCGGACTCTCCGTGAGCGAATATCTGTATATATATATGTATATAAAAATGTATGTATATATATATAGATATATATATATATATAAATATATATGTGGCCATATATGGCCACGTAGGTGTTATGTAAAGTGGACTTGGGTAAATAGCCCGCGATATGAGACCGACCGCCGAAATGGGGCGTCCAATTTTTTTTTTTTTTCTTTTTTTTATTAAAATGGCTTAAATATATTCGAGCCCTCGCGGTTCGCGTTTCTCGCAATATTCTCGCGATATTCGTGTCGGACCTCGCCGACCCGCTTCGCCCGGATGGATTTCCGCGAGGATTCGCGCGCGGTGGCTTTAAACGCTTTTTCGGGGAGCGGGATTTGGACCGCGAGATGCTGCACGCGAATTTTTGTAGGTCATTTGAATAATCCGCGAATGTGGTGTGAGGATGGTTGTTGACTGACAATTATTCGTTTTTTCGACCGTATTTTCGGGGCATTTTTATTGTTGTCGCTGTGAGTATTTTTTGGCTGCTTTTGTGTCATTTATTAATGGAGAATTTTTTTAGTGGTGCAGGGTGATCCATATCGCCCCGGTCTGCCTATTTCACCTCGTATTTTCAAATGACGATTTTTATTGTTATTGATATTTTTTTGTTCAAATTCGTTCATTCGTTTCATTTTTTTTCGTATTTTTAAATGACGATTTTTATTGTTATTCATTTTTTTTCGTTCGCAAAAAATGAATCAGACATTCCGGGTCTTCTATTTTTTTCTATTATTCTATTATCTTCTATTTTCGTACAACACAAAAAGCCGAAAAAATGCAGAACCTCCATCTCCAATAAATCTCGCTTCGAGTCCTATGAGAACAAAAAAACGACGACAATTCGAATTTGAATTCTCAATTTTTTCCTGTCTTCGAGAAATTGCTCCTCGCATTCCACGCCAGACGTACCGTTAATCATTTTCGGTCCACCGAAAGCGCGAAGAATTTTCTTGACCCCCACGACCTCCTCGGGTCAATAAATCTCGCTCCGGATGCCCAAAGAATTACACCCGAAACCCAAATTCTCCTCAAAATTTCCCGTGACATTTTCAAATGACGACAATTTGAATTTCCCTTCCTCATTTTTTCGCGTTTTCGAAAAATTGGTCCACCAGTCAACATTTTCTCTCAGTCTCCCGAAAGCCCGAAAAATTTTCTTGACCCACACGCGACCCCCCCGGGCCGATAAATCTCGCCCCGGGGTGCCCGAGAATTACAGCCCACATATAGTTGCTCACTTTTCCAGTCGGGGGGGCTGCGCGCACCAAGTCCGCAGCCCGAACTGCGCGCGCGCGGCTATCGCGAGTTCTCCGGTCTCGCGAATTTTTGAATCAAGAAAATTCCCTCGAGAGGATATGTCGTAGGAAATTGAATTTCTTTCGTAGCATAAGCGAGAGCATCCGCGCGGCATCAAACGAGGCCGTCGGCACCGGCGCAGCTTCCCCCCCCCCCCCTCCCCTTCTTCTCTCCCTTCCTCTCAATCTCTGCTCTCGGGACGCATCAGCAGCGGCCCAGCCCGGTCCGCGTTAGGTGGTAAAAGAGCAGAAAGTCAGTCGCATTCTCCTCGCGGCAGGTTCAACGAACCCCGCGCGCACCTCGCTCTCCCTGCGAGCCGAGTCTCGTGCGCAGCCTCGTCCCTCTGTCTCTATCGCTCTTATCTTAGATTTTTACTTTTAGCTTAGTTTCGCAGTCTCGGTTTCTTTAGAAATAGTTTTTCCGGCATTTTGTATTTCGTATTTTTCTTTAATACACCTGCATTAATTTGTTTAATTTGTTATTATGCGAAACGCATTTTTCTGTAAATGTTTTTATTCTTATTTACATTTTTGTTTACTTTTTATTACAATAACATTTTATTTTCGACTTTTTATTTAAATGTATTTTTTACTTTTTATTACAATAACATTTTATTTTCGACTTTTTATTTAAATTTATTTTTTACCTTTTTATTTCAATTAAAATGTATTTTTGACTTTTTATTTAAATTTGTTTTTTATTTCAATAAACATTTATTTTTGACTTTTTATTTAAATTTATTTTTCATTTCAATAAACATTTATTTTTGACTTTTTATTTAAATTTATTGTTTAATTCAATTTAAATGTATTTTTTACTTTTTATTTAAATTTATTTTTTATTTGTTATTTTAATTCATTTCTAATTTTTATTTTGTATTTTTTTTGTACTTTGTCGCATGGTGTTCTTAGGATCGAATTTGTAGTCCCAAATTCGAACTCGAGTCCCAACGTTTGTATTATTATTATTATTATTATTATTATTTTTTTTTTAAGTTGGAACTTCAGCATATTTCCCTCTTAAAATGAAACTTAAATTGGAAGTTGGAAAATTGGTTCAGTTGGAAAAAAAAATAAAAAATCGGAAGTTGAGTTCAAACTTGCGACTATATTAATTCGACCCTTAGGGGTCTCGTACCAGGGCACGAAATAAACGAAACCCTCTCTCTCTCTCTCTCGTTTTCGCTCGCTCGCTGAGCTGCCCGCAGCTCAGCCGGACAGTCGAGTAGACCGTTGTATATATATAGTCGGTACCACACGTTAACCGTACGGTGCGGCTGTTACGCGACGCGCAACCCCCGGCCGCTCCCCCGAAACACCTCGACGATCACTTTGTCCTGTTTTCCGGAAGTGCGTCGACCATGCATCATATACCCACGACCGCCGAGCGTTATAACGCCATATAGCTCGCGCGCGAGCGGTGTACAGTTATGGTGTGCGCGCACCGTGGGGAGCCCACGGCCACTTATAGAAATTGTGCGCGCTCGCACCGAGCTGTACGTAGAATTTAATCGTATTATCGAGTGGCCAGCCACACACGTGAATATTATTATTATTAACGACCGGGTATATTTTAGAATTATTTCGTGGTTTATGGATCCACCGGATTGAGGCTGACTCCGATGTTTTGTGTCGGATCTTATATGGCGAAACTCCGGATTCACGCGCAATGCGACTGAGCGTGAAGCGCTTAGGGACTGAGCCCACGATTAAGGACGATGGGTCGATAGGTTTGACCCACGATTGTGAGCACTAAGTGATTTTTTTTTTTTTTAATCTATGATATGTCTACAATATTTCTGTAATCATTTTTAATCTATGATATGTCTACAATATTTCTGTAATCATTTCTAATCTATGATATGTCTACAATATTTCTGTAATCATTTTTAATCTACGATCTGTCACGTGGGTGGACATGGGGAAAAATAATCAGGGGTGATAACTAATCGAGTGTTGCATCAATGAATTTCTTTTTTGTCGCAGCAAAATTTTTAATTGGCACAGAAAGCTTTTTAGCTACCAGAGAATTTTTTTTAGCTACCAAAGGAAATTTTCAGCTACCACAGAAAATTTTCAGCTGCCACAGCAAAATGTTCAGCTACCACAGGAAATTTTCAGCTACCGCAGCAAAATTTTCAGCTACCACAGTAAAATTTTCAGCTACCACAGAATTTTTTTTAGCTACCACAGAATTTTATTTAGCTACCACAGCATTTTTTTTAGCTACCAAAGGAAATTTTCAACTACCACAACAAAATGTTCAGCTACCACCGGAAATTTTCAGCTACCGCAGCAAAAATTTGGTCGTCACTGCGTCAATTTTTTTTTCCTCTTTGAAAATATTGCGATTGAAGATGATGGATTAATCGGCTTAATCCACGATTAAACACTGCATGATTTTTTTTGTAGTCTGAGCTTTGGTATATTGTAACATTGAACTTGGTATTGTGATGCTTGAAGAAGAGATCTGTGACTCAGTTGACTCACGTTTGCAGGAGGAAAATCGTACGAACGTTCACTTATCCTAATGCAATTTTCTCGTTACCTGCAACTCAACTAGACAATCGTCGATGACGACAATTTCCATGACTAATCCACAATGTCAAAGAGCACTTTCAATGTCAGCGAAACACACGAGACCAGCGTGACCCACTTAATCCAGGCAGCGAGCAGTTACGAGCCCGATGACCGCACGTAATTCCCGGTATTCAGTGGAGCGCCCGGTAAGTCGGTTTTCCCAGTCACACAGCGAGCAACTTTTCGCTGACACATTTGGGTCACTTCGGTGACCTGCGAGAGTGATAACGAAAAAAAAAAAATCTGAATCATTGTCATCCCTGACCTCAAGTGTCGACCAATCGCGATCGCGAACGATAAAAATAATTTAAAAAAAACCACATCGGTGACTAATTAACAGTCATCACTTAATTGGATTAATTGATTTGACGAATTATCCCCCATTTTTTTTAAATAATTTCCATCAACCCCCCCCCCCCCCCCTCCCTCTTTAAACACAAACAAAACTATGGCCACTTCGAAATTCGTCGGGGAATCTTTTAAATCACATTTTTCCGTGATTTTAAATATCATTTTTCGAAATTAGAATTAGTTAAAAATAATATAAAACCACAGCGGTGACTAATTAACAGTCATCGCTTAATAGGATTAATTAATTTCACGAATTTTCCCCAATCTTTTTTTTTACAATTTCCATCACCCCCCCCCCCCCCCCCCCTCCCTCTTTAAACACAAACAAAACTTTGGCCTCTTCGAAATTCGTCGGGGAATCTTTTAAATCACATTTTTCTGTGATTTTAAATATCATTTTTCAAAATTAGAATTAGTTAAAAATAATATAAAACCACGGCGGTGACTAATTAACAGTCATCACTTAATAGGATTAATTAATTTGACGAATTTTCCCCCAATTTTTTTGACAATTTCCATCGACTCCCCCCGCTTTAAACACAAACAAAACTCCGGCCACTTCAAAATTCGCCGGGGAATCTTTTAAATCACATTTCTCGTTTCGCCCACATCGCGGCCCTACTTTATGGGTCAACATTTCACTGGCAACGTCACGTGTCCAATGATAAAAGATATTTCCATTTTTAACTCAACGTGGCATCCGGGTCGCGCGAAGAGCGTCAGAATGAAATCCATTTCGGACGGAGGTCCAGTGTGTACCCTCGGCACTCGGAAATAACGAAATTAAAAAAAAAAAAAAAAAAAAAAAAAAAAAAGGAACGGTAGAGCGAAAGAGGGAGAGAGACAGGGACGGGGGGGTGGGCGAGAGAAGAGGGCCCGAGGGGCTCGAGGGTGGGTCGGAAGGGGGAGAAAGAGAAGGCGGTATCGTTCAGGCCGTGCTTAGCCACAGTTTGGGTGACGAGGCCGCGGGGCCCATTGTTTCCCGTGATGAATGGCTCCGGTAGCTATCTACAGGGCCACCGTTGATGGGAACAAAACAGTGCATTCGTTCGTTTTCGAGACAGGTTTTCCATGAAATCGAACGATGCGAACGGCCACTCGTCCAAAGAGCTATGCTGGCTGTGTGTCGTCCCGTGTATTTGAACCGCGCAGTACATGGCACGTGCATATGTATTCATTTATATACATTTATTTATATGTGTTCATTTTTTTATTTATTTGTTTATTTAGTCATGTATTTTTTATTACTTAATTATGATTTTATTCATTTATTTGTATATTTTGTTATGTATTTTTTATGTATTTAGCCATGATTGTAATTATTTATGTGTTTATTTTGTCATGTGTTTTTTTTATGTATTTAATCCTGATTTTTGTTATTTATTTATTTTGTCATGTGTTTTTTATTTATTTAGTTATGATTTTATTTATTTATTTGTTTGTTTAGTCAGGTGTTTTTTTATTTATTTAGTTACGATTTTATTCATTTATTCGTTTATTTTATCATGTGTTTTTTATGTATTTAGTCATGATTCTAATGATTTATTTGTTTATTTTGTCATATGTTTTTTATTTCTTCAGTTCTGATTTTATTTATTTATTTGTTTATTTCGTCATGTGTTTCTTATCGGTTTACTTATGATTTTATTTATTCATTTCTTTATTTCGTCAGGTGTTTTTTTTATTTATTTCGTTACGATTTTATTTATTTTATTTGGTTGTTCTTATTTATTTATTTCGGTACGTGTTTGTTTTTTAATCAATTTTCCTGCCTACGCCGAATTATTTGTGGCTATCGATCCAACGTCGCGCCCGCAATATTTACCGTATTTGTTTCACAACTCCAATTCGTGTAACTCCGAGCAAACAATTACTTTACCCTCGGCCCGAGCCACTCGCCACTGGACCCTGCTGTTTTTTTTTTTTTTCTTTTGACAATTTTTTTTTGTTTCCCTCTTTTTTTTTCGCTAAAATCTCGCGGTCTAATTCGATTGGGGCTTTGCGACACGTCGCTGCGCCTCCGCGCGCACCTTCCGCAACCAGTGCAAACACGTGCATCGCACACGCATCGCCTATGTGCACATCGGCTCTACGCGGGGTATTGTGGCCTCTGCTATTGATCAAATGCAACAATAAAGCGCCACGCCAGCGCATCGGGAATTATGAATGCCTCACGTGCATTACCTTCGCGACCTCGCGGTGTAAAGATCTATGTACGCAATATTCCCCGACTCGGACGGAAATTCCGCTGCATAGGTCGTTGAATCCGCACAATTGCGCGTGCAGAGGCGATATTTAATGGTCGCGCTTGCGGCGGATTCTTTTTTTTTTTTAACACTGTTAAACGTATTCCGGCTTATTAGCCGAGCTGCGTCTGAATTGACAATAATTATTCCCTCGGTTTAACAATGAATCAATAATATATTCAATTACGACTGTTTTATCTAAAAAAAAGATTTTTAAGGTAAAAAAATCTTTAAAAGAAAAGTATTTATTTTTAATCTTTTGAATATTTTATTTTATATTGTTATTATTATTATTATTATTATTATTATTATTATTATTATTATTATTTTATTTTTTATTTATTTTTTATTTAACATTTTTTTTAAAGATTCTATTTGTTTTAATAAAAAAATGATTTTTAAGGTAAAAAATCTATTTTTCGTGTTTTTAATTTTAATACAAATTTTATTTTTCACTCTTACGAGGAACCCTGAAAAAAAATTAATTTTTCTCTATTCCCAAAAGTCCCAGCGCGAAAACTTTCGTGTAACACGTTACGTTCTCGTTAACAATAACACGAAAATTTGATGCTTAACCACTTTTCCCCGGTCGCCGACTGCAATGCGGTCGATTACACAGTCACCGTGTTTTTTTCTTTTCATTTCTCTTTCGCCTCATTATAACAACCTCTAATTTCGCGATTGCCACGAAGGGCTTATCGCGATTTTTCATTATTTTCGTTGTATCTTTTTTTTTCTCTCTTTTCTTTCCTCACGTGAATTATGCCGGCGATGACAATTCGTGAGTTATGTGTGTGTGAGAGAGGCGAGGTATATTCATGGGGCTCGCACGTCGTATCAGTCACGCTATACGAGGGTAGCGAAGCCCGCTCGAATAAAAATATATATAGCGAACACGTATATATAGTTTATACCGTGTAGGTTAGAATAATATGAAGGGGGGGCTAGGGGGGGGGGGGGGGCAGAGCGTTGCAAATGTTGGTCTAGGCGTTTCACGTGCAGAATCGCGGGTCTCGTGTGCGGACAGCCGTGTATACCGAGGAGAACGTTTATTACATCGGACCGTGCGAGGCGGCGCATCGCCGAGCTCGTTCCCTGGATATGTTCCGAGCTCCCTGTACGCCCGTCCGATACATCGTCATTATCGCGAGGACAATGCCGCCCGGACGGGCGCATCTCTCTCTCTCGCTCTCTCCTCTCCTCTTGAATAAACAGGGGTTAAACTTTTTCAGATCAGTGATTTCGTAGTTAATCGATTATCTGTACATTGAATAAGCAGCGTGGAGGGCAGCAGCGTTCACCGTGATGGCTACGGGCATCCACGCTCCGGTAAACCTGTGCTATCTGTATAGACGCCCCAAGGGCCGTTTAACCTGAGCGTGGAAGAGATGCCCCCCTTCCCCCCCCCCCCCCCCCCCCCGGGCTCGTTCTCCTCACCCCCTTTGCTACGGTTAACTTTTGAACTGACTTGGAAAAGTCGAAGGGGTGACTCGAGCGATCAACGTGTATGAAGGTGTTTTTTAATAATCGACATATAGTCGAGGGAGCGAAGTGAAGGGAATTAAGGGTGGAGAAATGTCGGAGTTGGAAATATGGGTGATGTGATGTTTTTTAGACGAATGTTGTTGGACAATTTTTTTGGGGGACGCAGTTGTTTTATTTTTTTGAAAAATTAGGGGGTGAAATAAATAGTTTTTCGCGTTTTTCTTGAGGAATTTTGTATTTTTTGGGCAGGATATGGTGATTTTCGGAATCGGCGGGAAATTTCTTATCGGATAGGGTTTTGAAATTTTGCGGAAGTGAACAAATTTTTTTTTTAATGGAAAGTAGAGGGGTTCATTATTTGCGAAAAAAAAAATTTGCATTTTGGAAAGTTTGAAGACCCTATCCGATGGGAAATTTCCTGCTGATTCCGAAAAGCACCGTGGTTTGCCCGAAAAATAGAAAACTCGATGAGAAAAATGCGAAAAACGATTTTTCACTTTTTTCGAAATTTCGACACTTTAGTAAAATCGAGGTTACACTTTTTTTGAATCTATCGAACCTGGATTTTCTTCTTTTGTTCGAAAGAAAACTCTAACGAAGAGAATGCCGCAAGGCGGAACGCGATATCTTGATTTCTGAATTTTTCACAGAATTTTGAAAAGAGACCTCCAAAAATCGCTAATTTTTTTGCAATTTTTGGGGGTCTGACTTTAAAATTGCGTGAAAAATTTAGAAATGAAGATCTCGCGTTTCGCTTTGCTGCATTCCCTTCGTTGTAGAGTTTTCTCTCGAACGAAGAAAGAAAATCCAGATTCCGCCGATCCAATAAAGAGTAACCTCGATTTTAGCGAAATGACGAAATTTCGAAAAAAGTGAAAAATCGTTTTTCGCGTTTTTCTCATCGAATTTTTCATTTTTCGGGCAAACAATGGTGCTTTTCGGAATCAGCGGGAAATTTTCCATCGGATAGGGTTTTTAAACTTTACGAAACCGAAAAAAAAAATTTCACGAAAACCGGAAATAAACTTTCGACTTTAAAATTCTATAAAAAATTCAAAAATCAAGATATCGCGTTTTAGACTTTTCTCGAGAACGAAAAAAAAAATCTAAGTGCAACCAATGCAAAAAAAAAGGAACATCGATTTTAGTAAACAGTATAAATTACAGCTTTTCGCTGCTTAGACAACAGTCGCGCCTAAATCGCTCCCTTAATTCAATCAAACACCTCGCTCCAACACCAACACCGTTCAACATTTATCCCCCGGAAATTTTTCACCGCTGTATCGCGGCGCGGCGTTAACCAAAATTAATAGTCATTTGATGCGCTTAATTTTGGCTTCCATTCTCGGGCGTTCGGTCGCGGGGCGATCGTTAAATTAATCAGCGATGAACGGTGGGGGGGGGGGGGGGGGGGGGCGGTCGCGTAACGCGGACCCCGGGCGAAAATTCATTCGGCCCGGCTCGGGCATTATAAAACCGTTGGCGTTAAATTATCGCCTCGTAAGGGAAAATCGCATTCGGTATAAAATTTATTCGCCTTGGAATGCTAGTTTCGGGTAATATCGATCGGCCGGCTCCGGTGGCTCGCGGGGGTGGTTATTATATCCGCATAGCGCACCCCCTCCCTCTCGCTCCTTTTCCCTCTCGGTCGCAGAGGAAGGGCGGGTTACACAGGGCGTCAGAGGGCGATATCAATTGTTATTCCACGCGAGCGATCCGGTGATAAGAAGAAGGCCAATGTATTTTTCTCTCGTTGAGCTCCCGCGGCGGGACCCGAGCGCGCGAACGTCGGCGGCGGCACAGCTGCTCCGATTTTATGCTTATTAAAAAAGTCGATGGCGAGTAAGCGGCAGCTGGTGTCGCGTCGCGTGACGAATTCGAGGAGCAGAGCGGAATGCCCGACCGCGAGGAATATTCCTCGTATAATAATGAAGAAAACGTACAGCGACTACGAATATACGAGCGGCTGGCTGCCTTCGATATAACGAGGAGCACGAAAAAAAAAAAAACCGTGAACTTCTTCGGCCAATTCTCGTCGCGCCGAAGAATCGGGGAAAATCGTTTACGCCGATTTACTCGGGAGTTCCCTGTGTGCGAACGACGACGAAGCGTTGGAAATCGGCGCATTCTGAAGCCGCGCGAGCTCGGACTCTACACGAGGGGTGCGCGATGCGTCGCCGAAGCGAAATTAGTCACAGTAGCGAGACGCCGAAGGCGAGACCGCACCGAGGCACCGGGTCATCATCCACGGGCGACCCTTGATTCGATTCGGGCGCGTGTTCGCCGCACAGCGCGGGAATTGCGACGGCCGTGAAGCCTCCGACCGTCCCGGTGCGTCAGGACGGCTGTGGGGGCTTTGGGCACAGTGATTGGCCACCCAGAGGCGATCGGCAGTGGCGCTCGGCGATTCGCGAGCCGGGGAACGAGATTCCGGTATGCCAATCACTGTCGGATTTTCGGGCTTAAGTGGCCAATCACTGTGTTGGGATGGCTAAACGTGTCGCGGACCGATCGACACAAAGGGGAAAAAGTTCGCGCCACTTATCGACGAAAAACCAGCTTACTTTGGATTCGATTTGTCAATGCAACCGGCGCAGTGAGTGAAAAGAGACGAATTTTCTTCGTTTTCTTTTTTTTTGCTGGTCTCGAATAACAGCCCGATCGATCACTCGGGCAGTTTGGATTTTTACGGACATTCTTTAGTCCGTTTGCTCGACACTCACGATCGGTTACGTGGGATCCGGGGGTGAATGCGTCGTGTGGCCTTGGAGAGGGTAGAAGACTGCGCAATGTTTGCTTGTTGGATAGGAAACGTGTCGGTTTATTTGAGGGTTAAAGGGATTTACGTTGTGGACGTCGTCGCACTTGTTATTAGCGTTATTTCGGGTGGCCAATCGGTGCAATCGGTGTCGCGATTCAGGATCTACAAAGGGGAAAAGTGTGCGCCACTTATTACCGAAAAACCGGCTTAGTTTCGACACGATCTATGAGAAGCAACGAGATTCGGTCGCTCTTCAGCTCGTTTGCTCAGCACTCACGATCGGTTGCGCATGGGAATCGACTGCAATATTTGTTGTTTCGCTGAAAAACGTCATTTTAATTGAGGATTAAACAGATTTACGTTTTCCACGTGGAAGGAAATCGTCTCAGTATTAACGTTACTACGGGTGGCCAATCACTGTGCCAACAGTGCAATCATCGCCACAATTCAGGATCTACAAAGGGGAAAAGTTAGCGCGACTTATTACCGATAAACCGGCTTAGTTTCCCGACGATCTATGAGAAGCAACGACATTCGGACGTTCTTCAACATATTTGCTCGGCACTCACAATCGGTTGCGCATAGGAATCGCCTGCAATATTTGCTGTTTCAATAGGAAACGTCATTTTAATTGAGGATTAAACAGATTTACATTTTCCACGTGGAAGGAAATCGTCGCATTTATTATTAACGCTACTACGGGTGGCCAATCACTGTGCCAACACTGCAATCAGCCCCACAATTCAGAATCTACAAAGGGGAAAAGTTTGCGCCACTTATTACCGATAAACCGGCTCAGTTTCCCGACGATCTATGACAAGCAACGACATTCCGGACGTTTGCTCGACACTCACGATCGTCGATTTACACATGGGGATCAATCTGTCGCGCTTCCTCCGAGTCAACCAACAGAGCGATATTTGCAGCTTCACCGGGAGACGTCAGAACCGTCGAGGACTCGAGAGGATTCCACGGTTTTCCCCGACGGATATTATTGTATTTATTTGCTCCGTTGGCGCCAATCTCGAGACTCGGAGTCCCTTCCGTGTCTCTCGAGTATAGAGCCCGGTCCGCATATCAGTTTTGGGGTTTGGACACCGGTGGGATTAGAGTTGCAACGTTGGATATAACGTTGACTGGGTTTCACGTAGGCTTCGCGGACTTCACCCCCCGACGACGACGACGACTCGCGTGTCGAGCTTCTTGATCTTTTTCCTCGTCCTCCCCTCCCGCGCGCGTTTTCCCTTCCACTTGTACTCGAGTTTCGCCGGCAAAGTCCGCCGGGGCACCCGACGACGGGAATTTCCCATCCCACGCAGCTATTTTCGTGCCACGGCCTCCTGAATAATATCACGAGTCGCGTATGCGAATAGACCTACGCGCCACAGTTATAGCAGGGTAAATGGCCCCTATTTCTGAACGTCTTGGACACACATCGCACCTAAAACGTAACGTGTATATATCGCGCGCGCTTAAGGGCGCCGAGGCGCTACCGCGTCTCGCGCACATCGCGCTGTCTGGATGTGAAGCTAAAGACGAGTCTTCTATTGACTCGCGCCAAGATCAATAGACGCGAATAAAGCAATTAATAATTGATCGATCACGCGATATAGATGAACCCTCGAAATGCCCGCACGACAGTTTTTGCGCACCCTCGATTCGGGTTCGAGGAATTATTATTTTTTTTTTCTTGGTGAGTGTATAGAGTGAGCTAAATAAACACATTTCGAGGCGGACACAGACGCCGATTTTTGTGCTAACGCTAAATACAGAAATATTTCTGGAAATTGAAAAATGTCTGGAATTTCCAGAAAAATGGTTCGCAATTTTCGAAAAACAATACGAAGCTTGAGTTGAAATTAAAAAAAGCGAGTTGAAAATGAAATTTTAAGTTCTGAATTAAACTTTAATTGTGATTAAATAAAAATTATTAATAAATAAAAATTAATTCAATTTTAGTTAAATCAAAAAGATAAACACATAATTAATTTAATTTTTATTAAATCAGAAATGATAAATAACTAATAATTCATTTAATTTTGATTAATTCAATAATAATAAACAAATAATATTCAATTTAATTTTAATTAAATCAGAAATGATAAATAACTAATAATTCATTTAATTTTGATTAAATCAAAAATGATAAACAAATAATATTCGATTTAATTTGAATTAGATTACAAATAATTGAATTATTAAAATTACAATTTTTATTAAAGTTTAAATACTGGCTTAAACTTTAATTTTCAGGCAGGTTTTTTTTCGTTTTTCTTGCCTTCGTAAAATCCCCGAATTATTTAGTTTCATATCAAATTTCCCTCAACAACTACAAACATGAAATTTCGAAGCAGCCAAAGGTGCCGATTTTCGGTGCCAGCGCAGTCAATAACCGGGACATCCGCCCCTCGTTCCCCCTTTCCAGTGTGTCATGTAGGACCGCGCGCGGCAACTTCCCGTCCGCGGATGAAAAACCAACAATTTCAGCTCAACTCCCGGGTTTCCCGGGAGGAGCAAAATACACAGAGAGAGAGAGACGCATCAGGCGCGCAACGCTCGTGAAACTCCTCGCGCGTTGAATACTGGAAAGTTAAGAACTCCATATGCCCGACGACTCACGAAGCTTTACTCGCAAACTTTGAACTCCGGCGAAGCCGCCGCCGCCGCCGCGCACCGGAGATCTCATATGCTGATGAGAACGAAGGATTTTGTGGCAAGTGTCTCGTCTGCTTCCCAACACGTTATACGCAGCGCCCGGAGCACAACGCGCGCTCTGTGCACACGCAGCGTCGTCGTGAAGCCGCCTCACGGATTCACATCTGGATCGAATCCACGGCTGCGACTACGCAATTATTTATTTCATTATCGATCCACTCGTGGCGTGCAGACAGAGCCGAGAAAAAAAAAATTAGCCGAGGATAAGAGACCCCCAATAATCGCAAATTTTTCAAAATTTTCGAATTTTTTCCTTACGTTTTTATTGCGATTTTTTGGGGTCTGTTATCCTCGGTTTTATTTTATTTTATTATTATTATTATTATTATTATTTTTTTTTTTTTTTTTTTTTTTCATTATCTTCATTGTAGAATTTTCTCTCGAAGAAATAATGAAAATCCAGGTTCTACCGATAGAATAAAGAGTAACCTCGATTTTTCGCGAAGTGACGAAATTTCGAAAAAAGTGAAAAAAAGGCGTCACGGATTCACATCTTGATCGAATCCACGGCTGCGACTACGCAATTATTTATTTCATTATTGATCCACTCGTGGCGTGCAGACAGAGCCGACGAAGAAAAAAAAAAAAAAAATAGACCGAGGATAACAAAACAGAGCAAAAAATTCGTACAAAAGATGCGTGGAGCAGAAAAAGTGGGCAGGGATTCCGAGGCGAAGCGTGTCGGCTGGGTAATAAGTACAAAAATTGTGAAACCACCGCGACTCGTATCTATATCTATATATTATATATATGTGTGTGTATATAAATGTGTATATGTGTAACGATGAGAATAGCTGCGTCACGGATTGCGACTCTGGATCGAATCCACAGATATACATCATGCACGGACCGCGTACTACAATTCATTTCGATTCGATCCTATCGGAACTTGGACGTGGTCGAAAAATGTTTCGTGGCCGAAGGTACGAAATGAAATGAACTAAAAAAAAGACACCTGGGTGTTACGATAATAAAATTGACGAAACCTCGAACACCGAGTTCGAGGACGAAATAAATTATTGCTTAAGTCGTATTTTTTTTTTTTTTTTTTTTTTTTTTTCAATCACGTTAAGTTATTGCAAGCCGTGGAAATATTTGGTGCAAAAAGTAGATCAATTGGATGTAAGTGATTGATACATTTTATGAAAAGATTGTATTTTTAAAATTATTACCCCTCGTTCGTCACCACGAAATACTTAATTTTGTAAGTACGAAAATACAAATGAAACTTTTTAATTAATCAAATTAATTTGGAATTAATTAAATCAACTAGTCGACTTAATTTGGAATTAATCAAATTAACTAGTCGACTTAATTTTGAATGAATCAAATTAACTAGTCGACTTACTTTTGAATTAATCAAATTAATTCAAATAATTAATTTTTAATTGATCAAAATAATTCAAATAATTAATTTTGAATTGATCAAAATAATTCAAATAATTAATTTTGAATTGATCAAAATAATTCAAATAATTAATTTTGAATTGATCAAAATAATCCCAAATTCAAATCAAACCCAACCATCGTCAGACGATCGCATTATTTATTTTCTTTTCGATTTCCTTATCAGTGATACGAGACCCTCATTACCCCTCGTCCTTCGACACTCGAGGTGGCCGCTTATCGCATCAGTCGAACGTGTTTCCTACCGCGGTGAGACCAAATAGCGCAGCAGGAGGAGCGGCCGACGGGGGCCACAATCCCAACTGCCTTGCACGAATCTGCTTATATCTATGTTGCGCTGTATACACAAACCCTGGGTACTCATGTACGTGCACTATATATTCTGTTAGTACGTACTGCATATACCTCGGATTGCATGCATCAACACATAAACAGCTGATACTGTATAACTCAGAGCGGCGAAGCATATATACGATATACATATACATACATTATGTATACATATGTATGTATATATATGGGGCATTCCATACCGATTCGACCCTCGGCCTCGTCGATTTGATTGACAATTTTTCATACGATTCTTCCGACTCAAAATAGTAGTCAGAATTTTTTGTTTTTCAAATTTTATAAACCAAATTTGAGCACGGTGTAATTTTTTTAACGTCAAAATTACATATGGAAAAAAATGATTGATTCAATAAAATCTTCGTTTGAGGGCTGCCAAAAACTATGTATTAAAATTAACTCTATTTATTATTTATTATTTTTATTTATCTATATATTATTTTCAATGTTATATCGGGTTTTTATAACCCGATATAACATTGAAACAATAAAATATTATTTTGACTAATTTGAAGTTATAATTTCAATAACACATAAAATTGTAGGAAATAGAAGTGAATAATTAAATTAACAACGCTTAATTTGAGGAGCCCACAAGCAAAGATTTTATTCCCTATTTATTCGATATTTATTTTCTGAGTCAACGATATTTTTTTCCATGTCAATTTGATTATTGCAAACCAAAAATTGCATATGAAATTTCAGGAATTAGAAGTGAATAATTAAATTAACAACGCTTATTTTTGGCAGCCGACAAGCCAAGATTTTATTCTCTAATTATTCTCTATTTATTTTTTTAATCAACGACATATATCTTTTTCGTGGAAATTCGATTTCGAAAATTAAAAAAAAAACCTGACCGCCACTTTGAGTCGTAACAATCGTACAAAAAAATCGTGAGCCAAATCCGCGAGGTCGGAGGTCATCCCCAGGTGTAACCGTCACGGAATGCCTCGTACAATACGCAACGCGTCTCGCGACTGGAGCGACGTGGTGAATTAGTGGTCAGGCTTCGCTCGACGGAGCCCGAGAGAGAGCCGGACGAGCGTCCCGGGAGGCTCGCGGAGACGGTGAGAAGAGATTTAATCTCGACGCGCCGCCGCCGCCCGATGTTAACTAGCTTTTATTTATGTAATTCATGGAGGTGCAGAGGTGGTCCACCTGTCACGATCGCGTTTCGGTCGCGCGCGCGCCGCTTACGCGTTTCGCAATAATAAGAATACGGAATGGAATGTCAACCGCGTTGCGCGGCGCTCGCAACGCCGGCCGGTTGGTGGTGTTTACACTACACGCGAGCGTCCCGCGCGAGAGGCGATAAAAGTCGTGCGACCGGCACGTCTCCTTCCTTCCGACCGAAATATATATAGCTCAGCGAGTCCACCGACGTCGCCCGTCTTTCACCTCTCGGTTCAGTTCAACCGCTTTATCACACGAATCTCGACTTATGGCTCTTGTATTTTTATTTTATTTTATTTTTTCGCCTCTGTGTCTCTCGCCTCTCTGTTTTTTTTTTTTTCGCCTCTCGCTTCCTTTCTTTCCGTCGACTCGCGCTTCCCCCCCGTTTTTCCACGAGTTTTTGTTTTAATTTGTCGAGTGACCGTGAATTCCGGCCTGGCGACGTTTTTTTTTTCTTTTTTTTCTTTTTTTTTCTTTGTGTGTGAGTTTTTTTTTGTTTTTTTTTTTCCCGCGCACCGAGCGACGCGTTTTACTGCGGGACAAGTGGCGGGTTTACGAGACGACGAAATCACTAATTGTGGCAGGTGAAATTGCCGGGGTAATGAAATGGGTTTTTTTTACGCGTGCGCGTCGCGCCGCTGGCTGTAACTCGGACACCGTGGGAGAAAAAAGGCAGTCAATCAGGTAATTCGTCAAGAGCGATGAGTTAACTGATTAACCGCGCGTAATTTCATTGCGTAAATATTCGCTCGTTGCAAATGTCCAATTATGCGGCGGTTGATTTGGCGGACTGTCGATTCGTTAGACCGCGAACTTCATATATGTATTTTCGGGCATGAATTAACAATTCCTATCATATAGTAAAAAAAAAAATTACGCGAAGTTTCCGTAATACTCACGGAAAAAAATAAAAAATAAAGACTTGTAATGCAAACGTTGACTCGACAATCACGGCGTTAGGAACAAAGAAGAAAAAATAATCACAAAATTGTTTATGCGAACTTCATATCATTTTCGGGCAGAATTAACGATTTTTATCGTACAGTAAAAAAAAATTACGCAACTTCATCTGTTTTCGGGCAAAATTAACAATTCTTATCGTACAGTAAAAAAAAAATTACGCTACTTCATATATATTTTCGGGCACGATTAACGATTCTTATCCTACATAAAAAAAAAATTACGCGAAGTTTCCCCGCTGCTTGCGAAAAAAAAAACAAAAATAAAAGCCCGTAATGCAAACGTTGACTCGACAATTACGGCGTTAGGGACAAAAAAGAAGAAGAAAAAAAAAACTCACCTCAGCCCGCGTTCGGCGTTGAGAGGAAAAAGCGCGCGAAAGGCTTCTCGCGACGCGTCGGCTTATTGTTTATACGTAACGGTCGCGCCGCCCCACGCGCGCTTCGCGGAAGAAGGGTGCGTGTGTCGCTCGCGTAACGATTTTAATAATTCCCCTCCCCCTCCCCCCACCTCCGCCCCCCTCTCGGCGTCGCAGCCTCTGCCGGCCGCGACGCCAAGTGTTCATTTGTGTCAGTCAAATACGGAAGAGCTGTGAACTCGTTTGTACGCATTTATATATATATATCGCATCCATCTTTCTTTCTCTCTCTCTCTCTCACTCACCATATTCGTGTATTCCACGGGAGCGAAGCCATCTGTTTTCTCCTGATACTCCGCGCGGTCATCCGAAACTCGTGGAAAAATATTTTCTCACTAACGACGAGCCGACTCGATACTCGTCGGGCCGCGGCCGAATAAAATCTGAATCAGCATAGATAACAACACGCCTGGCGCAGTATAAACAAAAATAATACTGAGTGCTCTCTTCCCCCTCCCCTCCCGCCCCTCTCGCCGCCCCGACGGACCACTCGCGAACGTACACAAAGGGCGCGTCGACTCCCCAAGGTTATTTTTGCGTTCTCGCGAAAAGTCATCCCGGTAATATTCGACCGTTGCGGGACGCGAAGACGCCGCACGACGCGACGGTTGAAACACACGCCCAGCGAAATACTGGAGACAGTTTTGAAGCTTTCTGATTGGTTGGCCGCGGCTGAGATTTAAAATTGATTAGGACGACGCTGCACGACGCGACGGTTGAAACACACGCGCATCGAAATACCGAAGCTACTTTTTAAGGTATTTTTTAAGGTATTTTTCAATTCTGTGCGTTTTTTATAGGGAAAATATGTGAAAATTCAATGTGAACTGTAGAATCTGAAAAAATTCATACATGTTCGGAAAAACGAAGTAATCATTTACATGAAAAAAGAACTTGGGTCATCGAAATATTTGTTTAATTTTTTTTTTTTTTCATTAATTTGTTAATAACATTTTCGAATTATTATTATGCAAAATTAATCTTTTCAGTACCTTCAATGTGCATGAATTTTTTCAGATTTTTATACCATCGAGAATTATTTGCAATTTTCTCTCACATCCCTCGAATTTCCATCTAAAATCGATCTCGATACAAAATCGATTAGGACTGTCATGGCCGCTGCTGAATCACGCGCGAGATTAGAATATCTATTTAGCCGCAAGGAATGACAAATGAAATATCAAGCAGCGCGAGCGAACCGAACACGTTTTTACCGTCACATATATATCTATATATATCTATATATACAAAGCATGTAAATGCGGATACAGTTGTACATCTGCCCATCTCTACGTTTCTGCGGTTACATTTTTTTCCCCCGCGCACGAAAAGGCGTGCGACGCGCGCGGGGTACGCGATGTTTTCATCGAACACAATAAATCTCGAGGAGCCTCAGAGAAGCATCTAGGCCGTGGCTAGCAGCGAACAAAAAGAGCCGCTGTGCCGTCCCGCTCGCGAGCTTTCGTAAGATAGCTGTTCATCATATTTTTCGCACGAAAGAATAAACAACAAAAAAATAAAGGAGGAAGAGATGAAGAAGCAGCGGGTGGAGAGGAGAAGAAACGAAAGGGCGAAAGGGGGGGGGGGGAGGTGGGGGATAGAAGGGGGAGAAAAAAAAATTGCAGAGCAGAACGATTATTTGTGAGCGAACGCTCGCGGGAGTTACGTAAGATCAGGGGGGGAAAAGCCCGTTACGGGGATAGGCAGCACTTTAATAATGAAGGTGCGCATCGCCGCGTAGCGGCACCGACTGCGATCGATGCACCCCCAACGCTGGATGTATACTGTATTACCTCCCTGCTCGCCGCTCGCTTCTTCCCCCTCTCTCTCTCTCGCTCTCTCCCGCCTTTCTCCTTTCTTCCTCGTCCGCACCGCCGCGCGGCGACTTCACTTCCTCCTCTCTTGTGAATTGTGCCAAAGATATGGTGTTTCACCCGGTCGTATTACAATACTCGGGATGAATGAGCTCTCAAGTGTCTGCCGCGAGAGTCGTGCGCGAAGACTTATTCTTACTTAGTCATTCATCCTCCCAGGATTCCGAAAGCCACGCGTCTCTCTCGTCTCTTCTTCTCGCGAGCGAACGAGTGTAACACGGCCGGGGCCCCGAGAGTTTCGGCGCGCGGGGCTTTGGAATTTATCAGGGATTCGTGGGTGGTTTTCCTCCCGGCGCAGCAGACGTGTATATATATATTTATGTATGTATATATAACGTTACATCGTGGATGTGTATTCATGAGGTGGTGGTGCGAAATAACGAGACGTGGAGGGTTTCGAATTGAAACGATAACGTAGGTCGTAAATTTATTCACAAGATTTAAATTATCGAAGTATAGCAAATATACAGTGGTTGGGTATACGTGTATTGATACGCGCGGATAATGCGTAATGAATGATTTTTTTTATTTAGGTTTTTTTCTTCTTCTTGTCTCGCTTTTTTGTTCATTAAATATATCTTATTTCGTTTTTTGTTTATTCCCTTTTCTTCTTCTTCGTCTTTCTCTCTCTTGAGGATTCGTCGTGATTTAATTTGTTTTAATTTATTCCATTAGTTGTTTGTTTTTTGTTTCTTCATTAACGGCGATTATATCTTACACGAGGCGGAATTAGATATACATATTTACATATCGTACAAGCAACCCTTCTATAATCTTCTCTCCTTCGCTTCTTTCTCACTGTCTTTCTCTCTCGCTCTCTCTCTCTCTCTTTCTCTGTGTCTTTCAGTCATATAAAATTACAAAAAATTGCCTACCTAAATTGAGTTTCTCAGCACTGCATTTCTGAACGTTGCACTTTGTGTTTAGTTTCTTTTTTTGTTCTTCAATCTCTTCGACAAACAAATAATTATATTTCGATTTTATACACAGTTTTTCGTTTATATATTATAAAGAAAAATATTTACAGCCAGACTCGAGCGGGAAAATCTTCGTTTTTCTTTTTTTTTTTTCACAAACCCCGCACGAGCCTCTTTTCTTCCTCTTAAGCGTTAACTTAAGTAAACAATGTTAAGTTATTTAGTTCACTGGCGAGGTAGTAGGCCATCCGTAGTTTACAATCATTCCCTGCACATTTTTTTTCTTCTTTTTCTCTCGTCAAAGGGGCGTTTAAAACAAAAATTGGGATTCCGTACAGGGACGACGGGAAGTCACAAGCGCGTCGAAAGACTCGACGACGGATTATCATTGTCATGATATTTTAAATCCACTTCCAGTGCAAAGACGATTTATCGAAAAAAATATTTACGAGCTACGCGCCGGAAATTTTTCGACGAACATCCGCGTTGAGCCCACAACAATTTCGTCAATTCTCGCGATCTTGAAAATATTTTCGAACAAAAATAAACCAATTGTCTCTCGATAATCACGTTTGAAACGAAAAAAAAGGCATCGCCAGTGTGTCTCGAGGTAAAAGGCATTTAATTAACCGCCTGCTTCGCGGCGAGTTCCGCGTGACAACCACAAAAAATGCATTAGGACTCGAATGACAAGTGTTAGAGAACAATGATACAACCACGACGAGCTACCGAACTCAGCTCTAGCACCGCTTTCTCTCTCTCTCTCTCTCCTCGCGTCTCATCCCTCGGCGTGATTACACAATATTTTTTATCGCTCCTCCTCCTCTTTTTTTTCCCTCAAATTTCTTCCTCACTAAGCAAGATATTCCCTTTGACTAGACTCGGCGCAACGAACGCGCGATCCCGGCGGAGAAAAAACGAGCGCATTAAACACGTAGGATAAGAGGCGCGAATAGGCGGGAATAACGCTATACGACATACGCTTTACGCTGAGTAGCACAGAAGAGCCTGTAATCTGTAAGCGTTTTCCGGAATGTGTACACAATGTAGTGTCTGTATGTGTGTGTTTCGTGTACGTCTCTGTGTATCCTCCTTGTCTCCCAGTGTATCAATGTGTACGAAATTCTCTCGTACGACGGTCACCGCTCTTAACAACTATTTATAATAGACACCGTTTTAGTTTACGCTTAGGGCTTCGGACAGTTAAGAGTTCTTTAAACGCAAAAAGTCTTTGATACCCTTTGTTCTCTCCTGTGTCGTTCCTCTGCGTTCTTTATCGCCTCACGGGGGGTAAACTCGAAGGGGAGGATCATTTTTTTTTAAAGGGGTCCAAGGGGTGTTCAGGGAACTTTTTCGGAATCAGCAGCAGCAACGATAGGAGCAAACACGCACAAACACACAGGACAATTTCGTCCAAGTTTTCACTGAAGCGCAACGTCGCCTTTGATTAGCACAAAGTGTGTAAGTAGATGTGTCTCGTCTCTCTCGCGGAAAATAATGGGCGGAATGATTCGACTCTCTCTTCTCTCCCTCTCCCTCTCGCAGTCCACGTTGTGTCCTCTAGACGAGATAAGCCTGGCCCGGCTGGGGCGGCTGCTGTTGCCTCCAGGCGATCCTCTCGAGGGTCGAGTAATCCGAGTCGATGGAAGAGTAGATGTGCTCGGAGAGCGGTCGCCGGCTCTCGTTCACCGCGTCCAGCGGGCCCTCCTGATATCCCCGGTTCATGGTCAACCTGGGGCTCGGGCTCGCCGCGCTGCTCACCGGTGTCTCCCTGCCGCCCGCCTCGTTCCTCAGGTTGTTCTGTCCCAGTGTCGCGGTGCTCGAGTACGCCGGCGGCGCCTGCAGCAACTCCGGCGCGTCCTTGAACAGCGGATGATGATTGTGATGACCCTGAATGTGGCCGTGAACGCGCAGCGTCGACGTTCCCTTCTCCGGTCGTCCCTCGAGCGTGTAGGTGTTGACGTTACGCCGGTACAACGACGACGACTTCCGTCGCAGCGCATCCCCCGTCGGCATCGCGAACCTCAGCCTCTCCCAGAATCGCTTCTCGCCCCATCGCACCGTCGTCGCCGTCCTCAGGTAGGGCCTGAGCTCCGGATCGGCCTCGGCCTCCGGGCCCACCGGACCCGCCTGAACCACCACCAGCTGTCCCGTTCGACTCCTCATCGCCTCGTGCACCGCCGCTCGAAACTCAAAACGCGACCACTCGGTCTGCAGGAAATTTCGCGTCAACACGATCACCACGCGTTTGGAGGCCTCGGCGGCTTCGAGAACCACCGGAGCCGCGGCTCGAAGACACGGAAGATCCCTGTGGTGGAGACAGAGACGAAGCCCGCTCGGGCCGTGCTCGAGCTCCACCACCAGCGAGTGCAGCACGAAATCCTCGTCCTTGGGGCTGTAGCACACGTAGCCGTCGTAGAGACGCTCCTTGTCGTCGGGCGGCGTGGATTTCGCCCAGAATCTCACCCCGTAACGCGAGTACGCCCAGGTTCTCACGGGCTCGCGGAAAATGAACGCCAGCACGGTGATCACCAGGAGGAGAAGCACCGCGGATAGCGTGGCCGCCACCATTGGCAGATAATCCGACACCATTATGCTCTCGATCACACCGCCCTGGGCGTAATAGTCCGAGCACGCGGTCTCGTTGACGTTGAGACGACGACGGTACGCCGGGCGCGCCTCGTTGTTGAAGCACCAGACGTCCGAGGCGTCGATGACCTTGTGCGCGTTGTCGGACACCCAGGACGAGAGCTCCTGGAGGAATTTGCAGCGGCAGGACCACGGATTACCGCCCAGGGAGAGCTCGACGAGACGCGTGTTCAGCGTCACCTGCCACACTGGGAAGGTCACCAAACGATTGCCGTTGAGCTTGAGAATCTCCAGCGAGCGCAGCGGCAGCAACGTCAGGTTTCCTATGAAGCCTATCACGTTGTTCTGCAGATACAACTCCCTCAGGTGCACCAGGTGCTCGAACTCGAAGCCCTTTAGCTCGCCGATCTTGTTGTCCTCGAGGTGAAGTATCTGCAGATTGTTGAGCCCGTTGAACGTGCGATTTTGTATCGACTCGATGCCGCTGCCGTTTACGTAGAGCACTCGCATATTTTTGCGGCCTATGAACACGTGATTCTGGAGCTCACGCAGGTCGTTACCGTCCAGGTAGACCTCGGTCGCGTCCATCGGTATCCTCCGCGGTATTTCTTTGCTGCCTAGCCTCGAGCAATCCACCACATTCGTGTTCCACGTCTGATCGTGGTAACACTTGCAGTCCGAGGGACAGGTCATCTCGCAGTCGCAGGCGTCGAAGTCGCAGCAGTGGCAGAGGGCGAAGCAGTGAGCCTCGTAGCGGCAGAGAAACTGCTCGGGTCGCGCCTGTGCGGCGGACACGATGGCCGTGCCCCGAGGGCCGGATATCCGGCACATCGCGTTGTCGAGGTCCATCACGCGGGGATGCTGACGCAACGCGCTCATGTTGTTTATCACCGGGAGCCAGTCCATCGAGCAGTTGCAGTTGAAGGGGTTGCCGCCGATGTAAAATTCCGGGAGAAATTTGCCCTCGGGCACGGGGGTCAGGCGCAACGACGTCAGCTCCATCGTCTCGATCATGTTGGCGTACATATCGACACGCGTGAGATTCACTTTGCCGGTGAAGGTATTCGCGTGCACGGTGTTTATGTAGTTGTTGTTTATGAAGAGCAGCTCCACGCTGTCGGGAACCGAGAGCGGCGTGAGCTCGGTTATGCGATTGTGACTCGCGTCCAGGGTGCGAACTTTGAGGTCGCGCATTTTGTAGTAGTTACGCAGGCTCTCGATGAAATTGCCGTGTATATCGAGCCACTTGAGATTGCTCGGGATGAAAGCGTAGTCGAACCACTCGATGTGATTCTCGGAGAGATTGAGAAGCAGGAGGCTCGCGATACCCGAGAATATGCCGTTTATGTCGGAGAGGAAGTTGCCGTCGAGGCGAATCGCCTCGAGGCGGAGATTACGCTCGAAGGCGTTGCGCTCGACGTGCTGAACCTTGTTGCGAGCGAGATTTAGGATCTGGAGATTCGGCAGGTCCCAGAGCATGCCGACCGAGAGATTGCCGATCTCGTTGCCGATGAGACGCAGCCCGGTGAGTTGGTTGAGGTTGCGAAAGCTGCCGTTGTGAAAATCCGTGATTTTATTCTCGCCGAGGTCGAGGGTCTTGAGGAAGGCGAGATCGCGAAGGGCTTCCGGCACAGCGGTGAGCTCGTTGCCCGAGAGATCGAGCTCCTTCAGGTCCGAGCAGTTTTTAAACGCCTGCGGGTCAACGTTGACTATCGTGTTGCCCGAGAGCGTGAGACGATTCAGCACGTAGAGGCCGTTGAAGAGCTGAGCGCCAACGGCGTGCAGACGATTCTCGGAGAGCTCGAGGGTGTGAAGATTGTAGAGGGGCAGGAAGGAGTTGCTCTCGATGTGGGTGATCGAGTTGTTGCGTAGATCCATGATCTGCAGGAAGAAGAGATCCTTGAACATGCGGGCGTCGATTCGCGTCAGCGAGTTGTACGAGAGATCCAGGACAATCAGCCTTATCAACCCGAGGAAGCTCGTCTCGTCGACGGTGTCGCTTCCAAGCCGATTTCCCGCGAGATTCAGCACGAGCAACTGCTCGAGCCTCGTGAAGGTGCCGCGCGGCAGGTTCCGCAACTCGTTGTGCTGCAGGTGAATCTCCTTCAGGTCCCGGGTCGAGGCGAAAAGCGCCTCGGGCAACGAATCCAGGCTGTTGTAGCTCACGTTGAACACCCGGAGGCTCGTGAGACCCGTCAAAGCGTCGCTCGCGATCTCGTTTATCGAATTATGCTGAAGATACAATTCCTGCAGCTGCCTCAACCCGGACAACGGGCTCTCCTCGGGGAGGGTGCGGATCTCGTTGCGCGAGAGATCCAGCGCCCGGATGTCGGCGTGACAATCCGCACGATTCGCCCTCGAGTCCACCAAACCGACCTCCTCGATCCTCGAGAATTGATTCCCCGTGAGATTCAACACCTGGAGGTTGTTCAACCCGCAGAGGACGCTCTTCGGCAGTGTCTTCAGGTTGCTGTTGACGATCTCCAGGGTCTGAAGCTCTCGCAAACCCGCGAGGGCCTCCGGCGCGAGCTCCAGTGTCCTGGTGACGCTCCACTCGGCGTTGTTCGTCTCCAGGGCGAGACGCTTCAACTCCCCGAGAGGCTGAAACGCCGCCTCGGGGATACGAAGGATCTTGCAGCCGGCGACGTTTAATTCGTGGAGGCCGCTCAGGCGGTGCCAACTCTCGCCGCTTATCACGCTCTCGATGTGATGAACGCCGCCGGTGGTGCAGCCGAGATTGAGCTTGTAGGCGCCGTCGAGGGAGGGAAAGAGGGGCGCGAGGGCCAGGGGGTCGAGGGTACGAAGGGCGCAGACCGCGGAACGCGTGTCGTTGCCGTCGGACGACCAGTGGCAGGAGGCACGAGCACCGGGGATCACCAGGAGGCACAGCGTCGCACCGCTTATCATTATCAGCGCACTCAACGACGATGGCATCGTCGTAACGCGTATCACAGCCATTTTCGGGGATTTCGTCGTGGGTCGTCCTACACGCCTCTCTGCTCTCTATTTAGGAACCCCCGATCGAGCCTTCGGCTCGTTCGCACGAGCGTCGCGACGCGTTATTCCGAATGGCCAGTTAATTCGCGCGCGACTTTACGCGGCCACTTTTCTCCTCTTCATACGTGTGTATCACATGAGCACGCGTCTATCCATGTTGAGGCGCCCCGACGAGCTCCTCGAACAATCGAGGAACAAAACACTACACGATGTATGTATTTTTTTTTTCGCGCACCGTCACCGTCACTGCACACTTTTATGCGGAGGGAATCGACGTGAGGATCGGTGGTACGAAACAGCGAGAAAACAGCGGACGCGACAACGGGCCCTAAGCTTTTATTCCAAGTAGCTCGCGTGGGTCTTTTATTTACGTTCCGTTCTCGCGTCTTTCTCTGTTTTCGTTTTTTTTTTTTCGTAATTTTCCTGGTAACGCTCGACAAACCGTCGTTTCCTCTCTCCCCCGAACTCGGATTTCGCGGTATTGTTTACCGACGGGAAAAAAATAACCGCCGAGAGTGGCTCTGAGTGGCGGAGGTAAACACAAGAGTCGAACGACCTCCCGATGACCGAGAGCTCATAGCACAGCTCGATGCCTGTCGAGACGAGTTATATACGCGGCTCTCTATGTCTCTCTATCTATCTATCTCTCTCTCTCTCTGTCTCGATCACTCTCCTTCTCTTTCTCTGTCTCTCGGTCGGTCGTGTAACACGCGGTCCTCGCTCGACGAACGTTCGACTCGCACTGATCGTTTCTCGGTCGAGTGCAAGACGGGTGGCGACGGCGGAAATATTCGAGCGGCGAGAGGGCCGGCGGGGTGGGGGGCACGAATCGGCGCGGCGTGTCCCACCACACAGTCGCGAGACTGCGCCACCATACGGCGCAACCCGAGGTCGAAAGGACCGACTTGGACTTGGGGCGGTGGTGGGGGGCGGGCGACGCGCGCGCGGAGCGGTGGGAAAGGAAGAGGAGAGGTGAAGGGTGGGGGGGAGACACAGAGCCAGGCAACCCTAGGCTCAACGTACGCCATCGTTCTCTATTCATTCTTTCGCCGCCTGGCTAAAGGGACAAAGGTCTCTCTCTCTCTGCGTTGAGGATACCTTGGGTTCTCTTTCTCTCTCTGTCGATTTCGTTTTCGCTTTCTCTCTTTCTCTGGATTCTGGATTCTGGACTCTGTGGATGTTGCCGAATGCCCCGGCGAGCCTTCCAGGTAGATGGAGGGAAAAAGATACGGGGATCGGTCACTCGGTTTCTGTACCCGGTACGTGCTCACACCCCTCGCGGGACAACCGATGAGCCCACCAGACTCTGTGTTTCTGTCTCTCTCTGCGATGGATTTTGTGGGTGCTTTAATTTTGGTTTCGGCATTTTTTTTGTTGTTTTTGGTTTGGCAGAGTTTATTTAGTCTTATTTTTATTTTTTAGGTAATTTTGATTTGTTCATTTTTTTGCTTATTTTTGTTTCGACAGCGTTCATTTAGTTTTATTTTTATTTTTTAGGGAATTTTGCTTTCTTCATTTTTTGCTTATTTTTGCTTCGACAGCGTTCATTTACTTGTATTTCTATTTTTCAGTTAATTTTGCTTTCTTCATTTTCTGCTTATTTTGTTTCGACATCGTTCATTTATTTTTATTTTTTAGTTATTCTGTATTATTTTTCTATAAGTGTGGCATTTTTTGTACGTTGCGTTTTCTTTTGTATTTTTTTTTGCATGGTACCTTTAGGGGGCCTTGGCCCCAGGTTACGGAATAAACACCTCTTTCTTCTTCTTCTTCTTCTGACGTGGATACATCGTGGGTTTTGTATATCGGTGGGTATGGTATGTTTTGTGTATACGTTGTCGTTTGTGCAACGAGGGAATTATGAAAATCGATCGGGCCAACCTGTCGGTTTTGCCTCTTTGTCTCCCTCGAAAGAGAGAGAGAGAGAGGGTTTCAGGGAAACCACCGAGCACGTGGATTTATCCCGGCATTTCCTGCTTTTCGCAAATTCGAGCGATAATGACCGGTGCACGATTCTGGTAGGGGAAGAATTTCGCAGCGCAGCTGGGAATTTCGTTTTATCACCGGGTTTTCAATCTACCGACGGCGGCTGCGGGGAATAAGAAATTCGCAGGGATGGTCGGTGGTTTCTCTGATCCGCCTCGTGCGTAGCGAGAGCGGAAGACGCCGCGCGCAGGGCGAATGTAATTGCGATTGGAATTCCCAGCGATGGGATTTATATTGGGTTTACGCAATCGCGGGAGATGCGATCGTTAGGGGTTACAATGGCGAGAATTGATTATGGGCAATGTGACGACTTTTCGGGTATATTTAAAGTTTACTCGATTTTTTAAATTGCAATTTTTGATTATGATGCTCATTAATTCATTATCATCGCAAGATTTAATTACGCTCAAAATATTTTGGGTTTTTGGTAGCCAATTTCCAGTCAATTTGAAAATTATTATTTAAAGCATTTTTCAAATATTCATAACGAAGGTTCAACATCTTCTGCATTTATAAAATAATTTTCGGCCCGCTTGAATTATGCCAGTAAATAAATAAATCTAAGTTAAACAGAGGAACATTTTTTATTTGATCAAATACGTAAATTATTGTCCAATGAGTAAAAAAAATCTAGGTTATTTTTTTAGTAAAAAAATGTAGGTTATTTTTTTAGTAAAAAAAATATAGGTTGTTTTTTTAGTAAAAAAAATATAGGTTATTTTTTTTTTTATGCTCAAAGCAAAACCTGTTAACTGTGTATTTTCCAGCGAACGTGCCGAGTTTATTACGTGCCAAACGTCGCTCACAGCTGCACCGATCCCCTCTCTGGAGTACCCGAAGAACCACCCTGAAGGGCTCGTCGATACCTTCACAGGATAAAACACGTTGCCTCAGTCGGTAAGGTCGAGGCCCTTGGAACACTCGTGAAGGACTCTTCGCTCGACCGTAGGTCGTGATTCGAGGTCACAGGTAACTCATTTTTCATAAACCGATACACGAATACCATCCCACAATAATGCATTCACTCATTAATTTTTATCCGATTGACAAACAAATTGCCGAGGTCGAAACTAAAACGACGATTTTATTTGTCTTTTTTTTTTCAGTCTCATCGCCAGGATTTACCTCTGACCCAGTTGCAGCCGGTGTCGGCCTCACGTGGACGCGGATCGTGAGCATAAAATAGTCGCGAAGAACCTTCAACTTGAACGATTGTTTTCGAATGCATTAATCCTCGGCGAGCAACCCGGCATTCCAGCCCGGATCGCTCGTGAATCTCGGACGAGAGAGACTCTCGTGCGTTATTCATCCGAGAGATTTCCCGACACATGTGCCCGGGGCACGAAATCGTAAAAATAGTTTTAATTTCCCAGTGGGATCGGGGAAATTATTCCACGACACGCGTGAATAGGATGGGAGAGAAAGAGAGAAAGAGGGAGCGGCGGGAGCGCTTCGGACCGGAAGCGCTCAATCTGAACAGTCAATTTTTTAAATGACCAATTCTGACGGCTGTCACGTAATCACGGACGGCAACTCGAGCGCCTCGGGAATAGAGAGTTACGTAATATATAAGAAGTGAAAAAAAAAGAAAGAAGTTTTTTTCACGGAGATAAAAATAAGGGTCCTCTCGGTGTGTCTACGAAATGATACCGGCGGAGTGAAAACCCACAGAGGCAGAATGGGCGATAAGAGGGACGACGAGAGGAGGGAGGAAGACCCGCGCTTCGAATTTATCTTGCAGTACTTGGTGCGCTCCAGTAAATTGAAAATTGACAAATGGACGAAGATGATGAGCACCGAGGAGCTCAAAGTAAATTCGACCTCTTTGCCGCGCTTAACTCGCTGCCGACGTGTACCGTTAATTACCACTTTGTCGACGTCCGACGAACTATTAATTAGTAGTTCAGTTGGGATGTAATGAAATTTGTTGAATTACGGATTCACTTCTACCGATAGATTATTCGATGGTATAAAAAACTTTTTTTTTTTCATTTTGTACGCAGGTTAAAATTCTATTTGGTGATGGTTAGTTCAATCTTTCATCCGCAGTGGAAGATTGAAATTACCATTTTTTTTTTTGGTTTCTGTAAACGATTTAATGCAGTACACGATAATTTTTTTAAGCTTCCTTTTCTTCTTTTGAACCTTAATAAATTTCATCTTAACTCAATTTTTTAACCTTAATCAATTTAATCTTAACAATTTTTTTAACCGTAATAAATTTAAACTCAACAAATTTTAAATCTTAATAAATTTAATGTTAACAAATCTTTTTAATCTTGATAAATTTAATTTTAATAAATCTTTTTAATCTTAATAAATTCCATTTAATAAATATTTTAATCTTAATACATTTAATTTTAATAAATATTTTAATCTTAATACATTTAATTTTAATATATCTTTTTAATCTTAATAAATGTAATTTCATCAGCTATCCAACTACCACTTTTCTTCTCACTGCGACGAATAATAATTTCGTGCACATATATCGCATTTTTCGAGTTACCATTGAATAAATCATTGCAGGACACGATTGTGAAATTCTTCAACACTCCCACGGAGAGAATCCTGACGATGCAGGTGACGCCGTCGGGCGCCCTGGTGCCGGCTCTGGGAATACAGCCTGGCACGAAAATCAAGTCATCCTATTTCATAAGATGTCAGCCGATTAAAATTGACGAATCCAACTACCGGGAGGTCCTCATACCGGGCGACATGGCCCCGAAGCCAATAGAGGAACTCGCCGTTCTCGTTGAGGAGGTAGAACTGACTCTGATCTTTGTCTACGTACGAAATTGTCTCGGGACACGCGATATTCACCTCGTGACAACTTTTCGCGAAAGGCCTACGTTCCGATGCTCTCGAATCCGAAAAATCACGCGGGTTGGCCGGCGATCGTCGGCGAGGACGTCAAGAAGCACGTTTATGATTTGCAGAGCCTGATTTGTCAGGTAAACCGATTTTTTTTCCCGGCATTTTTTTTTTCTTTTTTTTCAGGACTTTTAGTTTCGTAAAAATTAATAAAAACACATGTTTTGCCCATCAGGTTCGCGGGAAAATCAGCGGCCAGACTCTCCTGCCGATGCCCATGGGAACCGAGAGGATCTTCGAGGTCGACTACGCGCCCGAGCAAATTGCGGACAATCAGTTAGACGTCCAATTGAAGAGCAATATCGAGGAGATCGTGATTAAGTGGGCGACGCAGATAAATGAGATTCTCAGCGAAGACAGCTCTAGCACTAATAATAATTATCCCGGACCCGACGCCGGTAATTGCGGAAAGTCAATTAGGCCGAATTTTATTCCGGTCGAGACTTTCGTCCGGCGCAGTCGTCGGCCACTCTAATTCCGAGCCGCGAAATCAGTTAGACGGAGAGAAACGGACGTTGTGATATTTGGACTTCGAATAAACGCGGTTAAACTAACCATTGGAAGAATAAAATAATTATTAGAAGAATAAAATCATTAGAAGAATAAAATAATTATTAGAAGAATAAAATAATGATTAGAAGAATAAAATAATGATTAGAAGAATAAAATCATTATTAGAAGAATAAAATAATGATTAGAAGAATAAAATCATTATTAGAAGAATAAAATATGAATTATTGTCTCCAACAGAAATAATAATTTTAACTTCAGTTATAAGACCAGATTTTAGTAAAATCTTTCGTTTGAAATTTGAAATTTCAGAAATCGACTTCTGGCGTCAGAGGCTCAAGAATTTGGAGTCAATTTACGACCAGATGCGAGATCCGCGAGTCAAGAGGATGGTTTACATTCTGGATGTCGCGAAGAGCCCGTATCTCGCCTGTCTCCAGACTCTCTTCAAGAACGTCGTTGCAGGTTCACTTGAGATTCTATAAGAATACATCGAATATCGAATTTTTGCAAAAGCTCTTGAGAACCTTAAATTTTTTGATACATCCCGTAAGAATTTATTCATTTCTCAAGTCAATCCGTAAAAATTATTAAATATTTTCCAAAGAATTAATATGCAACAGCATTTCTAAAAACTATTAGAAAATAAAAATAATAAGTAAGTTATTATTTTTTAACAAAAAATAATAAGTAAATTTATTTTTATATTCTTATTTATTTTTATTTGAACAAAAATAACGTAACGTTCAACCCTAAATCCGGCTATAAACTAAAATAATCGCGCCAACCATAAACCGAGCAAAAAATCACCTCAGTTCAAATCTCTCTTTCCGCCGGTTAAAATAATTTCCAGCCTCGTCGTGGGCTTAAAGCCACGTGTATTTATTGCAGCTGTTATCGAGGCCCGCGACATATGTCTGTACTTGAAGCCGCTGCAGTCCTACTTCGAGGATATCGAGAGTCTGGATTTCCCCGATATTCAGCCGCTGCTCAAGCGACTTATGCACTGCGTGTGCCTGACGTGGGCGAACTCGCGATACTATTGCTCGACGAAGCGCATCATAACGCTGCTCAGCGAGATCACCAATCTTATTATTGCCCAGGTCGAGAGAAACACGCGTCGTCGCAGATAAGAGAAAACCGCTGTAGCGATAGCGACGAACCGTTCCTGGAGCTCCTAATCTTTTTGACTTTTGACTTAGGCCACCAAATACCTGGATCCCGGATCCCTCTTTGAGGGCGACATCGACGACAATCTCAAGCGACTCGTCCAGGTCCTCACGGTCACTCAGGCCCTGCGCGACACCTTCGAAAGCTTCAGAAGCAAAATCGACACCTACTTCACGCCTCCCGCCGAGCCGATTCTCTGGACTTTTCACCAAAAATTGATCTTCGAACGACTCTCCAAATTCGAGAATCGACTCAAAGAGATACAGGTACTAAAATAATTTTTCACTTATTGATCACGAAAGAAAAAAAAATAAACACTCTTATTTATTTATCATTTGGAAAAATGTATTGTTTTTTTTATACAATTTTTATAAAAATTTAATGAATTTAATAAAAATGTATCATTTATTTAATAACATTTTTATACAAATTTAATTTAAAAAATTAATAAAATTTTATTTGATACAAATTTAATACATTTTTATAGAAATGTTATAAATTAATAAGAATTTACCGTTAAAAAAAAATCGTTTCAACTTAATGCCAATTGACGACGACTCTTTTCGTTTCACAGAAACTGTTCGAAATAGCGCAGGAATATTTCAAGCTCGAGAGAATCGAGATCGCCGGACTGAGCGGCAAAGCGCTCTGCCAAATGGCTTACGACGTCTACGAGGAATTCGCGAAAGCGTACAACGAGTTGGGATCCGCCGAGTACGACGTCCTGCTGCCCGAGGATACCGAGTTCACGAAGGACCTCGACGAGTTTTTGATCAAGGTGCGCTTTAATCTCGCGTCGTCGATGATTGTTAAACGTTATTACTTGTAAAAGTCACCTCGATTGTAAAAGTCACCTCGATCGTAATCTAGGTGGAGGAGTTCGATCGCCGATTAGCCACGATTTTTGGCAAAGCTTTTCAAGAGTGTCACAATATCGACGGTATGTTCAAACTCATGTGGATGATGGGACCTGTGGCTCTGAGGCCGATTATCAAGGAGCAACTGAATCACAATTACGAGAATCTGCTGTCCATGATTCACGAACACATGGACGATGTCAAGGTTGAACAATTGAAACGATTGAATATTTTTTTAAATATAATAAACAGACAAAAAGAATAATTTCATTATTATTTGTTAATCTTCGTAAAAATAATTTTACCGGGGGAATCTTTTTAAGGTCGAGTTTGACTATTGAATATTTTTTCCTATAATAAATAAATAAAAATAATAATTTAATTATTATTTATTAATCTTCACAAAAATCATGAATATATTTTAAACTATTGAATATTTTTTAAATATAATAAATAAATAAAAATAATAATTTGATTATTATTTGTTAACGATCATAAAAATAATTTTACCGAGGGTATTTTTTCAGGTAGAGCTTGACGATTGTCTCGAAGCAAGGAGAACAACTGGTCGCATGAACGTCGACCAGTCTTATCCTCCCGTGGCTGGCGCGCTGGCCACGTTGATGAAACTCAAAAACAGGATAGATAATCCCATCGAGTGCATGAAACTCACCGATCATCCTTTAATGAACAGCCAAAGTGCGCGTGATATAGGAGCGAAGCACGACGAACTTCAGGTATTACGCTGTCTATGAATTCAGTGAGAAATTCAATAAACTTGTGGAGGAACTATTTATACATTAGCTACGAGGTGCATCAAATTTAACATGCAAAAGCGATGTAATATATTGTGCGGCAAGGGCCGAGAGTTGGTGATTGCGGCGAGTGTGAAATTTCCGGCCCGAGCCGCAAACCTCGTGCCGAACATTTTGGGATCCATTCAATATTCAGCTCTTTTTTCTTCTCAGTCGCTGCTCGAAAGCTCCGAGCAGGAAATATTCAACGAGTGGGCGGAGAAAGTGCCCGAAATTATCTCGACGAATCTCGCCAAGACTCTTCTGACGGTGCGCGAGGATCGCTCGTTGGAATTGAATTTCGACCCGGAATTATCGGCGCTGCTGCGGGAAACGCGTTACATGTTAATAATGAAGAGGACGGATTTGCCGCAGGAAGCTGTGGATCTTTTCGCGAGAACCCAGTTCTTCTTCGAGAGCGTCTATAATCTCAATCTCATCACCAATTGGTGAGAAATAGAGAAAAAAGATACATAGAAAAAAAAGAAAAATAAATAGATACATAGAAAAAAAAAGAAAAATAAATAGACACATAGAAAAAAAGAAAAATTGTACGATAAATGATAATGAAAAATTAAATCGTTTTTCAATGATTCAGGTACAACGTGATAAGAGACAATAGTTCGCCGGTGGAGCTGGAATTATTAAAAGACGAAATCGAAGCGATCGACGCGCTCGTTGACGACGGGCAGATAAATTACAACTGGAATTCGCCAGGTATTTCCGAAAATACGTGATCTATAAGCGGATATAATCGTAGCGTAGTTGATAACGCGACCCGGTCACATCCGACAGAGGTGCCGGAATACATCGAGAATCTTCTGCATCTCGTGAGGAAGCTGCACTCGCGAATATTCCGGGCCCAGGAAAATATCGAAAAGCTGTTAAAGACGATGTACGAATGGGCGATGGTGCCGGTTCTCGACCGCCGGGACCTCAAGGACGAGAATTTACTGGCGATCGGCGAACGCGACGAGAGATTCGCCAAGCGGTACGCGGAGATCGAACGAGCCGGGGAAGAAATAAATCGGGTGCTCGAGGAGAACTACAAGCTCTTCTTCGATTTGCTGCCGGAGTCCGAATACGCGAAGGACGAGTTTGAGCTCGATACAGGTTTCGAAAATACCGTTTTATACGTAACAATAATAAAATAAATATATATTTTTTAAAATATATTTTATATTTTTTCAAATATATTTATTTTTTAAAATATATTTTATATTTTTTCAAATATATTTATTTTTAATAAATTATATATTTTTTTAAATATATTTATTTTTAATAAATTATATATTTTTAAAAAATATATTTATTTTTAATAAATTATATATTTTTTTATTTATTTTTTACATTTTATTTATAATAAAATGAATATATTTAATAAAATATATATACATTTTATTTTTGACCGGTGGCCAAAAGACAAAATAATAGACAAGTTTACGAATTTTCTATCAAGGTATGAAAATTAATAATTATAGTACAGTGTGGTTCATGCGGTTGATACAAATTACAATATAAAGAAACTTAAAAATGATACATTAAAAAAAAGTGGACCACGAAATCGTGGAAGCGACGATCCAAAAAGAATTCGCCGTTCTCCAGTGTTATTTTTCCGGCAATCGAGTTTCCATTGTACCGAAGCTCCGCGAAACGTTTCAGAGACACCCGAGGATAAGAAACCTGTTGAAGGTGAATTGGCAGAAGGCGAAATGCCGGGTGACGAGGCTGAGGTCGACGTGGGAGCGCCGTCGCAATTTAAACTCCCCAAGACGAGGTACGCCTTTCGGTCTAGACGCTTTTAGCGCGCTCCTTTTGTGCTACGTGCGCGGCCCGAGTATATTTGACTTGTCCATTGAAATAATGCACAAGGAGCGCGACGAAGCCGGTGGCCGAGGAGGACGCGGGTTTCGAGGAGGGCGACGAGGGTGGCGACGACGCTGCAGAGGCGGAAAAGGCGGGGAAAGCTAAGCCCGAAATTGAAAAGACACCGTCGGAAAGGCTGGGAGACGAAGCCGAGGGTGAGGACGAGAGACAAATCAGGTGGAAGCCTTATTTGGCTTACATCGACGATTTGGTGTCGAAGGGGTTGATCCAAGCTGCGTCGACCAGGTGTCTTTTATTTCCACTATTAGCATTTTCGTAATTGCTGCAAGCGGAATATAATATTTACTTTCTCTTCTTTTTTTTCTTTTAACAAGCATATGTTATATACTCGACGAAACCGATCCGGAGGGCAACATATTTCCCCTCTTCGAAATTCAACTCCACCTGGAGATTCCCGACATCGTTTTTCAGCCGTCCGTCGAGATAGACGATCCGAACGGATTTTACGCCTTCTACGAGGGTTTAATGTTCGATATGATGAAAATGGGCACTTTGGTTCCTCGGGTTGATCCGGAAAAAGTGGAGGAACGCGAGAATTACGGGGCAAGTTGCGGTGGATCGTATATTAATTTTTTTTCGTTGCATCCACATAATTGAGAATCGTAGACTGAGCTTCGAATTTTTATTTTTTTGCACGAAGATCGATCTGGCGGAAGAGGAGGGAATCATCTTCATGCTGGAAGAAACGTGCAACAGAGTCAAACTCGCCCTCGTACAAGCGCAGGAATACATAATGGCGAGACTAATCAACCAATGATCTAATCATCTAATCAATGGCAACCCAAGTCGATTGGATTGGATTTCTCATTGCAATTAATTCCAGGTTTTCGAGCCCTATTCCTGGCTCTGGCTAGACGACCGACAGGAATACCTCGACCTGTTTCTGCGCTACGCTCGAACCCTCACGGATGAGGAGAAGGAGTTGATCAACCAGGCGCCGGAAAATTTGACGGAGTTCATCAAGGAAAAGAAACCCGAGTTGCCGGACTTCAAACGCGAGATCGACTATTTCGCGGATTTGTACAAAAAGTGCGACCAGATTAGCGACGAGCACGTTTTATTTCGCTGGTTGCGCATCGACAACAAACCCTTCAAACAAACGCTGCTCAATACTGTTTGCAAATGGGCGAATTTGCTGAAGAATCATCTCGTCGAACGCGTTCACAACAGGTTTTGTAGCGACGGTTTGGAAAATTTGAGATTTATTTATTGATCATGTTTTTCGTCATTTTCAGATTGAAGAAACTTGAGGAATTCTTGAACGCTGCTACAGAGAGATTTAATCAGCCGGTGCTGGAAGACGATTACGATGGTTTGCTTCAAACTATTTACTATCTGAAAGAAGTTAGGGACAGGCAGTACGAAATTGACGACATGTTTGAGCCTCTAAAAGTACGTTGATCGTTTTTCTGTTGGTCACTATTTAATAGTAACATTGCAGGACATGAATTATTGGATTTTTTTCGTTTATCCAGGAAACAATCGAACTTTTGAGGCTCTATCAAGTGGAATTTGGCGACGAGACATTCAATTCTCTCGTCGAACTGCCAGAGCAGTGGACGGCGGTGAAGAAAATGGCAGCCCAGGTGAAACAGGTGGTTTCGCCGTTGCTCGCTCGACAAATCGACATTCTGAAGAAGCGTCTCAACTACTTTGACTTCAGGCAACAAAACTTGCTGTCCAGATTCCACAACAGCAAAGTTTTCGAGTCAGGATACACGGAGTTCTTGTTAAATGTTGAAATACTTAAAGTGGCTTTGGCACTTTTTAACTCTCGTTCGATGTATTTTCGCGCAGTCACGATTGCCAAAATGTTTACGAAAAATTGGACAAGATCAACGAGGAAATTGTGGCTTTCGAGGAGGAGCTGAAAGTCCTGACCGACACGGCGAATATATACGAGCAACAGGTTCCGGAATTCAAGCAGATCAAAGCGATGAGAAGAGAATTGAAGCTGCTGAAGAGTCTCTGGGATTACGTGATCGTCATCGAGAGCAGCCTGGACGAGTGGAAGACGACGGTTTGGAAAAAAATTGACGTCGAAGGGATGGATCAGGAGTGCAAAAAGATTACCAGAGAGTTGAGACGTGAGTTTTCGATGAGAGATGGAAAAAATTATTTAATTGAAACGAAAAATGTAAAAAATTATTTAATGGGAACAAAAAATGTAAAAAATTATTTAATGGAAACAAAAAATGTAAAAAATTATTTAACGGGAACAAAAAAAGTAAAAAATTATTTAATGGAAACGAAAAATGTAAAAAATTATTTAATGGGAACAAAAAATGTAAAAAATTGTATAATGGAAACGAAAAATCTTTATTCGTGTCCTCAGTGCTGGACAAGGAAGCGAGATCGTGGGATCTGTACTCTTGCATCGAGGCTCAAGTGAAGAACATGATGTCGTCACTGAGAGCCGTATCGGAACTTCAGAATCCCGCGATTCGCGATCGCCACTGGCAGCAACTTATGGCCGAGACGCAGGTGCGTTGAAAAAAAATCTCGGTGTACGCTCGACACTCGGCGAAAATAATGACACGTTAAACCCCACAGGTGAAATTCACCATGGACGATAAAACGACGCTGGACGACTTGCTGAAGCTGCAGCTGCACAAGTACGAGGAGGAGGTGAAAAACACGGTCGACAAGGCGGTCAAGGAAATGGGTATGGAGAAGACGCTTAAGGAGCTGAAAAACACCTGGGCCGGTCTCGAGTTCGGCAAGGAAATTCACGACAGAACGAAGCTCAATGTCTTGAAGATCGACGAGGAGACCATCGAAATATTGGAGGACAACCAAGTAAATTATTTAAAAATCCATGAAAATTTCGTCATTTCGCTAAAATCGAGGTTACTTTTTATTGGATCGGTAGAGAGAAAACTCTACAAGGAAGAGCATTTTTTAATTTGTCACAGAATTTTGAAGCCAGACCCCCAAAAAAACGAAAAAAAAAATCGAATCGGGTACCCTTTGAAAAATTTACGATTTTTGAGGGTCCGACTTTAAAATTCTATGAAAAATTCAGAAATCGAGATATCGCGTTCCGCCTTGCGAAATTCTCCTCGTTAGGGAGTTTTCTTTCGAACGAAGGAAGAAAATCTAGATTCCATCGATCCAAAAAAAAGTAACCTCGATTTTAGTGAAGCAGCAACCAGATAAAAAAAAACAATTATCACGCCGAGTGAAATATATATTATTATCTTCAATAAATTGATACCTGATAAAAGTGAACCAGCGACATTTTTAAACCAAGCATTCTTCACTCGCAGGTGCAACTGCAAAACATGTTGAGCTCGAAATTCATCGGCTACTTTTTGGACGAGGTTTCCGACTGGCAGCGAAAATTGAGCAACGCGGACGCGGTGATCAACGTTTGGTTCGAGGTTCAACGAGCCTGGATGCACTTGGAGAGCATATTCATCGGTTCGGAGGACATACGAAGCCAATTGCCGGAGGATTCCAAGCGTTTCGAGAAGATCGATCGGGACTTTAAGGTGCGCAAATCTACTTTCCAGCCCCGATTGCAGCGGGGCAGATTAATTGTACGAAAAAGAGTGTGTTTTACGTAGGATTTACTGAAAGATATGTTGGCCACGCCGAATATCGTAAAAGCTACGAACAAGCCGAAGCTCCTCGAGCGCCTGGAAGATTTGCAGCTGCAATTGAGTCTCTGCGAGAAAGCATTGTCCCATTATTTGGAGACCAAGCGACTGGCCTATCCGCGCTTCTACTTCGTATCGCCCGCGGATCTTCTCGATATTCTCAGCAACGGCAACAATCCCGAATTGGTCTGTCGTCATCTGTCGAAACTCTACGACTCCATCGCGAAACTCAGCTGGAAGATGGAGGGCGGGAAACCGACGAAAATCGCGAATGTCATGATTGCCAAAGACGGCGAGGCGATGAAAATGCACGGCACGTGCGACTGCAATGGCAAAGTAATGTGACGAATATTTTCTCTTACGCCGAAAAATAATCTCTTCTTTTTTATTTCACATCTGTATCTATCCTTTTCATTTATAATTTTTCGAATATTCAATAATTTTTCAAAGATTCGATAATTTTTCCAATATTCGACAGTTTTTCCAATATTGAAATTCATCAAATATTCTGTTCGATAATTTGTCGAATATTCAAATTCATCGAATATTCTATTCGACAATTTTTCGAATATTCAAATTCATTGAATATTCGATTCGATAATTTTTCGAATATTCATATTCATTGAATATTCTATTCGATAATTTGTCGAATATTCAAATTCATTGAATATTCTATTCGATAATTTTTCGAATATTCAAATTCATCGAATAATCTATTCAATAATTTTTCGAATATTCAAATTCATCGAATATTCTATTAAATAATTTGTCGAATATTAAAATTCATCGAATATTCTATTAAATAATTTTTTGAATATTCAAATTCATCGAATATTCTATTCGATGAATTCTATTCGATGAATTCGAGCACTATTCGCACATCCCTAATAATTTTTCTTAACAGCAATTCTGTTCTCTCGAACTTGGCAACCCAAAACTAGGCCAAAGGTGGCCAAAACCGACGGCTCCACCCAAAACGTTATACGTCGCTTCATTTTCTAGGTCGAAGTCTGGTTGAATCGGGTTACGGACGCGATGCGCAGAAGCGTGAGATACCACTTTAATCAAGCCGTGGCGTCTTACGAGGAGAAGCCCCGAGAATTGTGGATCCTGGATTACGAGGCCCAGCCGGCTCTGTGCGGGACGCAAATTTGGTGGACAACGGAGGTGAACATGGCGTTCGCGAGGCTCGAGGAAGGTTTTGAAAATGCCCTCAAGGACTACCAGAAGAAGCAGATCGGTCAGTTGAGCGCCTTAATCACCGTTCTCTGCGGCGACCTCAACGAGAACGATCGCCAGAAAATCATGACGATCTGCACGATCGACGTCCACGCGCGGGACGTCGTCGCGAAGCTGATATCCATGAAGGCCGAGAATTCGTCGAGCTTTCAGTGGCAGTCGCAGTTGAGACACAGGTCAAAATGTTATCGAATTTCACGACCCCGTAAAATCGCCGACAAATCTCGAGAATTTTTCGCCACGATTTACGACCGCGGGGTCGACGGAAGTCACGGATAACGATATCGCGAATCAAACGACGCGTTAAATCGACTATTCGGTCGGCATTAAAACGGAATTATCAATTAGAACGCTCATCTGTAATGGAATTCGAGCGAGCGAGATTGCACGAATTTATTACAGTTGGAATTTAATTAGCATATAAGTACGGCACAAAATTCACGTCAAACGAAATGCATATCCTGCATTGTTGCGTCACCCAATTAGCCAGTGATTTAATAAAAGAGGTCGGGAATTCGCGATTATCGATAATTCGGACTGTTACATATTTGCCAAATATCTCTTTATACTCCAATTACGTTTCCAATCAATTTTTTATCTATTTCCTTCGTGATACTTTTTTTTTTTTTTGACAGAGTCAGTGAAGAATGCCCGGCAATAAAAATATTTACGTACGTCCACCGACAGATGATTCAGACTGTTACGTATTTGTCAAATATCTCTTTTTACTCCAGTTACATTTCCAATTAATCTTTATCCATTTCATTCGCGATACATTTTTTTTGTTTTTTTTTAAGGTAGTTATGTCGCTTTGTGGTCATCTCGCATAAATTCGAGAAAAATAAGAGATAATCGTAAACACTTCTCAATGGTATAAAAATCTGAAAAAATTCATTCGTATTCAGAAAAATTAATGAATAATTTTCGTTGAAAAAAACATTTCGATCTCCCGGAGATTTATTAAAGCATTTTTTTAATCAATTTGTTAATAACATTTTAGATTTATTATTATGCTAAATTAATTTTTTCAGTACCTGTAATGTGCATGATTTTTTTTTTTTTTTAATTGTATACAATTTCAATTTTTCCTCCCTCACTTTTCTTAAATTTGTCTTAAATTTGTAAAAAATATTTACATATGTTTAATCGACAGATGGGACGACACGTCGGGCGACTGCTTCGCGAATATATGCGATGCGTCGTTCGCCTACGCGTACGAGTACCTCGGGAACGTGCCGCGTCTGGTGATAACCCCGCTGACGGACAGATGTTACATAACGCTGACGCAGTCGTTGCACTTGGTGATGGGCGGAGCGCCGGCCGGTCCAGCGGGAACCGGAAAGACCGAGACTACGAAGGATCTCGGCCGCGCGCTCGGTCAAATGGTCTACGTGTTCAACTGTTCCGAGCAGATGGACTATAAAGTGAGAGGAAATCAAGTGGCCGAAATTATTGGATTATCCGAATATTCCCGTCGTCGCCCTCGGGACCTCCCGTTATTAAAGCCTCGCTCGTTTCTCGCCCGCAGTCCTGCGGCAACATCTACAAGGGCCTCGCTCAATCGGGCGCGTGGGGATGCTTCGACGAGTTCAACCGAATATCCGTCGAGGTTCTCTCCGTGGTCGCCGTTCAAGTCAAATCCGTCCTCGACGGCGTGAAAAATCGCAAGAAGACGTTTCTCTTCTTCGGCGACGAGCTCAATATCGTCGACACGGTCGGCATGTTCATCACCATGAATCCCGGATACGCCGGGAGGACCGAATTACCCGAGAATTTGAAGACGTTATTCAGGTCCGCCCTCGTTTCGCCACTCGCTTCGCGAAGATATTTTTGCCTCAATGGGATCCGTGAATTAATCACGGCGCTCCATTCACCGTCCTGGCTGAAATTATTATTGGCTTTTGCCACGATTCGTAAATATTCGTAATAAATTTCAATTTTTTTGCTCTTAATATTTTTTTTCGACGGCCTTGTTAACTGGTTACAAATTTATTCGCGATTTCAGTACAAATAATCTTTCACACTTTTAATTTTTTTTTTTATTTAAAAAAAAAATTTTATTTTTTTTTTATTTTTTAAAAATTTATTTGAATTTTTTGAAATTTATTTGAATGTCTTGAATTTTTTTGAATTAAGTAATACTTTTACTAATTTATCATTATCAATATATCAATAACTTTTCAGCAATTATTATTTACAATTCAATATCCTGTACAACTTTGACTTTTTTTCAAAGAAAAATCCATAGCCCGAATTCCACAATTCGCGCGATGCATCGTGGTGCAAAAGTCTCGTGCTAAATTCCGTTGATATTGTTTTCAGACCGTGCGCAATGGTCGTGCCGGATTTCGAGCTGATCTGCGAAATAATGTTGGTCGCCGAGGGCTTCCAGGAGGCGCGTTTGCTCGCCCGCAAGTTTATCACTCTGTACACACTGTGCCGGGAGCTGTTATCGAAGCAGGATCACTACGACTGGGGCTTGAGGGCCATAAAATCGGTGCTCGTGGTCGCCGGGAAATTAAAACGTGGCGATCGCCAGCGTCCCGAGGATCAGGTTCTAATGAGGGCTCTTCGTGACTTCAACACACCGAAAATCGTCACCGACGACGTCCCGGTGTTCATGGGACTCATCGGTGAATTATCGCTTTCCCACGCGAACTTTACGAGCCATTTTTACTTCCTCACTTTTCGCGCTAATCCTCCAATTATTATGTCTACATTTTTTTATTTCATTTTTTATCGCGTGACTTCGTCGGGCGATAAAAAAAAATTACACACACAGGCGACTTGTTTCCCGCTCTGGACGTACCGAGAAAGCGCGACCTGGATTTCGAGAAGACTGTGAGAGGCGCAGCGCTCGACCTTAAAATGCAGCCGGAGGACGGTTTCGTCTTGAAGGTTATTTTTCTGTTTCTTTATATTTTCATTTTTTTTTATTTCCTTGTTTTTTTGTGTTCACAATGACTCAACGGGTTCCTCGCGCGGAGATTAGGATCTTAATCGCGCGGCGCGCGTTCACGGCGCGGCGATAAGATCGTCATTTTTGCTCTCAGGTCGTGCAGCTGGAGGAACTCTTCAACGTGCGACACTCGGTGTTCATCGTCGGGTTCGCCGGAACCGGAAAGACCCAAGTGTGGAAGACCCTCAACAGGACTTATTTCAATCAAAAGCGAAAACCCTACTACAACGATCTCAATCCCAAAGCCGTCACCAACGACGAGCTCTTTGGCATCATTAATCCGGCGACCAGAGAGTGGAAGGACGGGTATTATTTGTTTTTAGTATACGCGTTAAAAAAAAAAATAGTTACACGGAACTGAAAAAATTAAATTAATAAAAATAATTATTAATACTTATTAATTAAATATTATTTTAATTAAATAAAAATAAAAATGTATTATATTTATTATATTTATAATTAAATATAATTAAATATCATTATTTGATCAATTATTCATTAAATTAAAACAATAAAAATAACTATTCATTATTTTTTATTTAATTCATAAATTAACTACATTAAATTAATTGATGCCTGGAATGATTGAAAAACAAATTCTCGAGCTGACGAGGAAAGAAAATAAAGTTTGCGAAAATATTTCTGCGCCAATTTTCGATTAACAAAAATGTTCAGTAAACTAAAAAAAAACCACAGACGAATTTGGCGAATTACAAAATGAAATTCTCCGATCGTAGTTTATTCTCGGTGCTGATGCGAGACCAGGCAAACATGTCGGGGGACGGCCCGAAGTGGATAGTATTCGACGGTGACATAGATCCCATGTGGATCGAGTCGCTCAACACGGTGATGGACGATAACAAGGTGTTGACACTGGCGAGCAACGAGCGAATTGCGCTGACTAAGCACATGCGACTCCTCTTCGAGATTTCGAATCTCAGGTATGCGTCGGAGTGACACGTAAAACGTTTTAACCGGTGCGTCGCGATTTCTAATTGCCCGCGCGCACGACTTCCGGCGATTGTCTTCTCAGAACCGCAACGCCGGCCACGGTTTCCAGGGCGGGAATTCTTTACATAAATCCTCAAGACTTGGGCTGGAATCCGTGAGTACCAATTTTTTGTATATTTCTACACGCCATTAAATAAATGGAAGCATTTTTTATGCATCTATTTCTTTATTTTTATTTCTATTTCTATTTCTTTATTTTTATTGCTATTTCAATTCCTATTTCTGTTTCTTTATTCATTTCTTTATCTATTTCTAAATAAATAGATGCATTAAATAAATTATTATTGCACTTAATATATTTTGTTTTAGTTTTATTTATTCAAGGTCGCTTCATTAATATCGTTGATTAATTTATTTATTAATTGCGATTAACATCGCAATCTGATCTACAGATTCGTCACCAGCTGGATTGAGACTCGCGACAACTCGGAGCGCGCGAACCTGGTGATACTATTCGACAAATATATCCCCGCGTTACTCGACGCGACGAAGACGAAGTTCAAGAAAATCACTCCGATACCGGAGATTTGCCACCTGCAGATGCTTTGCAGTCTGTTGGACTGTTTTCTCACGCCGGAAAACGTGCCGCCCGAATGTCCCAAGGAATGGTAACTTCGAAGGCTGTCAATGCAATTTTTTTTTCATCGACTTTTCGTTTTCCGATTCGCTGAGATTCCGGTCGTTTCAAGGCACGAAACGTACTTCGCGTTCGCCTGCATCTGGGCGTTCGGCTCGGCGACGTTTCAGGATCAGCTAATCGACTGGCGCAACGAGTTCAGCAAGTGGTGGGTCAACGAATTCAAGACCATCAAGTTCCCCGCGGGCGGCACCGTTTTCAGCTACTTCATCGACACCGAGACGAAGAAGATGCTTCCTTGGAGCGAGAAAGTCAGCAAATTCGAACTCGACCCCGACGTCCCGCTTCAGGTTTTTGTTTTATCTCTTGGCGCCGATTTTTGTCAGCCTTCCGCGTATCGATCGATTAATTTCAGCGATTGTTTTTTTTTTATTTCACGATACAACCGTGATAATTTAATTTTTATGGAACTGCTGGAGACTACAATTACGAATTTTCTTCTGTCGACTCAGATTTTCGTTTATTTTCTATCGACTAATTGGAGCGACTGATTTTATTATTATTTTTTTTATTCACAATACAACCGTGATAATTGAATTTTTATGAAACTGACTAAGACTGTAATTACGAAAATTTTCTGTAGTCGACTCTGGTGCCAACGGGCGAAACTTGTCGTCTGCGTTTCTTCATGGATCTCCTGATGAAACGACGAGTCCCGATAATGATGGTCGGCACCGCGGGATCCGGGAAGAGCGTCATAGTCGCGGAAAAATTGGGCTCCCTGCCCGAAAATTACAACATCGCTAACGTCCCGTTCAACTTCTACACAACGTCCGGTGAGCGAGAAACGGAGTTACGCTAACGCCTCGCGTAATCCCTCCGCCCCCGCCGTGCATCGTGAGATTTTACGGTCGCGCGTAAAAATATAATTCCGCAGAAATGCTGCAACGGGCGCTGGAAAAGTACTTGGAGAAAAAAGCCGGACGTAATTACGGACCGCCGGGCACCAAGATGTTGGTTTATTTCGTCGACGATATGAATATGCCGGAAGTTGATACTTACGGGACGGTTCAGCCCCACACCCTGATACGCCAACATTTGGATTACAGTCACTGGTGACCTCATCCGTTTTTTTTTTAGACAGTCGAGAAACAGATTTTTCGCCGACAGCTCCGTCTTTTCACCTGCTTCGCGTAATTGTTTTATTACTTTTTTTTTTCTTCAAGGTACGACCGGGCGAAACTCAGCTTAAAGGATATTCACAACACGCAATACGTGTCGTGCATGAATCCAACCGCGGGAAGCTTCACTATTGATCCTCGGCTGCAGCGGCATTTTGCAGTTTTCGCTGTCAAGTACGAAGTCACTTAATTATTCAACGGACGTTTAATTTACTTCTTCGCGATTGCAGTGTTGTTCGTATTCGCAATCGCGAAAAAATTATCTGTTTTTGCGACGAACGAGACGGACGTTACCGTTAAAAATCTTTGGGAATTTAATATTAAAGTGTTATGTAAAATTGGAGAAAAAATCGCGAGTTTTTATATTTTTTTCAAAATCACGAATTTTTTTTTTTAATTTCAAAATCGCGAAATTTTATTTATTATTATTATTGTTATTATTATTATTATTATTATTTGTTTTTTTTATTTATTATAATTTTATTATATTTTTTTAATGGTCATCGACTGCATCGCGAAAAATATTGTAATTCCGTGTAAAATTGCAGAAAAAATAGCGTAATTTTATTAAGTTTTTGATATCACAATGTAATTTGATATACCAGTTTATAAGTACAAAATTTCCAAACTGATACTGCTAAGTTTCTGGTTATATTTCTGTCAAACTCTCATCGTGGTCCATCGACCGAATCGCAAAAAAAATGGTATTTCCTTCTTCGTCCACAGTTTCCCGAGTCACGACGCCCTGGTGACGATTTACAGCCAGATGCTGCAGTGCCATTTCGCGAATCCGCAGAACAAGATTGGACTGATGGTGCAGAAGCTCGTCGAGCCGCTGACAAACGTCGCTCTGTTCCTTCACGAGAAAGTTGCAGGGTCGTTTTTACCGACTGCCATAAAGTTTCACTACACATTCAACTTGCGCGATTTGTCCAACATATTCCAGGTGAAGCTCCAGGCAAAAACTCCGCAGCTTCGGCGTTTTTATCTTGGCGCCTTTTTGTTGCCGTTGTTGTTGTTGTCGTGGATGCAAAGTAATTTACGTTGTACAGGGCTGTTTATTCGCTAATGGCGAAACGATACCGGTGCCAAGTGCGGCTATTCGGCTCTACGTTCACGAGGCCACCAGAGTTTATTGCGACAAACTGGTGAGCGTCGAGGATAAAAAAGCCTTCGAGACGCTCCTGCTCGACGCTCTGCGAAAAAATATTCCGGTGAGGAGTCTTCGAATTTAGTTCGAATTTAGTGATAACAGTATTAAGAGTGCCGATTTATTTCTTTTACGATCCATGATTTTTTTTTTTTTTTAGGAATTAGAAGAGGGTCCAGTTTTCGCGCAACCGATAATTTACTGCCACTTCGCCGAGGGAATGGGAGACCCGAAATATATGCCGATCAGGGAATGGCCGCAGCTTGCAAAACTGCTGGAGGAAGCTCTGATAAATTACAACGAATTGGTATGCAGATAAAAAACATTAAAAATACGAAGCTGATCCGTATTATCATGCTTCATTTTACAGAATTTTGACGCTGCATTTTGCTTCAAAAAATTACTGTAAAATATTGCACGGATAACATTTGAATTAAATTATTTTCCCCAAAAAAATCTCTGATAAAAAAGATAAAAGATAAATCTCTAATGAAAGCTCTGATTAATTACAAGGAATTGGTACACAGATAAAAAAACATTTAAAATACTCTGATGAATTACGACGAATTGGTACATAGATAAAAAAAACATTAAAAATACGAAGCTGATCTGAATTATCATCCCTCATTTTACAGAATTCTAACACTACATTTCGATTAAAAAAATTACAGTGAAATATTACAAGGATAACAATTGAATAAAATTATTTTCTCCATTTTACCTCGTGTTACTCAGGTCGCAGCGATGAATTTAGTCATGTTCGACGACGCGATGTACCACGTGTGTCGAATCAATCGAATCCTCGAGACTCCCAGGGGCAACGCGCTGCTCGTCGGGGTCGGGGGAAGCGGAAAACAATCCCTGTCGCGTCTGGCGTCTTTTATCTCCAGTCTCGAAGTACCGGATAATAAGATTTTTTTTTCCGAAGAAAATCGTGAAAAATATATATTTTCCGCGTCGAACAAAACGTCTCTTTTCGCAGGTCTTTCAAGTTCAACTGAGAAAGGGATACTCGATCAATGATTTGAGATCGGATTTGGCTGGTTTGTACCTGAAAGCCGGACTAAAAAGCGTGGGAATCACTTTTCTCATGACCGACTCGCAAGTGGCGCAGGAGAGATTTCTCGTGGTCGTGAACGACATGCTGGCTTCCGGGGAAATCGCCGAGCTCTTTGCCGACGACGAAGTCGACAACGTCGTCAACGCAGTGAGAAACGAGGTGAGAACGATTGACGAAGAAAACACAAAATTCCTCTCAATTCCGTAATCAATTTTTTTTTCTTTTCGTTATAGGTGAAACAAGCCGGTATGATGGATACCAAGGAAAATTGCTGGAAATTCTTCATCGATCGGGTGCAACGATATCTCAAGTGTGTCCTGTGTTTCTCGCCGGTCGGCGCGACCCTGCGAAAGCGAGCGAGACAATTTCCTGCTCTGGTGAACTGCACGTCGATCAATTGGTTCCAGGACTGGCCTCAGGATGCCCTCGAATCGGTGTCCTCCAGATTTCTCGAGGTAGTCTTTTTTCCTCAGCGTGTTCACCGAACGTTGCAGGAAACGTTATATTTATATTATATTTATATTATATTTATATTATATTTATATTATATTTATATTATATTTATATTATATTTATATTATATTTATATTATATTTATATTATATTTATATTATATTTATATTATATTTATATTATTTTTTTTTCATTTTTTTTTTATTATGTTTTTATGCCACGCTTACTGTGTCGTGATTTTTTTCCTTTCGTCTCCCAGGAACTCGAGGAACTTCCGGCAAACTACAGAAGCCCCGTCTCGCTGTTCATGTCCTTCGTTCACACGATCGTCAACGAGACGTCCAAGATGTACCTGCAAAACGAGAAGAGATACAATTACACGACGCCGAAATCGTTTCTCGAGCAAATTGCTCTGTACTCGAAGCTCCTGGCGGAGAAAACCTACGACCTGCAAGCCATGATCGTGAGACTCGAGAACGGACTGACGAAATTGGCCTCGTGCGCCGGACAGGTTGGCCATTTTTCTCACTGTCGTTGAGACTACAATAGACGCTAACGTTATTATCGCTGGCACACGAGAATATCACTTTTGGCGAGGGTCTCGGAGTTACAGTGAAAAAAGCATGATTTATCTTGACTTTAAACTGGATTCTTCGAATTGCTCGCATGGAAAATGTTCCACGTAAGAAAAGCTCAGTTCTCTCGCCAAAAGGCGAGTCTTTCGACGACCTAAAAGTCGTTTTGGCAATGCAAAAGAGTGCCGTCAATTTTTTTAAAAGAAAAACGATACAGCCGAGAAAATTGAAAAACGCAATTTTCTCGACGAAAAATTAGTCTCCTCGTCGTCAATCCGAGGGCAGAGACGTCAAGCGTTCGTTACTTCAAAATACACACGTTTCTTTTTTACCCTATAATTTGTTTATTATTAATAATATTATTAATAATTTGTATATTAATATAATAATATTAAAATAATATAATTATTATTATTATTATTATTATATTATATAAAAAATAATAATAAAACTAAAAATAAAAATAAATCAATAAATGAAAATAAGTGTGTATTTAACAGTAAAGAAATCTTGAAAAATCTTATCCCGAAGCCACTAATTCACGCTTCTCGCGAAACGTCGTCCTAGGTGGCCGATCTGAAAGTCACCCTAGCGGAGCAGGAGATAGATCTGAAGAAGAAGAACGAGATAGCGGACAAAATCTTGGTGGAAGTGCGAGCGGAGAACACGAAGGCCGAGGTGGAGAAGGCGATAGGTAAGAGGAGACGACATCGGTACAGTTGACGGAAGCTTCCGCTTCCACTTGGCGAACTTCGCCCGTCGAGCTGTACACACACAGAGAGAAAGAGAAAGAGCGCGCAGGCAGTTTGCACGTGGTGAAGGCCGCTCAAACCCCCATTGTTTTTAATCGTGTTTAAAGTTTCCGAGGAGGAGGCAAAAGTCGCGGAGATAAAGGAACGAGTGACGGAGAGACAGAAGCGGTGCGACGAAGATTTGGCAAGAGCCGAGCCGGCGGTGCGTCAAGCCGAGGCTGCGCTCGACACCTTGAATAAGGTGCAACGATCTCCTCGAGATGCTATATATGTCTCGAACTTTAGTTCTCGAAACCCCGTTGAACGAGTTCGAGGCGCCCCCGATTCCGGGCCAACACCTGCTCGATGACACTTGGCTTTAATTTTTCTTCGTTTTCTTTTTTCTTTTTTTTTTCTTGTGATATTTAGAACAATCTGACGGAACTCAAGTCGTTCGGGACTCCGCCAGACGCCGTGGCGACTGTGGCGCAAGCTGTGCTCGTTCTCTTCTCCCCGAAGGGCAAAGTGCCGAAAGACCGCAGCTGGAAGGCCTGTAAAGTCATGATGGGCGGTGCCGATGCGTTTTTATCGGCTTTGCGTAGCTACGACAAGGAAAATATTCATCCGGACGTCGTTAAGGCCATTCAGCCGTACATCAATGACAAAGGTCAGTAGTTAGGTGTTGACTGGAATTGCTGGAAAGGAGATTTGTGGAAGTTGGGGCAAAATATTTTGTCTAATTTGCGTGGGAGAAATTAATTACACGTTTTTTAATTGCTATTAATTATCAGCTAAGACATTTTATCATTTATCGAAGCGTTTTGCATACAGAAAACTCGGGAAATATTTCACTGCAGCCGCAGATTTGTTGTGTTAAGGAATATTGATTCATTAATTACGAAAATTGTGTTCATGTTAAAAAAAAAATTAAAAAAAATTCATCCCGAAGAGCTATAAAAGATATTTCATTTAATTTTTGCTCCAATTCTTGTGTTAATTGTTTGCTTCATTTTTTGTGTTAATGTTTTGCTACATTTTTTGTGTTAATTTTTTGCTACATTTTTTGTATTCATTTTTTGCTACATTTTTTGTGTTAATTTTTTGCTACATTTGTTGCGTTCATTTTTATTACATTTCTTGTGTCAGTAAATATTGTTTAATTAATTACGAAAATTGTATCCACGTTAGAAAAAAAAAATTTGCCCCGAAGACCCGTAAAAGATATTTCATTGAATTTTTGCTCCAATTTCCGCGGAATCGAAGCGGCGAAATCGTCGTAAACAGTAACGGCGCGCGCGAAGCTTTAAGTATTCCGCGTTGATTGCTCGAGACTTATTTGCGTTCCTTTCCAGATTTCGAGCCCGACTTCATCTATTCGAAATCACAGGCCGCCGCGGGACTCTGCAGCTGGGTCAAGAACATCATGGCCTTTCACTACATCAACGAGAGCGTGAAACCCCTGAGAGTCGCGCTGGCGCAAGCAAACGCCGAGCTCAAAGCGGCGATGGATAAATTGGTGGCTCTTCAAGCTCGTTTGACTGTAAGCTCCGCGCGAGCGTCTCGGTGCCCCGACCGAGCGAAATTGCCACACGGAAAACCTTCTTTCAGGAATTGCACAAAGTCCTGGAAGTCCTCGGGGAGAAGATGAACGTGGCGCTCGGGGAGAAGCAGAAGTGCCAGGACGAGGCTGACGCCACGGCTATGACTATCGATTTGGCCAACCGACTGGTCAACGGGCTCGCCTCGGAAAAAATTCGCTGGGCCGAGACGGTCGAGATGTAAGTCGTCTTGATTCAAAATGCAAAATGCAAATGCAAAATTGTAATCCTGGAAAAAATATCGATTTGAAATATCGATTCAAAATCGATATTTTTTTAGATATCGATTTGAAAATCGATTTAAAATATCGATTTATAATATTGATTTAAATTTCGATTTAAAAAATCGGTTTGAAATATCGATTTAAAATATCGATTTAAAATCCATATTTTTTTAACTATCGATTTTAAAAAATATCTTGACACCGGAAACCAAACGACGAGAAAAAAAAATCATATCCAAGTCGACTTTGCGTCATTCATCGCGATTGCGGCTCTTATTTCACACCGTCTGCTTAAAATTTTATTTTTACCGCGAGAGATTTCCGCGTTTTTACGACGATCAACGGTGCGAGAAAAAAAATGTGCACGATTATCGGGTAACGCTTGACACGCGTAGAAAGTGCAAAAGTCACCGATGGAATCTCTCCTTAATTGCGAGCGTTTTTATTTCTGTATTTTTATTTTTTCTTCACCGTTTAATCACGGCACTTCCGTTCTTACCGCGCGCGACATGCTCCATAAATTGAGAATAACGAAGCCCGCGGCGATTCGCAGATTAAAAACGTCCGGCGTTACTATTCCCGGCGACGTTCTCCTCGTCACCGCGTTTATATCGTACGTCGGGTGTTTCACGAGGAAATACCGTCTGGATCTTCTGAACGTTCACTGGATACCGTTTCTCAATAAATTGAGCCCACCGATACCGCGAACGAAGGACTTGGATCCGCTGTCGCTGTTGACCGACGACGCGCAAATAGCGCAATGGAACAACGAAGGTATTCGACGATTCTTCCGTCGCGCGATGTTTAATTCCGGCGAGAGACCGTTTGAAAATTTCACTCGCGGGTTTATTTCAGGCCTGCCGAGCGACAGGATGTCTTCGGAGAACGCGACGATCCTCACGAATTCGTCGCGGTGGCCTCTGATTATCGATCCGCAGCTTCAAGGACTTAAGTGGATAAAAGTTAAGTACGGAACGGAATTAAAAGTGCTGAGACTGACGCAGCGAAATTATCTCGATCGGATCGAGTTTGCCGTCTCGAACGGCCAGGTCGTTCTATTGGAGAATATAATGGAGACCGTTGACGCGGTGTTGGATCCTATTTTGGGCCGAGTTCTCGTTAAGAAGGGACGGTTAGTTGTTAATTAATTGCGTTGGGGTGCGCGTTAAATAGCTCCGCCTCCTCCTCGATATTTTGTCTCCTGATTCTCCGTCCCCGGCAGAGCAATCAAGATCGGCGACAAAGAGATCGATTTCAACCCCCAGTTTCGCCTGATACTGCAAACGAAATTAGCGAATCCGCACTACAAGCCGGAAATGCAGGCGCAAACCACTCTCATCAATTTTACCGTCACCAAAGACGGATTGGAGGAACAATTGCTGGGCGACGTGGTCAAGGCTGAACGTCCCGACCTGGAATCCACGAAGGCCGAACTCACCAAGCAGCAGAACACTTTTAAAATCACTCTCAAGACCTTGGAAGACGATCTTTTGCACAGGTTAACGATTTTCTTTTAGAATTTTAGAATTTTAGAATTTTAGAATTTTAGAATTTTAGAATTTTAGAATTTTAGAATTTTAGAATTTTAGAATTTTAGAATTTTAGAATTTTAGAATTTTAGAATTTAAAAATTTTAGAATTTTAGAATTTTACTGAATCGAACCAGTAGAATATTTAATGTTCGGCTCGATCGACTGATGAACCTTTCAATAACGCCATACATGAATAACGCAAAAACGAGTCATGTCTTCAATCAAGATTGTCATCCGCCGGCCCGAACATCCTGAGTGACGTGGCGTTGGTCGTTAATCTCGAGACGACGAAGAAAACGGCAGCTGAGATTGAGATAAAAGTGGCGGAGGCGAGAATAACCGCGGTGAAAATCGATGAGGCGCGCGAGTGGTACCGGCCCGCGGCGACGAGGGCGAGCCTCCTGTACTTCACGCTAAACGACTTGAACAAGATCAACATGCTCTATCAGTTCTCGCTCAAGGCCTTCAGCGCGGTGTTCCAAAATGCCATCAAATTCGCCGAGCCCTCCGACAATACGACCAAACGCGTCGGATTGCTCATCGACAGCATCACCTATCTCGTCTTCACCTACACGAGCCGAGGACTCTTCGAGTCCGACAAGCTCATATTTCTCTGCCAAATGGCTATTCAGGTATTTTAATTCGTACAATAACACAAATGCCGGGTGCAATGCAGAATTCAGCCCATATAAATTGCTCGTTACACATTTATTGCGGCAATACAAATCCTGACCTATTTCGCCGACGAAGAATTTACCAAGTCTCGCTGCTATTGCAATTCAATAAAAAATATATTTATACAATAAAATATATTTATTTTTTATAAAAAAAATGTTTTATTTAAATTTGTTTTATCTAAATTTTTTAATTAAATTTATTTATTTATTTATTGAATATTTATATTCAATAAAAAAAAATTGCCACCGTCTCTTTTTTTTTTCATTGATTTTTTTTCCCCCAGATTCTGCTGCAATTGAACGAGATATCGCCCGCGGAATTAGACTTCCTGCTGCGTTATCCGTACACTCCGAATCTCGTTAGCCCCGTGGATTTTCTAAGCAGCAGCGGCTGGGGCGGCGTAAAGTTTCTCAGCGGCACGGAAGAGTTCCGAAATTTGGATCGCGATATCGAGGGCGCGGCGAAGCGTTGGAAGAAGTTCGTGGAGTCGGAGACGCCGGAGAGGGAAAAGTTTCCGCAAGAGTGGAAGAACAAGTCGGCGCTCCAGCGGCTCTGCATGATGAGATGCTTGAGACTGGATCGTATGACTTATGCCGTACGGTAATGATCTCGACAATGTTTCGTCGTCTTGTTAGAGACAACAAAAACCGACGAGCCGAGGGGAGAAAATCTATTGGCGCTATTCACGCGCAACCCAAGACGTCGTGGAATCCATCGAGCTCTCTGACCCAGTTTCCTATATCGATTCCGCAGTTGCTTCGTCGAGGAGAAGTTGGGCCCGAAGTTCACGGAGTCTCGATCGCCGCCCTTCGACAAGTCCTACGAGGAGACGAGCTCGATTACACCGGTCTTTTTCATCCTCTCGCCGGGCGTGGATCCCCTCAAAGCACGTTAACTTCTCAACTCAATTATCCACTCTGGTGAACTGGGTGAAAAAAAAATAAAATAAAAATCACCGAGAGCGATGACTTATTTTTTTCAATGGGTACCGCGATGCGTTTCTTTGGCACGAAGATTCTTTTCTGCTTGAGAGAAAAAATTACGTTTTTTAAATCAACCGCAGAAACATTTTATGAGTCCCGTTGGAAAGAAATTGTTATCAATATAATTTTTTTTCATTAGATACAAATTTTTTCCAGTCAGTAAATTTAATTTTCTCGCAATATATAATACATTATCTTCAATTGACACGAAGAATCTTTTCTACTTGAGAGAGAAAATTACGTTTTTTAAATCAACAATTTCAATTTCATTTCAATAAATCGTATTTTCATACCGCAGAAACATTTTATGAGTCCCATTGGAAAGAATTGGTTATCAATGCAATTTTTTTTCAATAGATATTAATTTTATCCAATAAAAAAATGCAATTTCCTTTCAATATATAACACATTTTCTTCAATTCAATTTCATCTGCATTCCGAAGAAATATCTTAGTGTCTACAGCGCGAATGATAAAAATTCCAATTGTCGATTGAACCGCGCGCAGGACGTGGAAAAATTGGGAAAACGTTTGGGCTTCACGTTCAACGGTCGAAACTTCCACAACGTCTCGCTGGGTCAGGGTCAAGAGCCGGTGGCCGAGGAATCGATGGAACTCGCGGCGTCCGAGGGTCATTGGGTTATCCTGCAGAACGTTCATCTCGTGAAAAATTGGCTGCCGAGTATGGAGAAGAAGATGGAGCAATTAACGGAAAATCCGCATCCGGATTATCGTCTCTACATCAGCGCAGAGCCGAGTCCCGATCCCCACGAGTCCATCATACCCCAGGCGAGTGATTATCGAGAGTGAAAAAAAAAAAAAAAAAAAAAAAATAGCGCCGCATCCACTTGGCCCGCGCGATTTTAACGAGAATTCTTCTAATCACAGGGCATACTGGAATCCGCCATAAAAATAACTAACGAACCACCCACCGGTATGCACGCCAACGTTCACAAAGCGCTGGATAACTTTAATCAGGAAATTCTCGACTCGTGCAGCAAAGAGTCCGAATTCAAAGGGATTCTATTCGCTCTCTGCTACTATCACGCCGTTGTTGCCGAGCGCCGGAAATTCGGGGCTCAAGGATGGAACAGGGTGAATATTAGATAGATTCTTATATACAAAGGACTTGACGCGCGGCAAAAATTTGGGGCGAAAATCGACGTACCGAAATATTTCAAATTTCACTACATCTTTTTTACATTTTTTTTTTTTTTCATAATCGGAGCTGGACTAAATCGTGGACATTTTTTTTTCACGCGATCACAATAATAAACAATTTTTGTATTATTGTGCATTATGCGATTTTTTTGTTATTGTGCAATAAACAATTTTTTTATTATTGTGCACTAAACAATTTTTGTTATTATTGTGCAATCAACAATTTTTTTTATTATTGTGCACTAAACAATTTTTGTATTATTGCGCAAAAAAAATTTTTTTTACCGCTAAAATAAAATCAGACACGTTTTTCGTCCGAAACGACTTAACTCCAATTTAAGTCCCAATTTAATCTCGCCCCTCATATCCCCGAAAATCTTCATTATTTTTTCAAGAGTTATCCCTTCAACGTGGGCGACTTGACGATAAGCGTCTCGGTGCTGATGAATTATCTCGAGAACAACACGAAAGTCCCGTGGGAGGATCTGCGTTATTTGTTCGGCGAGATAATGTACGGCGGTCACATAACCGACGACTGGGACCGTCGATTGTGCCGAACGTATTTGCTCGAGTATCTGCAGCCCGAGCTCGTGGACGGAGATCTGAATTTGGCGCCGGGTTTCCCGGCCCCGCCCAACAGCGATTATCAGGCTTATCACAGATACCTCGACGATTATCTGCCGGCGGAGAGCCCGACGCTCTACGGGCTGCATCCAAACGCGGAAATTGGTTCGTGACAATTAAAACGCCAGCTTTTTGACGAGCTTCGCGAGATTTCGGCTTTTCGGCGAGTCTCAAGGATTTGCATTTGTTTAACGTTGATACACAGGATTTCTCACCGTCACGGCTGAGAATTTATTCAAAGTGATTTTGGAGATGCAGCCCCGCGACGCGGCCGAGTCGTCGGGGGCCGGGATGTCGCGGGAGGAGAAGGTCAAGGGGGTGATCGAGGATCTCCTCGATAAATTGCCCGAGGAATTCAACATCCCGGAACTCATGGGCAAAGTGAGTCCCCGAGATTACGGATTTCCCGAGCCGCGTAATATTTTGAATTATTTATGAATCCTTCGCCGTTAAGGTCGAGGATCGCACGCCCTTCATTATCGTGGCCTTTCAAGAGTGCGAGAGGATGAACATACTGTGCGGTGAATTGAAGCGATCGCTGCGGGAATTGGATTTGGGCCTGAAGGTGAAGCTTAGAAAAAGTGTATCGAATGACTTAGAACTAGTTTGCAATTACGAATAATTATTCGATTCCATCCGGATCATCAAGGAGGCAACCCTGTGAAATTTGATTTATTTATGTATGTATTTATTTTTTTATTTATTTATTTATAATAAACGGGACAAGCCTTTGAAAACAATACAAAAAATAGGCAGAAGAGCGAAAAACAAAAGATTATTCAATATAAAAAATATTTACAAAAACTAAAAAATCTGGGTATCTGACACAAAAATCTCAAAGACATGTTTCTTCGTTTCAACAATTTTTTCTCCGGAAAGATACGAACAAAATTACCAAAATATTTCATTACACGAGCAACTCCTGCCTTCATTTTTTGAGAGTAGAATCAGCAGCAATGAAATTTCAGGGCGAGCTGACGATCAACGCCGACATGGAGGAACTGCAGAACGATCTCTTCATGGACTCGGTGCCTCCTTCATGGACGAAGCGCGCTTATCCCTCCAGTTTGGGTTTGACAAACTGGTTCGCGGATATGTTGAACAGAATCGGCGAGTTGTCCAACTGGACCGCGGATTTTACAGTTCGTACTCCATCTTTATAAAAAATAAGAGCATATTTTCTTCCCATCATCCTTGTTTAATTATTTTCCATTTATTCACCGCAGTTTTCCTCGTCCACCCATCTTTATAAAAAATAAGAACATTTTTTCTTCCCATTGTCCTTATTTAATTATTTTCCATCAATCCACCGCAGCTTCCCTCGTCCGTCTGGCTCGCCGGTTTCTTCAACCCGCAGTCCTTCCTCACGGCGATAATGCAGCAAACGGCGCGCAAAAACGAGTGGCCACTCGACAAAATGTGTCTGCACTGCGACGTGACGAAGAAGCAAAAGGAGGACTTCAAGTGAGTTGCCTAAAATAATTTCTAAAGTGCTCAGTTGTCGCAGTTTCTCAAAATCTCAAATTTCTCGTTCAGCGCGCCGCCGCGCGAAGGCGCCTACGTCAACAGTCTCTACATGGAGGGCGCTCGTTGGGACTCGGCTTTGGGAGCAATCGCGGAATCCCGATTGAAGGAGCTTTTTCCTCAGTTGCCGGTCATCTACATCAAAGCCATCACGCAGGACAAACAGGAATCGAAGAACATGTACGAGTGTCCGGTCTACAAAACGAGATCCCGAGGTCCCACGTACGTTTGGACGTTCAACCTGAAGAGCAAAGACAAGCCGACCAAGTGGACACTCGCGGGTGTCGCTATTATGTTACAGATATAAATATAATATCACCGCGTGTTAGAATATTTCGATATTCAATCGTTTATTTGCAATAACGTCTCTGTTACAGTCGATATTTTTTCCATTTGCTTTTCGATCTTTCGATAAAATCGAAGATAACGAGAAAAAAAATCTTCGGTGTCCGATTTTCACTTAAAAATTCTCTGCACCGGTACTGAATTTAATATTCAATCGTTTATTAGCAAGAAGTTTTTCTTACAGTCGATATATAACGCTTTTCGCACTGGGTATCGATTTTTCCATTAGCTTTTCGATCTTTCGATAAAATCGAAGATAACGGAAAAAAATCTTCGGTGTCCGATTTTCACTTAAAAATTCTCTGCACCGATACTGAATTTAATATTCAATCGTTTATTAGCAAGAAGTTTTTCTTACAGTCGATATGTAACGCTATTCGCACTGGGTATCGATTTTTCCATTAGCTTTTCGATCTTTCGATACAGTCGAAGACAACGAAAATCTTCGGTGTCTGATTTTTACTTGAAAATTCTCTACAACGATACTGAATTTTTGAACGATACACATTGTTCTTACGTCCAATCGTGCTCGCTTTGCCTACGACGCGTCGACTTGAATCCACTTAGGCTGCTTGATCGGGAAAGTCGCCTCCAAAACCACTTTCGATCTGCCACACGAACCCGAACCCGACGTCCCAGGCGAACAGGGTGGACCTTCCACCCCGGGAGGTCCCACGTCTCCTTTTTCCCCAGGCACCCCGGGAGCTCCGAGTTCCCCCTTTGGTCCCGCAAATCCCTCTCGTCCAGGCGCTCCTCTTTCCCCAGGAATTCCGTCGTGACCCGCCTGTCCCTGAAGTCCTCGGTCTCCCTTCTCGCCTTGCTTACCAGGAAGTCCATCGTAACCCGCTTGTCCCTGAATTCCTTGTTCCCCTTTTCGGCCTTTCGCGCCAGGAATTCCTTCGTAACCCTGAAGTCCCTGAATTCCTTGTAGTCCGGGTTCTCCATTTAGTCCCGGTGGTCCCACTGGTCCAGGTTCCCCGGGTTGGCCTTGTAAACCCGGGGTTCCCATAAAACCTGGAGGTCCTTGAGGACCGACCGTCCCCGGAAGTCCTGCGTCTCCCTTTTCGCCAGGAATCCCGCGTGGTCCCGGTTCTCCAGGTTCTCCCTTTGGACCTGGTTCGCCAGGCATTCCTATGTCACCCGTGAATCCCTGCAATCCCACTGGTCCTGGTTCCCCCTGTGGTCCCGCTGGTCCCTCCTTTCCAGGCTCTCCTTTCGCGCCTCTCTCGCCGGGAGTTCCGTTGTGACCCGGAAGACCCTGATAGCCTTGCAGTCCGGTTTCTCCCTTCGGTCCCGGCGGTCCTTCAGGTCCCGGTCCACCGGGCAGGCCTTGGGGACCGAAAAATCCTGGATAACCTTGAAGTCCTGGAACACCTGGATCCCCTTTGTCTCCCTTTGGTTGGAAAGTACAGACCGTTTTTATTACACGTCAAGTGATTTAGTCCTTGAAATTGTTTACGGTTCACCGGAAAATGCGACGCATTTGTGCGATAAATGGAAACTGATAACGCGAAACGGAAGCATTGCGCGAGGATTCGTGCGTGGTGCGTGATAAGAGGATATCACGTAATATTGAAGATATATTGAAACTGCGCAGCGAGAAACAGAAATTATTGCTGTGAATATGACGTATTTTTTCTAAAAGCCAAATTGGACATAATTCTTTGGTCCGAAAACGTGATGTGTTAAAAATGAACATGAGTTTTTCGAATGAGTGAATTGAATGTCGATGTGTTATTAATTTTAATTTTTTTTTCCAGATGCATTTTTATCAGTACAAGGAATTGCATAATGTAATTAACGTCACCTTCAATCCAAGCCATTGTGATACGTGTCGTGGTGAACGCGTTTTTACATCACCTGAATTGTCAAATTCATTCTTCTCGCATGCACAACTCTTGTGCGTGTAATACGTATACGCGAAGGAAGCAAAATTCATGACGAACTGCAACAGCACCAGACAGAAGAGGATTTTAAATTTTCGCGGTGAAACGAGCCTCACGGCCTCCGCACCCGTTTCTCCACTCATATTCACGTGAGTTAAAAAAACTTTTGAGCACTCGACTTTCGGTACTTTTCGACGAATTCACGCTGAATCACGACGAAGACATGGCCCGGCTGAACGAGCCTTCCCCGACGACTTTTGCGAAGAGACTAACGGCAAAACGCTGATCGATTTGATACACCCTGATATGGTGGAACGGAAAAAAATGTTGCTGTCTGGGGAAACCCGAAAAAATGCGAACTACATAATCGAGCCAAAAATACCGAAAAGGTCACAGATCAATGAAATCGGGCGGTGAAGCTTGATAAGGCCCTTGGTTTATCGCTTCTCCCGCTCTCGCGACAAACCTACAATAAGTGGAGTGGGTAATTTCGGCGACGTTCAATTAACAACAGAAAAGAAGAAATACATATTTCAAAGATCTCGTCCCTACACGATAGTTACTGTATTTTTGGTTCCGAAATCTTTTCTTCACTATCGTTCACAGTCGGTCATTTTTTAGCAGGAAATACAGCGTGATTGTGGTGTCAGAAATTTATATTTGTTTTTAGCAAATTGACAAAACTAGGTTGTAACGTCTTTTCGTATTAATTACTCCAGGTCTACCAGGTTCTCCGGGCAAACCAGGCGGTCCAATAATAACAACTTGTTGTCCAGGAGATCCTTCCAAAACGGATATGCTGGCATATCCGTTCTGGAAAATTCCCAGGTGCTGAATTTTTAGCTCATGGAATGACTATTAAAAAAAAAAAAAATCGGAAAAAGTCATTCCCTGAGCTAAAAATCCCAGGTGCTGAATTTTTAGCTCATGGAATGACTATTTAAAAAAAAAATTTGGAAAAAGTCATTCCATGAGCTAAAAATCTTGCCCCGGGGAATTTTAGCTCGTGGAATGACTTTCAAAAAAAAAAAAAAATTATTTTTTGGAAAAAAGTCATTCCATGAGCTAAAATTCCGGCCTCGGGAAATTTTAGCTCATGGAATGACTTTAAAAAAAAAAAAAAAAATATTTTTTTGAAAAAAGTCATTCCATGAGCTAAAAATCTTGCCCCGGGGAATTTTAGCTCATGGAATGACTTTTTTCCAAAAAATAATTTTTTTTTTTTTTTTAAAGTCATTCCATGAGCTAAAAATCTTGCCCCGGGGAATTTTAGCTCATGGAATGACTTTAAAAAAAAAAAAAAATTATTTTTTGGAAAAAAGTCATTCCATGAGCTAAAATTCCCCGGGGCAAGATTTTTAGCTCATGGAATGACTTTCAAAAAAAAAAAAAAATTATTTTTTGGAAAAAAGTCATTCCATGGGCTAAAATTCCGGCCTCGGGAAATTTTAGCTCATGGAATGACTTTAAAAAAAAAAAAAATTATTTTTCGGAAAAAAGTCATTCCATGAGCTAAAATTCCGGCCTCGGGAAATTTTAGCTCATGGAATGACTTTAAAAAAAAAAAAAATTATTTTTTTGAAAAAAGTCATTCCATGAGCTAAAAATCTTGCCCCGGGGAATTTTAGCTCATGGAATGACTTTTTTCCAAAAAATATATATTTTTTTTTTTTTAAAGTCATTCCATGAGCTAAAAATCTTGCCCCGGGGAATTTTAGCTCATGGAATGACTTTAAAAAAAAAAAAAATTATTTTTTGGAAAAAAGTCATTCCATGAGCTAAAATTCCGGCCTCGGGAAATTTTAGCTCATGGAATGACTTTCAAAAAAAAAAAAATTATTTTTTGGAAAAAAGTCATTCCATGAGCTAAAAATCTTGCCCCGGGGAATTTTAGCTCATGGAATGACTTTTTTCAAAAAAATAATTTTTTTTTTTTTTAAAGTCATTCCATGAGCTAAAATTCCCCGGGGCCGGAATTTTAGCTCATGGAATGACTTTTTTCCGAAAAATAATTTTTTTTTTTTTTAAAGTCATTCCATGAGCTAAAATTTCCCGAGGCCGGAATTTTAGCTCATGGAATGACTTTTTTCCGAAAAATAATTTTTTTTTTTTTTTAAAGTCATTCCATGAGCTAAAATTTCCCGAGGCCGGAATTTTAGCTCATGGAATGACTTTCTTCCAAAAAATAATTTTTTTTTTTTTTTGAAAGTCATTCCATGAGCTAAAAATCTTGCCCCGGGGAATTTTAGCTCATGGAATGACTTTTTTCCGAAAAATAATTTTTTTTTTTTTTAAAGTCATTCCATGAGCTAAAATTTCCCGAGGCCGGAATTTTAGCTCATGGAATGACTTTTTTCCAAAAAATAATTTTTTTTTTTTTTGAAAGTCATTCCATGAGCTAAAAATCTTGCCCCGGGGAATTTTAGCTCATGGAATGACTTTAAAAAAAAAAAAAAATTATTTTTCGGAAAAAAGTCATTCCATGAGCTAAAATTCCCCGGGGCAAGATTTTTAGCTCATGGAATGACTTTTTTCCAAAAAATAATTTTTTTTTTTTTTAAAGTCATTCCATGAGCTAAAATTTCCCGAGGCCGGAATTTTAGCTCATGGAATGACTTTTTTCCAAAAAATAATTTTTTTTTTTTTTTTAGAGTCATTCCATGAGCTAAAATTCCCCGGGGCAAGATTTTTAGCTCATGGAATGACTTTAAAAAAAAAAAAAAATTATTTTTTGGAAAAAAGTCATTCCATGAGCTAAAATTCCGGCCTCGGGAAATTTTAGCTCATGGAATGACTTTAAAAAAAAAAAAAAATTATTTTTTGGAAAAAAGTCATTCCATGAGCTAAAATTCCGGCCTCGGGAAATTTTAGCTCATGGAATGACTTTAAAAAAAAAAAAAATTATTTTTTGGAAAAAAGTCATTCCATGAGCTAAAAATCTTGCCCCGGGGAATTTTAGCTCATGGAATGACTTTAAAAAAAAAAAAAAATTATTTTTTGGAAAAAAGTCATTCCATGAGCTAAAATTCCCCGGGGCAAGATTTTTAGCTCATGGAATGACTTTCAAAAAAAAAAAAAAATTATTTTTTGGAAAAAAGTCATTCCATGGGCTAAAATTCCGGCCTCGGGAAATTTTAGCTCATGGAATGACTTTAAAAAAAAAAAAAAATTATTTTTCGGAAAAAAGTCATTCCATGAGCTAAAATTCCGGCCTCGGGAAATTTTAGCTCATGGAATGACTTTAAAAAAAAAAAAAATTATTTTTTTGAAAAAAGTCATTCCATGAGCTAAAAATCTTGCCCCGGGGAATTTTAGCTCATGGAATGACTTTTTTCCAAAAAATATATATTTTTTTTTTTTTAAAGTCATTCCATGAGCTAAAAATCTTGCCCCGGGGAATTTTAGCTCATGGAATGACTTTAAAAAAAAAAAAAATTATTTTTTGGAAAAAAGTCATTCCATGAGCTAAAATTCCGGCCTCGGGAAATTTTAGCTCATGGAATGACTTTCAAAAAAAAAAAAATTATTTTTTGGAAAAAAGTCATTCCATGAGCTAAAAATCTTGCCCCGGGGAATTTTAGCTCATGGAATGACTTTTTTCAAAAAAATAATTTTTTTTTTTTTTAAAGTCATTCCATGAGCTAAAATTCCCCGGGGCCGGAATTTTAGCTCATGGAATGACTTTTTTCCGAAAAATAATTTTTTTTTTTTTTAAAGTCATTCCATGAGCTAAAATTTCCCGAGGCCGGAATTTTAGCTCATGGAATGACTTTTTTCCGAAAAATAATTTTTTTTTTTTTTTAAAGTCATTCCATGAGCTAAAATTTCCCGAGGCCGGAATTTTAGCTCATGGAATGACTTTCTTCCAAAAAATAATTTTTTTTTTTTTTTGAAAGTCATTCCATGAGCTAAAAATCTTGCCCCGGGGAATTTTAGCTCATGGAATGACTTTTTTCCGAAAAATAATTTTTTTTTTTTTTAAAGTCATTCCATGAGCTAAAATTTCCCGAGGCCGGAATTTTAGCTCATGGAATGACTTTTTTCCAAAAAATAATTTTTTTTTTTTTTGAAAGTCATTCCATGAGCTAAAAATCTTGCCCCGGGGAATTTTAGCTCATGGAATGACTTTAAAAAAAAAAAAAAATTATTTTTCGGAAAAAAGTCATTCCATGAGCTAAAATTCCCCGGGGCAAGATTTTTAGCTCATGGAATGACTTTTTTCCAAAAAATAATTTTTTTTTTTTTTAAAGTCATTCCATGAGCTAAAATTTCCCGAGGCCGGAATTTTAGCTCATGGAATGACTTTTTTCCAAAAAATAATTTTTTTTTTTTTTTTAGAGTCATTCCATGAGCTAAAATTCCCCGGGGCAAGATTTTTAGCTCATGGAATGACTTTAAAAAAAAAAAAAAATTATTTTTTGGAAAAAAGTCATTCCATGAGCTAAAATTCCGGCCTCGGGAAATTTTAGCTCATGGAATGACTTTAAAAAAAAAAAAAAATTATTTTTTGGAAAAAAGTCATTCCATGAGCTAAAATTCCGGCCTCGGGAAATTTTAGCTCATGGAATGACTTTAAAAAAAAAAAAAATTATTTTTTGGAAAAAAGTCATTCCATGAGCTAAAAATCTTGCCCCGGGGAATTTTAGCTCATGGAATGACTTTTTTCCGAAAAATAATTTTTTTTTTTTTTAAAGTCATTCCATGAGCTAAAATTCCCCGGGGCCGGAATTTTAGCTCATGGAATGACTTTTTTCCGAAAAATATTTTTTTTTTTTTTTTAAAGTCATTCCATGAGCTAAAATTTCCCGAGGCCGGAATTTTAGCTCATGGAATGACTTTTTTCCAAAAAATAATTTTTTTTTTTTTTTAAAGTCATTCCATGAGCTAAAATTTCCCGAGGCCGGAATTTTAGCTCATGGAATGACTTTTTTCCAAAAAATAATTTTTTTTTTTTTTAAAGTCATTCCATGAGCTAAAATTTCCCGAGGCCGGAATTTTAGCTCATGGAATGACTTTTTTCCAAAAAATAATTTTTTTTTTTTTTTTAAGTCATTCCATGAGCTAAAATTCCCCGGGGCAAGATTTTTAGCTCATGGAATGACTTTAAAAAAAAAAAAAAATTATTTTTTTGAAAAAAGTCATTCCATGAGCTAAAATTCCGGCCTCGGGAAATTTTAGCTCATGGAATGACTTTAAAAAAAAAAAAAATTATTTTTTGGAAAAAAGTCATTCCATGAGCTAAAAATCTTGCCCCGGGGAATTTTAGCTCATGGAATGACTTTTTTCCGAAAAATAATTTTTTTTTTTTTTTTAAGTCATTCCATGAGCTAAAATTCCCCGGGGCAAGATTTTTAGCTCATGGAATGACTTAAAAAAAAAAAAAAAAAATTATTTTTTGGAAAAAAGTCATTCCATGAGCTAAAATTCCCCGGGGCAAGATTTTTAGCTCATGGAATGACTTTAAAAAAAAAAAAAATTATTTTTTGGAAAAAAGTCATTCCATGAGCTAAAATTCCGGCCTCGGGAAATTTTAGCTCATGGAATGACTTTAAAAAAAAAAAAAAATATTTTTTTGAAAAAAGTCATTCCATGAGCTAAAAATCCCCGGGGCAAGATTTTTAGCTCATGGAATGACTTTTTTCAAAAAAATAATTTTTTTTTTTTTTTAAAGTCATTCCATGAGCTAAAATTTCCCGAGGCCGGAATTTTAGCTCATGGAATGACTTTTTTCCAAAAAATAATTTTTTTTTTTTTTTAAAGTCATTCCATGAGCTAAAAATCTTGCCCCGGGGAATTTTAGCTCATGGAATGACTTTTTTCCAAAAAATAATTTTTTTTTTTTTTTTAAGTCATTCCATGAGCTAAAAATCTTGCCCCGGGGAATTTTAGCTCATGGAATGACTTAAAAAAAAAAAAAAAATTATTTTTCGGAAAAAAGTCATTCCATGAGCTAAAATTCCCCGGGGCAAGATTTTTAGCTCATGGAATGACTTTTTTCCAAAAAATAATTTTTTTTTTTTTTAAAGTCATTCCATGAGCTAAAATTTCCCGAGGCCGGAATTTTAGCTCATGGAATGACTTTTTTCCAAAAAATAATTTTTTTTTTTTTTTAAAGTCATTCCATGAGCTAAAAATCTTGCCCCGGGGAATTTTAGCTCATGGAATGACTTTAAAAAAAAAAAAAAAATATTTTTTGGAAAAAAGTCATTCCATGAGCTAAAATTCCGGCCTCGGGAAATTTTAGCTCATGGAATGACTTAAAAAAAAAAAAAAATTATTTTTTGGAAAAAAGTCATTCCATGAGCTAAAATTCCGGCCTCGGGAAATTTTAGCTCATGGAATGACTTTAAAAAAAAAAAAAATTATTTTTCGGAAAAAAGTCATTCCATGAGCTAAAATTCCGGCCCCGGGGAATTTTAGCTCATGGAATGACTTTAAAAAAAAAAAAAATTATTTTTCGGAAAAAAGTCATTCCATGAGCTAAAATTCCCCGGGGCAAGATTTTTAGCTCATGGAATGACTTTTTTCCAAAAAATAATTTTTTTTTTTTTTAAAGTCATTCCATGAGCTAAAATTTCCCGAGGCCGGAATTTTAGCTCATGGAATGACTTTTTTCCAAAAAATAATTTTTTTTTTTTTTTAAAGTCATTCCATGAGCTAAAATTCCCCGGGGCAAGATTTTTAGCTCATGGAATGACTTTAAAAAAAAAAAAAAATTATTTTTTGGAAAAAAGTCATTCCATGAGCTAAAATTCCGGCCTCGGAAAATTTTAGCTCATGGAATGACTTTAAAAAAAAAAAAAAATTATTTTTCGGAAAAAAGTCATTCCATGAGCTAAAATTCCGGCCCCGGGGAATTTTAGCTCATGGAATGACTTTAAAAAAAAAAAAAATTATTTTTCGGAAAAAAGTCATTCCATGAGCTAAAATTTCCCGAGGCCGGATTTTTAGCTCATGGAATGACTTTTTTCCAAAAAATAATTTTTTTTTTTTTTTAAAGTCATTCCATGAGCTAAAATTTCCCGAGGCCGGAATTTTAGCTCATGGAATGACTTTTTTCCAAAAAATAATTTTTTTTTTTTTTTAAAGTCATTCCATGAGCTAAAATTTCCCGAGGCCGGAATTTTAGCTCATGGAATGACTTTTTTCCAAAAAATAATTTTTTTTTTTTTTTTAGAGTCATTCCATGAGCTAAAATTCCCCGGGGCAAGATTTTTAGCTCATGGAATGACTTAAAAAAAAAAAAAAAATTATTTTTTGGAAAAAAGTCATTCCATGAGCTAAAATTCCGGCCTCGGGAAATTTTAGCTCATGGAATGACTTTAAAAAAAAACAAAAATTATTTTTTGGAAAAAAGTCATTCCATGAGCTAAAATTCCGGCCTCGGGAAATTTTAGCTCATGGAATGACTTTAAAAAAAAAAAAAATTATTTTTTGGAAAAAAGTCATTCCATGAGCTAAAAATCTTGCCCCGGGGAATTTTAGCTCATGGAATGACTTTTTTCCGAAAAATAATTTTTTTTTTTTTTAAAGTCATTCCATGAGCTAAAATTCCCCGGGGCCGGAATTTTAGCTCATGGAATGACTTTTTTCCGAAAAATATTTTTTTTTTTTTTTTTAAGTCATTCCATGAGCTAAAATTTCCCGAGGCCGGAATTTTAGCTCATGGAATGACTTTTTTCCAAAAAATAATTTTTTTTTTTTTTTAAAGTCATTCCATGAGCTAAAATTTCCCGAGGCCGGAATTTTAGCTCATGGAATGACTTTTTTCCAAAAAATAATTTTTTTTTTTTTTAAAGTCATTCCATGAGCTAAAATTTCCCGAGGCCGGAATTTTAGCTCATGGAATGACTTTTTTCCAAAAAATAATTTTTTTTTTTTTTTTAAGTCATTCCATGAGCTAAAATTCCCCGGGGCAAGATTTTTAGCTCATGGAATGACTTTAAAAAAAAAAAAAAATTATTTTTTTGAAAAAAGTCATTCCATGAGCTAAAATTCCGGCCTCGGGAAATTTTAGCTCATGGAATGACTTTAAAAAAAAAAAAAATTATTTTTTGGAAAAAAGTCATTCCATGAGCTAAAAATCTTGCCCCGGGGAATTTTAGCTCATGGAATGACTTTTTTCCGAAAAATAATTTTTTTTTTTTTTTTAAGTCATTCCATGAGCTAAAATTCCCCGGGGCAAGATTTTTAGCTCATGGAATGACTTAAAAAAAAAAAAAAAAAATTATTTTTCGGAAAAAAGTCATTCCATGAGCTAAAATTCCCCGGGGCAAGATTTTTAGCTCATGGAATGACTTTTTTCCAAAAAATAATTTTTTTTTTTTTTAAAGTCATTCCATGAGCTAAAATTTCCCGAGGCCGGAATTTTAGCTCATGGAATGACTTTTTTCAAAAAAATAATTTTTTTTTTTTTTTAAAGTCATTCCATGAGCTAAAAATCTTGCCCCGGGGAATTTTAGCTCATGGAATGACTTAAAAAAAAAAAAAAAATTATTTTTTGGAAAAAAGTCATTCCATGAGCTAAAATTCCGGCCTCGGGAAATTTTAGCTCATGGAATGACTTTAAAAAAAAAAAAAATTATTTTTTGGAAAAAAGTCATTCCATGAGCTAAAATTCCGGCCTCGGGAAATTTTAGCTCATGGAATGACTTTAAAAAAAAAAAAAAATTATTTTTTGGAAAAAAGTCATTCCATGAGCTAAAATTCCGGCCTCGGGAAATTTTAGCTCATGGAATGACTTTAAAAAAAAAAAAAAAATATTTTTCGGAAAAAAGTCATTCCATGAGCTAAAATTCCGGCCCCGGGGAATTTTAGCTCATGGAATGACTTTAAAAAAAAAAAAAATTATTTTTCGGAAAAAAGTCATTCCATGAGCTAAAATTCCCCGGGGCAAGATTTTTAGCTCATGGAATGACTTTTTTCCAAAAAATAATTTTTTTTTTTTTTAAAGTCATTCCATGAGCTAAAATTTCCCGAGGCCGGAATTTTAGCTCATGGAATGACTTTTTTCCAAAAAATAATTTTTTTTTTTTTTAAAGTCATTCCATGAGCTAAAATTTCCCGAGGCCGGAATTTTAGCTCATGGAATGACTTTTTTCAAAAAAATAATTTTTTTTTTTTTTTAAAGTCATTCCATGAGCTAAAAATCTTGCCCCGGGGAATTTTAGCTCATGGAATGACTTAAAAAAAAAAAAAAAATTATTTTTTGGAAAAAAGTCATTCCATGAGCTAAAATTCCGGCCTCGGGAAATTTTAGCTCATGGAATGACTTTAAAAAAAAAAAAAATTATTTTTTGGAAAAAAGTCATTCCATGAGCTAAAATTCCGGCCTCGGGAAATTTTAGCTCATGGAATGACTTTAAAAAAAAAAAAAAATTATTTTTTGGAAAAAAGTCATTCCATGAGCTAAAATTCCGGCCTCGGGAAATTTTAGCTCATGGAATGACTTTAAAAAAAAAAAAAAAATATTTTTCGGAAAAAAGTCATTCCATGAGCTAAAATTCCGGCCCCGGGGAATTTTAGCTCATGGAATGACTTTAAAAAAAAAAAAAATTATTTTTCGGAAAAAAGTCATTCCATGAGCTAAAATTCCCCGGGGCAAGATTTTTAGCTCATGGAATGACTTTTTTCCAAAAAATAATTTTTTTTTTTTTTAAAGTCATTCCATGAGCTAAAATTTCCCGAGGCCGGAATTTTAGCTCATGGAATGACTTTTTTCCAAAAAATAATTTTTTTTTTTTTTTAAAGTCATTCCATGAGCTAAAATTTCCCGAGGCCGGAATTTTAGCTCATGGAATGACTTTTTTCCAAAAAATAATTTTTTTTTTTTTTTAAAGTCATTCCATGAGCTAAAAATCTTGCCCCGGGGAATTTTAGCTCATGGAATGACTCTAAAAAAAAAAAAAAAATTATTTTTTGGAAAAAAGTCATTCCATGAGCTAAAATTCCGGCCTCGGGAAATTTTAGCTCATGGAATGACTTTAAAAAAAAAAAAAAATTATTTTTTGGAAAAAAGTCATTCCATGAGCTAAAATTCCGGCCTCGGGAAATTTTAGCTCATGGAATGACTTTAAAAAAAAAAAAAAATTATTTTTTGGAAAAAAGTCATTCCATGAGCTAAAAATCCGGCCTCGGGAAATTTTAGCTCATGGAATGACTTTTTTCCGAAAAATAATTTTTTTTTTTTTTAAAGTCATTCCATGAGCTAAAATTCCCCGGGGCCGGAATTTTAGCTCATGGAATGACTTTTTTCCGAAAAATAATTTTTTTTTTTTTTTAAAGTCATTCCATGAGCTAAAATTTTCCGAGGCCGGAATTTTAGCTCATGGAATGACTTTTTTCCAAAAAATAATTTTTTTTTTTTTTTAAAGTCATTCCATGAGCTAAAAATCTTGCCCCGGGGAATTTTAGCTCATGGAATGACTTTAAAAAAAAAAAAAAATTATTTTTTGGAAAAAAGTCATTCCATGAGCTAAAATTCCGGCCTCGGGAAATTTTAGCTCATGGAATGACTTTAAAAAAAAAAAAAATTATTTTTTGGAAAAAAGTCATTCCATGAGCTAAAAATCTTGCCCCGGGGAATTTTAGCTCATGGAATGACTTTTTTCCGAAAAATAATTTTTTTTTTTTTTAAAGTCATTCCATGAGCTAAAATTCCCCGGGGCCGGAATTTTAGCTCATGGAATGACTTTTTTCCGAAAAATAATTTTTTTTTTTTTTAAAGTCATTCCATGAGCTAAAATTTCCCGAGGCCGGAATTTTAGCTCATGGAATGACTTTTTTCCAAAAAATAATTTTTTTTTTTTTTTAAGTCATTCCATGAGCTAAAATTTCCCGAGGCCGGAATTTTAGCTCATGGAATGACTTTTTTCCAAAAAATATTTTTTTTTTTTTTTTAAAGTCATTCCATGAGCTAAAATTCCCCGGGGCAAGATTTTTAGCTCATGGAATGACTTTAAAAAAAAAAAAAAATTATTTTTTGGAAAAAAGTCATTCCATGAGCTAAAATTCCGGCCTCGGGAAATTTTAGCTCATGGAATGACTTTAAAAAAAAAAAAAATTATTTTTTGGAAAAAAGTCATTCCATGAGCTAAAAATCTTGCCCCGGGGAATTTTAGCTCATGGAATGACTTTTTTCCGAAAAATAATTTTTTTTTTTTTTTTAAGTCATTCCATGAGCTAAAATTCCCCGGGGCAAGATTTTTAGCTCATGGAATGACTTAAAAAAAAAAAAAAAATTATTTTTTGGAAAAAAGTCATTCCATGAGCTAAAATTCCCCGGGGCAAGATTTTTAGCTCATGGAATGACTTTAAAAAAAAAAAAAATTATTTTTTGGAAAAAAGTCATTCCATGAGCTAAAATTCCGGCCTCGGGAAATTTTAGCTCATGGAATGACTTTAAAAAAAAAAAAAAATATTTTTTTGAAAAAAGTCATTCCATGAGCTAAAAATCCCCGGGGCAAGATTTTTAGCTCATGGAATGACTTTTTTCAAAAAAATAATTTTTTTTTTTTTTTAAAGTCATTCCATGAGCTAAAATTTCCCGAGGCCGGAATTTTAGCTCATGGAATGACTTTTTTCCAAAAAATAATTTTTTTTTTTTTTTAAAGTCATTCCATGAGCTAAAAATCTTGCCCCGGGGAATTTTAGCTCATGGAATGACTTTTTTCCAAAAAATAATTTTTTTTTTTTTTTTAAGTCATTCCAAGAGCTAAAAATCTTGCCCCGGGGAATTTTAGCTCATGGAATGACTTAAAAAAAAAAAAAAAATTATTTTTCGGAAAAAAGTCATTCCATGAGCTAAAATTCCCCGGGGCAAGATTTTTAGCTCATGGAATGACTTTTTTCCAAAAAATAATTTTTTTTTTTTTTAAAGTCATTCCATGAGCTAAAATTTCCCGAGGCCGGAATTTTAGCTCATGGAATGACTTTTTTCCAAAAAATAATTTTTTTTTTTTTTTAAAGTCATTCCATGAGCTAAAAATCTTGCCCCGGGGAATTTTAGCTCATGGAATGACTTTAAAAAAAAAAAAAAATTATTTTTTGGAAAAAAGTCATTCCATGAGCTAAAATTCCGGCCTCGGGAAATTTTAGCTCATGGAATGACTTAAAAAAAAAAAAAAATTATTTTTTGGAAAAAAGTCATTCCATGAGCTAAAATTCCGGCCTCGGGAAATTTTAGCTCATGGAATGACTTTAAAAAAAAAAAAAATTATTTTTCGGAAAAAAGTCATTCCATGAGCTAAAATTCCGGCCCCGGGGAATTTTAGCTCATGGAATGACTTTAAAAAAAAAAAAAATTATTTTTCGGAAAAAAGTCATTCCATGAGCTAAAATTCCCCGGGGCAAGATTTTTAGCTCATGGAATGACTTTTTTCCAAAAAATAATTTTTTTTTTTTTTTAAAGTCATTCCATGAGCTAAAATTTCCCGAGGCCGGAATTTTAGCTCATGGAATGACTTTTTTCCAAAAAATAATTTTTTTTTTTTTTTAAAGTCATTCCATGAGCTAAAATTCCCCGGGGCAAGATTTTTAGCTCATGGAATGACTTTAAAAAAAAAAAAAAATTATTTTTTGGAAAAAAGTCATTCCATGAGCTAAAATTCCGGCCTCGGAAAATTTTAGCTCATGGAATGACTTTAAAAAAAAAAAAAAATTATTTTTCGGAAAAAAGTAATTCCATGAGCTAAAATTCCGGCCCCGGGGAATTTTAGCTCATGGAATGACTTTAAAAAAAAAAAAAATTATTTTTCGGAAAAAAGTCATTCCATGAGCTAAAATTTCCCGAGGCCGGATTTTTAGCTCATGGAATGACTTTTTTCCAAAAAATAATTTTTTTTTTTTTTTAAAGTCATTCCATGAGCTAAAATTTCCCGAGGCCGGAATTTTAGCTCATGGAATGACTTTTTTCCAAAAAATAATTTTTTTTTTTTTTTAAAGTCATTCCATGAGCTAAAATTTCCCGAGGCCGGAATTTTAGCTCATGGAATGACTTTTTTCCAAAAAATATTTTTTTTTTTTTTTTTAAAGTCATTCCATGAGCTAAAATTCCCCGGGGCAAGATTTTTAGCTCATGGAATGACTTTAAAAAAAAAAAAAAATTATTTTTTGGAAAAAAGTCATTCCATGAGCTAAAAATCCGGCCTCGGGAAATTTTAGCTCATGGAATGACTTTAAAAAAAAAAAAAAATTATTTTTTGGAAAAAAGTCATTCCATGAGCTAAAAATCTTGCCCCGGGGAATTTTAGCTCATGGAATGACTTTTTTCCGAAAAATAATTTTTTTTTTTTTTTTAAGTCATTCCATGAGCTAAAATTCCCCGGGGCCGGAATTTTAGCTCATGGAATGACTTTTTTCCGAAAAATAATTTTTTTTTTTTTTTAAGTCATTCCATGAGCTAAAATTTCCCGAGGCCGGAATTTTAGCTCATGGAATGACTTTTTTCCAAAAAATAATTTTTTTTTTTTTTTTGAAAGTCATTCCATGAGCTAAAAATCTTGCCCCGGGGAATTTTAGCTCATGGAATGACTTTAAAAAAAAAAAAAATTATTTTTTGGAAAAAAGTCATTCCATGAGCTAAAATTCCGGCCTCGGGAAATTTTAGCTCATGGAATGACTTTAAAAAAAAAAAAATTATTTTTTGGAAAAAAGTCATTCCATGAGCTAAAATTTCCCGAGGCCGGAATTTTAGCTCATGGAATGACTTTTTTCCAAAAAATAATTTTTTTTTTTTTTAAAGTCATTCCATGAGCTAAAATTCCCCGGGGCAAGATTTTTAGCTCATGGAATGACTTTCAAAAAAAAAAAAAAATTATTTTTTGGAAAAAAGTCATTCCATGAGCTAAAATTCCGGCCTCGGGAAATTTTAGCTCATGGAATGACTTAAAAAAAAAAAAAAATTATTTTTCGGAAAAAAGTCATTCCATGAGCTAAAATTCCGGCCCCGGGGAATTTTAGCTCATGGAATGACTTAAAAAAAAAAAAAAAATTATTTTTCGGAAAAAAGTCATTCCATGAGCTAAAATTCCCCGGGGCAAGATTTTTAGCTCATGGAATGACTTTTTTCCAAAAAATAATTTTTTTTTTTTTTTAAAGTCATTCCATGAGCTAAAATTTCCCGAGGCCGGATTTTTAGCTCATGGAATGACTTTTTTCCAAAAAATAATTTTTTTTTTTTTGAAAGTCATTCCATGAGCTAAAATTTCCCGAGGCCGGAATTTTAGCTCATGGAATGACTTTTTTCCAAAAAATAATTTTTTTTTTTTTTAAAGTCATTCCATGAGCTAAAATTCCCCGGGGCAAGATTTTTAGCTCATGGAATGACTTTAAAAAAAAAAAAAAAAATATTTTTTGGAAAAAAGTCATTCCATGAGCTAAAATTCCCCGGGGCAAGATTTTTAGCTCATGGAATGACTTTTTTCAAAAAAATAATTTTTTTTTTTTTTAAAGTCATTCCATGAGCTAAAATTTCCCGAGGCCGGAATTTTAGCTCATGGAATGACTTTTTTCCGAAAAATAATTTTTTTTTTTTTTTTAAAGTCATTCCATGAGCTAAAAATCTTGCCCCGGGGAATTTTAGCTCATGGAATGACTTTTTTCCAAAAAATATTTTTTTTTTTTTTTTTAAAGTCATTCCATGAGCTAAAAATCTTGCCCCGGGGAATTTTAGCTCATGGAATGACTTTAAAAAAAAAAAAAATTATTTTTTGGAAAAAAGTCATTCCATGAGCTAAAATTCCGGCCTCGGGAAATTTTAGCTCATGGAATGACTTTCAAAAAAAAAAAAATTATTTTTTGGAAAAAAGTCATTCCATGAGCTAAAATTCCGGCCTCGGGAAATTTTAGCTCATGGAATGACTTTAAAAAAAAAAAAAATTATTTTTTTGAAAAAAGTCATTCCATGAGCTAAAAATTCCGCGCCTGGGATTTTTAGCTCATGAAATGACTTTTTTCCGAAAAAAAAAATGAATTTTGAGAAAGAGTCATTCCATGAGCTAAAAAATCAGCACCTGGGATTTTTAGCTCATGGAATGACTTTTTCCGCTGGAAAAATTCGACGTCAATCTACTTCACGATATTGCATAAAAAGAACACGAAAAAAGGAACGTTCGTTGGATACCATCGCGAGTGACGATGTGGAATAGAAGTGACGACTTTTTGGGAATCGCATCGTGTAAGGTAATGCATAATTTATATCGACATGGCAGAGAAAAAATACATATATTTACTGTGTTAAAGTATTTCGATATTCAATCGTTTATTTGCAAGTAGTTTTTGTTACAGTCAATATTTAACGCTATTTGCACCGAGTATTGATGTCTATTGTCTATTTGGTCTTTCGATAAAGTCAATGTTTAGTGTCCGCTTTTCACTTCAAAATGTTCTACGCAGATGCTGCATTTTTTTAAACCTTCAAAGCAGTCGGCTCTGTTTCAAACGTGTCCTCCACGTTGTTCGTACTCGCTTTGCCTATGTTGCGTCAACTTGAATCCACTGGGGTTTTTTGATTGGGAACGTGGCCTCCAGAACCACTTTTGCTTTGTTACATGAACCTGACGGACCAGGTGAACCAGGTGAACCTTCCATCCCGGGAGGTCCCAGGTCTCCCTTTTCACCTGGTTTGCCAGGCGCGCCGAGTGGTCCGAGATCACCTTTTGGTCCCGAAAGTCCCTCTTTTCCAGGTTCTCCTGCCTTGCCTGGTTCGCCTGGCGTTCCTGCGTCACCCGGAGGGCCCGAAAAACCCGGCAAACCCGATTGACCAGGTTCCCCCTTTTGTCCCGGAGGTCCCTCCTTACAAGGTTCTCCTTTTGCGCCTGGCTCACCAGGCATTCCTTTCTCACCCGGAATACCCTGAATTCCAGGTTCGCCTTTTTGTCCCGGTGGTCCAACCAGTCCAGGTTTTCCCGGTACACCTTGTGCACCATTCAATCCCGGCAAACCTTGACCTCCTGCATCCCCTTTTGCTCCCTTTGATCCCTCAACACCGTCGAGTCCATCTTTTCCAGGTTCTCCGTTTTTCCCTGGTTCACCAGGCTTTCCCGGCAAGCCCTGAATTCCTTGCGATCCTTTCGGTCCCGGCAACCCGTCGCGTCCATCTTTTCCAGGTTCTCCATTTTCGCCTGGTTCACCAGGTTTTCCCGGCAAACCCTGAATTCCTTGCGATCCGTTTGGTCCCGGCAACCCGTCGCGTCCATCTCTTCCAGGTTCGCCATATTTGCCTGGTTCACCAGGTTTTCCCGGCAACCCCTGAATTCCTTGCGATCCTTTTGGTCCCTGGACTCCGTTAAGTCCATCTTTTCCTTTTTCGCCCGATCGACCAGGCGTTCCTGGTAAACCCTGAATTCCTTGTGATCCCTTTGAACCCGCGACACCGTCGATACCAGCTTTTCCAGGTTCTCCCTTTTCACCTGGTCTTCCTGGCGTTCCGGGTAAACCTTGAATTCCTTGTGGTCCGGGTTTGCCCGGTGAACCAGGTGATCCACTAGGTCCTGGAGTTCCGGAATATGTAGGAAAGTACAGGCCGTGATCGTTACACCGCCTTCTCACATGACCAGGCACGAATTCGAATGATGCCTCGCTACCGTCGAGTTCATCTTTTCCAGGAAACTTCTTTTCGGCTGGGTTGCCTTGAAAGTACAGACCGTATTTGTTACACAGCTTCGACAAACTGTCCCTGGGTCGCGCCTCTTTCTGTGAGGTGAACAGAATAACGCAATTATATAAGAAATTAAAAAATTAACTTGTGTGTTTCGAATGAGTTCGTTCAATTTCGCTTAATGGATTTGTTATTGACTTTTATATATTTTCATAATATATAAATAATATACAATAATGTAATTATCGTTACCTGATTTTCAAACCATTTCGCTATTGCGTCTGTGTGTCGCGGTAAACGTCTCCTCGCTTCGCCCGGATTGCCAAATTCATTTATCTCGCATGCACAACTCTTGTGCGTGTAATACGTAAATGCGAAGGAAATGAAATGCAGGACGAACTGCAACAGCACCAGACAGAAGAAGAATTTGATTTTTCGCGGTGAAACGAGCCTCTCGGCCTCCGGACGCGTTTTTCCACACATTTTCACGCCAGAAACAAAAGTGTTGAGCACTCGATTCGGGTACTTTTCAACGAGTTCACGTTGAATCACGACGAAGACATGGCTCGGCTCGAGGAGCCTGCTTCCCCAACGACATTCGCGAAGAGACTAACGGAGGTCGATTTGATACACCCCGATATCTTGAACTGAAAACAATGCCGATACCAGGGGAAATCCGAAAAACTGTGAATTATATTCGAGCCAATTACCGAAGAGGCCACAGATCAAACAAACGAGTCGGTGAAACGTGATAAGGTCCTCCATTTATCGCTTCCCTCGCGGTCACGACGTACTTACGGTACTTGGATTGAGTCATTTAAACAACGTTCAATTAGCAACAAAAAATAAATTCATATTTCTTTTTTGTTGCTTTTATTAATAAATATACATATGTAAATTACGTGTTAAAGTATTTCAATGTTCAATCGTTTATTTGAAAGAAATGTTTGCTACAGTCAATATTTAACGCTGTTTGCACCTGGTATTGATGTCGATTTGCTTTTTGATCTTTCGATAAAATCGAAGATAACGAAAAAAATCTTGGGTGTCCAATTTTCACTGCATTTTTTTTTTTTTTTTTTTTTTTTTTTTTTTTTTTTTTTTTTTTCAAAACCTTCAAAGCAGACGGCTCTGGTTCAAACGTATCCTCCACGTTGTTCGTATGTTCGATCGTACTCGCTTTGCCTATGTTGTGTCAACTTGAATCCACTGGGGTCGCTTGACTGGAAACGTGGCCTCCAGAACGACTTTTGATTTGTCACGTGAACCTGACGGACCTGGTGAACCTTTCATCCCGGGAGGACCTGCATCTCCCTTTTCGCCTGGTTTGCCAGGCGCGCCCGGTGGTCCGTAATCCCCCTTCTGTCCCGCAAATCCATCTCTCCCTGGTTTTGCTTTCGTGCCTGGCTCGCCAGGCATTCCGGTGGCACCCGGAAGCCCCTGAATTCCTTGCGGTCCTGCGTCTCCCTTGTCACCTGGTGCGCCATCCATTCCTCGTGGTCCGAGGCCTCCCATTGGTCCCGGAAGTCCCGCTTTTCCAGGTTCGCCAGGCGTTCCTGCGTCACCCCGAAGGCCCGGATAACCCGGATAACCCGGTTGACCGGGTTCCCCCTTTGGTCCCGGAGGTCCCTCTTTACAACATTCTCCTTTTGCGCCTCGCTCATCAGGCATTCCTCTCTCACCCGGAAGACCCTGAATTCCAGGTTCTCCCTTTTGTCCCGGTGGCCCTACTGGTCCAGGTTTTCCCGGCACGCCTTGTGCACCATTCAATCCCGGCAAACCTTGAGCTCCTGAAGCACCTGCATCCCCTTTTGGTCCCTTTGATCCCTCAACACCGTCGAGTCCATCTTTTCCAGGTCCTCCATTTTTGCCTGGTTCGCCAGGCTGACCCGGCAAACCCTGAATTCCTTGCGATCCTATTGGTCCCGGCAACCCGTCGCGTCCATCTCTTCCAGGTGCACCATTTTTGCCTGGTTCGCCAGGTTTTCCCGGCAAACCCTGAATTCCTTGCGATCCTTTTGGTCCCTCGACCCCGTCAAGACCATCTTTTCCTTGTTCGCCCGATCGACCAGGCGTTCCTGGTAAACCCTGAATTCCTTGTGATCCCTTCGAACCCGCGACACCGTCGAGACCAGCTTTTCCAGGTTCTCCCTTTTCACCTGGACGACCTGGCGGCCCGGGTGAACCTCGAATTCCTTGTCGTCCGGGTGGACTCGGTGGTAACCCGGGAGGCATGGGCAATTTGTTATCGGACTTTGTAGGAAAGTACAGGCCATGTCTGTTACAGTCTATTATCATAGAATCGGGCACTTCATCGGGTGACACGGTGCTAGGGACGAATCCATCTCTCCAAGTGTCCGGCACGCCTTGAAAGTACAGACCCAATTTGTTACACTGCATCGTCTTGAAGTCTTTGGCCCGCTTCTCTTCCTTTAAGGTGAACAGAAGAATAACGCAATTGTATAATAAATAAAAAAATGAACTTGGATGTTTCGAATGAGTTAATTCAATTTCGCTTAATGGATTTGTTATTGACTTTTATATATTTTTGGCAAACGCATTTTTATCAGTACAAGGAATTGCATAATGTCATTAACGTCACCTTCAAACGAAGCGATTGTGATACGTCTCGTGGTGAACGCATCCTCGCATCGCCCAGATTGCCAAATTCATTTATCGCGCATGCACAACTCTTGTGCGTGTAATACGTAAATGCGAAGGAAATGAAATGCAGGACGAACTGCAGCAGCACCAGACAGAAGAAGAATTTGATTTTTCGCGGTGAAACGAGCCTCTCGGCCTCCGCACTCGTTTTTCCACACATTTTCGCGTCAGAAAAAAGAACTGTTGAGCACTCGATTCGGGTACTTTTCGACGAATTCACGTTGAATCACAACGAAGACATGGCTCGGCTCGAGGAGCCTGCTTCCCCAACGACATTTGCGAAGAGACTAACGGAGGTCGATTTGATACACCCCGATATCTTGAACTGAAAACAATGCCGATACCAGGGGAAATCCGAAAAACTGTGAATTATATTCGAGCCAATTACCGAAGAGGCCACAGATCAAACAAACGAGTCGGTGAAAGGCGATAAGGTCCTACATTTATTACTTCTCTCGCGGTTACGAAATACCTACAGTACTTGGATTGAGTAATTTTAACAACGTTCAACGTTAAAGTATTTCGATTTTCAATCGTTTATTTGCAAGAAATTTTTGTTACAGTCAATATTTGCTGTTTGATCTTTCGATTAAGTCGAACATAACGAAATCTTCAGTGTCCGCTTTTCACTTGAAAATGCTCTACACTGATACTACATTTTTTTTTTTTTTTTTTTTTTTTTTCAGGACCTTCAAAGTAGACGGCTTTCCTATGTTCAATCGTACTCGTTTTGCCTATGTCGCTTTAACGGGAAGCAACTGTTTGCGAGGCGGGCCTCCTGGGTCCCCCTTCGGTCCCGCAACTCCCTCTTTTCCTGGTTCTCCTTTCGTGCCTGGCTCGCCAGGCAGTCCGGTGGCACCCGGAAGTCCCTGAATTCCTCGCGGTCCCGCGTCTCCCTTGTCACCTGGTGCGCCAGGCATTCCTCGTGGTCCGAGGCCTCCCATTGGTCCCGGAAGTCCCGCTTTTCCAGGTTCTCCAGCCACGCCTGGTTCGCCAGGCGTTCCTGCGTCACCCCGAAGGCCCGTAAAACCCGGATAACCCGGTTGACCGGGTTCCCCCTTTGGTCCCGGAGGTCCCTCTTTACAACATTCTCCTCTTGCGCCTCGCTCATCAGGCATTCCTTTCTCACCCGGAAGATCCCGAATTCCAGGTTCTCCTTTTTGTCCCGGTGGTCCTATCAGTCCAGGTTTTCCCGGTACGCCTTGTGCACCATCGAATCCCGGAAAACCATGAAGTCCTGGAGCACCTGCGTCCCCCTTTGCTCCCTTTGGTCCCGCAACACCGTCGAGTCCATCTTTTCCAGGTCCTCCGTTTTTGCCTGGTTCACCAGGCTTTCCCGGCAAACCCTGAATTCCTTGCGGCCCTCTTGGTCCCGGGAACCCGGTAAGCCCATCTTGTCCGTGTTTGCCTGGTAGACCAGGCGTTCCTGGTGAACCTTGAATTCCTTGCGATCCCGTCGAACCCGCGACACCATCGAGACCAGCTTTTCCAGGTTCTCCCTTTTCACCTGGTCGGCCTGGCGTCCCGGGTGAACCTTGAATTCCTTGTGGTCCGGGTGGACCCGGTGAACCAGGTAATCCAGGAGGCCCGGCAATTTTGGTTGCGGGTTTGGCGGAAAAGTACAGGCCGTGTCTGTTACACTGCCTTAAAATATAACCAGGCACGTTGGGTGAAGGTTCCGCCTGTTCAGATGTTCTGTCTTGAAAGTACAGACCGTATTTGTTACACTTCCTCGTCAAACTGTCCCAGGGCCGCTTCTCTTCCTTTCAGGTGAACAGAAGAATAACGCAATTATATAATAAATTAAAAAATCAACTTGAATGTTTCGAATGAATTAATTCAATTTTGCTTAATGGATTTGTTATTGATTTTTATATACTTTTGGCAAACTCATTTTCATCAGTAGAAGGAATTGCATGATGTAATTATCGTCACCTTATCATGAAACCAATTCAGTAGTTTGTCCAAGTGTCGCGGTGAACGTCTCCTTGCATCGCCCGGATTGCCAAATTCATTCATCTCGCATACACAACTCTTGTGCGTGTAATACGTATATGCGAAGGACATGAAATGCAGGACGAACTGCAGCAGCACCAGACAGAAGAAGAATTTGATTTTTCGCGGTGAAACGAGCCCCGCGGCCTCCGGACTCGTTTTTCCACACATATTCGCGCCAGAAAAAAAAATAGTGTTGAGCACTCGATTCCGGCACTTTTCGACGAATTCACGTTGAATCACGACGAAGACACGGCTCGGCTCGAAGAGCCTGCTTCCCCAACGACTTTTGCGTAGAGACTAACGCAGGTCGATTTAATACATCCCGATATCTAGACCTGAAAACAATACCGATACCGGGTAAATCCGAATAACTGGGAATTATATTCGAGCCAATTATCGAAGAGGTCACAGATCAAACAAACGAGTCGATGAAACGTGATAAAGTCCTGCATTTATCGCTTCCCTCGCGGTCACGACGTACCTACGGTATTTGGTGCATTCAAATTTGAAAAAGAAGTTCAAACTTGGAAGATCTCACCCCTTAATTAAGATGACGAGTCACACGTGTCATCCTCCCTTTCAGATTTCTATAAACGCGAAGGCGATGATTGAATCTTCTCCATCTTCATCTTCTCCACCCCGATCGATTGTTCAGCGTTAAAAACGACAACGGCGGGCCGTAAAATCCCGAGAAGCTCTTTAACGTTCTCCACCCTCGTCACATCGTCCCTTTTCACCCGGTGAACCGAATCGCTTCTCGCGCAACGAGGCACATCTGTCTCGCGCTACACAGATCGCCGGATGTTTCCACCAAATATTAAAAAAAAATACAGCGTCGATACGGTGTTAGATGTTTGTATTTCGTTTTCGCAAATTTACAAAACACAATCTCACGACGTCTCTTGGTATTATTGGGCGGTCGTTATTTACGTGCGGCAACATGGACCTGGTGGACCTTGTAGACCAGGCATGCCAGGTGCTCCTACCATTCCTGGATAACCGTCGAGCCCCATTGAACCTCGTTCTCCGGGCAAACCGGGCGGTCCAGCAATGACACGTTGTTGTCCAGGAGTTACTTCCATAACGGATATGCATTGGCTCGTCCGCTGGCAAAATCGGGCGTCGTTCTACAACGGAATTTTTGCATAATGAGTACACGAATAAGAGCTGAACGTTCGTCGGATACCAACGAGAGGCGTCGATGTGGAATAAAAGTGAGAGAGAAAGAGAGAGCTGAATTTATTGCGTGTCCTGGGACTGCGTCCCCTAAGAGCACCGTGCCACAAAAAAATACAAAAAGCCATCACATCATGACAAAATAGGCCTTAAGGGGGACTTCTACAATGGAGTACCGTTTTTTCGTTTTATTTTTTTGTGGGAAAACGAATAATAGTAGACGACTGCGGTTTTTTTCTACTTGTTTGTTACGTTTTGTGGTATACAATGGAATTTTTTAACTTAAAAATTATCGGCGTCCCAGGTCCTGAAACACGGTCATCCAAAATAAATGGCTACCACTCTCCTGACCGCTGTAATTATGCGATCGGCCTGAAATTGTGCATACATACTCGGGAAACGTGTCTTCATGGAATGACGGAGGTTTTTAGCGATAGCTTAATTTTTCGATTTTTTATTCATGTTTTTATACGAAAAACATAGGGGAAAAATCTTTTAAACGCTGCTATTTACTTAATTTTGCGGTAATCGAAACATATATTACAGTTATTCGTTTCCCCATACAAAAAATAATGAAAAACGGTGCTCCAGGGTAGAAGTCTCCCTTAAACTTACAAAAATACAAAAATCAATCAATACAAAAATAAAATAAATAAAGGTCGCAAGCGGTAACAAAATAAACATAATCCAGAGATGAAAAGAAAAAAGTCACATAAAATATAAAATAAAAAAAACTGAAATCGTGCAAAGAAGTGACGACTTTTAAGAATCGTATCGTATTAGGAAATAATACATTTACCGCTGAATGCGAATTCCTCTTGGCAGAGGGCAAACTCCGTTGCAGACGGCTCACCGCGTCCTCCGGAGTATCGGATTCACTTTTTTCCAGTCCACGGCAAATCGGCGTACCCATTTGCGTGTACAGATAGGCGATGCAAGCGAACTGTATGAACTGCACCACCACCAGCCAAATCAAGATGTTCGTATGGAGCGCCGAGCCGAACTTCCCGGCCTCCTGTTTCGATGTTCCGCTCATATTCAAGCGGATCGTCGCCCGAGCGTTAAAACCCGAAGATGGCTCTGCGAAATGATTCCCAAAGTATTAGATTTCGTTTAATTGTTCGGGCGAATTACGGTTTGCGTGGAAAATCAGTTTTGACTTCGTCAATCGTACGAAAAAAAAACAAGAAATGACTGATACGAATGACTTTTTTTCCAGTAGTCGCGGAAATACATTTCTTTCGTGTCTTTACAGGAAAAATTTCGAAATGTAAATTTTTTTTATTGTGAAGTTTTTTATGTGAATTTTTTTTCGTGTAAAACACGAAAAAAATGTGTTTCCGTTGCTATTGGAAAAAATATTTCGTTCGTTTCAGTAATTTCTTGTTTTTCTTTCCTGTTTTTCGAAGAAACAGATTGTTATCATAATCGATGATAAATAATTTCAATACATCCTGTAAAAGAGAGTTAAGAACCGCGATTAAAAAATTATTACGTGTACTTACGACGCAGAGTCCGTGCGGTTGCGCCAGTTAACTTATCAAACGCTTCCGCGAAGCGACTGCTGACTGAACGTCCGGCGATTCATGCGCACTGATTTATACGCGAAAAGTTATCCAGAAGCGCAACTATCAGCGACGAACGCGCTGCGTCAAATTCTGATTTATCAAGTTAAGGTCGGGCCTGGGTTGACCCGTGGGACTCGGATTTACCGCGTCGCGTAAATACGAGCGCCGCAAATATCTGTCCGTGAATATTCGTTCAATTACTGCGCACAGCCGAAGAGTACAAGACATTCTGATTCCTACAATGTAATAAAGGGGATTGGTTCATTCGACTGTAAACATAAATAAGAATGTCTGAGGCCAGCAAATTTGTCGGCACCCGATGAGTAAACCGTTATCCCCGAATGTCTTCTTACTTCTTATTCGAAGACGATGTTTCGATCGAATTACAGAAGAACCTGACGAGAGCCAGATTTAAAATCATTAATGCGATATTTAAAAAAATTACTGTACTTTATTAAAATAATTTACATATATATATACACTGTTAAAAATGTTTGCGAATTTACACTACTTAACATTTGATTCATCAGCCGATATATTAAATTTAATACGTGTAAAATTTGTATACTAAATTTTTCATCTTTCGTATTAAACTTCCTAATTTTTATTTTGAATAAGATTCGTTAGAAATGACTATAATTTTACTTTTCACTTGCATGTCGAATTTAATATACCAGTTTATGTAATAGGACAAAAATTGATTTTTATAATTGATTTTTGAACTCCCATAATAAACGTCCTCATTTTGCTTTTCACTTGCATATCGAATTTAATATACCAGTTTATGAAATCGGGCAAAAACTGATTTTTTAAATCATTTTTTGAACTCTCAAATTAAGCGTCCTAATTTTTATTTAGATTAAAATTCGGCAGAAAATACTATTATTTTGCTTTTCACTTGCATATCAAATTTAATATATCAGTTTTCGAAACCGGGCTTCCCCTTTACCCGTAATCGAAGCTTACGCGAGATATTTTTAACAGTGTATATCTTTTAAAAAAAAACGGCGCCTTATCGAAGTAGAAAAAGAAGTGTGACCAGTCGCTTCAGAAGTCCATGGTGACGTCGGATTGCGTGAGCTTCTTGGCCGCTTTCCGGGCGTCCTCGAGACCCCGCAGAAACTCCTGGAAGACGTGCAACGATTTGTTCAGGCTCGTTTTCTTGTAGTCCTTGACGCGCTTCGCCGTCAGCGAGTTGTCCTCCTGCATCGCGTCCTCCTTCGCGTCGAACGCGTTTATCTCGTCGATGAGAACGCTGATCGTCGGCACCGTCAGCGGGTCGAATTTCTCCACCGTTTTTGGATTTATCGGGATGCAGACTTTGCCCGTTTTCGGATGAACGCAGAACGGCGATTTCAGCAGGTGATTCATCCCCTTGGTCACCATGATGTCCAGCCGCGGATACGAATACTGCAGCATTATTTCGTCCACGAGATGCCGATGCAGTCGCCACTTCTTCATTCCCTGAAATTAAACGCGACTTCGGTTGATATCTCGATTTTTTTTTTTTCTGGTTTTCTTTTCCTCTTCACTTCCACGAAGACCCACCGATTGCACTTGACCGCTCACGTAATTCGCGAAAGCCTCCCATCTGTCGGCACCTTTGCTGTGTTTATCGAACAGAGCCTTGACCTCCGCTCTGATCTCGTCGTCGGGAAGCAACGCGAGGAACTTCTCGATCCCCTCCTCGCTGCCCAACATGTTCTGCTCCTCCACGCACATCGAGACGAATCGCGGCTTTATCACGTCCAGCGCGCGTCTGTAAACAAAAATTGCGGTTAGCGTCTGTAGACTAAAATTACGATTAGCGTCTGTAAACAAAAATTACGATTAATATATGTAGACAAAAATTGTAAACGCGAAGAAGCGAAATTGCGATTAGCTTCCGATTGCGAAGAAGCGAAATTCCGAGTAGCTTCCGATTGCGAAGAAGCGAAATTACGATTAGCTTCCGATTGCGAAGAAGCGAAATTACGATTAGCTTCAGAACGCGAAGAAGCGAAATTACGATTAGCTTCTGATTGCGAAGAAGCGAAATTACGATTAGCTTCCGATTGCGAAGAAGCGAAATTACGGTTAGCTTCCGATTGCGAAGAAGCGAAATTACGATTAGCTTCCGATTGCGAAGAAGCGAAATGACGATTAGCTTCAAAACGCGAAGAAGCGAAATTACGATTAGCTTCCGAACAGTCAGAAATCGCGAGACTCCACCTGATCGAGTGATGCACTCTGTCCCCGGTGATATTGACCTTCTTCTTCATGAATTCCCCACCACTGAGAACCTGCAGGTACTCCGCCACCGCGCCGCGACTCGTGACGTCCAGTTTTCGCGCCTCGACGTCGCACACCCACGCGTGAATTCCTCTTCGTCCCGAAAACACCCACAGAATGTGGTTGAAGCCAAAGTCCTCTGTGATAAAAGCAGATTAGTTTATTAATGTATGCCAAACGCAAAGTTTCGCTATTTCCACATGAAATGCCATGAAAATTTGATGCCCAAAAAATAAGATTAAGTCGCTGAACAAACGTTTTTCACAAATTATACAACGTGTACAATTTATAGAAAAAATTATACACAGTGTATAATTTATATAAAAAATTATTCAAAGTGTATAATTTATATAAAAAATTATTCAAAGTGTATAATTTATACAAAAAATTATACAGTGTACAATTTATACAAAAAATTATACAGTGTACAATTTATACAAAAAATTATACAGTGTACAATTTATACAAAAAATTATACAGTGTACAATTTATACAAAAAATTATACAGTGTACAATTTATACAAAAAATTATACAAAGATCAACCGAATCGAACCTCTCAGAGCTGTGTCCAAAATTTTACAAGCCACCGCCATGTATTTCCAACATTTGTTGCAGATCTCAGCGCCTGAACAGCAGGTTCTCACTTCGTCGTAGTCGGTCATATCTATATCAAAGACAAGCTCGCGTTCCACAGGCTCAAATTTTGCTGCCTTCTTGACCTCCTTTGGGCTGTGCAATAGATAAAAAAAAATTATTCTCGCATTCAAAATCACATTAATATTTTTTTTTTCTAATTTTTTGTATACTAATGCTAAAAATAGTACCTGATGTTATAAATCGCACCAATGTCAATTTTGAATGGCATGAGTCTCTTCATCTCAGCCTCCAGCTCCTTGAGACCCTTAAACGACTGATATCTGATGTAAATATCCTCGTGCAAAGTGAAGGAAAATTCTCTTCGCACAAAACTATCGGCTGTGGTAAAAAAATTGTTTTTTAATTGACAATGAAAAAAAAAAAAAATGTCATGACATCAAAAGCAACACAGCAAAATAACAACGAGGCTTCAAAAATGTACTCACGTTTTCCATAACTGAGCCACTTGTAGTAGTCGTAGAATGGAAACAATCGTGAATAATAAAGCGGCAGAAGATCGGGCAGGTTGTCCATCCTTTCCTGGAATTGCGTCCTTTTCTCGGTGACGACGATCAGAATCCTTGAGAATCACAGATATTTCTGTCTATCGCGAGAGAACGAAATTAACACCTCAGGAATAAATATTTGTCTCGCGAAAAACGCTGCGGCTGCCGGCAGCGAGCGAGATTCTCCCGCGCGTTGATCAGCTGTTCGACGACTTCAGCGCCCTCAGAGTTGAGCAAACAATTCGGGATTCGAATGCTTCGCTGATGCTCGTCATGTTTATCGGAATGATCGGAATATAATCCACACGGAGAGTCGACAAAAGTTGCGATTTTTCACACGATACACTAAGTTATTTCGGTGTCAACGTATCGCAGGTTTTTAATTACCGCAAATGTTATAATCACGATCGTTATAATGATGATTTTATCCCGCGTGTTCATCAGCTGTTCGACCAACATCAGCGTCCTCTCCGAAAGGTAAAGATTTCGCAACGTTCGAAACTTATCTGTCGATGCTTTTCGCGAGTATCTGACGAAAAATAGGCAATAAAAATTGGCAGCGATACGAAAAATTAGAAACGCTAAACGTGATACGTAAAATTAGAAACGCTAAACGAATTGAAATATCGAAAATTAATCATTACTAAATTAAATAATTAATTAATTATTATTAATTATTAATTTAATAATAAATGAATTAATTATTATTAATTATTAATTTAATAGAGTTATGGGAAGATGTGATGGGGCGGAGTTATACTGAATAAATAGTATTAAGCGGAGAAACCAAAGCATGTACGGAACGAAAGTTGTAAGTTAAGCGAAAGTTTTAACATTGTTGAAAGTTTGTAACATTCTAACGCCCAGTAGGGCAAGAACGGCTAAATAAATATCTATCTATCTATTAATTTAATAATAAATGAATTAATTATTATTAATTATTAATTTAATAATAAATTAAATAATGAATTCATTATTATTAATTATTAATTTATTTATCATGAGAATCAGTCACGACTGTCGACGATTCCAACGCTTCCTGCTCACTAATCAGCAGTTGGGCTATCAGCGCTCTTTATGCCCGTCCCAAACGGCCTTCGATGACCCTCGTTATGTTATGATTATTCGATTGGTTATCGATTGCAGAATTTGCGGGAACGTCGTTGGGAAAAATCCACCGCAGCGGGCGAACTTAAATTCGCTTTTAGCGCTGCTCGCGACTATATTGGAACTATGATAAGTTATCTGTTGAGAAATAGATACATGATTCGTGTGCGTGTAGAGACTTTGACTCTACTATTTCTGTTTTCCGCGTGTCGATAAGCCGCTCGCACCTTTCCTGGGAATGTCGCGTTCGGTTGGCCGCCTTCGTAACCACGTGTCAATGGTTTAAACCAGTATATACCGTGTTTACAAGGTCCAGAAGCTCCAGTCATGGCTGCGTAAACCGCCGGATCAATTAAAATCGATATAAGAGCGAGCGAAAAAATCGAGGGACCGCCGATCGACGATATAGCAACGCCCGTCGAGAGAAATGGCTTCGTTGTTGAACAACTCGAGGTATCTCAAGTGCGCGAAGGTAAAGGAGCTTGAAATTTACTTTTGGCACGGATAACGGAACTGCGGGTGGTGTTTCATTGCCACTGAAATCCGGAAGTAACGTCCGCAAGTTCGAAAAGACGTGACTGGTGCGCATGTTGAGTCGGCTCGTAGTGGGTGGATGACCCGGGGTTGTGGCGCGATTTAAGGGAATGTGAAAGCTACTCAGTCGGTAACGAAAACTGTAATCAATCGTATGGAGATACCGAAAATATTCTGAGGCAAAGAAAAACATCAACGGAAGCGTATTTTAATTCTCCGTCCGATGATATTTTGCTTTTATCCAGAATAAGAATAGTTTTTAAATGGCGTTCAATCAAAAACTGCGTCTATCTCTCTCGCACTCACGTGTCACGTGGTACATGTTTCACATGCCCTTAAGGGAATGTGAAACCTACTCAGTCGGTAATAAAGACTGTAATCAATCGTATGGAGATACCGAAAATATTCTGAGACAAAGAAAAACATCAACGGAAGCGCGTTTTAATTCTCCGTCCGATGATATTTTACTTTCATCCAGAGTAAGAACAGTCTTGGAATGGTGTTTATTCAAAAATTGCAGCCTTCTCTCTCGTTCTCACGTGTCACGTGAAAATTTGTCGTAATTACCGACAATCCTTTCGGAAGTTAGGAAGAACCACTCGAGATCGGTCGATAATAATAATTTCGACTCTGCAATCACGTTCAGAACTGTTTAAGCTGCATTTAACCCTAGCATTTTAAACATGTAATTCGACAGATTTTCGTAATTATATTTTTTTTAATTCTACACGCTAAAAACGTAATATTTATTTTTCTAGATCAATGGCCGAGTTTACGGATCGACGATCTTCGTATCACAGAGACGTTCCAGGTGTTATTTTCGTAATGCAATATTTAAACAAAAATCGAAAACATTTTCAGCCATTTTTCATCTTCTTTTTTTATGGAAATCATTTTGAGCATTTTTTTTTACATTTTGAGCATTTTTTTAATTTCGAAAACATTTTGAGCAATTTTTTTCTTTTTTTTTATTCGAAAACAATTTGAGCAATTTTTTTTTTTTTGCAGATTCGCTTCAGCCACGTCGAAGAACGACGATGAATACGAGTACATTCAGCGAAGTCGCGTGCCGACGATGCATTTCCAGGCGTCGTTGCCGCGTCTGCCGATTCCCAGGCTCGAGGATTCCTGCAAGAAGTACCTGAACGCCCAGCGGCCGATTTTAACGAAGGACGAGTGGAAGGAGACGACCTCGAGGGTCTCGCGGTTTCTCGCCAACGACGGGCAGCAACTGCAGAAACAGCTGGTGGATCAGGACGCGCGAAATAAGCACACGAGCTACATAAGCGAGCCGTGGTTTCACATGTATCTCAAGGATCGCAAACCGCTGCCGATAAACTACAATCCGCTTCTGGTGTTCGATCAGGAATCCAAACCCGGTTACAACGATCAATTGGTCAAAGCGACGAATCTCGTCGTGTCCTCCGCGAGATTCATGAAGTCCCTCAGGGCCGAAATTCTCGAGCCCGAGGTTTTTCACCTGAATCCCAAAAAATCGGATACGGAGTTTTTTCGCAGTTTCACGAGATTACTGCCCTCTAGTGTCTCTTGGTACGGGGCGTATCTTATGAAGGTGATTAAAGGACACCGGAAGGAAAATGTTTGATGTTGATTTTTGATTGAAAGACGTTTTTTTATTTTTTTATTTTTATTCTTAACTTTTTTTTTAAGGTGGTTAAAATTAAGCTGTTGATTTTTGATTGAAAGTCGTTTATATAATTGCTATTAATTTTTTTATTGAATGTCTTTTATATCATTCCTATTAATTTTTTCATTGAAAGTCGTTTACATAATTCCTACTCTTTTTTATTTTTTCATTTTTTTAAAGTCATTTATATAATTCCTATTAATTTTTTTATTGTAATTTTCGATTGCGTGGCTTCGATAAGAAGAATTTCCGGTCAACAGAATATTTTTTTTTATCCAGGCCTATCCTCTCGACATGTCGCAATATCCGAATATCTTCGGCACGACGCGAATACCGGAAATCGGGAAGGACAGAATAGCGCATAATCCGACTTCGCGACACGTCGCTGTGTTGCGAAAAGGGCACTTCTATTCGTTCGATATTTTGAACGAGAACGGCGGAATTCGACCGGCCAGGGAGATCGCGTCGTGCATCAAGGAGATTTTGGCGGATCCGAGAGAGGCCAATGAATATCCAATCGGTTCGTTCACAACCTGCGATCGCGACGACTGGGCGAAAAATCGTCAGAGTCTGTTGAAATTGGGGAACCAGCGGGTGCTCGAAAAAATCGACTCGGCCACCTTTCTTCTCATTCTCGACGACGACAAAATAAACGAGGACCTGCATAAACTGCTGAGGAAATTCCTGCACGGCACCAGCGAAAATCGGTGGTTCGACAAGTCCTACTCGATGATAGTCGCGAGCGACGGCTACGCCGGTGTAAATTTTGAACACTCCTGGGGCGACGGCGTCGCGATGCTTCGGTATTTCCAGGTAATTTTAATTGGATTAAAATTACTAAATTAATTGGTAATTTTGTTTGGATAATTAAATCTGTTTTGAAGGCGATTCATGTTTACGTGCAGTTGAAATTTTGATTTGCTTACGATTTTAATAATCAGTTAAAAGGAAAAAATCAAACGTGGTCGTTGAAGCTACCAAGAAAAAATATTCTTCATAAGAATATCTATGCATAGATTTAAAAAATATTACATTTTTTATACGAATCGATATAAGTTCAATATAGAAAAAAATATATAACCGTGGTCGATATTTTTTTCAGGATATAAAAAAAGACATTGAAACGAAGCCGAGATTCCATCCTGACGAAGTTTCGGGTCTTCCCTCGACAGCCCCAGTCGAGAAACTCGACTTTGTCGTGGACGCCGAAGTAAAGCAAAACGTCGATCGCGCCGTTAGCCAGTATTCCAAATGGATCGACAGATTAAGCATAGATTACGTATTGTACGACGGTTTCGGTAAGAAGGAATGCAAGCAATTCGGCGTGAGTCCCGACGCCGTTATGCAAGTCGCTTTCCAGTTGGCTCTGTACAAACTGGAGGGCCGAGCAGTGGCCACTTACGAATCCTGCAGCACCGCAGCCTTCAAACACGGCCGCACCGAGACTATCAGGTCCTGCACGAACGAAACGCAGGCTCTGTGCGCCGCGATAGTCAGACAGGGAAAATCCGGAGTTTCGAATTCCGACCTCAAAAAGCTGATGCTCGATTGCAGCAAAGCTCACGGAAATCTCGTAAAAGAAGGAGCTATGGGTAAATTATATAAAAAAAGAAATAAAAAATATGTTTAATAATAATTAATAATAATAATCTATGATTATTATTATTATTATGATTATTATTAAATGAATAATAATAATCTATGATTATTATTATTCATTTATAATAATAATTCATATATGATAATAATAATCTATGATTATTATTATTCATTTATTATGATTAATAATAACAATTTATTATTATTATACTTTAATGGTAATAATAATAATAAATAATTATTATTATAATAATAGTTAATAATAATTATTACTTATTATTATTAATTTTTTTACTTTAAGGAAGTGTAACATAAGTTTTGACGTCGCTGAATCGATTTCAGGCCAAGGATTCGACCGACACCTGTTCGCTCTAAAAAATGTGTGGGAAAAGTCGAACCAATCGGGCTCCATGCCGGCTATCTTCACGGATCCCGCTTACGCCAAATTAAATCACAATATTCTCTCGACTTCCACGCTCTCTAGTCCCCAAGTCAAGGCCGGAGGATTCGGGCCGGTCGTTCAGGACGGCTACGGCATCGGGTAAGCACCAAAAACACCTCCGATTGAACCACTCAAGGCTTTAAACTTCGAGACTTTAATATTCGAGAGACAGTTTAAATATTAGCCGCATAGCAAACTTCTTGAATTTCTTTTCGTTCAACAAAAATTTTTTAATATATATTTTTTAATTGTAAATAATTTTTAAAAATGTTATATATTTTTTTAAATTGTAAATAATAAAAACCCTTTTGCTTTTCTCTTCAAGATACATGATACTGGATCACATTCTCGGTTCTGTCGTGACGAGCTACAAGGAGCATCGCGACGCCGAGGTCTACGTCGATAGTCTGAAATCCGCGGTGAAAGATATTCACGGGATCATGAAGAGTACATAGCGTCTATTTCTCGCCAACCATTGACTATCAACTACATATATATACACACACATATATATATTTACATATACATATATATCTATATTTTGTTTTTATACCTTTTTGCGTACATCTATCGTCAAAACGAGTACGTTGTATTTTATGTTACACTATTTGAGACTCCGAGAGCCAGCCCGAGTGCCTTAAAATCAGAGACGTCAAGCATTCGATACTTTTATATACACACTTTTTTCTCTTTACCCCATAATTTGTTTATTATTAAATATTTAGTGAACGTGACCTACATTTTATATAATTCAATGTTTCAACTTTATGAAAAATTCTTAAAACACATTTTTGGCAATAAATTTCAAGAAAAAAATGAATAAAAAGTAAATGTAACGAAGAAAAGCAATGATCGCTACTTTCGTCGTTACTCGTTTCTCGTTACATCTGCTTTTCACGATTTTTCGGGTGAAATTTATTTCCAAAAATATGTTTTAAGGATTTTACATTGAGTTAAAATCTTGAGTTATATAACGTGTAGGCCACGTTTACCAAACGTTTAATAATAAACGAATTATAGGATAAATAAAAATAAGTGTGTATTTTGAAGCAACGAACGCTTGACGTCTCTGCTTGAAACACACATTCATTCCCTCCCGTCCCAATGATCGATAGTATTGCGCCAGTTACTGACCTCTCGCGTCTACTCTAATGGAATCGACGAAACGAATAAAAATTGCCACGACAGTGGAAGCATAATTGAAAAAAAAAAAATCTCAAAACGACGATACTGATTAATTAAAACTTGAGCGCGACTATGGAGAACGGAACTTTGGTCGGGTCTTCTATTGTATTTACACTGTTTCTTTCTTTTATTCCTCAATATTTATATATAACATTATATTACTTGTATTTTTTTTTTTTTTTTTCGTTACGCGGAAAACGTTCGTTCGGCAAATGAAAAAATGTCTCGCCTCCTGTTTTGCGCGACGGACGTGCGACGCGGAATACTTTGCTATAATATTGGAATTGAATTTGTGGATTTCCAACACGCGGAGCCGGTGGTTTCGATGCGAGGAGGAGAAACAGGCTCTTTAACGAGGTTGATTAATGAGGTGCGCGGTTAACCGAGTTGATCGAAGCCGTCTCGCGCGTCCGATACACACGGCTTCGTAACGTTAATAAACATTTGGCGGCGCGTCACGCTCGCGTGGCCGCGATATTTTTTTTCTCTTTTTTTTTCTTTACACCTTGTTACCCATTTTGACCTTGGAAGTCTGTGAACAGAAATAATTATTACTCGGGCGATGATTCGCGGTGCTTCTGCAGGGACGAATAGAAATTTTAGCTCAAGTTTCGGAGGTTTCGGTTTTCCAATGTTCGGCTTATTTTTTATTTTTGAATATTAAAATTAAAAATATTAAAATTGGAAATATTATTAAAATTGAAACTATTATGAACATTGAAAATATTATTAAAATTGAAAATATTAAAATTAAAAATATTATTAAATTAAAAAATATTATTATGAAATATTTTGGGACAAGTGGATTTTTTTTCGCGTAAATTTAAATGATTTTTAAAAACTCACCATATAAATGCCGACGATTAGGCCGAACAAGCCGATGGCCGAGCCGAAAATCTCGACGATGAGAATCTTGACGAACAGCGCGGAGTTCGCGGCATCCGAAAGAGCCGCTCCGGAGCCGACGATACCGACGGCGATGCCGCAGAAAAGATTCACCAGGCCGACCGCGACTCCAGCCCCGAACATCAGATATCCGGCGAGGTAATTCTGACTCCTAACGGCCTCGCTAATAACCGGCAACGTAAACGGCTCGAGCATTCCCGAGAGCACTATGGCCGTGATGAGACCGTAAATCGCGACGGCTTCGCAGAAGATAACCGAGATCAAATTTTTCGTCTTTATCCTCGGCGCCTTAACGCCCGCTCCGACGATGGACACGCCCGTCGTGTGGATACCCCTGAAAAATTCATTTTTCTCATTATCAAAGCAAGCAAAATTCTCTATTTATTTTCCTTTTTTTTTCTAATTCTAAATTTTCGATCTTTGGTCCCAAAAAAATTGTACGAAAATGGATTCATCAGTAATTCAATCTCTTGAAAAATATTTTTAAATCAATCTAAGAAAAAATGTTTATCTCCTATTTATATGTATGAAAACAAACATCCTAGTTGACTAACTGAAAAAGCAAACCAGCTGGTTGACCCCAAATTGCCAAAAATTATTCACAATATGTGTAACCCAAAAAACAATTCCAAATAAATTTCCATCAAAATATTGAAACGCTGCCCATCTATGACTGCCAATACGTACAGAGCGGCTCCAACAACGGAGAGAGCGACCGCAAGACTGATGCCCATGGTGGCCCACATGTAAGGCGAGCTGTTCTCCAGGAACCTGAAATTGGCAACAAAAAAAAGCAACCATCAGCTGCGCCCTACAAACCCTGCTGCGTCTCATCATTGACTCGTTTCTCACCATCCTACGCTGACATCTTCGCCTTTCCCGGTGAACACGTAATACAGAACTGAAAAAAGGAACACTTTATTAATTTTCCGTCTTCCCTCAGATCTAAATCAGAACCAATATAAGCAAAATCGCCAGCAGAATTTCATGAAATAAAAGAAAACTTGGAAAAAAGGAAAAAATCCCGCCGAACTCCAAAACGAGTCCAAGACGATAAATTTTTCTCTTCCATCAGATCAAAATCAGAAGCGAAATACACAAAACTGCCAGCAGAATTTCATGAAATAAAAAAAAACTTGGAAAAAAGGAAAAAATCGCGCCGAACTCCGAAACAAGTCTGAGACGATAAATTTTTCTCTTCCGTCATATCGAAATCAGAAGCGAAATCAGCAAAATCGTCGGCAGAATTTCGTGAAATAAGAAAACAATTTTAAATAACGAAAAAAATCCCGCCGAACTCAGAAACGAGTCCGAGACGACGAGAATATCGGCTTTCGTCTTACCGAGGATGCAGATTGTCGCGGATGCGGTGCCCGCGAAGGTGTATCCTAATATGTACCTCATCGTGCGAATTTACTCGCTAAACTGGGTGGAACGAGACGAAATCCTGGCGGTGTCGCTTCTGAAAAAGGGTTCCACGGTTACTCGGGCTCCGAACGAAAGAGACACACGCACACCCCTTTCCCTCGATCGCACAGATCGCCCGTGACGTTTTATCGATTAGCCGAAAAGCATTTTTCTTACCGAATTCGTGGTCACCGACGACGGCACCGGCGCGACGTGCTCGTCCTTATATTGTTTAGTATTATTATTGTAGTTAAAAAAAGCACACGCGCGCGAAATGATTCTGTGCTACGGTGCAGCGGGCGACGAGAAGGAGCTGAGCGGATCGTTCACACCCGTGGTGTTGTCATGTGACGAGCGCAGGACGCAGCAGCAGCAGCAGCAGCAGCAGCAGACACTCACGGGCGGCACAGGTGGAGATACTTCGGGGTTTTCCGTGGGTTTTCGGTTGATACCGAAGAATTCGATGCGCGCGCAGGTTGACTAGCAATGTCCCGAAAACTGTTTTACCCCATGAGGTTCAGTTGTTTGGTGTTGCGCCACAAGAGGGCAGCGATAGAGAAAGGCCGAGACGAGTGGTGCTGAATGAAAGACGTCTTAAAGACGTCTTTTTTTCCGAAAAAGACGTCTTAAAGACGTCTTTTTTTTCCGAAAAAGACGTCTTAAAGACGTCTTTTTTTTCCGAAAAAGACGTCTTAAAGACGTCTTTTTTTCCGAAAAAGACGTCTTAAAGACGTCTTTTTTTCCGAAAAAGACGTCTTTTTTCCCGAAAAAAGACGTCTTTTTTTTTCCGAAAAAAGACGTCTTTAAGACGTCTTTTTTTCCGAAAAAAGACGTCTTTAAGACGTCTTTTTTTTCCGAAAAAAGACGTCTTAAAGACGTCTTTTTTTTTTCGAAAAAAGACGTCTTTAAGACGTCTTTTTTTCCGAAAAAAGACGTCTTTAAGACGTCTTTTTTTTTTCGAAAAAAGACGTCTTTAAGACGTCTTTTTTTTTCGAAAAAAGACGTCTTTAAGACGTCTTTTTTCGCACCACTCGTCTCGACCTTTTTTTTAATGTTGTTCCGAAAATAATTTTCGGAACCAGGAAAAATAAAAGTTTTACACCAACCGTAATCGAAAGCGGAATGATATAAAACCTTGATTTTTTTTAAAACGTTTGGGCGCATCGTTGGAACAATTATTACAGTTTTTATTACCGACTGAGCAGGTTTCACCTCGCCTTAATCCGATTACAGTTTTTGTTACCGACTGAGCGTAGGCGGCGCAGCAGTGAGCGAGCTATGTGAGGTTAGTGCGGTCAGTATCGACTGGCGAAGTGTCTGCTGGGCTAAATTCACGGAAGGTGTTGAGACGACGACGACGAGAGCGACCGGGATCGTGTCGGAGAGGGCCAGCCAATTCGCTCTTGCACCTCGACGTCTTCGCTCGGCTGAAAAATGTCTCGACGAGCGCTGAAGGGAATTAATTGGTCGGCTATCGCCGAGCGGATCCCCGAGTCCGAGAAAAATGTTTTCGCCGCCTTCAAATCGAGGTCCGACCAGTATCTCCGAAAGTACGTACACTCCGCCAGTGCTCGATTCGTGATTATTATATAATTTTCGTCAATTCGCGAGTAATCGAAATTCTCGACGGTCAAAATCGTGTCGTGTGATTCAATCGAGAAATGGAAAATTCTACTCCAGTAGAATATTCGAATTGTGGCGTCAACTATTTTTTTTTTTTAGCTTCGACAGATTGACGCGTTGAAAATTTCATTGATTAACCAAAATCTTACTTCAATGCGGTCCAGCGGAAAACAAACTCTTGTCATGCGCTCTGCTGATTATCTTCAACATTTTGCTGACATCCTAACGTCTCGTTGATTACAAAGTAAATCTGCAACTTTGTGTTTCCTGTTTCTGTAATTTATTAAATTTTCTTGATTATGCTTTAAAATGTCCAAAATTCCCAAAAAATCTCTAAATTGGATTTTTAATATTTTGCAAATTCAAAGTAGAAGCCGAATGAAAATGATGAAAATGGGTCCATGAGACACTTGTCAAACTCTACGTCATTGTGGAAAACAAGCCACTCAAATAGAGGACAGTCAGTTTGTTTTCGAGCTACAATTATTTTAGCTAGAATATTTTCTCCACATTCTGACTACAAAAAAATATGCACCTCATACTCCAATTATGGAACCAATACTCTTTATTATGAGTGTGACATTATTGACTATGAATTGGTGGATAGAATTTCCTTTGCTCCATTTGTATAATTATTAACGTGTTTCAATGGTTTTTTAAAATCAATTTCATTTTTAATAAATATATCACTCATTCATATTTTATATAAAATGATATATACTTTTTAAAATGAAAAAAAAAATTATTTATTAAAAAAAGAAAATATTTGTTATTTTAATTTTAATTTTTATATTTTTTTAAATTAATATTTGGTTTTTATATTTTAAAAAATTAATACTTTTTAAAATTTATTTATTTATCACAAATAATATAAATGTTGTATGATAAATATATCATTCATTCAAATATATTATTAATTTTTCAACATTTACGTTTGCCCAGAATGTCGGAGCTTCCGGAATCACCGATGAAGATCGATTGGAACGTGTACAAGACGCAGATACCGATTCCCGGAATGGTGGACAAATTCCAGAAGGAATACGAGTCCCTGAGCATCCCGTACCCCGCGGACAATTACACGTCGAAGCTCGAGCAGCAAGAGACCGAGATCGTGAGTATCCTCACGATCGTCGAATTTTTCCTCGCGACTCTCCGCGGTTTATCACGTTTATGAATTAATTATTAATTAATTATTTCGTTCCTCAGTTGGCCGGAGTCAAGGCGTTCATCGACGAGTCGAACCAGCGCATCGTGGAGTTTCAGGCCCAGGCCGAGAAGCTCAGGAATCTCCTTCCGTTCGAACAGATGACCATGGAGGACTTCGCCGAAGCCTATCCCGAGGAGGCGATCAACATCGACAAACCGACCATGTGGCCCCACAATCCCGACGAGCAGCCCGACGACCGCGACGTCCCCACGCCGATGCCCAAGGGAGAACATTAAAAGGCGGCCCCGCGCGCTCTCCGCCGTAGTCTTTGCTTTCACATCTTGCGCGGGATTCGGAGTATCGTGTTTTGTAAAATTCGACCCAACGATGCTCGTCGAATTAATGTATGAAATAAATAATCGAGATGCACATACAAAAAAACATTAAATAAATACGTTCGTTGTAGCGCAACGGCCTCGTTAATTTTCGATAAATCGAATAGTCGATGAAAAAAAAAGAAAAAGAAAATCATCATAGTAACCCCACATGCAGAGATATCAAGCATTCGTTACTTTTAAATACACACTTTTTTCCTCTTTACCCTATAATTTGTTTATTATTAAATGTTTAGTGAATGTGGCCTACACGTTGTATAAAAAAACATAATGAAAAGTAAATGTAACGAAGAAAAGTAACGATCGCCACTTTCGTCCTTACTCGTTTCTCAATAATAATAACAATAATAATAATAGTTAATATATTATTATTATTATTTATTACAATAAATAATAATAAATATTTATTGCGTTTTAAGGATTTTTACGTCGAGTTAAAATCTCGAGTTATTATAACGCGTAGGCCACGTTCACGAAACGTATAATAATAAACAAATTATAGGATAAATAAAATAAGTGCGTATTTCAAAGTGAAATCGAGGATGGGCGGTACGAAAATTGGACACGTTTAACAAGTCAATAATATAATTTCATCAGGCAACATTGAATGTCTTAAAGAGTACCCGTTCTTTTCGACGCGTAAACGATCATGATAGATAAACATTTTTTTGGTTTTGCTTCTTCTTCTTCGCGAACATGCATTATAATCCCGTGGATTTTACATCTGCGTAGTATAAATTTTCTTAAGTACACGTACAGCGATTTTGATGTAGAGTGAGGAATAACAACGTGCAACATTGCGCGTTTTTTTTTTTTTTTTTTTCATTTGCTATATAGTCGCTTTAACGGGGATTATTAAACACTGAGGCAAGAAAAATTCATCTGGAATCCGCAGCTCTAGGCCTGTGCAGCAATTTTCAACGGATAATACAGTAATTAGCTCTCGATATATTCGCTATGTCGGATTTTCCGTCTACCGCTCTGCGTGATTTTGCGCCCCGCGTTGGAAGTCACCGAGATTCTCGTTTATATTCACAAAAACCTTCTTTTCCGGCTGCTTGTTAAACTGGCTCTTATCCCTGGCTCGTAATTTCTACACTAATTAACGCCAACAGAATCGTTTATTTAAGTCGCGCGAATAAAAAGAAAAATATATCCGTCGAATCTACTCGAAACGCGGCAAACAAAACTTTGGAGCTGTGTAATTGACTCTCGATTTAATCGCTTTGCAACGGAAACAGTTTGCGGGTTAGTTTATAGGATTTGCGGCAAACTGGACTAGTCATCTTTTGTACTGTTGTTGCAGTAATTCATCGAACGCCAAATCTAATTTATGAAAAATTCGTTTTCCATCTTTTTTTTTAGAATCCGCTTTTCAACCGATAAAGAAAATATTAAGAATTTCTTCCGAGTACTTTTAATGTCATGGCGTGTGTGATTAAATCACGATAAAGTGAAGTAAAAAAAAACAAGTCATCTTGCTGTACCCTGAGGTTCGCGTTAATGATTAAACGAAAAAAAAAATCAGAAATCATTGCAACGTGTAGCGCGCGTTCAGTCGTGGAATTTTTGTACAACGTTTCATCTTTTCCTAAGACAATCGAAACGTCCGGGACGAATTTACAATGATGCGACGGTGTTTTCATGCGCGCGTTTTACGTGTAAAACTCGTTCGTTGGGACGAGCATTGAGATTGGAACGAAAAACCTTACCCTGAAACTATCCTCGAGGAATGTGTAAGAAGTAAATTACGCCTATTCGACGGAGTCGAATCCGCCGAAAAAAAAAGGGTAACTAATTTGGTGCTCGCGGGCGCGACAAAAATTAGGAGATAGCGACGGGAGCGATCAATCCTTTGAGCATATCGAAGCTGTTGCCGTCCGGATGAACGGGGAAAACTTTGCCGCCCTTTTCCCGCACCTCGAGAAAGCCGTTCCTGTCGATGCCCAGAATCTTCACCTGATGCGACTTTCCGTCCGCCGTCTGAACGGTCACTTCCGCGTCGCTGTAAAAAAAACATCGAGAGTGTAAGGCAAAAAATGAGGGACACGTCGAACCCGACGATTTGCGGGTAAAAAAGTAATTATATCCTCACGTGTGCATCCAAGCGCTGTAGTAGAGCTCGAACATGTGTTTCATGTTTCCGCCTTGCACTAGAAGCAACAGATTCTCGAGCTCGGTGAAAATGAGCGCCAGGAATCGTTCGTACGAGAGTTTTGCCAATTTTGTGCCGTTCTTTTCATTGTACGCCGCTATAACGTCGTTTATGCAGCAGGTCGGACTGCTGTTGTCGAGATTCACTCCCACGCCTGAAACAAATCGTTTCGCAAATTTTTTATTTAAAAAAGAAACATTATTTTTTCAATTTTAGATATTGTTTTTATCGATGATATGTGTACTACCGATGTTGCAGATAGCTACGGTCGATTCGACTAGCGTGGTAACTATAAGCCCGCCAATTTTCGTTGCACTTCCCGCGTATATGTCATTAGGCCATTTGAGTCTGAGATCGATGTTCTGCAAAATAATAATTGTCCAGTCCTTCTTGCCGAATTTCACTCGAGAAATTTGAACCGGTCGAGATTTTTCAACGATTTCTCAAAATAAAAAAATCTATTTCATAGAGAGAAAAAAAATCATTTACTCATTTCAGAGATTTTTCAACGATTTCTCAAAATAAAAAAAATCGATTTCATACAGAAAATAATAATTTTCTGTAAATCGAACGACTGTTATTCGCTACTGAATTTACAGCCTTTTGGCGTTATGGGTTTTTTTTTCTAAATCTTAATTCAATGTTTCTTGCCGCGACGTAGCTAATAAAATTCTATATTTTAACACACAAAACAAATTTGAATAACGCTTCAAACTCTATTGACTGAATCTCCATGAAATTACGGACGGAAAATTCCGTCTCGCACAGCGAGAGAAAACGCAAATAGGAAACGTGTGAATGAAGCAGCTGATTTCGTATGCAAGACGCTGCATGGTAATGAGAGAAAGAGAAATTACGAAACTGCGGTGAATTTTTCTTTTTCTTTTTTTTTCATTCGAAAAATCCTCTACCGGTTCAACGTTCGTCGGGATTGTTCATCAACAAACACGTCGAGATTTACGAGTCGGAAAATAATCGGGAATAAATGGTCGAACCTTGTAGCCGGGAAGGGAGGTCACAGCGGTAACGGTCGCGACCGAGACGAGGTGCTGAAGTATCGGAAGGCGAGCCCCGAGCTCAGAGTTCAACGGGATGTGCAATTGCATTGTGTACATGGCGCAACCCATCGGGCTAAGCCATATATTTTTATTCCGTCCTATAAATGAGAAGCAACTTTTTTTTTCTTTCTTTCTTTCGTCAAGCCCTTTTGCGCAGCTAAGTCGGACACAAACAAAAACAGAATTAATCAACTGGTTGGAAGTCGTTGACCTCACCTTGGCCCTGCGTTTGTTGCCTCGGGATAACGGTGAAACCGTGAGAAAATCGACGACCGGCCACGACGTTCATCGACGACGTCATGATGTCCGCGTAAACGACAAGACGACCTAACTCCTTCGTTTTTAAATTCTACGAAACACGATCGCCAAGCATATTTTTCTCGTTAGTCGTCGCCGCGGCCCGAAGAGTTTGAAATGAAATTTTCCGCGCTCGAATGAGAGAAAAATCGGCTGATAAACTCTTACCTCGAAGTACTCTACAGTCGAGAAGTTATCGGGACACTGATGCACCATTATAGGCAAAAGCGAAGCACTCGCGGGCATCGCCTTCGTCGTCGGCCCGCAGAATTGCAAATCCATCTTATCCGTTTTGTACACGTCGTTCGGTTCCATTTTTTTTCTCAGCTGATCCAGCAATTCTATCTTTTGCTAAACGATAAATAAAGCATGAGGCTAATTGGAGCGGAAATCATATGCGCTTTCCTTATTGATACGCAGTTTGCGATGACGGGAAGTAACGAGAATCGTGGTGCTATTTTTGTTTTGGCAACTTATCTCTTGTAAACATGGTGTTTAAGCGATAGTTTACGCTGATCGGACGGACTACGCAAATGACGCCAGCGATGTTTATGATTTTTTTCTTACGATTGAAGTCGTATTTTATTTGTTGTATTTATAGTCGTTTCTACGTATCTTGTTTTTAGATCATTTTTTTTTTTTTTTTAAGATCCGAAACGTTACGAAATTTTTACTTTCGCCCATAAAACGAATTTTCAAGCCCTGTCAGTTTCTGTTTCGTTTGCTTTTAAAAAATTTCAGTAGCAATTTTTCTGCATTTTTATGAAATTAGAAAGTACAACGATTTACGTTATTTCGTTAGAAAGTTACGAAAAATGTCTCCGTAGACGTAGAAAACAGACATATTTACATCTACTTGTAAATTACCAAAATAACAATTTCCAAAATACCATGCGGCTAATTTTGTCAGTCGATTCCTATCCAGTCCACAACAGAAAATATACACTTTTGCCCAAATTCCACAAATTTTCAATAATTCCAATTTTTATTTTCAAGCCTTTTCAGTTCCTACTCCGTTTGCTAAAAAAAAAAATCTGTAGCAACTTGCCTCCATTTTTATGAAATTAGAAAGTCCAATAACTTACGTTATTACATTAGAAAGTTGCGAAAAATGTCTCCATAAACGTAGAAAACAGAGATATCTACATCTTCTTGTAAATTATCAAAATATCACGCGCCTAATTTTGTCTGTCGATTCCCATCCAGTCCACAACAAAAAATACATTTTTTGCCCAAATTCAACAAAAATTCAACAAAATCACAACTGAGCCAAACCTGCGTAAGTCGAGTGTGATTCATGAATGAAACATGCAAGATTTTCCCAAAAAGAGACCAAAGAATCAACGCAAATTCCCTGAGAAAATCGGCAAATACCTCGTGTCGTCCGAGAAAAAATCCCGGGCTGTATTTGGGCAGCGCGGGTGGCGCGGTGTTGACGTCCATGGCGAAGTGGGTGGTGAGAAGATCGGTGAAAATCTCCAATCGGGTGCCGTTGCTCTGTTTGAGTGCGTTGAATTTCGCCTCCTCGAACTCGTACTGCGAGGGATCGGCTTCCAAGTGGATCTGCGAGAAGACGGCTCGACCTCCGCTCTCGGGAAGGTCCGCGAGTATAATGCTCGGCGTGTGCCAGGTCTCCTCGGTCGCGAGCACCTTAACGCGGAACGTATGAGTCTTTCCCGCACTGTCGCGCACATGCGCCGAGACTGGGGTGTGCGGCGCAATAGTTCTGGGAAACAAACTCACTGACGTAAACATTGCAGGCGTTACGAGCTTTCGAGAGGCGCACATAGACAGCCGAACGGCTAGACGAGTCATTTTTACGGTTGTGTTTACGCTCCACCACAATAATGCAGCAACCAATAGACGAACAATCTGCATTTCGTATTCCCGGAAAAGAATGAAATCGCGAAAGCGACTAATGCGTATTTTTGAAATGTCGCAACGCGACGAGACTTCGGGGTTTTCTAAAATGTTTCTACGGGATTTCTGGCAGCGATTCTTAATCTCTCTTCTCCTTGTAAATTGCAGCGATGTAAATTCCCGTTACTTTAAGAATTAAAGTTTACACAACAGTTTATTTTCTAGTTACGATTTTATAACGATGACTCGTAGCGATTATAAAATTATATGTGAACTTTTGAATAGCCGCGAGAAAAATCGAATTTTTCATGAAATTTTCGGAGAAATTGTGAGAAAAATGGACAAACAAAGATTCCCATTATTTTCGCAATGGATTAACAGTATTTGTCCATTTTTTTCGTAAATAAAGACAAGTAAAATGAATATTACTTGTCTTTATTTAAAAGTTTACACATCGTATTATAATCGTTACGAGTTATTTAATTTCACAAAAATTAGAGATTTACAAATCTGCTTGTAAAAATTATCAAACGATTATGTGTTCGCATTTGCGTTAGCGCAGTCGTCATATGTAGTGAAACGGCCCATATAGTGCAACGAAAACACAATTCCGTCTTAGACTCAGACGCGGACATGCGATAAGAGCAATAGGAGCGTGATCGCGTCAGCGGGCTCGCGATATAGAAGCAGCTTTCGCACGGTATAAAAGGATAACGCGCGAGGGCTGATCCTGGGACCGCAGGTGCACAACGTCAGCCTTCTTCGAAGCCTTATCGTCCCTTTTAATAGAATTTTTTTTCTGCCACATTCGCTGCGCTCTCGAGTCAACATTAGATAAGTATACTGCGATCAGAGTTGTAAATTCCAAATTTTTATAGAAATCAAATTGATGGTACGATTGGCTTTGTTATGATGTTTTTATAATAATAACTCGTAATGTTTGTAATATGATGTGTAAACTTTTAAATAGTGGCAAGAAATATTAATTTCCCACAAAAATTGATGGTAATCTTATTGAAAAAATGGAGAAATACTGTTAATACATTGCGAAAATAACGGAGGTCTGTGCTTGTCCATTTTTCTCACAATTTCCCCGAAATTTTAATGAATAATTCGGTTTTTCTTACAGCTATTCAAAAATTCACGTATAATTATTAGCGCAATTTGACGCGACATGATCGCCCTGATTAAAAGATCCGATTAGAACCAACAAAACGGACAAAAATCTGATTGAAACGTGTTCGAACCGATTATTTTTTTATGTGAATTTCGTCCATTTGACCGGTATTTCTTTCAGTATCAATGGAAATTAATGAACAGAGCTTCGAATTATTGGCTTCGTCACCGTAATAACAGAATTATTGGCTTCGTCACCGTAATAACAGAATTATTGGCTTCGTCACCGTAATAACAGAATTATTGGCTTCGAATATCGCGACACGGATCGTTTATGAAACACGGAAATCGAATGAAAAATCGTCAGAAGCACAAAATCCATCGTTGCAAACTCACCTCGCGTCCTCGTGATCCTGGGAAAAGCGCGACTTGACCGGCGACGCCTGGTAGCAAAATATGTGGTGCATCATCTGCACGTGTTTCCATTTTCCGTAGGAGAAACGCACGAGCTCGTGTTCGCGCACCTCGGCCGTTTTGAAAGACGGAAGAAGAGTGTGGAGCGTGTCGGAGCAGAGAGCCAGAAGCCGACCGCCCTGGACCATGTATTCGACCAGCTGGCCGGCCACTTCGGCACCGACGTTTCCGCAGACGATCACCAGCACCGTTTGGTTCATCCAAACGCTTTTCCGAGCCTCCTCGGGCAACAGCGTGTAAATTGTGTATCTGTTGACGTAATTTTGGTGATTCTCACGCGTTAAAACGAGAACGTTTCGCGGGGAGATTAAAATGCCTACTTGTCTTTCTCCAGAATCAGCGCCAGAACGTCCTTGATGTTCTCCGTGGCTATCGTGCTGTCCGCGTAGATAAATATGTTCGGGGGTTTGACGTTCTTGTTGTAATTCGCCGGTGGCTTCTTCGAAGTTGTAAAACTGTGGGAATATTCAGGTTCATCGTGTTGCATATTACAATAGCTTATTGCGATTTGAGAACGTTTTACGAATTTACGAAAATAGGTTTTTCGCAACAACAAAAAAATGTTGGTTTCGTAAAGTTTTAAGAATCTGTCCGATGGGAAATTTCCCGCGGATTCCGAAAAGCAACGTTATTCGCACGAAAAATCGAAAATTCGACGAGAAAAATGCGAAAAATGATTTCGCACGTTTTTTCGAAATTTCGTCACTTCACTGAAATTGAGGTTGCTTGAAGTTGGATCAGTCGAACCTGGATCTTCTTTTTGCGTTCGACAGAAAATTCTATAACGAAAAGAATGCTGCAAGGTGGAACGCGATATCTAGATTTCTGAATTTTTCACAGAATTTTAAAGTCAGACCCCCGAAAATCGCAAAAAAACACAAGGAAAAAATTGCGGTTATTGGGGATCTGGCTTCAAAATTCTGTAAAAAATTCAGAAATCAAGTTATAGAGTTTTCTCTCAAACGCAAAAAGAAAATCCCGGTTCGACTGATCCAATTTCAAGTAACCTCGATTTTAGTGAAGCGAAAACTGGTTAAAAAATTACTGCTTTCTTACTGCGAGGTGGCGGTAGGAAAATCGCGCTCCGGAGGTTTGGCAGTGTCGAAAGTGGGCAGCGTTTCAACAACCGTGTCGGGAGAATCCACGGACGTCGATTCCCTGGAATCCTCGGTGGCTTCTGGAGTCGCGAGATCCGGAATCTCACTGAGTTCGGCCGGGCGCGAAGAATCATCCGGCGGCTGCTCCGTGGCGGGAGAAGAAATCGCGGGGCCGCGTTCGAATAATTCGTTCAGCTTCTTCGTGATTCTCGACGCAGTCTCGCTGTCGGTAATGTTTGCGGTCGCTGGCGTGGGTGGCGGAGTCGAAGGCACCGCGACGTCCTCCGAGGACTTTAGTTCGTTCTCTTGAAAAAACAAATTCGAACAATCAACAATCCAAACGCGAAATTAACCCTGGTTAAAAGATCCGTTTGAAACCAAGGAAACCGACAAAAATCCGATTGAAACCTATTTGAACCGATTATTTTTCAATCGGAATTTTGTCCATTCGATCGGTTTCTATCAGTTCCAATCGGAATTATTCAGCAGGGAAATTATTATTATTATTATTGTTATTATTATTATTATTATTATTATTATTATTATTATTATTATTATTATTATTATTATGAGTATTACAGAAAGTAAAAAATTAATCGCAGGTGATGAGCGAAAGTGTCGAATTACCCGGAGTTTCGACGGGAATTTTTATTTCCAGTATCGTCGGTACGTGCAACGTAATCGGTTGATTACCCGGCGATATCTGCACACCGGGGACCTCCTCGATTTCCATGGAAACTCCTCGCTGCGCCACATGTCGAGCTGCGCTGCTGTAGACTCGTAATTTTTTTATGTGGGCGTCCCACTGAGCTTTTCCGATGAGTTCTGCGAAAAATGCGCAGACAATTAATCGGTGCAAAATTTATGAAATACGGAAAATCTCGATTTGGGCGAAAAATTGCAGCGTGCAACTCACTCTTACTGTGATGATGAGGAACGAATTCTTCGGAATTGTAGATGCAAGGTTTACCCGAAACTGCGATAGCTTGAAAAAAAAAACAAAAAACATCTACGTTTAGCTTTACTCACTTTTACTCTGGATTCGTACTACGGATTTTTTATACGATCCTTTTTTACAAGTTTAAAAAAGAAAAAAAAAGAAATAAAAGAATTAAACTACTTTAGTGCTGTTAAAAAAAATTAGGAATCTTTCTGTCCGCAGATGTGTTAAGTGCAGATTATAAGTGTAACGTTTTCATGATTACATTCAATGCGGGTGAGAAGCAATCCGTTGTTGATGAAACACTTTCCGTGCATCAAGGCGACCGACAATTTCGTCATGTGATCCAAGTCGGTTTCCAGGATCACCGCGAAATCCTTGTCGATCGTCCACGTGACGATGTTGCCGTAATCCTCGAGCTGTTGAATGAAAAATTGCCCGTACATTTCGCTGCGGTAATTGTCGGTTTGCTTTACAAGCGATCAATTCGTTCAATCGATACCCTTGTCGCCTTCGCATAAGCCTGAGGATGATAGCTCTCGGCGTCAGCCTCAATCAGCACGTGCATTTTTGTACTGTCGTTGAAGGCAGCCTGACCATGATTCTGCACGTAAAGCGGAAACTGCGCTTTTCCTTTCGGGAAGACCAGCCACTCGCTCACTTCGATTTTTTGCTGCAAAGCAAAAATCATTATTATCGGAATTAATTGGAAATAAATTTTTCATTGGTGCGGTAACTAAATTTAAACGAAAGTATCACTGTGAATATGAAAATGGATCGCAGATAAAATAACTAAAAAGTAAATAATAAAAATTAAACTAAAATAAAATAACTAAAATTTTTAAATGTAGCGAATAAAATAACTAAAATTAAAAAATGTAGCGAATAAAATAACTAAAATTAAAAAATGTAGTGAATAAAATAACTAGAATTTAAAAATGTAGCAAATAAAATAACAACAATTAAAAATGTAGCGAATAAAATAACTATTCGTTGCACAAAATCCAACAATAAATCACACAAGTGACTGAATAACAAACATTTATATTACAGGCAAATAAACTGTTTCTTTTCATTTTGATGTCTTGCTGCTTTTATCTTTTTGTTTTTTGCAGCAAAACACAGACAGAGAGGAGCCCAAAACTGAATTTACAACCCGGACAGCTCAAGGAGGAATTTCCAAGTCTGGTCAAACAAACCTGCGGATAAACGGTGTACAGTTTCTTGTCTCCGTGACACCACAGCAAATCCCCAAGTCTGGCGATGCTGCGATTGCGGCACAGCCGAGAGCTGAGAACCTTGGAGCTCTCGTCTTCTTTGCTCGCCACTTTGCTTCCACCCTGGTCTGCAAAATTCAACGTGTTACACAATCGAAACCCCAAAATCACCCTGCGATCACCCTTTAATCAATCAAAAAGAAATCGGTAACCATTTTTCCCATTTTCCAGCGCCCTGGTGCAAAAAACAATGGAAGGCCTGGCGACTTCAGGCCCGGCTATAGCGGCGGCCAGCCGAGCCTTAAGCGACGACAGCCTCCACGCCTGAATCCACGTCGCCATCATGTAGAAAAGTGTCAGCAGCATTTTCGAACCGAGTTTGCGTTATCTCTTTAGTGGGGAATCCTAGCGACGAGCATGCTGAAAGCTAAACGAAATTTCTCAGTCAATTAACCGCAGCTTCGTCAATCGCTGTACGACCACCCATAAAATGACCTTCAGACATTCGGCACTGTAATTTATGCTGAAAAATCGGAGTGTCTGATAAGATTCCTCAAATATTTGTCCGAGAGCTAATTTGTGACTCGCAGCTAGCTCAATTATTAATTTTGCTCCAATTATTTCAAGGTCATAAGGTCAATCAGCATTCGTACATCTTTTGCCAATTTCAAACAACGTAAAAAAAATCATTGATTCAATGAAAAAAATATTTTTAAATTAACTCCAGTTATTGTTGTTGCAATCCGATTTAACATTCAAAAGATAAAATATTCTTTCACCTATTTTTCAGTTATCGTTTCAATATCGTACAAAATCATAGGAACTGGAACCAACATTGATTTGACTACATTTGTTTTTGGCAGCCCACAATCCACGATTTTATTGAACCAATGATATTTTTTTTTTCTGTGATGTTTATACGGATATTCGTTAGGATTATCAATTACGCGAGTTATGTCATCTAGCAATTGTAGGGGCGCTATATATATACATATATACATATATATATATAGTCAGGTCATGCACACCTGATTCCTCTATACGTTACAGCCACATGTTTCACACTTGCACGACGTTTACGCGTGTTTTATAAAGATTTATTCGCACAGATCGCGATAACTCATTGTTGATAGCGGAGACGCGTTAATCGTGTAAATCACGGTGCTTATTGTCGGATCGTCGTCAGAGTTGTCGTAGTCCCGAGTTTCGCGGATCGGAATATAGTATTTACTATATCGATCATATAGTAGCGAGAAAAAAAAAAAAAGTGTGAGACACGCCGGAACGCGAATGGAATGCTCGAATAAACCGAGCGGCTGATATGATCGATGAAAGGTCGTCGGGTCGACAACGGCGTTAATATTCTCACCGTAAATAATATATATTGGGGATGTCCTCGGACGCGATTTGGCCCTCGGAGATCGCGAGAGCGAACCTGTGTCACGGCGCCGACTCTCTCTCTCTCTCTCTCTCTCGAGCTCTCTCGCTGATCGCTCCCTCGCTGATAAGACACTGCACCGCGAAACTCGACGATCCGCCGGCGCATTTTCCTTGCGCCGGTGAACTGTATATATCGTCGTGCACGATGTGCACTGTGTAATAACAAATATAAGCGGACGTTTGGGTGGCGATTGGGGCGAATAGTTTGGCGCGCTTTTGAAGAGTTTTTGAAGAGGTCGAAAAGCGTTTATCAAATTTATGTAAATAGATTTATCAGGAAAAGTTTAATTTGTAAATGAATGAAATCAATAAATAAAATTAAAATTGTAATTAAATAAAATAAATAAATAAAATAAGTAAATAAAATCAAATTTGTAAATAAATGAAATCAATAAATAAAATTGAAATTGTAATTGAATAAAATAAATAAATAAAATAAGTAAATAAAATCAAATTTGTAAATAAATGAAATAAATAAATTAAATTAAATTTGTAAATGAATAAAAATAAATAAATTAAATTCAATTTAATTTGTAACTAAATAAAATAAATAAATTAAATTTGTAAGTAAACAAAATAAAAAATAAAATAAATTGTAAACTAAAAAATTAAAAAATTAAATAAGATATGAAAATAGGTTTATCAAATTTTGATATATAGAAACGATTTACGAGGAATATACGATATTTTTATAGATGACAATTTTGTTCGAGCATTCGGACTGGTTCCAAAGATTTTAGTGAACTACAAATTTGAATAGAAAATTGTGACAAACTGAGTTATATCAGAGACCGAGTTATATCGACAACAATAGACGTTGGTAGTCACGTTGGCGCGAATTACGGAATTTTTATTAGTTGATACATATTTTTCGTACGTCGAAGAAGAGAAGAAAAAGTTTTTATTTATTTCTTGTAGGAATCAGGGAACACAGGATGTATATTCAGGACACCGGATTAATCGAATTGTTCATTATTTATTCAGTCTAGCATATTAGGTACAAATAATAGGATACTAGTAATTTAAATAATCGAAATGACATGAATTTATCGTTAACTCGATTTTTTTTTATTTATCATAATCCATATATATCTAATAATAAGTATTATAAGTTAAATCGACATTAGAATGCAATAATCATATACTATTATATATATATAAATATATATATATATACATGTACATACACTCTTCTTTCTTCATCACACAAACAATAAATGACAATCACGTATAGTCCAGTCACGCTCAATTTCTCGTTCTCTTGTTTTCTGCAGCATGTTTTTCTACTCGAGTATCGATTTTACTTTTACTTTTCCTTTACGCTTTGTTTTGTTTGTTTGTTTGTTTTGAAACACGACGGCAAACAGCGTCTGATTGATAAAATATCACAAAATTAATAAGGGCTTTTGTTCTTCCCGGAAGTTCGTCGTTCCGTTCGTTCTTCCTTCCGTTTCTTCGATTTCTTCTTCTTCTTTTTTTTTCTCGTCCAATTTAAATGTAAATTGAACAATTGGGCTATCTATACAACAAATATGCGTTGTCGATGCAATTGATTGAGAGACATTACACCCTAACAGGACGAGTCATAGAGTTTTTTATGTAGCTAGGAACTAGTTTAAATAATATCGCTTTACATTATACATCCCACTTTATAGACGATTATATGATCTGCGTGCATACATATGATACCGATGGTATAATGTTCGTGAAATCATTTTTTTGACTAATGCGGCCGATCGCCGCGTGTTTTTTAAAAATTCATTTTTTTCCCCCCGCTTGTTCCTCGCTGCGTCGTATATCGATCTACGTTACGTAAACAGCGCGGACGACGGAACGAAAGAAAAAGAAAAAAACGAAAAAAATTCTCCAAAAATCGCACCTTTCGCTCAAATCACTGGTGAATTGTTTATTTTTTTTTACGCGCTAAGTAATCGCAAATTGAAATCGGTTTACAGAGGTATCCACAGATTGATAATGGCAGTTGTAAAAAGGAAGCTCTTCAACATTGTCCGTTGATGGCTCAGACTCGGCGCTAATGAACTATTTGCTATAATTTTAATGAATTATATTTAAAAGAGAAGTGATAAACGATAAATCACTTTTGATTAGCGGTAATAAAACAATCGGGTGTTTCGTGTTTGACTCCTTGAACTCCGGCCGAACAGAAAACAGACTTTTCGTGTGTATTACCGTAAAAGAGGGAAGAAGGTCTATAAGGGAGATTGGATACTCCGACCAATTTCAAGACTATTTTATCGTTATTATTAGTATTATTATAATACGAAAAAAAACGTCGGGCTTGCAGCCACTTTTTCGTTGACGCATTAACTTCCTATATACATTAGAATATTGGCAACAGATCCTCATTATCGTAGAGCTAAACTATTTACAAGATTTTCTTTTTCTTATCTTTCTTTTTTGTTTTTATTTTTTAAATATCTGACACTACGGCTCGTGGTTTCTACTATCGAGAAATGTCGCGCGTTCTTTTTCCCTTTTCTTTCTGCTTTTCTACAGTAAATGGCAGTGTAACGGTAGTTTGAAAAAACACAAGTTTCGTCGATAAAAATTTACGCCGCTGCGTCGTGGAAGATTCGATGCTCGGTTTTCCACGGATTTTGCTTTAGACAGAGATTTTTCACGCAAAAAAACACACAGCGAGAAGATTAAAAAAAAAAAACGAAGACAAATGCCGAAAGACTTCTGCACGATCTGCAAGATCTTTTTTTTTTTATGTAGCCACGTAAAACCCTCGCTCAACACACACTGGCTAAAAAGAAGTCTTGAAAAAAATGCATCATCCTCTTATCTAATCGAGATACTTGAGATAAGCATTAAGATCCTAAAAAAAGCATTTTGAAAAATGCAGGAAAAAAACATAAAAACCGGATGTCGCGGATATATCTTCGTATATTTTTAGATACGGTTTATTTCCACGTGAGCGTTCGTTTATCAATTAATAAGCTACGCAAATTGAGAGAGTTGAGGACGAAAATAAATTCGTGGGAAAAAAACCGGAGGTCTCCAGATTGGTAGGCCAGGGTTAAAAAAATTCACGGGCAAATTAATCTCAATGTAACTTTTCGAAGCGACTAATCACGAAGCGTGGAATATCGAACGATTGAATCGCGATCGACGCGATCGTCTCGCACGTTTCACTGGAAAGCTTTCGAACTCTCGGCTGATCGTTCAAAAACATTTCGATAATGATTGAGCGAAATTCAGCTTTTTATTTTTCGTCGAACCTTATCGAGAAATGTCCTTGAATCAGTGAAGAGTGAAAATCTTATCGAAAAAAGATTTCTGCCTGCTCAGTGTGTGACGTGCGAGCCGTAAATTCGCAAGCTCATCGAAATTTCAGTCAATGACGACATTTCTCTCCCGTTCGACCGTATTTTTCAAAACGAGCTCCAACGCGAGCTCGTTTTTCTAACTCGTTGAATGCGCTTAGAATTATTCAAGCAAGACAAAACGCGAACGTCTAGCAATAATCGGAACAATAAACCAAGCGGAAATCAGACACAGATTGAAACGGAGCGACAGCGCTTTTCAATTTGTTTCCAGTGCTTCTCGACTTTCCTCGAAGAAACGCACGATCGATAATTTTTTTTGAGCATATTTGGGTACAAAAAAATCGAAAAAAAATGTATCAAGCGATATCGCGAAGTTTTCCTGTCACTGTGCACGGCCCATATCGTTGTATTATATGTTTGAGAAACAAACTCTTATTGCAACAAAAAAGAAATGTAAAAAGAGCCCCTAAAGGATTTCGCTGATTTTTTTTTCAGGATATTGCCGCAAACAGGTACATATTTTAGTCTATATATTTTCTTTTTTTTCCTTTCTTTTTCTTTAGAGAGCTACGCTACCCGGTGTAAGCTATTTTTCTCCAAGCGGTTGATGTGTTCTGAAAGTCGGGCGCACGAGCAGTCGCCTTCCGCGAAAGCTATTCGCCGTTGTTTGTTCAATTGCTGTCTCGAAATCAAATAATAATTTTTTTATCCTTTTTTCAAAATCTCGATAAGCGTCGATATTTTATATCGGCACGTTAATTTCCAGCAAGAGAATTTAAAAATATAACGAAACGTTTTTCAGGTATCACACGTTTTTGATAAAAAAAAATTAAATTAAATTAAAAGAAAAAAAACGAAATGTAATAAAAACTTTACTCGTAACGTTTCTCGAGTGGAACCCACGACGATCCAGTTGCGTTGACTTTCAGAACACCCTAAGGTATTTTTATAGATATATATATATATATATTTTGCTTTTTTTTCTTCATTTAATCGATCCCTAGAATACCTTAAATGTGCGTGCATTAACATTAATACAATCTATAGTTGGCTACTTTTTAAACTGACAGTAGTTACATTGGTCCAATATGAATTACGCCTCGTGCTTGGCTAACAATAAGCTCCTCACTGCCCGATATAACTGCGTCTAGGAAACACAATATGCTGTTTTTTTTTACTTGGAAAAAAATAAATAATCGATATGGACTGTTAAATCAATTGTCAGTAAATTCTTTCGGTTTTTTTCTTGTTTTGTTGCAAACGGTTGGTGACGCCGCAGGTGTCGAACGTCGTATCGATGGGATTCGTTACGTTAAATCGCAAGTCTTGTACGTATTTTAACGTCTTTGATCACACTTGAGATGACTCGCGGTCACCGGATGTCGAAAACGGCGCGTCGGACGACGAGAGACAAATAAAAATTCTACATCTAAAGTGAACGCAACCGAGGGAAGATGTTGGATGAGAGGAGAGAGAGAGACAGCCTCCGAGAATACGTAGAGCGACTTTGGTCCACGATCACAAGAATTGCAATTCGATTACACCAAAGAAGCGGCAAACACTCGTATACATTCAGCAACGGTCGAGGGCAAAACGCGTGCCGAATCCTCCAAATGTCGCATCCGAGGATTCGATTTTTTTTAATACAAATAAATGTAGCTTCTGTACATTTTGTTCACAACTTTTTCGATCCTTGTTTCTTTTTTTTCGACTAATTTCCTCGCATTATTTTCTCATTATTATCTACACTAGATACTCGGGGTTTTTTTTTTCGTGAATAAAGTTGAACTTTTGAAACAAAAAATGCGAGAATTAGAAACGAATTGTATAAATCGCGAGTTCCTCGGTGAGATTCGCACGCATCGCACCAGTTGAAACAACAATGAATTTTTTTTTAAATGCCTTTGAAATGCAAAAATAATAATAACCTTTTTGACGCTGATCCGACTCGTGCGAAGCGCTGCGACCTCCTCGAATTCGCTCTTTTCCACCTGTTCCATCCCGACAGGTTTTTTTCGTTTCTTTGCTTTGGAATCTGCGGGGAAAGATGCAAGAATCGAGAGAAAACAGAGAGCGTTTTTATTGCCCCGAACGGGCGATCCCCACGCGCAGTGATGTAATTCCCCATTGCTTTAAGAATCAAAGCTTACACAGTAATTTATTTTCTAGGTACGATTTTATAACGATGACTCGTAGCGATTATAAAATAATACGTGAATTTTAGAATAGCCGCAAGAAAAATCGAATTTTTCATTAAATTGTGAGAAAAATGGACAAGCAAAGATCTCCATTATTTTCGCAATGCATTAACAGTATTTATCCATTTTTTCAATAAGGTCATCATCAAGTTTCATGGAAAATAAATATCACTTGCCTCTATCTAAAAGTTTACAAATCGTATTATAATCATTACGAGTTATTATTACAAAAACATAAGTTACGATTTTATAACGATGACTCGCAGCGATTATAAAATTGTATCTGAACTTTTGAACAGCCGCAAGAAAAATCGAATTTTTCATGAAATTTTCGGAGAAATTGCAAAAAAAAAATTGATAAGCAAAGATCTCCATTGTTTCCGCAATGCATCATCAGTATTTCTCCATTTTTTTCACCAAGATCACCATCAAGTTTCATGGGAAATTAATTTTACTTGCCTCTATTTAAAAGTTTACACATCGTATTGTAATCATTACGAGTTATTATTATAAAAACATAATTAGAAAGTCCATTTGATTTCCGGAAAAATGAGGGATTTACAACTCTGCTTACGCGCGGCTCCCTCAAATGAACCTCGGCAGGCCGGAGCTCGAACGGTGGTACATGTAGGGCGGCGGCGGCGGCCCCGGGAAGTGTCTTTGTCGTTGATGCGGCAAGAGGGGATGATGGGGCCCAATTGTGCCGATGGAGACCGGGCCGTGCTGCAGAAGATGCGAGGTGCCGTCGCCGAGATCCAGCTCGAGTTCCTGCTGCTCGACGAGCTGCAACGCGCCGAACGACGCGGTCGCCATCGCGACGTCCGGCATTATGCCCGACAAATGCCCGTCGCCGCAAACGTTGTTTTCTGGCTGCTGCGGGAGACAATGAGACGCGTTATTTTGTAACGATTCGCCGTTAGGAGGGAAGAATGAAGAGAGGAAGAAAAAAAAATTGCGCGTAACGCGGGTTAATAATAATTAATGGTATACCTCGCCGGGAAGTCTATAATTCTCTCCTTCGGTAACAACTGCCGGGAGCTCGTGCCTGAGAGCGTAGGACGCACTTTGGCGCGGAAATGTCATGTTTCGGCCGTAACACATCGGCGCCGCCGGTGCACCGGTGTTGATACTCATACTTCCTGCGCTAACCGCCTCCATACCCGGCACGCTCTCGTCCTGCTCGCCCAGATTGTAACACGCTGCGTTCTGCGAAATTCAAGAATAGGACACCGGATAGTTAGCGCCGAAATTGCGAACGAGTGAGTTTTTTTACGAGGCGAGATCGGAAGTCGAGGTGCAATTTCATGAGGGACGTATGGAATTCGAGGACTTTGAAGTTTTTGAAATTTACGAAATCGAGGAATTTTTTTTTTTTTTTTCGATTTTGGAAAGTTTGTAGACCTTGTCGGATGGGAAATTTCCTGCTGATTCCGAAAGGCTCTATGGTTTGCCCGAAAAATAGAAAATTCGACGGGAAAAATACGGAAATGATTTTTCACTTTTTCCGAAATTTTTTCACTTCACTAATGTTGGGGTTACTTTTTTTTGGATCGAGAGAACCTGGATTTTCTTCTTTTGTTCGAGAGAAAACTTTATGACAAAGAGAATGCTGCAAGGCGGAACGCGATATCTTAATTTCTGAATTTTTCACAGAATTTTGAAGCCAGACCCCCAAAAATCGCAAATTTTTCAAAGGGCGTTTTTGCGTATTTGGGGGGTCTGGCTTTAAAATTCTGTGAAAAATTCAAAAATCAAGATATCGCGTTGCGGCTTGCGGCATCCTCTTTGTTATAGAGTTTTCTTTCGAACAAAGAAAGAAAATCCAGGTTCGATCGGTACGAAAAAAAGTGACCTCGATTTTAATGACGTTACCAATAATTTTTTAAAATATTTTTTTTACTTATTAAAATTCGTTTTTTTATCGTTCAAAATTTTTTTTTTTTTTTTTTGTAAAAATTGAGTCAAAGCCTTTGCATATTATCAGAAGACAGCCGGTCGGAATGTGTATCCATTACATCTACGCAATAACCACGGCCAAGGTTCGACGAAGCTGTCGTTAACTTCGTTGAATAATTTGCAGCTCGAGTTTTTATTCCGCGCACGAAACGCGCATTCTAATCGCGGCCTTATCAACAGCGATACTTTGTCCGCGGACTATTAACATTCAGTAGCTTCGACACAAACTTTACTAAATTGTGTCGTAGCCTCCCAATTCCCGACAAAATATCATTACTATTCCCATCGGGAACCAAATCGTAGTTTAAATTTCTATTCACGTTCCAGAAAAACCTTAATTCCCGACCGATAGTTCTCCGAACCTCCATCTAATCCCAACGTTAGTCCATGTGTAGGAAATTATCACAACTCACGCACCGAGCGAAGTCTAAATTTCATCCTCGCCATCAAAACAAAATCCCGGCCTTTTCCCTATCGTATATTATTGTGTAATTCACGTGGAATTAGGAAAGGAATTTCGCGTGATCCGCGTCTGCGGTATATCAGGAAAAATCGGAAAGATTACATCCGGCGATAGCGATCGCCTAATTAAGACACCTCGCGTTTTTATCTTTGGTACAAAGCGATAATGTTTGTTGCACGAGTGTTCCTCATCTGTTTGATCAACTGCGGCAATGGCGAAATGGGATCCGGAGCGCCCGGCAAACACGAAAGCACGTTTCATTAATTTTTTTTTTCTTTGTATATGCCGAGTGATGCAACGCTTGACTTATAAAATTCGCTGATAAATTGAATATACGCACCGCCGGAACGTTACGATTCCGCGATAGCCTTCGGGGTTTCGAAAAAAATCCGGGCGGTCAGCGGGCGCGGAGGATCGCAGATAAGACTCCGTAAGTACTCCGGCGCACTCCGGTGCACGTCATTCATCCGCGATACCGTAGCAAATCGACACTGTTACACGTCGACCTGCCTTAACGGTTGTTCCGTTCCGCCGAGCCATAGACAAACGCCGCCGACCGCCGACAGTTTCGCTCCAATCTCCAGTGAAAATATGAGTTCGCGAGAAAATCCATCAGGTGAGGCCGATTGCGGATGTATTTTTCGCCGCGGTTACTCGAAAATTAGCGTTAACGACGCGTCAGGGTCGGATCGAAAAGTGGACGTTTGACGAGCTCTGATGGGAGGGTCAAGAGTCTCAATTAAGGATTCGACCACGACGAACCGCGACGTCTCCGGTTTTTCCGGCTCCCGCGAGCGACTCAATTGTGACACTGAAAAGGGGGGAGGGTTCGTGCAGAAACGACTCAACGAATGGGGGAGTGAATAAGGGTCAAAGTCAAACGGCTGGTCAGTTGTCATCGCTGCGTCGACTGCGTTCCCGACATTCGGAGCAGCGAGTCTCGTCAGTGTAATTTGAGAGTCGCGAGGTGGTTGTTCATGAAATTGTTTTCTCGTTCATTGAAAATATCGTCCGAGTGAGGAGAGAAACACGTGCGACGAAGGAAACGAGATCGGTGAGTCGGTGAACTTTATAGCCAGCCGATGCGTCGACTAACGATGTAATCAAAGCGGTCGTTAGTCGACGAGGAAAAAAAAGAAAGAAAAAACGAGGAGCAAAGAAAACGGAAACTGGCAACTGTGAACTTTGGCGTCTTAGTTTTGTTAGCGAGCGACAACTGTGCACTGTGTTATATCTGAAGTGGGTGGTTGCAGGCGATTATCGCTTATCGGCTCGGCCGCAGCGTTTTTAGAGGCCTATTTATTATCGAGGGCGTCAGCCGTCCTCGATATGAAATTATCGGCATCAATAAGCCAGCCACTCGAGATCGTCGCGGCGACGATGATCCGATATTAATCACTCGAGGCGAACGGACGGGGCAATTTGATGTAATTGTGGAGATTAAACGGCGACGCGCGAAGAGCGAAGGAAAAATCTTGGCGTTTTAATTTAGCCGCGAAGTAGGTCGTAAACAGAGATTTTTTTCGAAAAGCGTGAAAAGTCTGACGCGAAGTCGCAGTTTCGAGACACCGATAATTTATTTGTCCACGAGTTTTTCTCTCTGTCGTTCCTAATGCATATGAGGCCTGAGTTACGCAACGTCGAGTGAACCGCGAAACGATAATCCGAGGCAACTGAACGCGGAAGCTTATTGAATATTCGCGCGAAGGTCGCCGATGACAACCGGCTAACGCTTCGAGTTATGCTGAGGCTACTCGAATTCTACTTTGCAACAGTCGCGAGGCTGACAGCTAAAGTTGCTGCCTCGAGGGTTCCGGAATGAGTTGGGAGCGAAACGTGGAGCGTTAGGCTTTCGCTCGCGCTGGACTTTGGGCTATTATTATCGACGAAAATTGAGTTTATCTATTTCTAGAGCGGTTCCGATGTTGCGACTCAACCGCGATTGTCTACTGACGGCGCTTGAAGCGACCGAGCACCGGTATTCAAATAAGGCGCATTGTCTCGCATTGAGAGAAAAAAAAACAAGAACCAAGCTTCAATGGACATTAGGAATGCGCGTGGAAGACACATTGAAGTAATGACAAATTATGCAACCGCTGATGTCGCGTTGCATCATGCGGCTTCTTTGAGCTTTGCTACTTGTTGCGGTTATCGAAGCTGCGTTCGGTGAAAAATCGTAGGCAACAACCGGATTCCTGTCCGATAAAAATGGATTGAGATGGGTTGCGGAAAGGGAGTTTTTCTTCGAAAATAACAAAGACTGGGCCTCGGGGCCCCGGCGGAGGTCCGGCGGTCGAAGCAATTACTAGTCCAATTGCGGTTGCTGACCGACTTTGATGACTTAACCGCGGTAAAACCAACGCCGAGAGTAGCCGACGAATTGCTACGCGGAACTTGGGATATTTTTCTTGACCGGTGTCTTCTACGAAAAAAATATACGACTTGCGCACAAGAAATTAGACGAAAAGTCGGCACAATGAAGAAAAAAGGAAAGAAATGTTAAGAATTCGACTTGAGAAATTTTAAAAGTTCGACTTACAAAATGTTAAGAGTTCGACTCAAAAAATGTTAAGAGTTCGATTTAAAAAATGTTAAGACAATGACTTGTGTACAAGAAATTAGACCAAAAGTCGATACAGGGAAGAAAAAAGGAAAAAAATGTTAAGACTTCGGTTTGAGTTCATCTTTTGAAAAAAAATAAAATAAAATAATAATAATAATAATAATAATAATAATAATAATAATAAATAATTTTTTCTTTTTCGCAGCAATGCCGATTTCCGACGGTTCCATTCCGGTGAAGGACCTGGTTGGTCTCCTGCGCCAGAGCTTCGGCGCCAACATCACGATCGACAAGATCGACTGGAAAAACCTGACAAATCCCGGCGAAAATTACGGCAGCCTGATACTCGCGGTAAACGCGACAGTGACGACGAATCCAAAGAGCCAAACTCTGAACCTCGTGGTGAAACTCCCGCCAACTTCGGCGTGGCTGCAGGAGCTATTCGACAGTCCGTCGACGTTCAAAAAAGAGCTGCAATTCTACAGAGACATCACGCCGACGTTTTTGTCGCTTCAGCGCGAAAACGGTGTCGCGAATCCCGAGGAAACGTGGCTCGGCGCTCGTTACTACGGCGGCCGTTTGGGCCTCGAGAATCCGGAGAAATTCGACGATCAGGCGTCGATAGTCCTGCAGAATCTCAATTACGACGGATTCAAGTGCATCGATCGTCTCCAGGGACTGAACAAAGCGCAGTCGGAATTCGCGGTGAGGAAACTCGCGCAATTGCACGCGATATCGATTGCGCTGCGCGAGCAGAAGCCGAAGGTCTTTGAAAAAGTCATCATGCCGACGTTGGAGCCGGTGATGAAGGAGGCGACTCTCAACTGCCTCGTGGAGATGCAGCGAAAGGCGGTCGACGATCTGAAGAACATACCGGAGATCGCGGCTCACTTGGAATCCGTGGACAAGACGATGAAACACGCGGCGAAAATGATGAACGCCAACAGCAAAGAATCGAAGGGACGATGGGCGACGATCGTGCACAACGATTTTTGGGTGAACAACATGATGTTCAAGAGCGACGAGACTGGCAAAGTTCTCGACATGAAGATCGTCGATTTTCAATTGGCTGTTTATGATTACGGAGTGAAAGATCTGATTTTCTTCCTCGTCTCCAGCCCGACTTACGAAGTCATCGACGAGAGTTTCGACGATTTGGTTGACGCTTATTACGACGCCTTCGTTCAGGCTCTGAAAACCCTGAAAGTCGACACTGCCGCGTTTCCCAAGAGCGAATTTTTGACGATATTGAACGAAAGCGGACCGCTCAAGTTTGATCAGTCGCTGATGATGATTCAGGTGATCAAATCGAAACCCGGAGCGACTCCGAAGATGGAGGATATCGACAGCAGTCAGAGCTTTCTCTCCATCGGCGGTGGCGAGGCTTTCCGAAGGAAAATGTCGCACACCGTGGAGTTTTTCGCGAAAAGAGGGTGGCTGATTAAATAGGCAATTTTCGAGGGTGCGAAATTCGGTACGATGATCGAATTGTTTTTTTTTTTATCTGTAAATTATGCATTAATTATGTAGGATGTAAGGAAAAGATGCACAACAAGTAGTTGACGATGATTCGTAACGGAGGAATTTTTTCCTCGAGACAATCTCGATCGGTGAGTCGGTGGTTTAGCGATTCATGAACACAGACGGCTCGTCGAGCGATGTAGTTTAAATTAGACAAACTTGCCGCGCATCGTCGCAATGTCTATGTATATTTTTGTTATGAATATTAATTGTAATAGATGCAATTCGAGTGTGAGAGATTTAGATTTGGATTTAGATTTATTGATTTAGATTTAGATTTATTTAGAGAGAGAGAGAAAACGAGATAAATTGTGGCTTACCTCGAGGAGATCGGCAACCGCGTCCGGCAAATTGAACTCCCGGACGACGCGCAATCTCACTTGTCTGTTGATCTCGTGCCTCGACGAGAGCGGCAAACTCACGGCCCGCAGGCAACTCGGGGATTGTCGCAACTTTTGTTCCCGTTTGAGCATCGCCGACATCGTCGCCGAGTCCGGTACTGAATGGAATGAAACGTCGAATTTTCAATAAATCATTATTTTACGCAGTGTTGTAAATTCCCGTTACTTTAAGAATTAAAGTTTACACAACGGTTTATTTTCCAGTTACGATTTTATAACGATGACCTGTAATGATTATAAAATTATATGTGAACTTTTGAATAGCCGTAAGAAAAACAGAATTTTTACTTATATTCTCGGAGAAATTGTGAGAAAAATGGACAAGTACAATCCTCCATTATTTTCCAAGTTTATAGGAAATTAATATTTTTTACCTTCATCTAAAAGTTTACACATCATATTATAATTATTACGAGTTATTATTGTAAAAAGATAAAATTATCTTTTTCTTTCTTTTAAATAACTTTAGACTTTTTAATTTTATCTTTTAGATAAAATCACAAAGACAATCGTACCATCAACTTTATTTCTAGAAAAATTAGTGATTTACGACTCTGATTTTATGATTACTTGTTTTTGTATAGTCGCTGAAAAATCGAATATATTTTGAGCTGAAGTGTTTTTACCCTTTTTTTTATTCGCAAACGCTTAATCCGGTTTTGAAATTGTTGAATAATTCTTTACCTGGCAGAGCCGCCGATAGAACGTCAACGCCGACCGCTCCCATCGATCTCGGCTTCTCGTCGACCATGTAGAGAGTGTCGGGAATATCGGGAATGTATCGCGCCCTCCGTAATCTCACTAATTCGGTTTCCTGAACCATTTGTTCTTCGACTAGAGCCTGTAATAATGAACATTCCAGCGTGAACTAGATTCCCGAGGCTCCCCCCGGGCGCGCGATTCATCGGATAATACCTTAATCTCCTCGTAATAAGGCATGAATAATCGAGGCCGTACGAATAGGCCATTCCTTTTGCCGCCCCGTATCCAAGCGTTGATTCGCAAATTCTCCCGCTCGTCGCCTATCATGTGACTCGGTGGTGTCGACACGAGACCTCTCCTAATAGCCTGAACACACCAAAAGACACCAGCGTTAATAAACCCAGCGACGAAGATAAAATATCCACCGATCGATCTTTCCACAACAGCCAGACAAAAAAAGCAATTATATGTTTCTTAATTAATGCTTCGCGGTCATTTCCAGTCGTTAAATCACAGTAGTTGGGATGATTTGCAAAATAAAAAAAAAATTAAAAAAAATAAAAAAACAACAATTGTATATATTTTTAATTAATGCTTCACGGAAATTTATAGTCGTTAAATCACAGTAGTTGTGATGATTTGCAAAATCGTTAAGTCATAAATACGCCTTTCCAATAAATTACGTTTTTCTTCAATTTTTTTTCTTTTTTTTTCTTTCAAAGAACAAATCCGTCTACGAGCACACTAAGCAGATTTTTTAATGTAGACCATTTATTAGATCGTTTTATAGATCGTTTATTTCTCGTTACGAAACGATTTTTTTTTTTTTAGTTTGAAAAACGAATTTTGACGCTCCAAACTGCAAGGAAAAAAAAGCAATCGGCGTCGAAAGGTGTGAGATATAAAAAAATTGGGGATATTACTTGAGCCAAGATCTCGCTACTAGCGGGAAGAACGTGATCCATTCGCACGAGCGGCAAAAGTTCGCTGAGTATTTCTCGCAATTCAATGTCGCTGAGGTCCCTCTTTTTCACGCCTTTGCGCGTCACCGAGTGCACCGTGTGGCTCAGCAAGTTCGGCTCGCGATCCTCCATCCGTCGCACGAGCTCCTGCTCGCCCCACTTGAGAACGGCTTGCAGTACTTCGAGCTCGCTCGCCTGGAGAAAATGACTCTGCAGGACGTTGGTCATGTGCGTGTGATCCAGCTGATGAAGCACCGGCGACGTGACCACCGACTGAAAGTCCTCTCGGAGGAAATTCAACGCTTGTCTGTGCACCCAGGCTGACCCGTGCGGCTGACTCGCCCATCTGTGGGCGTCAAGAAAATCGTGAAGGAAATCGTTAGCCGAAAAAAAAATAAAAATGAAATTTCTTTTGATCTTTGCGTTAAGATCAAAAGAAATCGGTAGCCGAAAAAAAATAAGAATGACATTTTCTTTGATCTGTGCGTCAAGATTAAACGAAAATCGTGAAGGAAATCGTTCGTCGAAAAAAAAATGTTAATAAAAAAAAAATTGTGGTTTCGTGTCGTGCGAAATTTACCGTAAAACCGTCGCAAGGGAGTCCTGGGTGAGCCACTCGAGTATCAAATCCTCGCAGCCTTGTGAAAGAATGTCGAGCTCGAGAAATCTGCCGATCTGGTAGAGCTCCATCGCCTCTTCCAGAGGACTCGGTCGCATGCGTCCCGTGTGCGTCAGAGCTTGGACCTGGGATTAAAAAATAACTCTCATTGTACATTGTTAAAAATGCAAGTAAATTTGCATTTTTTAATTTGCAGTATATCGAGAAAAAAAATTTAGCAGAAAACGCAAGGGAAAACGATTTTTTTTTTCGCGAAAAGAAAAGGCTAGTTATTGCAAATTCAATAATAGTACAAAAATTCGACGATACTGGTATTTGAAAATTACAGTACTTTAGTATCGCAATCTTTATTTTTATATACCAATATATTGTATTTGTCAATGACGAATGCATCTGAAAATGAATAAACGTTATATATGTATCCGAGCTATATAAACAGAAATTTAAAACTAAATAAAATAAAAAATAATAAAAATAAAAATAAAATGACATTTAAATCCAAAATCATCACAAGTAAACAACGAATATTGTTGTTACCTCGCCAAGGCTGCCGGCGCTGTTGCCGCATCCGCTGCCCCGTAATATAAGCGAGAGATCGACGGTGTCGAGATAAACCGCGTGCAGAAGGACCCTGGCGTATCTCTTGGGAATAACGCACTCGTCGAGGACTATCCTAGTTGGTATGTGCAGCGCCCTCTCGGTGTGATCCTCGCCGGATCTCGTGCGGCGTTGTATCAAATTGCGGAAGAACGGCGATCGCGCCGAGAGAATCGCCTTGTGGCAGGGCAACTCGAGCTTCGGACGAAAGCCGTACTCGGAGCTTCCGCTGTCCGGCCTCTGGTAGTCGCTGTCCGACGTGAAGACCAGAGCGGCGTCCGAATAATCACCGGTGTCCAGCAGATATCTGAGATCGTGCTCGAGAAGATTCGGGGTGCCCAACTCCTCGCCGAGTCGTCGCAGGAGGTTCGTGTCCAGCGACGTGTCGTGGGGACAGATGTCACCGGTGTAGAGATAACGCAACAGCGCGGAAAACATCTGCACCTCCAGGCTCGGCGTCCTCAGGTCCAGACATATGCGAGCGCCGTAACCTGATCGAGAGATGAATAAATATTGCTCAGCAAATATTGTTGTTCATGTTTTTTTGGCTGGCTTTTGGATTTTTGGGGACCTCGGATTCTCTGATAGCAACGAGATGTTTTTTTTCTAATATTTTGTCAGGCGGAGAAGAATTTTTCAGGTGGGGATTTTTGTAATGAGATCTCGGAATATTGGAATTGTTTTTGATGGTATAATTTGTTTTAATTAAGGAATTATGAGACTTTTGGCGTTGCTGGTTACTAACGGAAGTATAAAACACTAGCAGGTTGTAGTATTTCAAATTTTACGAAATCGAGAAAAAAAAAGTTCGATCCTCAAAAATCGTTTTTTTGCGATTTTTGGGGGTCTGACTTTAAAATTCTGTAAAAAATTTAAAAATCAAGATATCGCGTTCCGCCATGCGGCATTCTCTTCGTTATAGAGTTTTCTCTGGAACGCAATAAGAAAATCCACGTTTGATCGATCGAAAAAAAAGTAATCTCGATTTTAGCGAAGTGTCGAAATTTCGAAAAAAGTGGAAAATCATTTTTTGCGTTTTTCTCGTCGAATTTCTTTCAGCAACCAACTTTCCAAAATATATATAAGATTGTCGTGAATAAATAGCAGATCTGTTGACAAAAGGTAACTAGCGAAATAAAAAATCTCGTAATTTGGGAGATCGATTTGTCGAAATGATTTAGGATTTCGTACCTGGACATCCTGCCAATAATTCTCTAAAGTAAGGACAGCGGGCCGAGAGTAGAGCCCTGTGAACGGGGAAACACGCCCCTCTGTAAACTAGATCAACGTCTGTGCAGTATTTGTAGTCGTAAAGTGTCGAGAGATCCTGTTTGAAAGTAGTGGCGGGTGGCCTGGCCAGTTCCGCCTGAACGTGGAGATCCTTCAGCGCCGCCAGAGCCTCGTATTCCTCGAGGAGAGCTCCGGCCTCGAGAGGACTCCAAGTCGACACCAGTTCCCTGATGACTCGACCATGATCGCAGGCTTTCGATGAGCGACGTCTTCTTATGAACTTCTTTCGCAGCGTCGCGAAGCCTGTTACCCTTTTCTTTCGTTCCCTGTGGAAAAGACAAGCGAAATATCAGAACCGGCGCAAATAAAAAATAAAAAAAAAGAATACGATTTTGATGCGACATTTCGTGAACCGATTTGACGTTTGATTGGTTGAAATATAATTAATAATACCGGCGCCTCTGTGAAATAAAAAAAGAATACGACTTTGATACGACGATTTTGTGAATCGATTTGACGTTTGATTCGTTGGAACATAATTAATAATTATTCCGGAGTGCAATGGATGTTGGAGAAAAAAAAGATCCTCCTAGGCTGAAACTACCGGAATTGTACGAATTTGTGGATAAAAATCACGCCAGCATGATCGATATTTTGAGAGAAGCTGTGGCTATTCCATCCTTGTCACAGGACGCCAAACATTTTCCTGACATTATCAAAATGGTAATTAAGAGTCGACGTAATTTTTATGTACAGAAAAAAACTGCGTGTTTCTGACTTATATTTTACAATATTTCGTTACGTTGTGTAGTTGAATCGTATTTTAGCTGAAACTTTGTGAGTCAAAAATGAAAGAAGTCGGTGTGACAACCGAATTAATCGGAGGCACGGAATCCAGAACCAATGGAAAAGCTTCCTTTCCGCCTGTCCTGTTCGGCAATTTATTCACCGACGAAGAACTAAAGACAATTTGCATCTACGGTCATGTCGGTTGGTAATAAAATTAATTACAGAAAATATGAAACTGGATATAAAAAATAATCAAAAGCTTTTCAACAGATACGTTATCAAAAAATAACGGTGAAGCTTTCGAAGCCGCCAATTTCGATTTGACGATTAAAAAAGGAAGAATCCACGGCTGCGGAGTGTCGAGAAGCAAAGGCCCGTTGATATGTTGGCTGAACGCGTTAAAAACCTACAAATCGACAAAGACTCCGTTACCAGTAAACGTGAAGTTCGTCGTCGAGGGAACCGCGGAATTACACAGCCCGACACTCGACGAAATTGCTCGGAGGAAAAAAGATTTTTTTCGAGACGTCGATTATTTCTGCTTCACGATCGACAAGAAGATTGACCGAAATCCGTGTCTGAGGTACGGATATCGAGGCGTTTGCCACTTTTCTTTGCACGTTTCTTGCGGAACGAAAGACATAGACAGCGGAACGTACGGAGGAGCTTTTAATCAGCCGCTGCTTGACGCCACTCATGCGGTTTCGTCTTTGATGGACAAGTACGACAAACTCGCCGTGCCAAATGTAAATAATGATTATTTTCCCTAATTTGTGTTACATGATATTGAAGTTTGCATCGTTGGAATGCAACGAAAATCAGAAAAAAAAATTCATTTTAATTTCATCATTTTGGTTAATTAGAATTAATTTTTTTTTCTGAATTTCGTTGCATCCCAATGATGCAAACTTCAACATCATTTTGTTACTGTGATTCAATGGTTCTTTTTTTTTCATCATCATTTTTTCAAGATAATGAAAGACGTAGCTCCTCTGCCGCTTGCGGAAAAAGAAGCAGCCGACGCGGTTCAACTGAGCGTCGAAGATACAAAGCGAAAAATCGGCGTGAATCGTCTGAGACACAAGGAAATCGCGTCGCGTATTGTTATTCACAAAACGCGACTTCCCAGCATCAGTGTTCACGGTTTTGAGACGAAATCTCGTTCGGATAGGACCAACCGAGCTGCGGTTCCCAGCAGGTGTTATTCGAGGCTCTTAAAAAATTTGAATTAGTTCGAGGCTCTTAAAAAATTCGAAATAGTTCGAGGCTCTTAAAAAATTCGAATTACTTCGAGTCTCTTAAAAAATTCGAATTCATTCGAGGCTCCTAAAAAATTCGAATTAGTTCGAGGCTCTTAAAAAATTCGAATTAGTTCGAGGCTCTTAAAAAATTCGAATTAGTTCGAGGCTCTGAAAAAAATTCTCCTGGCTGTTACGCTTCGGAATTCGTTTGCAGAACGGTTGCGAAGTTTTCAATGCGATTGGTGCCCAATCAAACGGCCGAGGCGACTCGTATTCACGTGGAAAATCATTTGAGGAAGCTGTGGAGTCAGTGCAAAAGCGTGAATGACTTTCAGCTCGAGATGGATATGGGGGTTGACCCTTGGAAGGAAGATCCAACGAGTCCGCACTACGAGGCGGCCGCCAGCGCCATAAAATCGGTGCGACTCGATTTTATTCATTCAAACGAATGAATGATCCATTCACTGGCGTATATAACAGAATTACATTTTTTTAAATGCTTCATTTCGCACAGGTTTACGGCAAAGAGCCGCTGTACGTCTGTGACGGTTATTCCCTGCCTGCAGTTTCGATCCTGAACGCAATTTCTCCTCAGAGCAGCTCCCTGGTTTTACCTCTCAGGTGAATCAGTCAACCAATTTACTAATCGAGTTTGTGAGATTTATTTTCAGCGACATTTCTCTCCCCTGTTTTCCAGTGACGCGGATGACAGAAGCGAAAATGACGAATCTATGTCGGTAGAAAATTACATCAAAGCCGTTAAATTAGTCATGACTTATATGTGCTGCGTTCACGAACTGTGAATTATAAAGACGCGGATGGCGCTTCGAGTCCAAATTGGGTTTTAAGAATCATATTTTGCTGATAGTCAAAATATAATTAAAATAGTCAAAATAGTAATTAAAATAGTAAAAATTGTAGTTTGACTATTTGAAAGGAGGTTTTTGGCATTTAAATAAAAGCATTACCGGACTATGATGCCGAACTGATCGGCATTCCCAGATGACGAGAGTCTCGCTGCCTGAACGGGGTCACCGCCTGTGGCAGGAAAGTTCGTAGAAGCAGATGCTCCCATTCTATGGGTCATATGTGAATCATCTTCTTGTCCTCTTCCCAGTGACCAGCAACCACCTCCGCTTCGCCAACCTCCGCCGCTTTCCTCGCTTTCTTCGCTAGGCTGCAACGCACATGGGATCAAGATCCGGAATACGTTCATCGCTCACCCAGCCTGAAATTAATAAATTAATATTTATTATTATTATTATTATTATTATTATTATTATTATTATTATTATTATTTTTATAAACTCCTGAATCTCCTGCGGCAGTCACAAAATTTTGATGTTTTCATAACAAATATAAAAATTGTAAATATTTTGATCAGTTGCCTTGTTTATCAACAAATTAAATTTTGGTTCTAGGCAACAGATATATTGTTACATAGGGCTCGAAAAATTGCAGGGTTTGTTTGGTAAATCTTGCATGCACTGAGAATTGTTTGCCAAATATCTAAAATTCACATTTTAAGACACTCACGACACTTTGTCTCTTGGCCTCTCGGAAAATCATGTTTCGAATTGCAACTGACGCAACTTGCATTGAGACTCAAGCGTGTCGAAGAATAAACAACAAAAAATTCAACCGAACGATTTTAACACGACTCGACTCCCTTAAGTAGGTCATTCATGCCCGAGATCATCGCAACTCCCACGAGCTGCTGAAACTTTGCGGAAGACCAAAAAAAAAAAAAAAACCAAAAACTCACTGAAATACTTCTAACAAAAATCGCGTAACATTTTCGGGAAACTGCACCAAAACAAAAAAAATACTAAAACCGTCACCAAAACATCGCTCACAAATAAAAAAAAATCGTTATCTCGAGAAAAAAAAAATCAAAAAACGTCACTCAATAAAAACCGCAAAAATTCTCTTCACTCATAACCGAAAACCGTTCTCAACAATCCTGTTGCCGATCGACTCGACAGATCAATGTCGTCAGCTGAAACCTCCCGATAATCCAGCTGTTCGTTCGCGAAATCGCGTCGAGCATATAAACGCCCCGCGGTATAAACAACACGCGAGTCCAAAACCTCAGCGAAACGATAAAACCGCTTTTCAGTGTCGACAGATTCGCGTCGCGAGTCGACCCAAATAAAAAACCGAAGAAAAATGTTGGAATTTGCACTGCACGACAGTGAAGCGAAACACACACACACAGATAGAGTTCGGATATACCGAAGACACTCTGCAAAGGCGCGAGAAAGCGGAGCCGCAACTCTGGCGCCAAAGGAGCGAAAATCAGTCACCCGAAAAAAACCTGGAGCCACTTTACCTGGGTCCGTCCTGAGCATATTTTCGCGCTCGTTTGTATTATAACGTCGGACCGAAGCTCCGCGTTACAGGCGGACAAAAACACTCGTTCGACAACACGCTGTCGGCCATGTTTACATTCGAATGCATCTCGCCTGGAGGCTCCCCCGGAATTGATTGCGCGACAATAACGCGACGAATTCGCGCTCCGTCGTCCCCCAAACGACGACGACGACGACGACGTCTCGGCTCGCGTGACTCGATTCAACGCGCGCGAAAAATCGTGACGCACACCCGAGGAAGTCGTGAAAATCCGCCACTTTCCCCTCCTGGTTTTATATATCGAAACGCCGTCGCACTCGCGAGACTCGTCGGAGGGCGAACGTGTATTATATACACATATATATATATATATACTATATATGTGTTATATGTGTGTGTCTCTGTTTCTCACAGTGCGTGCGGTGGGTTTTCGCGGAGCTTGCGCGTTACGAGCGACGGGCACATTCGAAAATTGCGAAACACACGCAGCACCCCGCGGGATCGCCGCGGTTAGCGATCTGCGCTTTTTTTTTTTCTTTTTTTTTTTTTTTGTGGCTACCTCGGCGCGGGGAATCCTTTATTGCGAGGATACGTCGCGAGACGAGCGACTTAAGGCGATGGGAAATGTGTACCGCGTGATATGTGAGAGGGAGAGAGATAGATGCAATTTTTGAATAAATACCATTTAAAAATAATTATTATTGTGGATGAAAAGAAAATGTCATCGGACGGAGAATTAAAATGCGCTTACATTGATGTTTTGCTTTGTCTCAGAATATTTTCGGTGTCTTCATAGGATTGATTACAGTTTTTGTTACCGACTGAGTAGGTTTCACATTCCCTTAAGGGCATGGGAAATGTGTATCACGTGACACGCGAGTGCGAGAGAGATAGATGCTTGCGAGACGTGAAGATTTTGTCGGTTACCGACCATTCTTTCGGAAGTGCGTTTTGATTATTTGTTACTGCTGAATCGTAATCAGAATGCACGTATCGGGTATGATTTTTTATTATTTCGTGCATGAATTAGTCGCTTTTCTCAGTTTTTGTCGAAAGATTGAAAAAAATCGAATTTTTTATTACAGATTTCTCTGTCGGTAACTGACCTGTAATTTTTTTGTTTAAAAATCAAAATTCTGACTAATTCTAGCGCGAAGTTCACATTACTGGAGTCTGTATTTCGATTTTCGCTTCGATCCGTTCGTAATTCGCGATAAACGGCACTTCCGAAGTTTTGAGGTGCATAGTCGGTATTTCGCATTCCCTTAAGGGTTAACCTAAGTCGGCCGCGACAGAAGTGGCAGCTATCGTGTCAGCAAGCGCGTTTGTGTGTGTTTGATGTAACACACAAATCTCGTGCACGCTGCTGCTGTGTTATATCTGCATACGTATGTGCGTTTGGCCAAGAAGTGGGGGGAGGACACAACGTCATGGCACCCAACGTGCATTCCCGTGTCACCCCTCTGCATCCCCCTTTAGAGAGAGAGAGAGGGACGAGATTATAGATTTAAAAAACAATTACGACCTGTCGCTTTATTGCGACAGAATAAATCCTATTTGCGGGAAAACAATCGCGTCGTCAGTTGCAGGCGGCTCGAGGGTTAACTTTAAGTCGGTCGCTCCAGAAATCGTCTGGCAAACGCACGACGTGTTTATGCGGACACACATCGTGCGTCTGTATAGCCGTATGTGCGTTCGGAGAAGGAGTGGAAGGGACACACGAACGTCATGGCACCGAGCGTGCATTCCCGTGTCACCCCTGCATCCCCTTCGCGAGACTGAGAGAGACAGAGAGAGTAGATTATAGATTTTTAAAACAATGACGACCCGACGAAATTAATTCCACCGGCGCAGGGAAAGGATTATCGTCGTTAAAATCGTACTTTCGTGCAGGATTATCGGGAGATCGAGGATATGATAGTAATTAAAACGCACGCAGCGAAATGTATGATCGAATATTCGTTTTATTAAAGCCAACCTATACAGAGATTTGCGTCATCCGCGAACTGCGGAGAGCAATCGATGTATGTTTTATTTTTATTTTTTTTTTTTGTATTTTTATTATTACGAAAACATGACCACAGAACATGATCAGAAGTTGGAAGTGCATGTGGTATGTACTATGACCTACGATATACGTACTGAGAAGACATATATATATGTGTGGCTGTAGTACGAAGCGCTGATTGGCCGAGCAGTCGCGAAGGCGCTGACGACGCGATCAAAGCAGCGTTTCGCGGGCTGGAAAATTCGAGAGAAATAATTAGAAGACGGTCGTAGAATCATCGAGCATTAATTATTGTCGATTGTTAATTATGCCAGCGGCCGATAAGGCAGATTTTTGGAATTAAATATCGAGAAATCGGCTGCTCAAAAGACGCGCGTCTGATTTCTGCGTATTGTGCGCAACGCTCCACGGCGCTTTTCGGGTTCCTCGTTCACTCCTCACGGCGTTTATACAACCGAGAGATCCGAGCCGCATTCGCGTTTTGCGTTTTGCACGACAAAACCGCTGAACAGATCGTCGTGACGAAAATGTTGGGCGCCCAGAAAGTCATCAGGATCAGTCAGGCGACCGGCCGGTTCGCTCAGCAGACGAGGACGACCTATGGCACACCTCCCAGAGTCAGGATACCCTTCGCTGTAAGCAGATTCCGCATTTTTTTGTCGTCTTTGTATTATGTAATAACGAGCAGGCGACGCGGTGCGAATTAAAAGATCGGCGAATCGATTGTTTCAAGGCGATGAAATTTGTAAGATAAATTCGCGCGACGTTTCGGGAGATTCGGGCTGTTTTTTTATTGGCTTTTTTCTAATGACATCGAAGAAGGCGAACACGCGGAGACTCCGTCGGTAATCTTGTGGGCAGAGCCCTTTTTTTAACTATCGACGCTCGGGGCTCGAATAAATTATAAGTAGTTTTTGCATTCAAGTGAAAATTAAATTTGGATGCAGATGGAAATTAAATTTGGCGACCGAAACGTCGATGAGGGAAAAAAAATCGTCTCGGGTGATTTTGACAACTCGGTCGGTATGTCACATAACCTCAGCTGATTTTTTTCGGTAAAATGAGAGTCGCGAGACTTTTTTTTTGAGAAAACTGGAAAGACGCTGAATTCGATTTTATATTCCGTGTCTGAAAAACGGATTCAAAGTGTTCTGTTTTCTCTGCAGTAGAAAACAATTTAATTTTTTGTTATTATAAACACAAAGCTGTTATATAAAAAATATAATAGATAAAAAAGATAAAACTGTTATTATCTGTGGACTTTAATATAAATTTTCAAATTCACAGGAAAAAGTTGTTCATGGAATGTGTATCGCATGTGGACTTCTGGCGACTCCTGCTTACATCGCGGTGAACATCAAGAACTACAGACCACCCGCAGAATAAATCATACAAACGGTTCTACGAAATGTACGTCGAGCCATAGTGAAATCTCTAGAATATTAATGTTACGCGTCTGTAACCAACCCTGAGGTATTGTGTCATAAATTATGGAGAGCATCGTTACGAATAAATAATACGCAGCAGTACTTTATACTCTGGATTGTGAATAATTTGCATTTACTGCACCCAAAATTTCATGCTTGGCAAAAAACTTTTTTGCGCTACAAGAAAATAAAATTCTATTGAATTAAAAAAAGTGTTTCTCTATTCAGTTTCAAATAAAATTGGCATAAAATAATTATTATAATAATAATATTTATAATATTTATAATTTTGTAAAAAAATGTACTGAAAGGTACGATTTTTAGTTCAGCTGGTCTCAGCTGTTCGGTTTTTTAATTCCGGCTTCGGAGTTTAAAGGGCGTTCGAAAGGGTGGCAACTATTTGTCTCAATTACGTTTTTACTACCGGCAATTATCGATCGGCTTTTGCAGCTGCGACTCTCAATTACTCAACTCTGTCTACAGAATGCAAAAAAAAACATACTTCCCTTTTGCGTTTGTTTTCTCCGTCGGAAAATGTTGGAAACGTCTCGATTCTCACCCTGCAAACAATTAAATCGATTTTAATATAAATTCCATATCGTTGTCTTCCTGATAAATTAATATTAACATTTTTTGCAAATAATTGCGAAAAAACGTTTCGTAGTTCGGTCAATTTCGATCATTTTTTTTTTTCGCTCCTATTCAGCGGTTTTTTAAGGGCGTTGTAGTGCCGAGAAAGTTCGCGCCTTAATTACGTTTTTACTGCCGACAACTCGCGTTCAGCCTTTACGACTCCACCCACAATCAATTACTCAGGTCTACATTACGTGCGCTAAGAAAAAAAGGGCATTCTTACCTTTTGCGTTCGGCGACGTAGAATGAAACGACTCCGTTAACAAGCTCTCGATTCTCTCTCTCTCTCTCTCTCTCTCTCTCTCTCGGCGCTGCAAACAGTTATATCGATTTTTACATATATTTCGTACGCAGTTATTCGCCCGATAACGCGAACCGGGTGATTCAAGACTACGCGCCACACCGACTATATCGGTAATAGCGTGAGGACGATAAGGGTAGATAAAAAAAATTCGAAGCCATCGATAAAAAAATATATCGAAAAAAATTTCAAGAGAAATTGCAACCATTTTTTTTTCGTTTGAAAAGATTCTGATAATTAATTATTTATTAATTTCGTACATTTAATCTGTTTAATTAAAATAAATTCATTTTTGTATTAATTATTTTCACATTAATTATTAATTAATTTCGCCAATTTAATTTATTCAATATAATTAAATTATTATTTTCTTTTTTTTTGTAACTCGCAATTTCAAACTTTCGCCAAAATTTCAGTATCGCCATTACCTTGTCCGGCAGCGAACGATTTATCCCCAGATTCCATATAGTCACGGCGGAAGAGTCGACCGCCTAATTTCGGCCGATTTCGAGGCAACACACTTAGCGATCTGCGCCTCCCGCGTTCGCTGGCACTGCAAACGTTAATAGGAAACTTTACATATAAATTTCGCAAAGCCATCCGCCCGATAAGGTGAACTAAGACGAATTTAGACTACGCGCCACACCGTCCGTATCGCCAGTGGCTTGGCGCAGAGATAGTGCGATTGGTGGTGACGCCGAGGCGCCCGAGAGAACAACACTAACGCGTATTAAGTCTCGAACCCAGTCATTATCAATTCGTCACTAAAATCGTCATCAATTCACACCGGCAAACTGCAAAACACACAAAAAAAATCTCAAGTCTCAAAAAAATTCCTATAAATTTTCACAAAATTTCAATTTCCCCGGTAATCCGTAAATTCGCGTATTTTCGCCGGAGAATTTCCAGTCCCGCCATTGCATCTTGCAGCGAGAATCGATTTGCCTGTAGGATCGCAGCAGTCGCAAAGAAGAAAAGATGCAAAACTCACGTACAGCTCACGTATTAAGTCTCGAACCCAGTCATTATCAATTCGTCACTAAAATCGTCATCAATTCACACCTACAAACTACAAACCCAAAAAAAAAAAAATCTCCATATTAATTCAAGCGATTCTCCCCCCGAAAAAAATTCTAATAAATTTTCCCGGTAATCTGCATAAATTCGCTTATTTTTCGCCCGAGAATTTCCAGTCCCGCCATTGGATCGTTCTAGCGAGAATCGATTTGTCTCTAGGATCGCACATCGCAACAGCCACGAAGGCGAAAAGATGCAAAACTCACGTACAGCCGCAAAACTCACGTACAACTCAACAATCTCCCGCATCCCTCGGCTCGCGCACCGTCGAACAGTTATAACGACTTGCAAATACTTTTCGTTGTTACCTCCGTCTGCGGCGGCGGCCACGAAGAATTAGCGTCAACCGTAGCGTGAACGGCGCACCTCACCGGCTCGCGTGCCGTAATATTTCCACACGAAACACACAGGAGTCGCCGCGGCGAACGATAGGCGGTATCTGAGAGCGGCGATAAGAGGCCTAGGGAGCCGTGCGTATAACACAAACCCCACGGAGAAGAAGAAGGCGGGGCTGACGCCGCGTCGGTCGATTTAGGTTTGTCAAACTGGTGAAAGCAGTCGTTGACCTTGGGTCGTCATTCGCCGTTTGCCTGCCCGACTGCGCGGGACGCGATATATTTTTTTTACCCTCGCTCCTCGCTCCTCGCTCAGTGGCCGTCGAAGCCTCCAACGATCAGGATGATCCAAGCGGGAAAACTCGTTGCCAGGCTGGCGGCGCGAAACTCGGTGAGCAAGTCGCTCACCCGCACTTACATCGGCACTCCGCCTCGTGTACGCATCTCCTTCGCGGTGAGTTTCACGAATATTTATCACTTTTTTTTCTCTCCCCTTTTTTCTGCGTCGTCGTCTTCATTTTTTTTAATATTGAGGCGCGAGCGGCGACGCCCGGCAAATATGCGACGCCTCGGAGCCTCCAGCGTTACATAATGGATTTTCGATCATTTTTTTTTTTCACGTGATTATTATATGTATGTATATATGTATATCGATCTCGCTTATCGCTTGTTCTGTGTCGACGGGAATTCATGAGTGTTTCGTACGCAGCGACGCCGACGACCGTATTGGGATTATTGGCACGAAACGTGGTGTCACTTATTTTTTTTTGTCGCGCCTAATTTACACTAATTTTTTGATGAATTTTTTTTTTTTTTTCGTTGCTTCCTCCGGGTCGATGAGAATTCATGAGTATTTCGCACGCAGCGACGCCGACGGCCGTATTGGGATTATTAGCACGAAATGTGGTGTCACTTATTTTTTTGTCTCGCCTAATCCACACTAATTTTTTGATGAATTTATTTTTTTTTCGTCGCTTTCATCGCTTCCTCCGCGTCGATGAGAATCCACGAGTATTTCGCACGCAGCGACGCCGGCGGCCGACTGTAACGATTATCACGAAATGTGGTGTCACTTATTTTTTTGTCTCGCCTAATTTACACTAATTTCTTGATGAATTATTTTTTTTTTCGACGCTTCCTTCGCTCATCGCGAGAGCGACGTAATTGGGGTCGACTGGCTCGCGCTGATATTTTTCACTGGTTGGAATTTTTGTCCCGCGTGTCGAACTGGCCGAGTCGGTCGCGTCGTTTTTGCGGCCGGCGCTCTCCGAGTTCCTCGCTGTGTCGTCGCATTTACTGAAGGATCCGGGGGGAAAAAAACGACGGAGACGACGCTCTGTGTGTCGATACAGCCGGTCGACGGCTCGCTTCGCGGCGCTCGCTGAAATGTAAACACTCGGGGTTCCAGGTACACGCACACGTGTTTATGCTTGTGTGGCTGGCTGGCTACCTGGAAGTCTGTTTCGTCCGCCTATTTTTATTTTCGACGAGCAGCTGCTGCCCCGACCCCCCCTGATCTTTCTCCACGTTCCGGTCTATTTCTGTCCCAATTTTTTTTTCCGTCGAAAAGATTATAAGCTTTTCGTAGATTCCGTTCTAGCTTATTTTTTCCCCGAAAAAAAAAAAACGTTCACATTTAATACATTATTTTTTTACGATTTTTGCTGCGCTGATTTCAATACGCTATGACTTTATTTTCTTGCAAGTTGCTAGGAACTCGTAGCACGTGAATATTTGTTATTCTTTTGTAATGTCGACTTTTGAAACAAAAATTACACTGTTGTTTGACCTGCGAAAAAATAAACAAAGCGCTGATACGAAAAAAAAAAAAAACTGAACACGGCGGAAAAAAGCGGACGCGCTTTATTCATAGGGCAAGTTTGCAGAAACGGAATGAGTTGCAGTGCATTAAATAAGCGTGGAAAAAAATGCATTTTATTCTTTGGAAAAATTCGACAAAATTGATCGAATGATTTTTCTGCATTTTTACCGCCAATAAATTGCTAAAATCGTCATCAATTCACACCGAAAAAAAAAAAAAATCTCTATATTAATTCAAGCAATTTTTCGCCCAAAACGGAATGAGTTGCAGTGCATTAAATAAACGTGGAAAAAAATGCGTTTTATTCTTTGGAAAAATTCGACAAAAGTGATCGAATGATTTTTCAGCATTTTTACCGCCAATAAATTGCATCGAGCTTAGCATAAATCGTTGAAACTATTTATGACTCATTTGACTAAAGTGAAGTGCAGTAGCTACTTTAATCGTTTTTCGGGTAAAAGCGAAGCACTATAAAGTCCGACGTCATTACACTCCGCTTTTTCACCGCTGGAACACGCGATCATTTTTCGAATAGCTTTTTCGGAAAGGTTTTTCCAGTTTATATCGGTCTCTCACCTGCGCCTGTAAATTATGACGCCGTTCGCGCGGCGAAAAAAGGGATGAAAAGCAACGGAAACAATGACGCTCGGTCATTGGCCACTTGTTAATGCCGCTCGCGTACCGCGCGCAACGCGCTTCTCGTTTACAGAGTCTTTCAGAATAAGTGTGATAGCCGCAAACTCTTTACTGCGGCTACACTTTACTTTAAAAGCTCTTCGGTGGATGCGAGCGAAGGGAGACCCGAGCGAAAAGTAGTTAAAAGAAAGTTATTGGCTTGAGTGTTCTCAATTCTTATTATTATTATTATTTTTCGATCACCCGGTCATATTATTATTATTATTATTATTATTATTATTATTATTTTTCGATCACCCGGTCATATTATTATTATTATTATTTTTCGATCACCCGGTCATATTATTATTATTATTATTTTTCGATCGCCCGGTCATATTATTATTATTATTATTTTTCGATCACCCGATCATATTATTATTTTTTTTATTTTTTTTTTTTCTATATCAAGATCGGATATCATTCGTTTAATTACAATTTTTTTCAATGCCAATAAATTGATTATTAATATTTTTCATTATATTATTCACACATTTGTCAATTTTATTGCATTAAAAATTGGCAAAAATGTTCGTACATATTTTGAACGACCCTGTAGAAAGTCCAACGTCCCGAGCTGCGATTCTCTTACCTGTGGGAGCGATCGATGTGCGCGCCGAAAGAAATAAAATCGCTTTGAATCGACGGATCCCTTTGCTCCCTCAATTTACATATTTTTTTCTTCCTTTATTTTCCAGGAGAAAGTAACACACGGAGTCGTGTTCACCATCGCGGTGCTGGCGGTCCCGACGTACATCTCGGTGAACATCAAGAACTACCGAGGACCCGTGGACGACTGATGGACAAAACTATCGTGAAAGAAGAAGAAGAAGAACTAGAATAATTTACCAAACGTTTCCACGAAAGAAAAACAACGAGTCGCCAAATGTACTTTCGAAGCTTACACGAGAATTTCGATTACCTCGCGTTTCTGTAATAAACGATGAATTCTCGATAATCCAATCTCGATTTATTGTAGTAGTAGAAAAACCCTTTTTTTTTGTGACGCTTATGACGAATTATCGCGATGAGATAAAAATCAGAAAAAAATTAAGCATATAAAAGAAGCTGAAAAGATTATTTTTACATAATAATCTATTTTTTAAAATAAGTTTAGGCAACCTATTTTTCTGTTATGAAAATGGTTCGTTTATTTTTCTGAATACGTATGAATCTTTTCAACATTTTGTGTAATGTTTGAAAATTGCGTTTTTTTTTCTTTTTCATGTTAAAATAAAAAATCAGACAAAATTCTGAAAAAATGTATACGTATTCAAAAAAATAAACAAACCATTTCCATAAAAAAAAATGAGATTACTGGGTAATTTGTTGAACAATGATTTATTTCCGTAATTTCTTAATAACATTTTTCAATGATTATTTTGCCAAAATAATCTTTTCATCACCTTCCATACGCTTGATTTTTTTCAAATGTTTATCTTACCAATAACCGTTCGTAATTCTGTCTCATTCTCGCTAAAAACTTATGCGACGTCAGCTTAACCGCTCCCGAAAACCGCGTTACCCCCGCGCAGCTATTTCGGTATACAATTTCGGACGATTGGATCCTGGCGAGGGTGAAATGGCGAATATACATTCGGTCGGTGTATAACGAAAACTTCGGTAGGGGGCGCTACGAGCGTTTAAGTTCGTCGAAAGAGTTCGGCGCCTTAGGTCACAGAGGCGGAAAAAAGGAGTTCCAGAGTCTCGGCGGGAGATTGAACATCGCAGTTCCGATTTAGTGCGCCCTGCGACGGTTACGCTCCACGGGTTTATAGCCGCGCACGGGGAGAGAGGCCCAGTGTCCTTTTACGCTCGACGACCGGTCGTTCGAGCCGTCCGAGTTGATTGAGTGTACAGCTAATTAAATTATTTTCAATTGCCGCGCGCGCGCGGTAATTGCGGAGCCGCTTTTTTCGCCCTCTGTAATCGACGTTACATTTCCAATTGACCGGCAATTATCGAGTACATTTTTTTCCGCCCCGAGACTCCTCGACGTATCTCGAATCGAATTTCGTATTTATCAGCACGCGGGGTTTTAATTAATTTTATAGACGAATCGGCGAAAATTCGCGCGATAACGAAAACCGGAGAGTCCGCAATTTTGAATATTTCTGCCCTCGAATTTTGCCACCCACTTTGCGACTGTATAACTCTTGTAGTTTGAGTGTAATTTAGAGCTTTTTATATGTAGGATCAGCAGTGGCGAATTTGGGCGAAACCCGAAGATTCGGCTCTGTGAGGCATCGCGTTTTTTTCGCGATTGGATCGCCTGGCTCGGGATTATTATACTCGCGATGGCTGGGGGTGCACGTGGATTGGGATGAAAAAAATGTAATTAGAGCTATTGGAAAAAATGTGTTTTTCATTTCGCTACGTTTTATTTAATCTCGTATCGATACGCGAGTGATGAATGTTGACAAAGTGGATATAACTCTGGAGTTTTGGGTTTTCATTTTTTATTTTTTATTTTTTATTTTTTGTTTAGTATTTTTAATATCACGTTCCGTATGATATGGAAAATGAACGCATGCGTATTATCGACGAATGCCGTCGACTTGTTAATTCCACAGGCATAAACACAAAACTATATTGGGTATTGATAGATCTTGCTGCGTCTTGGCGACATTAAAAATCAGAAGTTGAGTATTATACGACTAATAAATAAAAAAACAAATAAAAAACAATGCGATGAAAAAAAAACGCAACAAAAGCTATTGAAAACAACCTGTTTTTCATTTCGCTATTTTTTCCTCTCATATCAATACGCGAGTGATGAATGTTGACGAAGTGGATACAACTCTGAAGTTTTGGGTTTCAATTTTTTTTTCTTTTTTCATTATTATTTTAAAATAAATACTGCGTTCTGTATGGTTCGAAAAATAAAGACATGCGTAACACAAGCCCCAAACTATTAAGTATATCTAGAATCGCATCTTAGCGACGTTAAAACTAAAAAGTTGCCCACCGTGTCAACAAACGAAACTCATTCGAAAACTTCTCATCAGTATCAGACGACCCCCCGTAGGTTTCCATCCACGCGGAAAATCATTATACAGCCGGAATTCTCCGTCGCGACTGCAAACAGAGCGGAAAAACATTCTGTTTTTTTTCCCCCCGGATTAAAGTCGCGAAACCCCTTTTCGACGGCGCGTCGATTCTCGCTGGCGTGTAATCTCGATAAAGATCTCGCGTCCCTCACAGGGCGCCGGTAGGAGTGAAGTAAGGAGGAGAGGGAGAGAAAAAAAAACTAAGTTCGGAAACTCTCTTTTCAATGGAACTCCTGGCGAGTGGGGGAGGGGATCGCGTGCGCGGGGCTCACGGAATTGAAATGCGAAATCGATGCCGCGACCGGCGGCCGTAAACCGGGCTTTTACCGGTGTTCGGGGGGGACGTCGGGGACGTTTCTGCCGGCATCGGAAAATTATAAAGGACACACCGGGGAGGCCGGCGGGACAGAGCGCAAAGTGAATGTGGACCGAGCGGCGCGACGCAGCCGCAATATTTGCGATATCAACTGACCGTGAAATAAGGTCTCGACGATGCGCCGCGCGCGCTCGGCTCCTCCGGGCCGCACGGCTCACTCGATTTCCATCGTCCTGTGTGCGCTTCGCTCGTATCGAAACTGATCATAAGGTCGTTATACTTGTATCACGGCGGCTTCTCCCGGGGCCGATCTGACCCCGTTCTACCGCCGCCGCGGGATTTTAAAGATGTAACGCGCGTACAGTCGCGACGAGAAGTTCGAGACTGCGCGCGGAATTTGAGTGCCCTGGATGGGAAAAATCGGAACAGCTGCTGAAGTTTGGTTCACTGCGGATAATAATTAGTTACGTTGTGGTCGATAGGTGATTCTGGGTAATTTGGGAGTTCTGGGTAATTTGGGAGTTCTGGGTAATTTGGGAGTTCTGGGTAATTCGGGAGTTCTGGGTAATTTGGGAGTTCTGGGTAATTTGGGAGTTCTGGGTAATTCGGGAGTTCTGGATAATTCGGGAATTCCGGGAAATTAGGAATTTCTGGGTATTTCGGGAGTTCCGGGAAATTAGGAATTTCTGGGTAACTCGGGAGTTCTGGATAATTCGGGAGTTCTGGGTAATTTGGGAGTTCCGGATAATTTGGGAGTTCCGGATAATTCCGGAGTTCTGGGAAATTCGGGAGTTCTGGGAAATTCGGGAGTTCTGGGAAATTCGGGAGTTCTGGGAAATTCGGGAGTTCTGGGAAATTCGAGAGTTCTAGAAAACTCGGGAGTTCTGGGTAATTCGGGAGTTCTGGATAATCCGAAAAATCTGGTTAATGCGGTTTTTTCTGGATAATTAGGTAATTCGGGGTGAACCCAGATTCAGTACTAGGATGGGCGACCGCCTCCCCGGGCGCAAATTATTCCGTCGCGAAATAAACTTAAAAAAAAAAAAATTAGCATCCGAAAGTGTCATTTGACCCCGATCTGCTCAATTGCGCAACCCAACGACGACTGCTGCGAGATACGTGACGATTCCACGGAATATAATATTAATTTAATTTCCCGCCTCGAGGCTCGAAAAAAGTATTCCCTATCGGCGCGAAGCTTTTGCCCGGTAATATCCCCGAGAATCCTTAATCACCCAACGAATTAGTATATCGAAGCCGTTCCCCAGATGTGTGCAGTGTTAAAACGACAACGTGACAAAACCTCGGGGACAAAGAAAATTCGTCCCCCTTTCTTCGCTCCACAGCAGCAGCAGCCAACAATTTCCATAAAGTCAAAGGGTTAATCGAGATGTAAATTACGCCCCCCGCGTTGTAGCCTTGGGTGGTGCCAAGATTTTCTCTCCCGAGTCTCGCCCCGGCTATATATGTATATAATTATGTGTGTATTCGAGCATTCTATCGTATCACCGCTAAAAGCCCGAAGGTATAATATAACTGCGGCGCAACGCGGTGCAGGCGAAGAGCGCGTTGAACGAGAGAGAAAGAGAAGAGGGGGAAGAGAAAGGGCGAGGGGAGGAGGGGGGGGGGGGGAGGAGGAGGAAGAGAGTCGTATAACGAACGTAGCGATTTTCTCTCCATCATTCTCAAGCAAACTGCTTGGGTGGTATGTTTGTCAGCGCCCCGACGTGGACGCTTCTCATCTTCGTCTTTCTCTCTTTAACGCGCAGCTACTGTAGGTACTTCCCCGGCTGTTCCCCACGTGCCACCCTTAGCCATGGTAACTAGCGTGATAGGATATTCGTATATAGCTCGCGAGCGCCCTCGTCGTCACCGCCGGACTATATATTCAAAGCTATTCAAGTATACGTGGAGACCGGCGAGCGCAGCGCGGTCGCTTTGCGAACACGTATATAGCACACGTGTGTGTACAGTCCGCCTCCCTCTAACTCTCAACGCGCTCGCTGGAAGCGAATGTTACTCCCCCCCCCCTCCCCCCTCCCGCGATTCCTAGTGTAAACAAGGCCCGAGAGGGGGCGGCCATTGTGATCCCCCCTCCCCCTCTTCGCCTCCTCCTCGTTCTCTCGCCTTTGTTGTGAGAAGCGCGAGAACAACTTTTTCGACACTGTTTCGTGTCTGTTACGCCCTCTGCACCAGGGAAAAGTAACCAGGTGATTGTATAGAATTCGACTGAGCGAGAGTTGTGGGAAATTTGTTTCGCCCCGAGGTTATTAAAAGCTGGGTTGTCGTGGAGATATCAGGGAGTCGTGATCTCGGATATGTTTGAGGTGTGTAGCGGAGTTGATGTGGAATGGGAGGTTTTTGGGATTTTGTGTGGTTTGTAGGCTCAAAGCGATGGGATCACTAGTGGGATCGATGCTGGTAATCCAGGCGAACGTGTCAGGAATTATCGTGAAATTCGCAGCTTATTAATTAACCCTTCGTGGTGAGAGTTTTCCCACCGATCGCGGTGGTCACTCTGGGTCGATTTCATACGGAACATCTTTGACCGCGTATTGCGATCAAACTGCCGGCTTGAAAAATATCAAAAAAATTACAGAATGTACTTTAAACTTTGTAGATAATTTACAAAAAAAGAAATTTCACGATATTAAATTGCAACATATTTTTAAAAATTAATGAAGGTGGAAGATCGAAAAAATACGTTTTTTCACTAATCTAGATTTTATTTTTTTTTATTTTAGCTTTTAAATTATTTTTGTCTGAACTCTTGCTTTGCCTTTTTTATTTCGATATCGGGAATAAAAATTTGAAAAAATCCCATTAGTTTCAAAAAATCCCATTAGTTTCTCGCGGAGTTAGAGCGAGTGGACTGTACATATATATATCGTCCCGAGTGTGTTTCCCTCTCTATCTCCCGCACCTTCGCCCCCCCCCCCTCCCCCTCCCCCCGTTGCTTCTCGCCCTTTATCCGCGAGCGGGCGTTCTATGCGCGACGGGAACGCCGGCACCATGTCACATTCAGCGCTCGTACTTCATACCTTATCAAACCGCTGTGTACGTCGAGTTATTTTTCCTCACCCGACCCTCCGACGTATCAACGGAGCCGCCCGTGCTTAGCGTCTTTTTAGATTTTTTTTCTTTTTTTTCTTTTTTTTCTTCACCCTCCCCACCTGTGCTCGATTCAGCAGTTAATTATGCTCGAGATGTATAAAGACTTTATATTATAATAACTATAATATAGCGACGAAAATGCTGGCGGGCTGGGAGAGACGAGGAGAGGGGGAAAGCAGCGTCAATTCAAAGGCTTCATTCCCAGAACACGATTTTTTTCCCCCATTGCCTCCGCTTTCCCGCAAATACTCATAATTATTATTACTTTTTTTTTTTTTTTTTTTTTTTTTTTTTTTTTTTTTTTTTTTTTTTTTTTTCGTTGCCTTCGTTTCGCTGAATAAAAACGCCGCCGGTATATATCGACGCGAAAATAGGCAAATCGGAGATGTTATATTTGCTCGTCGCTCGGTCGAGGTTTTGTCGAACGTTGTGCAATTATCGAATAGACGCGAAAGCAGCAGCAGCGTTTTCATTATAACAGTCGGGGGGGGAGCGAGAAATAGCGTCGAGTGCGCCGCTCGCGGCTCTCACCCGTCGCCAAGCCGTGTGTTAAAGCCATTTCCGCGAAACGACATTTTTGGCCAGAATACGTCAGATATTCCTTCGTTTTTCGCCGAAATTGTCATCCCGTACGTCAAAGTATTGGAAATCGGTTAGAGGGAAAATTTATATGCGCGCGGCCTGCTGGCCGGGCGTTCTCGATACGTTTTGATTACCACACACGAGAAACACGTCTGGTCCGACGATCTGTAGAGCCGAGCGATGACCTTTAAGGGGAAATTCTATCGTTTTTTTATTTAATTTTTTTTGGGAAAACGAATAATAGTAGACGACTGCGGTTTTTTTCTACTTGTTATTTACGTTTTATAGTATTCAATGGAATTTTTTAACTAAAAAATTGTCGGCGTTCCAGGTCCTCAAACGCGGTCATCCAAAATAAATGGCTACCACTCTCCTGACCACTGTAATTATGCGATCGGCCTGAAATAGTGCATACATACTCGAGAAACATGTCTTCATGAAATGACGGAGGTTTTTTTTTCGATAACTTAATTTTTCGATTTTTTATTAATGTTTTTATACGAAAAACATAGGGGAAAAATCTTTTAAACGCCGCCATTTTCTTAATTTTGCGGTAATCGAAAGAAAACCTCCGTTATTCCATGAAGACATGTTTCTCGAGTATGTATGCACAATTTCAGGCCGATCGCGTAATTACAGTGATCAGGAGAGTGGTAGCCATTTATTTTGAATAATCGTGTTTGACGACCTGGGACGCCGACAATTTACTTAAAAAAAAGTAGAATTTTTTTTTTTTACTTAAAAAAAAGTTCCATTGCATACTTTAAAACGTAAGTAACAAGTAGAAAAAAACCGCAGTCGTCTACACTTATTCGTTTCCCCATAAAAAAAACATAATGAAAAACGGTGCTACAGGGTAGAAGTCCCCCTTAATAAATTGACGCATATACAACGCCGTGTGTTATATACCCCCCCCCTCCCCCCTTCTCGTCTATGCCAATTCCTACATTCGACCGTTTTTACCATCCCCACCTCCTCCCCCTTCCTGCGCGCCCTCGTCGGTAATCTCCTCAAGTCACTTCAGAGCTCAACGCTCCGCTATTGTCTTTTATCGATTTCCTAAAGAGTCCCCGTAACCGAGTCATTTATAGTGCACGGTTGGCAGGTAGGTAGGTATTATTGTATTACTCGGCCGGCTGATATTCCGCTGCGAACCGACGCTGAGTGTATACGCGTCGCGCGAATTATCAGGGAAACTGTGGAAAGCGGAGGCGGGGGGAACGTGTATGCGAAACTGCAGTCGCGACAAAGAACACGTCGTGGCGCGCGCACAAAGCGCGAGGCAGTAGCGGCGAATGTCTCCACCGCACTAGCAATTATATGCGCTTTTGTTGCCGGATAGATTTTCCCCGAAGTCGAGACCTGTTTGAGCGTAGGCATTAATTTTGTTTATTTACGGTTTTTTTCCCCTGTTCCTTCCACTTAGCTTTCGCGGAGGGGACGCTTCAAGAATTTTCGCTATGTTTTTTCGTTCGTCAGTCTCTGCGAACCGATTTTTTTTTTTTCGGGATCTAAGGATAACTAATTTTTTTTTTTCGATTCTAAGGATAACTAATTTTTTTTTCGATTCTAAGGATAACTAATTTTTTTCGGATCTAAGGATAACTAATTTTTTTCGGATCTAAGGATAACTAATTTTTTTCCGGATCTAAGGATAACTAATTTTGTTCCGGATTTCAGGATAACTAATTTTTTTTCCGGATCTAAGGATAACTAATTTTTTTTCTGGATCTAAGGATAACTAATTTTTTTTCTGGATATAAGGATAACTAATTTTTTCCGGATCTAAGGATAACTAATTTTTTTTTCGAATCTAAGGATAACTAATTTTTTTCCGAATCTAAGGATAACTAATTTTTTTCCGTATCTAAGGATAACTAATTTTTTTTCCCGGATGCAAGGATAACTAATTTTATTTCAGCTTTTTTTCCTTGCCGTATCGGTTGCAGCGTATCGCTAACAAGGACGTAATAATGCAGTTTTCCGGGAGCTACGTCTCCGGTCTCCGTTTTCTCGTGGATCCTGATCTTCTCGTCGTCTCCTGCGGGGAAGCATTGTGCGATCGCTAAGCCAGTCATCAGAGCTTCGAGAGAGACTCCATTGGTTCAAGAAGCTTTCAGCGCCTTCGGCCCGAAGACGGAGAATAATAAACTATATACAGCGCTCGCGCGGGGTGGGGGGGGGGGGGGGAGAGGGAGAGAGTCTCGACGATGTGGCCACCAGAGCGCGCGCGCCAACACGACAACAATACGTAATCGTAATCCCCCGGTTTCGGTATAGTTAGCCGAGGGAGCAGACGAGTCAATCCCATTTCACGTCACTATCAGCTGGACGTAGCGCGTGCACGGACTTCACTCTCCCCCCCCCCCCCCCCCGGGTTCCGTCTTCCGGTGTCCAATCGCAGACGGGGAAATCGAATTGAATGGAAATTACCGATTTCTTACTTTCGTTTTCTTGTGAGCCTAAAAAGCGATACATAATGACTGTCCACGAATACACAAAACTGTTCGCTTAAATAAAAAAATACTTTATATTGTATATATATTTTATTTTTTTATATATATATAATTTTTTTTATTTTATGTATATTTTTGAATCGACATTAACCCTTCGTGATCACTCTGGGTCGATTTCACCCGGACCATCTTTAGCCGCGTATTGCGACCAAACTACCGGCTTGAAAAATATTTAAAAAATTACAGAATATACTTTAAACTTTGTAGATAACTTACAAAAAAAAAAAAAAATGTTCCGATATTAAATTGCAACATATTTTTAAAAAAATTAATGAATGTGAAAGATCGAAAAAAAATGTCACTTAGAAAATCATAACTCCGTAAATAAAAGATCGATTTAATTCAAATTTTAACCTGACACTCTCTAAATCTCGATCTCGGGTCGAATCGAACCACAGTGACCACAGAGGGTTAAAACCGGTGATTTACCGGCTAATTATCTAATTATATAATTACCCCTTACTAACATTACTTTTATTACACCTACTATTTTTACACCACAAGAACCAAAACCCGATCCATCTCGCAAACCACCCAACAAAGACGCGAACATCGATCGACATATCCCCAATCCCGATTCTTCGATTAATCGATATCAAAAACCGGTAACACTCTGGTTCGTCCATCGAACTACGCGGCTGCCGCGTGCGTTTTGGGCGAGCAGCGAACCGAGATGTTGTGGCGCCCTCTATATGTATACTAAATCAACGTATACAATATAGAATGCGCCGCCGCGGGTGTGATGTACATACGTATCAATTTAGCCGGTATACGTCCCGGTATATATGTCTCTATTCAGTCGTGCTCTGCCTATATATGCGCGTCTCGAGCGTGCACGCTATACAGCTATACGAAACACATCCTTTGTACATTATAACAAGGTGCTGGCAAGCTGTTGTGCCAGTTGAGTATATCCGGCAGCTTTTGTCTGTGAGAGGACAGCTATGCTCTCCCTCCCCTCCCCTCTCCCCCTTCTCTCTCTCGCTCTCACTTCACCCGTTGTCACCTATACCCGACGCGCCTGTATAGATTCTTCACTCAACACGTCGAGAGTTGTCACTGCCGACTCCCTCCGCGCCACCTACACGCTTTCGATTACACCTTTCATGCGCCCGCGGCGCTGTAATGAATGGCTTCTTTTTATCCCCGGGGTAATTTTATATTCGCTCCCGCGCCGCCCGGCACGAGAGACGCTCGTGTTTACGGCCATTGCGACGAGGCGAGCGCCGAGCGCGCGCGGACTGTGTGTTTGATATTGAGTGGTTCCGCGAGATTGGTGTATCTGCAGTTGACGTGCTTTTTAACGAAGAAAACTTTATCACGGAGATTTATCTGTTTGTCAGCGATAATCGAAACGAGTTCGAGGTTTATTGCGACAATTAGTCGCGACTAATGGACGCGTTCGGGAGTTTCGGGGAAATGGAAAATTAAGCGGGAAAATAATAACTGGATGATAATAATCATATAATGATGATGGTACAGATGCGGGTGGGAAGCGGCGATCGTCGGCCATCTACAATAAATTATCCCAACGTGACAATTAGTAATAATAAAGCCCAAAATATAACCTCAAAAAATCGATTTTTTATCAATTTAAAGAGACGTGAAAATTTGTCGTTATCGACAATTCTTTCGGAAGTGCGTTTTGCTTATTTTTTACTCCCAAATCGTACACGGAATGCACGTATCATGTGTGATTTTTTATTATCTAGTGCGTGAATTAGTCGCTTTTCTCAGTTTTTGTCGAAAAATTGAAAAAAAAAATCGAATTTTTCATTACAGATTTCTCTGCCGGTAATTGATCTGTAATTTTTTTTTTCGAAAATCAAAATTCGGAGTAATTCTAGCACGAAGTTCACATTACTGGCGTCTGTATTTCAATTTTCGCTTCGATCCGTTCATAATTCGCGAAAAACGGCACCTCCGAACTTTTGAGGTGGCAAAGTCGTTATTTCGCATTCCCTGCGATTCGCGAGGAAATAACGCGACTGCCGATTGCTGCGCGCGGCCAATGACTGGGGCGTCTGCGTCTCGCTAGGTGTCACGTCGTATACGTATCGCGTATCAACGTCTCTGTTAACCAGACGTATCGCGTTCTCCTCTCCACTTGATCATTCAAGGCTTCGGGATCAACCTACCAACCTTACCAATTTACCGAGTCCATTGCCCGAATGAAAACAAATTAAAAAGCCATTTGCCAGCCGTCTCTTCTCACGCGCGCACTCGAGTGTCTAGTCTCCCCGGCCTTAGAGCGTCCCGTCTGGACTGCGGAGACGCTGCGTCTTCGTTTCCTGCGAAAAAGCTTCTTTCGTTTTCCATCGGCCACACTTAATTGCCTACGAGACAAATTGGCAGGCCAATTAAAATATGTAGGATCGTCGAAGTGGCCTAGCGGATGATTTAAAAAAAAACGTGTCCGCCGCGTGACACAAAATTCCGACACAAAATCCGGTCACAAAATTACGACACAAAAACCGGCCACAAAATTCCGACACAAAATCCGGCCACAAAATTCTGATACAAAATCTGGCCACAAAATTCCAACACAAAATTCCAACACAAAATCCGGCCACAAAATTCCGTAGTTTCCGCGCGTTCCACATAATCAGCCGCATTCACGTAAGCCTTCGATGCGCAAGCGGCACAGAAGTTGAAGGGCCTCGGCTCTTGTCGTGCACGTCGCGCGCGCGATATTCCGATATACGCGAAAAGCTCGGGAATTTTCTTTAATCAACAGAAAGTTCCAGCGCATCTGTCGGGTGCTTATGCGAGGCCGCCCTAATTGCGAATTTCTGTGCGAGTTTCCCCGACGATGACGTTGAAGTAGTTTTTTTTCTTAAGCCAAGGACGCAAAGGACATAGACACGTACAGATATATAAACTCGCGTGAAATATAAATATACGCATTAGCGCCATAAGCTTGATACGAAAGCACGAGAGACATTCGGAACCGCCGGCGTCTCTCGACGTTCTTCATTACGGGACTGCGCGATAAAAAAAAAACAAGAAACGTTATTACAAGATAGAGAAAAAAATATATATATCGCTCCCCCCTTTGAAACGTTAGATATTCCGGGTCTCTTTCATGTAAAGTCCGAACTTTGAGACCCTCGACGCGTCGGCTTTAGGCACCAGCGGCGCGAAGGCGAAGGCTGGCTCGGGGAAAGTAGGTGAGACGTACGGAGAGCTCCGCGCGAGAAGAGCTACACAGCGACGAGTGTGCCATGACTAAACTGCTTCAACACGTCCGGCCCGCGCGTGAACGGAATTTCGGCGAGAGCTTCGCGTCGCGTTATCACTCTAAGCTCGACGCGAAACGTAGTAAAAATTAGCCCCACTGATTTTACGGCTTTATTAACCTAACCTAAACCGCGGGTTATATTTACATTAATTAATGAAATTTTGAAATATAAAACCGAGCGATTCTCTTATTTCTCATTTACAACAAACAACGCCACATTTTTCTCCCATTCGGCTGCATGCGAAGTGCGCAGCGTGCACGGCTGAAACGCTTCGACACGACCGGTTCGCGCGTGAACAAAATTTCTTTGCACCTCGAAAGTTCGGAAGTGCCGCTTTTCGCGAATTACGAACGGATCGAAGCGAAAATTGAAATACAGACGCCAGTGATGTGAACTTCGTGCTAGAATTAGTCAGAATTTTGATTTTCGAAAAAAAAAATTACAGATCAATTACCCGCAGAGGAATCTGTAATCAAAAATTCGATTTTTTTTTCAATTTTTCGACAAAAACTGAGAAAAGCGACTAATTCACGCACTAGATAATAAAAAATTACACACGATACGTGCATTCCGATTACGATTTGGGAGTAATAAATAAGCGAAACGCACTTCCGAAAGGATTGTCGGTAACTACGACAAATTTTCACGTCTCGCAGCGGCACTCACGTGTCACGTGGTACATGTTTCACATGCCTTTAATATCCATCAACCCCAACCACCGGCTCCGCAGTAGCAGAGCCTTTCAAACGCACCCACATATCCTCAAATCCCTTATTCACGATAAACAACGCGACGTTTTACTCTCCCACCGCGAGACACTCGCTCATTACGAGGCGGAGCCGCTCGCGCGCGGCACACACGACGAGAAACCGTGAAGCGCGTTACACCCGAGAGACAAAAAGCGCCGCCTCCTTCAGATGTTGCCACGTACGTAGCGAGCGAGCGCCGGGTCGCTTTCATGCAAAGTCCAAAGTTTAAGACCCTCGACTGGCCTTAGGCGCCAGCGGCGCAAAGGTTTAGGTTGGTTTAGGCAACACACGAGGAGGGAGGGGTGGGGAAGGCAGGGGGAGGGTTGGGAAAGTAGGTGAGACGCGGAGAGAGAGAGAGAGAGAAAGAGAGACGAGCGCATCGTCGCACACAGCGCGGGGGACGCCGAGTGTGCACGGTTAAACTGCTTCAACACGTCCGGTTCGCGCGCGTATAGCATTTCGGCGAAAGCTTCCCACCTCGGCCGCGGCAGCGCCATCATGTGTTGGTGCGCAGCGATACATCCGACGTGTAGGGGAGAACGGGGGAATCAGAGTCACTTAAAGTTACTCGCTATTTTCTGTAAATGAAATGTCTGTTCCGTGAAAAACGAATGGTTATTGGATACTTTATCAACTATTAACTATTAACTCTATTAACTATAATTAAATAATTGGATTTTTCGTGAATTATAAAAACCAGTGCATTGACCGCCATTGTCCGACGATTCGGGTAATTACGGTTGCATTTTTCGTATTAATTTTCAAACGTACAACGAAGCATAAAATTATGCTTTGCATAAAACATGCGAACACCGAAATCTCCATCAAATTGAACATGTTTTCTATGTATATCTTTCTATACATCAATTACTATTCCATTTTAAGTCAGTTCATTAAAAATAATTAAAAATCATAAAAAATCAAAAATCATTAAAATCATTAAAAATCATAAAAAATCTAAAATCTAAAATCATTAAAATCATTAAAAATCATAAAAAATCTAAAATCATTAAAATCATTAAAAATCATAAAAAATCTAAAATCATTAAAATCATTAAAAATCATAAAAAATCTAAAATCATTAAAATCATTAAAAATCATTAAAAAGTATTTATACATTTTTTTAATTTTTTTTTATTTTTATTTTTTTATAAATACACTTTTGCTTACAAAAAAGCCGTAATTTAAATAAGATTTTTAGGTAATAAGGTTAAGATTATAATCTAAAAAAATCATTAGATTTTTTAATTTATCTTGTTTTAATCGCTACGGAGTATTAAATTAGTTGATCATCACGTACGTAACCTGAAAGAACAAAAAAAATGTCGTACATAATCATCAGTTTACGCAAAATAAGGTGACCGTCATTGCCCGGTGACCGTGATTCCCCCCACAGCATTCAACCCGCACACACGAGTAGATCCCGAGCTCTCGGGGCAGGCAGACGCGGGGGATGCAAAGTGCGTGCACAGTGGAGACTCGTGTGCGCGCAAGCGCTGCTTCCCAAGTTGTGTGCATATATCTATACCCCACTATACTCTATATACACACATATATATATATATATATATATATATATAGGTAACCCGGTGGCAGACGCGCCGCGCGCGCGACTTAGACCGAGAGCAGCGTCGTTTCGTCGGGCAGTCCCTTCGCGGACGCCGTTCGGTGAACTCGTCTCTCGCGTGTCAACCGCCGGTCCGCCCCGCACACCGGCCGCGCTTTGTTGTTATATCCCCAAAGTGCAACCGGAATTTTCTCAACGCTCGCCGAGCTTTTCCGCCGGACTGTTGCCCCCCGCTCAAACGTGTGTATATATAAAGCTGCTACCAGCCGCGTTCGTGCGCCTCGTGGCGCTACGTAAAGATTAACGTGCGTGAAATTAACGGGGGGGAATATCCCGACGGTGTGACTTCGGGTCCGCGCGGCAAGAGAGACCCGAGTGTGCACGTAATCTCGAGGGGTAATTTACGGGCATGGGCGCGCAGCACAGCGCGATAGGAGGAGGGGGAAAGGGGGGAGGGAAGCGCGCGACAAACTTTACGCCGCGAGCCGAAACTCCGTGCGCCGCGTGACCTTTGACTAAATTGCGGAAGTTTATTTTTAGGTTAGTTTTTTTTTCTTGGCTTTTTTTTTCTTGGGATTCGAGAAGTGGAAATATAAAGTGGAGGGTGGGAGGGGGGAGAGTCGGATTGGATGAGCGCTCGACGCGTGTCTCGCGCTTTTTTGGCGCCAAGTCGGACGTCGCGCGACTCACACACGGAAGAGGGAAATTATGTTGATGTTTGCGACGTTGGAATGCAATGAAGTTTAGAAAAAGAATTAATTCTGATTAACCCAAATGGTGAAATTAGGTGCAAAAATTTCGTAGCATTCCAACGATGCAACGAAATTCAAAATTAATTGAAAAAAGAATTAATTCTAATTAACCCAAATGGTGAAATTAGGTACAAAAAGTTGTATCAATTAGTTCCTATGATTATTTTTTGTACGTTAGTTTGTCATTTGGGTTAAACAGAATTAATTTTTTTTTTCTGAATTTCGTTGCATTCCAACGATGCAACGAAATTCAAAATTAATTAAAAAAAGAATTAATTCTAATTAACCCAAATGATGAAATTAGGTACAAAAAGTCGTATCAATTAATTCCTATGATGATTTTTTTATACGTAATTTCATCATTTGGGTTAAACAGAATTAATTTTTTTTAAATTTCGTTGCATTCCAACGATGCAACGAAATTCAAAATTAATTAAAAAAAGAAGTAATTCTAATTAACCCAAATTATGAAATTTGGTACAAAAAGTCGTCATATAAATTAATTCCTATGATTATTTTTTTATACGTAATTTCACCATTTGTGTTAAACAGAATTATTTTTTTTTTATTTCGTTGCATTCCAACGATGCAAACTTCAACATCACAGAGGAAAAGATTGTGGATTTTATCGCGCGTGGACGAAGATCAGGGAATTTTTACTCTGAGAGTTTTCGGGTGTTTTGAGCGATGACGCGAAGCGAGATTTTAATCCATCGATCTCGCGTACATGGGACGTGGGTTAATTCTCTGGCGTCGGCACTCTTATTGCCCATTGTGGGAGCGCGAGGTGGATGAAACTGCGACCGCGCCGCACACCGCGAATTATTATATCGCTGCGGGAAATTTATTCCCACCTCCGTGTTTATGGCCTATGCGCATCGGAATATAAAGACGATAGGGAGAGCGCCGGTTGTATATTTCGAGGGCCCTGCGTCCGGCATCTCTCGCGCTCGATGCAATTGTCGTCGCAGTTTCCGAACCGCACTGTTCGTGGTGTTTTTGTCGCGCGCCTTTTTTTTGCTTGGTAAAAAAAACGTCTTCATTGTTCTGCGTTTAAGGGAAAAATTGCCGAGTGGTTTTTTTTTGTGAGAAAAAGAAAAGGAAGGAAAAGATGGTCGCGACGATTGTAAAAAGGAGAGATTCAGAATTTTTCCGGCGGAATAAAAATTCCAGCTGTTTTTTTACAGATGCTTCGAAAGACTAGATTTTTTTTTTTTTTCAATTTTGTGATTCAGCGGTGGATTTTTTCGGTAACATTTTAAGGTTGATTTGATTAAAAATCGAAACGTTTTAGAAGCTGTTTTTATGGTGTAATGAATTCCGGCAATCAAATTAAGGAAGAATTTATAAAAAAAAAAAAAGAATAAATCAAATTCATAATAGAATTTATAAAAAAAAAATAATAAATGAAATTCATAAAAGAATTTATTTAAAAAAAAGAGTAAATCAAATTCAAAAGAATAAATGAAATTCATAAAAGAATTTATTTAAAAAAAAGAATAAATGAAATTCATAAAAGAATTGATTAAAAAAAAAGAATAAATCAAATTCATAAAAGAATTGATAAAAAAAGAGAATAAATCAAATTCACAAAAGAATGTATTAAAAGCTGCAGCTTTTAATAAATTCAAGCGAAGCGTTGAAAATGTGTCTGGTCTTTAGTTAAAGCGTTAAAAAAGGCGATTAACCAGAGCGTGCCGAGTGACCCCGGTCTGGGGATTCCCCAGAACGTGTAATTTGGCCCGGTCTGGGGATTTGGCGCGATGTATCACTTGACCCTGGTCTCGGATCTTCCCCGAGTGTATCATGTGACCCCGGTTCAGGGATTCTCCGCACTGTGACACTTGACCCCGGTCTGAGAGATTTGAGCGACCGACTTAGCAACGAAAAAAAAAAAAAAAAAAAAAATGCACAGATTTGCCACTGCCGAAAATACACAGAAGGAATAATAAGCATAATTTAATAAAACGCGACAAAAAGCGCGAAAATTATGCTGATGATTCTGTGATTTCTGACGTCAGAAATTGACCAACATTCGATATTAGTTATCGAAGAAAAGTGCAAAAATCTTCGTCCGATCCATCGTGAAATTTCACCGCATTGAAATTGACTTCACACACATCTAACGCTATTTCCATAAAGCGAAAGGAGACGACGAGTTTTCGCACAATAATTTCAATCGTCGCGTGTGGCGTCGAGACACAAAAAGCACGGAATGCCAGGTATTCATTACCGGAAAACAGCGGAGGTCGTATAATTAAATAGCGCACAATCAACGAAATCACCGAGAATCGTTGGCTCGAAAATTTCCGAAGGTAGAACGAGACTCGCTTTTTGAGTGAGTCCATCGCTCGATCTCTGTTATTAAAAACAAAACAAACAAAAATCATAAATCTTTGTTCGACCCCTCGTGAAATTTCATTATTGGAATACGACTTCACCGAACGCTATTTGCAAAAAGAAATGAATGTTAAATGCATCTCACAGTGAACAAAACCCGAGAATCGCTGATGCGAAAATTTCCGAGACCGAAACAAAACTCGCTTTTTGATTGAGTCTATCGTTCGATCTTTATTATTAAAAAAAAAGTGTACACAAATCTTCGTTTGATGCGTCCTAAAATTTCACCATTGAAATTTTAGGCGAAAATTTCCGAAGGCAGAGCCAAACTCGCTTTTTGACCGAGTCCATCGTTCGATCTCTATTATTAAAAAAAAGTGTTCATAAATCTTCGATGCGTCCTAAAATTTCACCATTGAAATTCTAGGCGAAAATGTCCGAAGGCAGAACCAGACTCGCTTTTTATTATTACAAAAAAAGTGTTCATAAATCTTCGTTCGGCGCGTCCTAAAATTTCACCATAGAAAATATAGGCAAAAATTCCCAAAGGCATAACCAAACTCACATTTTCACTGATCCCATCGTTCGATCTCTATTATTAAAACAAAAAGTGTTTATAAATCTTCCATCAATGCGTCCAAAAAATCACCATTGAAAACCGCCTTCACCCAACTTGCTATTTTCCTGTACAGCCGAATTGGGGCGTCGAATTTGTTTGTTCGCCACTTCGTGTGGAATCGAAACCCCCAGAAAACGTGGAACGTCGAGGACGGGGCGAAAGACCGACGAGAGCGGCCGGACCCCAGTGGAATATCTTGGTTCAGCGCTCCGGACGAACACGAGCCAAGTTCGGTCTTGCGAGGAAAGCGCGTTGTGTGCACACCGACCGATTGCACGCAAAGTGCGATACACGCGCGTTGAGACCCCCGAGGCTCCTCTCGAGCTCTCGCTCCTCGTCGTCCAGGCCGTTTAGTGCCCTGACGATTATTATCGCGCGTTCAAGATCCTCTCCTCGCTGCAAATTATATACCCCTCGTTCGAACGGCCGTCGGGGTATTTACAGCGTCGTTCCGCGATATCCATTGTCAGCGTCCTCGGGAGCGTTTTCAAGCCTCCCGATTCAGCGCCCATTATCTCGTCAAATATAAGCTCGAGAACTAGTTATTCAAGTGAAAATATATTCCAACTTTGTTTTCCTATGGACCACGAGCGGATGCCGCGTGTTTTTTTGTTCTTGTTCGATTCCATTTGACGAGCTCAGCGACTCTCAACCGACTTTCCTTCCTATATTTATATAACGTGTAGGGGATGAGGGGGCAAAATGGGACGCGTAAGCGAAAAATGATTTTATGACGATGACCAAAGTGGGATTTTATGCTTTTCAACCAAAAAGTCGATTTCTTTATTATTCGATTACTTTATTATTATTTATTTATTTATTACGTTATTATTATTATTATTATTATTATTATTATTATTATTATTATTATTATTTGATATCGCGATAATCGTGAAACTTTACGAAACCGAGACAAAAAAATCGCAAAAATGCAAGGAATAAGTTTTTCTCGAAAAAAAAAATGTTCGATTTCGTAAAATTTGAAAAGCCTATCCGATGAGAAATTTTTCGCTGATTCCGAAAAGCAAAATTGTTTGTCGGAAAAATGAAAAATTCGATGAGAAAAACGCGAGAAACTATTTCCTACTTTTTTTATTTCGTCACCACTAAAATTGCGGTTACTTTTTTTATTTAAAAAAAAAATTATTTTACCCCGCAACGTAATCGAAACTGGAAAAAAAAAACGCTGACCCATTCCGCCCCGCCGTCCCATTTAGCCCCCACCATCCCCTATACACGAAGCTCTCAATTCGTCCCAGAGAGTTTCGAGTGCAACCGAGTGGCCTGGTAATTGGGATAATGCTCTAACGCATTGCGCCGGCGGCGAGGTGGCCCTTTAGATGCTTCTTAATCTTGTCTATTTCGCGCGCGGCGCGTATCTCAGCGCGCCCGGGCGAAGTTTGCGCAAAGTTTTTATCGATAGCAAAACATTGATACAGGGGCTCTCGAGGCCACCGGCGCCAGACGCGCATCGCGCGGGGAGACGAATTTCCCGTAAAAGCTCTGGGCGAATCTTCGCCGGTGGATTTCGCGTTAGCCGAAGGGGAGAGAGAGAGAGAGAGAGAGAGAGAGAGAGAGAGAGAGAGAGAGAGAGAGAGAGAGAGAGTCCATTATGTTAAGCTAATAAACGTTGGGCTTAAATTAAATGACTCGGGCAAATGTTTCCTCGCGGATAGGATATTGCGGTATCGTTTAACGATCGGTGAGTGGTAGTAATTATCTTATCGGCTGTATTCGTTCCGGCGGCGCGCGCGATCGGTTCCCGCATTAAGCGCCCCGCCGCCGTCGGCCCTCGCTAAATTTTCGTATTTATTAAACCGCGAGACTCGGGCAAAAAAGTTTGATTAAGTTTGCGGATCAACATATTCATAAACTTGCGAAACTTTTTTTTTTTTCTTTTTTTTTTCGTCGCCCGGCGGTGGCGTCGAGAGGAGCCAACTTTTTCATTCCTACGTGCCGCACTTTTCGGACAAGAAGATTCGACAATATTATCAACTCGATCTGCGTTAAAACTTCGAGCATCGCATTCCGGCTGTATTATCATTTCGTTTTATGAAAAGTTAACTCGTGAATTTTCGTTAAATCGAAGAGATATCGAGCGCCGAATAGATTGAGTTAGGTGAGGTTAAGTTAGGTGGGGTTAAGTTACGTGAGGTTAAGTTAGGTGAGGTTAAGTTAGGTGGGGTTAAGTTAGGTGAGGTTAAGTTAGGTGAGGTTAAGTTAGGTAAGGTTAAGTTAGGTGAGATTAAATTAGGTAGGGTTAGGTTAAGTAGGTTTAAGTTAGGTGAGGTTAAGTTAGGCGAGGTTAAGTTAGGTGAGGTTAAGTTAGGTGAGGTTAAGTTGGGTGAGATTAAGCTAGGTGAGGTTAAGTTAGGTGACATTAAGTTAGGTGAGGTTAAGTTAAGTAGGGTTAAATTAGGTGGAGTTAGATTAGGTAGATTTAAGTTAGATGAGGTTAAGTCAGGTGGGGTTAGGTTAGGTTTAAGTTAAGTAGGATAAGGTTAAGTATGGCGAAATCTTTTTTAAATATAGAGAGATATCTTTATATCAGAAATCTATTGACCGAAAAAATATTCGGAAGATAGATATTCGGAAAATATTTTTTCAATAGAAAAAAAAAATTACAAGACTAATCAGCCTCGATATCATCGAATTTCTTTATTTCCCCGAAACGACTCACACGATTTTTGTCGCAACCGACTTTTCCCTTATCAACGACGTCGAGCGGCAAATAAATGGCCATCAGCGCCGCGTTCCGTTCTCATTCAATTGTCTCCCGCGCGCGAGCAAACTGCGCCGCCCTTGGTTAAAATAAACTAACGAACTTCCGTCGAATCTCTTTGATACCGCGAAGCACACGCCACTCGGGACCGAGGAAAAAAAAGATCATCTGTTCGCAGTTAGCGAGACACGAAAAAGTAAAAAAAAAAATGAAAAAAAAAAAAAAAAAAAAAATTCACCCCGTGGAAAACCGTTGCGCGCCGCTGTAACGGTTATATCGATTACACTGGTTCTGGTATAAGGGTTATGCGATCGGCTTCGATTACCCGCTGCAGCTACGGGGTTCTCGAAAGCCGTAATAACGAATGTTAGAAAGACAAAAAAAGAGAAACGAAAAAAAAGGAGAAATGGAAAAAAAAGGAGAAACGAAAAAAGGACAAATTAAAAAAAAAGGAGAAACGAAAAAAAAGGAGAAACGAAAAAAAAAGAAGAATCGAAAAAAAATTCATATGATAAGAGCCGGAAAAAACGTAGTCTTCGCGGGAAACTTTGCGATTCATTGGCGATGCGCGTATGACGATCGCGACGTCGGGTTAACAACCCGTCGCATTCCACTTTCCAATAGGCCGCACAGACTTTGTCGAACCGCGGATCGGACCTCGTTTTCCGTCGTTGTAAGCCGTCGCGTGTCGTATATTCGACAATGGATTTAAAAGTTGTCGCGCACGCGCCGCATCGACGCCCTCGTCGTGCCGGCTGTGTGTGTTGATACCTATATATATATACATATATATATATATAGCGAAATCAACGTCAACCCATTTGCCGATTAATGCCGTGAAACGTGCGCGCCGATAACTGAGCCGCGCGCGCGCGTCGGCGGATCTTGCGGAATTCGTCTCCCGCGCTTCTGTTAAAAAAAACTAATGGATTTCCCGTGTACTCGGGCTTTTCCGACCTGACTCTGTGGACCGGGGGGGGGGGGGGGGGGGCTGGAGGGGGCCGAGGGGGTCCGCCAGAGTCGAGTGGTATTATAGCAATTCTTTCCATTCGCTCCGCGCGCTTTTCGACCTTTAATAATACGGGTATCCGTTACTTCGCGTCCGAGTATCACGCACGTCCCTTAAGCCTCGGGAGATCGAGGACCCTTACAAAAATGCGGATCCTCTTGGCGAATGTCGAGCGCGTTTTCCTCGTTTGGGAAAGGACATTTGGTTAAACCGTTTCTGGCTTTTTTATACGCGGATTTTTTACCCTGGAAGGTTTTTTTTTGTAAAGTATGTCGGTTGTGGGATTTTTTTTGTGCCAAAATGGGATCACAGGAAATTAAGTTGACTTGAGATTTTCGCGAAAAAAAAAGTTTTCGGTTTCGTAAAGTTTGATAAGCCTATCCGATGGGAAATTTTCCGCTGATTCCGAAAAGCATCGTTGTTTGCCCGAAAAACAAAAAAATCGCCGAGAAAAATACGAAAAACGATTTTTCACTTTTTTCGAAATTTTGTAATTTCGCTAAGATCGAGGTTACTTTTTATTTGGTTGGTGGAATCTGGATTTTCTTTCTTTGTTCGAGAGAAAAGTCTACAACGAAGAGAATTCGGCAAGGCGGAACGCGATATCTTGATTTCTGAATTTTTCACAGAATTTTAAAGTCGAACCCTCAGAAATCGCAAATTTTTCAATTTTGGGAGACTGGCTTCAAAATTTTGTGAAAAATTCAGAAATCAAGATATCGCGTTCCGCTTTGCTGCATTCTCTTCGTTGTAAAGTTTTCTCTCGAACGAAGAAAGAAAATCCAGATTCTACCGATTCAAAAAAAAGTAACCTCGATTTCAGTGAAATGTCGAAATTTTGAAAAAAGTGAAAAATCGTTTTTCGCGTTTTTCTCGTCGATTTTTTTTATTTTCCGTGCAAACAACCATACTTTCCGGAATCATCGGGAAATTTTCCATCAAATAGACTTTCCAAACTTTACGAAATCGAAAATTTTTTTTTTCGCCAAAAGAATCCCTTGCGAATTTTTTTCGCAATTTTTTGAAGAGGGATTTAATTTCTTTCTTAAAAGTCATCAGGGCTGAGTGTCTTTTTACGAAACCAGGATTTCTAGTTTCGTAAAAGGGAGAATTTAGGTAGTCACAGACTCCGAGACGAATTTATCTCGTAGCCTCTGTGAGGCTGTTGATAAAAAGATAAAAAGACGTTGGGGGATCTCGGATGGCACTTGCAGAAACGCATCCTGAGGCGCAGCTGCGCGGGGCCAAAAGTTGATGGATAGATGGAGTGCAGCCGCTTCATCTTCTACATGACAAAATTGCAGTTCACTTGCGTATGACCGAGTGGACGCGTCGATCGTCGGAGTAATCTTACGGTTGACGGTCTGCGCCTTTCCTACGTGCGCCGATGCGTCGCACACGTTATTCTCTCCGGTTAGCTGCTGGAATTGATCAGACAAGCGTAAATTGACGGAAATCGAGTAGACGCGACGAGTAACAAGTCGCGACGTTTGTATTAGCCACGCGATTCACGTTTTCCATTCGCGTTCTCTGTCTCTCTCCGCCCTTTCCGCAAATTCGATATCTGATTTTTTCCCCATTATATCGCCCAGACACGCGAAACGAGGGACGCTTTTTTATTATTTATCGGCGAGCGAGGCGACAGCGACGACTCGACGCAGATTTTATTTTACGTAACGGAATTCAGAGAATCTTGGAAATAATTCCGCTTCTTGGTAATCTTTTTTTTTCGCTTCTAATTAGCGGAATTATCGTTCGGTCTTTATTGTCGTTTTTTTTTATTAAAAAAAAGAAAGATTTTTATTGAAGAAAATTGATTTCCACTTCTCTGGCCTGTGAGAAAAAAAATACTGAAATCAAAGACGTATTTTTTTTTACACTGTTTAAAATGTTAGCGATTTTTTACATCAGCGGGAATTTTGTTCGTCGGCTGCGTTGCATCGATTTTCAATGCATCAGCTCCGTGAAATTACAAAACTTTTGTGCCAAACTTTCTGATTGTCGGGGTGTTTCGCACAAAGCATTTTTTCCATTTCACTCGTGTATCGAGTGTAACGTATCAGCTAATTGTACGAAAATTCCCGTTGTGTGCTGAAAGCTTGTGGTCAATTAATCAGCAAATTCAGCAGCGCGTATTTATTTGCGTTTCATTCATTTATTAGCGTTCATTTATTAACGCATAATTCACAATTGCACTAATCGGTGTTCACAATTTTATTAAAAAAAAACGCCCTGAAAAAAAATGATCGCGACAAAATATCCCGAAAAATCCCATAATAATCCCATAATTATTTTTAAATCCCATAATAAATTAGTTAAATCCCATAATTATTTTTAAAAAATTTAAATCCCATAAATTATCAGTAATTATTTAAACAATACCAGTCGTCAGTAATTATTTTCCGTCAAAGGATATTTTGTCGCAGGGCGTTTAATTCTGGATGTTCCATCGAGAAATCGTAATTTATTCTCCGGGCATTTTTTTCTTCAATCGTTAATATTTCGAGGAAAATGATGCAAGGAGAAGAAAAAACAAATGGTTAAAATCAGGCTTATAGGGGTTGAAAACCGACGTGGCTGGGAGCCGGCGAGTAAAACACATCGCGAGTGGCGTGGATAAACCGCGGGGTTTCATAACGAAAATGATTGTATAGTTGCGTCCGTCGTTCGGATGCGATAGCGCGGTGAAAACTGCAGCGCTATGACTGGCACGACGAGCCCGGGGGCGGCGGCGAAGGCCCCGGGCGCCCAGCAGCAAACAAAACTCTTGGTGTATCTCGTGTTGTCGCAGTTCGTCGTGCAGTTCGTTGCGTTCGTCTATCTGTACGCGTACGTGTCGAAATTGGAGTTTCACATACGCGCCGTCGAGGGCGAGATGTGCGACGAGTCGACGAATCCGGAGAGTCTTTTGGCCCGACGAAAACGGAGCAGCGCCCTTCCCGCCCCCGAGGACAACTCTGTTCCGGACATGTTCAGGGTAATCCACTTTTTTTACTCTAACGCATGTTATTTATTTCCTATTTATTTTTTATTTTTATTCCTATTTCCTATTTTATTCCTATTTATTTCTTATTTATTTATTTTCTATTTTTTAAATTTATTCCTATTTATTTTTATTTTTATTTATTTTCTATTTATTTTACCGGCAATTTTTACCCACAGAGAAAAATATCAACGCAGTGATAAGAGAATTTTTGCTGTGGTAGCTGAACAAAAACAAATTCGTTAACAAAACCATCGATTTCTTATCACTTTCTGATTATTTTTCTCTGTGTCCGTTCGTCACGATTATTCATGGCAATGTTTACCCCGTTTTTCCAGCCGCCAGAGGAAATTCCATCGTTTCTGCTACAGAAAAACATTTTCACGGATATCTTGAGATGGAAATTGAAGGAAAACAGGAGAATTCACTTTCCACCCGCGCATTTGCGGCTAATATCCACGAGATTTGATCTCTCGAGTTATTGGCATATCGCAAATAAATAGGAAAGAAAATAAATAGCGTGAAACAGACGATTCAAGACTGCCGAAGGATACGTGTCGGATACAAAAAATTCTCTGTTTATGACTCAAACGAAAATTGGATCGTTCGCGTGGACTCGGCAAGAGTGACTTTTCTTCCACGCTTTCCTTCTTTCTCAAATAAATATTTTCCATTCAGAATATTTAATCACAAATAAATATTCGTAATATTTTACATTTATTTCTGAAATGAATATTCGTCATATTTTATATTTATTTCTGAAATAAAAATTCGTAATATTTTATATTTATTTCTGAAATAAATATTCGTCATATTTTATATTTATTTCTGAAATAAATATTCGTTATATTTTATATTTATTTCTGAAATAAATATTCTCCATTGAGAATATTCCACAAGAATATAATATCCGCAAGGTTTGATCTTTGAAGTTTCTGGCACATTGTGTACAAAAAAAAAATGGGTCGGTCGTGGCTGCAGCCCGAGTGATTTTCCTTCTCCTCACCACCGTGGACATTTATTCTCAAGCCTCATATCCAAAATCAATTTTTTCAACTCATTCGAGCCCCACTAACGTTATCAATTTCTCTCTTTTCCTCGCGAAAACGCGCGCGGGAAATTATTCCTCATCCGTGCTCCGCACTTGAGAAATAATTTTCAAGCCTCGGCGCTCGGAGTCGTCGAGCATCGACTTCGTCAGAGCCGCGCAATTTTCTAATTTTTCATTCTCTTATTTGTTTTTTGTTTTTTTTTGTTTTTTTCAAGGCGCAGAATTACCCGTGACGTCGGCCACACCGGTTGAAAATGGACGGAAGGAAATTCGCCTCCGCATGCGGCGTAAAATAAAAATAATCCGCCGTTTAAGAGGACGTGGCGTGCGTCGCGCGCGTTGTCGGTGGAAATTCGCGCGAGAGTAACGAGAGCACCGGTCGCGCAGCGTCCACATATACATACGCGCTCAAAGATTATATAGCCGAGGGCTCGTCACAGTGCTGACACCCGGAAATGAAGAGGGCAAGCGAGTGCTGGCTGCGGCGTCCTCGAGTGGCTGAGTTACTTGAAAGGAGTAGACTGGGATCTGCCGTATATATATATTTATATGTATATCTATATACAGGCTTATTCAGAATTATCCCACATTTTCGTCAGCGATTGCCGATCAGGACGCTTTCTCAAATTTTTGCGGGCAATTTTTATTTTTTTATTTTTGCGATAATGATTTAAAACATAAATTTCAATAGGTGGACCAATCGGGTCCTTCCGGGTCTCTCGGAACCGCATAATTCATTTTTTAAATAAATTAGTGTAATTAAATTAAATTGAGTTTATAATTGTGACGATTAAGGTAGTTATGTCGCTTATAATTTCGCATAAATTCAAGACAAGTGAGAGAGAATTGCAAACACTTCTCGATGGTATAAAATATGAAAAAATGTAGGGATATTACAAGTACTGAAAAGATTAATTTTGCATAATGATAATTCTAAAATGCTATTAACAAATTGGTAAAAGAAAAAATTGGTCAACAAATCTCCCGATGACCCACATTTTTTTAACGAAAATGATTCCTTCGTTATCTGAATACGTATGAATTTTTTCAGATTTTTAAATTGACTATGAGTTTTTGTGTTTTTGCACACATATTTTCCATATATAAAAAAACACAAAATTCAAAATCGACTTAAAAATCTGAAAAAATTCATACGTTATCGGAAAAATTGAACGAATCATTCTCATAAAAAATTAAAAAATTGGGTCACCGGGAGACTTGTTAAACAATTTTTTTTACCATCGAGAGGTGTTTGGAATTCTCTCTTATTTTTCTCGAATTTATGCGAAATGAACAGAAAGCGACCTTAAATTAAATTGAGTTTACAATTCTGACGATAAAACACCGACAAACATTTTAAAAAATATTCATCTAGTGAAAATCTGGAAAATCATTCTGAATCGCCCTGTATATATATTACGCTTTATATATACACCGGTGCAGTATATACAGGAATAGGTGGCCGAGCAATAAGAGCAAGAATCGCGGGAGCTTCGATACGATGGGTATCGAAGCTCCCGATTACCACTCAGATGGTGTTCTACAAGATGTATTGGCTTTTCACGCGAAAATCACGTTTCCTCTCTTTGACCTGTTGGCTGATGCAATGCGAGAACGTCGCTCCCGGGGACCCCGGGCCCCCTCGGTGCGCCGGCGTCATAAATCAAATTTAAAGTCTATCCGTGAATGCGCGGCGTGATAGCTTTCGGGTTGAACGAACAATAGCGGAGCTCTCTCGGCCCCGGCCCGTCTCATCCAGGCCTTATGAAGTCTCCGCGCGGGAGATTAGCAGCGCGAATATTGTATAAAATGGCGAAGGGGGGGTGGGAGGAATATTGTTTCAAGTCTATAAATCTCCTCCTGGAATCTCGAACGGCGATATCCGGGCTCTCGCGGATTGCCGATCGCTTTTGTGGATTTCTTTTTTTTTTTTCTTTTGCGCGACACGGAGTAATTTTTTTTGGCAGCCTTTTTGTTGCCTCGTTTGTTTCAGGAGAAAATGCATTTTTTCGGTGCAAACGAAAAGTTCGATTTTATTGGAATTTGTGAATTTTTGTTTTTTCAATTTCTTTTCATTTTCTTATTAAAAAATGTTTTAAAAAACATGTTAAAAAATGTTAAAAATTGTTGGAAAAATCGGAATTGGAATTTGTAGAATTTCGGGTATTTCGATTCTCTTTTTTTCGCTTAGTTATTAAAAAATCAGAGGCTTTGAACGTGACCGGAAAAATCGGAATCGGAATTTGTAGAATTTCAGGTGTTTCGATTTTTTTTTCACTTTATTATTAAAAAATCAGAGGCTCAGAGCGTGAGCGGAAAAATCGGTCGTGAGAGGAAAAGAGGATTGGCAAATTCGTTCCAATTTGACTGTAATACGTGTCGATGTTACCTATATATCTATTGGTGAGAAGTTATTTGACTCCAGCGATGGAGGATTATTATTATTTTAAAAATTTTTTTCGAGCCCCCCAAGTTGATGTCGTTCTCCGCTCTTTTGTTTCAGATCGGCGACGCGAAGGAGTTGCTAAAGGATTCTAAGAAACTCACGACGTCTTCGGACGACACGTCGGGCGACACGCAAGCCCCGGCGGCGCCGAACGGTGACACCAGTTGGGTCTGGTTGACGGCTGACACGCGTGTTCCGGTCAGTTTATCGATGAAAAATATTGTTTCGAAACGGAGCGACGTCCCTCGGCCGAGATGATATGATAAGAGGAAAAACGCTTCGCACAATGGACAGAGTGGCCTAGAAAAGTTTTTCCAATTTTTGGATCTTCGAAACGTCAAGTGGCTTTAAAAACTGCCGCCTTCAACTCGCACAATTTATACACTCAAAAAATTGAACGGCCAAACAGCAACAATTTTTTATTAAAAAAAATAATAATAAGAATACTGGCTATGACAAGAGTGCAAAACTTCTTAAAAAAAAAAAAAAAAATTCAATTTTTGGATCTTCAAATGTCAAGCGGCTTTAAAAATTGCGTTCTTCAAATCACACAATTTACATGCTCAAAAAATTGATCTGCGAAACAGCAACAATTTTTTATAAAAAAAAAAAAATAATGGTTACGACGAGACCCCACATTTTTATTTATTATAGTACGAATTTATGTCTTGCAAATGGATCGTAAAAGTTTCGAACTTTACTTTCATCATAAAAATCCAGTTTTGCTCGTCAGATAAGCCACGAAAAATCACTCTAACGTGCCTTTTTTTTCGTAGCCACTTTTTCATCGAATAAAGATAAGAGCGCAAAAAACGCGACACAGTCACGTGCAGATAACAAAAAGAGTAACGTAACAACAAAACCCCGGGAAACCGTAATACATCAGATTTCCAGGCGGGCCGTATCTGCGGCGAGTTACGCACGGATCACTTGCTGCTCAGACTACACGGAGCAGCCCTTGCGACTCGCGGGCTCATAAACTAAGCCACATAGATCGTATCCCGGCTGTTACGGCCTCGCGTACTCAGGGCGGTTGTTCCTGGCTGCAACGTTTGATAAACTTTCGCGAAGTTCGCCCTTCCCTCGCGCTCGAACGAATCGAAGTAATCGCTTCGCAAGTTTCCGCCCTGATTATTGTTCACCATACTCGTGACCCTTAATCTTATTTCGCGTAATTACGCGTTAAGGATGTGGGATCGCGAAGTATTCAATTCGCATAAATTCGAGAAAAGTGCGAGAGAATTGCAAACACTACTCGATGATCTGAAAATCTGAAAAAATTCATCTAAAATTAATTCTTCTTTATTTAAAAATTAATAAAATTGCCTAAAGGTACTGAAACGATTAATTTTGCAAAATAATAATTCCAAAATGTTATTAACAAATTGATAAAAAAAAAATTGTTTAACAAATATTTCGTTGATCCAAGTTTTTTTTTGCATGAAAATGATTCCTTTATTTTTCTGTATACGTATGAATTTTTTTCAGATTTTTATCTAATCTAGGAAATTTGTACATATTTTCCATACACAAAAACACAAATTTCAAAGATTAGATAAAAATCTGAAGAAATTCATACGTATACTGAAATATAAAGAAATCATTTTCATGCAAAAAAAAAAACTTGGGTCAACGAAATATTTGTTAAACAATTTTTTTTATCAATTTGTTAATAACATTTTGGAATTATTATTATGCAAAATTAATCTTTTCAGTACCTTCAATGTGTATGCATTTTTTCAGATTTTCAGACCATCGAGAAATGTTTGCAATTCTCTCGCACTTTTCTCGAATTTATGCGAATTGAACACTTCGCGTTCCAACATCCTTAATAGCGAAGAAAACGAGCGCGAGGGAGAAAGAGAAATAAAAAAAGAAGAGTAATCGAAAGCCGAAAAACACCGAAGTACCGAGCAACAAACTCCGACTCCACTCGATTGAACTGGTTTTCCGTACCCTCGACTCACTTTCTCGAACGAACGTCGGTTTATCGACGGGAAAAACTCCTCGATGGCCCTTGGCTCCGTTTTAATTAATCTCATTCGGCCTCGCCGTTTACTAACGTGTTGACTGTTGCTTGCAGTTCGACGCGATGGATGCTCTCTGCCGGAAGTCAGCTGAGCACTGTCCGCCGGGGCGTCCCGGCGAACCGGGTCCTCAGGGCATCACTGGAGATCGCGGGTTGCCCGGAGTTACGGGACCTGTTGGACCGGAAGGTCCTCCGGGGCTGCCCGGCTATCCGGGCGAAAGAGGTCCGAAGGGAGACACCGGATCACCAGGTTGGTTCAGGCACACCGCGCGCGAGTTCACCCTTCTCAAATAACCCCGCGTGCGATAGTCGAACACGGCGGAGAAACTTCAATCGCTATCTTTGCATTCGAAAACAGAGTTTCTTAAGTTTATTGTTATTATTATTATTAATATTATTAGTAGTAGTGGTAGTAGTAGTAATAAAAGTCATTTATTGATAATACAATATAGGCTGTACATTTGTTTCAGAGTTGTAAATCCCTTTTTTTTATTACTAATCATTACGAGTTTTTATAATAATAACTCGTAATGATTATAATATGGCCTGTACACTTTTAAATAGAAGCAAAAAAAAAATTCATTAATAAAAATAAATAATTGAAATAAGAAAAAATGGAGAAATATTGTTAATGCATTGGGAAAATAATGGAGGACCGTGCTTATCCAATTTTCTCACAATTTCTTCCAAAATTTCATGAAAAAATTCGGTTTTTCTTGTGTCTATTCAAAAGTTTACATATAATTTTATAATCACTACAGGTCATCGTTATAAAATCGTAACTGGAAAATAAACTGTTGTATACACTTTAATTCTTAAAGTAATGGGGGACTTATAACACTAATTTGTTTTTTTTTCTTTCCAATACTATTTTACAAAAACTGCTGTATTATCAATGGGTCATCAGCCGAGGTCTTTCAGCACTATTACTATTGTTATTATTACTATTACGATTATTATTATTACTATTACTACTACTACTACTATAATTATTATTACATTTTTGAATGCGAAATCAATATAACGATATTACGTGGGTCTCGTTAAACGCAAAATAATTCTCACAACGATTTCCAATTGAATTCAACAAAATGAAACTCGACACGACTTCAAACATATTTCTTTCGCATTCGCGTTGTGACTTGACACACGCATATAGGCTTCCCGTGATTTTTATGTTTCGCGCGATAATCGATAATTCGACGATGCAATTTCCCTGGTTACAGGTCTGGACGGACGCGACGGTATACCGGGGGAGCCGGGGCTGGACGGTGTACCAGGTCGCAGCGGGCTGGACGGTCTTCCTGGCTCAGACGGGAAGCCCGGGGTGGACGGAACACCGGGACGTCCCGGCCGAAACGGAACCGATGGTAATCGAATAGCTCACGGGATTCGATCGGCAATGCGTTTGGTTTACTAATTGAGTAAAATGTGATTTTAACTGACGACGATTCGCGAGCGAGACGACGACGACGCGTTCCCCGTTAAAGCGACGCGACGGAGACATTAAATGTAGGCTTTCCGCGGGTTGGATTTCGCGCGGAGACGGATTTCTCGCGAGTCTTGCGGGTAATTTGAAATTCATAACGCAGTGACGCTCGCGCGGGTTGCGCCGAAGCCGGCCGAGTGCATCGAATATTCAGGTATGCGAAATTCCCCTCGGGCGGACCCCGAAGCCTCGCGCGAAATATCTGATTTAACATTCGCCGCGAGAGACGCTCGTTGTGTGTGTGCCACGAGCGATGCGCCGCGAACGCGACATGTTATATACTCGTTTCCGAGATTTTCGGGGGGGCTGGATATTATACGCGAAAGCATGAAACACGGCTCGCGCATTCACCGGGTATTAGCGCGGCAAAGGCGTCGCGCTTTGAGCCGCCAGCGACTACAGACACGATGGCGTAATTAGAGGGTCAATAGTTTACCTTCAAGTTCCATTAACTCCGCCGTTTGCGCATCGACGCAATACACACCGAGTGTATACGCAATCGAACTGTGCGGACACGCTGTGACACTCACGCAACGACGAGCTTGTTTGCGGGTTTTTAGAATCGTGGGGTTTAAGTTGGGCGACGTTCCGGAATTTTAGGAAGCGTTGAATGCGAATTGAATCGTTCAAACGAAAATATGAGTTCATTCATTTTCAGAGAATTGTTTCAGATTTTAGAGCTCACTTTGAATTTTCACATATTTTCCCCATAAAAAAACGCACAAAATTCAAAGTGGACTCTAAAATCTGAAAAAATTCATACGTATTCAGAAAAACGAAGGAATCATTTTTCTAAAAAAGAAACTTGGGTCATCGAAATATTTGTTAAAGCATTTTTTTTCATGAATTTATTAATAAAATTTTCGAATCATTATTATGCAAAATTAAACTTTTCAGTAACTTTAATGTGCATGAATTTTTTCCGATTTTTATATCATCGAGAAGTGTTTGCAATTCTCTCTCATATTCCTCGAATGTATGCGTAATGAATATTGGTCGCAAGGACTACTTTAATCGATGGAAAAAATGGCGAGAAATCTGCTCGTTCAAATTAGTTCACTTTTTAAGGTAGGGAAATGCGTGATTAGGTCTCGTAATTAGAGGGCCAATAGTTTACCTTCAGGTTCCATTAACCGCCGTTGTTTGCGCATTGACGCAATACACACCGCGTGTACGCAATCGAACCGCGCGTCCTCTGTGACACTCACGCAACGGCGACCTTATTTGCGTGTTTTTACAATGTCTGGATTTGACTTGTAAAGGGCGTTTAAGTTGGACGACGCTACGGAATTTTAGGAAGCGTTGAAAAATGATGAGAAATGGTAAGAAATCTGCTTGTTCGAATTTGTTCACGCGTTCACTTTTTGAGGTAGAGAAATTTACGTCCAGGTCGATTTATATCAGTTTTGTCAATTTTAATATCATACAGAGAAAAATATCAACGGGGTGATAACAATATTTTTGCTGTGGTAGCTGAAAATTTTGGTGTTCCATAAAAAAAATGTGTTAATACAACAATTGATTTCTTATCACTCCCTGATTATTTTTCTCCGTGCAAATTTATATCAGAGCACAAATAGATCGCTAACAGTGAATTTCGTATTTATTACCTGATTAATTTTTTACCGGACGATTTATTATTATTATTATTATTTACTAGAGAAACAGGAGCCACCTTAGACGAATGTTTTTTATGTGTTCCAGGGAAACGAGGGCAAAAAGGAGCTACAGGTCCCGCGGGTCCAATGGGACCACCTGGTGAGTGCTCGTTTTTATTTGTTTTAATTTTTGTTTTGTATTTTATGGTTCTGTTTCCGTTGCCGCACGTACTTCGTTTTCCTCGCCTCGACGCGTTCGCGGGTGGATTAAAAATAAATAGTAAAACAAAAGTTATAATATTAGTTAACAAAGTTTTAATCACGTTTTATCGTTCAAAGTTTAGCGCGAAAATGAAAAAAAAATGTCGTTGCCGTAGAATCGAGGAAGACGCGATTGGTCGGTAACGGGTGATTCACCGTAGCGAGCGAATTAATTTTCGCGAGTATGGATAATAAAATGTTGAATATCCGTAAATTTCGGGGAGGAAAATCACGTCGCAATTTCCCAAGTGTGAAGGCACAATGTGGCCCAACTACTTCGCACGGTCTTCCGGGGAGCCGGCGGGGCCGGGACTAATCAAGATTCCGCGCCTTATTAAACCGGCGGTGACTCGGAGATAATGGCTCCTTAACTACCCCATTGAAACCCTTCAACGGCGGAATACGCGCCCGATGAACGTCTTCGAACCGTCGAGATTCCCTCCTTACAATTCCCAATGAATTGTATTAGAGACTTGTTACCGGTGTTTCAGAAGCGCTGATTCCGCTGGAAAGTTTTATATTTACGCGGAAAAAAGAGACTGAATTGCTTCGCAAGCTGCGCGTCACAGTCTCGTCGAGTGTGACTTATTCGTGAAACGTGTGTCGGCGACAGTGTTGTAAGTCCCCATTGCTTTAAGAATTAAAGTTTACATAACAGTTTATTTTCTAGCTACGATTTTATAATGATGACTTGTAGCGATTATAAAATTATATATGAACTTTTGAATAGCCGTAAGAAAAACCGAATTTTTCATTAAATTTTGAGAGAGTATTTCCTCATTTCTTCAATAATATTACCGTCAAGTTTTATGGGAAATAAATATATCTTGCTTCTGTCTAAAAGTTTACATATCATATTATAATCATTACGAGTTATTATTATAAAAACATAATTAATTTTATCTTTTATTTTATAAAAACAGTATCATAATATTTTATTTTATATGATAAATTATTTTTATATATTTTATTTTATAAAAACATAATATTTTATTTTATAAAATCATAATATTTTATTTTATAAAAACGTAATACCAATTTTATTTCTACAAAAAATCGGGATTTACAACTCTGGTCGACGACGTCGAGGGAATTTACGACAACCCGCTTTCCAACCCAATCGGAGTGATTCTTCGATCCGCAAAAAAAAAGTACAGCTTACAAATTGTACAGATATCGCTTCTTTTTTAATTCCGCAGGACCCATGGGACGCACTGGAAATCCCGGAGCCGCCGGAGTGGACGGCAAGCCCGGTCTTAACGGCATCACGGCCTACAAATACAAGAGAAACGACACGAAGGCCAACGAATTATTGATCCCACCTTCGATTCTCGGTGGGTAATTTCAAATGCATAAACAAACGCGCCCCGTAGCCAGATAATTTTCACGGTGGAGTGAGGCGCTTCAATAACTGAGGGAGCAATTTGCGAGTCGTTCGTTACAACCGCGAAACAGATTTTGCCTATGGATAAAATGTAATGACATTTGTACGGTATTATAATTGTGGGGCAATAATTAATACGGTGGAACGGGATAATTTCGCGTTTTAAACCCGATATGACGTTTCGATGTGATTCTGTTTTCGCAGCGGACGCTTCGACGAGAACGACGGCCGTCGTCGAGGGCTCCAACGTCCGTTTGACTTGCGCGGCGAGCGGAAGTCCCACGCCTACGATTTCTTGGTCGAAAACAGGAGGATCTACGATCCCCGTGGGACCCTGGCACGGTATTTGTTACAGAATTGCAATTTATTCGCGTACACACGGAGAAAACTGGTTAGCTGAGGGCGCAATCTTTTGGATGGTTGGAGGCTGCTAGTTGCAGGAAGGATAAAGATTGTTTGTGGTAACAACATCGCATTGCTTTCTTCAAATATTTTTGATTAGTTGAGACAAATAGAACAGTTAGTTGGCTTTGCTGATGGATTTGTTGGCGTTATCGATCGATCGGTTGACATCAGTGTTGTCCCCAAAATCGAAATCGGCCAGGAAAATCGCCAAAATCGACCTCAATTTTTTTTCTTTTCAAAATATCGACTTTTAATTATACTATCGTTCTCAAGTCGCATATTCTACCCCCGAAAACACTGGTTATTAACCTTTTTTAATCGATTTTGAAAAAAATATTTTTTTGGCGACTTTTTTCTGCCAGAAATTGTAGAACCGGCTCCGGACCGAAAATCGCCAAAATCGACCCCAATTTTTTTTCTTTTCAAAATATCGACTTTTAACCTATACCATCGTTCTCAAGTCGCATATTCTACCCCCGAAAACACTGGTTACTAACCTTTTTAAATTGGTTTTGAACAAAATATTTTTTTGGCGACTTTTTTCTGCCAGAAATTGTAGAACCGGCTCCGGACCGAAAATCGCCAAATCGACCCCAATTTTTTTTCTTTTCAAAATATCGACTTTTAACCCATACCATCGTTCTCAAGTCGCATATTCTACCCCCGAAAACACTGGTTATTAACCTTTTTTAATCGATTTTGAAAAAAATATTTTTTGGCGACTTTTTTTCTGCCAGAAATCGTAGAACCGGCTCCGGACCGAAAATCGCCAAAATCGACCCCAATTTTTTTTCTTTTCAAAATATCGACTTTTAACCTATACCATCGTTCTCAAGTCGCATATTCTACCCCCGAAAACACTGGTTACCAATACTTTTTACTCGATTTTGTGACAGTCAAATGACCGTCACAAAATGGACCTCGCATCTCTAATCATATTCCACCATACCGATTGGTTTTCACCTATCAATTCGGAGGTTCTCCGAAACCTTTTTTACACCTTTTTCTCCGTGCAACCTGTGTGTCAATTTCATCGAAACGGCAGCCTTCAAAAAGCGCAGCGATTTATCCGAACGTACCGTAAAAATCGATCGATCCCCAATTCGTTGCTTTGACCTCAAAATTCGTCGACCACCGGCAGAGTCACCGGAAAAGCAATTTTCCATGCTAGGCTATTCGTTCGAATATATTCAAACGATTAAGTGATGAATTTTATTGTATACATTTGTAATAATGGAGCCTCGCGTACCGAGGACTTCAATTTACGTGCAATCTACTCCGGGGTTTTGGCCTCGGAGCGCCCCGGCTTGGCTACACATCCCCTTTTGATGTATTCAACGAGTATATCGCGAATATCGCGAATGCCTGGAAACGCGGAAACGTCATTGACGGTGCTTAGCGCGATATTCCATAATCTCGTCGAGCCGCCCCCAAAACCGTGGCGACCCGTCGACAGCAACGCTCGTCGCTCGGCATTGAGAGACTTAATCAGCGGAGACTTGTCGTATGACGACTGAGCCCTGTCATCGAGCCTAACGCGCAAACAGAATGTGAACGCGGGCTCGTCGACTATTCGGACAGTAATTGTCGAAGGGGTGCGGTAATACCGGTTATAGGGAGATGATCGCTGTGAAAACTTGACGTCGCTGACGGTTATCGGAAATACACTGAGTTGTAAATCCCTAAATCTTTTATAGGAATAAAGTCGATGGTACGATTGGCTTTGTAATTCTTAATTAGTAATAGTAACATTGAGTAATTATAATATAATCGGTATGTTTTTTAATGGTTGCAAAGAATATTTATTCACTATAAAATTTCAGGGTAATTTTAATGGTTGCAAAGAATATTTATTCACTATAAAATTTCACGCTAATTTTAATGGTTGTAAAGGATATTTATTCCGTATAAAATTTCACGGTAATTTTTATGGTTGCAAAGAATATTTATTCAGTATAAAATTTCACGGTAATTTCCATGGTTGCAAAGAATATTTATTCACTATAGAATTTTACGGTAAATTTGCAGAAAAAATGGAGAAACGCGATTAATGCATTACGAAAGTAATGGAGGACCGTGAAATACCATTTTTCTCGCGATTGCTCGCAATTTTTTTTATTCAATAAGAGGTGTCTATCTAAACCTGGCGGTGAGAAAAGAAAATTCACATGCAGTTTTAAAAAGCCCCCGGAATTCTCGTATTTCAAGTTGAAGAATGCGTTATTGCACTGACAAATGCCATAAACGTCTTATATTCGCAACATTGTTGTCCCATTTTCCACATGATTTATCTACATGCATTTTTTTTATACGGAGACCACATAAAACTCGTGACATTTTTACGATGAGCACTTTGTTATGTTTCTGCTGAGCCTCTGTGAAATCGTTGCGGCAGTTCTTTTTTTATAATTTGTGTGGGAATGTGTTGTATTTTTTGTTTTTTTTTGTTGTAAAGATGAACTTTAAAAGGTCGATAACTGGGCCTTTCGCTTTACTCTCATAAAATCGTAGGTACAAATAAAAGAGAAACGGGTGACGCATTTTCTGACGCTGCTGTTTAGAAACTCGTTGGCTGCTTATCGAACATCGGGGGATGTCGAGAATGCTGAATGCAGCCATATCAGAAATAACGTTTCGCATTCTCTTAAATAAAAAATGTTAGCCGCATTATTTTCACATCGTGCGCAAAGTGGTGTCACTGAGGGATTTCGCGAAAAGCTCGCTTTTCCCTCCACAAACTTTTGCTACCGAGATGAGTTATTTGTCGGAAATCAACACTCATATAATAACGAATCAAAAAAAGAAACGCAATTAAAATTCATTGCTTCGGGAATGAAGCGGCAGAAAAAAAAAAGATTTCTGGTCGGAGGTTGGCGCGTAATCGGATGAGATTTTACGCTTTGGTGGAACCCGCGGCGCACTTATATGCATAAATAATATAGCTCGGCGTACAAAACTGCGATATAAAAAAGGGGATGTAATGTCGTCGAAACGATAGTATTTTTTTAATATGCTTCATACGGAAATTCTGCGAATCTTCATTTATTGAAAAAAAAAAAATAAAAACACATTTTGCATCCACTTATTATAGCGCGATGCAGTGATTTAATTATCGCAACAGGCTGTCGAATTACGCCGAATTAACTGTGTGCTTTCGTACTGCATTTTGTGTAATTATTCGCCTGTTTGAACAGCGTCCTCCGTAATTGGCCAGACGCTCAACATCACCGCGGTTAACAGGGAGCATCTGGGCGAGTATATCTGTATCGCTGATAATGGACTGGCGCCGCGAGCGACTCACAAGATCAGGCTCGACGTGCACTGTGAGTATTTCAACGTGAAAAGAACGCTTACGCCGCAACGCTCTCTGTCAGAGAGTTACAATCAAGTGCAAGACCGCAGAATCGACTGCCGCGACTGCTGCAGACTACGCTTTTTTCTTTTCCCTTTTTTTTATTCAAATTTTCTTGAAAATTCTCGCCAACGCGAGTTCAAACACAAGAGCAGAGGTAATATTTGCCACGAAGCTTTTCTTTGCGCTGCTTTTTTCTTCTGTACACTCAATTACGATCAGAGTTGTAAATCCCTAATCTTTTATAGATATAAAGTTGATGGTACAATTGGCTTTTTAATTATATGATATATACATTTTTAAATAGGGGCAAGAAATATTAATTTCCTATAAAACTTTATGGTAATCTTATTGAAAAAATGGAGAGATACTGTTAAAGCATTGAGAATATAATAGAGGACTGCTTCTCCATTTTTCTCACAATTTCTCTCAAAATTTGATCTAAAAATCGGTTTTTCTTACGACTATTCAAGAGTTCATATATTATTTTATAAACGCTACAGGCCATCATTATAAAATCGTAAATACAAAATAACATATTAATTCTTATAAAATATAATATAAATATAAAATAATAGTTCTTATAAAATATTAAATGCAAATAAAATGAATAATTCTTATAAAATATTAAAAACAAATAAAAATTCTTAAAGTAATGGGGACATACAACACTGATTACGATTCGCGCGATTCAATAATAAGTGCCGGAAAATTGGCAACACACTGCGCGACTCCTGCATTTCCCTTTCCATTGAAATTTTTGATTAAATCGTTTACGTGTTCTCGTGAACAAATAAAACGTATATGCGATTAAGTTCGTCTGCGCGAGGCTCGCGAATGAAATTTCGAATAATGTGATTGAATAATGGTCCCTCCGCAGAAGGGCGCGTAACAAAACATACATCGTTAATCTTTGTTTCGCTCTCTCCCTCTATGACGATTTTCGCTTTAATCCAATAATTGCGAGATTAAAAAGGACGCTCGGATACGATCGCGCATTTATTTTAACGAGGGTTTTATGCGAGACCGTGCGACGAGTACACGAGCGGCGCGCACTCGGCGAATCACGGGGTGGAAAACATATCGTTTCTGCCTTTTTATAACACACTTCCACCGTCGACGACTCGTTGCTCAAAATGCACACGCCACGAGCCAATTGTTGTCAGCCGGATAACGCGGACAGATAATTTACTGCCGTCGGCTTTTGTTGCTGTTTCGCGAAAAGCGATATAAAACAATTCGTTTATCCTCGCAATTCTCTACTTACAATAATCGATATAAAACAACGATGTTTTGGTAAAAAGAAAAAGCAATAAAGCAATTCGTACTTTAATACTCGATTAGAATCTTTTAATCAAGAGCTTAAGATCCCAGATTTTTTTTTTAGTCAATCTTTGGATTAAAGTAAATTACTCGACCTTCAATCGAAATAATCGTGACTCACCAACTTTTTAGAATGTTTATATTCTAAAAAGTTTATATTTTTTTATAAAAGTGAAAAAAAGAAAGAAAAAAAATTGCCCGTGATCGCTCAAAAACCTGCTAAAAAGAATGCGAGAAACGATGTCGACTCGACTCGAAATAATTGTAACGTACCAACTTTTTAGAATCGATAACAATATTTTTTTACACAAAAAAAAATATATATTTTTCTGCCCGCGATCATTCAAAAACCTTCCAAAAAGAATACGGAAAACGGCTTTGACTCGACTCGAAATAATCGTGACACACCAACTTTTTAAAATCGATAACAATATATTTTTTATATGAAAAAAAAAAAATTATTTCTTTGCTCGTGATCGCTCAAAAAGCTGCGAAAAAGAATGCGAGAAACCAGCGCCGTTTGCTTACCGAAAAACACGTTTTCCAGTTGCGCCTTTTATTCGAATCCGTCATCCGAAAATCCGAGGGCAGAGTCACGCTTCAGTGGTATTGGAGTGCGACGTGGAGGCATTTCCGGAGCCGATGACATGGTGGGAGCGCGGGGACGGTCGGTCTATCGAGTCGTCGTCGGAGTATCGAATGGATATATACGACAGGAGGGACATTTACAAGGTACTCTACTCTCCGGACTTTCCGAGTCAATATACGACGCGTGCATCTGCAAAATCGGCGAAAGTGCTCTCAGCAATGATGTTTTAAACATTTTTACTTTATTTCCCTCTGGCGACGAAAAAAAAAGAAAAAAAAAATAACACGGCCTTCTCTTTCAGTTTAAAATGCGCTTAAACATATCGCGGATAAACAATCACGACTTCGGGATGTATCAATGCGCGGCAAGGAACATCATCGACGTGACGAAGGGAGTTCTGCTTCTCGACGGTGAACAATTTTCGACAATCGTCGTTATTATCGCTTAACCGCGTAATTCGTCACCATGTGTAAATTGATTTAACGCGTGTCGCCCCCCCGTAGATGGAAGGAAGAAGGTGAATTTGTCGAATTATGGCTCTCAACACGGTGTGGCTTATGGCGCGGCCGCGCCACCCAAACTAGATTTGGACGAGCTTTGCCCACCGCAACAGAATTGCGACGACTGTCCGCACATTAAGTGCGGCTTTTCGGATTTCGGCGGACGGTTTGACGTTAAAATCCTCACGGAAAACATCAAAGCCACCGGACTGCCGACTCGCGTTGCCGGTTCGCTTGTCATTTGTCATTAAAATTCTATCGCCGAATAATGTTTGTTAAGTAAAAAAAAAATTAAATTGTATGGCTTTATATTTTTTTAATGCAATTAACATTTATTTAGAGGGTGTATTGGAAGCTGTTGGCAAGCCGGTGTTCAAAGGGTCTATGGACGATCCTCACGGATGCTGGATGTACGACTCGCTCCCGAGATCCGAGGCCACCGCGGAGAAACTCTGGGTCACCCGACAAATGAACACGTCGTATATTTTTGAGTACAAAAACAAGGATGAATTCAAAAAGGGATTGCCGCGAAATATCCGATTGCCTTTTCCATTCAAAGTGAGTATTGACATCAATTTGCGATATATATTTCGTGAAAATGCGTCAATATTATCGGGTCAAATTACGTAACGCGGCTGATGAAACGAAGTGAAATAAAATGTTTATGTAAACGCGATACAGGGTGATTCGCGATGATTATTCCACGTTTTCGATGGCAACTGCTAATCGTCGTTTGCTAAAACTTTCGTAACATTTTTTGCTATTCGCCACATTTGTAGTAATTATATTATAAATTAATCAGTAATTAATTCACTAATTTACCAATTTAATAATTTACGTATTTACCAATTTACTAATTTACTTATTTGCTAATTCATTTATATTGATTATTATATTAGGTTTCTCAGAGTTACCAAATAGACCGATTATTAAACGTCATTAAATTAATAAAATAAAACAAATAATTCTCTAATTATTAGATTAAATTATAAGAAACTGATAAAATTGCCAAGCATCATTTTTTTAATATCGCTCGTCAACAACTTGAAACATCGTTCTGAATCACCCTGTATATCTATCGCCGAAATAATTTGTAAAGCACACAAAAAAACATTTAAAAGGGTAACGGCCACGTCGTGTACAACGGATCGTTCTTCTACAATCCGGAGGATCGCTCGTCGATCGTGCGCTTCGATCTTCAGTCCTCGCACCGCGATCACCATCCGTCGAGTTACCTCGAGTTGGCTCTTCCCGATCTCGTGGTCAGTAACGAGAATTACTTGTACTCGCCGGACCACAATTACAGCTACGTCGACTTCGACGTCGACGAGAACGGTGAAACTTTCTTTCTTCATTCTGATAAATCAACCCCCGAGACCGATCGGAGAAATAACAATTTATAAGAAAATCGCTTTCCCGTCACTGTTTCGTCTGCAACGCGTTGATTGCAGGTCTGTGGGTGATTTACGGGCTGCCGTCTAATTACACCGTGGTAATGAAAGTCGATGCGGGCGAGATGGAAGCCCAACAGGCCTGGAATATAAGCATCGACAACCACAAGTTCGGCGAAATGTTCATCGCCTGCGGCGTTCTGTACGCCGTCCACAACGTCACGGATACGGAGATGAAGATACGGTATTTTTTCGGAAAAATGTTACATTTATTCGCGAAGTCGCGAAGAAGAAAGGAATTTCCGAGTTATGTGTCTCAACTCTCGTCTTTTTTCCCCCGGCTTCAGTCTGGCGCTGGATTTATACAAGAGCACGAGTCTCGACGTTAGCCTTTCCTTCACGAATCCATACCGCAGAACCACGATGGTGCGTTACAGCCACAAAACAAAGGTGCGTCGTTGAGAATTGAATTTCAAATTTAAGGACGTACCTTTTCTACATTTTCAACCGAATGCTCGATTCCCTTTGAGCTCTCGAACGTCTCGAGATGAGAGGAAAGTGCGGAAAAAAATCTACGCTGAAAATACTGAGGACGTTGATTTTTTATAATAGTAATATCCCGCAAAGTTGCTAATTTTTAATTAATGAGAAATTAATAGTTTTATTCGCTTCTGCTTTTTGGAAATACACCGAATTTTTTAAATGAATCATTTCGACGTAATTGAAACGGGTTTCAATTAATAATAATAATCCCACAAAGTTGTTATATTATTAATTAACGAGAAACGAATAGTTTTGTTGGCTTCTGCTTTTTCCAAATACACCGAATTTTTTTAACGAATCGTTTCGACGTAATTGAAACGTTTTCAATTAAAAAAATATTCATTAAAAAATCTACGCTGAAAACATTGAGGACGTTGATTTTTGATAATAATTATCGCGCAAAGTTGTTAATTATGAATTAACAAGAAACGAGAATATTTTTGTTGGCTTCTGCTTTTTCCAAACACACCGAATTTTTTTAACGAATCGTTTCGACGTAATTGAAACGCGTTTTCAGAGGTAAACGTCGAATGCGAAATTTATGGAAACCTCGGTCATTTCAGGAATTATACACGTGGGACAGAGGCAATTTACTGGCGTATCCCGTGAGATATCAAAACTTCGGCTACAACATGACGCAGCCGCTCGACATGGCCCAACCGCCGACCTGATTGCGGAATCGACGGTCGCACTCATCGAATTCATCGTCCTAGATAAGTATCGCCGTGACGCGAGGATATTTTTCGGCTACCTCCAAAGTTTCGAGCGTCGCGCCACCTTCGGATGTTGTTCTGGAACGTCTTCAAACGGCCTCGGCAAAACAGTCGCAAGTTTCTCTCGACTACCGACGACGAAGAAAAACAAGAGGAAGAAGAAAAAAAAAAATACGGCCTGAACAAACGTAGCACTAATTTTACGATCGAGAATTTGTTTTCTATGACAAGAAGGGAGAGAAGCAATGCGGGCAGCAATCGATTACTTATCAATTTGCGAAGTAATAAAGTTTCTTATGTGACGAGAATACGGACGATGATTTTCCACGAATATTCCTTGAATATTCCTTGGCCAAAAAAATGCAAATTATCGCTATTTCAACATCGTATTTCGATACTAAAAAAATACACATTAACCACTTTTAATGCTCCATCATAAATACAAAAAACGCTAAAATAAAATCAGCGAGCGCAACGAGAACCGTCGCAGCGACGAGAGTTAATTACCTAAAAAACATTTCTATACAAGCGCGAGGCGTTTTTTTTTTTCATTCGTCGAACGCGCGAAGTAATAAAGTTTTTTATATGGCGAGAAGACGAACGATGATTTTCCACGAATATTCCTCGAATATTCCTCGGATAAAAAATTTTAATCTCGCTATTTCAACATCGTATTTCGATACTCAAACAAAAAAAAAAAAAAAAATTACACATTAATCACTTTTAATGCTCCATCATAAATACATAAAATACTGAAATAAAATCAGCGAGCGCAACGAAAATCGTTGCAGCGACGATAGTTAATTAATTACCTATAAAACATTTCTATACAGGCGGGAATCCTTTTTTCCATTCGTCGAAAGCTCAAAAAGAGATTTCTTTTTTTTTAATTCGTCGAATGCGCGCAAAGAGGTTGTTTTTCTCATTAAACGAACGTGAGGCCGGGATAATACGGATAGCTATTGTAGACGTAAACGGGCCGATTGAACGCAAAGGAATTAGCGATAGCGAGCGCCGGGCTAGATTCGACGTCCTCCTCGTCAGTTATATCGGGCGTCGCGGTCGTGGGTTCTCTGCTCCTGCGTGTTGTCGTTGTGGGTGGCTCAGCAGTGGTCGAGGCTCTCTCTGTAGTCGCCTCGGGCTGCTGCTGCGGGTAACTCGGCGCGTTTCCCGGTGGTCCATAGGACTGCGATGGCCCGGCGTAATTTTGCAGCCGCTCGGATCTCGAGGGCTCGAAACGCGGGCCGTCGGGTCGCCATCCGCGTGGCCTGTAAGATTCGGCCGCGACGACACCGAGCAAAGCCGTTAAAATGATCAGCTGCAACGAGATAAAAAAAAAGAAAAAGAGATTAAAAAAAAAGATTCGTTAATTAACAAAAATCCCCGAATATCCGACCGAATAACAGTTGGCGGTGTAATTAAAAAGTTCCGTCGAGGAAAAAAAAAAAAAAAACGCTTTAGCGAATTTATAGTTGATTTAACTTTTTATCGCGTGCCCCCGTGAATGGAGGCACCGGAGGCGGTAATTAAAAAATTTGAAAGCAAACGCCGAGCCGAGTTAGGCACAGAAAATATTGTCGATTAGAATCCGGGGCAACGATTAAGGATGTAGGAGCGCGAAGTGTTCAATTCGCGTAAATTCGAGAAAAGTGCGAGACAATTGCAAACATTTCTCGATGGACTGAAAATCTGAAAAAATGTATGCACACTAAAGGTACTGAAAGGATTAATTTTGCGTAATAATAACTCCAAAATGATAATAACAAATTGATTGAAAAAAAATTGTTTAACAAATATTTCGTTCACCCAACTTTTTTTTGCATGGAAATGATTCCTTTTTTCTGTATACGTATGCATTTTTTCAGGTTTTTATCTAATCTTCGACATTTGTGTTTTTTTGTATGGAAAATATGTACGAATTTCAAAGATTAGATAAAAATCTGAAAAAATTCATACGTATACAGCAAAACAAAGGAATCATTTTCATGCAAAAAAAACTTGGGTCAACGAAATATTTGTTAAACAAATCTTTTTAAATCAATTCGTTAGTAACACTTTGGAATTATTATTATGCAAAATTAATCTTTTCAGTACCTTCAGTGTGCATGAATTTTTTCACACTTTCAGACCATCGAGAACTATTTGCGATTCTCTCGCACTTTTCTCGAATTTATGAAAAATCAACTTAATGCGATTGATTACCTTGATCATCTTTGAATTATCGGATCGCTCCCGCTCGATCGCGAGGTATTATAATGACTGAAGATTTACGAAAGCCGGCGTGGCCTCTTGTATATATATAATTCGCGCCCCTCTCCCTTCCGGGGAGGGTCTAAAATTTTGTTTGTAACTTGAGCCTCTTGCATACCAATAGATCGAACCAACGCAAACGATTTCGGCGACGTTCGTTTTCGTCCCCCACGAAATTTCGCAACGATATCGGTCAGTCGGTGCGACGTTACGTGCGGCGCATAGTCGAATCCGATGTACCTCAACTCGTTCGCTTGTAATTCGTTGTATACTAGACATTGTTCGACGATTTATAATAATCACTCGGGGTTTTCTCGTTGCGGCGCGCCGCGCTTGTGCGTAATTAATCCTTTATTGCGTTCCGATTGATTGCGGGGAATGCGCCGACCAATCCGACGCTCCACGTATTTCGCGATACGAGGCCAAAGGGCTTCGCTGTAACCGTGGAGCAAGTGGAAGATACACGACCGTTCGAACCGCAATTCGGCGATTAATCCCTGCTGGCGTTTCCACGCGGGGCCGGCCGAACTATTTGCGTACATAAATAAATAAAGGAACGAGCGGGTGAAACAACGAGTATAATTCTACGCGTACAAAACTAATTTTAAAGTTAGATTTTGTGCTCTCTTTCAGCTCGCTAATTCGCTCCAACGATTTTTTAACCCGCTGGACCGAGAATTAAATCACTGATATGTTTTTATCGTGAAATTGCCATTTGAGGGGGAAAAAAAATGGAAACAGCAGGTGGAATCGCAATCGGGTCGTTCGACGTGATTAAAATGTCGATTAGCGAAAAATGAGTGTTGGGCGAAATTTGTAAATTCGGGCGGCCTCGGGAACGAAGGTCATGTTTCTATTAACGTTTAGGCCTTTTTTAAGGTAGTACGAAGGTAGAAAGGTAAAAAAAGGTTTTAAGGTAATACAAAAAATATTTCAAACACTTCTCGATGGAATAAAAATCTGAAAAAAATCAAGTACGTTGAAGGTGCTGAAAAGATTTTTTTTGCGTAATAATAATTAAAAAATGTTATTATCAAGTTAATGAAAAAATGAATTGTTCAACAATTTACTCGGCAAGCCAACTTTTTTTTCTGATGAAAATTATTCATTAATTTTTCTGAATACGTATGAATTTTTTCAGAATTTTGTCTAACTTTTTTTAATTGCGGTTTTTGTCACTCATTTTTCTGGAAAAAACAAAATTTTGAAAAATTAGAGAAAATTCTGAAAAAATTCATACGTACTCAGAAAAATGAATGAATCATTTTCACCAGAAAAAAAAGTTGGGTCACCGGATAAATTGTTGAACAATTCATTTTTACATTAATTTGTTAATAACATTTTTTAATTATTATTATGCAAAATCAATCTTTTCGGTACCTTCAACGTGCTTGGATTTTTTCCAGAGTTTCAGATTACCTTGAGGCTGTGGAATAAAAATTCGATTCCTGGTAAACAAAGGTCACGTTTCTATTAACGTTTAGGCATATCTTTTAAGTCTGTGAAATAAAAATTCGATTCCTCGTAAACGAAGGTCACGTTTCTATTAACGTTTAGGCGTTTTTTTAAAGTCTGTGGAATAAAAATTCGATTCCTCGTAAACGAAGGTCACGTTTCTATTAACGTTTAGGCGTTTTTTTTTTATAAGTCTGTGGAATAAAAATTCGATTAACTCGCGTAAGAGTGAAGAATATAAAATTCGTCGATTTATACCTCGCGTCGTTCCGAGTTTCGCAGTTCCGCTCCGCGAAAATATATAACTCGTGGCTTTACAAAAGACGAATTGGGTCATTCGGGCTCGCCTATAAAGTTTTGTTAAAAATGGGAACACGTTCGGGCCGAAAGAGTTCAAAGTCTTGCGTAGCGCGATTGCCGGGTCTGTAATCGACTGTTTCGTGCCCGGCATCGGTGAGCAAAATCTAGCGGGTCAGGTGCGTGTTATCTCTGACATAACCGACGCCGAACTCGATTATTTAACCGACCCTGTCTTGCCGGTCGTTTAAGATCGCCCCCGGAATACCAAGTGAGCCGCCGAGACTCACGGCGATGTCGGCTAGTTAGCCGACCGAGTTCACCCGAATTCGCAGAATCCGAGTGTCCACGATATGCATTTTTAACTAACTGTTGTTATTATTTTCTCATTATCATAACCTCGGACTTTTTCGCTTTCCCCTCGATTATTTTCCCTCTTCGCTTTCCATTCGATTATTTTCCCGAATGATAATTTCGTATCGTTGCGATTTGTTATGCGTATTGCTAATCGTAACAATGCAACAGAAAATAACAACAAAAAAAACAGTCAGCTTTTGTCGCTTTCCCCTCGATTATTTTTCATTATCGTCCCTCTTCGCTTTCCATTCGATTATTTTCACGAATGATAATTTTGTATCGTTGCAATTTGTCATGCGTATTTCTACTCGTAAAAATGCAACAGAAAATAACAACAAAAAAACAGTCAGCTTTTTCGCTTTCCGCTAGATTATTTTCCATTATCGTCCCTCTTCGCTTTCTTTTCGATTATTTTCACGAATGATAATTTTGTATCGTTGCGTTTTTTCATGCGTATTTCTACTCGTAAAAATGCAACAGAAAATAGCAACAAAAAACAGTCAGCTTTTTCGTTTTCCCCTCGATTATTTTTCATTATCGTCCCTCTTCGCTTTCCATTCGATTATTTTCACGAATGATAATTTTGTATCGTTGCGTTTTTTCATGCGTATTTCTACTCGTAAAAATATAACGCAGAATATTTTTTTTTAAAGTCAGCTGTCGTGGATATAATTTCGGGGATACCCGAGTAGATTCACAGGATATACGACCCTGCGATTCTCAGTCTTTGAGGGATTAGAGCCACCGCGTTATATGTGGTTCGGAAGTTTATCCTAAAATAGTCCCTCGAGAGCTCCCAAGAGCCGCAACACCGACCGCGGGTTCGCTGCCGTCGGTGTCCGACTAATTATATTCCGCGCGGAGAAAGAAGCCGCCGCACACACAAGAAAGTCCCTGGGGTGGGTTCCTCGGCGAACACCTACGAACATTGTCTAACGACGTCGCTGTGCGCCAGCCAATCGCGGATTCAGCATTCTGTTGGATTAAGATCGTTCAAAGGAACGCTGAATTAGTGATTGGCCAGTGCAAGTTTCTTGTAGCATTCATCGCGTTTTCTTCAACTTTCGCACTGACAGAAGAAAAAACATTCACGAGGTACCGTTCGCTCTCTTTTCTCACCTCAATTCGCCCTCACCTTTTTTGTATAATTTATAGTGATAATAATCGTGATCTCAGCCGTACATAATTAATTAAGCCATGTGACCGAAGCCTGGAAATTTAGATTCGTTTATTCGATATTCAAATTTGCCGCCAAGACACCAGCGCCGTGCTTGGCCGACAGTAGGTAAAAAGGTGCGCTTCGCGATTGTGGCTATCGTGTCACAAGTAGATACAAATTTCGTGAACTAAATACCGTCAAACCAGTTCACCCTTTTTCTCGCACCGCAGTCATATAACCGGCCACAGCTAACGTATCTCGTTTCGACCAATAACAGATCGCGAACTGAACCCCCGAAAATAACGACGCTCTCTACCTTATCATAAGAGCGCCACGAACCTCCAATAGAGGTCACTGTGCATCGATGCGCGCGGGAGGGGATTTCATATGCTCAAAAAACCCTAATCAGCGCCATCTACGTGAATTTCACACCGCCTGCTGTCACTTGCGTCAACCTCAGTATTTACCGGTCTTTCTTTGATGTTCGACAACGACGACGACGACAACAAAACATTTTTTCTTTATTATGTACTTCGCAAGTTAGTCACGTGTTTGGAACCACTTGACAGTAAAGGCACAAAGGAAAATTGGATACGATTTCGATTTTCACGCGAGTGCGGAACTCGCGGCGACAGACGACGTAAATCCTGTGATCGCGATGGCTAAATCGAGAAATCCGAGGAAAAACACGGCCGATCTCGACCTGGCGTTGGCGCTCGAGCTGCAAGCCGAAGCTCCTCCCCTGGGAGTCACGGAAAATGCTGTCTTCCCTGATCACGTAAGAATTCACAGCAAACGCGGACTCGACGTCCCATTTTTTTTTATCGTTTGTTTGTTGATTAACGTTCCATTTTATTCATCGTTTATTTGTTGATCGACGTCCCATTTTTTTAATCCCCTTATTTGTTGATCGACGTACCATTTTTTTAATCCCTTTATTTGTTGATCGATGTCCCATTTTTTTATCGCTTGTTTGTTGATCGATGTCCCATTTTTTTTGATCGATTATTTGTTGATTGATGTTCAGTTTTTTTAATCGTTTATTTGTTGATTGACGTTCCGTTTTTTTAATCGTTTATTTGTTGATCGACATCCCATTTTTTAAATTGTTTGTTGATCGGTATCCCATTTTTTTAATCATTTATTTGTTTAACGAATTTCTTCCCGAAACAGAGAAACAAAGAAAACTATGAACCAAGAACGCTGGTCGATCAGACACTGGAAATCATAGATCCGACGCCGAATATTTACACGCTTTTCATGCAGTTCAATGTGCGATTTTTTTCCAACAAACTGCTCTCCGTGGAAGTCAAGTGGAGCAGCCGAATGACTTCGTAAGTTGCTGGAAAGCATTGAAAAAATCATTCAGGGTTATAAGATTTTTTTTAAGATTCATAATTGATAAACAAATCTTTGTATTGCATTTCTGTTTATTCAGATGTGCAGGCGTTTGCAGCTTTCATCCTAGAAGCAGAGATTGCGTTATTTCACTGAGCGCTCCGCTGCTGAAGCTGAGGCCACGGAAGGATTTGGTGGAGACACTGCTGGTACTCAGCTCTGTGCATCTTTTTACTGAAATATCTGCTACATTTGAGAATCAATTTTTTTAATTAGGTTTTTTTTGTTGCAGCATGAGATGATTCATGGATATCTGTTTCTGACAAACAATAATCGAGATCGTGACGGTCATGGCCCGGAATTCTGCAAGCATATGGATAGAATTAATAGAGAAGCTGGAACTCGTATAACAGTGAGTTACATTTATAGTTTAAAGCAGTTTGAAATTCATCTATAAGACAAGATTATAAAAAAAAGATTATTATTATTTTTTTTTCTTCATTATTTTTATCAAGATTATAAAAAAAAATGGTTAGCTGTTATTGATTTTCCTTCATTTTGAGGATAATTTAAATCTGACTGCAAGGAAATTGCATTTTTTTCTATAATAAATAAAAATTAAAAACCATAAATTAAATTAAATAAAAAATACAGTGAAATAAAAACGATAGAAATTCTGAATTTCTTTGCGAAGTCACTAAAGCAGCACTTATTTTTTCGCAGATCTACCACAGTTTTCACGATGAAGTAAAGCTCTATCAGCAGCACTGGTGGCGATGCAACGGGCCCTGCCAGCAGCGCCATCCGTACTTCGGAATGGTGCGACGAGCGATGAACAGAGCGCCGGGGCCCTCGGACTGCTGGTGGAAAAACCACCAGCAAACCTGCGGTGGTGAGTTCATCAAAGTCCGAGAACCGGAAAAGAAGCAAAAGGCGAGCTCCAAAAAAACAGGAGACGAGAAAAAAAAGCCTGGAGATTCGGCCAAGGGAAAAGGAAACAAAACTTTGGATCCTTATTTCAAGACTCCCCAGGTGAATTCCAAACCCGTGGCGACTCCTTCGATTCAACGCCCAGTCGCAACGACTCCAAAAGCTGCTCCAGCCGGTCTGGTGAAGCTCGGAACAGCCACGAACAAAGTTCACGGCTGGGGAACCGGAGGTCCCGGATCTTCGACCGGAAAATCTCCGACGGTTGCAAAAGCAAATCCCACCAACAGTATTTCGAAGCCAAATCGCACTCTGAGCTTTTCCGGCGCTGTGGGAGGCGTTGGAACCGGTCGCAGCAATCTTCTCGATAAATTCGCCACCCCAACAGCCGCAACCGGCGGTAAATCGCTGAAAAATCCCAGCTCGCTGATTATTCTCGACTCGCCGCCCGCGAAAAAACCAAAAATCGCGGTATCGACGCCGATTATTCTCGACTCGCCGCCTGCTAAAAAACCAAAAATCGCGGTATCAACGCCGATTATTCTCGACTCGCCGCCCGCTAAAAAAACAAAAATCGACGTATCGATGAACGGCAGTTCGGAAACTTCGCCGAAAAGCGACGATTGGGAGATACTCAGATGTCCAGTTTGTAACATCGACACGGTGGATTTAAATAGGCATCTCGACGTCTGTTTGACGCGAAGCGAAAGCGGAGATGTCGAACCAAAAATCACGAGCCCAACCGCAGCTCGTTCGAAAAAGAGGGAAAATAATTCTGTGATCGATATTACTAAAAGTCCAAAGACTCCGGAATCGTCCCGAGGGTCTCGTAAATTTCCGGCTTCCACGCCGAAAAATCAAACCACTTTGAACGGGTTCGTCGAGTCGCCGAAACAGACGACGCAAAATGTTCCTTGCCCCGTTTGCAACGAGTCCTTCGAGATGGATTCGTTGAACGAGCATCTCGATCGATGCCTCATCGAGCCTGAGAGTCGAGGAAATGCAGCGAATAAGGAAAAGAAAGTTACGAATATAACGGCGGGACCGAGTTCGTCAAGTACGTCGGGAAATTTCGTGGATTTAACGGACGAAACGACGACGACTCCTCGGGATTCTTATTATTGTCTTGTTTGCAACGCCAGAATAAGCGGCGATATAAAATTGACTGATCATCTCGAGGAGTGCGTTAAGGAAATGTTTCACGACTCGATCGACGACGACTGGAACAATTCCGACAAATCCTCGTTGCCGGAGGCAACGGCCGAAGACTCCAACTTTCCGTGTCCGATTTGTATGAAATCGATACCGGAGAAAAGCATGAATCAGCATTTGGACACTTGTCTTTCGGGCGAGGACTGGGATTAATGATTTCCCTGGTTAAAAGATCCGATTAGAATCACAAAAATCGGATTGAAACCTGTTTGAACCGATTATTTTTCAATCGGGATTTTGTCCATCTGATCGGTTTCTATCAGTGTCAATCAGATTTATTAAGCAGGTTTTTCGTTGCCTGGAAGCCAAGGTTTGTTATCTAATTTTTACGTTGCTGTCGAGAAAGTGTTTTTTCTAACGATTTATCAGACATTACCGATGTGTTCATATGTTAAGTTGCGACGAAAGCATCGAGGCATTAAGTGTAACGAAGACAACCAGTGTGATTGAGATATTTACGATTAAGACGCGTTAATGGATGGGAATATACAAGACTGAACGAGCCATGCAGAGAAATAAACATAGAAAGATTTTTCAGTAAAGAAAACGTTTTTTTATTCGTTGATTTGCGAGGCATTTTATTCATTCATTCATTTATTTTTTTCAAAATATTTATTGCAGCCAACTTTTTTTTTTCATATACACATTTTTATTAACTGCATCTGTAATTTGACATCCGAATTTTTCAGTCGATTTCACTTAAAAAAAAATTAACAGGTACATTTTTTTGCGATCGAAAAATTTCTCGAAATCCATTTTTATATATATATTAAAAAAAAAAAAAATACACGCTTCCAGCGCAGTCGCTGCCAATCAGAAATCCCGCAATTTCGAACCAACTTTCTCATACTCCAAAACAAACTCAGCATCCCTCCCGTCTCCTCACAAAAAGCCTGCACGCATCACATCGACAGCCAAAACCGTCAAACATCTTTATCCAACAGCAAAATCCTCAGATCCTCCACAATCTTCCCAAAAAATCCTTCAATCCCGCGTGCACCACGCTCACCAGTGGTTCTCAAATCACCCTCACGCCTCTCACAGCTGACTCTCCACATCGTCACCATCGCCCTCTCACCGCCTCTCTCCCAACCAATCAGCGCCCCGAAAATCCCTCACCAGTGTTCTCACCATGTGGTGAAACCATCGCGGATACGCCGGAGGGGGCGCAGCATCCCTTCCGCGAACCACGGAAAAAGGCATAGAGCACAGCACACGCATTCCCATTGACAGTCAACCATCCTCCGAACTTAACCAGACTCAGAACAAAATCCTCAGATCCTCTACAATCTTTCCAAAATCCCGCGTGCATTGTGCTCACCAGTGGTGCTCAAATCACCCTCACATCTCTCACAGCTGACTCCCCACATCGTCACCATTGTACCGCGTCTCTCCCAACCAATCAGCGCCCCGAAAATCCCTCACCAGTGTTCTCACCATGCGGTGAAACCATCGCGGATACGCCGGAGGGCGCAGCATCCCTTCCGCGAACCACGGAAAAAGGCATAGAGCACAGCACACGCATTCCCATTGACAGTCAACCATCACAGCGTCAAAGTGATAACAGGAAAGCCTCTCGATAAGCTTAACAAACCCAAGAGAGAGAGAGAGAGATACATAGATAGAGAGGGGAGGAATCTAACTGCGGTGTTTTGCGGTGTGTGTCGCGAGACGCGCAGCAGGCGACGCGACGCGACGAGGTGAATTGAATGGGGTAATGTCGGCGTCGTCGTCCAGAATTCACGCGAGAGGCGGGAGGGGCGGGTTACAACGTGCGAATCGATCGATAAGGCACGGAAACTGGGTATGACCCGAAAGGAGGGGTTCTCGCTGGGCAAGGGCGGAGTGGGTGGCGATGCCGAAGGCGGCGGTGGTGGTGGTGGTGGTGGTGGTGGTGATGTTGGTGGTGGTCGGGCGGTGGACATCATAAAGAGGATAGGATAAAATAGCCGTCTCGGTGCTGCGCCGCGTCGTTGTCGTCGTCGTCGTCGTCGCATCCATCGGGGACAATCAGGGGGGGGAGGGGCGCCGCCTAACCATTCGGCCGCTTTAATAACCACACGTTACCCACCATCCACGTTTATACGGTGATTTAATAAACACACGTTACCCCCCATCCACGTTTATACGGTGACTGCGATGTAGTTATGCCGAAAAAAAGTGCGAGAAACCTGAGGGAGTCGCGCATCGGGAAGATCGCCAAAGCCGCGGGCGCCGATGTCATCGTCAAGCAATTTCGCAGCATCCACGTAAATGTCAGAACCGCCAAGCGGTGGTTGTGCGTGAAAAAATGTCTGGAATTCACCACCGACGACGCGCTCGCGACTTATCTACTCGATCTCGCCGAGACTATCGTCAGGTACGTTCGACACATGATCAACAGTTCTGTTTTTTTTTTATTTGTGGATTTGTGAGTGATTCACGCTGTTTTATGCTTCGATCGACGATCACTTCGAACACATGGATAATCAAGTCTTACTGTGTTCGACACATGATCAACAGTTATCTTTTTTTTTCTGTTTTTTATTTTTTCTTTGTGGATTTGTGAGTGATTCACGATGTTTTATGCTTCGATCGACGATCACTTCGAACACATGGATAATCAAGTCGTACTGTCATCGAGGGGGCTTCCCCTCGACTGTCAACGAGGTTTCTCTCGCCATCTTACCGAACACCCCCCGCGTGTGTGTTGGTGCCGATATAACGTGGGATTACGAGTGCGTGCCGACCGGACCTACACGCGATTGTGTGGGGGGTTTTGATAAGGCTGATAATAACAGTTAGGACTTCTTATTGGTGGGACGGTTTATCGACTTTTAGCCGGGAAAATACGATCCATTTTGTGTTTTTTTTAAATTATTTTTCATTTGTTTACACAGTGTTGACTTATTTTAACAATACATGGCGACAGAAATAATAATAATAATAATAATAATCATAAATAAAAAATAAAAAAATAAAAAAAATAATAATCATGATCATAATCATAATCATACATAAAAAATAAAAAAATAAAAAATAATAATCATCATAATCATAATCATAAATAAAAAATAAAATAATAATAATAATAAAACAATTTTATCATTACATCATGAATTGTAGATGACTTATAAAAATTACTTTGTGAAATTTATATTAATTATTATCGTATACCGTATTTATTATTATCATTATTATTATCATTATTATTAACATCGATAAAAAAAATTATTGCGGTATAATTCTGTTACTTTCACTTAAAACTCCAGAATGGATTTCTAAATAGAATTCGGGAAAATTTCGAAATTTTCCGATTACAAAAACATGCGCAAAAAGTCGAGAATGGTTTGGTGAAATTTGCCGAAATTATTGTAAATTATATTTTACGTTGAATAATTGATGAAACAATTTTTTTAATGCAATGTTTTATGCTTTCTTTTTTATCAAGGCGAGATGGCAAATGTGCGAGCCTCGGGGATTGGAAAACGGATCAGGACAAGGAGAACGACTTGGAGATCGTGAAGGCTGACGACAAGGAGCTGTTCAATGGCGAGGAGCCGTTGCGTCGTAGTCCGCGAAAGCAGCTTCCCGCCGCCCCGGAAGCCGCGGAGCCCGCGGCGGAAATTCCGCGGAGCGTCGAGCCGCCCGAGCCGCAAGTCTCGGCGGACGAAGTCGCCGAGCCGCACGAAAAACGCCGGTCGAAAGTCAAGCACCACAAGACCAAGGGAAAGCATCATCGGGACAAACGCAGCAAGCGAAAACATTCCAAAAACAGCGAGGAGAAAAATTTGGTTGAGGCGAACGTCGAGCGACCGATTTTACCGCGGCTGGACGACGAGAAAGACGAATCCGAAACGATTCTCAAACAGCAAAATATCTTCCTCTCCGCAGTTCCAAAATCCCTCGTCGATCGCTTAAACATCGTCGAGGGAACCGTGAAATCCGAGAAACACGAGATTCCCGACAAAAACGAAAATCCATGCAGCACCGAAATCGTCGAAAATCCAAATAAAGAGACCAACGAGATCGAAAACCCGGATGAAGAAAATTCAAGCAAAGAAGATCAAACTCCGCCGGTGAGCAAAGAAACCTCCAGTCTCGAGTCAAACTACAATTTCTCAGCTTCCTCAGCTTCAACCAATGACTACAACGTCGAAACCAGCGAGGAAAAATCCTTCCAAGACAATTTCGACGACAAAACCGGCACCGAGGACGGAAAACTCGAGGCGGAAATTCAGTCGGTCGAGGCGCAGATGAAGCGGATTATCGACGAGAAGAAGACGAGGAAGAAGCGCAAACATCCGAAATCAGATTTACCGGCGGAGAATGAAGTCTCCATGGAAAATCCCGCCGAGGTTTCCCACGAGGTTCACAAGCGGCACAAAAAGAAGCACAAATATCCGACTTTGCACAAAAAAAGACGATATCACGATGGTCGAAAAGCGCCTCAGGATGGACGAGCAGCGGGATTGGAGGATCTCGAGACTCCGGAGCTGGATATCATTTTGCCGGAACCGCCGGCGACGACGAGCGTCGCGCAACCCGAAGCCGAAACCGCGACGATCGTCACGGAGCCTCAGCGACTCGCTATTAAAATTAAACTCTGCTCCGACTGCAACGATCGACACGTCGAGGACGCCTGTCCGCTAAATTCCACGGAATTCGTCATCGCGGACGCCGTGAGCCACGAGGATTGGCTCAACGCGCACAAAACCAACGCCGAGGTGACGAAAGCCGTCGCAACGGCCGATCCGATGTCCGAGGGCTACGCGACTTACAACGAGGACGCCGTGGAGTCCGACGAGGAAACGACGGCGACTGGCGAGCAGTTTAAGAGCAAAACGAAAGTCGAGGGAGAGGAGAAACAGCTGCATATCAGCGAGGATCGACCGCTTTACTCGAGAGAATCGCTGCCTGATTGCTTTGAGCTGAAAACCACGACACCCGAACACGGAGTTGGGATTTATGCCAGGCAATGTTTGCCTATGTACGCGAAACTCGGACCCCTCGTTGGCAGTCCTGTGAAGGAGATGGATATTCCGGATGATTTTCCTATGCGTCACATCTGGGAGGTAATTCGGGAATTTGTTTTTGCTTTGTGGAGAGATGGGTTTTTTTTTGCGGGAGACGCAGGAGGTTTTTGGGGGGAAAAAATTGGATTACGTAAAGTTTGAGGAACGTGTTCGGTGGGAAATTTCGAACTGGTTCTGAAAAGCATCATGGTTTGCCTGGGAAGTGGAAAATTTGAGGAGAAAAATGCGAAAAATGATTTTTCACTTTTTTTGAATTTTGGATACTTGAGAAAAGTTGGGGTTACTTTTTTTTGGAGCGATGGAATCTGGATTTTCTTCTTGCGTTCGAGAGAAAACTATGTAAGGAAAAGAATGCTGTAACGCGGAAGGCGATATCTTGATTTCTGAATTTTTTACAGAATTTTAAAGCCAATCAAAAAACCCTTTGGAAAATTTGCGATTTTTTGTGGTCTGGCTTTAAAATTCTATGAAAAATTCAGTAATCAAGATATCGCGTTCCGCTTTGCGGTATTCTCTTTGTATAGAACGACCCAAAATAAAGTTTGAGTAAAAAAAATATTTTACGATTTTTTTTTAGTCCATTTAAAAAAATATTAAACGTTAATTAACGTTTTTCGAAAAGCGACATCGTGAAAAATGTTTCGTGCAGATGAATATATTTTTATTTCGTCGCTAATTTCCACCCAGTCAACTAATAGCGTTCCTCTTACTCGCAGGTAGACGACAATGGAAAAACTTCGTACATCAGCACGACGAATCCGTTAAAAAGCAACTGGATTCGCTACATGAGGCCGGCGGACACGAAAGACGACAGGACCGTCGCGGTCGTCACGAATCACGGGGAGCTGCATCTCGTTACCACGCAAAACATAACAACGGGAATGGAGCTGACGTACTGGGCGGATTCGCAGTCTTCCGCGTGGACGAGAAAAAACAAGACCGATAAAACGAGTGAGTCGGCAATTTCGACATTTTCCATTTCGTCGTCTCTGTATATTTTCTCAACGCGATATATTTTATGCACAAACAGATTGCGGAGGATGCAATTTGAACTTCACTCATCCCATCTACTATCGTCTTCATTGCTGCATATTTCACGACACGAATTACAGTCTCACGATAAGAAAATATCATTGCAAGGTAAACTTTCACCGATAATTCGACTCTTTTTTTCCCCCGTTGTTTGTCTCAACTCGAAAGTATACTTAATGATTAGAAAAATTGCGTTCGTTTTTTTCGAAGATATGCGGCGACGCCGTGCTAGGAAAAGATAATATTATGAAGCACGCGGCTGACTTGCACGGAGGTCGCGGCGCTTATCAGTGCCAGTACTGCAGAAAATTCTTTCTGCGCTTGAATTACCTCGAGATGCACAGAACCTACGGATGCTCGCAGAATCCTCAGCGATCGAGGCCTCTCTGCGATTTTTGCGGTCGGAAATTCTGTCAGCCGCAGAAACTGAAGGTCCACATCAAAAGAATGCACAGCGGTGAGGATCAACACGAATTATAAGAGAGAAAATATCTAATCTCTATGAAAAGTAAATTCTAATAAATTAAATTTAACCGAACATTTTTAATTAATTCATACTATAAATTTTAATTAGTTTAAACTATACATTTTTATTAATTTAATATTTTTATTTAAATTTTAATTAATTTCATTTTTTAATTTAAATCTTAATAAATTTCTAATTTTCTATGTTTTGGGTAACGTCGACGAATTTTATTCCAACGAATTGTCTATTTTTCAGACATGTCGGAGGTGCTTCGCGAATTTCAGTGCAAACTCTGCCTGAAACTTCTCGGCTCGAGAGCGGCGCTTCAGCGTCACATGAAGGAAGTGCATCACAAGGACGTTGTCGCCGCCGCGACTTGCGATCGTTGCGGGAAAATGTTTCAGAACAAGAGCAACCTGAAGATCCACATGTTGACGCACAGTGGAGTGAAACCCTTCAAGTGAGTTTTTGAACAAATTCGCGTTATTCCCTGTTGAGGGTTGCCAAATTAATTTTCATTTGTTAATTTCGTATCATTATCGTTATCGTTATTTCATAAATGAAAGAATAATCTTTTGCTTTTTTTGATATTTCGTGAAACTTTTCGATCGCAAAAAAACGTACCACTTAAATTTTTGTTAAGTGAAGTCGACTGAAAAATTTGGAAATCAAATTCCAGGTGCAAAGAGAAGGATTGCAAGGCCGCGTTTACGACGAAACAGTGTCTCCAATTCCACTACAAAAAGGTTCACGGGCTCACGGAGGAAAGGATGCCGAAGATCGAGAGATCCGTGGCGTACACGTTCGACGCTTACAGCGGGGGACTCGTTGAAGACATTGGACGAGTTCAGACGCCCAGATCGGGCAGACGAGGCTCACAGGTAATTTTTCATCGTCCTTTTTCAACGTTAATTATATTTAATAAATGTTTGGTATATTAATCTGTTATTTATTAAGAAAAAAATATAATTTAATGATCAATTTACTGCCCAACAGCAGGACAACAGCAACAGCGTTATGTCCCTGGATGACTGCAGCTCCGAACACAGTTCGAGGGCCGACGCGTCCGTCAGCTCGTTCCAGGCGACGATCAATGAGTTCGAAAACGATGTCGTGAGTACCTCGAGAAGCAACTTGGATCACGAGGCGCAGGATCGCGAAATTCAAGAGCGCGAGCTGCGCGATCGCGATATGCAGGATCACGAGTTGCAAAACCGCGATTTGCTGGATCACGAGATGCGGAATCGCGATTTGTTGGATCACGAGATGCGAAATCGCGATTTGATGGATCACGAGATGCGAAATCGCGATTTGATGGATCACGAGATGCGAAATCGCGATTTACAGGATCACGAGATGCGAAATCGCGATTTGCACGATCACGAGATGCAAAATCACGATCACGAGATGCAGAATCGCGATCTGCACGATCATGAGATGCAGAATCGCGATCTGCACGATCATGAGATGCAAAATCGTGATTTGCACGATCACGAGATGCAGAATCGCGATCTCCACGATCACGAGATGCAGAATCGCGATCTACACGATCACGAGTTACAAAATCGCGAGATCCACGATCACGAATTACAAAATCGCGAGATCCACGATCACGAGTTACAAAATCGCGATCTCCACGATCACGAGTTACAAAATCGCGATCTCCACGATCACGAATTACAAAATCGCGATCTGCACGATCACGAGTTACAAAATCGCGATCTCCCTGATCACGAGTTACAAAATCGCGAAATCCCTGATCACGAATTACAAAATCGCGAAATCCCTGATCACGAATTACAAAATCGCGAGATCCACGATCACGACTTACAAAATCGCGAAATCCCCTCTCACGACTTACAAAATCGCGAGATCCCCTCTCACGACTTACAAAATCGCGATCTTCGGGATCGCGACGTCCAAGAATCCCCTCCCCCAGCCTCCCACCAAGATCTCCAAATCCCCTCGTCCTCGGTATCCCCCCTAGAAACCCTCCGTCCCTCTCCCGAGGTCGACTTCTACGGTATGTCGCGTCTCCAAAGCAAAGGCAGCAAAAAATGGATGGGCGAGTTCAATCCTCCCGCGGATCCTCCAGAAATCGTTCAGCAACATTCCGTAGCTTCATCGCGCGACGTCTACGAGTTCGACGAGGCGCCTAAAAAGGACGACGCTCGAGGCGACACGGCGAGTCTCATAAACGGCGCGAAACTCGGATTAAACATTTACCGTCGCCCGGAAAGCACAAACGCGAGTTTATTGGTCGAGGCGGCTCTGGACGCGGCCGAACGCGACATCGGCGCCGTTTCGAGTCCGATGCTCGACGACGGCGACCGCGACGGCAATTTGTACTCGATTTCCGGCCAACTTCAGTCGCCGCTGCCCTCGCGATCCTCCGAAAGCCACCTCGACTCCTACATCCAGCAACAGGACGACCTGATGTCGCCCTCCGCGACCCCCGACGACCGTAAAACCCCCGCCGGTCACGTGCAAATCGACTATCAGCTTCATCGCCCGGTCGACTACATAAATTCCCCGCGAACGTCGCACAACATCGAGCAGTATCTTCCGCAGGACGATTTGCCGCGCGTTTCCTCGCCCGGCGGCTACATCCACATCGCCCAGGACGATTTAACGTCACCCTCGGCCACCCCGAATCCCCCGCGTTATCAGGGAATTCATCATCATCATCATCACCATCATCATCAAGTGCCGACCGACAATTTGTCGAGCGACGAGGGCGACTCGGTCGCGCAGAATTTGAGCCTCTCGGTGAAGGAAAAATCGCTGCAGCTGGATTTATCGACTTCCTATAAATACGACACGCTGGACGCGGAATTTTGTCGGGAGAGGACGAATTTCGAGCCGCTTGTGTTGAACGGAGGGGAATTGCAGGGTTTGGATATGTCGGCGAGGGGATTTCATCATGGATTGGGAGCGCAGTTGCCGAATAGTCGGTATCATCATCATTTGTACGAAATTACGGAACGACAGAGCGTCGATTTGAGTAGAACGAGCGGTTATTCGATCTCACCGCCGCCTCCGCCGTATCCGCATAGCGAGGTGTTGAGGATCGTGAGTCTCGATTTGACGCCGAGTCACAGCGTGGATTTGAGCCTGTCCAGGTCGCATCATCTTCACGGAGCCGCGCCCAGGGTTATCGGGAACGAGAGGGTTCAGATTGTTTCGGGGAACTCGCAGACAACGGGAGCGAATAACTCACACGTTGTGCCTGATACGCTGGAGGGCAGGATTTTGTCGCCACCGCCGCCTTCGATTCCTGGGTACAACGCGACTTATCCTGTTAGTCCCGCTGCCTATCATCCGCCGAGACCTGGATATCATCACTATTCCGGGTATTATTGAAGGATTTTCTTCGGGCTTCGAAAGACTTGAACGGTGAAAATTTTCTTCGCTGGTTCACGGAAGAAATATACAAAAATCACTAAAAAAAAACAGTTTTTTTCGAACTATAAAAAAAAAGACGAGATGAAAAATGGGGTTTTGATGTTGAAAAGATCTTCGGCTGGTTTTCCAGGGTATTTATTGTACTCGATGAGATGTAATGTAAATGTTTGTTTTAAGGGAAGTTTTTTTTTGTGAATAATTTTGTTCATATTGCGTCTTTATTCTCGAGGATTTAGTCGCTCTTGATTCGGAAATTCTTCGATGCTCATCTTTATTTTTACGTCCAACGACTCAAACACAAAACTGGAGTTAGGTTTAATGCACAAATTGAAGGTCTTTTTTTTCTTAGGACGTGTATGGAAAATCGCAAATGACGTCGCGATTGTTCATTCGTCGACAATTTCGTGATAATACGTTTCAAAAAACGTTATTTATAATCTAGGCTGTATATTCTTCGATTCTAACGCAGCGTCGTCGTTAGATTGAATATTATTCTGTCGAGGAAGGACAGGCGGTACCCTCGTAACGCTCTCGATTCTCGGATAGCCATTTGTCTCGTGATAATTGCCGAATTAATTGATCTAATTGATTTCAAGTGCACGCGGTAGTCGCAGCGAGAATCACACGGAGGAAAATAATCAGGGAGTGATGACAAATCTTTTGCTGTATTAACGCATTTTTTGTTGTCGCATCAAAATTTTCAGGTACCACAGCAAAATAAAAAATTGATGTTGTAGCTGAAAATAATAATAAAAAAAAATATTTTAAATAAAAAAAAATATTTAAATTAAAACAAAAAAATTTGTTATTACATTTCTCTTTGTGATTTTAATTTTTTAATTTTTAAAAAATGTTAAATTTAAAAAAACTTTTGTTGTCACTTCGTTAGTATTTTTCTCTGTGCAACAAGGACGATTGTCATTCACTGCCTATCGGCGAACATTCGTCCGAGAATCAATTCGCGAGGTGACTCGACTCGAGTGCCTAAAAATCACTGCAAGTTCTATCCACGCGCGAAAAAAAAAAAATGTTATTTTTACATTTATTCTAGTCATTGTGTAACATATCCTTCGTTCACGTCGTTAAGTCTCGGGGAAAGAACAATTTATTTCGCGCTAATTCGAGATTTTAGTTTTAACCGCGATTCACGCGCGAGAGAGTCTTTATTTATTGGCAATTCGCTTGCGAAGATGTTTAGAGTTCGCTATAACTGAACTGTTTTAATTGTAAATTAAACTGTATTAATTGTAACACGAACTGCGTTCGTCATTTATTTAAATCGTGCGTAGCGTTGGAGACGATTTTGTATAGCGTAGACCAGGCGAACGTAACTCAAAGTTATTTCAGTCTCGGAGGCGAGAAGAATTAACGCGGTGATTTCGTTGACGCAAGAGTTTTACGACGATTCGAAGCGAGCGCCGAAAATTACGTGTTTAATATTGTGCATTTCTCAATTTTCCGCAAAATTCTCGACTCGCGCCGTACGCGTTTCGATGCTCCGACGCTTTGCAAATGCATTTTCTCGCCCGAATCTTCACACACAGATCTATCTTAAGAGTTCGCCATAATTTATATGAGTAACTTATAAATAACCAAAGATCTAAAAGAAAAGAAAATGAAAACAAAAACGTTGTATATTCCCGTGCCAAAATGTACGAGGGGCGCCGTCGACTCTATAAGATGTTAAGTTGTCGCTAAGACATACACAGAAATCTCAAGCGTTCGTTACTTTAAAATACACACTTATTTTTATTTATCCTATAATTTGTTTATTATTAAACGTTTGGTAAACTTGGCCTTCACTTTATATAACTCAAGATTTGGCTCAATGTAAAATCCTTAAAACACATTTTTGGCAATAAATTTCATACGAAAAATAGTGAAAAGCAAATGTAACGAGAAAGGAATAACAACGAAAGTAGCGATCGTGACTTTTCTTCGTTACGTTTACTTTTTTTTTTCATGAAATTTATCGCCAAAAATCGTGTTTTAAGGATTTTTGATAAAGTTGAAACATTGAGTTATGTAAAGTGTAGACCACGTTCACTAAATATTTAATGATAAAAAAAATTATAGGGTAAGGAGAGAAAAGTGTGTATTTAAAAGTAAGGAAGATTTGATATCTCTGGACATACAAACACCCCGCGGTATACTCGACGCGAGCATCGCGTTGGTATTCGTCAATCGCTGTGACCTTAAGGGGATACGATTCTTATTTTTCAATACGAAATAGTATTACGAGTGTAAATATTACGATATCTCGAGTAATTTAAAAGAAAAAAACACACAGACAAAAAACTGTATTCCGCTTAATCTTACAGTTATTAGAGTCGTAGATTAGCGATATTGATGCTGAAATCTTGTAGATTGCCTCGTTGCATCGTAATTTGGTTGTCGAATACATTAAACTAGAGATATAGATACTGTTCGTTCTTCTAAATATTATTAAAAAAACCAGGAATTCGTTGCAGAAGTTCATTAGACGTACAACCGACGATGTGGGATGAAACGCGACTGTTTCGGCGAGAAAATTGTTAAAACCTTCGAAGTCATCGGCTGAAGACGTAATCCGTTTATCTTAGGAATCACCGAGCGCCGTGAGTCTCGATCCCGCGTCTCGCATAATGCATATTAAGCCTCTGGCGCAATTTTTCATACTAGCAACTCGTATTTAAAAAAAAAGCGAAAGAAAAAAACAAAACAAAAATACGCGAGATTTATAGCTCTTACGAGGGACAAAAAAAAAGATAAAAATTCGATTTGAAAATATTTTTGAGTACAAAACGCGGCCCGATATACCTTTCTATCAGGTTTAATGATATAAGGAAAAATTAATAGAGTGCAGCAATACTATAATAAAGATGACCAAAATAAATTTTCGTCGTTTTGATTGTCGTTTAAAATTCGCGCCCTCCCCATTAATATCCTCGTTTTAGCGCCTGAATCAAAAGTAGTGAACGTCGGACTCAGTTTTATTCGAGAAATCAACTGTTGCTAAGAAATTCACATTACAGTTTTCTTACCGACTGAGTAATCACATCATCCCCTCTCAAAGCAGCAAAGAGTGGGGGTAAATGAATCACCAAAAAGACGAAGAGGGAGAGATTTTTCTCCCCAAATAAATAACCATTATCAATAGACCATAAAATCGGTCTCTTCCATACCGACCGTAGTCAACCGCATATTCACCATTCCAAAATTCGTATCCACGGTGTCCGGCAAATCCTCAAGCGGCACTCACCGAGCTCTCCGATTGGCCCAAATTCCGCGCGTCCCATCGCCCCAACTCCCCCCATTCCTCCCATCCCCAGTGAGTCTCCCCCCAAACCACCAAAAGCTCGTGAAAATTGCATCTCCACTCTTACCAATTTATCTCTCCCCAACGCATCAGTCATCAGGCAGCGATAAAAGTGCAACGACTCGCCGAGTGCAGAAAATGAATTTTTGTGCACTCGGCGATAAATGAATTTTTTACTAAATAGATGAAGAGGGAGGGATATTTTTCTCCCCAAATAAATAATCATTATCAATGGACCATAAAATCAGTCTCTTCCATACCGACCGTAGTCAACCACATATTCACCATTCCAAAATTCGTATCCACGGTGTCCGGTAAATCCTCAAGCGGCACTCACCGAGCTCTCCGATTGGCCCAAATTCCGCGCGTCCCATCGCCCCAACTCCCCCCATTCCTCCCATCCCCAGTGAATCTCCCCCCAAACCACCAAAAGCTCGTGAAAATTGCATCTCCACTCTTACCAATTTATCTCTCCCCAACGCATCAGTCATCAGGCAGAGCGATAAAAGCGCAACGCACAAAAATCGCACCGAGTGCACAAAAAAAGCGCAGCGCGCATCCCAGCTAATCGCGGAAAGAGTCGTCGTCCAATGAGAACGCGGGAAATTTCCGCTCTAGTTATGAGACAAGCCGCGCGATTAGTGGTGACGTTGGCGTCGTTTTGAAATCAACGCCGCTGGGCCAATAAAAACTCGCATAAGACATAAGGCGGTTGTTTGCCGTGCGCTCCCGTCGTGCCCGCCATATTGTATGAGTAGCGCGGGTCACTGGCGCGTGCATGGGCTTTTCGTAAGCGATATTATTGCAGTGATTAGTGCGCGTTTTAGTGAGCGTTTGTTATATGAATTTGCAAATGATGGATCTCGCGAAGCTTAAGGTCGTCGAGCTGAGGGCCGAGCTGACCCAGCGGGGCCTCGACGCCAAGGGCAACAAACCCGTCCTCGTCGAACGGCTACGAAAGGCGTTGGAGGAAGAGTCGGGCGATCGTAAGTTCAACTCCCGTTCGTCAACAAACACGTAGACTCCTTAATATCGCGTCAATCGGGCGGCTGAGAGTTTCGCCCTTTGCCCTTTGACCCTGAAGACACGCGAAGTTGCAGATAAAACACCCCGCGAGACTCGTGAGACGCGTCGTTTATTTAACACCGGAATCTCTAGTGTTTTGGACCCGCTGCTACTTCAGCCACGCTTCATTCCAAGGATGCTTCGTTTGTTGTAGAGGATGGGGTGGATTGTGGCATTTAGGGGGATTCGTGGGTGGCGTGGGATTTACGCGGGGTTGGTGGGGTCGGGAGTCACGGTTTTCGCGGGTTTTTGGGGTAGATGGGGGCTTGGCTGTATTTAACCCTGCATGCTTGAGGACTCCGATTGGGGGATTGGGTTTTTGGTGGATGGCGGAATTAGGAGCCGCAGGTTGCTTTATGCGCTTTGGACACTAATAATTTTGCGTTCTGTACCTTTTGATATGTTGAATACAGCATTTTGGGACGATGTAAATATATGAGACCTACAGCTGCATCAATCGTTTGAACAAAAGCAACATTTTCGCTGCCGTTAACTACACAGGGGACCCTAGCGTTTTTGTGTCATTCATTTTCCCCCCAATTATACAAATTCTGTGTGTTTGGTGGCATCGCGCGTCATACTTTTGATGCGTCAACGTTGCAAATTCTTTGCCTACCTGTATCAAGAGACGCGGTAGCGTCTCGACGCGGTAGCGTCTCGACGCCAAGTATATTTAATCATTTATGCCTGAGGACTCCGATTGAGAGGATCGGTTTCTACTGAATACCAAAATGAGGAGCCGCAGGTTGCACTGTGCTCTTTATACACAAACAAATTTGCATTCTGTAGCTCCCGTTATATTGAATACAATATTTTGGGACGATATAAATATATCTGACCTTCAGCTACGTCAGTCGTTTCCACGAAGCCAAGTTTTTAACTTCCGTTTGTGATTTTGCGTCATTCATTTTCCACCCTATTACCCAGTTTCATATTTGTAGCTTATCCGAATTCATATTTTAGATCTGACGTATTCTCGAGGTTCATTGCCGAAAGCAGAGATTAATGAATATTCAAAACTGCGTCAGGATAAAATTAGCAAGCTTGAATAAGTCGCTCTACAATCACCAAAACTAACGACTTTGTACCTGATTTCAGCGAAAGCAGCTGCCGAGGCGTCCGCACAAGACACAAACGAGGAGAATGTGGGTAAAGCGGCGTCGCAGAAGGAGGCGCGCGACCGAACGCCGGAGCCGCTGCCTCCAAAGACGCCCGGACGATCGTCGAGAAGTTCGGCGGCGTCGACGCCGTCGAAAGCGTCCGTCCCGCGGGGCAATCCAAAAATCCTGCTCACTCCGCTGACGGAGAAACAAATAACGCCGACGAAGTCGCCGCCCGCGGAGAAAACGCCGGAGAAAACGTCGCCGGAGAAGTCGGAAGTCGCGTCGCCGGAGAAGCAGGAAAAAGCGTCGCCGGAGAAGCAGGAAAAAGCGTCACCGGAACAGGAGGAAAAAGCGTCGCCGGTGAAGAACGAGGCGCCGCCGCCGGACGAGCCGATCGAGGAGAAAAAGCCGGAGGACGCGACGACTGAGACGACACAAGAGGAATCGGCGCCGGAGCATTTAGAGGCTGCGCCCGAAGCAGCCAAGACTGAAACAGACGCCGCGCCGGCCGACGAGGCCGAAAAAAGCGAGGAAAAGGGCGAAGAAGCCGCAAACGTAATTCCAGAAGAGACGGAACCGGAAAGTGAGGAACCCGTCGAAGAAACGGAGAAAGCCGCGTTAGAAGACGAGAAAATCGTCGATGAGGACGAGAAGCAGGAGGAAAGCAGCGCCGAAGTTCCCGAGGTGTCCGAGGAGAAAAACGCGGAGCCTAAAGACACAGCTGAGGAGGAGATTGACGAAAAAACGGAGATGGAGGCTCTTGAGGGCAACGAGGAGGCCGACGACGAAATCGAAACTCCGGGAATTGACGATGAGGATAAACTCCTGGAGGACGAGGAAATGGAGACCAACGAAAATGTTGAAGAGAATAAGGAGACGGTGGAGCCGATGGAAGTGAAGCCGGAGGCTGTCGAGGAAGCTGAAAATGCTGCTAAGGTAGAGGAGAAGACGGAGGAATCTACAGCCGAGGAGACGATGGAAGAGAAACCCAAAGTTGAGGTCAAGGAGGAGGTGGACGATAAATCGAACGTCGACAACGCGCTTTTGCCGAATGAAGAGGTATTCACTTTTTTTAAACATTAATATTTGTTTAATATTTGTGTTAAAAAAACTGATTAATATTTGTTTGATATTTATGTTAAAAAAGCTGATTAATATTTCTTTAATATTTATGGTAAAAAACCTGATTAATATTTCTTTAATATTTATGTTAAAATGTTTAAAAAACTGATTAATATTTGTTTAATATTTGTTATAACACTAATTGTGGTATAATGTAAATAAATGATGGTTAATTTTAGCAGCAGGACGTGGAAATGAAGGAGGAGCTGAAGGAAGAGCCACAGGACGATTCGGAACAGGATTCGAAGGATCGGGACAGAAAGGATCGCAAGGATCGGAAGCGCAAGAGATCCGCGAGTCCGCAGGAGGAACGACAGAAATCGCCACCGATGAATTACAAGGACGACGAGCCGGATCTGAACGAGAGCGACGTCGTCTTGTCCTGGTGTAAGTAAACCCTAATTTATTTCTTTATCTGTGACAAATGTTACTACTTTACAGGAATTATTAACTTTTTTCTAATAATAATAATAATAATAATAATAATAATAATAATAATAATAGTAATAGTAATTTGCAATGTAGAGCAGTTTTTGCACAGTACGATTTTTTACCACATTTAATTTGTCTTTAATACAAATAAAAAAATAAAATAATTTTTTGTTTAACAAATCTTTAAGAAAATTTGTCTTTTATTTTATGATAACAATGAGGCGTATAGTTTATTCTTCATTGAATTAATACACAAGACAATCTGCTTGTCTCATGTTTCGATTGTGCTGAACTAATGTTTAATTCTTCTCTCCGCCGCAGACGATTCCGACTTGAATCTCGTGATAAACCGCGAGAGTTTCCTGTCGGCGACGGCGATGCACACCGAGGGCTTCGGTTACATCTGGGCGGGTGCGCGGGCGACATTCGGCTTCACGGAAGGAAAAGTCTACTTCGAGACGAAAATCACAGAGTGCTGCGAGGTGGATTTGCCGGACGAGGCGGCGCCACACGTGATGCGAGTCGGTTGGTCGGTTCAGGGAACGACGATGCAGCTCGGCGAGGAGCCCCTGACGTACGGATACGGCGGAACCGGGAAGATTTCCACGGGAAATCGTTTCTCGGACTACGGGGTGGCTTTCGGCAAGGACGACGTAGTCGGCTGCTATCTCGACCTCTCGGCCGACGGCAACGTCGTAATTTCCTACACGATAAACGGCAAAGACTTGGGAACCGCTTTCACGGTCTCGAAATCCGTTCTCGAAGGCAAAGCGCTTTATCCTCACGTGTTGACGAAAAATTGCACCTTCGAGTGCAACTTCGGACAGGAGAAACCCTGGTGCGAGGATATTTTGGAGGGCTACGTTCCCGTTGGTGCGGTTGATATCAAAGAACGAGTTCCCGGACCCCGCAGACCCGAGAAACGCGAGGACTGCGAGATTATCATGATGTGCGGCTTGCCGTCCGCGGGAAAAACCGTCTGGGCCACGAAATACGCCGTGGATCATCCGGATAAGGTTTACAACCTACTCGGAACGAACGCGCTTATCGAGAAAATGAAGGTACGAGAAATTTTTATTTAGAAGAATTTTATTTATTTTGAAAATTAAAATTTATTTTTAAATTAATTTATTTATTTAAAAAAATATATTTACTTAAAAAAATGATTTATTTAAAAAAATGATTTATTTAAAAAAATTATTTATTTTAAAATTAATTTATTTATTTTTAAAAAAATATTTACTTAAAAAATTATTTATTTAAAAAAATTATTTATTAAAAAAAAATGAATTATTAAAAAAAATTATTTATTTTCGCAGGTTGTAGGATTGCCACGAAAGCGAAACTATCAGGGCCGATGGGAAGTACTCATAAACAAATGCACGCGATGCCTGAACAAGCTTCTTGACATGGCGGCGACCAGAAGACGCAACTACATTTTAGATCAGGTGAGAAACGTCGAGATCTTCGTCTTGGTTACGTAATTGCGATAAGATAATGCGAAATGCGAAGCATCTGTAGAATCTCGTGTTATTTATTTATTTTTTTATTTTTTTTTGAGACGACGATCTGAGGATTAATCTTTTAACTCGAATTTCCCGTAGACAAACGTATATCCGTCGGCACAGAGGCGCAAAATGCGAAGTTTCTACGGCTACGTGCGTCGAGCTGTGGTTATCGTACCGACGGACGAGGAATACAAAAGTCGCACAGCCAAGCGCACCGCTTGCGAAGGCGAAGTCGCACCGGAAAGCGCAGTCCTAGAAATGAAAGGTTTGTAACGTTAAATACGATTTTTTTAACCTTTGTAACATTCGTTTACGAACGGCGGTTTAGTTGCCGTCCGAAAATAGTAATTAATATATTTCTATTTTTATTCTATATCTATTTTATTATTATTATTATTATTATTATTTATTTATTTATTTTATATTAATATCATCTATTTTTTAAATCATGCGTCTTCGGTTTATTAATTTCGCCATAATAAATAAATGATTTTCCGTAGCAAATTTCGGTATTCCGGTGGTCGGCGAGTCGTTCGACTGTGTGGAGTGGATCGAGTTGCCGGAGGAGGAGGCGAAAAAGTTGGTGGAGAAGTACAACAAGGAGGGCAAAGACGCCGGTTTCGGCCAGCAGCAGCAGCAGCCGAGCAAACGACCGCGTTTCGAGAGGAGCGACAATCACAGGGAGAGCCGGGACAGCCGGCAGAGCAGTCGGGACAGCAGAGACAGCAGAGATCACCGGGATCGAAGAAACAATTGTGAGAACCGAAATTTTAATTCTCTCGTCGTCATGATATACAAAATTCACCGCTATCAAATGTGTCCTTTTTATCAATAAAATAAAAAAATTTCTCAGGAATAAAAAAAAAAAAAATCACGCTTAGAATTACAAAATTGAAAACGTGCGGCAAGCAAACGAGAAATTAATTCGCTAATTAGTCTGAAAAATTAATTAATTAAAATGTATCTGAGATCCGCAAGCGAAACCACGACTGGCAGTTGTAATAACAAGTTGATCGTTTAATCGTTACTTAATCATGTTGTGAGAATTATCAACACAATTTTTTTTTTTTTTTTTTTTTTCTCCATGTAGATCCAGACAGAAGCCGCAATTCCACGTGGCGCGGCGGTAGCAGCGGCAGCGGCAGCGGGGGCGGCGGCAACGGTTGGCGAGACCGACAACAGAGGCCCGCCGGTGGTCACGTGAGACACGGCGGGGGCGGAAGCGGCGGCTACGGCGGTCCGTCGGGTGGCGGCGGCGGCGGTGGCGGCGGGTGGCGCGGACGTGGCGCGGCAGGCGGACCTCCCTCGTCGTACAGACCCCTCAACGACAGACGAGTAGCCGTGCACGACAGAAGAACGTCCGGATCCGACCGAAATCGATCCGCGCCCGCGCGACAAGGCGGCTGGGGCCCAATGAAGTAAGAACCCTTTTCGTATTTCTTACGGGTATTTCCATTTACAAATAACAATTATTTCCCCTGATTTCCTCGAGTCGGAGGTTAGAAACACAAAACATATGACGCATTACAGTAAAACCAACTGCGACGCAAATTCAACGCTTTTCAAGTCATTTTTAAAGATTTTTTTTCGCCGAAAAAAAAATCTGCCAGCAAAAATGAATTAAATAATTAGTCACTTTTAAATTAATTAATTAGTTACTTTTAAATTAATTAACCAGCCACGTTTAAATTAATTAATCAGCCACGTTTAAATTAATTAATTTGTCACTTTTAAATGGATTAATTAGACACGTTTAAATTAATTAATTAGTCACTTTCGAATGAAGTAATTAGTCGATCACTTTTAAATCAATTAATTAATCGGCCACTTTTAAATCCATTAATCAATAGTCACAATTAAATCATTAATGAAAAATTAATTGTTTCAAATGAAATTTTCAGTAGCTACCAGAGTTCACAACAGTCGAGCGGCTGGGGCGGGAATCAAAGCGGAAACTGGCCGAGCAGCCAGTCGCAGGCGCAGTCAAGTTGGGGCGGCCAGCAGGCGTGGGGCCAGCCGCAACACCAGCAACAGCAGCAGCAGCAACAGCAGCAGCAGTGGGGCAACTGGAAGGGCTACGGCCAGAGCACATACGCCCAACAGTCGAGCTACAGCCAACAGGGTTACGGTAATGGAAACTGGGGCAGTTGGAATCAACAGTATTACAATCAGTATTGGGGCCAGCAGCAGCCAACCGGTCAGACATCCGCAGCTGGTAGCCAAGCTGTAAGCAAAAAATAATCCACCCCCCGTAATTGTTGCGAGAGTGGAAACAGAAAGTAAGGTATAAATGCCAAATAATCTTTTACTTTCCTTTGTCATTCGATGTTTTTACTTGTTTTCGTTGTTCTTTTTTTTTATATTCTTCGCGCGTCTCTCCGAATTCCTGAGCTGACGTGGTTGTCGCTGTTGTTGTCCTTGAATTCAGTGTCAATCATTTTGTTTACGAGCATCCACATCATTTTAGTCGTTTAAGGTGGTTATGTTGGTTACAGCTCATTTCGCATAAATTCAAGAAAAGTGTATAGAAGCATACAAATCTGAAAAAACGCATGCATATTAAAGGTATCGAAAAGATTAATTTCACGTAATAATAATTCTAAAATGTTATTAATAAATTGATGAAAAAAAAAAATTGTTCGACAAATCTCCCGGTGACCCAATTTTTTTTTTTAATGAAAATGGTTCGTTCGTTTTTCTGAATACGTATAAATTTTTTCAGATTTTTAAATTGACTTTGAAATTTGTGTTTTTGCGCACATATTTTTCATATAAAAAAACACAAAATTCAAAGTCAACTTAAAAATCTGAAAAAATTCATACGTATTCAGAAAAATGAAACAGTTATTTTCATTAAAAAAAAATTGGGTCACCGGGAGATTTGTTAAATAATTTTTTTTTCATGAATTTGTTAATAACTTTTCAGAATTATTATTATGCAAAATTAATATTTTCAGTACCTTTAATGTGCATGAATTTTTTCAGTTTTTTATACCATCCTGAAGAGTCTGCAGTTCTCTCTTATTTTTCTCGAATTTATGCGAAATGAGCGGGAAGCGACGTAACTACTTTAAACACAAGCGACGAAATCATCGCTTCCGCACAATCGGGCGATTCATTCGTCACGCCGACGTAACCCAGAAATACGCAGCGGCATCTCCGATGCATCCACGTCGTCGACTTATTTTATCTCGCGTCCTACTCGCAGTGAGAAGAAATTCATCCAGTCATTAAAATACAAACCATGCACACTCGTACAATACATTCGCCTCGCGAAACGCGCTAAATGGAACAAGCGAGTGAATTATTCTGCCTTCAGTTGATTTGCAATCGATTAATCATTGATTAACGCTGGGCTTTAGTTGTCGCGTAGAAAAAAAATTGGTCTTATCTTACCTCACTTTCTGACTCTCTTTTTCCGTTTCTCGTCACGATGAACTCGGCAGGTTTTTTCCCCCATGTTTCACGGTACATTCGGTACAAAGTCATCTTACAGACAGAAAAATATACATTTTCGAAGGAATCCACACTAAAGATAAAACCGAACCGGTCACCACTTAAAGTAGTCCTTGCGACCGATATTTATTTCGCGTAAATTCGAGGAATATGAGAGAGAATTGCAAACACTTCTCGATGGTATAAAAATCTGAACAAATTCACGCACATTAAAGGTACTGAAAAGATTAATTTTGCATAATAATAATTCGAAAATGTTATTAACGAATTGATTTAAAAAAAAAGTTTAACAAATATTTCGATGACCCAAGTTTTTTTTCATGAAAATTATTCCTTCGTTTTTTCGAACACGTATTTTTTCAGATTTTAGAGTTCACATTGAATTTTGTGCGTTTTTTATAGGGAAAATATGTGAAAATTCAATGTGAACTCTAAAATCTGAAAAAATTCATACGCATTCGGAAAAACGAAGGAATCATTTTCATGAAAAAAATTGGGCCATCGAAATATTTGTTAAACAATTTATTTTTCATCAGTTTGTTAATACCATTTTCGAATTATTTTTATGCAAAATTAATCTTTTCAGTACCTTTAACGTGCATGAATTTTTTCAGATTTTTATACCGCCGAGAAGTGTTTGCAATTCTCTCTCACATTCCTCAAATTTTTGCAAAATTAATATTCGTCACAAGCACTACCTTAATGCCCTATTTTTCTTTGGTTCGCTAGAATGTTTTCTTTTCTAATTACAGGTAAGCGTAACCGGTAGTACAACCACGGGAAATTCGACGGCCAACGCAGGCTCGACGTACGGGAATTACTCGCCCGCCTGGCAGGGTTACGCGCAATCGCAATCGTACAGCTTTCCGGCCGAAAGTTCTAACACAAATGCCCAGCAACAAAAGTAGGAAGTAACGAAAAAAAAAAAACAAAAACAAAACGATATTTTTACTCGAAAGGTACACGCAAAACACACACTCAAACACATAGAAACACGTCATAAATATCACAGATTCACCATCTACGTTTCAATAATCCCTAGACGCTACTGTTCAGTGTTTCGTTCAATTTTTTTTTTTTTTTTCGCGGAAGTCCCGACTCGTTTCGTCGATTGAAAAACAATCGACGAAGGTCGCTTCCGTTATTACGACGCGAAAGGAGAGAGAAAAAACAAAACAGAAACAAGAAGAAAAAAAAAGAAAATGTCAACCGTGCGACGAAAATCCTGCGTCTGTGAATTTTTATCGAGAATCACGTGTCTTTGACTACCCCATGTTGGATTCCACGAGGGAATCCAGTGGAAAACAAAAGACAAAGGAATAGAGCTGTAGTTAATCACATTTTATAAGCAACAAAAACTTGTTTAGCTATCGAATATTTAATAGTGGGTCTTATTGTCCTACGGGCATCGAAGAGCATGAAAAAAAAAATGAGGAAAAAAATCGATTGATAAATCATATTATAGATTGAGAGAGAGAGAAAGAGTGAGAGAGAGAGAGAGAAAGAGAGAAAGAGAGAGAGAGAGTTTTTAAACGTTATTGCCTTTGTGTTGGGGTCAACGCTATTCCTAACATCCAACAAATTCATGACAAGTTGTGTGTAAATATGTACAGATTTTCCCAGGTTTATGTGTGTGGAAAATAATCACCTACGTTGAATCTGTACCGCGCTTATCGAACGCCCCGAGGCGATGTCATCGTCACCCCGACGATTATTTTTTTTTCTGTCTCACACGAAAACCTTGGCAAGTTTTTGTAATCCGCTCACCTCCAGTGCAGTCGCCGAATCGGAGACGCAGAATTCACTCGAAAGGTCGACAATCTCGGCGTATGTGATAATTTTCGATTTGGCGATACGTAAAAGCGATGACAACGATCGGAGGAGTCGGTAATTCACGTAGGCGAGCGAATTGTTTTTCCCCCGTTTTTTCGAGCTCAACCGACGATCGATGACGTTTCGGTGACGCATTTTTTTGTTTCGCCCTTGCTGAATATTAATTAATCGTATTTTTTCTTTGGAGAATGTGAAGAAAAATGATTTTGAGAAATTGAGACTTGGCAAAATTATTTCGTTGGATTGCAAAATTGTTTATATGGGGTTTGGATTAATTGTGTAGAAGAAGGTAAAATGGGATTTGTACCTTCAGCAGTTCGTTCAAACGTCTCACGCATTTTTTGTTTGTTAAATCTTTGTTCTTGAACAAAAATGATAAAATTTAACTTGATAAAAAATGATAACATTTTCGATCTCTTGATGCGATTTCAGGGATAATTCGCTCGCCTATCGCTGGGCAGAAAATGCTTTTAATCACTCCAACCACGATTCGCGAGTTTCATCGTCATCGGCGAACTCTTTATTCTGTTTTTTTTAATCGTCGGATTGGACGATCGTTATTTTCAGGACTTGTGTAACGATTCCATCCCTCCCCGCTCCCCTACCTATCCCCGCCCCCCCTGCATACTCGAATGGTCTTTGTTGCCACATTCCTTTCTGTGTAAAGTTCCGATCGAGCAGACATGTATGTACAAAAAATAATAAAGATGAAAAAAACGAAAAAGCAAGTTTAACGTTGTATTAAGGAATAAAAATTGGTATATATTGTGCACGTCGTGATTTCGTGAATAGAATTAAGAGCAATAAATTTACCTTGAGAGTCAGAGGTAACTATATCCTCTCTTCTTTTTTTTTTGTTCTTTTCTTATTATAAAGTCAGTGTTGTAAATCCCCGTTACTTTAACAATTGAAGTTTACGCAACAGTTTATTTTCTAGTGACGATTTTGTAACGATGACTCGTAGCGATTATAAAATTATATGTGAACTTTTGAATAGCCGCGAGAAAAATCGAATTTTTTGTTAAATTTCGGGAGAAATTGCGAGAAAAATCGAATTTTTCATTAAATTTCGGAAAAAATTGAATTTTTCATTAAATTTCGGAAAAAAATGAATTTTTCATTATATTTCGGGAAAAATCGTATTTTTCATTAAATTTCGGGAAAAATCGTATTTTTCATTATATTTCGGGAAAAATCGTATTTTTCATTAAATTTCGGGAGAAATTGTATTATAATTATTATAATTATTATACAATTATAATTATCACGAGTTATTATTATAAAAACGTAAATACAAAGCCAATCGTACCATCAATTTTATTTCCATAAAATGAGGGATTTGCAACTCTACTATAAAGTAAGCAGCGACGCGTAATTTATACAGCACGTAGTACGCACGACATCCGTTACTAGTCGCGCTGAGCGTCCGTTCGTCGTCTAATTTGTAACGTATAGTCGAAGAACAAATTAGAATTACGTTTATTAACGAATGTACGTTAAGAGGAGGGAAGAACCCAGGAGGAATACGAAACAACGCCGCGTTAGCTATTAGTTTAATGTTTCAAAAAGAATAGGAGGAAAAAAAACCGTGGCGCGCGAGCGCCTATTTTTTGAAAACTATCTAATAAGTATCGCGTGTAAAATAAATAACGTTGATCCACATTTCGATTTACTGATTACAACGAAAACCCGCGATTGCGAGTTCAGATCTCGCGACATCTCGCGAATTATAGGAGATTAATTACGATTTAAGGATCACATCGACCCGCCCTGCTTAGTCATTTTTATTGACATCGATAGAAACCGATAAAATGGACAAAATTCCTATTGAAAAATAATCGGTTCAATCGGATTATTTTTTATTATAATAAAAAAAAATTATTTAAAAAAAATGTAAAAATGTAAAAAATGTTATTATTTTTTAAACAATTTCCAATCGGATTTTTGACTGTTTTATCGGTTCTAATCGGATCTTTTAAACAGGGCTGAGAAATTTCACGTCTTTTGCGTCTATTTTACACAATATTGCGGCGTCAATAAAGAAGAAAACGTGCAGCGAAAAAAAAAAAAAAAAAAAATGTTCTTCAAAAGCTCCAGCCGAAATTAAATCACGCGAGCGGTCGATCTACTGGGTGGAAATAATGCAAGTTCATCGAAGCAGAACCACGAGTCATTCCTCATGACTCGCGATTTTCTAGGAATTTGTGTACAAAGTACTCAACATCCATCATTCAGTGGGCTCTGATGATCGGGATAAGATTATTAAGAAGGATTGTTAGTTATTTACTTAATGTTGTAACGTTACTTCTTAAAGGATTTAATAATTAATAAAATCCAGTTGGCAGAATTTTTTTGCCGGCAGGATATTTCTTGCGCCTTCTTTAGCCAAAAATCAATGATCAATCCTTTGCGTTTTCGAGTTTGGTGGATGGCAGCAAAATTGGAAAAAAAAATTGGTACCGATTATGATGGATCACGCGATGATTGTTGAAGCAAATTTTATTGTTTTATTGTTCAAATATCGTCGTCATCCCGAATTCCGAGCACGCAAACGTTCGAGGGTCCTCCGAGTCCCTAAAACTCGAAGAGCAGCAGTTAGCGATAGAATCTGACGATTCGTGGTCGTCTAAAAAAATGTCTAAATTTCATACGGTGCGCCAATTCGTTGGTACTGCGAGTGCTGATCGTTGGCGCGCATTTGTGAAACCGAAAATTCATATTCTTGGCGATCAAGAAGGAATTCAAACGCGAAATGTGGCGCGAAAAAGTGGAACCGGTTCGAAGTCGGAGAAAACAGATTTGCAAATGATTCTCGGATATCACGGAGCAAAGTAAAACGCTCAGGATTAAATTTTAATTTTTTTTTAACGCGATTTTCGTTATTGCGGATGAATTACACAGTAATTGGGTTTCAGAAAATTGTCAGCTGTGGTGCATCTCGTAGCGCTGATAATATTGTCGGTGATGATATTTATGGAAACGCAGATCTATAATATTCATCCCACGGCGACCACCGTGGAGGACGACTCGTATCCTGTGCAAAAGATTGATTTTCCCGGGGTTTCAATCTGTAATTTGAATCTCGTTAGTCGCAAGGAAGCCATTATTTTCGCTGAAACAATGTGAGTTATTATTTGATTATTCGTGCTAAAAATGATTACTTTAACGGAGGATCGAATTTTTTGTCACAAGTTCAATTTTATGTTCGATCTTAAGATTGAATTTATGAGTACAAATACGGCTCTTAGAGGCAACCGATTTTATTTATTGCATGTTTAACTGTGAAATGGAATTAATATTAATATTAATAATAGTAACAATTTAAAAAAATTTAATATTAAAAAAAATGGTATCATTAAAAATTGTTTTTGTGTTGTTTAATGTTTTTTTTTATTAATTAATTAATATTAATGCATGTAATATTTTTCCTTAATTGTAGATGGATGAAAGAAGCGGTGCAAGAAATTGCGAATATGACTCTGGCAAAAGTGAAGAATTTGGTGAGATACATGGGCGCGTTGTACCAGTTCGAGCACAAGGAACAGCACCCTGGCGCTATCGTGCTTCTCGACGAGGTACTTCAGAAGGCGTTCACCAGGGACTACGACGTTAAGTCAATTATGAAAAAAATCGCGCCGCCGTGTCGTAGTATGTTGACGGATTGTTACTGGCAAGGACTGTCCCGGAAATGCGACGACTTGTTCGTCTCCCGCTGGACTCCGGAGGGCCAGTGCTGCACTTTTAATCACGTCAGATGGAACGATCGGTTTTATAGGTATTAATTATAATTATAATCTATAATCAATAGTTTCAATTTGAACTATAATATTTTTATTTTTTTTCGCGGCTCAAATTGTATTTCCGTCAGCTTTAATTCCAACTGCAATATATATTTTTTTATTTCAGCGACTCAAGTTATATTTCTGTCAGTATTAATTTCAACTACAATATTTTTATGAATTTCAGTTATATTTTCGTCAGTATTAATTTCAACTAGAATATTTTTATGAATTTCAGTTATATTTTCGTCGGTATTAATTTCAACTGCAAATTTTGTATTATTTTTATTCATTTGAGCGACTCAAATTATACGCCTGTCAGGCTGTAATTATGAATTTTGTTTCTTATGTGCTCAGCGACAAGGACGAGGGTTTTAAGATCGGCGTTGAACGCGCGAGAATCGCAGGAACGGAGTTCGGGCTGTCCGCCTTTCTCAAGCCGCACTTGGAGGACTATTACTACACTATGTTACCAGGAAAAGGTTTCAAAGTGTTATTCTCGACGGCCTCTGATTACCCCGACGCGCCGAGCGGCGGATTGCGCGAGGTTCTCCTCAGCCCGGGAAGCGAGTCGTTCCTCAGCATAAAAGCCACCTCATTTTACTCAACGCCGGTACGGTCGTATATGCAAATAAATTTAAACGAGTTTTTGCTTCTAATTTTTCAAAGGTTGAATTCCTCCCGACCGACCGGTGCTTTGGCCTACTGGAGAGCGTGTTGATTTATAAACCGGAGCATCAGTAGGTCGAGAGTTCAAATCCCGCTGCCGTCTTAAAAAAAATATAGAAAATAAAAAAATAAAAAATTTAAATTAAAAAAATTAAAAATTAATAAATTTTGTTTTTATTTTTAAATAAAAAAATTAAAAATAAATAAAATAATTACTTGCCAGTCTCGATGAAAATTATGAAAAATATAGGATTAAAAGAAAAGTAAAATTCTGATATTTTCGGTACAGGAAGTCATCAAGTACGACAAACAGAAGCGGAAATGCTTGTTCAAAACCGAGCTCGACGAGGTCTACGGGGGTTCCTATTCTTACAGTCAATGCATGATGTTCTGTCGCGTGGCCGATGTTCGAAGTAAATGCGGTTGCATTCCCTTCTTCTACCCGAAGCCGGACACCGCAGGCGAGTGTAATTTTAATTTTAATCGTCGGCTCCAAACGGAGGTTGAGATTCAAGCGAATAATTTCACGCTCGCTTTACCAGGTCACGTGAGAAGCTGCACCGTCAGGGATTTGAGGTGTCTGGAGCGATTTAAGTGTGAGTGAAAGTCGATTGTTATTTGTCATTTATTAGATAATTAATGTTTCTGATTGGCTAGAATTTTGGTAGATCGAGTCCTGCTCACATTTTTATTCCACAATATAATTGAATGTGTTAATTTAATAATTGAATACTTTTTCTATTATTCACCATTGCTCGATTCGAGAATCCGTGTTTTGGCAATCGAGGTTCCTCTGTACCGCGAAAAATCTTCGTTTCGTACGATACAAAAAATTATGAAACAGACAAATGGTGGAGTGTGGATCCAATCGTGGAGGAAAACACGGATCACCCGAATGGCGGTGTCAGTCGGGATGGCCCGGATGCACATTTGCGGTGCGACTGTTGGCCGTCGTGCGAGAACGTTGATTACACTATTTACAAGTCGGGCGCCAGGATTCATCAATATCCGGTGGCGTGGACGAGGTGCGTAAAACTCCAAAATGTTTTGATCGTTGTAAAGATCGCGAAAGTCTATAAAAAAATATATTAAAAAATTCGCCTATTGTTTTTGGCGCGAAAAATGATCAGAAGGAACTAGACTTTTGTGCTAGTTGTCATTTTTTTTTCTTAAATTGTTATCCTAAAATTTGCCTTATATTGAATATTTAAGATAGCAAAATAAAAAAGTTTTCTCTCTGTACAAAAAAAATAAATAAAAATACTTGCAGCTGCGATAATCAAAACGTAACGCCGGACGATATTGTGCTAGTCGTGAGCTTCGCGAGCACCGGGACGGTGCGGTTGAAACAAGACGTGATGTTTTTTTGGTACGATTTAATGGGTAAGTGTAAGATTCATTACATAGTGGAATATTTACCGTCGCCTCGCCGAGAATTTAAAACGATACTAATAAACCAAAACAAAAAAAAATATTACATGACGATAAGAACCTTCGAATCAAAACAAACAAAAAAAACGTATATGTGTTACATGACGATAAGAACCTTCGACGAGCAACTAGTTTGACGACAAACGCGCTCAATTATCAACGCCACTTAGAGACACTCGTGGTGATGATATCAAGTTTCCGCGCACGTCACGTTGGTCGAAGCCGACAAGCGCGATTACCGCATCTCTCTGATGTACGCCAGGATAGACGAGTGGTTTTTCCTCTTATGTCGCATCCAGGCTCTCAGTCGAGAAAATTAAAACACGAGAATCAAACATTTTCCTTGTTAGAGTCGTTCGACTGTTCCCTCCTGGTACCAAAGTGTATTTTAGAAATATGTAGGAGATACAGAATTGTTGGCAGAAAAAATATATAATAATCTTTTTTTTTATATCTGTTTGAAATAAATTTCAGATGTATCTCATTAAAATCCTCATAATATCCGATGTATATATAAAATATACTTTTATATTTTATAGTAGATGTAGATATTTATTTAGCCGTTCTTGCCCTACTGGGCGTTAGAATGTTACAAACTTTCAACAATGTTAAAACTTTCGCTTAACTTACAACTTTCGTTCCGTACATGCTTTGGTTTCTCCGCTTAATACTATTTATTCAGTATAACTCCGCCCCATCACATCTTCCCATAACTCGATTTGCTCTTTCTTTCTTGCCTTTCTTTCGAATATCCTGCAATACTCGCACAATTCTACTCTTACCGGACCGCGCAATATATTCGTCCACTGTACTTCTCCCTTCAACACTTCTTCCACTTTATATTTTATATTTATATTTTAAATATACTTTTAAAATATACTAATTTATAAAATATATTAATTTATACATTTTGTATATAATTTATTTCCATAGGGTTTGGTAAATATAATTATAGATTCGTCGCAAATAAAGCATCATCAAGTTTACGTCATACACAAATTACAATCGCAGATGTCATTGATCTCCGGTTGTACGTATCGTAGAAGTATAATTCTTATCATTTATCTTTCCAGGCAATTACGGGGGATTATGCAGTCTCTTCCTCGGTATAAGCATCATGACGCCCATCGAGCTCGTCTACCTGCTGTTTTCGAGGCTATGGAAACGCCGGAGGGACAGCCGAGAGGCCAAAAGAAAAAAAAAGTCTCGATCGCAAAACCAAAGGTGGCCAGCGGCGAAAATGATGACACACGACCGACCTATTTTTTGGAACGAAATAAGGCCGGACAAACGACGTATTTGACTCACTTCGATCGTCTTATAAATCTTTCGACGATTTAAATTTTCTTTTTTTTTAAATAAATTGTCAACCCTACGAAAATTAGATTATGAATTATCGTTTTGGAACGAAATAAGGCCAGACAAACGACGTACTTGAGTTACCTCGATCGTCTCATAAATCGTTCGATGATTTTATTTTTATTTTATTTTTGTAAATTGTCAACCCCAGGAAAATTAAAGTACGAATTATCGTTTGAAACGCGAGACATTTTCTGTAGAAAAAAATGTCTCGTTGCCGAACCGAAAACATTGCTTCACTATTTATTTGCTCCGATATCAACATGATTTATTATGTTGTTCTCCACGTGTTCTTATCACCGGGATCTGAGTTACACTCTTGAAACGTCAATTTGAATAATTGAGGAATCACGATGAGTCCACAAGTCTGTGAAGCGAGTAACCGGAGCGTCGTTGCGCCTCGTTCCTCGGCATTAGTGCGAGTGATGGGGCTGACACTCGTCGCAGTTTATGGTCCAACATTGTCGTCGTTATCGAGTCGCAACGCCTATCGCTATCGCGACGCGGTGAAAATAATCGTAGCCATAGATTTTCTTATCTCAATGGTCGCAACTGCGTCTCGAGTGTATTTCGGACAGCGGATGCTATTTTCTTTTTTTTTTCTTCTTTTTTTTTTTTTTTTTGGTCAGACCGACTACAGTGAATACTGTGTGCCATTCAACCGTCAGAGGACCGTAATGATCCAGCGATTACCGGCGTCAAGGTTGCCGTAGGCAGAGAGCACTTTCATACTGTCTTCGTTGCGCAATATATCGGTTCACGTCGCGCTCGAACACACGATAGTCGAGTGTACGATTTCACGCCGAGCGCTCCGTACCAGTGTGGCTAACGTGCGCGAGTCGATCGGTCGCGATTTTTCCTCTCTCCACGAGAGGCGCCGATTGTGAGGAAATAGATGAGGCGAGATCGTGAATTTGTGATCGTAAATGAGGCCAGTCGTGGATAACGATAAATGAGATTAAACGGAAATAAGGAAGAAGAAACGGGAGTAAAGGGAAATAAAAAGCAATAATTGGAGACGAAATGAAAATAAATAGCAATGAGTAAAGATTAGATGGAAATTAATAATAAATGAGATTAAACGGGAATAAGTAAGAAGAAATGAGATTAAATGGAAATAAATAGCAAAAAATAACAAATAAATAGAAATCAATAGCAGGAAATAAATAAATAAATAAAATTAATTCACAATAAATAAATAAGTACATGAAATTGATTCACAATAAATAAATAAATAGATTAAATTAATTCACAATAAATAAATAAATAAACGAAATTAATTCACAATAAATAAACAAATAAATGAAATTAATTAACGATAAATAAGACAAATTCGAGACTCCCAGTAACAAACCAAAATTGCCATCAACACTACATTAAATTCGTTTTAAACCGCGAGACGAAAAATGGCTGAGGACAAAAACAAACCTGTTGGCACCGAACAGCACAGCCTTCCCGATCTCGAGGCTCTCCTGAGGACCACAATGGGCGACGGCCTCGTCGTCGTGAGCTACACGGCCACGGATTTTCTGCCGCCCGGCGAAAATTACGGCAGCCTCATCCTGAAGATCGACGCGAAGATCAGGCGGAAAGGCGAGGATTCCGAGGTCGAGGATCTTCACATGATCGCCAAAGTTCCGCCTCAGACGCAGCAGCAGCGCGACTTCTTCGACAGTCCCTTCACCTTCAAAAAGGAGTCCTTCATGTACGACACGATTTTACCGACCTACATGCAGTTCGAACGCGACTGCGGAATTCTTGATGTCTTCGACGTTGGTCCAGCTTTTTATGGGTCGAGGTTGAATCTCGAGTTTGGCGACGAATTCGATGACCACGCGGTTATCCTAATGGATAATTTGAAAACTCGCGGATATTATACGGGAAATCGGTACGAAGGGCTGGATATTTATCACTGCAAGATTTCTATAGAGGCCATGGCGAAATTTCACGCCTTGGGAATAGCCATGAAGACCCGGAAACCCGATTTCTTTGAGGTACTCAAAGTCCGGTCGAAATGCCTCAGCCTGAAGGATCCGGAAGGCTGGATAGACGCCACCAATGAGATGCACAGGTTCGCCTTATGCAAATTATACATCATAGATCGTAGATCATTTGTGACCTTGGCTGGTCTTGGACGAAAATAGTAGGCAGCAGGATTGTGAAGATTAATAGCTGCTTAGATGTGAATGGAGATTGTCGGAGAAATATTAAAGTTTGGTAAATGGTGGATGAGGATAATTGAAGGTCTGTGAATTGCGAGAGTTGGGGATAATTGTTAAATCATGTGATAGATCCTTCGTGCGCTAGCCAGAGTAATGGATCATTAGCCAATTTTCTGTGAGTCGTATAATTAACCTTTTTTTTTAACAATCGGTGATCGTTGTTACGAAAATATAGTTTTCCGGCAGTGAGTCATCAGTTTTTTGTTTGAAAATAGTAATTGATCGATTAAGCTTGATAAAAGTGGTGGTAATACGTGTGTAAAATTAAAAGAAAAAAATACTGAATAGCGACTGCGTGATTGTCCGATTAATGGCTTGAGGAAAATGAGATCTGCCTGAGAAACATTAGTCATTTGAGAAATGGTTGGTGGATAATTGAAGGTCTGTAAATTGCTTGAGTTGTGGATAATTATATGATAGACACTTCGTGCATTAGCAAGGTCAACAGATCATTAGCCGAGTTTCTGCAAGTCGAGAGTAAATTAGTCATCCGATAATTGTTCAATGGACAAAAATATAATTTTTTATGATCGTGATTTTTGTATAAGAATATGACGACGGTAATTTTTGTGTAAAAATATAATGGTTGATAATGGCAAATTGTTTAAAAAAATATAATTTTTTATGATGGCAATTTTTGTGTAAAAATATAATGGTTGATGATGGCAAATTTTTTTATAAAAATAAATTTTTTGATGCTGGCAAATTTTTTTATAAAAATATATTTTTTGATGCTGGCAATTTTTGTGTAAAAATATAATTTTTGATGATGGCAATCTTTTTTTGATGGTGTTTGCAAAATAATGTCTAAAAAACACAAATTGTGTCAATCAGGTGCATCAAGGAGGATCCAGTGATGGGCGAACACTACGCGAGCTGCGCAAAGGCGATGGAAGTTGGCCAGGAGGACGGCAACTGGTTGGCGGTGCCCGAGGAGCCTTGGTCCACGATAATTCACTCTGATTTCTGGATCAACAACATAATGTTTCACCGCGACGAGACGACCGGACGGCCCGACGACATCAAGTTCGTCGACTTCCAGAACTACCTGTTCCTGAGTCCGCTGCGCGAACTCACCTTCGCCCTCGGATCCATCGTCAATCACGACGTCAGCACGAAACACATTCCCGAGCTCATTGATCTGTATCACCGGACTCTGATCACCAGACTCGAGGCGATGGGATGCGACGTGTCGCCCTACTCGAGGGACAAGTTCATCCAGCGATTGCCCAGAGACGCGATCGCCGAATTTTATCACTCGGCCTTCATGCTCAAGATCACCACGAAGGCCGTCGACGTCAACGACCCGGAGTCGAGGAACGTCCAGAGCGCCGTGATGGGCGACGGATCCAATCAGTTTTTCGCGCGAATGAGAAACCTCGTCGCTGCTTATGTGAAGCTGGGATGGTTTTGAAATAATTATTAATTTATATTGAAATAATTATAATTATATTATTCGAAATAATTATATTGAAATAATTAAATCGCACTGGCAGAAAATTTTTAAAAATTGTATTGGTAACTTTAAAGTGACAATCATAGAGTGACAATTATTTTATTTAGTTATAGTAATTATATTTTAAGCTACGGTATTGAGTAATTATTGTAAACTGTGAAAATAATAATAATAATAGCACGAACAAAAATTGATAGTTAAATTGACAGTCACTTTATAGTTACCGTAACTTATACGCGATATTTCTGAGTGCGATTTTGTTGCATCGGGTCTCGTTCGAAAGAGAGAAAAAAATTGAAATATTGTTTCTGGTACATTTTTCGTCTGGACTCGTCGACAGAGATAATTCGACGTTTTAAAGTAGCCGAAGACGGTCCGATTTCGGATAAATAAATGTAGTAATTGCTCCTCGTCTCGAGAAGTGTACGGCTTTTTTTTTTATACTCAGAAACTTTTTTTAAATAGCCGCGCGAAGCCTTCGGCTTTTTATGCAAAATAGCAAGATAGGGTTGTGGGTGCTCCGTACCGTTGATGACGAATGATGCTTGTCACGTAGTTATTATGTATTCAGAACTCACAATCGGTGACTCGAGATTCATCGTTTTAAATTAATCTACCGAAATGTGATGGAAATCTCATTAAATCGTGTTCGCGTTACGATGATTTGTAAAAATTATATTATGCAAATCATGTTTGTAAATATTGTAAATCTTTGGAGATGAGACGAAGGAATTAGTAAATATTGATCGTCAAACAATGTTGTGTATGATTTGAATATAAATTTAAACCTCTGTTTCTGTTTGCATATAACGAGGCGTAAGTATAACGCAATTTTGCGTTCGTTTGCATTCGGAGCATGAAGCAGATCGACAGTGGATTTAGTGAGTCATGAACTTTTTATGGACAGAGTCATAGCCGAGTTACATAAATATTTTTCTGTCGTTCCTCATCGTTGAGCTCTATAGGAATCTGCACTGTGTTACTTTCTGACTCGTTCGAACTTGTCTCGCATAAGAAATACAAGAATGCGCGACAGCTACAATCGGTATTGACTCGTTAATTCTACACGGTAAGAAAATTATCGTTTTTATCAGCTTCCAGTAAAATCGAACACCTTTAGCTCTTTGCCGATCTTGAATCAGTGGCAGGTAAAATCGAAATAACAGAACTCTATAATCTCTGAGGTACAAATTACAGTTTCCTACTTGAGTAATACATTTTTTATTGCTAAAGATATGATGCCTGTCCAATCTTTTTTTTTCATACAATTCTCAGCTCAAATTTATTGAAATACAGACATGATTTGCTTTTTTTATCAAACATATATTTTTTTACTACAAATTAATTTATTGATACAACCAAATTCAGGAACAAAACCGATGTTTACCATAAAAAAATAAAAGAATTAAAAAATCAATTTCGAAATGATGCAACAGAATTGTCTGAAAATCATTATATCGATTCTGCAACTAAGTAGAGGTTGCGATGGTGAAAAAAAATTAAACAAAGAGATCCAGGATATTCCAAAGACCACCGACGTCACATTTGCCTTCCCACCATCTCCACTCATTACTCATTATCCATCAACATGTATCGAGAGTCGCGAGAATCGCATTAAAGCCAATAATTTGCTCGATGCAATCGATCAGGCAGATCGTAAATTACTCCACCGACGATTATCGTTATCACGACGAAATTCTCATTACATTTTCAACTATCTCGTTAACACCGCGTGGGATTTTTCGCGAGGCAATCGGGGGGCCCCATTGGCTGGTGTGTCGAAGACCTTAATCCTTCATCGAGCGGCGATACTGACGTAGCGAGATATAAGAAGCCACGGCGGGAGTTCGCCTCAATTGCCTTTTAATCCATCCGCGCTTTACAACCGCGACAAGCGCGTTTTTCGCGGACGTTTTTTTTTTCTTTTCTTTTTTTCTTTCTTCTCGTCTCTACCCCTTAGACGTTCCGCGAAGCAGCCTCTTCGATACGGTAATGCGACTGCTTGATAAGAACTTCTGTGTGTTCCCGTTGGCAAATGAAGCGACTGCACCGCGAAGCTCCGTAGCGACACGAAAGACAGTCTGACGTTGGATCGCGGGATGGCGAAATTGCGGAACGGAAAAGACGTGAGTCCTGATGTAACAGCGTGAAAAAAGTTGAAAAAAAAAAACGTTCAAACGTAGTTACGTAAATAATTAAGAAAAACGTGAGACAGCATTTTTTTATCGATTCGGTGGAAAATCGGGAAACGTAGTTTGAAAGACAAATCGGTATCGGTATCAGTTTCGTCACTTAGGATTTGTCGTCTGTTCGAATCACCTGACAAGACGGATGGAGAGTAAAATCGTTCGACGATTTGGAAATCGGTAAATTTATTCAGCATTTTTTTTACCGATTCGGTGACCGTCGATCCTGCGGAAAATCGTGATCTGTGGTACCAAATGTAGTTTCAAAGGAAAATCGGTATCGGTATTGGTATCGGTTTCGTCGATTAGTCGTTTATATTCGAATTACCTGGCAAGACGGATGGAGAGAAAATCGGTAAACGATCGGTAACTACGATTTTTAATTTAATTTTTTTTTCATCTTCGTCGCGCGTGATGCATAGTTAACATGTTGGTTCGGACTGTATACAACAGTATTTAGGAGAAAAAAAAGTCTACCGGTTGCGATTCTACGGTGACTTTTGTAAAATTGCTTGTCGATCGTTCTTAATTTCCCAGAAAATGCAGGGTCAGACGAACGAGGGGTACATCGAGGGTTTGGAATCCAATCCACAGAAGGACCTCGATGATTCCATCGAGGTGTCGACAACTGACGTTCCGACCGGCGTGACGGGCGAGGTGGATGTCAATGAGAGACCCGAATGGGAAGGCGGCCTCGAGTTCCTGATGGCCTGCATATCGTCCTCGGTGGGCCTGGGGAACGTCTGGAGGTTCCCCTACACGGCCTACCAAAACGGCGGCGGCGCGTTTCTCATACCTTACGTCATCGTGCTGATCGTCGTGGGAAAACCATTTTACTATCTCGAAGGCACCCTCGGGCAGTTCACGAGCAGTTCCTGCGGCAGGACCTTCGCGATGTGTCCAGCTCTGAAAGGTACCAACCAACCAAGACCTAATAAATTTCTTCGTTAACCCGATTTATCTCAAAGTCGATTTTTCTACCCTCAAAGTTCAAAAGTGACTCTGAATCACAGGCGAAAATGGCATAAATCTATAGGAACTATTTCACCCCCTTTGTGGTTTCCATAGATAGCGAATGTTGACCTAACTTTGCGAGGCTACAAATTTCAATACCGATCAGGTTCTTTTTTCGTGATCTCTTGATCGCAAGGAAAATAATCAAAACCGAAAATAAAAATAAATTTCAGGTTTGGGTTACGGCCAGATCCTCGTGGGTTTCTACGTAGTGACGTACTACTGCTCGCTGATGGCCTTAACGATCTACTACCTGATCTCGAGCTTCACGAGCGAGCTGCCCTGGTCCTACTGCCGCGACGATTGGACCAACTGCGTGGATCCTCAGACGTCTGCAAACCAGTCCGCAGTGGTCACGGGCAGTTTGAGCAGCTCCGCCGAGATGTACTTCCGGTTAGTGTCCGCCGCTTGGCGGCCAAAATCGCGCCGAGATCCACGAAGGTGAAGGAAGATCGATAATCAATCGAGTTAATTAGAAAAATTGTCCTGCACGAAGCCGACTCGATCGACGATGGCCTGGGGCTGCCGTCGTGGCAGCTGTTCCTCTGCCTGATATTCAGCTGGATGGTCATTTTTGGGATCCTCTGTCGCGGCGTCAAGAGCACCGGGAAGGCCGCCTATTTTCTTGCCATTTTTCCCTACGTCATCATGATCGCCCTGCTGATTCGGGCGGTCACCCTGGAGGGCGCCGTCAACGGGATCCTCTTCTTCGTCACCCCTCAGTGGGACAAGCTTTGGGAGCCCACGGTGTGGTACTCGGCCATCACTCAGTGCTTCTTCTCGCTCTCCGTCTGCTTCGGACCGATACTGACTTATTCGTCGCATAATAATTTCCGGCATCGGGTCGATCGGTAAATGAGCTGTGGTTTTTGGTAACGTAGACATGGATGTGTTTGGCTTGGACGAAAGAAACGGGAGTGATTGAAAAAGATGTCAGGAAATATTTGAGTCCAAACAAGTTTGAAACAGTCTTTATAGTATTTTCAAATGGAAATACTATTCATATTTCCATTTGGAAATGCTATTAATACTGTTTCGAACTTGTTCGGTCTTGTCAAATATTTTGTATTGATAGTATTTCCATTTAGAAATATTATCAATACTGTTTCGAACTTGTTTGGTCTTGTCAAATATTTTGTATTGATAGTATTTCCATTTGGAAATATTATCAATACTGTTTGAAACTTGTTTGGTCTTGTCAAATATTTTGTATTGATAGTATTTCCATTTAGAAATATTATCAATACTGTTTCAAACTTGTTTGATCTTGTCAATTTCGAACCGGTCATTTTTTTCCATTCGAAAATTCTATCAATACTGTTTCGAACTTGTTCGGTCTTGTTAAACAGTTCTTGGCATCTTTTTCACTCAGGTTTCTAGTCATTCCAAACAAGTATTTTTAAAGATGGACAAAAAATGATTTTTCCCCTCTCCTCGACAGAGACGTCATGATCGTGACGACTCTGGACACGTTCACGAGTCTGATGGCGGGCTGCACGATTTTCGGGATCCTGGGGAACCTGGCCCACGAGATGGGCACCGATGACGTGTCCAGCGTGGTGCGCGGTGGTACCGGGCTGGCCTTCATCTCCTACCCCGACGCCCTGTCGCGATTCACCGTCGTGCCGCAGCTCTTCGCCGTCATGTTCTTCTTCATGATGTTCGTCCTCGGGACCGGAAGCGCCATGGCGCTTTGCGCGGGTGTCATGGGTATCGTCGGTGACCATTTTCCAAACGTCAGGCAATGGAAGATGGTCCTCGCTCTCTGTGTCGTCGGATGTCTCTTCGGTCTCATTTACATCACTCCGGTATATTTCGTTCGACTGTCCAATTGATCGATTGATTAGTAATCTTTTTTTTTCGATCCATTGATTAGTAAAGACATTTTTTTAAATAATTTATTTTTTTAGTAATTTTTTTTCGATCCATTGATTAGTAAAGAATTTTTTTTATTATTTATTTTTTTAGGAATTTTTTTTAGCAACATTTTTTTTATTACGAATTTTTTTTTTTAATAATCAATTGATCGGCCAAACGTGATGCAATTTTCCTCAGGGAGGCCAATGGTTCGTCACCCTGATCGACTATTACGGCGGAACCTTCATGGCCCTCATAGTCGGGGTCCTCGAAATCGTCACCGTATTCTGGATCTACGGGCTCGAGAATTTCCTCAACGACGTGGAGTTTATGCTCGGGTCGCGACCGGGACTCTACTGGAGGGTCTGCTGGTCGTTCATCACGCCTGTTCTCATGATCACCGTTTTTATCTACACGATCGTCACTTATGAGTCGCCGAAGTACGACGGAATGGAGTTTCCGGTTTACGCGAACAGTAATTATATTTCGATGCCTTCAAAATTGTAGTCGATTTTGTAGTCTCAAGTTTGAACTCAAGTTCCAACTTTTTTTTTATTCCAACTTAAGTTAGAATTTTTTTTCTTTTTTTTAATTCCAACTTAAGATCGAATTTTTTTTTCTTTTTTTAAATTCCAACTTAACTGCTCGAAGAGAGTTGGAACTTGAGTTCAAACTATAAATTCGACCCTCAGAAAAATCGTGCAAGTTCTGATAACTCCAAAGTGACAATTATAAATTTTTCGTTCACGCTATTATTTATTTTTATAGTTCACGATAAAAAATTTTTAAAAATACTTTAGAAAAATAATATAACGTAATAAAAATAATACTAAAACTATGCTAAATAATTGTCACTTTATAGTTACGAATATCAGATTTTTCTATAGCAAATGAAAAAATAACAAACAAATGACAAATAAAAAAAATTATCCCAGCTATAGGTTGGCTCTCGGTCGCCTTCGGCGTCACCGTGCTGCTCGTCTGGGCCGTCGTAAAAATGACGAACCACCGGAAGTCATCGATCTGGAAGGTTCGTATCAGCTGATCCTTCATTGATCGCCTTTACTCCTCAACAAGATATAATAAATCCTATTTTTTTTTGCAGACGATCACGAACGCCTTTCTACCCTCGGAGTCGTGGGGCCCGCGGAACGACGAGACGCGAGCGGAGTGGCGGAATTTCGTCGCGACCAAGAAGTCCAAATACAAGCGAAGCCTCAAAGAGCTGTATTTCGGATAATGCAGCGTCAACCCAGTTCTCTCTCGCTAATCTTTACCACCTACGTACGGCGCAACGTTGCGCGGCAAACACGAGCGACAAGATTAATGTATTTTTTTTTTTTTTTTTTTGTAACGACTTAGCGATTCAATCTCGCTCGTTCCACATGCAACGCGCGTTCCCGTCGCGATCGGCCGAACGATTAAATTGCCCGTAAATAGTCGCGCGCAATTTTTCACGCGAAGGTGCGAACACTCGAATCACACGCAGTTTTTCCTTCCTGATTTTCCACGGCGATTGCGCGACCCGCGGATTTTTCACGTCGTCATGGGAAGCGACACGACGGAATGTTTTTCTTTCCCTTCCTCGACGCACGTCGAACGGCCATATAGTCGGCTCGAGATAAAAGGACTGTATAATTTTATTATACCAGCCTCGGCGCTCAAACGAGACAGTCGCGGTCGTCCTGTGTTGAAGCGCGCGTTTTTTTTTATCACCGCCGAGGTGATTAACGACTCCGAAACCGACGAACGCTCGGAATATTGTCACCTGTTTTTTTTTTTTTTTTGCTCTTCGAGCAATTGATGAGTGATACATTTATTGTATGTGTCGCGGGAGATTCGCCAAATTGACACATATTTTCAACGCGTGGAATCGTACGAAAGATACGATTAATCGTGTGAGCCGCCACATCCGCCTTACGCAAATATTGAGCGATTCTAATAGTCGTGCATCATGATGATTTTTAGCGTCGCTGGCGCGAGAGTCGAATTGAGGTGGCGATTAGTTTTTAATTTGTCGATCAATTTTTCTAATTTGTCGATCAATTTTTCTAATTTGTCGATCAATTTTTCTAATTTGTCGATTAATTTTTCTAATTTGTCGATTAATTTTTCTAATTTATCGATTTAATTTATCGATCAATCTGTCCAATTTATTGATCTAATTTATCGATCAATTTGTTCAAATTATTGATCTAATTTATAGATCAATCTGTCCAATTCATTGATCTAATTTATCGATCAATCTGTCTAATTTATCAATTTAATTTATCGATCAATTTGGCTAAAGATTAAAAAAATAATGCAAACTTCGAATCATAAGCAGCTGAAAATTGTTGCTGAAAAATTTTAAACGCGCGGCTGGAGAAATATTGACGATGCCTCGATTTTTGACACTGACCTCGAGACAAAATCGTTTCATGACCGAGGATCTTTTTTTTTACGAGCCGATTATTCCGAACGAGCGGATTAGGGGAATATAAAAAAAATACGTGATATGTATGAAATGTAAATGTAAATATTTCGAAAAAATAAAGCGTCGATTCTCCTTTTCTTGTTCTCCTTCTCGTCTCATTGAGTCTGGCGTCCTTGAAAATCTCGTGTAACCAAATGAGTTACCTGAGATGATCTCGCTGAGGCAGATCAATATATATATCTTCACATGGAATTTAATTAATTCGCATCGATTCGCAGCTCCTTTTTTCACTGCACTCAAATTCGAAGCAACGCGAGCAAAGTGTCAGAAAAAACGACATCGAAAAAAAAAAAAAAAAAAAAAAAAATTACAACGCAATTTAAAATATAGGCGAATAAAATTTTCAATAAAAATTTAGGTGAAAATAAAAGATCCCTTTAATTGAAGAAATATAAATATTTCGAAAAAATGAAGTATCGATTGTCTCTTCTCGTGTAACCAAATAAGTTATTTGAGATAATCTCTCGATAAGGCAAATCTATATAAACGTCGATATAAACATTGTTACCTACGTTGAATTCAATTAATTCGCATCGATTAGCAGCTGCATTTTCCTCTGCACCCAAATTCGAAGTAACGCGAGCGAGGCGTTAGAAAAAAAAAAGAAATGACGTCGTTTCGTCTGGCAGGTTTACAAGGTGCTTTACCTGTTAATGACAACGCGGCAAACGCGCGTGCACGCATTCAGTGGAACGGGTCGCGGTGATCGTGGTTTCGCGGCATGCCAGCTACCATTCAGTCATTCCACCGCCGTTCGATCCTATGGACGTGCATGTCGAAGGGACCTGAGCTCCGTTTGCGTGCTGAGAAAAATATCAACGGAGTGACAACTTTTTTTTTTGCTGTGGCAGCTGAAAAAAAAAAAAATCTGTGGTAGCTGAAAATTTTGCTGTGGCAGCTAAAAATTTTGCTGCAACATAAAAAAATTCGTTAATACCAAAATCGATTTTTTTATCACTCCCTGAGATTATTTTTCTTCGTGTCATCTCCGTACCTACTGCAACGAACAACGAGGACATGAAGGATGGGTAATAAAATTGGCCACAAGGTTCGATACGTATAATCAAACAGCATTTTTATATATTTGGCAAATTTCGTCGTCTACAAAATAAGAAAAAAAAAAAAAAAAAAAAAAAAAAATAACGTAACGTGACGTCAGCGGAGACGAACAGGACTCGCCGGTTCGACGATACTTAATTTTGAATTCAATTCTCGCGACAACTCGCGTCGCGTGTTCAGCCCGCAAGGACATAGAAAAAACGCGCACTATTTCGTATCAGTGCATAGCGATCGCAGAGTGACGATATGCGAAAACGGGGAATAACCGCGGTTTAAGAGCTTCGGGTTTTAAGAGCGGTTTGTATTTTTTTTTTTTTTTTTCGACACCTTTTGACACGTTGAAGAAAATAAAACTTTGGTGAGATTTCGGGCTTGCGTTTGAGAATATGAATTGTTGGATGGAATATGATTGGGAATAAAAAGTCGTAGTAGGGACAAAGAATATCGATTACGAATATAGTGGGGATAAAGAATATCGATAACGAATATAGTGGGGATAAAGAATGTTGATAACGAATATAGCGGGGATAAAGAAAATCGACAACGAATAGCGGGGATAAAGAAAATCGATAACGAATATAGCGGTAATAAAAAATATCGATCGCCAGAACTTTAGTTCTCGCCGTACCGATAAAATAGGGCATGAGTGCCGGCAAAGCAAAGCACGAGCTTTCAAAATTCACTACATCGAGATTCAACAATTTTAGCAAAAAACGCAAGGGGTACGTTTTTTGAAAAAAAAAAAAAAAAAAAAAAAAAAAAAAAAAAAAAAAAAATCGGTTTCGTAAAGTTTGACGAGCCTATGGGAAATTTCCCATTGATTCCGAAAAGCACCGGAAAATGGAATATTCGATGAGAAAAACGCGAAAAACTATTTCGCAATTTTTTATTTTTTATTTTGTCACTTCTTGTTTTTGGTTTATTCCTGAATTTCGTAGATCCCGAGAAATTCCGATATCGATGGAGTGCCCGGTGTTTTCAAGATTTCGATGTCGTCGAAGCAGGAAGGCGAGAGCAATGTTCAGGGGGTGAGACATAATTTTTCAAGGGTGTCTTAATTTTTTTTTTTTTTGTATCGAAGACATTGAATTATTTTTCTACGATTTTGCTTATATTTACGCCCAGGATCGTTCGGCACAGGACGAAGACGATCCTTCTGCGGATCGAGCGCAGTGGAAAAACGGCGTCGAGTTCCTGATGTCTTGCATCGCTTTCTCCGTGGGCTTAGGTAACATCTGGAGGTTTCCCAATACAGCCTACGAGAACGGCGGTGGAGCGTTTCTCATACCGTATCTCGTCGTGCTGTTCGTGATTGGCAAGCCATTTTATTACATGGAAATGATCCTCGGGCAGTTCACGAGTCGTTCTTGCGTGAAAATTTGGTCGGTCGCACCGGCATTCAGAGGTATTCAGACGAATAAAAAAATTAATTATATTTATATAATTAATTAATTATATATTTTATAACATATGAATTACACCAAAACAAGTTAATTAATTATATTTAGATAATTAATTAATTATATATTTTTTAACCCATGTATTAAACAAAAAATATTTAATTAAATGTATTTATATAATTAATTAATAATATATTTTTGTTTTATTTATTTATTTATTTATTCATTTATTTTTAACTATATGTATAATTAATTTTCAGTATTTTTTTAACATTGCTTGCGATTTATTTCCAGGCATTGGATACGGCGTGACCGTCTCAGTATTCTGCGTGGTGTCTTACTACTGCGCCTTAATGGCTTTGACATTGTACTACCTGATAGCCAGTTTTTACTCACCCTTGCCCTGGACTTCATGCTGGCCCGAATGGGGCGAGACGTGTTTCGACGCCACCAGCGTTGGAAAAGAGGCTGCAGTCGATGCCGTCAGTAACATCACGACCAACATCACCGACGTCACTCGGCACAGTTCGGCCGAGCTTTACTTTCTGTGAGTCAAAGATCTGAAAAATGTGTTCATCAATTTTTAGTCAATTATTCACTCGATAAGTGCGACGAATTTCTGCAACTTTGAGGACAAATTTGAGTTTGTATTTTTCTGTGCAATATTTTTTTGTGACTCTTTTTTAATTGTGACTCTTTTTTAAATTATGATTCATTTTTATTTGTGACTCTTTTTTAGTTGTGAACCATTTTTTAAATTGTGATTCATTTTTATTTGTGACTCTTTTTTAGTTGTGAACCTTTTTTAAAATTGTGATTCATTTTTATTTGTGACTTTTTTTTTATTCATGACTCCATTTCGACAGTAAAGTCGTACTGAACGAAGCGAGCATAGAAACCGGACTGGGCCTTCCCTCCTGGAAGCTCGTGCTCTGTCTGCTCGGCAGTTGGCTGTGCGTCTACGGGGTCGTGGCCAAAGGGGTGAAGAGCACGGGAAAAGCCTCCTATTTCCTGGCGCTGTTTCCCTACGTCATCATGATCTGCCTGCTGGTCCGAGCGGTCACCCTGGAGGGCGCGATCGACGGCATCGTTTTCCTGTACAAGCCGGACTGGCAGAAGATTCTTCGTCCTGGCGTCTGGTACGCCGCGGTGACTCAAGCCTTCTTCTCGTTGGGCGTCTGTTTCGGCGCTGTCACGATGTACTCGTCTTACAATGACTTCAGTCACAACGTTGCAAGGTAACTTTTTTTTATTTTTTAAAAATTTTTTATTCACCCACGTGGAAAATTAATATATTTCAGATATACGGAAAAATATATTCAAAATATATCAAATATATTTTTTCCGAAAAATTCGATATGTCGGATATACTTTAGGATATATACGAAATATACGCGAGCGGAAAATATATTCAAAATATATTCGGAATATATTCAAAATAGATTCAAAATATATTCAAAATATATTCAAAACATATCCAAAATATATCCAAAATATATTTAAAATATATCCAAAATATATTCAAAATATATCCAAAATATATTCAAAATATATCCAAAATATATTTAAAATATATCCAAAATATATTTAAAATATATCCAAAATATATTCAAAATATATTCGAAATTTGAAAATATTTTCAAAATTTCAAAATATATTAAAAACTTCAAAATGTTTTCAAAATTTCAAAATATATTAAAAACTTCAAAATGTTTTCAAAATTTCAAAATATATTAGAAACTTCAAAATATATTAAAAATATATTTTTATTATATTATCGTCCAAAAACTTGGATATGTCGGATACATTTTCGTATATATTTTTCTTTTCCACATGCGGTTAAGACTCGTATGTCACTTTTTAATTACAAAAGAGCTCGAATAAAATTGCCAGGGACTGCATAATCGTGACGACCCTGGATCTCTTCACGAGTCTGATGGCGGGCACGACGATCTTCGGGATCCTCGGGAATCTCGCGCACGAAAGTGGCAGCGACGATATCAGCACGGTTGTTCGTTCCGGCACCGGATTAGCCTTTATCTCCTACCCCGAGGCGCTGTCAAAGTTCATCGTGGTTCCTCAGCTCTTCGCCGTTCTCTTCTTCCTCATGCTCTTCGTCCTGGGCGTCGGCTCGGCGGTCGCCTTCTCCAGTGTCATAATTAGCGTGATAAAGGACCAATTCCCGCGGATTCAGCAGTGGATTATCGCCCTTGGAGTTTCCACGATGGGCTTTCTCGTCGGGATCACCTACTGCACCCCCGTAATACGCTCTTATCAAACGTTATCACCCGTTCGCCGTACTATTAATCGCACGATTATGCGCGACGTGAGAAACAATTAACGCGCGATTATTTTAGCGATTATTATTATTATGCGCGATTATTTTCTTTCCATTGTCGAAACCTCTGCAATTAATTATTTTAGGGCGGCCAGTATATGCTGAATCTGATTGATTATTTCGGGGGAACCTTCATCATCGTTTTCCTGGCGTCGTTCGAAGTAATAGCTGTTGCTTGGATTTACGGTAATTGCGGGAAAATATTATAAGGCGGAGGAAGAGAAATCATTTTTTTTTTTTTTTGCAGGAGTCGACAATTTTCTGGACGACATTGAGTTCATGGTGGGAACCAGACCTTCGGCGTACTGGCGATACTGCTGGGGATGCTTGACGCCTCTCATGCTTTTTGTGATACTTTTTTACTTTTTGGCCACTCTGACCCCGTTGAAATACAACGATCAGCTTTATCCGACGTTGGCTTATGGTGCGCAATTTAGAGTAGTGATTTTTCGGAAATCTCGAATTTTATGATAATTTTTTTTTCACGATAATGATTTTTTTTACTTTAATAATTTTTTTCACGTTAATGATTTTTTTTTTACTTTTTTTTCGCGTTAATAATTTTTTTTCACGTTAATTTATTTTGTTCACGTTAATGATTTTTTTTTCACGTTAATGATTTTTTTTCACGTTAATGATTTTTTTGCAGTGGTCGGCTGGGCGATATTAGCGATAGGAGTCGTGCCGTTTCCAATACTCATGATCATCGAAACAATGCGAAAAAATTCTCTCTTTGAGGTAACCAATTTGATGGAATAATTTCTTCAGCTTTTTTTTTTCATGCACTTGTCAACACAAAAATTTATTTCAGAGTTTCAAGTCGACGAACGAATGGGGCCCGAAAAACCTCAAGATACGTGGAGAGTGGAAGGCCTTCAAGGCGATCAAGCAGCAGGACAGATTGGGCGCGTCGAAGGGCAGCAAAGTTGCCAGGATACTCGGTGCCATTTTTAACAAATAGTCATTTTTATACCGAGATCATCGCCTCTCGACACTGTAGAATAGACGCAAATATTTTAACTCTTAATTTTATATCGAAATACTTGACGACAGCGAGCGAAAAATAAATTCCATCAACAGTTCGTAGAATATTTTTTTCCATTAAATTTGGACTAAACTAAAATACGTGATAAGAAAAATAACGACTTACTAATAATAAAAATTGTCATGTGTTGCAATCGTCACAGGTGAAAAATCCATACGCAACTCAGTCAATTTTTATTTCAATTTTCATTTTCAATTTTAATTTTTTCTGCACGGTTAATTTTTTTCGCGATAAAATTGATCTATCTATCAATTTTATTGCGGATGATATTCGAGTGGCCGCTGTCGAGCTGCATAAGTTTAATCGACTTGATTACTTACCTATCTCTATTTGCATACGTTCACTTTGACATTTCCAGCATCAAAGTGTCTGACGTCGCAGTGAATGTTGAGTTGGAATCAAGAGAAATCCAGCGGTTCGTCGGCTGAAAATAATTGCCTTAAGTATGCACGCGGATTTTGCTATTTCATGCCAGAACGTCGTCGTCCCATATAACCATTTTGTTTATCAATATATACGAGCCAAATCGTATATACTTTGGCTCCTCGAACGGATGCGGCAATTTTTCTCAGCGGAATCTGTCACGTCATTGCAATTTCGTTCACGTATCATCTCGCGAGAATTCTTGTTTTACGATGATTGCACGCTAATAACGCCATAAAATTGCTTACTACTGTTCGCAGCACTCGTCTAAAAATACGCGAGGCGATAAACTCGGAAAACAGCTTTTCGCGAATTGTCCAGGGAAACTCGCGCGACGATCGAACACGAGACACAATTATTTTGTCGCCGTGTGACAAACGAATTTGCACTGTTGAAAAAGATTGCAAGTTTTTATTCGTAAACCGGTGAATTAAATGCAATTCACAATTGTGAAATAAAATTAATGTACTTTTATAGTAAAAATAAATAAAGCAAATCATAAAAATTGAAGAACTTTATTTTACACCAAAACTAAAGTAAATAATAAAAAATAACTATGCTATCAATTAATTTGTATTATTAAACATTTAATTAACTTGTAATTTAATTTAGTAAATTAAAAAAAATTATTAATTAATTTAATATATTTTTATTTATGAAATTTAGTATCCCAGTTTATGCATAAAAACTTCGAGTACTGAACACTAAATTTCAGTAAATTTTTTTTACAGTGGCCAAAAATTTGATTCCTATTTTTCGTTTAATACTCAAACTCAGTTTGCTTTAATTCCTAAAAAGGAACAAAGAGACTCGCAGCCTCCGTCGCGGGGATCGCAAATGACACTCGGTCGCCGATTAATTTTTTATGTTTTCTTTATTATTAATAAATTAATATATTATATATGTCTTGATATATATACATAATATATGTATGTATATATATATGTTTTTATATGTATATGTATAACAGCGACAAGTACAATATATCATCATGGTTCGTTACTATTAATCATAGTCGAAGATCCTTACCGTTAATACCTAGATTTAAACGAAAAAGGTGTCGAAGTTATGATCGTATGGCATTCCCGCTCTCATTTTATCATTCTATCGCTCTCGCCCTCTCTCTCTCTCTCTCTCTCTCGTTCTCTCTCTCACTTTCTCTCTTGTTTCGTTCGTCGTCGGTAATCCAACTTACATTTTAATCGCAATATAGATACAGGGATACAGAAAAATAACACCGCGCGACCACGGTGGAATGGAACCTTAAATTATACTATTAAGCTGAAAAGGGACTGCGTGTCCTGCCGGAGATATCGAAGGGGAAGACTACGTGTCCCATGCTTTAATTGTTCGGCTTGATCGTTTGGTGCACCGCACGTTTTTTTTTCTTTTTTTTTTCAAATATATTTCTTACATATATTTTTTTTCACATAGTTCACTTTCCCCCCACTTCGTGTCGAGAGTTTGGCAAGGTGTGATTTCACGTTTGCGGATTTAATTGATTAACTTGTTGCTTCTCTCGTTTTTTTTTTTTTTTTTTTTTTTTTCGTCCTCTTCATCTTTCGTCTCCGTGTACTATTATTATTTATATTATTATTTAGGATTAATTGTACCTTTACTTACAGTCCTATCTACCGACCTTGCCAATCGCGAACGTCGCAACGCGACACAAACTTTTACCTTAGTTAATTTCTTCTTTGTTCACTTCTCGCTCTCTCTCTTTTTTATTATAGATTCAACCTTGGTCCATTTTTTTCTTTTTTCTCTTTTTTGACGACTGCGCGACTTATGTACAGTTTTATCGGGGGACGCGAGTCGGGAGGACGCTTCGCAGGATCCTCCCGACTCGCGACCCTTTTTCTTCGTTTTCTTCCCTATTTTCTCTCAACAAATTTACGGAAATCCTCGTGTCGCAAAACGTCCGACGTTTATTCGCTCCGAATGCATCGAGCGGATCCGACCAAACGCAGCCCGGTCGAGACTGCCGCATTTTACTCCGAGAAAATTTACTCCGAATAAAGACGCGCAGCTCTGGTTTCTATCTAACGGCCGGCGAAGCTGCTCGTCGGTCGTAAAATGCTCGCTTCATCCCCGCGCTTTATACTCTGCTCCATACGTTTGCCGTTTCTCTTTATCGTCCTCGAATGCAGAGGCGAACATTTTTCCACCGCGTCGTGTGCTCGATATAAGGAAATATTTTCAAGTTTCTTGGATCGATTCAACCTTCTCGTATCATCGTTTTTTTGACGCATGCTATGTAATAATGACACATTTATTAGTAGATAACAATATGTTTTTCCTCGCCTCGCTGTCCGACTGTCGCATTAATTGCTTCTCCTTAAGTCGTAACACGAAAAAGTCTGCGATGTGTTTTTTAAAATGGATCTGAGTAGTGTATCTTTTTTTTTGTTTATCTTTTTTTTAAACATATCGTGCGCTGTACCTGTGTCGATTATGTCGTATGCTAGATGATTTCCTGTGCAAAGACGACCCTTTCATGCGGACTTCTAAATTATACAAATTTGCATCGTTGTTAACGAACGTTGGGAGCTACATTCGGTTTTCTACGTTTTATGCAACGGAACACGCTGAAAAAAATTATAGGCTACGGAGGTTTGAGAAACGCAAAAAGCGTTTTTGTGGCGTATCGTAAATTCGGCTCATATTTTATACGTTTTTTTCTTCAATTTAATTGGGAATTTTGTAAACTACGAATAGTTAAATGCAACTTAGAGACCAAAATCATGACTCTCAAAATACAATTTTTAGGAATGCTTCACATAATTTTTTGTGTAGTAATTTATAAAAAATAATAATAAATGATATTCAGTTCAATATATTGATTAATCGCGTCAACTTTATTTTTCAATCTTGTACTATCGATTTATAGTTCTTAACGTTTATATCAATCGAATTTTCAGTAAGCATTAGTGACTTTGACGAGCGTGAAAGGGTCTTCTTCTCTTTTTCTTTTTTTTTTTTAGTATTCGATGCTATTTTTCCTGAACATTTTTCCCATCCTTTCTTCGCGAGAAGTCGCGTTATTAGCTATCCCTTGCGGCGAGCTCGTGCGATTCTCCAGAAAGTTTGTTCGTTTTAATCCTTTTACGACTCGTCTTCTTGTTTTTTTTTATGTCTTCCTTATCTTCGCGCTCGTTTTAGTCCGGACTGTCAATCCCGTAACTACGTCGAAACTGCGTCTCACTCTCCCCTAATAATTACTTTCATCGGTTGATAAAAAATCGTTCGGCATCGCCGCAGAAGAACTAGAATTAACCGCTTAGTGTTTTTTTCGTGTGTTTTGTGCTACGCCGCAAACGACAACGCCTTTTGTTATCAATTTTTAGGGACACGCAGTTATACACAGTATCGTAACACGCCTCGCTTCAACCGTTTCGTGGCACATTTTTCTTCTTTTTTTTTTCGTCGTCCTCCCGACTCCACAATTATTCCCTCCTCTCGTTCGTCGAACGCTGCGATATTGGGAACGAAAATCATCGGTGTCGACACTGCGATCAACTTCAACGTTGACGCGAGGTCTCGATTTCTAAATTCCGCAAGCCTTCGCTTAATATCAGAAATACTAACGACAAAAAAAAATAATAAGCTTATGAAAAGGAGATTGAAGATAATTTTTTTTTGTCGTTCAGCGTTGTCGAATCGACGATGTTCTAAGTGCGAATATTAAACTCGAAAGTCAATTTGCCCCGGCGAAAAAATGAACAAATTCACAGACAGTCGATAGATTTTTTTTTTTGCTTCAGCAGTTTAAAACTTTTTTGCTTTCGTTAAGCAACGCCTGTATTTACAGTTGGCACCTCACGACCCCCGTTTTTCAGTCGATCAGGTGTGTCGAAATTTCAATTCGCGTTCCCAACGTCTCAGCTTCGTTCGATCGTCAATCTATCGCTCTCCGCGTACTTTCGCTAACAAATAAACAAATACAGATATCGGAAATCGTCACCACGGTTGGCGCGAATCGCGCCAACGTTTATCGACAGCGGCGCTTCAACGCGTTTTAATATTGCACGCACCCTCGATCAACTCAATCTCACCACGTTTCCATTCTCATATTTACAATTACTCGCTTAACAGATTAGAGAGAGTTTTGTTTTGTTAAATTTCTTTATCAACGCTATCCTCATCGTTCACACCGTTTATAAAAAATTTATTTGCAATGAACCGTCCCTCATTTTCTCCCGTTTTCTGATTAGTTTTCGGTTTTTGTTTCTCGCCCCCCATCGCCGAGGGGCTCCGAGCTCACCCGACGTAATCCTATATCCTAACGATTTATCAATCGGTTTTTCTTTTTTTTCTTATCTTTAACGTTTTTTTTTTCGTTATTTTTTCGTGAGACTGAGACCTCGATACTTCGATTAACGTATACGTTAGATAAATACACAAGAAGAGTGTCTCGTTTATATACAGTGTTTTTGTTTTTTTTGTGTCTGTGAGTGTTTTTTTATATCGCTATTAATATTAACATGATCGAATCCCCGATTGGTTCGTCAGAGGCTGACGAATTATCGAAAAAAAAAAATTGTGAGACGTCCTCGCGTGGCATCTGAAAGAAAATAAGGAAACCGAAGGAAAGTAAGATACGTTCTATAGCTTAGTACGTAAGACAACATCCACCGTGGTCGCTGAACGGGTTCGCAGAATCGACGAGATTTTTTCCCGAGAGTCTATCCTGTCTCGCACACTTTCTCTCACTCTCTCTCTCTCTCTCTCTCTCTCTCGCTCTTTCCCCGAGTCACATAACGTATTACGAGCCTAAAAAGTATTTACATGTTTTCTTCCCCATCAGCAAAAAGAGTCCACACGAGATTCCCGAGGCGTCGCGACGCGATCGCCTCGCTCGCTTCTCTCGTCGTTAACGTTCCTCTCATCCCTCGTTCATTTTTTTTTTTTCATGTCTTTTTTTTATACATATATAATTTTTTGTGTTATTTTTATTTAAGGCATTACAATTATCCATGCTCGGTGAACAAGCGCGAATTAATATTTGTTTTTCTTTTTCATTTTAATTCTCATTTTTTTTGTCGTTTTGTCGATTTTTTTTAAATGTTATTTATTCAATGGCAGTAGAGAGAAAAGGTCGAGGGTGATCCTTCCCGTATCTTTCATCTGTACATTTTTCCTTCTTTTCGTCGTCATCATTTTTTTTTGTGTGTGTGTTTTTTTTTTTTAATTATTCACTATCGTCGATTGTGCGCGCAATTTTGGGTTTCGCCCTGCCGCACTAATCGTTGCATCAGTCACTGGGTTTTCGTTCCTTCCTTTTTGTCATTTCTTCTTCTTCTTCTTCTTCTTCTTTTTTTTATATGTTCGTCTGTATTTAATTGCCGGGTCTTCGTGACTTGATTTTTTATTCACTTAGTCCGCGGATCGTCGCTGTGATCGTGGCGAGGATCGCGATTGCGAGTCTCCCGTCGTGAAACTCGAGCGCGCGACGATCCCGCGTGGTCTGTGCGTGTCGGTGACGAGCGTGGATTTGGGGGCCGAACGGTACTTCGCGCTCGACTGGGAACCGCGGCCCCGTGTGTCATACGGGCTCTTCCTTCTTGAAATTGATGTTCTGCGACGCGCAGAAGTCACGGGTGAAGGGTATGCAGTTGAAGAGCTTGCATATCTCGCACTCGTAGACGGGCACGTTGTAGAAGAGAGCTAGAAGCAGGGCGAAAAGGCCGATTATCAGGACGAGACAGACCCAGATGAGGAGGATCTTTCGGCGACGGTCGTAGTGACCGAACGAGATGAACGGCATCAGCGCGTAGGCGGCGAGGAAGCCGAAGATGAAGCCGAAGAGGTGCGCGTAGTTGTCGATCCAGGGTAGAACGCCCAGCATCAGAAGACCCACCAGGATCATTATCAGCTTCGACAACGCTCGACGAGGGTGCTTCAACATCGGCCAGCAGTTCAATACCTCCACCACCAGCGTCGCCAGGAGGGCAAAATGCGCACCCGCTGGACCGACCTGAGAAGACACACGAGTTACTTACGAATTTTTAAAATTGGCTTAAAAAATTGGGGAATTTGTTTAACGCGGGAATTGATTTTAGGGTGTCGATTGTTTTTCTCGACTTGGTTTTCAAATTACTTTGGCTTTCTAGCTTGACTTATTTTGTCTTTTTTATTTGTTTGCAGAAATGGGAATTTCTAGATTTCTTTTCTTCATTTATTTTGGTTTGTTTTAAGGGTTTATTTTGTGGCAGATTTCTGTATTTATCTCATTGGATAAAAAAATCTTAATAAATGATTTACGAAACAAAAAATGGAGATTGTGAAGAGACACGAGTTATTTACGAATTTGGGACTGTCTGGTCGTCTTTTGATTCGGGGGAAAAAAATTCTTTTCTAATATGTGGGCATTGATTTAGCACAGGAATTGATTTTAGGATGTCGAATTTTTTTTTCGACTTGATTTTCAAATTATTTTCAATTTCTGGCTTGACTTATTCCGTCTTCTTTATTTGTTTGCAGAAATGGGAATTTCTAGATTTTTTTTTCATCATTTATTTCGTTTCTTCTTTAAGGATTTATTTTCTGGCAGGTTTCAGTATTTCTTTAATTGGAGAAAATGCTCTTAATACATGATTTACAAAACAAAAAATGTAGATTTCGAGGCGTTTTATTTTTTATGTTCGTAACGTGGGTGAAAAATTTCGACGTTTTGTTCGTGCCAAAAAAAAAGAAGAAATACTTTACCTCCGCTCTGTGAGGGATGAATATGGCACTGGCGAGATTTCCGGCCAGCGCGCCCACGAAATAGATAAGAGCTATTCTGAGTGAACCGGTGAGCTTCTCGAGATCCCTCATAAGAAAGTATTGGACGAGGAGGGTGATGGCCAGGTGAAGAATACTGAAGAAAAAAAAGGAGCGTCATTAGTTGAACGAACGAATGACGACACCGGGCGTTTTACCGACCTATAAAAGAGCGATAAAAAATAAGGCACTTCGGCCGCGGACTCACCCAGCGTGCAGGAAGATAGTCGTGAACAATCTGTAGAACTGATCGGGCCACTCGGGATGAAGAAACGGTATCATGCCGCACACATCGTGAAGACACTCGACCTGGGAGCACAGCGACGCCTCCTCGTGGAAGTAACCGTGAACGAAGTCGCAGTACTCCTTGGTCGTTATCCTGCACATCCCGTGAATTCCGATGCAACACGGATGACCTATCACCTCGCAGACCATGTGCTCCGCCATTTTGTCCTTGTAACGACCCACCGGGAAGTTGTTGCTTCCCTGCTGATGTCCGTTGTTGCTCCTTCAAAGAAACGAGATTAATGGTGCATTAAATTCAGGAGAAAAATGTCAGGACACAATTTTTTTAAATACAGAAAATTATTTTTTGTGAAGAAAAAAAAAAAACATTTTTTGTGAAGACAAAATCATTTTTTGTGAAGACAAAAAAAAAGTTTTTCATTTTTTCTCATCGAAGTTTCGATTTTTCGGGCAAACTACGGTGTGTTTTTGGAATCAGCAGGAAATTTCCCATCGTATAGGGTTTTCAAACTTTACAAAATCGAAAACGTTTTTTTTTTCGCAAAAAAAAAAAAAAACACAAGGAGTATGTATGAAAAAATTGGAAAAGTTCTCTCTCGAAGGAAAGAAGAAAATCCACATTCGACTGATCAGAAAAAAGTGACCATGATTTGAGTGAAGGGGCGAAATTTCGAAAAAAGTGCGAAAACACTTTTTATTTTTTTTATCACTTCATTTTGACGTATTTTTGCCTGTACGCAACGAGTTCGCCGTCAGTTTTGTTCTAAATGCAATAATATTCACGATTTTTTTTTAAACTTGATTATTTTCGATTTAAAAAAAATGTTTATCAAATTTTATAATGAATTTTTGTAAAATGTTTATCAAATGTTATAATGAATTTTTGTAAAATGTTTATCAAATTTTATAATGAATTTTTGTAAAATGTTTATCAAATTTTATAATGAATTTTTGTAAAATGTTTATCAAATTTTATAATGAATTTTTGTAATATGTTTATCAAATTTTATAATGAATTTTTGTAAAATGTTTATCAAATTTTATAATGAATTTTTGTAAAATGTTTATCAAATTTTATAATGAATTTTTGTAAAATGTTTATCAAATTTTATAATGAATTTTTGTAAAATGTTTATCAAATTTTATAATGAATTTTTGTAAAATGTTTATCAAATTTTATAATGAATCTTTGTAAAATGTTTATGAAATTTTATAATGAATTTTTGTAAAATGTTTATCAAATTTTATAATGAATTTTTGTAAAATGTTTATCAAATTTCGCGAAATCAAGACTTAGTAATTTGACAAACAATTCTCAAAATCATTGCTGCAAGTTACGAAAATTAATTAATTCCTACCTGAATCTCTGGCTGAAGGGATTCGTCTTCCTGCAGATGGGCCACTTGGTGATATCGTCAGGCCACTCGTAGGGCGCGACGCTGGCGGGTGCGTCGCAGAATTTCGGATCGAGTCCGCAGACCGAGCCGCTGATCCGACCACCGGGTCCGCTGTCCCCCGGACCCCATTTCTTCCAGGTCGATATGGTGTTCTGAAGTTGATGATCATCGCGATTAGTTCACGCATCGCAGGATACGAAATTCAATAAACTCAAATATTTTTCCAGCACACAAAGTAACAAAGTAACGATCGCTAAGTCGACGTTCGCGGCATGCGATATAAATCAGACTCGGCGTACGCGAGGTTGACTCGCGAACGGAAAACGATGACGTTATAACATGCACAGAGGTGAGACGAAACGACGAGTTCACGAACTACGAGACCAGCGTCGGTGGTCTCGTTCTACATCCGACAGTCGAGTCGGGACACACAGTGAAGTCTCGACCGATGTAATGAGAAATTTATAACTACGGCTAACAAGCTTGAGAAACTTAAACCACGAGGTAATTTAAGCTTGATTTACCGTGACGGTCGATCTCAGTCCACGGACCAGTTGGTTTGCAAGGGGGTAAAAGTCATATTATAATAACGTATGGGTATAAAGTACGACAGACGGAGATGGCATTTTGGGAGATTTTTGGGGAACTTTGGACGAGGAGTTTTCTGGGGATCCGTGAGATTCTGATTTATTTTAAACTGTAAATGTAAAGCTGTAAATATTTGGATATTTTTATTTTTTTTTCAAGTCGCCAATTGTTTGAAAGACTGAAATACAATTGAGGAAGTGGCTCAGTGGATTATTATTTTCGTGACAGGAAAATAAATTATTTAGTCTTGGAAGTTTTCTTATTGGCATTTATAACGAGGGGACCAGGAGGCAAATTTAGAAAAAGGTATTTTGGGTTTATTGCTTTCCAGATTTTTATCCGTTTGCTCATTATTTTCGTGTCAGGAAAATAAATTATTTAATCTTCATCGTATTATTATAGCCATTCATATCGGGTTGACCAAGTCTTAAATTTCGAAAAAAGTTATTTTGGGTTTATTACTTTTCAGATTTTAATTATTCTGTTAATTTCTTTTTCAATTTTTAAAAATCATTTTCTCGAGGTCTGATTAAGCGAGACTCACGGATCAAACTGTATTTTTGAATGACAAAAGGTGTCGTCGTAATTATTCAGAGAGGATCAATGAAGAAACGCCGAACTCACTGAGCAGTCCGCCTTGCTGGATTGCACGCATCCCGAGTCGTCGTTCCTGATGCAACAGGCGGTGTCCCGTTCTCTTTCCCGCCAGACATCGATCTCGTTGAGGATCTTGATGTCGCGACGCATGCAGGGTCCAAATTTTGCCCCTAAGTGAATAAGATCGGCAGCCCGAGGGCCCAGCCAAAAGTTCGCCGGCTCGTCGTAATCCACTTGTTGCAGCGACAAACTCGTTACGAGCACCTGTAACGTTGCACCATTGTTCTCATTGAGGGCTTTGTTTTCAACACGACTAAACGTCTTGTAAGCAGAGCCTTTGTGGCCAGGCAATAAATTTATCTGCTCCAAAAAAAAAAAAAAAAAAAAAAACTATAAAAGGCCCACAAAAATTCGCCACATTTTTCGTCACTATCAGCCTCGATTGGAGCAACAAAAAATACCCGCAGCCGACGGTGACTTTTATTCTCATCGGGAAGAAAAAAAAAAAAAAAAAATTCGAATCAAATCGAGCTTCCGTTTTTGTAGTGGCGGATTTTTATTGCCTTTTTTTATCGACCAACTTTTTTTCTTTTTTTTTTTTTTCTTGGCTTCCTATATATCAAGCAACGTATAGCCGCGAGTCACACGGACCGTGCATTCGGTCATGCGTGAGGCATAAATATCGAACGAAATGTGCATCTGTTCGTAAATTGCACGAGCCGATGGGAAATACCACCGCGAATAAACATGAAGCGCGCGGCGCCGATTGTAGAAACGCGCGCGAGGGACCGTAACTCGGCTGCGCACTGCCGGCGGTTACATAAATTTCTGACGAAGTGATCGCGAATATATCGCGCACCTTTGATTTCCCTACTAACAGTTTTAATTCTGTGTGCCGAACCGTTGAACCGGAATTATATTTACGCGGCAGTCGAGCCGCGTTGAACGACGCTACCGGGGCTATAAAAACAAGAACGCCCGGCGTCATTAAAAAACTATAAATTAGGCACGCGACTATTTTTATGGCTGTACCAACGAATTAATTTTCTTTGTATATTCATGGCAGTAAATCCTCATTAATTTAAGTAACAAATGTTACAGTGTGGCTTGCTTTGTAGGTGTCGTTTAATAATAATAATTTGTGGGGATTATAAAATGACGTGTGAACTTTTGAATAGCTTCATGGATTACTAATTTTTTTGTTATAAAAAATTGTGAGCAATGGTGAAAAAAAATATTTTCGTGACGCATTAACCGCGTTTCTTTCTTTTTTTTCAGGAAAATTACCACAATATTTTTATGAAAATAAATATTCTTTGCAGCCATTAAAAATGTACATATTATACTATAATTCTTCCATATTATTCACGTTAATTAATAATCACAACATGGATCGTACTATTCACTTTATTTCTAAAAGATTTAGGGTCTACAACTCTGGTTCATTGTGACTTTTGGTTCTGATAAATTAGCTTAATAATGAATTTTTACTTGACAGTCATCGAATTAACGGTTGCTTTTTTTGGAGTATCATCAAATATTTCTATTCCCTAAATTGTTTAGTGGTTCAAGAACGCCTCAATTTTTAGTGAACATTTTTTGTATTGAAAGGAATCAAGAAACCGTTTTTGTAAACGAAAAAAAAATCCACAGGAAAAAAATTAAAATTTTACCATTGTTAAGGGAGTGATTATGGCTCACCTGTCCCGTTCGACGATTGAGGTCGATCCCGACGGGCCCGAAACCGTAGCAGGCCAGCGAAATAATGAGAATGAAGACCTGAACCGTGGTGATCCAGTACGTGAAGTAAGGCCGGTGATCCTCGATGTCATCCAACTGCTTTCTCACGTCCGGTTTGTGGGCGACACTCTTCCTGAACGACCTCCTGCAAATCGATCGTTCGTTACCAAAAATAGCCTCAACAATTTTTCATTTTTTCGCCGCTTTGTCGGGACGCTTTTAAAAAATTGAAAAGCTCAGAATAAATGTTAGCAAACCCCTCATTTTATGTTTAATTTTAGCAAACGCCTCAATTCAATAAAAAAAAAACCCAATGACAGATCCAACAAAATTATTTCAAGCCACCCATATTCAACTTTAGCATCTCCCGAATTTAGCTGCCCAGTCACCAATAACTAAGTTTCTCTAACTCGTTTGTCAATCGTCACCTTTCACCCCGTATTTTCTCTATCACCTATTTTCATCCCGTCCTTCGTCGCACGTTAAACGTCAAGCGTTAAAATTCCAGATATCCCGGCTATTTGCGGGACATCGATTAACTTTCTCGTCGCAATGAAACAACCAGGAGAATCACACGTGTCTCGGGAATTATCGTCCCATCCCGCATTAACGGAGCAGCCGACCTCGTTCTCAACGAAGCTTTTTTAGTAATTGATTCGCCAGGTCGTAGGCATTAATGTGCATCGCTAGGGGTGGGGAAAAAACGAACACTTGTCACGCAGGACGAGCTCGTATCGCTGACATTTGACGCTCGGTTGACGACGATGCCCTTTTTTTTATTTATTTATTTTTTTTCATTTTTATTATCTCGTTGCCCTTAAGTTTTATGGATATAGATGACAACGAATCTCCGGAGGCTGAAATAAGGGACACGCAACGCGATCGTTAACATTATATCCCGAGAACGAGCGGTCGTTGTTCCTGACGGTAAAAAAAAAAAAAAAAAAAAAAAAAAAAATATCAAATGGCTCTCGCTGTGTAAAAATTCATTCAATCCAAAGCGCACTTAGTGCCCACCGCGGAAACGCATCTCTCCTCCCACCGCGCGACTCTCTCGTTCCGTCCCCGCGGCGAACACGCGGATCGCGGTAATCATTCACTTGTGTCCTGAATTATGCGAGCTCCTGCTCCACTTCTTATCGCGTGCGCACGCGACACACTGCAACCACCGCCACCCCCCGGGTTTTTGACGTCATCGTAATTACGCGACCCGACGACGCGACCAACTTCCTCGGGGCCGGTTTCAAAGGGGATTTTTGCTCCGTGTTACTGGCAGGTAATACTTTATTATACGTGTGTGTGAGGCGCGCGCGCGGAAAGGGCGACTGTCGAGGCTGTCAGGAGTTATCAGAACTCGCGAATAAACGTTTAACGAGCCGGAGGGATTCGCGAAAATATCTTTACGGATGCGCCGAGGGGAGGCGAAAATTTCACGAGTGGCGGGAGATGGAAAATCATTTTTGGCACAATTGCTAAGAATTTTTTAAAATGTATTGAAATGTTGCTTTATTTCCCCATGGAAATAAAGTATATTTTGAAAATATATATGAGGGATGAGATACTGAACTTTTGGACGAAATATATGGGGCAAATCATACCAACTGTACCAACGTAAAATCATAACAATGTGGCTCGCGATTTTTTATGTTATACTTTAACAACAACAAAAAATGCATGTAGACATTTTTTCAGATTTTTTTTTCATCTACTTTTTTTAGTGGTAATATTTAAAGCTAAATAAAAACGCCATTTATTAAGAATATGAAACAATTTTTTTTTAATATTACGACAAAAAACGATTTTTTTTTATCGACAAAAATCGAAGCCAGACTGGAATAACATTTTTATCTACGTTTTTTAATAAAAGATATCATAAAATACAACAAAAATAGAAAACATTTTTTATCCACTTTTGCTCGTAGACCAAGAATGTCGTTTTTGGTCTACAAGCCAAAAAACAATTTTTGTATGGCTTGTAAAATACAAAAAAGATAGAAAAAAAAATTGTTGATCCACTTTTGCTTCTAGACCAAAAATTTCGTTTCTCGTCTACAAGCCAAAAACATTTTGTTTTGGCTTCTAGATTAAGTAGATTTAGTGTTCTTTGACACCGATCGCAGTGGGCGAGTCTTCGAATGATTAAATTGAAATTTAATCATCACGTTCGTCGCGAAAGCGAGGAAAAGAAAATACGAATAAAAGCATCGATCAATAAGGGTAGTCCGGCCCAACGTTTACGCGTTTTATTTGACGTTTTGATGTCGTCCGGATACCCCGCGTTTCTCCGGTAACGAGTGTCGGGTGTTGACATATCATTTCACTGATGGATCGTGGCTGATAATTTTGCGATAAATGCTTCTGACGAATCCGGACGTTAATGCCGGGCGAATTATGGCCGAGTGAGGTCAATGAATAATCCGACACACGATGTACATAGCCGGGTTATTGATAGATAATTACCCGAAAAATCGTCCGACTATTCCCATTCCGTACTGACGTCGATTGCTGTTGTCGAACACCCGATCGATGGTGCTGGGCGATATTCTCGTACCGCCGGATAATTCCCGCTGTAGAATAACTCCGGCCTCCTGTTGAGATCCCGTTGCCGGGTCACAGGTCACCCTCGCCTCCTGCTGCCTCGACCTGCGCCAACTCGTCGTTCTGTAAACCCTTCCGTACTCAATAGATGCTGATCTAACGCGACTATCATAATGCCCTGAGCAAATCATACGACCGAGTCTCGAGCGTTAATCAGAAGATTGTTCTTGAGGAGGTCCGACGCCTCTCGGTCGCTCTCGAGTGGCTAATTAATATGCGAATCGTTTGTTATTAAGTCATTTTAATTCGGCATTAATTTTCCGTCATTTGTGGCTCACTGATGAATTCAGTCATCACTTAATTTTGGGACATTTATCGTGAAAGTCGTACTGAGAAAAAAATAGAATTGAATTTAGTGAATGTGCTGATTGAGTCAAGGAAATCATTGGGTTGATAATTTTGAAAAAAATGCAGAAAGATATTTATTTGAATTTATTTGAATCGAGGATTTCTAAAGATATTTATTTGAATTTATTTGGATTAAGGATATTAAAAAATATTTATTTGAATTTATTTGAATCAAGGATGTTTAAAGATATTTATTTGAATTATAGTTCGTTCTGTAAAATATTTCAGTATTTAAAAAAAAAATATTTATGAGATGAAATTATTTGTGTTTTGAAATAAATGATTTAATTCGCGTTTAATGTCAACTCGAGGGGCCACGAAATAAAATTAAGCTCGTAAAAAATTGCTTCAAGCCTCCGTTGCTTCTTATGTCAAAATTCTAGATTGAACGCAGCCACGAAAATTTCACAGAAATTATAACTTTTTTAAATGGACATTTTAGGCAAATTATACGATGAATTCTTCTCGGAAGCGACGTCGCTTGGATATGCAACGAAAAATACGGCGACTGCTGCGCCGGACAAAATTTAATTCGACTGTCGCGTAAAGCCGATCATTGAATTTTTTTACCTTGAGGTGTAATGGTCCCTCGTGATTGCACGCGGCCGTCTCACTTGCTGTCCATCAACGACCGTCCTGCCGTCCTTGTGCGGTGTGAATCTGCGATCGAACAGAAAACCGGAAATCAATATTAATTCTCGTGCCCCGAACGTTTTGGCGTCGCTCAACCGGGGGAGACTTTTTTTTTTTTTTTTTTTTTTTTTTTTCGAGGAGACCTTCAATTCTCACAAGTCTGCCATTCTCAACCCTCGTTCGCCGCTTTCACCCCTGGAGACGCGGCCATTTTTTCCGTTATTCATCGTCGTTACTATTCATGTTATTCATCATTATTCATGGGACGAACGACGCCGGACGTCCCCCCAGGCACTTTGAGTGCTGCATATCTGTCAAGTATATAGCGCGCGATTCTGTTTTCCTTTTATTATCATCCGCAATTATTTTATCGTATTGAGAAAAAAAGAGAGAGAAATAAAAAAAATAGATTGAACGATGCAGTTTGTATGGAAATGGCCGAAATATGTTTGTATTAAATTGTCTCATGTCTCACGTTTTTTTTTATTTTTTTTTAATTGCACTAAAGTTGATCTGAAATGACCTAAATATGTTTGCAGAAATTTCGACGTATAAAATTAAATCTTCCAATGCTAATATTAAATTGTTTCATGCCTCACGCTTTTTTTAATATTGAATCTAAAATTGATCTGAAATTACCGAAATATGTTTGCAGAAATTTCAACGTATAATATTAAATCTCCAGATGCTAAATTAAAGTGTCTCATGTTTTACGCTTTTAACATTTTTTTTTATCATATCTGGAATTGAACTGAAATTACCGAAATATGTTTACAACAATTTCGATGTATACTATTAAATCTCCCAATGCTAATATTAAATTTTCTCATGTCTCACGCTTTTATTTTCATTTTTATTTTTATTTTTATTTTTATTTTTATTTCTATTTTTATTTTTTATTATTTTTTAATTGCATATAAAATTGCTCGGGAATTAAATTATCGAGTACCTGACAAGTTCTTCCGACAGATCGTGCGCAGCGCCAATTCCGGTTTCCGGTCGTGCAGGTAACCCGAAGCTGACCTCGCCGTCCTCGGCCTCCGGCGCCTCGGACTCCTCGGGAGCCGGCGGGGCCGCCGGCGCCGGCGGCGGCAACGGTGGCCTCTTGAAGAAGGCTTCCTCCTCGGCTTCGTCCTCGGCCGCGACTGCAACCTCGCCCGTCGTGCCGACCTCCGTCTGCGATATCGACGATATCACGCTCGGTGGAAAACTCCGCGACTCCTGTCCCGTTTCCGATCTCTCGCGTGGTCGTTGCCGTGTCAGAGTCTGCAAAAAAAAAAAAAATACAAAAAATGTATAAGTAGTTTTCTAATATTTATTAACATTTTGCTAAAAGAGTTGTGATGACGTCGCGAATTAAAAAAGAGCATAAATATATTTTTATAGTAATGAAAAAAAAAAACCTTTCAGTATATTTAGATTTAGGTCTTATAAAAAGATAATAAATGTTTTGTTCCATAATGCAATATTAATTATTAATTTGTCCGCCGTTTATTTTTCAATATTTTGCATAATTTATATTTTTATAATAAAAAGCAGAACGAAAACAAATCTTACAGAATTTTCAGAATTAGGTCTTAGAAAAACATAATGTTGTGTTCCATAATCCAATTTTATTCAATAATCTGCCTATCGTTTATTTTTTTAATAATTCGCATATAATTTGTATATACAATAAATTTATAATTAAATTTAAATTCTTATAATATTGATATTGAATTTATAATTCAAATAACAAAGACCAAAACGAATAAAAAAAACCGTTCAGAATATTCAGAATATTCATAATCAGGTCTCCCAAGGAAACAAAACTTTTCTTCCCCAATCCAATTTTATTAATCAACCGCAATTCGTGTATAAAATAAATTGCGTATATTTATCGTTAAAAAGCCGCGCGAAAAATAAGCAAAAATAAACGAAGAGCCGTGTTTCTGTTTTGCGCCCCGTGTTGCACCGGCATGCCGGAAGTAAGTTTCGTATATTTCTCTTGTACTTTCGGCCGTCGGCAACGCGGAAGATTGAGAAGGCTGCGCGTAACAACCCCCGTCGGGGGGGTCGCGCGCCGCAAGGGGGGCTCCGTTTCTCCCCCCCCCCCCCCCCGTGCAAACCCGAGAGCAATTCGAGCGAGTTATTTCTCAACCCGCGAAATTTGCTACGCCGCTAAGCCCTCGGTTTCGTTGTTGCATTTAGTTAACTCGAGGAATGGAACGTGGCGGAATAATCAACGTTTTGCCAAGTCTGGCGCACTTGCGAAGCTGCCGCATGCCGGGGAGGCCGAAGGGATGAAGAGGGGGGGGGGGGGAACTCCGAGTCTCCTTCTCGGCAAACCCGAGGATTTAAAAGTCAATGAGATTTCGCGTGCGCGAGATAAAAAAGAGCGCGGGAAATATACGTATATATATGTATATATATATATAGGGAAGTTCATGCGGAGTCGGCGCGGTTGTTACGCGCCAACAGTGATTGGACGCGATTTTACAATAAGCGGACGATTCGTCTTAAGCCGGAAATAGAAAGAATTTCAATCGGCGTTATTCACTGCCGGATGGTTGTAACGCTAAATTGGGTTGACTTAGCGATGGGATGAATTATTTTGGGATTTTTGTTCGAAAGGATGGAACGAAAAAATTGTGTCTTGTTTGAAATGCAGGAAATTTTAGTTCCTGCTTTAAATTGGGTTGACTTAACTTGGTCTGAATCATCTTTGGATTTTTATTTAAAACGATGTAATAAAAAAATCAACTTCTTTCATAATAATAATTTTATATCATTTTATAATAATAATTTTATAATAATTTTATAAGTTTGTGGCTTTTTTTTACTACATAGCCAGAGCTTTATTATCCTAGCAGATTTCTAGGGTTTTTGCAGGATTGTGAAATTCCTGAAAATTGCAAAACAAAAAAGAAAATTGAAAATTCCTCTTGTCCGAAATGCAGGAAATTTTACTTCCTGCTATATATTGGCTTGATTTAATGTTAAACTGAATAATCTTTGGATTTACGTTTAAGACGACGTAACAAAAAAATCGCCCTCCCTTTTATTTGAAAAAAATGATGGCTTACGGCTTGAAGCCATTTTTATCACAGTCACAGCTTTAATAGCCCAGCAAATTTGCGTTTTGCAGGATTGCAAAATACTTGAAAATTGAAAAGAAAAAAAAAAAAAAATCCTCTTGTCCAAAATGCAGGAAATTTTAGTTGCAATATGTATTAAATTCCCTATAGTTCCCAAAAATATTTCCCGAGTCTATTCATCCCTGTATCCCCTTTGTCTGAGACTCAAACGAGACGATAAATCAATTTGAAAAAAAAAAGAAAAAAGACACCAGGACAAAGAGCAAAATAGTGAATACCAGGGAGCAATTTAGGCAGAAAAAGAGAAGGGGGACGGGCCTGTATATACGGCCGAGTGATTTGGGGAGAAAATTCGTGTGAACCACTAGAATCGGCAGTAACAGTTTAAATTCCGCGGACGTTGTCCCTCGGCTCTCTCTCTTCTTTTTTCCATCGAAAAAAAAAAAAAAACACAGCGACGCGAGAATGTCGCGAAAAACCATCAAGAGCGGAGAGCTGCCGAGGGACGCGACCGCGCGGTTCAAAAACCAATCTGCCCGCGTGTACCCGACGAATCCTATTTCGAGTTCGAATTCGAGCGGCGACTCGTCGGGGGGCCGCAGCTTTGATTTAGAAACGAGATCCGGACACACCGAACCCTCCCAATGACATTCCAAATTCCGCAGATGCGAATACGCGTCGCCCGGGCTCCGTTACAACGCGCGTTCCACACCAGGGATTCGAGATTCCGAATCAATTGCTTCAGGAATCATGTTCCTCACATACGATAATCGATCCTTTGAATCGATTCTCGAGCGTCGCTTAAGTGTAATTGAAATCCCTCCCCCCCCCCTCGCTTGTTCTGATCTCAATCGGTATCAAAATCGTTCGACTGAAAAATAAGTATTGATTTGTAAAAAATTAGTAGTAAGAATAAGTGGGAAAAATAGTAGTAAGAGAGGAACTAGTAAGATCAACATTTTGTAGTAAAATGTTTTGAATATGTTAAATGAGTAGCATCGCGAAAAAAAAATATATTTTTTTAGTGAATTAAACATCGTGAATACGCCTTAAAAAAATCGTGAAAAATTATTTATGCGGTTCATCCCCTCCCAAGTTTGCATCCTGTGCAAAAATCATTCGTGAGATCATTTTTCGATGAGAATATTTATAAATAAATAAAAATGCATACTTAAATATTTATTCATTTTATATTTATTTTTTATTTATTTTTTTAAACATTTATTAATTAAAAAAAAAAATCGGGGCATTGTGAACTATCATTGCAGCATCGGGAAAAATAATTCAGCAAAATACCTTGGCTCACAGTCGCAACGACCCAAAAACGATAATCAAGATCGAAACTAATCCTGGCCTTGAATTAAAAAAAAAAAAAAATTAATGCTCAGTTTCCGTCTGTCCAGTCGCAAAAAGTCGCTGCCGACAATTACAACGATTACGCAAGCGCCATTACGGCAATCCGGCTGTCACGGAAACAACCGCGCGGTGCGTTTTCGTTGGCAGCGATCGACCGCCCGGTAAACGAAACGCATTTACAAAGCCGTGGGCCATTAGGCCCGGTAATCCGACGCCTAATTCGTCACATCGATTCACGTCGCCAGGCTGCCAATTCCGTGAGCGGCTCGCGCGGTTCGACGCTTCTATGCGTGCACGTGCGGATATCCACCGTGGGAATTATGCACGCAAACGCTAATTCTCCATATAATCGCAGGGGGGGAACACGGAGACCTTAGCGACGTCCGTAGATTCGTTTTAATCCGACCGAACTCGCGCCGCGAAAATTTCCGCGCCGTTCGGTTTCGCCGCGTGTGTGGCTCGCGGTCGCCTCGAAACACTCGGCGAATCCCCTTTTCCACGTAATGTCCATGCAGGATGAGGGGATGAGGAAAACTAGGGAAAATCAATTCAGGAAAATCGATCTTTTAGATCGAAAAAAATGACGATAAAATCATTGTTTATTTTTTTTTATCGCAACACTGTAGATAAACAGGGTGCTTTTTTATCTTTGGGTCAGACTAAAAACACATTTTGATATATTTAAAAAGCTAAATAAAAAATCAAAAAATATAAAAAAAAATGAATATAAAATTAAGAAATATTTTTAAAAATAAATATAAAATTAAGAAATATTTTAAAAAATAAATATAAAATTAAGAAATATTTTTAAAAATAAATATAAAATAAATATAAAATTAATAAATATTTAAATATGTTTTTTTATTTATTTGTAAATATTCTCATCGAAAAATGATCTTTCTCACGAATGATTTTTCGGGGTACATTGTGGTTACGAAAATTCGGTTTATTTACGGCTCAGCACTTTAATTGAATGAATTTCGCGGAGAATTTTGCGGAATTGGCGCACGGCTTTATCGGAGGCTCCGCCGTTTCGTTGCAATCCAAGGCAAATGTGTTGATTCTCGCTGTTGTTTTTTTTTCCCCCTTTCTTCCATAAAAGTTTGTGATTGCGCCGCGGTACGTACGTCACAACACCCCGGCAACGAGATGGTTTGATAAGGCTCGCCGCGCGGCCGTGTTGGATAATATTTCATTTAAAACTCGTTAACGCCCCCGACGAACCTGTTCTCGCCGCGAGTTAATTACGTTCTCACGACCCCGGCGACGTTGTTTTATTTCACAATACCGACGGGCGAGATTGTTGTTTTATAAATGTTTTAATGTCGCTGATACGAATATCCGGGGCGACGGGGAGCGGGAATGAATATTACTGGAATAACAAGATAGCGGTGGGCTCGCAAAATGGGGTCACTTGCGGCGCTTGTTGCGTCTTCTTACGACCAGGAAACTCGTCGCAACGTTTAACCGCATGAATCGTTTATTTATAACGCATAAAGGAAAAAAAGCGCCTAAAAAAATTGTTTTCCTGAAATACCAAAAATACTATAATTGGAAAAAATCGCAAAAAATGCAAGGGGTACGATTTTCGTGAAAAAAAAAAAAATCGATTTTGTAAAGTCTGAAGACTGTATTTGATGGGAAATTTCACGCGGATTCCGAGAAGCACTGTTGTTTGTATGAAAAATAGAAAATTCGATGAGAAAATTGCGAAAAACTTTTTTGCACTTTTTTCGAAATTTTCCGGTAGTCTTCATACGACCAGAAAGCTCGTAGCAATGTCTAAAAACGAATCGTCTATTTATAACGCATAAATGAAAAAATGCACCACAACAAAAAATAGTTTTCGTGAACTACCAAAATTACTCTAAATGAAAAAAAAAAAAAATCAATTTCGTAAAATTTGAAGACCCTATCCAATGGGAAATTTTCCACTGATTCCGAAGAGCACCGTTGAAAGCTCGTCGCAACATTTAACCAAGAATCGTCTATTTATAACACACAAATAAAACCTAAACGCCCCTCAAAAAAAAAAAAAAAAAAAAAAAAAGGTTTCCTAAAACACAAAAAATACTCCACTCCTTTAGCTGCGTCAAAATTCCTGTCCCACTTTGTCTCACAATCCAAGCACCAGAAACCAGCCTGAGGCTGACATTTCCTCGTCGCACGAATTGATTTTTTTTTTTTTAAAGCACGACACACTTGCACCGTATATACAGTCGAAAGGGGTGAACGTCCTCGGGCTCTACGAGCAGCCGCAGATACCTAATTAGTGGGGGTAGTCATGAGACGGGACATTACCGGCAGAACCAACGACGCCAGCAATTTGCGTCGCTTTATCTGCCGCCATTGTGATAGAGCAACGCCGGAATCGTATATTCTTCGTAATATTCAACGTGTGAACACGGCGAACGTTATGCGGTAACGATGTTAACGTGGCCACAGGCGCACCCGATGCACCCTCGGTGGGTGCAACATAACGCGGTAATCCGAGACACGAGGGGGGGGGGGGGGAAGGGGGGCGGAGGGCTCGAGACCCCATTTTCGATATTATCATACCGATGCATTATCGATTCATCGGTTGTTTGTAGGAACTGCTCGAAGCCCACCGAACATGGCGCTGAAATAATTTCTTCTTTCCTCCTCGGCGTTTTATAGCCGCGTCTCTCGACGTTTTTCCAATAACGACCTGCTCGCTCGTTGTTAAGCCATGATTATCCCCCTCACAGCCCCGGCACGGAAACTTTTGGATATTCGATAAAATAACATTTTACCGCCGCCGTGCGATGAATACGGAGGAGTCTATAGGGTTTCGTGTGTAGCGTCTAATCCCGCGAAATTGCATTAAATTTTAAGGGGCTACACGACCCCCCTGATGATGTAGGAACGAGTGGTTCAGAGTGGGTGAAAGTTTGGGAGTAATTGAGAATTCTGTAACCGTGTTTTGGGGGTTTGTTATTTCGGGTTGCATGCATTTTTGGAGAAAATGTAATTAATACTCGTTGAAGGAGCCGAGCGAAGTTTTGGGATAAACGTCGACGAGATTTTCGGCGGATTCCGGACGGTTAATGGGAGGAAAACGAGCGAGCGGGATGCAGTCGATGTGCTTGAATTTTCGGGGCGGACTCTGAGGTCGGTAAAATTAATAAAATAGTTCAGGTAACGAAACGTATTTTGTTGCTCGTCGAAAAAAAAAAAAAAAAAAAAAAACGAAAAAACGAGTAGAAATGTCGAACGTGGGTCGATATATCGATATTCCGTTTTTAAGATTCTATGCTTATGGGGCTTACGACACAATCACAATTTTTTTTTAAGGTTTGACTTTAAAAGATTTGTGAGTCGAATGCCAACATTATTTTCGTATTTCGAAAAATAAGTCAATAACTCTGTTTGAAGAGCCTTAAAAAATCGCCCCAATTAAGAGGAACCCAATGACCAAAAATCCAAAATCCAACGAAAAAATGTCCTTCGCCACGACCCTAAAAGCCCAGAATTTTTTTTTCTTAATTTCACCGATAACAAAAAAAGTTATACCAAAAATACAATTTTTTACTGCCTCGCCCCCCCTTAAAGTTCCACTACGAATGCACAGAGGTGCTTAAAAATTTTCATATCCCCGGCTAATGTGCTTTGTCACGCGGAAGCCGAAGGAGCATTTCAAAAGTGTCGTCCGTTCCGTAAATATTGGTCAGAGTAGGCGGCTCACAATGCTCGCGGAAATTGGTTTTGTGCATCAGAAAGGGGGGTCCCCCCCACAGCACATTGGGGCGTTAGCCACAGCCGAGTGATCGGCCGACAAAAGGCGCGGGGTATGAAAGGAGGCCCCGCGTGAATTATTCGCCCTTACGTCTCGTCGGCCGCGCGTTATTTGGTCAGCCCTGCGCGTTCACAATGGGCCGCAGTAGTCAAGGTCTATATTTGTCAGACCGGAGGCCGCCAGTGGTGACAGAACGTACTACGCGCGCCACCGGGCCGGCTGTACTTGCGGTCCTTCCGACGTATATTGACACTCCGACAGCCAATTCTCGCGACAATCAGCGAACCCTTTCGCCAGTGGTAACCACCGCATTGGTCAGACGTTATGTACGCAGCGTTCGCGCGCGACGCCCAGGCGGCCGAGAGACTTTATCGCGCAGTAGTAACGTCACGTATTGGTCAGACGCGTGATATATGCAGCGTCGTTTGGCAGACGCGACTCTCCGCATTGGTTTGACCTTGCAGCATTTCCGCGCGAGCCAGTGGAAACATCCGCAATAGTCAGACGGGGACGCAAAAGTCGCCGCGGCGAGATTCACGCGCGCTGAAATTCGACGGCGATGCTTTTTGCCTGTATTTATAGGGGTTACGAATCGGGGTAACGAAAGATAATTTATTTTTTGATTTTGTGATCTTGGTCGATTAATTATTGACATCCAGATTTTTAACTGTCTCTCTAGTTATTTATATTGATTAAATAACCGAACTTAAGTTTCAAGAACGGAGTTTTAAAGAATGTTTCGAACACTTCTCTATGGGATAAAAATCTGAAGAAATTGAAGCACGTTGAAGGTGCTGAAGAGATTTATTTAGCATATTAATAATTTCAAAATGTTATTAACTAATTAACGAAAAAATAAATTGTTCAACAATTTACCCGGCAAACTAAGTTTTTTTTCTGATGAAAATGATTCATTCATTTTTCTAAATACGTATGAATTTTTTTAGAATTTTGTCTATATTTTTTTAAATGCGGTTTTCGCCCCTCAATTTTCTTGAAAAAAAAACGCAATTTTGAAAAATTAGACAAAATTCTGAAAAAAATCATACGTATTCAGAAAAATGAGTGAATAATTTTCAACAGAAAAAAAAGTTGGGTTACCGGGTAAATTGTTGAGCAATTCAGTTTTACGTTTATTTACAGAGGGCATTGAGTGCGATTTTAATATGGAAATAATAGGAAGACAAATAATTAATATTTAAATACTTAAACATAAAGACGGAAAAATTTCGAAACTTTTTGAAAAATCGCATACAAATCGTTTCTCTATTTGTCTTCCGCTTTGCGTGGCTGAAGGCGGGAAAAACGCGTTTGTACGACGTAAAATAATTCCCGTCGCAATTGGCTCGACGAGACACACGAGGCGGCTACAACATTCGATATTTGTCCAATTACGATTCGTGCATTCCGCGTCGTGCGGCGCACGCCAGATTGAATTAATACACAATGTTTCGAGCTCCCGCAGGCCGCGTGCGCCGCGCTCGTACTGATTAGCAATTAGGTTCGCGAACCAACCGGGCTTTGGAATTCCTTTCATTCGTCCGCGACGCTATGCACAATACGCGAGCAACCCCCCCCCCCCCCCCCCCCCCCTCCCTGCACTCCGACGTTATTTCTTCCCGAGACCTCTGTGCACGTCACTCCAGATTGTTGCTACGTATTTCCACGTATTGTGTCGATGTCTGGCGCACACGAGGCGCGAGCGCGCCGCGTTACATCACGTGTCGTAAGGAACGCACTGTGTGGGTACTCGTGCATTTAACGTGACATTTCCTACGCTCAAAGAGAACACGTACGGGCGATTCCACGTCAAACACGCCCCCTGCATTTAATTCTTCGAACGCACTGAGAAAAAAATGTAATTTCATGTATTAAATAAAAAATATCATTCCATGTATTAAATGAAAAATATAATTCCATGTATTAAATAAAAATATATAATTCCATGTATTAAATAAAAAATATAATTACATGTGTGAAATAAAAAATATAATGGCACGTATTAAATAAAAAATATAATTTCATGTATGAAATAAAAAATATAATTCCATGTATGAAATAAAATATATAATTCCATATATTAAATAAAAAATATAATTCCATATATTAAATAAAAAAATATAATTCCATGTATTAAATAAAAAATATAATTCCATGTATTAAATTAAACATTTCTTTTCTCTCCCTTTCCAACAAACAAAAACCCCAATAATTTCGCCTTCAAAGACGGTCCGCGGAATTTGACACGGAACGCCCCGTGTATCCCGCGCATCGCACCACCTCCCGTTCGTCTATCCGTTCTGGAGGACTCTCACGTTGTATGCAGTCCGTGTCGTACATATGTAGAGTTTATGTAATCACGTTGTAGTGTGCGGGTCGATATCCGAACTTGCCGATGTGTACGCGAAATACACGGAGACGGCAACACAATACAACGAGGACGTGCGGTGGAAGAGAGAGAGGAGCCAACCTCTCTCTCTCTCTCTCTCTCTCTCTCTCTCTCTCTCTCTCTCTCTCTCTCTCTCTCTCTCTCTCTCTCTCTCTCTCTCTCTCTCTCTCTCTCTCTCTCTCTCTCTCTCTCTCTCTCTCTCTCTCTCTCTCTCTCTCTCTCTCTCTCTCTCTCTCTCTCTCTCTCTCTCTCTCTCTCTCTCTCTCTCTCTCTCTCTCTCTCTCTCTCTCTCTCTCTCCTTCCAGCCCTTCCAGCTGTAGGGGGTGAGGAGGAGGGGGGGGGGGGGGGGGGGGCAAAGTGTGGGCGCGGTACGTATGTTGTACAACACGTATACGTGGAGGGCGACGTCGGTGACGTGTATGCAGAATTCCATAGTTGGTCTTGCGTCCACAGAAGCGAGCGACGCGCTCTCGGCACTAACCGCATCGTTGCAGGGGGCGGTTTATGACGGGAACGATTTATGGGCTTTCAAGTCCATAGTGCATTTCGGCGGTCTGCTCCGCCGCTCGCGGTGCCTCGAGACTTTACGTGACGATCGCGGGGACATACGGTGGGAAAGAGGGGGAGGGGGGGCATCAGAAATTCGTTCTCGTATCGTGCGCCAATCGATCGTAAAACAGACGGTCGTCGAAGCCCGTGAATATCGATCTCCTCGACGGACACCCTTTTTTTTTTTTTTTGTGTCTCCCTTTCTCGCCAGATATCAATAAAAATCTTTTACAGCCGGCGACACTCGAGTAGGTTAAAATAAACGTTGAAAAGTCGAATTTCTCGAGGGGTGATTTTGACGAAAAACTGGAGAGTTGGTGGAATTTACGACGGACGGAGTTTTGGGTTTTTTTTAATGTCGGGTTTTTGTGGAGATGGATCGTCGATCGAGGTGATTGAGAAAGAAGGTTGCTATTTTTTTTAATTTTTTTATTACTCTCAATTTCGTTTCGATAATTTAAAAAATGCGGTCCATAAATACGGCTTTTATCCAAAATATTAAAAAATGTCGTCCAAGCTGAGAACCCAGAAAAAAATGTTCGTTTTTCGTCTTCATCCTGAAAAAAAGGTTCTTTTTTTTGTCCACTGATAATTCGAATTTTTTTTTATTACGATAAATTTCGTTTGAATAAATAAAAAATGCGGTCAATAAATTACGGTTTTTATTTTTTTTACTCGTCCAAGTTGAGGGCACAGAAACAAATGTCGGTTTATCGTCTTCGTCCTGAGAAAAAAAGGTTGCTATTTTTTTCCACCGATAATTCGAATTTTTTTTATTCCTCTCAATTTCGTTTCGATAAATAAAAAAATGCGGTGAATAAATACAGTTTTTATTTTTTTTTTAATGTCCAAGCTTAGGGCACAGAAAAAAAAATTCAGTTTATCGTCTTCACTCCGGATCTCGCGAAGATCATTCGGGGTGAAAATTATTATTCATGTGAATTGTAAATAAGGCGCGAGGCGGGAGGGAAAGTCGGGCGGATATCGCGAGTCGCGAGAGTGCGAACGAGCCCTCGGGGCTCCGTCGCAATAATTTTCAGCCCCCCTCCCATCACCCCCCTGGTGCCCCGTTGGGTTATCCGCGTCGAGGCCGACGCCGGGCGTGGCTCGGCTCCATTATACCAATATCGCGGATTAATTGTTTTAGTGGCCCGTAAAACAGTAACGCCAGCTGGATCTTAGATTACTCGAAGCCCTTGTCGTATATAAATTCAGTCGGTCCTCGCTCACCCCCCTAACCCCTCCCCCCTTCCGTCTCCCCGTTTTCCTTCGACGTTGTCGTCGTCGTCGTTTCTCGTCGTCGTCCTTCTCCTTCCACTGCGTTTACTGCAACGCGCTGTACGCGCTAACGGTGGCTGTGAGTAATACCGGCCGACGTTACACCAGCCGTCACTACGACGCTGACGACCCCGCGCGCATTTCTCCGGGAACAATAACGACGCGAGAGACCCCCCTTTAACGGCTCCGTCGTACACAGCAACTTCGCAAATTAAGATCGAGGCGATCGACAATTTGCACTCGCGTTCACGTTACCCATGGAAAATAAATATGTATACGCGACAATGTATTCGACGTGAGTATTCAAATTTTGGGACGATAATCTGGCTTTAGAAAATCAGTGGGTGGTTTTTTTTTGCAAAAAACGCAAGGGGCACGTTTTTTTTTGCAAAAAACGCAAGGGGTACGTTTTTCTTTACAAAAAACGCAAGGGGCACGTTTTTTGAGAAAAAAAAATTCGATTTCGAAAAGTTTGAAGAGCCTATCCGATGGGAAATTTCCTGCTGATTCCGAAAAGTACAGTTGTTGGCCCCAAATATGGAAAATTCGATGAGAAAAACGCGAAAAACGTTTTCGAAGTTTTTTCGAAATTTCGGTAGTTTAGAAAAGTTGGGGTTACTTTTTTTTGGATCGAGCGAACTTGGATTTTCTTTTTGCGTTCGAAAGAAAACTTTATGATGGAAAGAAGGCCGCAAGGCGGAACGCGATATCTTGATTTTTTAATTTTTCACGGAATTTTAAAGCCGGACCCCCAAAAATCAGAAAAATCAAAGTTCTGTAAAACATTAAAAAATATGTATTTTCAATACATTTTTTCTTGTATCTGAAACACACTATCTTTCCACGTGGGCGTTCGCCAAGCCGTCGCGCAATCGCGGTCGAAAAAAAAAAACCGAAAAAATTGACACACACGCGCCTGAACCCTGGCATATCGAATTTAATTCGCTATTACGAAGCAATATTAAAATTTTAATTTAACCCGACTCCGCCGTCGCGTGGCTCGTTTTGCGTCACTCTCGCGCGCATCGAATTTAAAACAGCGGCCGTCGGCGAATTCACAGTTCCTGGGGTGTCGATGGGAAATCAATGGAAAAACTTTTCCGACGAATATTATTAATTCTACAAAAATTAAATTCCGACAATTGATGCCGGTAATATCGAAATTGTGTTATTGCATTTTTTTCGAGCTTCACTTCTGCTTCGGAAATTAATGTGTAATAAAACATTTATAGTTTTAGGCTTTATTTTGTTATTTATATATATAAATGGCATCATTTTTCGAAAATTGTTTTCCAGCTCCGATGATAGCAAAACCCACATGCAAATATTTATATGTCGTCAAAAAAATTCTACAGGTTGCATAAGGGCTAAGAAGTAGGCCTATAATTATAATATGTAATATATAACTATAATATGTTGCCTATAATTTTTTAAAAGTATTATTTATAATTTTTTAAAATTATGTTTATTTAATTATTTTATTGTAATCATTTTAATTTATTTATTTCATTTTTATCATTTTTATTTAATTAGTTTATTTTAATAATTTCTATTTATTTATTTTACTTTTGTTATTTTAATGTTTAATAACTTTTAAATTATTTTTTATGATTAATTATACAATTTTTTGGCAACATATATGTTTCTTCCATGTGGAAAAACCCGAGCTGCTTTCCGCTCAAACATTGTTTTCCAATGTTTATATCGCCAGTCAGCCATCAGTTTCCTGGGCGCGAGACTGAAGGGCTCGTAGGGTCCGCGAGAAAAATGCCACGATCCAATGTAGTCCAGAGTGCAGAGGCCCCGGGCTGGGAACGCGGTTTTCCATTAACTCGATCATCGCGGGAGCTTTTTGCCCCCCAGAGGGCGCCTCGTGGCAGCGGCAACGGCGGCGCTGTCGGCGTATTCACTTCGAATTACGGCTCGGCTTAATTGCACGAGCCGCAAACGTGCAACTTCGGGCCGGTCTGAGCTGGATAATTAAAGAGCGAAAATTCTCGCGTGCATCGCGGGGCAGCCGCGGGTTTTGACTCAATGCGCGCCGATGAACCACCGACCGAAACCCGCCGCACGCGAACGCAGTCAGCACCCTCGGCACCGAAAATCGAAAGCGCGGGGTACCCGCGAATATTAATATCCGACCCCCCCCCCCCCCGGCAGTCAGACGGCGATTCGTGAATTCAATTAACATCGACATCGACGCCAAAAGCCCTCGGACTGCTAATTGCTGTTACGCGTTTTATTGCCTCTCGGCTCGGGCAAATTGCGCCGAACGCGCTTTTTTATTCGCAAAGGCGTTTTTTTGTTGTTGCCAAGCAATACGGATAAAATGGTTCATTACAACGAGTGGCTTAATTAAGGTTGTCTTATCGGTACAGTCCAAGACAAAACAATAATATCCATGAAAAGATAGAAATTTTTTTTTTTAATTACAAAACCGTGAAAAGATACCATAAATTTTTTTTTTTAATTATAAAACTATGAAAAGATAGAATAAAAAAAAAGAATTACAAAACTATGAAAAGATAGAAGAAAACAATAAAAAAATTACAAAACCATGAAAAGATAGAAGACAAAAATAAAAAAATAAAAAAACTATAAAAAGGTAGACAAGAACTAAGAAAGAAAATAAAAAAATTAAAAAACTATGAAAAGGTAGAAAAGAACTAAGAAAGAAAATTAAAAAATACAAAAACTATGAAAAGGTAGAAAAGAACTAAGAAAGAAAATAAAAAAAATTTAAAAACCATGAGAAGGTAGAAAAGAACTAAGAAAGAAAATGAAAAAATAAAAAAACCATGAAAAGATAGAAGAAAAAATAAATAAATAAAAAATTCAAGCAAGCAGAGTAGCTGCGGAACGTCGTGGTGTTTGCCGATCTCGTTTTTCACAGAGCCCTTCACGCGCGGTTGGCCCTCTCCGCTCGGGCGTCGCGCGAGGCGCTGCGGTTTCGAGGCTGCATGCAATAACGTCGTTTTTCTTCTTTTACGTTCGTTTATCTGCGATACGTGGATGTGGAGCCAACGGCGACCCGCGAGTGCACCGGGGGTAAATTTATAGTTCGTGTTTGCTATCGACATCCCCCGCGGTGGTCAAAGGTCTTGGGTACCGGTCTGGGAGCCGCGCAGAAACACGCCGGACTGCACTCTGCTGACTCCGCGCGCGCTCAACGTTTTGTTGATGGCCGAGTGATACCGCGATACCCGCCACGTGGCTCCACACACGACGGCCAACAACCCCTCGCGATATCTATATACTCGCCTTTGTTCGCTGCGATTTTCCTGCTTTTCATTTGCCAAGGGGGGGGGGGGGGGGGGATTCTTTGAGCGGCTTCTAATTGATGATGACTGAAGTGCAGAACGGAATACAGGAGCTAAGTGTGATGGAGCCGCAGGGGGTGAAGGAAAATAAATTGGGGGACAACCTTTTTTTCTATAGCTTCAATAAGATATATTTTGTCATGATTTTTTTTTCAAGATTATTTTCATGATTTTTTTGTTTCAAGATTATTTTCATTATTTTTTTTCTTGATTTTTGTAATGATATTTTTTTATGATTTTTTTTGTGATTTTTTTTCACGAAGGAAAAAAATTAAGTTCAATACGATTAACACTACATTATGTGAGAAATCAGTGTGCTGAAATTAAGTTGGATTTATTGACACGAAATTAAATCGGGGGGACATTTTTTTTTCTATAGCTTCAATGAGATATTTTTTGGGATACAAACGCGATTTAATTAAATTAAATTTAAACACCGGAAATACAAGTTTGTTTAAAAAAATGTGAGCATGATGAAAAAAAAAAGAAAAAATCTAGATATGATGACACTAAATTTTGTGTCACTTTTTAGTATACCGAAAAATTAAGTTGAATTTCCCGCACGACAAAAGTTACACTGAAACAATAAAAAAAAATCTTGATTTCTGCATCTTTGTACCAAAACGTATTACCTTGAAGTACAACAAAAAAAATGTCAATTGTTCCTGTAACTTTTTGTCTGAGCGCCGTACGAAGGGGTCGAAGGTACCGTCTCGTCTCGGGAGGGAATTTTCGTCGGGGAAAAAAGTTCTCGCTGAAATGAGTATCGAGACCCGCGCTCTGTTATATCCACCGACTCCTGTATTAAAGTTCTTGATGGCCGGCAGTCAGTCTTCTCGTTCGCAGACAATACGCGTCTCGTACTTCCCGTTCTTTCTTCAACGTCTCCCGAGTCTTTCGTTAATATCAGCCAGACTGCACTCGAGACTGCAGTTATTATTATGATTATTGTTATTATATTTTAGTTATTATATTTTTTTTTATTAACGTATACGATTAATACGAGCGAATTGTTCGCAGGGGGTAAAAAGAAGTGGGGAGAATTCGAGACGAAGTCGGACGGGAGGAAGACGGAACGTTTGTTAATAAGCCGTTGCCTTTTATTGCACATTTTACCCGTCGTTTCTCTTAGTCACCGCTCCGACTCATAATTAATAGCGGCTTGATAGAGCCCGCTAATGGCTTTACTTCGATATTCTGTTTTACCTTTTCTTCCCTAACTCTTTATCGACTTTCGGAATCCCCTTTCCCTAAGCCTCCTCGATTTCCTTTTTATCGATTATTCGCGGGCTAAAACCGGGAACGCCGCAACGGGGCTCGTTTACATATTCGTCGGTGGTGAAAAAAAAGAAAAAAAAAGAAACGTCGCCTAAGCCCGTAAAAACTCAATTAAAAACTGAATTCTGTCGCGTGTCGCGATTTAATTTCTTTTCAACGGAACATCGGTAAAAAATGTACTTTCATTTCGCGCTTCCTCGAAATTCAGTTGGGGTGACTTGCAGTCTTCGATCTTTGTGCTCGATATCAGACATTAGCCTCGTTATCGTTCAGTTCAATCGTGTAATTTTTCTACCAATTCGCGTTTTACACAGAGCAAAATATCAACGGAGTGATAACCAAATTTCGTAGCTGAAAATTTTGCTGTGGTAGCTGAGAATTTTTTTGTGGTTGAGGACAATTTTGCTGTGGTAGCTGAGAATTTTGTTGTGCTTGAGGAAAATTTTGCTGTGGTAGCTGAGAATTTTTCTGTGGTTGAGGAAAATTTTGCTGTGGTAGCTGCGAATTTTGCTGTGGTAGCTGAGAATTTTGCTGTGGAACTGAACATTTTGCTGTGGTAGCTGAAAATGTTGCTGTGGTAGCAGAAAATTTTGCTGCGGTACTGAAAATTTTGCTGTGGTACTGAAAATTTTGCTGCGGTACTGAAAATTTTGCTGCGGTACTGAAAATTTTGCTGTGGTACTGAAAATTTTGCTGCGGTACTGAAAATTTTGCTGTGGTACTGAAAATTTTGCTGATATAACAAAAAATTCGTTAACACAACAAAAAATTCGTGAACACAACAAAAAATTCGTGAACACAACAATCGATTTTTCATCACTCCCTGATTATTTTTCTCCGTGATTAACACCAACGCTCGTAAGTCGAGTTTACCCACTGCAAAATCGCGTTGGCTATGCACGAAGGCCGCCCGGGGCGGCTCGCAATACACGTCGCACTTACGTCTCGGAATTACTGTGCATCCGGGAATAATTTCGCGGCCCCGCGTCCAGTGTGTGTATATCGGGCATTTGGCGGCCGGGCTCGCGGGGCTATCATAATGAAACGACAGTTGATCCGATGCGCCGCGTCCGCCACCGTCGCTCTGCTCCACTGGCCGTGTTTCGCCCTCGTTGGCCATCGCCTGAATATTCATACTTTCATTATTGGCGCGGCTTTATGCCGGCCAATCCATCCGCATCGAGCTTTCTCGTCCTACGTTCCTCTCGTTTCTTCCCTATCTCTGTCTCCCAGCCTTTCGCACTATATATACATATATCTATATCTATATATATATATATCTATATATATGCGGCGCTCGTCGTTAATGACGATGACGTCCTTAATTATGATTGGGACGAGGCACGAGGGAATGCGGACGTCCCCCCTCCCCTCCCTCCCTCTTCCCCCTCCCCCCATGGCAGTTGTGCTGCACTCTCTGCGGGTACACCGATCGCGTTGACAAATCCGATTTGCCGCGCTCGTGTCCCCCGATTAGACCGGGCGGCCGCGGATACTCGAGGCCCACCGATAATCGTGCATTGGGAAAACTCGGCCGGGATTCCGAATATGATTATCGCCGCGACTATCGAGCCGATTCCTTCTTTAGCTGTGGGGATTTTGGGGGAAATCGCGAGAAATCGGTATGACGTATTTTTTGGTTCTGATGACTCGTGGAATTTTGAGACTCACGATTTTTTTATTCGGATGTATTTAAACAAATTTTGAACTCTAGTTCATGTTGCGTTTGACTCTGCATTTTTTCAGAATTTTGTGACTAGTTTTTAAAAATTGCGGTTTTTGCCCCCTCATTTTGCTTAAAAAAAGAAATAGAAAAGAATTAGACAAAATTCTGAAAAAATTTGTATGTATTTGGAAAAATGAGTGAATCATTTTCGTCAGAAAAAGTGGGTTTGCCGGGCAAATTGTTCAACAATACATTTTTTTATTAATTTGTTAATATCATTTTAATTTGTGTTCGATTTTTTAAAGATTTTTATCCCATCGAGAAGTGTCCGAAATATTGCCTGAAACTCACGGTCAGATTTGACTCCGTTCGTACATCCTTTAAATAAAATTCAATTAATTAATTTCAATTTTTTTCGACACCGCATATTAGTACAAAATGTGTTCCTTTATGGCGTCACATTTCCACAATATATTATCGGGTCATTGATAAAAAAAAAAAGGTGTTGATTTTCCTCGGAGTGGGAAGTGGGGAGGGTGACACAATTGGAGTTTGCACGTGTGCTCTACGGCCCAACGAAATTAATTAATGAAACGATAATTGACTTATACTCCCCCGCGATAAATTAGCCTTCGCTCGAATTTTTATCACGTGCTGCGTGGGCCACTTTGATAATTCGGCGTTTGTGTAATATTGCGTCGAATCAAGGGGGAGGTGGGGGGAGGAGAGGGGGGGGGTGGGGGGACTCGATCGTATTATTCGCGGTAATTGCATAATTTTTGCCTCCCAAGTGCGTCGGAATATTCGTTTGAAGCGTCGCGTCGCGCGTCGAGTTTCCCCTTTGCCGATGAGGTGTTTTCCAGGCTGGAAGGATCTCCGGAAGTTGGGCGACTGCGGTGCTTCGGGAGCCGGTGGCATTATTAGTCAAGCTGCACATAAACCTCTCTGACGGTGCTGCCGGTGCCGCGCGGCCCGGGGAACAGAAGGCGGGCCGGGGGGTCGAGGGGGGGGGGGGAGGACCAGGGGGGGCATCTGCTTTGCCTCCGGTATAACCGGAGCGACTGGGTGTGCATGAATTCCGGCGAACGGACAGGAATCCGAACGCGCGTACACTCGTAGCACTTTCGAGGGTTCGAGCTTTGGCGGTGCAATTTCGAAAATCATGAGAGCCAAATGGGAAAATGGAATATAGGTCACGCCGCTGCTCGGGAGTTAGCCGGGGGAGTCAACGGGCGGCGCGGCCTCCCGAGATTTCTAAATGGAACGAGCCGCACCGAATCACCGAAGGCCCTCAAATGCGCCAGATTAAAACGCCTCTCAAAGTACACTCGATTTGGCAGTTGATATTATACGGGCTTTTTTTTTTTTTTTTCTTTTTTTTTTTTTTTTGGGAGTGGCCAATGTAACGAACAAATATTAGGTAGACTTTTTTTTGTGCAGCGATGGACACTATTGATTGGGATTTAGAGGGGGAAATGATGCGATCAATGGAATTATGAACGGAACGAGCCGCCCGAATCATCGAAGGCCCTCAAATGCGCCAGATTAAAACGCCTCTCAAAGTACACTCGATTTGGCAGTTGATATTATACGGGCTTTTTTTTTTTTTTTTTTCTTTTTTTTTTTTTTTTTGGGAATGGCCGATGTAACGAACAAATATTAGGTAGACTTTTTTTTTTGCAGTGATGGACACTATTGCTTGGGATTTTAAGGGGGAAATGATGCGATCAACAGAATTATGAACGGAACGAGCCGCCCGAATCATCGAAGGCCCTCAAATGCGCCAGATTAAAACGCCTCTCAAAGTACACTCGATTTGGCAGTTGATATTATACGGGCTTTTTTTTTTTTTTTTTTTTTTTTTTTGGGAATGGCCGATGTAACGAACAAATATTAGGTAGACTTTTTTTTTGTGCAGCGATGGATACTATTGATTGGGATTTAGAGGTGGAAATGATGTGATCAACAGAATTATGAACGGAACGAGCCGCCCGAATCATTGAAGGCCCTCAAATGCGCCAGATTAAAACGCCTCTCAAAGTACACTCGATTTGGCAGTTGATATTATACGGGCTTTTTTTTTTTTTTTTTTTTTTGGAATGGACAATGTAACGAACAAATATTAGGTAAACTTTTTTTTGTGCAGTGATGAACACTATTGATTGGGATTTAGAGGGGGAAATGATGCGATGAATGGAATTACGAACGGACATTTTGTGCTGTGAGTTGGATGTTCAATATTTGTTATTTTCACTTTTTCGCTTGGGCCGGTTTGTTAATTGAACTCTGTTGATTTGAAAGCGTTTTTTTGCCGACGAGGTTTTATTTTTTGATACTTTTTTTTTCGGAACACCGAAGGCGAAATTTAATGTCTATTGTCGGTACAGCCCCTTTTATTTCTAGTCAGCCCTAAATAATAAATCCTTCCTGCGCCGTTAATACGAGTTCGCCCTAAATTAAAAAGAAAATAGAGACGTTTTTATTTAATGGGCGTTAATTTTGCAGACCATATAATTTTATCTCATTTTGCGCACAGAGAAAAATATCAACGGAGTGATAACAACATTTTTGCTGTGGAAGCTGAAAATTTTGCTGTGCAACAATCAACTTCTTATCACTCCCTGATGATTTTCCTATACCTGCTAAATTGCAAGTTGATCCACCAACAAACGCATCGCATTAACGTCAGCAAAACAAGAGCCCACCTTTCATCATCTGTCAATGCGGCGGAAATAGTCCGGCTTTACAAAATAAGTGCCGGAAAATTGTATTACTACAGCCTCAACCCTCAAGCACCAGAGTTAAAATAACTTCTCATTGTCTTCTCGATTTTCACTCGCGTGTCCAACGCCAAGTGGGAGGAGATCCCGAGTGTTTAATATCCACGACATGCAGCTGGAGGGGGGGGGGGGGGGTGAGGCACACGTTGGAGAAATTCCCAAAACCCGGCGCGTTCGACGGTAAAACCCAACAGTCATGCGATGCATAATTGACGTTTGTTAATTACGCGAGGAGCCAAATAGCCGTGTAATTTCAAAGGGTCCGTATCTGGAAATCATGGCCGAGTCGGTAAAGTGGCCCAGAGGGTGAGGGGGGGGGGGGGGCGTTTCAAAAGCGAGATTGTCAAAGCCATTCCATTCGCGCTCGGTATTAATGCCGCGCGCGGTGACTGAAGGAAGAAGGAAAATGGACGTGATCTGGCGGAACAGGAAGTGGATATAGGGCAGATACAGGCGGAGGGCGCGTATAGCGACGGCCACTCCAACCGTACAAATTTTAGTGTTCGTATTGGGCGAGACGGACCGAACGCGACAGAAGGGAGAGAGAGGAAGCGAGACGGGCCGGCGGGACGGGGGTTGGGAACTTCAATAGGAAGCTCGCCGGGAATCAATTTCCTCCTGTCCAGGGGCGAAATTGCGTCATCGCGCGTAACTGAATTTATTTTGAAGCGCGCTCGGGCGGACTCGTCGCTTGGTTCGCGCTGCGCGAGAAAACAATAATCTCGTAAATAATCGGAAAAGGGAGAGACGAGTGAATGGGGGGGGGGGGGGGGGGGGCGGGGGCGCCGAGCGTTCGCGGATGCTCTTCGTTCCGAGCGAATCCGTTTCGAATCCTCGTCCCCCGGATAGGAGGGGGTAGGGGGGGTGCCCCCCGACCCCCCCCTTGCCGACCCGATCGATTCTCACATCTATAGAGCTTTTTTTTCTCTCAGAGCTGCAGAGTGCCAATATATATGGGTTGGACTGTGGAGGTAATGTAAACGTGTGCTTGATTGCCTCTGACCTCAGAGTCGAAAAAAAAGGAGGTGAGGAGGAATGACATTGAAGTTTCTGTGCTCCATTGGTTTCTGTACTTCATGAATTGTCGGTGCTTTTGAGGGTTTAGTGCGGTGGAGGAAAGGCGAAAATATGAGAGGTGGGCAGGTTTTTTTTGGAAGTGGAAATGGTGGGCTTGACTGGTTGGTAATGAAGATATTGATAGATTGAGGGTAGAATGCAGCTTATTGGGAGCAAAAGGCTTGAATTGGACTCTTGACATTATTTTTATTTCAGGATATCCATTTTTGGGAGGGGTCATCGATCTCAAGTCGTATTTTGCATCCCGAAATATACTGGGTTGGAAGTTTTTTTTTTAAGTCGTTGAACCGGGTTAGAAGTTTTTTTTTAAGTCGGTCTTCTGATGACGGATTTTGCATAGAGTTCAAGTTGAAAGTTCTGTGATCGTTCAGCAGTTAATTAGAGCACTAATAAACTGTAAACACTAGATTTTGAGACTGATCAACTTTTTAGGAATGGAGATTGAAAGCTGACCGCAAAACTCTCAGAAGGATAGAAATGTAGAAGGCATCTCAAAACGAAACAAATTGAAGACACATCGGACAATTCTACAGGCAATCTGCAGACATAATGCAAAAGTGTGGTCGATTGCTTCTGACCTAAATGTTCACAAAAAAGGAAGGAAAAAAATGATATAAAAACTACTGAAATTATCATTATTTCCAGTTCTCAACTCTGTCGCAGAAGGTGAAAGTGACATGTCCTGTTATAAATAAAAGAAGGTTCGAAAAAGAAGGAAAGAAAAAAACGATGATATTTCTGTTACGAAAACTACTGAAATTATCGATATTTCTGGCTTTCAATTGTTTCACACAAGGTGAAAATAACATATTGTGGCTATATATGAAAAAGGTTCCTAAAAAAAAAGGTTAATAAAAAAGGTGCCTATACATAAAATTTCCGGCTCCCAACTGTTTCACAGAAGGTAAAAATTACGTATCGAGGCTAAACATAAAAAAAGGTTCACGAAATCAGGAAAGAAAAAAACGATGATATCCCGGTTACGAAAACTACTGAAATCATCGTTATTTCCGTCTCCCAACAGTTTCACAGAAGGTGAAAATGACGTGTCTAGATACACACACATATATCTCATTTGCGTCGCATCGGTTCTCTCATTAACAACTTCAACGAACTGCGTTTAATGCCATCGCAAAAGGCTCACGCAGCTGGAATATTATGCTAATGGCGGAATGACGTTCCTGGATATATATACGTAAAGCGGAGTGGCTCGCGTTTGACGACACGCGAGTCATAATGGATTTGTCCAATTCATCGAATATCGCCGCCACCACAATGGAACATCATCGGTCGTGATTCCAGTGTAAAAAAATGTTCGGGCATTGACGGGGGGATTACCGGCCGGCTGACCTGGTAACGGGTTGAAAATCGGTTGGAAAGGACATTCCAACCCATGTCTTTTGTGCCTAAAAACGTGACTCGTATCCACTGATGTGAGGTAATTTTTCATTTTACGCGTTATCGATTTTTTTCGCGGTAGTTAACCGCGTGACGCGTTGATAATCGTCCCAGCGACTAAATGCTAGAAGATCGTTTTGAACAGCCGCGATCCCATCGCGCCGGTTCTATTTCAATCACGATTTCAATTATATTGATCCTGCGGTTAAACACGATTCAGAAGGGGGTGGAGTTTGTGTTCTCGCGCGAATCGAGGGGATTTTTCACACCCATTGAAAATGCGACCTCGGTATTTACCCCCTCATTTTGCTTAAAAAAAGGCGATTTAAAAAAATTAGCCAAAATTCTGAAAAAAAATTTGTACGTATTTGGAAAAATTAGTGAATCATTTTTGTCAGAAAAAAAGTAGGTTTGCCGGGTAAATTGTTCAACAATTCATTTTTTAATTAATTTGTTAATAACATTTTGAAATTAATATTCCACAAAATCAAGCCTTTCGGCATCTTCAACGTGCTCCATTTTTTCCAGATTTTTATCCAATCGAGAAGTGTCCGAAATATTGCCTGAAACTCAAACCTGACTATACCGATTGTACATCCTTTACGTAAAATACAATGAACTAATTTCAATTTTTTTGGACACCACATATTAGTCCGAACGATGTTATTTTATGAAGTCGGAAAATCGGTTGGAAAGGACATTCCAACCGATGTCTTTTGTGCCTAAAACCGTGACTCGTATCCACTGATGTGAGGGTAATTTTTCATTTTACGCGTTATCGATTTTTTTCGCGGTAGTTAACCGCGTGACGCGTTGATAATCGTCCCAGCGACTAAATACCAGAAGATCGTTTTGAACAGCCGCGATTCCCATCGGCGCCGGTTCTATTTCAATCACGATTTCAATTATATTGATCCTGCGGTTAAACACGATTCAGAAGGGGGAGGAATTTTGAGACCCTCGATTTTTTTATTAGGATGCATTTGAAAAAAATTTTGAACTCTAGTTCACGTTGCGTTTGACTCTGCATTTTTTCAGAATTTTGTAATTAGTTTTTTTAAATTGCGGTTTTCGCGCCCTCATTTTGCTTAAAAAAAGGAAATTAAAAATATTATACAAAATTCGGAAAAAATTATACAAAATTCGGAAAAAATTATACAAAATTCGGAAAAAATTCATATATATTCGGAAAAATGAATGAATAATTTTCACCAGAAAGAAAAGTAGGGGTATCGGGTAAATTGTTGGACAACGTGACTCGTATCCACTGATGTGAGGGTAATTTTTCATTTTACGCGTTATCGATTTTTTTCGCGGTAGTTAACCGCGTGACGCGTTGATAATCGTCCCAGCGACTAAATGCTAGAAGATCGTTTTGAACAGCCGCGATTCCCATCGGCGCCGGTTCTATTTCAATCACGATTTCAATTATATTGATCCTGCGGTTAAACACGATTCAGAAGGGGGGGAGGGGTGGAGTTTGTGTTCTCGCGCGAATCGAGGGGATTTCTCACACCCATTGAAAATGCGACCTCGGTATGCGATATACCAAACCGTCTGACGACGACGTAGCGGAGTTTCGATAAAAATACTCGGAATAATCGAATCACGTGCCCGGATTAACTTCGCCGGAGGTTAACCGCGTAGTTTCTCGCTCTCTCTCTCTCTCTCTCTCTCTGCCCCCTCCCCCCTTTCTCTCCCCCTCCCCCTCACTCTCTCTTTCTCCGTGCGGCGAACGTGTTACCCGATTTCCCATTTCGGCTACAATCACGATTCATCGGATGGAAAACCAGATTCCGAGAGAGCAAATAAATAAAATAAAATACCAAAAAAAAGAAGAAGAAATACAAAAAAAATGTGGAAATAAATAACGAGAGCGGATGGAAGGTGTCGTTATTTATTTCAAGATAATAAAATTCATTTCGCGTCGTTACATGCATTTCCAGCGAAAGAACCGTCGACGCGACTCGAGAGACTCGCGCGACCGGCAAACAAATGGAACATAAATCCGGTTACGCATTTTTCGAAAATCGAGCCGGCGACAGTTTTTCATTCGCGCTGGAAGCTCCGGGGATTTATCGCTCGAGCCGGTTTTTGTTAATCTTGATAGAGAGGCGGAGAGACGAAAAACAAATTGTTCAAGTTTCGCGTCGATTGCTGGAAGCTGGTCGGGAAAATTCTGGCGGGAAGTTGTTTAAGGATGTTGGAGCGCGAAGTGTTCAATTCGCTTAAATTCGAGACAATTGCAAACACTTATCGATGTTCTGAAAATCTGTAAAAATTCATGTACACTAAAGGTACTGAAAAGATTAATTTTGCATAATAATAATTCCAAAATGTTAATAACAAATTGATTTAAAAACAATTGTTTAACAAATATTTCGTTGACCCAAGTTTTTTTTTGCGTGAAAATGATGCCTTTATTTTTCTGTATACGTATGAATTTTATCAGATTTTTATCTAATCTTTGAAATTTGTGTTTTTTCGTATGGAAAATATGTACAAATTTCAAAGATTAGATAAAAATCTGAAAAAATTCATACGTATACAGAAAAACAAAGGAATCATTTCCATGCAAAAAAAAAACTTGGGTCAACGAAATATTTGTTGAACAATTTTTTTAAATGAATTTGATATTTACATTTTAAAATTATTATTATGCAAAATTAATGTTTTCAGTACATTTAGTGCGCATGAATTTTTTCAAATTTTCAGACCACCGAGAAGTGTTTGCAATTCTCTCGCACTTTTCTCGAATTTATGCGAATTGAATACTTCGCGCTCGTACATCCTTAAAAGGGGGCGCGTCAAGAGGTCCTGAATTCTTGTTGACAACTTATCAATAACGCGGAACGACAGCGGCGAACGCGACTGATGGCCCCGAGACCCGTCGGTAACTTCGCGCTGAGCCTGATTGACGTTTTACCGAACCGCGAAAGCGGCATCAATGTCCGGTCTGCATGCGCGGCTGCTGTACGCTAAACAGGCACTTCACGAGGCGTTTGCGCCGCGGCCACTCGACGCACCGCGTTGAGGAAGGAATAACTCTGACCGTGAAGCGTTAAACATAATTGCGGTTCGAAAAACCGTAACGAGCAACGCGAGAGGTGCCTAATGCACCTGCAGTGGCTGCCGGCTCATTGTGATTTATTGGTCTGGTGAAAATTACCAGAGGACGCTTAAGTCGATTTATTTCTTCACGCCGTATGAACGGCAATTTGGACTAATTTCCGAACGTTGGAATGAGAGGTGATTATTTTTTATTATGACGCGAAAAGAGGACTTTGTGATGCGTGAAATATTTTTGGCGGGAAATTTTAAAAGCATTTTTATACCGAGACAGAAGATGTGACGAATATTCGATTTATTCTTAACGATTTATTCAATATGAACGGCAATTCGGAATAATTTCTGAACGTTGAAATGAGAGGTGGTTATTTTTTATTATGACGCGAAAAGTGGACTTTGTGAGGCGTGAAATATTTTTGGCGGGAAATTTTAAAAGCATTTTTATACCGAGACAGAAGATGTGACGAATATTCGATTTGTTCTTAACGATTTATTCAATATGAACGGCAATTCGGACTAATTTCTGAACGTTGAAATGAGAGGTGATTATTTTTTTATTATGATGTAAAAAGAGGATTTTGTGATGCGTCAACTATTTTTGGCGTGACATTTAAAAGGCATCTTCATGATGCGTCAGATATTCGATTTACTCTTAGCGATTTATTCAATATCAATTCAAGACTCACCTCGACCATGTAATGAAGTCCCGACAGCGTCATTCGAGCCACCGAGTCTTTCCTTCGAACTGGTTGCTGCCATCTTCTCAACGTCACTCCCTGCGAAAAGTTGCGGAAAAACGATGAGTAAAGCTGTTTGCCTTCAATCACGAGAAAATATCGAGGGGAGTTTGAATTCAACTTATTGCTTTCTGTGCTAGAAATTTATTTTCAATTTGGAGAATGAAGCAAAGTCGTTTGCGAATTCGTTAAGAATTTTTTTCGAATTTTTCTGCAGTGAAAAGGACTGAAAATCCACATAAACATGGATCAGCCAATCAAAGAGCGCTTTACCCCCACTCCGAGTCCGAACTCGCCGCGTGATTGGCTCGTCCCTTTCCCCTTTCCTTCAGCGTCCAATCACCGCGCGAAACGATTCAACGAAAAAGTTCTCGCGATACAATTAGCAAAATATACCAAACACGAAGCTACGAAGGCCAACCGACTGGTTTCTGCAAAGCGATGGAACTTTAGGGGGATTTAAACATTCAGCGACGAGGGCGGAAGTCACGGGGAGAGGCCGACGTTTTATGTTGTACAAGGAATTCTTCGAAGATCCGACGATGTTGAATGCAGCGTGTACAATGGCGTTCAACGCGGCGAGCGTACCTCCGGTATTTCCGTGGAATCTGGAACGTCCCTCGTAATATCTGGATCGGGCGGTTTATACTCGGGTAGTAGGGCCCCATATTTTCTGGAAGCCATGCGCCTCCGGCGGTCGAGCCACCGTTGCTTCTCCAGCACCTCCGACTCCTCGTCGACCCCGAAGAAAGTCGCCGTCTCGCGTTTTATGTAACTGAAAACGATATGAATACACAATTAGCGAGGGCTTCAAAATAATAATAATTATTCTTTATTATTATTATTATTCCTTCTTATTCTGTATTATTATTATTATTATTCCTTCTTATTCTGTATTATTATTATTATTATTATTATTATTAGTCTTTATTGTTATTATTTATATATTTTATATTTATTATTATAAATAATATATATAATATAAAATAATAATAATAATAATTAGCGAGTGGAGTGAAAAATAATAAAGGCCATCCGAATCAATTAAATAGCTATTATTTCGTCTGCTGATAAAAGTTCATGAGCCATGCAAAATCCTTTGTGTCGAGTTTCTAATTAGTTCTAATTAAATGAGGTTAAATGGAAACGCTTGTTTCTGGCAGCCCGCAAGGGAATTGTTTTTGAATCAATGATATTTTTTTTTTACTTTATGAAAGGTCGCATTGGCGTTCGACTTGGGATACCCTGGTTAAATAAATGTTAACCAAAGTATTTTCCTGTAACAACGCGTGTTCGGATGCGTCGGGATTATGGAGCTTGCGGAATATTTCAAGACTCCAGGAATCCGTGTTTGCACCGTAACGTAGTTACAGTCTCGTGGAACGAGGAGAATTGTCGACATCAGGCGGAAATTCGACAGGAATGTTTCGAGTGGAACACAGCAATGACGTGTTACATGCATCCCGTGTCGCCGGGTTTCGCGTTCGAGCGACGACATTATTGAAATTCACTGTCAAATTTCGCGTTTGAATAAATCATTCGCCGTCTGCTCGGCAGACTGGTTAACGGAAAACACTTTTCGGTCCAAATGCGTAGATTAGTATTTTGATTCTCAGAGGGACGTGAATAATTTGTTGGAAGCTGAGATTTCTGCAGGTCGTGCGACTTATAAAAATAATTGTCTCAGCTTTTCTATAGATTTTTTTTGTTCGTTCGAGAGAAAATTGTATAATGAAGAGAATACCGCAAGGCGGAACGCGATATCTTGATTTTTTAATTTTTTGCAGAATTTTATAGCCGAAAGTTGCCTTGAGTTTTTTGCGAAAAAAAAATTTTCGATTTCGGAAAATTTGGAGACCCTATTCGATGGAAAATTTCGCGCTGATTCCGAAAAACATCGGCGTTTGCCCGGAAAATTGAAAATTCGATGAGAAAAATGCGAAAAACGATTTCGCACTTTTTTTAAATTTCGTCACTCCACTAAAATTGGGGTTACTCTTTTTTGGATTGATAGAATCTGGATTTTCTTTCTTAGCTCGAAAGAAAACTCAATAACGAAGAGAATGCCGCAAGGTGGAACGCGACATCTTGATTTTTGAATTTTTCACAAAATTTTAAAGTCGAACCCTCAGAAATCGCAAATTTTTCAAAGCAATTTTTGGGGTCTGACTTTAAAGTTTAGTGAAAAATTAAAAAATCAAGATATCGCGTTCCGCCTTCCGGCATTCTTTTCGTTATAGAGTTTTCTTTCGAACCAAGAAAGAAAATCCAGATTCTATCCATTAAAAAAAAAGTAACCTCAAGTTTAGTGAAGTGTCGAAATTTCGAAAAAAGTGCGAAAAAGTTTTTCGCGTTTTTCTCATTGAATTTTCATTTTTCCGGGCAAACAACGATGATTTTCGGAATCAGCAGGAAATTTTCCATCGGATAGGCTTCTCAAACATTACGAAATCAAAAAAAAATTTCACCGAAAAACCCTCTTGCTTTTTTGCGAATTTTTTTTTTTCGATTTCGTAAAGTCTGAAAACCCTATCCGATGGAAAATTTCCCACTGATTCCGAAAAACATCGTTGCTTGCCCCAAAAACATTAAATTCGTCGAGAAAAACGCAAAAAAATAATTTATTTCCAGCATCATTTTTCACTCACTTTCGAAGCGCTTCGGTTCGACTCATGTTCCTCCTGAGTCGCGGCCTCTGGCTGGTCGCGGCGCCGGTGCTGTTGCTGCTGATGGCCTGCTGAACGATGGGCCTGGGTCCCGCGGGCGCGGAGGCGCTTCTCGTGATGTTGGGACCGTTCGAGTTGCCCGCGGGCCCCGAGTTCGTCGACGCGACGGGTGGCGACGAGGTCGGCGCGGTCGCGGCCGCGGATTTCTCCGACTTGGGCGGCTCGCCGCCGACCGCGTACATCCCGATGCTCTGGGAGCTCTCGCCATCGGTGCCCGACGACGAGACGGTCGATGTCCCGGTTGTTCCTGAGCTTGGCGACGGTTGCCTGGAAAACGAAAAAAAAAAACACCCAACGTTAGATACAAAAAATATATATATTTCTGAGTCAAAGACTAAAAAAAAAAAATTACAGTAGGTATGAAAAAAGAGGGCAACTAATTTCCTAATTTCCTAATAAATCTTTAATAAATAAATCTTTTCTAATAAATCTTTTCTATTAAATCTTTTCTATTAAATCTTTTCTAATAAATCTTTTCTATTAAATCTTTTCTAATAAATCTTTTCTATTAAATCTTTTCTAATAAATCTTTCCTAATAAATCTAAACTCCTAATAAAAAACCTTTCGCTTTATTAGCGAATTTTTTCTTGTCCCGGCAAAACGTTTAGCCACCACAGCAAATTTTTAGCTACCGCAGCAAAACTTTTTCCGAGACACGCGGGGCCCGATGTATCGTGGACGACGCGAGAGGTCCCTTCAATCCTATCCGCACGACTCATCTATTCATGACTCTTTTACTCGTCCCCCCATAGATCGTCGCCGTCACATATTCACCACACACGGACAAACACAGACTCCGCAGACACCCCGTACGCCCTAAACCTCTGCACCTCAATTCTTGACGCGAAGTCGCGCTGACTATCCTTTCGCCTCGAAATATAAACCGCGTCGTCGTTGCACCGCGTGCAGCCTCCACGGCGTCGTCGGAGTCTCGGCAAAGCCTCGATATTACTTTACTCGAGTGTCAAACGAGGAAGCACGGTTGATGCCACGACGTGCGGCTGGAAGAAGGAGGAGGGGGAAGGGGGGGGGGGGGGGAGGGGGACCGCGGGGCACTAATTATAAGAGGGATCTAATTGCACGTTGCAAGCTGTCTCCGTCGCAAAACTCTAATATCACAGCGGATGCCGCGGGAGTGCGTTATGGATCCCGGTGTCACGAGTGGCAACGCGAGGGGCTCAATGAGAGCCGAGCTTGCGAGTGCTTCGGCGACGACGCTGCAGCCGCGCGGTGGGTATGACGCGAGCTGAGAAGTTTCCGGGAAGCCTGTAATTTCAAGGCGAATCAATTTCCAGGAATGGGATTCGTCTGTCGATTGAGTCGCGAGGGCATGGAAATGGCACATTTTCTCAGGGTGTATCCTGGGAGAAGATCTGTGGCGTTACGTTCGGTCCTGGTCAGAGCCACGGTGGTCCGGCTAGGGCCCTATCTGTTTCCAGAAAAAAGTTAACTTTTTTCCAGGAAAAAAGTTAATTTCAGAAAAAAAGATAATTTTTTCAGGAAAAGATAATTTTTCCAGGAAAAGATAATTTTTCCAGGAAAAAAGATAATTTTTCCAGGAAAAAAGATAATTTTTCCAGGAAAAAAGATAATTTTTCCAGGGAAAAAGATAATTTTTCCAGGGAAAAAGATAATTTTTCCAGGGAAAAAGATAATTTTTTCAGGGAAAAAGATAATTTTTCCAGGAAAAAAGATAATTTTTCCAGGAAAAAAGATAATTTTTCCAGGAAAAAAGATAATTTTTCCAGGAAAAAAGATAATTTTTCCAGGAAAAAAGATAACTTTTCCAGGAAGAAAAGTTAATTTTTCCAGAAAAAAGTTAATCTTTCCAGGACAAAAGTTTATTTTTTCTTGAAAATTTGACTCTAAAACCAGGAATCTTTTTGCCTACTGCCAGCCCGAAAAATCCGGATTTCGCGATGTTTTAAACATCGCGACGCAAAAAAACACGGATTTGTTTTCGCGAGAAACGAAGTTACCGGCGCCGGGGAGGAAATTCGGAGAGGACGAAAACATCAGCCGGCAGTGATAACAGCGAATTCCGGGCAGCCCCGATCGGCGGCCGCGTTGTCATCATTTTCTCTTGTCGCGCGTACGCCGCTCGGTATACCAAACTACGCGGCTGAAAGTTTCGGGGACCGCAAGTATAATACAGTATAATGACGAGGTGGAAGGGGGGAAGCTATCCCCCCCTCCCTCTTCCCCCCTCGGGCCACTGTCTGGTTAATTGAGTTACCGCCAGCCATTACCTCTTTTGCCGTCCCATCGGCTCGCGCGGTTTCGGCGTCTCTCTTTTCTTCCTCCCTCCGCGTCTATCCCGTATTTTCTCTACCCGCCTGCCCGAGCCCCGGTTACCACCGGTGTGATCTACATTCGTGTAATGCAATTTAAGTGACAGTGTGCGAGCGGGGGTTCATCCACAGCGCTTTCACGTATCTCGCACACCGAGGATCCCCTCGGCGTCCGAGTCAGGAAGCACCGAGCGACGCGAGATATAGGCAAACGTATCGAGGCATAAATTTCAGCGTCGGCGCTGGCGGCGAACGTCAATCTTCGTTCTTGGCTCTCTGGCATTCCGGCCCCGCGAGCCCCAAACACGCGGAAAATATACGCGCGTCCCGGCGTTCTAATAATAATATGATTAATAACGTTCCCGTAAATCCGATAAATTTGGATGCCGGGAATTTCCGGAAAGTCTTGCGGGTGTCTCTGACTGTATTGATAATTGGACGATGGTTGATTCGACAGGCGGCGCTGAGGAGTCGTTTATCGATGACACTCGGTGTTAATTTGGTAACTTTAATTGTTACTCGCGGTTGACTGTAAGCAATTTTCTTATTTTGTAACCAAATTTCAGACTTCAGCAGGATAGTAAAAGTATTGTGGAAATTGGAGTGATAACAAAATTAAAGAAAAATGCGAAACGCTAGAATTTCTAACTTGAGATAATTTTTATTTTCTAAGATAAAAATACGGATAGAAAAAATTGTTAACTGGGTAAAACAAAAAAGTGGCAAGACATTGAAGCGTCCAACGTACGTTTTAACGCTCGAGAAGTGAAACGAAAAGCAGAAGGCCCAAGAAAGGGGCAATACTAAAGTTAGAAGTTATTCTTCTAACTTTATTATTACCCTCTTTATATCACCTATCGAGAATCGATTTCACGGCGAAATCGCAACACGATATTAAAAGTATTGTGGAAATTGGAGTGATAACAAAATTCAAGAAAAATGCGAAACGCCGTAATTTCTAACTTAAGATAATTTTGATTTTCTAACGTAAAAATATGAATAAAAAAATGGTTAACTGGGAAACCAAAAAAGAGGCAAAACATTGAAGCGTCCAAGGTACGTTTTTAATGCTTGAGAAATGAAACGAAAAGCAGAAGGCCCAAGAAAAGGGCGATACTAAAGTTAGAAGTTATTCTTCTAACTTTATTATTACCCTCTTTATATCACCTATCGAGAATCGATTTCACGGCGAAATCGCAACACGATATTAAAAGTATTGTGGAAATTGGAGTGATAACAAAATTAAAGAAAAATGCGAAACGCCATAATTTCTAACTTGAGATAATTTTTCTTCTCTAAGGTAAAAATACCAATAAAAAAATGGTTAACTGAGAAACAAAAAAAGTGGCAAAACATTGAGGCGTCCAACGTACGTTTTAACGCTCGAGAAGTGAAACGAAAAGCAGAAGGCCCAAGAAAAGGGCGATACTAAAGTTAGAAGTTATTCATCTAACTTTATTATTACCCTCATTTATATCACCTATCGAGTATCGATTTCACGGCGAAATCGCAACACGATATTAAAAGTATTGTGGAAATTGGAGTGATAACAAAATTCAAGAAAAAATGCGAAACGCCGTAATTTCTAACTTAAGATAATTTTGATTTTCTAACGTAAAAATATGAATAAAAAAAATGGTTAACTGGGAAACCAAAAAAGAGGCAAAACATTGAGGCGTCCAACGTACGAGAAGTGAACGAAGTAACGCTCGAGAAGTGAAACGAAAAGCAGAAGGCCCAAGAAATGGCCAATACCAAAGTCAGAAGTTATTCTTCTAACTTTATTATTACCCTCTTTATATCACCTATCGAGAATCGATTTTCTCCGCACTTCGGCGGGTCTGCCGCGAGTCGATTCTCAACACACGTAGTCGAGTTTCGCGCTGGAATCTCGAGAGCCTAACATAATCGGAGAGGCCGGAGCTTTCAGCGAGACAGCAGAATTCCCGGACACGCCGGAGAAATTTGCATTCGAAATTCTGCATCGTCACGCGGGGACGACGTCAGTTTCCCGCGTTGTATGCGGTGCTTTCGGTCCGGTTTGTTTGCGTCCTTCTGATTCTCACTCGCTCCGCTCGTTTTGCCCCCTCCCCCCTCCACCCCCCTGAGCGAGTTAACCGAGTGAATAGCGATTTTCGATACCTAACAACCCGCCAATGACTCCTCGCAATTACAGGACTTGGCGGAAAGCTCGGTGGACAACGCAGCGATTTTCCCCCTATCGCTTCGCTCGTCCGAAGGCTCGGCCGAGTCCCTCCCGTCGTTTTCAGCCTCTTTGAAGAGCACCTGCGAAGGGACGCGCGCGTTTAATCACCCGTGAATGCCTTTGCAACACGAGCTAACTCTTTTTTCGCTCTGCTGTAATCCGAGACACTCGGCGCGGACCAACAAGGGTGACGGTATATCGATCCGCGCCATCGGGGCCCTCGGCTCCTATTCGCTGCGATAATTTTATTTCGAAATTCCGCCCGCTCGCGGAAGCGAGAGACGCCTCTTCGACGGGTAGCATCTGCCGCTGTACTTGGAAACAAATTTTCGTTAAGAAAAAAAAAAAAAAGAAAAAGAGTGAGGAGCTGGAAGGAAACCTAGTTGGCACCGGATGACTGAAAGTAGTTCGTGAAACCTTGAAGTTGATTGCGAGGTGGATCCGAAGTTTTAGTTTAAAATAAACCTTAAAGTTAATTCCAAGGTGAAGCCCAAGTTTAATTTTTAAATAAACCTTAAAGTTAATTCCAAAGAGAACTCGAAGTATAATTTTTAAATAAACCTTAAAGTTGATTCCAAGATGAACTCGAAGAATAATTTTTAAATACACCTTAAAGTTAATTCCAAGATGAACCCAGAGCTCAATTTTAAAATAAACCTTACAATTAATTCCAAGATGAACTCGAAGTATAATTATAAAATAAACCTTAAAGTTCATTCCTAAGCTTAATTAAAAATAAACTCTACAGTTAATTCCAAGGAAAACCCGAAGTTTAATTTTAAAATAAACTTAAAAGTTAATTCCAAGGAAAACCCAAAGTTTAATTTTAAAACAAATCTTAAAGTTAATTCCAAGGAAATCCCCAAGCTTAATTTTAAAACAAACCTTAAAGTTATTTCCAAGGAAATCCCCAAGCTTAATTTTAAAACAAGCCTTAAATTTAATTTCAAGGTAAACCTGGAGCTTCACGTAAAAATAAACCTGAAGGTTAATTCCAAGCTGAACCAGAGTACCTGAAATTGCATAAAGCGTTATTGAATGGTAACCCCGAAGTTAACTCGAACTCCAAGGATCACCGAAACCTAACCCAGGCTCTCAAGTCACCGGAAAGACAAACCAAAAGGTGTTGATTCCAAGCTGTTGATCCCTCATCATTCTTCATCATTCTTCAACGAGCCATCACAGCCCCCATCAACAACCTAACTTATATTGTTGCATCGCAACTCGCATCAAGCGTTCATCATCGACCCCCGAAGATTGCGCCAACTTCCCATCCGCACCTTCGCCCTCCAAGACAGCCCGCAGCGTCAACCGACCGGTAATTGGTTTATTCATCATTCGACCAACATTTCGCTCCGCAGCCGCGGCACAGATACCGCTGTATTCCGGCGTTTATCGAACACCAACGGGGCTAATGCCGTTACGTACTCGCAACGAGCTTCTGCTGCTGCCGTTGAATAGACGCGCGCATAGGCAGCCATTAATAATTGCGTTGAGAATTCCGACGGGCGAGGCGCGCACACGTTGGATATATAAGGAGCGGGTCGGCACGTACCGCGCGTCTTCCTTTCCCCAACGGGTCGACCTTCCACCGACGCACCGGCCGTCGACTCGTAAATTTCAATATGCGCGCCTTCCGCGGGATTCCGAGGGGAAGGAGCGAGAGCGGCGAGGGAATATCAGAGCCTCCTGGAAGTTTCGGCGAACGAGATCCACCTAGGCTGGACCAGCCGCATCCAGAAACGTTTAATTTCCGGTTGACGAGCTTATATACTGTATGTATAGCTTCTCGGTTCTGTTACTGATACCGCGAGACAGGCTCGAGAGTTCGAGACGCCACCGCCAGGGCGCGCTCGACTCGAGTCCCGAGAGTTTGGTGTCTTGTGGGCCGCCGAATGTGGGTATAAAGCGATAGGTAACATGAGGTAGGAAGATGTTTAGCAGACGCACCAGGTAGACGTGGCCGGAGTTGTGAATTCCTGAGACTTTTGGAAATAAAGTGGATGGTACGGATGGTTTTGTGATTATTAAGTAATATGTTAATAACATCGTGTAATTATAGTATAATGTGTACATTTTTTAATGGCTCCAAGGGATTTTTTTATGATAAAAATTTTTAACAAAAAATTAGCACGGCTGTTTATAAGCGAACGTCTGATCGACACTGACCGTGACTACTTCGGAACTGAGTGTTGACAAAACAGTCGCGTTTTTTTTTAAGAATATTTATTCTCTTAGGAATTTCGTTTGTCCCCAGTATTTATTGCACGGCTGTTAATAAGCGAACGTCTGATCGACACTGACCGTGACTACTTCGGAACTAAGTGTTGACAATAAAGTAGCATTTTTTTTAAAGAATATTTCTTCTCTTAAGAATTTCGTTTGTCCCCAGTATTTATTGCACGGCTGTTAATAAGCGAACGTCTGACCGACACTGACCGTGACTACTAAGGAATCAAGCGTTGACAAAAAAGTAGCATTTATTTAAAAATAATATTTATTCTCATAAAAATTCCATTCGTCCCCAGTATTTCTTGCACGGCTGTTAATAATCGAACGTCTGACCGATACTGACCGTGACTACTTAGTAACTTGGTGATGACATAAAAACAGGATTTATTTAAAAAGAATATTTATTCTAATAAAAATTTAATTCGTCGTCAGTATTTCTTGCACGGCTGTTAATAAGCAAACGTCTGACCGACACTGACCGTGACTACTTAGGCACTGAGTGGTGACAAAAAAAGAAGCCCGGCTGGACCAGCCACATCCAGAAGCGTTTAATTTCCGGTTGACGAGCTTATATACCTTCTCAGCCCCTCTCGCTTCTGTTACTGATACCCCAAGCCGCTCTACACGCTGCAACTTCCTGACGCCACCGCCAGGGCGCGCTCGACTAAGTCCCAAGAGTTTGACGCCTTCTGGACCGCCGAATATGTGTGTAACATTATTTATAACGTTATGTAGCACGAGGAAAATATTTAGCAAGCACACCAGGTAGACGTGGCACACCTGATGTACGATTTTTTCGACCGACCTGGCAAGCCGGCTGACTTATTTATGCCACAAGTTCAGAAGGTTCAAATATGCTCGGAAAGTTTCAAACATGATGTTTTAGAAGTCACGACGTCAAAATCGATGGAGCGAGTATTAAATTCGTCGGAAAATCGACGAATCGCGTTGTAACTTCCTCGACATTTTGGTTTTCCTTCTTAATATTTCCCGAGGATTCGTAATGCGGAAACGCGTCTTTGTGGATAGAACAACTGGGACTGATTCGCGAATAAACCGAACGGGAGCGTAACAGCTGGTCGTGCGCGGATCCGGCGTAGCCGGAGCGTCACTCTCGGGGTTGTAAAACCCGCGGGGGAGGATTATATTCATGGCGCCCGAGTCGTAAACGTCGCGGGATATTCGGAGTGCAACGACGTTCGGTCGAGGCGAATTTTTGCGCGAGAAGTTGGGAGGGCCACGAGGGAATGAGAATTTATGCTGGGATCGGCGGGTGGATAGGTGATAACTAATAAGCATCTGTTTCGACGAGTGCAAGCTGGAAGGGAGGGAGAGACTTTTAGGTGAATTAATTGGAAACTCGCGAGTGCTATTGGAAATTTAATTAACGCATTGGGAAACCGGAGACTCAAGGTGTCGGCCTTATATCGGAGCTCGAACGCTGAATGGACCGACACTCCAGCCGAGTCGTTTGAACTGAAAGTCGCGAGGAGAAAATTGCGCTGCAATTGCGCGAGCGAAACCCTAAAGCTTGATCGAGAAACAAATTTAAAAAATCGTGTAATCTTTTATCGACTGTGTTAAATTAAAAATGGGGAAGCGGAGTTTTTTTTTATTGGACGGAAATTTCATGGTTAATTGACAAAAATCAATATGTGTTAAATTGTATTCGAAGGATGTCAATATTTTGCATAATAATAATTCCAAAATGTTATTAACAAATAAATGTAAAAATGAATTGTTCAACAATTTACCTGGAAAGCCAACTTTTTTTTCTGATGAAAATTATTCAATCGTTTTTATGAATACGTATGAATTTTTTCAGAATTTTGTATAATTTTTCAAAATTGCGTTTTTTAAGAAAAATCAGCAGTCAAAACCGCATTTTTTAAAATTCAGACGAAATTCTAAAAAAATTCATACGTATTCAAAAAAATGAATGAATAGTTTTCTGAATTTCTGGCTGAAATTGCACGAGCATAAATCTAAAACTTGATCGAGAAACAAGTTTAAAAAAATATATAATATTTCATCGACTATATTAAATTCAAAATAAAGAATCAGAATTTGCTGAATTTTTCTCCGGAAGAAAATTTCACATTTGCTTGACGTAAATCAATTTGCGTTAATTTTATTTAAAATTCGCTTCTCTGATCCCGACCTTCGCATCCTTAGAGCGACTTCCTGGAGCTGCTTCACCGAAGTGCATTGCGTTAAATATTTATTCCGATCTCTCGATTCCCTTAACGAAAACACGAGTCGGTACGTTGACGCGGCGGCGGCGGCGGCGCCGCCACGAAGGTCAAAGGTGAACGAACCTATGTACGTGTAGCGAGACGATCAACGGCGCGACGATGTCGTAAGGGAGTGGACGAGGGGTTGAATTTTCCGCGCTTTGAACCTCACGGTCTTTAGCACGCGGACAGTAGAAGCGGAGCTGCCGCTGCAGCTCGCGAGCTATCGATCCACCGCAGACTAGGAGAGGACTAGGCGTTGATCGGACGAAGCTATTCCCTCCGCCCACACTTTAAACGCGGAGCTGGATAATCCAATCTCATGAATTTATTGGCGTCTGATGGGTGCTGCATTTGTACAAAAAGGAACATTGAAAAAAAAAAAAAAAAAAAAAAATTGGATAAAAACTGAATGGCCGAAGGTTACAATGAAAAATTACCTTTTTTTCAGGATTTGACGTAAATTGAACTTCGTTGTTTTTCGACAAAAGCACCGGACTCGTTATTGACGCGAAAAAAATTCATCAATGTAGGAAACAAATTTGTTGGTTTTTTTTTTCATTTAACAAAAATCGAGGTTACTCTAAAATATTTTGTACTCTGAAAACATCGAAGGAATAAAAATAACCCGACGGGTTATTTTTATGACGGGGATTATTATTTTCTGACGGGAATAAAAATAATAATCGTCTTGCAGGACGAAAAATGTTATTTCTAGTGTCCCGCAAAAAAAGTATATTCTTTATTCCCGTCATGTATTTTTCTCAGTGCAAAATACAAGCGAGAACATATTTTTCGATTTTTCATCCCAAGTCGTAACTTCGTTTCCGAAGTTCTCGCAGTTTGCGGAAATAACCGTCGACCTTGACGTTAACCGACAACCCTGCATATTGAATTGGCTGCAGTATATTTTGCGCACCACAAGGAAATATATATGCTGATTAAACGTGCTGGGCTAGCTACTGATAATGTCCTCCATCGTAGGTAGCCACAGCCAGACGCACCAGCAGCAGCGCCAGCAGGAGGAACAGCAGCGTGGCATGATAATATTATTAAACCGGAATTCGGTTAACCTCGGTCGAGGGCTCGAGTAGAGAGAGAGAGGAGGAGGAGGAACGGTGTGAGTCACCATCCGCCAGTTCAGCCAGGTCGCCTTGTCGCCCGCTCGGCCCAGGAACCAGTGTATATTGGCCCGTCTGTATGGGTGCCCGAAATATCCGGAAAGCCGATAACTGATATCGCTCCTGGTTGATGGCCACCGGGGTACAAGTCGCGGGCACCGAGTAACGAGACGCGGAGCATGACTTTCTCCGCAAATATAACGACGATGACCGGTATTATATTAGCGCGAGAATCTCCGGCACGGTTATTAGCTTACGCGTCCATCTTCGTTTAACCGTCGTCGCGACCCGATTGAAGGAGAGGACTGTAACGTCATTTGGCAATTCGCAGTCGCGCTTCCAATTTCGCGTCTGATCGCAGTCGACCTTAATCTACTTGCGACGGGACTCGAAAATGAAGCAGACGGAAAATCCGTCTCGTGTATTAAATATCTTGTCATATTAATATCTAAAATGAATATATACATTTTCATATTAATTTCATATTAATTCATATTAATTTCATAATAATTCATATTAATTTCATATTAATTTCATATTAATTCATATTAATTTATATTTCATATAAATTCATATTAATTTCATATAACTTCATATTAATTTATATTTCATATAAATTCATATTAATTTATATGAAATATAAATTTCATATTAATATATAAAAAAAATGTCTGTCTAATGACAGACATTTTTTCCCAGCATCATTATTAACCCTGGTCGGAAAATCTTTGGCGCTACATCGGGCCCTGGTTAGGCCCTGCCAGGGCCCGAGCTGGGCCTGACCTGGGCCGGATTTAACGCTACAGACTTTTTACCAGGGAAAATCTGTTCGTGCAAAAACTACCTGGACCCCAATTCGTTCTCAGTATTTTCTGCACAGCAGTTTGAACCGCACGTCTGACTAAACACTGGCCGTGACTACTTAGGAACTAATTGTTGGCGAAAAAATCGCCAGGCTTTCGGTCCAACGAGTCCCTATTTAATACTTTCTTCATTAATACATATTATGCATCATTGTCGCGATTAAGTTGACCATAAAATGTCTGACCAACACTGACCGTAACTACTTAGGAACTAAGCGTTGGCATAAAATTCGCCAGACTTCCAGGCCAATGAGTCACTATTTAATTCTTTCTTCGCTTCTTCGAATTCGAACCACATTTAATGATACTATTTATAATGTCCCAATAGTTCCCGTGTCCTTTCTACGAACTTCAAACGCCAATTCGTTCCTCTCACCCCAGTCCTATCCCACCCAACCGTCTGTCCACCACCGGCAATAACTACAACCCGGTTGTCCGACGATTTATCGAACAAAAAACGCCGCCGCCACGGTGTGCGACATAAATCCGCGGGGGATTATTGAAGAGGGTTAAAGGTATAAGCTGTGCCGAAGGGCTTAGGTTGCAGCGATGGGGGTGAGAGGCGGGGGTGGGGGGGGGGGAAGGTTGGCAAGGAGGAGGCGTAGTGCCGAGATCACGAGCGTGTCGATCACGATATAAATCGCTCTTTGACGTAATTACCGGTAGCTCGAGGAAGGCCGAAGGGGGGGGGGGGGGGGGGGCGGCGGATGTTAGTGGCTGTGGTTGTGGTATCGTTACGCGGGGGTGGATGGAGGGGGAAGCGAACGGCGATACTTTCAGCGAGACGTCACCCCCGTTAGAGGCGAACGCCTCAGTGCCGAGCACCGAGGGTTGCCCTCGGCTCTCTCGGCTCTCTCTCGGTAGCCGGGGCGACGCGGCGGTTCCGTGCCCACGAGGAATTAGTGCCGCTACCTCTTTTACCCCCCCAAGAAAGAAATGCAATTCCAGCTGAGTTACGATCGGCACTTTGTCATCGTGGCAGGGCGCGCACACACAGAGGGCACTCGCGCTTAAGCTGGAAATGAGGCAATATCGCCACGTGTTCTATGGGCACCGAAAATTGAATGCGCTGTGAAAGAAAGGGGGGAGGGGGAGGTGAGTAACGTTGGCGGGTGAAACAAACAAAAAACGACGACTCGGAGCCGCGTCTAACAATACCTGAGGCACCTTAATTGGACCACCACGACGTCAGATTTTTTTCCACCCCCCCCCCCCCCTCCGGCCGGATTAGAACGCCAGGCTGGGCGGCTGAGAAATGTCACAGCTTCCTTTGTGGCGGATCGACTTGTCTCTCGATTCAACGTCTGCGTGGCTTGACGCTGGAAGCTTCGGACTTTATTGGGTCTCTGTGTCTGATCTTGGATATCGGGACTCTGTCGAATCTATGTAGCAGTTCTGGAAATTGAGTGAAGTGTGTTGGTCATCAGTCATAATACTGAGACGTTGCGATGATACAGACGAAATTGTCTTGTGGGAAATATTTTTGCTGAAGGATCTTGGGAACGTCGAACGAGCAAACTGCGACCCTTTCACAAATTAGATCCACTTGTTTTTTTTTGTTTTGGTCCTGAGATAAACAACTGCTATGCCGAAAGAGACGCGAGGGAAGTGAGGGTAAGTTTTACGAGAGTCCTGGCGCAAAGTGCGCGCATCCTTTGCTTGGCAACCCTGCAACGTCACTTTTTGGAAGTTGTCTCCCTTCTCAGCTACTCTGGACCCTCGTTTGGCAACCATGCTGCATAACTCCGGGGAGGTTTGGACGGACAGACAGGCAAGCGAATATTAGAGACCCTCGTTTGTATGCACGGGGCTGTCAAGAAAATTGTTTAGTCAGCTTAACATTTTTTTTTATCTTAACCATCGGTTGGTTTGCTGAACCGAGAAATCGTTAGAGAAACAGAAATGTCATTGTTTGAAACATTTCATCGGTTAAATTTTTATTGATTCATTTTATTAGTCCTTCATTTTCATTGATTAATTTCATTGATCATTCGTTTTCATTGATCATCCATTTTCATTGATCATCCATTTTCATTTATTCATTTAATTGATCATTTATTTTCATTGATTCATTTCATTGATCATTTATTTTTATTGATTCATTTCATTGATCATTAATTTTCATTGATTAAACATTTCATTGATAAACGTCATTGAGTAAACATTTATTTGACAGCCGGTGACCGCTGGATTTAACTGACCGAACCATCTTTTTTCTACACTGTGAAAAATCAGTGTTAAATCTAATTAAACCTACACATAAGCAGTGACCATACAAATCAATATTAATCTATATGGTCACCCTATGGTGTAAATTTCCTATTCATTTTTTTGCACAACGACAAAAAAACAGTGACAGGCTGGAACACATTTTGATATGCCAGCCCTTCAACCACGAAACCCCAACGACCAACCCCATCTCGAAAGTAGGCGACGAGGTCATTCGAGACCATCGCAATTCCGTTACGCCTGCAACCGACGAAAAACCAGAAACCAGCCGTCAACCTACACTTTTTCGCTGGGCAAAAAAAAGTGTGTCGACAGTTGTTGCATCCGCTCGGTTGTTTCGCGTCATCGCCGGGGGGTCATCAAAGGCGGAAAAGAGTCGTCGTCGATGGTCCCGATGGATATTGGATTCCGCGCGAAATCGTCGGTTCCAATCGGCCGGTCAACGAGCGGATTAACCAGCGGGGCAGCAGGGAACAACCTTCGCGTTTCGATACACATCGGCGGATCCTCGCGGTGCGCAACCACTGTTGATGCGTCGCGTTCTACGTTCAACCACAATTTTCAATCACCCCAGCCGCCGATTTTCCTGCGGGCGACGCGAGCGACCGGCTGTCCCAGTTGCTCCAGCGTAGCTCGCGGAGCAATCAAACGGACTGATATAAATTTCACTTGCAAACAGAGAGGAGACTTCCGGCCCGCACAGAGAGACGTACAAAGAAACATACGCGGGCACAGCGGGGGCCGCTCGATGAAAAGCAAACGAATACGATACGTGTATCGCTCAGGGAGCTCCCCGTCTTCGTGCGCGCGGCTGCCGCGCGAGCCTCGGGAACGAGACTCATTTTTTATTCCAGTGTATATTACCAGCGTTCCTCGCTCGTACGACTCGGCGCGTGGGCGCGTCGACACGGCAATTGTAAGAGCGATATTAAGCGCGTCGAGTTTCCAGCAACCGAGCCCGAGCACAATGCGCATATTTATGTATGGGGCGTTCCGTGACAACTTGATCGGGATCTGCTAAAGCGATGATAACATCCGGATTGGTGGCATCATTTTTTTTTTGCGAAAGTTGACTTTGAGAAAAAAAAGGAAAACATTTTTTGGGAATTTTTCAACGCTATTTTTTGACATTTTTTTTAAGTGAAACAAAATCGAATTTTTTTTGGCTTGAAAAAATAAACGAAATTCGTATGATTTCACAGCTGCCGGAAAAAAATCAAATTTCCTTGAAACAATTAATATAAAGAAGAGAGGCGTTTTTCATACAAAAATAAATAAAACAGTTCCTCGTGATATAGGTCGAAAATACTAAATTATGAAAATTACGGAGTCAGAAATAAATTTAAGTAAAATATATATTTAAATTTAAACATAAATAAAATTAAATAAATGAAAATATAATAAATTTAAATACAATGTAGACTTAAATTTATATACTTTGTTTTATATTTAAATGTACATATATATTAAATATGTTTTAATACATATTATGATAAATATTAAATATATTAAATAACATATTATTATTTTTATTCATGGAATGCCCCATATATATGAAGAGAGGGAGAGAGACCCCCACATACGCAGACTCATACGTAGACAAAGCGTGTATGAAGACGCACGGAGTGCAATGTTATCCCCGCGACGCCGGTTGAGGCATAAAATGAAACGGATTTGCGGGTGTGCGCGAGGACGGGGGGGGGGGGGGGAGGGGGCGCCACGAATATACACGCGGAATGCGCGTGTACGCCGAGCAAATTGCACGTGCTTTCTTCCACTCGACGGTCCAACGGGCGATGCAACCCCGTGACGCTCGCGGGTTTCCATGAATACGCAGGGCATAGCGCGCTTCGGCTTCACTGAAACTCGTTTTGCATGCTGCCGCTGCTGCTGCCACTCCTGGCCCGAGCGAATTTGCGGCCCCGCGACGAGGGAAAAAAACGAGAATCAAGCGGACGGAAAGAGAGAGAGAGAGAGGAAAAAAGAAAACAACTGGCACGAGGCGCACCTATGACCGGGGGAGAGATGATATAAAAAAATAACGATAGCCGTGTGTCTCGAGTCGCGAGATACGCGAGGGGTCATCATCAACGTTTTTACGCCTCTGGTCGTGTCGCCCGGTTGACACGGTGGAAGCGGTGAGCTGTTTCGTTTATCGGTTCGTCGCGTGGGTTCGCCGATGGTGACGTCGGAATGGCCCTTGGCCGAAAGTCAAAGCGGCTGGGCGAGGCCAATGCCAGATATCTGGCGTCTGGTTCGGGTTTCGGTGTCTCGATGGGCTGTGAAGTTGGTCGTGTGACACGTGATCTAGTCAGGGTCGCTGGTGGAAAATTTGTAGCGTTAGACCCGGCCCAAGACAGGCTTGGCTAGGGCCCTAGCAGGGCAAATGCGGCCCGGATCACGACTTGACCAGGATCGCATGTAATGTTAGAGAATTTTCTACAAGGGTCTGTGGATGATTCTCAAGCTCCTTTGACTTCACAGGGAATCTAAAGTAAGGTAAGGTAAGAAAAGTAAGATAAGGTAAGGTAAGGTAAGGTAAGATAAGTAAGGTAAGGTAAGGTAAGATAAGGTAAGGTAAGATAAGGTAAGGTAAGATAAGGTAAGGTAAGGTAAGGAAAACACGGTAAGGTAAGGTAAGGTAAGGAAGATAAGGAGGGTAAGGTAAGGAAGATAAGGTGAAATAAGCTAAGGTAAGGAAGATAAGGTAAGGTATGGAAAATTAGGTAAGGAAGGTAAGGTAAGGTAAGGTAAGGTCTGGTAAGGTAAGGTAAGGTAAAGTAATGCGCGGCACGTCTGGAAGTTCAACGAAGATTATAAATCCTCGATACAGCCTCTTCGTACTCCCAAAAAAAGAGGCCGGAAATTTCAACTCGCACAACGGATGTCACGGGTTGTGACTCGACGATGCATATGCGCAGTTTTGTCACTTTTTTAATTAACCGCTCGATGCAGGTGCGCGGAGCTTCTGCAGATGTCGAAGCGGCCGCGAACTTATCCCGCATCCGGTCTATATTTAGACACACGCGGGAAAAGCGACGTCCCGACGGGGTAATCAGGCTTCAATTGATAATACCGTGACCTCCTTCGCTCGTGACGGGTTCAACCGCGACGATGCACGCGGGTCAGATGTATGAAATAAATATCAACGTCTCCGACTCGGATCCCGACGTTCACGTGTTCATAATAATTTCGACGTCCGCGATCGCGGCGCCACTCTGGCCTTCCCTTCGAAGGCTTCACACGTCTGTTTACAGGTGTCTTCGACGCCGCTCACCCTTTCGCTTTCAACGAACGCAACGCCGGCCGACCGACTAATCAGCTTTGAACCCTTACTACGTCGACCTCCTTCGCGCGTTATGGCTCACTCATGAAATATTAAATAACGCTATCCGCTCGTGTAATCCACGCAGGGAAAACCGGGCTGAATCCGTTTAGGCTTGTCGCTCCAGATCTCGGCTGCCCGATGATTTCCCGTGTAACCGAGATGCTCGCTGTACGCGGCTCCCATAAATATGGAACAGCCTCGTTGACGGTGGTCTTGCGTTTTTGGTTTTACTCCCGGATGGCGGGTCACGTTAAGTTTTTTTTTTCTTCGTCGTCGACAAACATCCGGGGTTAGGTGACCAGCCTAACGCTGAACAGAGTTGTAAATTTCTAGATTTTTTTAGAAATAAAGTTGACGGTACTATTGGTTTTGTAACTATTAATTAATAATTGTACGATGGAGTAATTAATTACAATTAATATGTTCACAATGTGTACATTTAATATTATATTAATGTCACATTTAGTACTATAATCCCTATATTAATAATGTGTACAATTTTTTAAATGGCTTCAAAAAATATTTATTCTCCATAAAATTTCATGATAATTTTCTTGAAAAAAATTCAGATATGTGGTTGATGCATTACGAAAGTATTTTCAATTTTCTTCGCAATTGCTTACTATTTTTTTTTAAATTGAAAATCGAGGTATTTATACAGCCATTTAAAAGTCCAAACGTCATTTGAGAATCCCCGCAGGTTATTATTATCAAATTACACCCACAAAACGAATCGTACCGTAAAATGTATTTCTTGAACTAATGACTATTTACAACTCCGACACCGAACGACAACCGCATCCTCCTTTCCCGTTTCGCGTGCGACCGAAAACTCCGCCCTCATATTGTTTGCAACGCGCGGCAATGGAAACCTAATAATACAGCCACAATGAACACCGGCGCGGCGAGCGGATTACCGCAAAGTTTTTGCTGTGTGGGTCAAGCTGCGGGGGCGAACTCGAATCCGGCTTCCACTCCGGGTCGACGCAGCAACGGCGAGTTTCACGTTTTAACGCTGCATTCACGTCACGTATGCATCGTCGTTCTTTCGCGTTGGAAAGATTCGCGTTGGGTATGACTCCATCCGTCTTTATTACCGGTGCGATGGAAAATTGAGTGGTCGTTCGTTCGGAAAAATGTTTTGTAAAACGTCCGGGGGTCGCGAGATTCGATTTCAACGAGAACCGGGAGGCTTCGCGATCGACCATCGTCTTTATTTTTCCTACCCGCTGTTCTCGTATCGACCACGCCGCGTGCTATTGGTTATTTAGGGACGTCTGGAATCGAGAGATCCGAGGTGGAACAAACGAACGACGGGGAGATGAAGAAGAATGGCGAGGGAGGCTCTCGGCTTGCACCGGGGAAAAAAAGAGGAGAGACCCCCGCGTACCACCCGGACCCAGTCGGGACATCCGGAAAACTGCAATTTTGCTGGGTCGAACGAAACACCAGGCTGCACGTGCGGCACGACGGACGGTAAACAGCTTTGACTGCTTTCGTGTGACTCCTGGATGGGGTTGTAAATTCTTGGATTTTTTTTTTTTTTCAAATAAAAATTCTTGACAATTGGTACGATTGGTTTTTTAATTATTAATCGATAATAATAAGAAGGAGTAATGACGATATTATGTCTGCATTTTTTAACGGATATGAAGAATATTTATTCTGATGAGTTGCAGGCAACCCGACAGGGAATCAGGGAACGAATAACACGACAATGATACTTATAGCGAAAATACGGTATCTTTTAGCCACTGATGTTTTGAAGAGGTAATAAAATGTTAGGTTAATTTTCGTGAAAAAATGGAGAAACGATTTCCATATTTTTTTTTTTTTTAAGAGGGAATACAATGTTGCGGTAATTTTCGTGAAAAAACGGAAAAATGATTTCCATTTTTTTTTTTTTGGTTTTGAAGAGGGAATAAAATGTCATGGTAATTTTCATGAAAAATTGGTGACATGATTTCCATTTTTTTTCGTTTTGAAGAGCGAATAAAATGTCACGGTAATTTTCGTGAAAAAAATGAAGAAATTATTTCCACTTTTTTCGTTTTCAAGAGGATATAAAAAGTCATGGTAATTTTCCTGAAAAAAAAAAAAAAATGGAGAAACGATTCCCATTTTTTTCAACGTTGCTCACAATTGTTTATTAAAACCGCGGTATCTCAAAACCCCCCAAAAAATAAACTCTGACTCAGCAAACAAACTCAACACAAAACACCCAGCATTTCAGTGCCCACCGCACGTTCCACACGCCACCCGCATTATTTCCCACCACCTCCCCTCAACCTCCTCAACCCCCAAATAATTCCTCAAAATAAATTTTCAATTTTTCAAATTTTCCCTAAGGTCACCGCAGACGCACAATTTTTTTTTCCAAAGCGTAACAATCTGCGCCGCGGCCGCGATATTCGTGAAAATTAACGAGTCGGGGATAATCACTCGTTCGAATAGAATCAAAACGTCAGAGCGGCTAATTGATACGGAACGGCACGCGAAGCTGGCGGCTCAACACGGTTGGGTTGGGGCGGCTCGAGGGTAGAAAAACAGGGGTTGCTGGGTGAGGGGGATGAGGGGGGATGAGTCAGGGCGCTCGGGGGGTGAGTTGGGGGGGGGGGGGTAGGTAGTCGAGCTGCTATCGCGCGATACACGAATACATATGCGGTGTAAGGTAAGGCTGCTTGCTGCCGGTGCTACGAGCGATACAAACGAGGAGGAGTGAGGTAGGGTTGAGGCCGGTTGACTGACCCCGGCGTGACCTGACCCAGAGCGCCCGCGCGCGGTTCGCGAGGCCTCGTGAGTCCCCGGCAAGCTTCGGCTCGACTCTGTTCGCACACGCGGGGCTCTCGGTTCGCCGCTGCCTCCGAGCCGCTCGATAAGCGTAAACGCCTAGTCTCTCCTCCACTCTCCTCCCTCTGCTAGCTGCACACCCCGCGTACCAGAGTCAGCTGGCGAAGCTTTCTCCGCGCGCATCCCGCGAGCTTTTCTCTCATGTTCAAGATCGTCCGTCGCTCCCTCTCTCTCTCTTCTCTGTCTTGCTCGACTTAGATCATGAAATATTTCTCTCGAGAGCTCCGGACGCCTCCGCGTGAGACCCCCGGGTTCCGGTTTATAAATACGTGACAACAAAATTAACCAGCGGAATCGACGTGCCCCCGCACTTTTGTGGGGCACTTTTATTTATATTCTTGGGATACTTTCGTTGTTTTTGTTGTTGTTGTTGTTGTTGTTGTTTTGAAGCGATAGATTTATGTAGGAATTATGAATTCCAGGCTTGGGTGAGGCAAATAATGATTTTCAGGAAAGTTTCACGAGCTCGAAAACGCCGAAAGGGATTAATCGTTTATGTTGTTAAATAAGAAAAAAAAAAAATTGGGTGGATAAAAAAATTGGATGGAATAGAAAATTGGCTGGATAAAAAAAATTGGCTGGATAAAAAAAATTGGCTGGATAAAAAAATTGGCTGGATAAAAAAACTGGCTGGATGAAAAAATTGGCTGGATGAAAAAATTGGCTGGATGAAAAAATTGGCCTGATAAAAAAACTAGCTGGATAAAAAAACTGGCTGTATAAAAAATTGGCTGGGTAAAAAAATTGGCTGGATAAAAAAACTGGCTGGTTATAAAACTGGCTGCGTAAAAAAATTGGTTAAGCAACGTTTTATGGGACAAGTTCACTGTGAACAAAAAAAAACATGTCGAATACGTGCAAAATGCTACAAACTAAAGTGACACCCATGGGATCGCTTTTTATTTTCTTTTTTCATTCCCACATTATCGTATAATAAGCTAAACGTGCCCGACTTAATCCAACCCAATTGGAACTCAACTCCACCCGACGAATCGCCGACCTCCCCGTCCAACACGACGGCGAAGAATTTTTCGATAACTTCGCGCGCGCCGGAATAATATGCGATCCAATCGCGCAGCTCGAAATTCGATTTCCACAGATAAGCCAGTTTAATGCAACGCTACAAATTGGCTCGCGCGCGCGACGTTTGAAACTGGTTTACGGGAATTCCGGATTACCCGCGTTTGTCGCGATCGCCGGAGCGACGAGATAAGTGACGGCCTGTATGAGTTTTGGAGATTAAACGAGACGTATCTGCATTTGCCCGATCTAAGCCTCGATAATCCAGTGGGGCGAGGGTGGAAACGCGGAGATGGTTCGCTCGCTCAATCGGCGTCCGAGTCGCGGACCAGCAAACATCGTATATGGGCGACGACTTTACATAATGTAATGATGTTGCACGCTCGCCGGCTGACGTTTACGCTCGAGCGACATAAATGCCATCGGGCTCACGTGACGCGTCCGGCTAATGAGACCAGAGGGTCTCGAATTTATTACACACAATGCGAAAAGCCCGAACCGCACTGACGAGGCTGAGGACTCAAAATTTCGGGACCGAAATTCGAGCGTAAAAAAAGAAGCGAAATGAAATTTTTTCTTCCCTTATTCCGAGAGTCACAAAGGGAAGTAGGCATTTTTTTAGTGAGGCCGGCGTGCATGATTAATTGACTTAATTAATCCATTGTCGCTGTTGGTGAATTTGTCATCACACCCCCCTCCCCTCCCCCTTCTCAGCCCCCTTGAGTCGTGTCTTTTTCGACAGGTAGGAGAAACATTCCGAAGTTCGAAGAGAAAAAATTAACACAGCTGCATTTTTTGGGTTTCGTCCGACTATATTTTCGGTGGTCGAATTGATTATTGAGTGACCATTACGAGTTTCGGGAACGAAATTCGAGAATAAAAGAAGGAGCGAAATTAAATTTCTTCTTTTATTGTGAGAGTCACAAAGGGAAAGTAGGAAATTTTGCATGATTTTGCATGAAGCGGAAAAATTCGCGCAGCTGCGTTTTTCGACAATTGTTTATTGGCTGACGATTCTGACTTTCGGGAACGAAATTCGAGCATTAAAAAAAAAGCGAAATGAAATTTCTTCCCTTATTCCGAGAGTCACAAAGGGAAAGTAGGAAATTTTGCATGATTAATTGACTTAATTAATCCATTGCCGCGGTTGATTCATTTGTCATCACCTCCCCCCTTCTCACCCCCCTAGAGTCGTGTCTTTTTCGACAGGTATCAGAAAAATTCCAAAGCCCGAATCGGAAAAATTCGCCCAGCTGCGTTTTTCGAGTATCGCCCGACTACATTTTCGGTGGTCCAATTGATTATTCCGTTTCCCATTATGCCGACCGATGGGATACATAATTACGTTGACGTGTATAAAGAGCATTTGTTATGAAACTCCCAGCCAACGAGCATTTGCATTGAAATAGCCGGCTGCAATTTTACGTTTCGCGGACTTGCTCGACGGGAGCTTTTGAAGCATCCGCCCGGGTTTCAATGCGCCACGGGTTATCCGCGCTTATAAATTGGGCAATATTCGCGGAAATTTACAGCTTTTAGAAGCTCAATCGAACGAAAAATATGGAGCTGTATTTTTTTTTTTCGCCTCCCACCGAATAGCCGGAAGGGGTGGCGATCGGTAAAAAATAAATTCTATACAGTTTCATCCCCCCTACGATTTTCCCCGTTTAGGGGAAAACATGGGAGGGCAAAAGTGGTATTGTTGTTTTTGTTTTGAAACGATAAATTTGCGAAGAATTTATGAAATCCAAGCTGGAGTTTTGTAAACAATACTTTTTGGAAAAGTTTCTCGAGCTCGAAAATGCAAAAAGGAATTAATCGTTTATGTTGCTAATTAAGAAAAAATTGGATGGATACAAAAATCGGATGGACAAGAAAATTGGCTGCATAAAAAAAATTGGCCGGATTTTTTTTTTTGCCTCCCCCCGAATAGCCGGAAGGGGTGGCGATCGGTAAAAAACAAATTCTATACAGTTTCATCCCCCCCGCGATTTTCCCCCCTTTGGGGGAAAAAAATGGGAGGGCCAGAAGCGGTGTATAAAAAACGTCGCAGTTTTTGGTGAGTCCGGGTTTGCCTCGTGCCAAAATCGTTTTCAGATTGCAGAGGAACAGCCGCGCATTTCGAAAGGTTTATTGGCTTTAACCAGCAGGCCCGGCTGAAGATATCGGCCGGGCATGCCGAGCGGAAGGGATGGCAGGAAGCGGGGGTTCTTCGTACAGAAATTAGTACTCCGCGGCTCCCTCGCGTCATCCAGCCGACCGGGATAGCGCTGGGCCACCCTCCATGGCTTTTGCCTAAGCTGCAATTTATGCCGGTGCCGCGGTGATTCATCCGCTATATCTCCAGGGGGGTCCCGGAGAGTGAGATCTCTCCCCATTTTCGAGGCGTGTCGCGTCCGGCCGTGGGCACCGACATTACGACCTCCCCCCTCGTGCGCTGGATTACTCAATTATCACCGAGGAGAGACCACGGCGAACTCGAAGAAACGACGGAGAGCGGCGACGATTGCCGGGTATTAAAATAAACCCAATTTCGCTTGCTGTGTGAAAATACAGTCGAAGGGATATCGGTGGCCGCGATCGTCGTTGCTGGACTGAGGTGGCAGTGAAAATCTGGAGGCTTTTAGGGTGGAATAATTGATACCTCGTTAAGTGCCATTTCGGTATTTACGAATTAAATGTTTTTTTTTGTGAAAAGCTGGCGATTTGTAATTTTTTTAAATATAGTTCTTTTAATACTTGGAACTGTGTGGAATAATTGATACCTTGCTAAGTGCCATTTCGGTATTTATGAAATAAATGTTTTGTTTTTGGTGAAAAGCTGTTGATTTGTGATTTTTTTAAATATGGATTTTTGATACTTGGAACTATGTGGAATAATTGATACCTTGATAAGTGCCATTTTGGTATTTATGAAATAAATGTTTTGTTTTTGGTGATAAACTGGCGATTTGTGATTTTTTTAAATATGGGTTTTTGATACTTGGAACTATGTGGAATAATTGATACCTTGATAAGTGTAATTTTGGTATTTATGAAATAAATGTTTTGTTTTTGGTGATAAACTGGCGATTTGTGATTTTTTTAAATATGGGTTTTTAATACTTGGAACTTGGAAACGTGGTTCCCCAAAAAAAAAAAAAAAAAAAAATTCGGTACACGTTGGAAGCCATGTGGATTTTTTGTTTGCGGACGTTCCAGAAGGCAGCGAGGATTGAGGGGACGCTGTGTAATTGCGTAGCTTTTAATTATGCTCACGAGGGAATTACTTTTAATTGGAGCCTTTTTTAATTGGCGCGGGAGAGATTGAGATGCGGCGAAGGCCAATCCGTCAATCAGTGTTCTTTGGATCACAAGCAGAGTACGAAACACTCAAACATGATTTTCTCGCACTCAAAAATTCTTCGCTGGGATCCTTAAAAAATACGAATTATATCAAATTTTTTCATCGGTGAGGAAAAAAGTAGGCCTTATAATAAAAATAAACTTTCTTGATTGATTCGGACCCCCTAAGGCGAGGTGAAACCTCCTCGGTCGGTAACAAAAACTGTAACCAATCATTCTGCCAATGCCTAACGTTTCAAAAAAAAAAAAAAAAAAAAATTCACATCATTCCTCTTCCAATTCCTAATAACGTAACATTTTTATTTCCCCTGTCACGTGTCTATATTTTCCATATATCATTGCCCCGAAAATTATTTCCCATCTAACTCGCCCTCATCAACATTTCATCTCGCCTCAAACATCCACCACATACCGCCCACTCTTACGCCATCATCACATAACTATTTTTCCCCCAACCCCGTAAATTCTGCATAAACTCGTCCCCCCTTACAACCCCCTTCCAAAACACCCCTTGTTTCGACCGTCGGTTGTTGCGTTCATAATTCGCGCTAAGCTTACGCGCCAGTCGTATCTCCACCTCTACATACCCAAGATGCTCTGCGCGCGCGTGCGCGCGCAGAGCATCCAAAGTCGCGGCGCGCGTTTTCCTGTCCCGCGGCCGAGTGGCATCCCGAAATCCGGCCGGGATTAAATTCGTCAGACGAGAGTTTTGCCGGCCGAGCCGCACGCGGAGTCAGGTGAATTATCCCGCGTTAATTATGCAGCCGCGGAGAGGAGAGGAGAATGCGTTGCGGACGCGCCTTAGCCCCCCCCCCCCCTCTCGCCCCCCTCAAGCTAAGCTCCGCAGGAGCTAAGCGAGCCCGGCATGAATAATGCAATGTTTGTATCAGCAGTCGGCGGCTGCGGTAGAAAGAAGGATGCTAAGTTATTCGCGCGCAGCCGCGGAACAGAAAACCGTGCAAAAGCTGAATGTGCCGACGGACGGATGAGGGGGGGGGGGGGGCAGGGGGGTCCTGCTTAGAGTCCTCCCCGGTACCCCCCGCGTTTTCGCTATATATACATTTCTGACTGTATAATCCGCACGTATGTGCAGTCGAGAGGTACGTCGAAAGATAACCGCGGAATTTCGCCCTCAGGAAGCTCGCGCGGCGGTGGCGCCGCCGACGGCGCATTAATCATTCTTCGGTGAGAGGGCGAGGAGGGACGCGGATAGCGTGATATATAAAAGGAGCCGGAATTTATTTTTCTCGTGTGTATGTGTGTGTGTTATACAGGTTACGATAAACGCGACGGATAACCTTGCGCCACGCGCAATCTCGGCGATGCCGGCGAATATGCGAGGGGGGCAGGGGGGGGGGGAGGAAGCTTTTAGCATGTGAAAAGAAATGGCTTCTAATTATTTTCACGAAGTAGGAGCGAAAATGGGTGACCTACAGGCGTGAAGAAAAAATAAAATAATAATAATAAGAATAATAAAAATAATAATAATGATAATAATAATAATAATAATGTCTGTAAGGGAGACGCAAATTGCTTCCTCATTATTTTGCAGTGTTTATAGAGCGTAAGGCTATGGTGCATTTTTTTTTTTACGTACATACTTTTTTTTTAAATCTGTTCTCAATGCTCGTAATATTTCTGATTTTTTTTTTTTTTTTTTTTGGTGCCGAGGGAAACAGATTTATTTTCCTGGAAACGGTGAACGGGGGTCAAAAGTTCACAAATCGATACGGCGTCCCGTTAATTTATGCAATCAGATGCAGTCTGCGTTCTGGTCGGGCGGATTTGTGTTCTGTGTACGATTTGAGGCAGACGGCGCGGCGCGAACGCTTCGGGCGGCGGGACGGAGGCCGCGCGGTTCGGCGAGGCGCCGCTAGGTGGCTAACGCGCGGCGCGTTTCGCGCAAGCGAAACGGCGGCGCTGATAATGAAAATCTTGGACGACGAAGCTACATATCATTAACTGCGAATTACACGCAGCTAAAACATTGGATTGTTGGCAATCGTGTTATATTTTTTCGTAAGCATGTTTTTACAGTGAAATTGGCTAACTGAACAAAAAAAAAGTTTGTAAAAAAAGTGCGTGAATGCGAAAAAATGGTGAAAAGCGATGAAACGTGTGGTAATTTTGAACGACCCGAGGCGTAGCGCAAAAAAGAGTCCCGGGGGGAAAAAAGGAAGAGGTAACGATTGCCGGTTCAGAACTCGGGGAACACGAATGAAATTGACGAACATCCGCGGGGCGTTTTTTCTTCCCCCTCCCCCCTCCCTCACCCCTCAGGGTTTCCAGCGTTGCGGGCGTAAAACGTGGAAAATTCATTACCCAACTCCTGACAAACTCTCATTGATCATCTAACTACAGCTGTTTCAACTCGATAATTAACTGCTCGTCACTCTGTATGTGTTTATGTACTATACTATATACTATGTATGTATATATGTATGTCGGCTTCGTGATCCTCTATCGGTTAAACTAGGTCCCTGTATCGGTGTGCCGGGGATACTTTCGATTCGTGGAATACTCATTCACGAAATATCTCGTGATCTAACTCCGCTGTACATTCGACCCCGGCGGTCACGCAGCTTTTCCATTTATCGTGCGCCCGCGGAGCTTTCGCTGCGAGATAATTGTCTCGTTTATAAGTAACGGCGGGCGATCCATATATTAGGGGCGAAATGACAAAACTACCCGGTGAATATTTCACAACGACGTAATCCCCGAAATCTCGCGAGACAAACGTACACCTGGTAAGCAATTCCGGTATAAATCAAGACGTTCATTCGAATTTCACGTTTCAGCTCCAATTCGCGGCCTCCACAAAACGAGTGTGGTGATTTCGCATAAAAACTTGTAAGAAAAAATCTTCATTCGAAGATAACGATTCAAAAAAAATTGCATCAGGTATATCTTGATTCCTATAAATTTGTTTGGAAAAAAAGAAGTTTGGAAAAAACGTAACAAAAATAAACATTTAAAAAACGTAACAAAAATAAACCTTTAAAAAACGTAACAAAAATAAATCTTTAAAAAACGTAACAAAAATAAACATTTAAAAAACGTAACAAAAATAAACATTTAAAAAACGTAACAAAAATAAACATTTAAAAAACGTAACAAAAATTAACATTTAAAAAACGTAACAAAAATAAACATTTAAAGAACGTACCAAATAAAGTAAAAAAAAATCTCCCCTCATCTTCAGCACGACAAAAGCATAAAAAGCATCCAAAATCCTCCCTCATCGCGTTACACTGTGTATTTTGCGCTTATGAACGTGTAACTCGCCCTCGGATAGCGATAAAAGGAAGCCGAAAGAAGAAGCGGTTAAATTTCGAGATAACAATGTGGGTGCTGCTCCCGGTGTTCTTTCAGCCCCGCTTTCTTCATCCTCCCTCCTCCTCCTCCTCAGGCACTCAGCTCGCAGGTTGCACACACGAGAGTATTTCGAAATAATGGGGATCCCAGCGGTTGCGAAGCTCACGCGAGCCGCGCTCGCTGTTCGAGCTGGTGAGGGATCGCGACCGGAAGTATGAGCCGCTCGAGCTCTTTCTCGTTCGTCCCCCTTCAACCCCTGCTGCATCCCCCCACCCCCCTTAGTCCGTAGCCGTCCCCCCTGCGACCCCCTGCGACCCCCACAGGCCAGGAGGAAAACGGCTATAAATCTGCTTGGGCCCTGCCTACGAGCAGCCGTACCACCCATTGACCACCCTGAAGCCCCCCCCCTTCCCCTCCCCCGGTTATCACGACTCCAGCTATCCGGTCATCGCGTTATTCGTATCACAGTTTCTCTCGGTTTCTGTTTCTGTCTTTTTCTGATGGCTGACTCTCTCTCTGTCTCTCTCTCTTTCTGTTTCTGTCTCCATCTCGCTGACTTTCTGTCTCTCTCTCTTTCTGTTTCTGTCTCCCTCTCGCTGACTCTCTGTCTCTCTCTCTCTTTTTCTGTTTCTGTCTCCTTCTGGCTGACTTTCTGTCTCTCTCTCTTTCTGTTTCTATTTAGCTTTCTCATTCTCACTCAATCCCTCCATACACGCGTTACAACTCCTGGTGAACCCGAATCGTGCTAATTGGCTCCTGGTTAGTCGGGCTTTTCAGTTCCTCCTGAAGTCGCTGGCAGCTTAAGCTGTATATGCGGTAAACAGAAAATCGAAAGTTGAACCACACACGTGTGTGGACGTTTTTTTGTGTAATACGTGTAAAATATATCAATGTTCGACCCAATTTCCGGCGAAGGACAATAAACGTTTCTTCGAACTTGCTTAGGGAAAATTGTAAAAACGCACTCGACCTCCTTCCTCGAGCCGAGGTCTTGGAACCAATTAAATCTTCGCGTCGTTGTTGACGATGAATGCGGGGGGGGATGATTGTGGCTTGAATAATACATGCGAGCTGCGCCGTTTGTTGACCGCTGGGAGGGGAGAAAAAAATGAATGACGGGTTATTCAATGGACTTCCGGTATACGATGTACTGGAATTTTTTGCGAATAAATGTTGGTGCGATGAAGTGAGAGACAAACAAATGGAATTTTTGTTGTCAAACTTGGGTGCGGGAGTTGTACTGGCATTTTTGAAAAGTGGACCAGGATGTCCGCATGAGCGATCGAAAGCCTGCGGGAATTTGTTGCGTCCAGCGCCGTGTAACAGGTCGAGTGTTCCGTCACCGTGTAAAATGCAAATTTTAACCGCCACGTGCCGGTAATTTTTCCCGGAGAACCTGTGATTTTTACTTGTATGCATGGTAATTATGATTATCGGTATAATTTTTAATTTCGGTGGGAGGTAAATAAGCGATGGAAAAAAATTGCGGTTCGACTGGGAAAATTTATTTCCGGACGAACCGCAATTTTATTATTTAATAAAAAATTAAATAAATTTATTATTAAAAATAAATATTATTATCGTAAATAAATATTATAATTATTATTATGATATCATTTATTATAAATTAAATAGTAAATTAAATAATTTATTAAATTATTTACTCGGCTTGTTTACGTTGGTAAAGTGACGAAATTTCGAAAAAACTGCGAAAAAAGTTTTTCGTGTTTTTCTCGTCAAGTTTTCGACTTTTCGAGCAAACAACGATTCTTTTCGGAATTTGCAGGAAATTTCCCATCTTAAAACTTTGCAAAACCAAAAAAAAAAATTGCAAAAAACGTCCTCCTTGCATTTTTTGCTCCGACTAAATTTTTGTTCTCAATTAAAATTACAAATTCGCGTCAAACTGAAATAGAAGTTTCCAAAAGCTCATTCACAAAAACCGTCTCCGCCATCGATCTCGTTTATGGGGGACCCTCGCGATTTGTTGCTTCAGGCGCGGCTAAGCCCGGCAATATTGCCGTCAATTCGCCGTATATGTGAGCTTCCACACGCGGGAATCCGGCAGCTTAGCCGCTCGCCCCCCCCCCCCCCCCCCCTCCTCGCTCCCCGGCTTCATAACAATTAACGACAATGAAGCTACCCAGCTTTCCATCCGGCCATCGATACACTCGGATCTTCCCTGATGTGTTGAGCGTCAGCCACACTGCAGTGACTCCTCATCCTCTTTCGGGCTGATGCTCTTGCCGAGCTTCCCGGCGGCTGTACCGCTATATATACTTGTAGTATATCCGAGACTCGGCGCCCCCCCCCCCCCTTCACCCTCTTCCCGATCCACCAGCAGACGCCGGATTTACTGGCGCTCGTTTGCATAATATCGGTTTTGCATTTAACCCGAGATTAAGATTGCCCGAAGATTAACGGGCGCACCAGAAGCCCCATAGGCACCCTATGGGGGGATGGAGGGGGCGCCGAGGGGACGAGAGTGATGCTGATGCGAGGATGCAAGTGAAAGAGATGCACCAGCTGCGACGTGGGCTACCTTCTGATTTTATATCGCAGCTTCCATCGACTGCCAGAAGAAAAAAAAAGAATTAATAATTCTTGACGAAGGGTGCGCGATGCGGCTGAGGCTGGATGGAATATTCTAATATACACTTAGGAGGCGAAACGGGCTTGGGATAATCGAGAAAAACTGATGGCGGCGATTTATTTTGAAGAGGTTTTCGTGCATCCATTGGTTTTGTTAGTATAACAACAATGGTATTTAATTTAGATGGAAAGGGAGGCAATTTTTTGGACTTTTTTTAAGCTGCTGATTAATATTGATGTATTGTTTGTATTAATAATAAGTGAAGACGGATCACGAAAACATAAGCGATATTTTAATCCCATATCAAAATCTAGTATTTTTCCACCATTTTTGGGCACCAAATTAGAAAGATTAAAAAAATGCCTTCAATGCAACGAATGTCACGTTGTCAGTTGAAACATTAAATTCTAGATGGAAAGTGAGGGAATTTTTTGGTCTTTTTTTAAGCTGCTGATAAATATTGATGTATTGTTTGTATTAATAATAAGTGAAGACGGATCACGAAAACATAACAAAAATTTTAATCCCATATCAAAATCTCATATTTTTCCACCATTTTTGGACACCAAATTAGAAAGATATAAAAAAATTATTTCAATGCAACGAATGTCACGTTGTGTGTTGAAACATTAAATTCTTTAATTAAGGCAGGTCGGTGTGGCCTGTAAATCCAGTTATTACACTGTACTTAAAGTGTCACTAATTCATCGCAAACGATACAGTAAAAAAGTAAACAGCTCGGAATACGTCTTATTATTTCGTCGCACCCAACCATCGTCCATGTATCCGAAAGGACTGCTGGAGTTTCGACGTCATCAATTTTATATTCCAGAGTGCCGGAGGGCGAGTCGGGATGGCGGAGGTACTTTAGGTTTCTGCTTGGGGGGGCGACGACGACGCGCTCGCTTTGCCGGGAACTCGGAAAAAATTCATTTAATTAAAGGGTAGGTAAGTACCTCAACCTATAACTCGTCGTCCGGGTATATAAAATATATACATGTACTACCTACTTCGTGGGGCAACGTTCGTCGCATATTCCCCCTGCTCCCCCTCCCCCTAACCCCCTCCTCACTGTCGAGAGAATTGTATGTACCTAGTGAATTAAAAAAGACTTCTTATGCTTTCCGGGCCCTTGAGATGAGCCGATTAACCAAAGAAGCTTTTCATTCGTCTATTATATTCTCTTATCGGTTTTTATAGCAGGTACCGAACGGTGTTAGCACAGCTTTTATACACTTATTTCGCGCACGTTAATTAATCAAGAACTTTATGAAACTTGCTTACGACCCTCGTTTCGCCAACCTGTGCGGCAGGTACGACCAGGTATTTCCAGACGTGGAATTAAAACATTTAAGTATCGACTAATCATTTGCAAGAAAAGACATTTCTAATTTATGCGGGTGAGATAATTAATGTTATTTAGTAGTTTATATCAATAATAATGAATTATATAGTGAATAGGGATACGGAAATTAGGTGAGTGTATCAGGTACAAGCAGGAATTTTCCGACGTGAAATTAAAACATTTAAGTATCGACAAATCATTTGTAAAAAAAGAAATTTCTAACTTATGTGGATAAGATAATCAATGTTATTTAGTAATTAATACTAATAATAATGAATTATATAGTGAATAGGATGCGGAAATTAGGTGAGGGATACGGAAATTGGGGAGTGTATCAGATACGAGCAGGTTTTTCCAGACGTGAAATTAAAACATTTAAGTATCGACTAATCATTAGCAAAAAAAAAAGAAGAAAGTTCTAACTTACGTGAGCGAGATAATCAGTGTTATTTATTAGTTAATACCAATAATAATGAACTGTGTAGTGATTAGGAATACGGAAACTAGGTGAGCAATGTTTCTGTAGCTCGGTAAAAAAAAGCTGAAACACGAGGAGGGCAGAGTCGCGAGTATGGAGAAAGTTCGATCGAAAGTTCCGCATGAGGGGATTCGAAACGACCGGTCGCGTGCGCGGCGGCGCTCGCCCGTGGCTGCTATATATATCCCCGGCGAACTTGCAAAAGTAAATCTCAACGAGACCCAATTCGGGAGGAAATGCCGAAAATATAATCTGTCAACTGGCGCCCCCCCCCTCCCAGAAGTCTGGCTCTTGGCCAGGAGATTATCGTTAGCGGAAGGACAGAAAGCGACTGCGGTACGTATATACACTGTGGTAAAGCGCGAAAGAAGCGCGAGGGCGGTGGAAGTTGAGCGAGGATCCGCCGCAAATGAGGCGAGCGAAGTGCCGTCGCTCTTCCCTTTCCTATGTCATGCATCGAGTTCCGAAGAACGAGAGTCTAAGAAACCTCCACCGCTTTTCACTTCATCGATACTTAGAAATATTCCACTGTGCCATATTACGAAAACAACTTTTTTTCGTAAGGTTTGTATTTTTTTATATCGATGTAGAGGATTTTGTTTACAATTTTATGTTAGAAAACAATTTTTTCGTTACATCGTAACAAGCGTTTGACGTTAACAATGTTAGTACTATACGAATCTGTGGAATTCAGAAATAGCTGCTATTCTAACTTTGGGATACTTAGAAATATTCCGCTGCGCCATATTCCGAAAACAACTTTTTTTTCGTAAGGATTGTATTTTTTATATAGCTGTAGAGGATTTTGTTTGCGATTTTAGTTTAGAAAGTAATTTTTTCGTTACATCGTAACGAGCGTTTGACGTTAACAATGTTAGTACTATACGAATCTGTCGAATTCAGAAATAGCTGCTTTTCTAGCTTTGGGATACTTAGAAATATTCCGCTGCGCCATATTCCGAAAACAACTTTTTTTCGTAAGATTTGTATTTTTTTATATCGTTGTAGCGCATTTTATTTACGATTTTATGTTAGAAACTATTTTTTTCGTTACATCATAACGAGGGTTTGACCTTAACAATGTTAGTCCTATACGAATCTATCGAATTCAGAAATAGCTGCTATTCTAACCTTGGGATACTTAGAAATATCCGCTGCGCCATATTCCGAAAACAACGTTTTTCCTACGATTTGCATTTTTTTTATATCGCTGTAGTACATTTTATTTACGATTTTATGTTAGAAATTATTTTTTTCGTTACATCATAACGAGGGTTTGACCTTAACAATGTTAGTCCTATACGAATCTATCGAATTCAGAAATAGCTGCTATTCCAGCTACGACCGCGCGAGCGACGATTGAGGGAAATCAGTGTAGCATTTACCCCGAATTATACACAGAACGTTGGTTGTATTGACCATTGTTCGCCGCATATCGAACAAGGAGCTCTAAGACGACCAACGCAGGAGTTCACACAGGCATTACGTGGAGTGGAAACGTCATCAGATACCTACGTGCGGCTCTCGAACGTCAAAGCCATATCATCGAGAATGCATATTCGCTTCGGTGCGTCTATAGTCCGTCCGCCAGTAATTAATCTCGCAGGTCAGCCGGCCCTTTGCATCATATGTTCCAAAAGGCGTCCCTACCTCAGTGTCACAATCATCGCCTATTCAGCGAATGGTACAGATGAATTCCCCAATAGTCATCTGTGGCATAACACGTGAGACATAAATCAGGGTCTTCTCAGATGCCAACCAGGCATCTGATTCACGTTAGACCTGCTGTCACAGATTTTCTATTCCTTATAATCCTCATCTTATCTTTACATCCTTAAACAAAAAGTGGCTTTTCTGTTCTGATATTCCAAACGACCATCAGATGTCATCAGTTCAATCCAGCTACAGGAGGTATTGACGAAAGTTCATTGATGAATAGACCTGCTGTCACAGATTTTCTATTCCTTATCCTCCTCATCTTATCTTTATATCCTTAAACAAAAACTGGCTTTTCTGTTCTGATATTCCAAACGACCATCAGATGTCATCAGTTGAACTCAGATAGAGGAGGTATTGACGAAAGTTCATTGATGAAGACTTCATCAACGACTCAGCTCAACCCTTCGATTTTCTTGGTACATTCTTGAGCTACCTCAATTTAACTACCCGACCATTCCCAATTCCTCGCGTCAGATTCCGGAAATTGATGTCAAAAGATAACGAAGAATCGGCTGCCGGGAACTGCAGCGGGAATGCACGGTAAATCCTGGCTTCCCGTGAGGACGGTCCGACTCGGGGCGTTTCGCGCGAAAGCCTCGGAGATTCTCGGACGTGGAGGGTCTACAGAGACGCGATAAGGTGGATATGCCCGGGAACGGCAGGACGCCATAATATTAGTTTCCGCATCCTCTGGCCGCCTGAGTCGGTTAACCGAGTAGCGCCACCTTGTGTGTTCGCCGGAGCGTCGTCGGCTAACAAGACAGGTCAGGTGTATGCGACCGATCTCATAGGGATTCGGACAACGGCTGTTCAAGCCAAAGACGGGATTGCGAATGCGTCGAGGATCCTCATTGGATACCGGGTGGGCAGTGTCCGTCTTCCTTCGGGTTTTCTATGAGTGGATCTGCCAGGGTTTCTGGATTACCCAAGTCAAGTCATGCTCTCAGCTTTCGAGAGGCAAAAATTGAACTTGGATATGTCTTGATTATGTTGTCCACTATTTGGACTATTTCTCACTGAATTTTCTAATATTCCACTACACAATTCATTGTCTCACTATTTTGACTACTTTTCATATCGAATTCTACCACTTTTGATACTCAATACGCAATTTGGCTGGGTGATCCAGACCTCCTATCATTGGCTCTACTGATACTCAATTTCTGCCAAGCATCTACAGACCTAAGGACCTTGAATCTATACATTCTTGGTACCTTGATCTATAGATCCAACGGTCAATAGATCTATAAACCCTTGATCTATGGTCCCTCGATCTTGTAACCTTGGATCTATAGATCTGTGGATCCCTATAGGAATATCATGAATTGGCGAGGAACAGAGGCGCCCTGTCTCTTCTATCCATGGAAACAAAAGCGCAACGCGTCTCAATACATGACGACGTCCAGGGTCAGAAAACACAACGGCTGTGGTAGCTTATGTACACGAAGGGGTGAAGGGTTGGGAAGGGGGGTGGTTATATAGGAGCGTTCGATAATCATCGTCTACCGCGGGACAGAAGGAGCTATGCCTGGCTCGTGCGTACACCATACTGCCATTCTGCAGGGATCACATATCGCACAAACGTCACGCGGCTCTCTCGCTCCGCAGTATTCGACGCCCGCGGTGGTGGCTTTTGGGGTTTGCGTGATTGCGGCTTTCACGACCGGGAAGGCCCTTTCGCCGACAGCTATCTGGCCTCTCCCTCGGTCCACACAGACCCGGTGATCGATTTCAATCTCCGTCCCCCTCTGGAAGACGATTACAATTTCGGGCATTTGGGCGCCCGTAATACCGGTGATCCTATGGCGGCTAAGCGCGGATCAACGAGTTTTGGAAGACGCGAATTTTTAACGACGCTGCTGTGATTTACTGGAAACGTTTGGTCGTAGGGTTTTACAGGCAAAACGGTTGATTCTGCTGTAGTTAGAAAATTCTGGAATCAGTGCACATTTTGTGACACAAGATTTTGTGTCTTCCATTTGGTAGCCGATGATCCTGAAATTCGACCGTCAGTTCGGACCATTTCGGACACGTTCGCGAGTTCTCGACTCTCTCATCGATGACTCCTGCTGTAGTTAGAAAATTCTGGAATCAGTACAGATTTTCTGACCGAAGGTTTTGTTGTGTCTTCCATTTGGTAGCCGATGATCCTGAAATTCGATTGTCGATTCGGACCACTTCGGACACGTTCGCTTGTTCTCGACTCTCTCATCGATGACTTCGATTGACCCGTTACACGAAATTGAGCTTCTAGCCTGGATGTGATTACAGCGGAGTGCGGAGGTTCGTAGAAACTTCAGGAATCAATCGGCGCTGTGAAAAGTGAGAAATCGGGAGTCAGCGGATCCGGACGGCGAGCGTTGGGAAGGGTGGAAGGGGGGTGGCGGGGAATCCGGAGAGGGCTGTAAGAATTTCCGACAATAATGGAGCCGGCCACGCCAGCACCGCGAGCGCGAGGAACGGAATCCATCGCTCCCTCCGACTCGTGGAAACTACCGGGCGTCACGCAACTCCTACCAGTACGGCGAATAGAACACAGAGGGCGCTGTACACCTTTTCCCGCGCCGCATCCACAGCGCCTCCCGATACAGAACGCGACCTGAGCGGACTCGTCGCGCACGGAGTCCCCTTTTCCCTCACTTACACGTTTTTTTCTTCCTCTTTCTTTCTTTCACATTCTCATCCCCGTCATTCCACTACTTTCTTCCATTCAACTAACGTACACCGGGCACTCAATCTTCGGAGACTCAAAGGTGGATGTAGTGCGGCCGCGGGTGAGCGGAATTTCCTGAAAAACATGGCGGACTCGGCTCTCTCCGGCCTGGCACACGAGATGTCGCTTCTTTCTCCGCCGGCCACCTTTGTCCGAACGCCCGCTCGCCTCTCCCTTTCTTCCTCGCCTCCCCTCGCCACTATTTTAACCTCCTCGGCGCGCGACTTAACGGATTACCCTCAACGACGCTCGTCCCGCACCCCTCTGCATTTCCTCGGACGTTTCCATCCCGGGTCTCCTCTTCGTTTCCTTCTTTTTTCTCTCGGCTCTTTTCTTTCTCCCCTCGCTGCGTTCCATTACCACTTTTATACCCTTCCACGTGGCTTTTCTATTTTCTTTTCTCTGGCTCTCTCGGTCTCTCTGATCTCTGTCTCTTTCACTCTTTCTCTCGTTCTAAATGGTTGCAGTGATCAAATATTTTGACCCGGTGAATTATTCGATAGTCTGATAATGTTATTATAGAAATTCGAAAGACTGTTACTTTTAGTTTTACTTTTGTTTTTTTCTGACTTGGATTTTATTCTTTCTCTTTTACTACATGACGCTACTTCATTATTATATTTATTTATTTATTTATTTATGGCCCTTGGGGAGTTAGAATAATTTTGGCTTGGCTGTGTCAATTGACACCGGACAACTTAGGCCTGAGGTCCTAAAGCGGGACTTAGAAAATTCAGCCGTAGGACCCTTGGGGACTTAGAAAAATTGAGCATCAAGTCCCTTGGGGACTTAGAAGAATTTAGTTTCAAGTCCCTTGAGGACTTAGAAAAAAATGAGTTTCAAGTCCCTTGAGGGCTTAGAAAAAATGAGTTTCAAGTCCCTTGAGGACTTAGAAAAAATGAGTTTCAAGTCCCTTGAGGACTTAGAAAAAATGACTTTCAAGTCCCTTGAGGACTTAGAAAAAATGACTTTCAAGTCCCTTGAGGACTTAGAAAAAATGACTTTCAAGTCCCTTGAGGACTTAGAAAAATGCTAGCATCATTGTGCCGGCGCCGGCAAGATCTTTTTATAATACAGATGAATATAATCACAATTTGTAATGTAACCACATAAAACGCAGCTGGTCTTATTGTAAAACTAGTGAAACGCTTGAGGGGACTTCGTCCCAGACCGCATAATAAATGACTCTTCTATCTATCTTCTATCTCTCGGTCTCTCTGATATCTCCGTCCCTCTCTCTTCCTCTCGGTCTCTCTGATATCTCCACCCCTCTCTCTCTTTCTCTCTGTTTCTCTGATCCCCGTCCCTCTCCCTCTTTCTCATTCTTCCGGAAAAGCAGCATCCTCGTTTCTTCAGCTCCGCGGCTTTCTAATTCGAAGTGTACTCTCGTTGCTCTCACGAAAGTCCATTTCGGTCTCCCCCGTTTCACCCACCCTCATTTGTCACAAGTGTCTCGCCCCCCCCCCCCCCCCCTGGCTGAGTTATCAAAGGACGTCTCGGTGCGCCGGAGCTTTTTGCCCTCCTCTCCGATTGTATTTACGTGATCCTGTTCGTTAATTATTGCGCTGTACACGTTTCGCGCACGCGTCCCATCGGCCTCTGGGTTTCCGGAAGCTCCGGCGAACCTGCAGCCGCCTTAACTCGAGCCGTGGAACATTTAGTCGTCGTCGTCGTCGCGCAAATTAATTTCATCGAAACTTGGGAGATCGAGATTTAATTATTGCCGAGTTACACTGGGATCCGGCCTCGCGCATTTCCGAGGCAGTTGGTAACCCCGAGGATGCCGTCGCGTAAGACGTGGGGACAGCTCGCCAGGCGCTGCCGAGCGAAGACGAGAGTCTGGCTACACCTTCCACATTGGGCTATACGTTTCTGGTTTCCGCTCTCGGCCTCCCCCCTCGTCTCGCTCTCGCTCTCTCTCTGCAACAACGCCTGAACTTTGGACGCCTCGGGCCACTCGAAACAATAGGGAGAGTTACGACAATAGGGCTTTTGGTGCATCGATATATCATATATACGTCCGCTATATGACGGACGCGAGTGCCGCGAGTTTCTGTAACTAGCGTAATTGGGACTTGAAAAAAGGTGTTGAAAAAAAATGGTTGAGGAGTTGTCAAAAATATTGCACGTATAAAAATAAATGTGTCAGTGCACGGCGACCCTGGGAGAGAATTTGTTGCGTTACATTCCGACCTGGTCGGACTCTGGTCAGGGTCAGACCAGGCCCCCATGGAAAAGAAGTATAATTAAAGTATATTCAAAAGTGTATTTTTGAGTATAATAAATATACTTTATACGAAAAATTAGTAATGTCGAATATACTTTTGGATGTACTTAAAAAGTATATCTTATAGCACATACACTTGAAATATACTTCCATTTTAAATATACATTTTGAATACATGTATTCAGCATGTATTTAAAATGTATAATAAGTATAAAATGTATATTTCAAGTATATTTTGTATCTATTTTTGAATATAACGAAAAATATATATTTCAAGTATATTTTGTATCTATTTTTGAATATAACGAAAAATTTGGGTTTCGAATGTATCAAACCAATGTATGCAAAAGGGATTTTCCCGTTGATATAAATAAATAAATAAATAAATTAAAAAAATATATATATTTTTTACTATACTTTTTTTCCATGGGGTGGGGGGCGTATGCAACGCTACAGACTTTCTACCAGGGAAGAAACAGACATGTGTTGGATCCATGACATAATTTCTCTCAACCCAGTGAGAATTCACATCGCAAGGCGACTCCTCGTTCCTCGAACCCCGATTGACAGGATGCGGACTATCAAAAATCCTCCTGTATAACCACTTTCACGACTTCCCCCCGGAAAGACGTGACGCACCCAAGAGTCACGAAAATGTCTGACGCGAATACAATTAGCCCGAGTTAAATCTCGGAAATAAAAAGCCAGCGCGTTCCCCCGAGGGTGAGACGGGAGGGGGAGGGGGGGGGGGGGGCAGGGGGTGTATGCAGGGAAACTGGGACACGTTGATATAATTATATTACCTCGGTGGGGAGAGGTGAGAACTATAAGGGTACCCGGAATCCCGGCCGGAGTTGGCTGCTGCGCGCACGCGAGAACCGCACTTGCTCCGTCGAGTGAACAAAGACAATATAACCAGAAGCATGGAGAACACGCGCGGGGGGAGGGAGGACGTGCGCGAGGCACGTTGTACACTCGGCGCACTTACCTGTCGTCGAGTTTCTTAGCCGAGGACAATGCGGACTAAGACGTCGTCGACGCACCTTTCCCAACGTCGGCTTTCCCCCCGCGAGCGGTGTACACGGCGCAGGAAACGCTGCACGTGTTTGCTCTACGTGTTTCTCTGGCTGCGTGTGTGTGTGTTGCGACGAGCCTTCATCCACCTTCCTGCACCTGCTCGTTTGCCCATCTCGTCTTACCCTTAGGATTTATGTCAGAGCCCCGAGACGCGGCGTGACGTCTTTCGCGAAAGTCGCTATATGACCAGTGTTGCCTTCTGGCTCAACCTGTGTCTACTTTTTTTTTGTGTTTTTTTTTTTCGTCATATCTTCGCCTTGTTTTGCTCTCTTTCGGTGAGACCGTCTTTGCTTCTCCGGATCGACGGGACGAGCGAAAAAACATGGACTACACGTTTATTCTATGGTGGGTATTTTTTTAAGGGGTCTGTATTTTTTTTTTTTGCTTTTTTTTTCGTCATATCTTCGCCTCCTTTCGCTCTCTTTCGGTGAAACCATCTTTGCTTCTCCGGATTGACGGCACGAGCGAAAAAACAGACTACACGTTTATTTTATGGTGGGGGGTTTTTTTTTTTAAGGGGTCTGTATATATATTTTTTTTTTTTTTTTCGTCATATCTTCGTCTTCTTTCGCTCTCCTTCGACGAAACCATCTTTGCTTCTCCAGATCGACGGCACGAGCGAAAAAATAGACTACACGTTTATTTTATGGTGGGGGTTTTTTTTTTGGAAGGGGTCTGTATATATATATATTTTTTTTTTTCGTCACATCTTCGTCTTCTTTCGCTCTCCTTCGACGAAACCATCTTTGCTTCCCCGGATTGACGGCACGAGCGAAAAAACACACACACTACACGTTTACTCTATAGCGGGTCCTTTTTTTTTTTTTTTTTTAAGAGGTCTTATATCAGGCTTATACAGCGACGTATATCGTTTACAGTGGATACGGTTTACGGTGGAGAGGCGAAGACCCGCCAGACGCGCGGCCAGATGTTGGCACGTTTTATGGGAAAGATGACAAAAATGACCTTGGATAAACGCCGGAACCGGGGGGTCCTAAAAACATTATGTTCGTGTGTGCCTCGTGACTTCCTGCGGGGTGGGGGGGGGGGGCGGGGGTGGAGGGTGAGAGGACACGGGGAAAACGTGGCGGGGAGTTCCGCGCGCCACCCCCCCGGAGGCGTAACTATACTTCCGGCTGTAAGCTCTTCGACGACCCTATTAAACCTGCTTCCGCCGTGCTGAGCTACGGTGGCGACGCCATTACAAGACGATGGGGAGCTGCCAACGCGCTTGGAAGTTATCGGCTATGGGGTATGACTTTGCAGTCTTCGTAGGGGGAGAGCGAAAACTCTCCCTGCGACGAGGCGTATTTTGAGGGAAAAATTTTGAAATTGCGGATAAATGGCCCCCATGGACGTGACAACGACCGGTTTGGACCCTCCACAGTGGGTAAAATGCGGGCTTGTGTGGGGGATGAAAAATGAAAAGTTATTCGCAATGCTCACACTGGGCTTAATTAATTGTCAGTAGCAGCGGAATTCGGTTTATGAGCTACGAATGGTTTTTCTGTGCTTCGAAATTTAATGCAGACTGAATGTTTTATGAGGTTTTTTTTATTCGCGTTGCTGTTTATTTAAATTTAAAGGACGTAAATATAGATTGGAAGCTATTGGTGTCGCTTTTTGCTACGAAAAATATTAAAGGTTATTATTATTGTTATATAAAATATTAAAGGTTATTATTATTATTATTATATAAAATATTAAAGGTTATTCTTATTGTTATATAAAACATTAAAGGTTATTATAATTGTTATATAAAATATTAAAGGTTATTATTATTATTTTATAAAATATTAAAGGTTATTATTATTGTTATATAAAATATTAAAGGTTATTATTATTATTTTATAAAATATTAAAGGCTATTACTATTATTATATAAAATATTAAAGGTTATTATTATTATTATATAAAATATTAGAGGTTATTATTATTATTATTCACTGACCCGTCTTACCCCGCGTCTCCCGAGCTTTAATTTTCAGTAGGTGAAGCGCGCGGGATGAAAGGCGTCAGCGCGACTCGAGTCTGACGCTTTTATTCCATCTCTACTTGGCCGCGCCGGGTCCGAGCGGACGCCGAGTCCGACTACTGAAACGCGAAGGGATTCTCGGTGTAGCCGCCCAGGATGTCTCACGGTCCACATAGCTATACCGGGTTCTTTCTCTCGTTACACCGTGAGCGCGAGCTCTCGAAAAGTAACTCTTGTCCCATTTTCCTTTCCATTTCTCGTTCCGAGAATGTCGACTCGCGCCGAGAGAACACTGCACACATTCGTCCCTCGCGTTTGTACACACGCGGCACTTAGTTCGTGAATTACTGTATGGAATAAAGTCTCGCGTGTCTTCGTCGGTGTTTGAAGGAAAATTGCGCGTCTTTCTGCAAAGCCGAAAATCTAAGTCGTGAAAAAAAAAAAAAAAAAAAATCGTCAACGAAAAAGGTGTTTGAAAAATTACCATATCTGTGAATAGAAAATCAGTATCGATATTTTTTGCGTGGTGGTAAAAATTCTAGTCAAAATTTTAGGGGGTGTCACATCATATAGATTCTCAAATCATACTTTTCTCCAGGTCTTTTTTTCTTATACCTAGTTTCGTATCACCAACCCCCCAAAAAAATTGGTTTCAATGCTTTTTGCTTCCTCTTAGAGATTTTTTTGATTTTTTTAGTAAATTAATGAGGAAGCCATTTGCAAGGTTCGACTTTGCAGGTTTTCTACGTTTTTTAAAAACGTTTCTCTTCATTTTGAAAAGCATAATTTTTTTAACGTTTAGACGTCAAAATTCGTGGTTCCAGTAAATACCGAAAAAAAACCGAAGTCTGTTTTCCATCATGCCTCGAGGCGAAAAGTTTCGATCTTCACCGAGAACTCCTCTAAAAACTCCTCCACCTCACCGCGCACACCATAAATTCCCAAACATTTCCTCCCCCACAAATCCTTCACCCCGTTCGCCTCGCATTTTCCAAAACTCTCCGCACAACCCTAAAACTCCGTTACCGTCAACAAAATCGCAACGTCTCCCACAAGAATCCATCGACCTTAGCCGTCGCCGTCTTTTTTTTTTTTTTTTTTTTTTTTTTTTAAAGATCACGGAGCGAAGAATGTCGGCAGGGAATTCCGTTGTGCCCCGGAGTGAAAAAGGGACGACGACGTTGGGCTTACTCGAATTATTAAGTATTATCGGTGGCATATGCCGTCGGGTTCCGGCGTACCGATGTATGCTGAGAGCGACGAGGAGGAGGCGCGGGGAGGTCGCGCGACTCCCTCGGGTATGCCCGGAGGACTCTGTGTGGCGTTTCGTACCAACGGATCGAGAATCGCACCGGCGAACGAGCGACGTGGAAGCGATGGAAACGGTCGCAACGCGAGGCGACCTGAGAGCCCTCGTCCTGGCAGCTCTGGAAAACCCGATGGGATTTAGCCCGCGCGCCGCGTGGCAATGGTTTCCTTTTGTCCGTCGGTTATATATACAGGCCGACCAGCAACTTTATAATTCACCTCGCGTATAGCGCGCAGCCTGTCCGCCTTCTGCTGCTGCTGCACCAGCTTCGGATCTGCCGGTCGCGATACTCCCACCCCTTTTTCAACCCCCCCTTCCCACCCCCAAACCCGACAGGACGACCTCCTTCTTTCTGCGCCATTCGGCCTCTCCACCTTCTTCTTCCTCCTCCTCCTCTTCGCTTTCAAACCTCGGGAGGTCGCCGCACGAGACTCTGGCAACTTTGCTTCGGGAAATCGTTGTTCTTTCATCTGGTTGTCGTCACCGAGAAACAGCGAGGGAGGAGCTGAGGAGACTCTAGGAATCAGGATGTACAGCGTGGTGGGTTGTCTCAGCATTGGGAAATGATGACGGATCGAAGTGAGGTCAGGGGGATGATGTATTCGTATTTGGAAAACATTAGAAGCTTTGGAAATCTCCAAAGGTCATTTTGGAGCTTTTGTGACGTAGCGAAGGCGAATGCGAGGCTTTCAGTGCAAAAGTTCTGGAGGGGGGGGGGGGGTATGACTTGTCCGCCCTCAGAGAAAAATATAGTAGAATAGGGTAGAAGTACCATTTGTGGCCATTTTCACTGTAATTAATTTGAAATATTTGTTTTTCCATATTTCAATGCTGATATCTTGAAAGTATTCATACAAATTGATAAGATTGTTAAGCCCATTTTTATTTTATTTTGCAACATACACAATGAAATCCTTTTAAACTTGGTGGCCATAATTGGACCAAAGATGGCCAAAAACGGTACTTCTACCATAGTTGGTCGAATTATACCGATATAATTCGCAGGAGCAACGATCATATCGATTGGTACTGGATATTATGTAGTTGATTAGTTCAGCTATTATTACGTTTGCAGCTATTATTTTTTCTCATTGTCGTAAGTATAAAATATAAACGCTCCCCCTGGGAATTATATTGTATAGCAAAAAATATAGTATCGTCGTTTCAACCATGTGTTTTTCTCTCAGTGCGGAATGAAAGCTTCGAGTCGCTTCCGCACCGGACTTTGTTACGAGAAATCTTTGTTTTTTTTCATCTGGTTGTCGTCACCGAGAAACAACGAGGGAAGAGCTGAGGAGCCTAGGAATCAGGATGTACAGTGTGGTGGGTTGTCTCAGCAGTGGAAAATGATGACGGATCGAAGTGAGGTCAGGGGGATGATGTATTCATATTTGGAAAACATTAGAAGCTTTCGTGACGTAGCGAAGGCGAATGCGAGGCTTTCAGTGCAAAAGTTCTGGGGAGGGGGGGATATGACTTGTCCGGAATGAAAGCTTCGAGTCGCTTCCACACCGGAAAATAAGAGGATGACTTATCGATTCAGCCGGTTCCGGGACGACCGCCTCGCGTTCCATGGTGATGCCGGTTTTGATACCCTGAAATTTCCTGATTACGTGGCTGCGTTTTGACGAACAGGTGGAACGCGGAACGGATATCTGGAGGCGGGCGAAATGTTTTCGTGTCTGTGAAACATTATGGAAGCTGCTGATGACGTCGCTTTGCACGGCGGAGGGTGGAATGCGAAACTCTTGGTGGGGGTGGGAGGGGAAAATATGAATAGGGTGGAAGCAGAGTTGGAAATCCCTGAATCTTTTAGAAACAAAGTTGATGAGACAATTGGTGGTGTAATTATTAATTAATAATAGTAACACGGATTAATTATAGTATAATGTGTACATTTTTCAATGGCTGCAAAGAATATTTGTCTTGAATAAAAATTCAGGGTCATTTTTCTGAAAAAGATGGAGACACAGGAAGACAAGAATTTGAAATAAATTATAGTGAAAATGGCCACACTTGTTCCAAATGAACGCGAGCTTTGGGTTCCCCTATGGAAATAAAAAATAAAAAGTATATTCAAGATATATGAATTATATAAAATTATAAAATAATTTTTATAAGTAAAAAAATTATTTTATAATGTAACAAATTATTTTATAATTTAAAACATTATTTTATAATGTAACAAATTATATTATAATTAAAAGAATTATTTTATAATTTCTATTATAAATACAATATTTAAAAAGGTATTTTAATGGCAAAAAAAAATAATAATAAACGACCAAAAGTTCCATATTTCTTATATGTATATTTTCAAATATACTTTATTTCCATGGGGGTTATTTCGAAGCCCCACGAAACCGAGCGAATGTTTATCGACTCGTCTCGTCCCGAAACCGTCGCTTCATGCTCTATATGCCGATATGCCTTCCGACTAATTCCCCGAAGGACGGGGCGACGTTTTCTCGGCCGGAGTCTCGGGGACGCGAAACTAATCTGGAAACTTGGATTATATCGCGAGCTACACGCGATAGATCGGTTGCTCAAAGTATCTCTCTTAACGGCCATATCGGCCAACTTTCGTCTCGCGACCAATAATATCGCGTAAGACTCGCTTCGCTTCATCGCGAAGAAGCGCCGAGTTAATTCCAGCCACTTCTCGTTATACGGATGCAAAATCAACTGCCAAGTTTGCGGCCCATCAAGTTCAACGTCGTCTCCTCGCGTACGCTTGACACCCGCGCCGCTTAATTCAGGCCTCGGCGACGACTTCGGTGTCAATATTTGTTCGAGCGTCCCGAATCTACAGCTCGGAAATTAGTCCCTCCTTCCCTCGACGCGACTCAGACGAAAATCGGCCTCACCGTCCTCGACGTTCCCTTTTTTTTTTTTAAGGTGTGTTGAAAATTATCATATCTATCAATCGCAAACCAAAATCAAAATTCGAGTAAAAATTCTACCGTGTGTCACATCATATAAATCCTCAAATAATACTTTTCTCCAGATCCTTTTAAAAAAAACCTGGTTTCAAGGCTTTTTGCTTCCTGATAGAGGAATTTAGAAAAACTCAGATGAAAATCGGCTTCACCGTCCCCGACGACCCTAATTGTTTTTTTTTTGTTTTTTTTGTTTGAAAAGGTGTATTGAAAATTACCATATCTAACAATCGCAAACCAATATCGATATTTTTGTCGCATTGTGGTAAAAATTCTAGTAAAAATTCTAGCGTGTGTCACATAATATAAATCCTCAAATCATACTTTTCTCCAGATCCTTTTTTTTAAATCTGGTTTCAAGGCTTTTTCTTCCTCATAGAACAGTTTTTCTAGAGATTTAAAAATCTACAGCTCAGAAATTAGTCCCTCCTTCCCTCAACGCTCAGACAAAAATCAGCTTCACCTTCCTCAACGTTCCTTTTTATTTCTTTACATATATATTTTTTTATAAATTACCATCGTCCACCCACTTCGATTCCTGCAGCTATTATTCACGACAACTGGAGCGTGGGCGCTGCGGAATTTCTCCATCGCTTATTTTTTTTCCGTCTTTTTTCTTTTTTTTTTCGCGAATGTACGAAATGGGCAAGGAAAAGCGGGAGACACTCGGTGCAGCCGGGAATAAGTGGAGGCCGTGAGAGGGACTCGCGCGGAGATGGATGGATTAGGAGGTGCGGGAGACCTTCGCGGAAATTGATATCCCGAGCGTTTTCACGGGGAGTTTTCGCGCTCGGCACGCCGAATCGTTCGAAGGGGGGCCGAGCGGAAGAGAGTGGCTGTTGTTACCCGAGGTCCCGAGGAGCGATGACACGGGATTCCGGCTGAAGGATTCCACGGGCGAAGGATCAAAGTTTCACGGGTTTCGTCGTCGTACACGTTTCGGCTAAAGCCGCATTTTCGTCAAGCTTTGTGCCGAGCTTTCCAGCACACAACGCCCGGGCTGCCCCTATACGCCGCTGTATTGTCGGAACTGTGAGCCCAGTCTATGCGGGTCCTTATTGTGCGCGGCAAAGTACCCGGTGGGTTTATATGAGTGTGTGTACCGAGGAATATCCTGGAGGCTCGTTCAAAGTGAGCCGGACGTGCCACGCTATGTGACACACGTTGATGCGCGCGGGGAGCCAACGCGAATTTTTTAGCATTCGATATACAATATTTTATTACGGATAAATGGGAATTTTTCCCCTCGAGCTGTCGAAACGTAAGTAAGAATGATTTATGTGGAGGACTGTTCGTGAGATACTGACGTGATGGTGGGAATTGATGCACAGAAAGCGGCGTATAATTTTGTTCTGACTGAAAATGTGGGAGGAGTGAAAAAAAAAGGTTTTAGTGGGTGGGTTTTATGAGAAAAAAAAAAATTCGATTTTGTGAAGTTTGACGAGCCTATCCGATGGGAAATTTCGCGCTGATTCCGAAAAGTACCATGGTTTGCCCGAAAAGTGGAAAATTCGACGAGAAAAACGCGAAAAACGTTTTCGTACTTTTTTTAAAATGTTGACACTTGAGAAAAATCGGCGTTACTTTTTTTTGGATTGATGGAATCTGGATTTTCTTCTTGCGTTCGAGAGAAAACTCTGTAAGGAAAAGAATGCCGCAAGGCGGAACGCGATATCTCGATTTCTGAATTTTTCACAGAATTTTAAAGCCAGACCTCCAAAAATCAGAAAAAAACGAAAAATGTGCGATTTTTAGGGTCTGAGTTTAAAATTCTGTAAAAAATTCAGGAATCAAGATATCGTGTTTTGCCTTACGTCATTCTCTTTGTTATAGATTTTTCTTTCGAACGCAAAAAGAAAATCCAGGTTCGGCTGATCCAAAAAAAAGTAACCTCAACTTTACCGAAATGACGAAATTTCAAAAAAAGTACGAAATCGTTTTTCGCGATTTTCTCCTCAAATTTTCCATTTTTCGGGCAAACCATGGTACTTTTCGGAATCAGCGCGAAATTTCCCATCGGATAGGCTCGTCAAACTTTGCGAAATCGAAAAAAAAAATTTCACGAAAAACGCAGTTCATCTTTCGGCTCTAAATTTCTGTAAAAAATTCAGAATTCAAGATGTAAGTAAAACAATTTATCTATCCAACTTTCCGCAAAATAACAACACAATTCTGGTACTCAATACACACAAAGCAGCGCATAATTAAGTCCCGACAAAAAATGTCTGTGTATAATGAAAAAAAAGGCTTCAGCGTCTGTGTTTTTTATCTGAACAACTCTGCACGCGTCAGCGTTGCGGAGATCCGCGTCGGCCTCGCGCGCAAAACAACGAATTTAGCTTGCGTATGTATAACAAAATAATGGTGTACGCGAGCCGGACACGTCGGCGACGAGGGGGTCTCTAACTATGCAGTCTGGAATATACGGGGAAAATTTCTCTCTCGGCATTGAGCCGCGCTGCTCGGTTCCTCTTAGCCTGTGCACGCGATGCAGTTGCACGTGAATACAGCCACAGATGGAAGTGTCGTGTAATTTCGAAACTTCGAAACAGGCGAAATTACGCTAAACAAATTCTCCTTTTCAACTCTCCGCAACTCTCCCCGTTCCCTTCCTACCGAATCTCTCGCTCCTCCCGCGCGCGCGCGCGTCGAGTGACGAATTTCATCGCTGTTTCCTCACACAACCGATGTCACAGCAAAGCCTGCAAATTACAAATGCTTCACATGCAGAACACCCGTTTTCGCCCGTAGCGCAGTCGCCACTTCACGGCTGATATTAACGTCATAGGAAATACGCGTTAAGAGCCGCGCGCGATGCAGAACACTTTGCATTTTGTATTTTGCATTCTGCATTTTCGCGCGAGGTGTCTTTATTTTTCTGCGACGTTTTTTTCTGGAAAACGTCAAGAATAAAAAATAGTCGGGTGAATAAAAAATTCATCGGGAATAAAAAATACTTGAATACAAAATTCGACATTATTGACTCGATGTGTAAAAAAACACGAAAAAAAAAAATTAAAAAACACTTTTTTTAATAAAATAAAAAGAAAAAAAAATCTAAAAAAAGAAAATCGTCAAGAGTAAAAAAATACTCGAATACAAAAATCGACGTTGTTGACTCCTCCTGTTTTTTTCTGCTTGACGAAAAATTCAAGAATAAAAAGTCGCTTCGACGGCGATGAAAAATATTTTCTTGCAACTCTTCGTCAGAATTCAAGGAGCTAAAAAAAAAAATTCGAATACAAAGAACACCTTATTGTTGGCTCTTCGTGCGACGTTTTTTTTTCTCTCTCCTGGTGACGTGTTTATCCAGCCGAAGCCCCGACGCAAACTGTCTCCAATATCGACTCCTCTTGTATCGCTGTCGCGAATATTCGGATTATTCGCGCGGGCGACGAAAATCCCGAGGGAGCTAAACACCGCGCGGCGGTTATGTAAACTGCGAAGCGTATCGCGACTTGTTTGAAAAGAGATACAAGTAACGAGAGCGCACTTGGCGATCGGGAAGGCGACGCAGCGCGCGTTATCTGTATGGGATGGCCCATCGCGAGTGCAGCAGATGCAGCCACACTTGTTTCGCTGGCGGGGGGGGGGACAAACGGTCGGTAACGGTCCGGCACGTAGCGATCGCGACGCTGGTATGCGTCGCGGCTACGTGCGGCTTCATCCGCTTTTTCCCCCCGCTCCGTACTGTTGCTCGTTTTGTCATTCGAAAGTTTAGCGTTTATTGCGAAATACCGGGAACGAGATAGCGGTCGCGGCGGGCACGGCGAACGGCCCGCGGGGCTTTTCTCGATTAGGTACCTATCTTTCAGTGGAAGGCGCGCGGGGCGACCTTCCATACCGATACGGCCGGCACGGAGAGACCTTATTTCAGGACCGAGGCTGAGGGAACCGTGAGAAATTAGACGGGGACCTGGAAAGAAATGTTTCGTTGTGACAATCATATGAATTTATTTATTTTATTTTTTTATTTTATTTTTTTATTAAAATTAAATTTTTTATTTTTTATTTGCGTTTTTAATTTTTAATTTACGTTTTTAATTTTTTATTTGCGTTTTTTATTTTTTATTTGCGTTTTTTATTTTTTATTTGCGTTTTTAATTTTGAATTTGTGTTTTTAATTTCTCATTTGCTCTTTTAATTTTTTATTTGCTTTTTTAATTTTTAATTTGCGTTTTTAATTTGCTGTACACAATAATTAAAAAATTAGTTGCTGCAACCTTATGAAATCGTAAGGTCGACTGCTATTCACGATTGGTTTTTGAAAGATTAGTAAGCGTGACCATTAGAATTGTAGGGATTGCCATTCAAATTGTTGGGACTGCCATTCGAATTGTTGGGTCTACCATTAGAATAATTTCCACTACTATTTTAATCGTAAGGGAAATAGAATGATGGATTGGTTGTCTCAGCTCATTCGTTGTTTATGGTAGCTAATTTTTTCTGTTCAATGAAAAAATGATCTTTTATGGTCTTCCTCTAAGTCATTACAATTTTTGTTTCTTGAATTTGTAATGATACTTTTCGTATTTGTTGGAAATTGTATTTTTTTATTTATGTTTTCATCATATTTAGAAAAATTATTTCATTGAGAAAGTTGAAGCACTTTTTCATCCCTTCACTCTACAGTGTAACCTCGATTGTTGTCCGAAGTGGTCTCAGTGGGGATAATCGATACTCCCCCCCGCTCCGTGTTTACAGTGTGTTACGCGGAGGAGAGAACTCGAAGCGCGGTCGGCAAGTTCGGTATTGGCTCTTGCTTCACGAACTTAGACGGTTGTCGGAGCATCGCCGGACAACGAGGACGTAGGTTTGTAGGTACTGCACGGCTGTTGTACTGAATATCGCATGGAATATTCGTGGTACATCAAAACAACAGCCGAGCAGATGAGTGCGATTCGCTTGACCTTTCACTTCGCGTGTCTACATCTCGATGCAGACAACGGTCATCACCTTTTTTTCCTGTCAAAAGCTAATTCCACCGCTTTTGTGATCGCATCTGTTTTTTTCCATAGCGACGTTCGGAACTCGTTGAAAGCAGAAGTCAATTACAGTTTTTGTCACCGAAATAAAAAAGCCGGAGAAAAAAGTGTCACTCGGCTATAAAAAAAGCGAGGGGGGGAGGAGGAGGAATAAAGATGGAAAAACGTCCATTGAATATTTTTAGTACTCGGTGAACTCGGTAAAAATTCCGAACAAACTGGACCTATACGTTGATGCTATATAAATAAAAATATAAATATATACAACCATCGGAAGGTGGTTGGTACCACTGGGAGCGAAAGTTTCCAGCTCCTCAGCCATTTTTTTCACCATCCCAGTGAATTCCCATAAGCCCAGTGTACTCAACCATCAAACAACCGAGCTATTAGCGCGCGAAACATGCGCCAAAGGTGGACGTCGTCGATGCATCGATTCGCGGCATCGATCGTGGCCGTAACTTTCGACGTTGTGAACGCGGAGACGCCACGGGAAAAGGTCACGGACCGAGACGAGAGACGAAAGTTGGCGGTTGCGGCGTTTGCGGCGGCGGAGAGAGAGGCGGCCGGAATGGTCGCATAAATTTCACGAATTTCCGGGGACGCTCAATGACCACCGTAAACACGGGTCTCACCCCCCCCCCCCTTTCGAACGCTCCGAAGTACCGAAACCCGGCTGAAAAGCACACGTACATTACCGGCTGCACTCGCTGTATATATACATCTCGAAACGCTCGTAACTAATCGGGTCTACCGTGTTGCGGCCCTGAGACTGAAACACCCTGCTCGCACGATGTCTGCGCGACAGCGGATATACAACGGCCGCGCTTTACACGTATACATATATATTGCCGAAACGCTGCTCGAAGCTTCCTCGGTGTGGTATTCGCGTCGCGACGAGCAAATTGGAGTATTCCTGGCAATACTGGAGGATCATTGAAGAACTACACCGAGTTTGGTGCTTTCAAAACGTGGATGCGAAAACTTTCATGAAAATCTGCCAACTCTGCATTATTATTATTATTGTTATTATTATTGTTTTTATTATTGTTATTATTATTGTTATTATTATTGTTTTTATTATTGTTATTATTATTGTTATTATTATTGTTTTTATTATTGTTATTATTATTGTTATTATTATTATTTAGTATTATTATATAATTATATATTTGTTGTGATTAATATTTAAAAATAGTAGGAATTAATTAAACGTAATGCAATAATTCAATTTCGTTGTAGATGACCTGAATTCTCGAAAAATGTATTTTTCTTTCGGACTTGGTACGTAAGATGTGATTTATGGGAATCTTTGACAGTACCAGGTTCGCGTTCCACATTGATTTTTAATTATCATTCCTTTGCCGATTGTTGAATTACACGGAAACTGCGTTGAGACTCGAGACAGCTGCGTCCATCTGTATACAAGATTGTGTGTTTCCGTCTCGAAGACGCAACGAATTCCAGTTGTGCCCGCTGACCGGAAGTCAGGTAAACTGCAGAGCACACGTGGCCTGCGGAAACGAGCTTTGATAGTTCAGTCGGTCGTCGGAGTCGAAAGTCAAAAGCTCCGCGGACATCGCGCAACACACTCCGCACGGTCGACTCGAATCCCGCGGAGCCTGCAATCCCGGAACTTTGGCTGCCACTGGCAATGGCGACCGCTGTACTCGTAATTAATCGGCTCCTTAATTAAGATTGCGCCGTGTTGGACGCCGCGTACTCGATCTGGGCGGTGTTGATCTAAGCGATTATGCAAATTCGGGAAGTTGCGAGACAGGTATTAGTTCGGCTTGAGGGACACGATACACCCCGTTGGCCAATGGCGGCGCGGCGGTCGGCAGGTGCAGCCGGGCGGTGCAGCGACGACTCGGGAGACACCGAAATAAGCCAAGTTGCGGGCTGTCCAAAGTGTCGATGTCTTGAAATTTTTGCTTTACGCGATTTCATAATTTTATTCCAGCGATAAGGTTGATTTCTAACTTGATTTCTAACCTGCGTTCTAACTTGATTTCTAACCTGCGTTCTAACTTGATTTCTAACCTGCGTTCTAACTTGATTTCTAACTTGATTTCTAACTTGATTTCTAACTTGATTTCTAACCCGATTTCTAACTTGATTTCTGAGTCGATTTCTAACTTGATTTCTGAATCGATTTCTAACTTGATTTCTGAGTCGATTTCTAACTTGATTTCTGAGTCAATTTCTAACTTGATTTCTGAGTCGATTTCTAACTTGATTTCTGAGTCAATTTCTAACTTGATTTCTGAGTCAATTTCTAACCTGATTTCTGAGTCAATTTCTAACTTGATTTCTGAGTCAATTTCTAACTTGATTTCTAAGTCGATTTCTAACTTGATTTCTAACTCGATTTCTAACTCGATTTCTAACTCGATTTCTAACTCGATTTCTAACTTTTCCCCGCAAATTAATCTTCACTTTTATGCCATTAAAAAAACCGAGGTCAGTGACCGTAAAATTTCGGAAAAACAAATTTTCACACCCGAGCGGCGCTCGGCGAGGTCGCGAAAATCCCGTTGCACTCTTGGGAAATACAAATATTTTCACTTTTCGCGCCTCTCCCCCCGCGTCGTATCCTCCGAGTCGATTCTCGAGCTCGGTTAGGTCCTCGAAATCCCATCCAGAGTTCTGAGGAATCGGGGGGAGGCGAGTCGCGTGACTCCGCCGAGTGACACTCCAGCCCCGCTTGTCCCGCTGTATTCCCAGCTATATTCGCCACTTTTACGAGCGCAATATGCGGATCCGCTCACGTGCGTCCCACACTCGGCCGATTGTCCGCGGGTATGCGCGCCATTCTGCGGCACACTGCACTCGCCCCACCTATACACGGTATTCGTGTATACGCCGCTCGGTCGAGTGTGCCGGAGAAACGTGGGACTCACCTCGCGACAATTCTGATGGGAAGACGATCCGCGTGTGTGTGTTTGTGTGTTGTGCGCCAGGGGGTCGCCGGAGTCGCCTTTGCGCTCGAGGGATCTGCACACGACTCCCGCACGTCGCGCGACGACCCCGCGGGATTTCGCGGTGACGGTTTGATGTATAACTTCCTCTTCCTGCTCCGTGTGTGTTGCCGGTTATGTCGCTGTGGACGAGCTCGACACGCTGACGAATTCGATAAACTTCGCTCACGCCTCGTCTGCGTTGCTCGATGCCGAATACATTTTCAAACGATATTCGCGGGTCTTCGATGATTCACCTGACCGATCATGACGCACGTGGATTGGCTCAATTATCGGACACGCCGGATTTTCGCTAAGAACTCAAACTCTTTTGTGTGAAAAAAAGTTAACTTTATTTCTGGAAAAAAGTTATCTTAAAGATCATTTTTTTCCGGAAAAAAAGTTATGTTAATGTTAATTTTTCCAGGAACAAAAGTTATGTTAATGTTAATTTTTTCCAGGAAAAAAAGTTAAGTTAATGTTATTTCTTTTCCAGGAAAAAAAGTTATGTTAAATTTTATTTTTTTCCAAGAAAAGAAGTTAAGTTAAAGTTATTTCTTTTCCAGGAAAAAAAGTTATGTTAAATTTGATATTTTTCCAGGAAAAAAAGTTATGTTAAATTTTATATTTTTCCAGGAAAAAAAGTTATGTTAAATTTTATATTTTTCCAGGAAAGAAAGTTATGTTAAAGTCAACTTCTTTTCCAGGAAAAAAGTTACCATAAGATAATTTTTTCCAGGAAAAAAAGTTAACTTTGTATTAGTAAAAAAAAAAAAAAAAATCATGTACCCTAAAACACTGACCTTCTCAAACGTGACCTTTTCGCGGTGTTCCAACTCGCCGAATAACGAGACACGAAGTCATTCGCGTCGTTTCAGCCAACGTTTCGACGTGAAAGCGAGCGGAGGGCGTTCGGCTCGGTCGGAGCGAAGGGAGAGAAGAGGAAAAGGGATGTGTTTACGTCAGTACGCAGCAATGACACGCGAAGGGTCGAGAGGCTGAGAGCTGTAATTGCGTTCCAGCAAAATTTGGTGGGTAGTTTTTTTTTTTTTTCTTTTTCTTTTCACTTCCCTTTGACTCTCCTGCAGGAGTTTTAAGCGGACGTCAAGGCGCGCCGAGACGACGGACGAGAAGAGGGAGCGACGGGTTTTCATGAAAATTTCAGTCGCAGCTCTCGGACGAGGACGAGACACCTGGGCGAAGAGCTGGAGGGAGGAAAAGCGAGAGAGAGAGAGAGAGAGGCGATGGAGCGACGAGCCACGTAGACGCGGCCGGATCGATGAAACCGTAATGGGCGCCAGCCACCCTCATCACCGCGGGACTACAAAACTCTGTAGCACCAGCGGTGGGTATACTGAGTGCGGGAAATACCCATACGAGATGCGCGAGCCTGAGTCGCGTGTACGGCGGCACTAAAAATCCCGTAACAGCACTCAAAAAGATCCCCTCGCAATGCCCGGCCCGGAGGATCTCGATGCGCGCCCTACGCGAGAGCCTCGGAAGAACACCGCGGCAAAAAGCTTTTCGCGTTATTGCCCAAAGCGCGCCGCACGACCTAAGTGTCTACCAACGAGCCATCTCCGACTCAGGAGCGACTAAATGTTTCGGAGGGAATGAACGGGAGGGTTTTGTTGGTTGGTTTTTTTTTTGTTGCTGGACCTCTTCCACGATTCCTTTCTACAGGATCGTGGGGGATGTTTTATTTTTCATTCGTCGAATGGGCCGTTTTCGACTGACGTTATATGGTCGGGAGGGCCGAAGACGATGGCGGGTGATTATTTGAAAGGCTGATTGCTCGGTGGCTAATGACTTTAATTGGTACTTTGATTATAGTACTTTTTGGTTTATGCTTGTGAGGAAAGTAGGATGAATTTTTGGCGACGATTGGAGTAAATTAATATCATGTATCACCTTCTTAAGGAACTTAGAAAAAAATTAATATAGGACTTAATAATAATAATAATAAATTTTTATATGACTTAATAATTATTAATATTGAACTTAGAAAAAAATTAATATAGGACTCAATAATTATTAATATGGAGCTTAGAAAAAAGTAATATAGGACTTAATAATTATTAATATTGAACTTAGAAAAAAATTAATAAAAGACGCAGGTACAGCGATTGCAAGTAATTTGGTGAAAAGTCGATTTGATTTCATGACCTCCAAATATTTGGTAGAATTTGAGGGAAATTCGAGGCGTTTAAATAACTCGCAATTTGCAACAGTTGCGTGAAATTTTGTGGCAGCTAACTGACGTAATTTTCATGAAGACATGGAATATTCTTCGCAGATGGATTGTAAAGTATCATTACGGTGTTTTGGTTAATATTACATTTTAAAAAATACACCCTATCCGCCGTCCCGTTTTTCGCAATTTTAACGACGAACCCGAGCCACAAAGGGTATTTCAATTCTCGTACAGCAGCCACAGGGTTCGCGCCGCGAGCTTGGAGCATGGATATTATCGAAAGCATTACCCCGAGTCTATTATAACGTGCAGCCGACCGGCAGCCCCGTTATTAAGTGGTTTACGGTTAGTGATAAAAGCTGCTGGCGAGTTAGTGCAGAGCCAGTGGCGGACGCTCGTAGATGGGTGGGTCGGGCGATTAACGTTGCTGGCCCCCCCCCCCCCCCCCGCGAACACAATGCCAAGTTTCGGGTCTCTGTGTGCTTAAAATTTTGATTTCTCTGTCTCTGTCCCTCTCGTTTTTTAATTATCGTCCTCGTCATCGCGATTATCGTAAAAACTTGGATACAAGCGGCGAGTTATGTCTCGGACGTTATCGTTTTATCGTGCATTTTCGTTATTAAGCCTGTTTATACGATTTCGGAAGACGGAAAATGAAAATTTATTTAGCCTGTTTATTCGATTTCAGAAGATAGAAAATGAAAATTTATTCAGCCTCTTTATTCGATTTCGGGAAGATAGAAAATGAACATTTATTGAGCCTGTTTATTTGATTTCGGAAGATAGAAAATGAAAAAATGTTCAGCCTGTTTATTCAATTTCAGATGACAGAAAATGAAAAATTTGTAAGCCTGAATATTCGATTTCAGAAGACAGGAAATGAACATTTTCTAAGCCTATTTAATTCGATTTCAGAAGACAGGAAATTAACATTTTCTAAGCCTATTTAATTCGATTTCAGAAGACAGGAAATGAACATTTTCTAAGCCTGTTTAATTCGGTTACAGAAAACAGGAAATTAAAATTTTCTAAGCCTGTTTATTCGATTCCAGAAGACAGAAAATGAAAATTTTCTAAGCTAGAAACAGAAAATGTAGAACGAATCTTCGATGCTTTAGGCGAGAAGTCTCTTTCGGTTTGGTTCATTTGGCCAGGTTCATCAACATTATTTCGTACGTTAGCACGAAAGCTGAACCCCCCCGCGGATCTCGTAGCGATTTCAACCCCTTTGCGAAATTCCACCGACATCAGGTACAGCACAGAGGGAACGATGGAATGTCGATCCGATAGGGGCTGCCCTGTTCCCTCATCTCTCTCTCTTTCGGTGTCGCTCGCGTCGCAATCCACCCCTGAAATCGAAACTCTAATTTCGATTTTACGACGAATCTTTTCCTCCCTCTCTCCTCGTGGATCACAGTCGTGACCTATCTAGACCAACATCTAATGCATGATTTTGCCATTGAGCGACAAAAAAAGCAACCGACGAAGTTTTGAAGAACGGAGACGAAAATCGAAACACTGATTTCGATTTTACGACGATTCCTTTTCGTCCCTCCCCTCGCTTTTCCACTCCGCAGTCCTCATCTATTTTTCTCAATACCTGGTGCAAAATTTCACGAATTAATTCCGTAAAAAAAAAATTCCAACGCTGTAAAAAAGAGACCGACTCAACATCTGACACAAATTTTTTTCTATCAAAAGCGTAAAAGTGCGAAAAAAAAAAATTCCGAAAAAAAGAGACCGATGAAGCACCGAAGATCAGGTACAAAAATCGAAACCCCGATTTCGATTTTAATGCCCGATTTCCCTTCACATTTCCACAGTCCTCATCCTATTCCTCCCAATGCATAATTTCGCGATTAATCCGGCGCTCTTTAAAAAAAAAAAAAAAAAAACGCGTCGCCAAAAAAAAAAAAACAGCGATGAACTTTCGTCGAACAAAGGCGACCGCGGGTCAATCACAGCGGCGCATCCCTCGCTCGCTCGCTTGCTGCAAGTGGGTATAGTGGAAATCGATTTTACGGGACAATACCAGCCAAAGTCCAACAAACTCCGGTCGCTCACCGCTCGGGGCAATAAAAATATAGTCTCTGCCCCGGAGCCTGCAGTATACCGAAGAGATAGAAAGAAAGAGTGGGGGGCGGCACACAGGGGGGCAGGGGGGAAGGGGGGAGGGGGTGAGAAGGGGGGTCGGTACGCCTTGGTCGTGTCGTGTTGACAGCGAAATTCGCGGACGCCTTGGCAAATAATGGCAACCACCCTGTCCCCCTGTGTACCCCCTTCAACCCCCCCTTGCCCCCCTCGGCCCCCGGCACAACTTCCCATCGCGCACACCTCACTCGCCGTGAACTTTGGCACGTACGGTTCCACTCTGCCTGTTTCCTTCGCCCGTCCTGCTGCGCGCCAACCCCCCCCCCCCACTCGCCCCCTTCCCGCCCCCCAGCGAACAGCTCGGCGTGGTTTGCGCAATTGCCCCGAGGAGAAAATTCCCTCACGACTTTTCCAAGAATTTCTCGCGCGACTCTCCATCTAAACTTGTCCGCCTCACCCCTTCAACCTTCCACCTCTTACTGCCCTTGGTGCCCCAGCCCCCCTTCATCTCCCCCTTCATCGATAGTTGGTCCACGAAAAAGCGGTGGTTTCGCGTATTATTCGCCTGAAATCAGCACTTAATTATGGGTGTCGAGTGCGGTGGGACAAAATTGCTGCCACTCTTCTCGTTAGCTTCGTTTTTTTTTCGCCCCCTTATTAACGGCCCCCTTATTAAGGGTTCGCCCTAGGGTCTATTTCGAGCGGACGCAAAATAGACTTTCATCGAAAATTCGATGGGCGAAATTTGTGGATCGACTTGTGGACTTTGAAAAAGGTCGCACAGCGCTTTTGGGGTGAAATTTCGCCAAGACGGCGGAAGATTTTGCGCTTCGCTGAAGGGTGGAAGCGGCTCGAAGTTGAAGCTCGCTGACGGGCTGAACATGGGAACGATGTTGGGCGATATTAAAGTGAAAAGTAAAGACAGGAGGAAAAATAGCGTCTCTCGTGCGAAAAGCAAAGACTGGGGGAAAATAGCCTCCTAATAAACTCATATAGTAAAACGAACAGCCAAAGCGAGTATCATTAAGAAACGAGATATGAATCCGTTCGTTGCTCCCAAAAGGTTTCCCAAAGGTTTCCCTCGACGGGCGAGCCTCACAATGGCAACTTTTCGGGCCAACCGAAGTGACTGATGCGTCAACATTCGTGGGTGAGCCGCCGTTGGAAAATTTCAAAAGACGCTTCTCACGTCGTTGTCGTCTCGGTCGTCCTCGTCGTCATTGCCGCATCCTCCGCACCAGCTTCGGCTCGTCGGGCTATCTCTTTGCGTATTCGGCCGTGCGCGCTCAGCCGACGCGATCTCCAATGTTGTCACGACGACGACGACAATGAAGACGACGAAGACGACCACGAAGACGACGACGTCGAAGACAATGAAGACGAAGACGAAGATGATGACGTCGAAGATGAAGACGAAGACGAAGACGACGAAGATGACAAAAATGTCGACGACGAAGACGAAGACGAAGACGACGAAGATGACGAAGACGAAGGCGAAGACGAAGGCGAAGACGACGAAGACGACAAAGACGAAGACGAAGACGATGAAGACGACAAAGACGACAAAGACGAAGACGAAGACGATGAAGACGACAAAGACGAAGGCGAAGACGATGAAGACGACGAAGACGAAGACGACAAAGACGAAGGCGAAGACGATGAAGACGACAACGACGAACCGTTCAAAGAGCCGCGCACGATGTCGGTGCTGTTGGTAGGACGCGTTGTGCACGCGACTGTCTCGTTGTTCGCGGGGTGCGGGGTGCGCAGGGCTCACTCGAAGAGGGATGAAAATGGAGCTAAAAGCCGCGCACGAGGAACTCGGTTGCGGCCGGAGAAAGAGAGAAACGCGGCTCCTCGTCGTCGTCGACGTCGTCGTCGTCGTCGTCGTTGCTTTACGTAAGCAAGCCGGGAAAGACGGTGAGTTCGGGTCGGCGCGGAGGTCGCGCTCCGGGTCGAAGAGCTGGAGGGTGATACATCCAGGGTGAGCGGGTGAAAGACCGGCGGGCGGAATGGGACGAAGCCGAGAGAGACGCCGCGGGAGGACAGAGCGGGCGAAGCGGCCGCGGAGATACCGGGAGAAGGAAAAGAGAATTGCCCGAGCTGCTCCGATGTCGTCGCGAATGTAAACGTTACGCGAGTAAACATGGCCGACACGACGTGTAAGTAGTGCGCGAGGCGCGCGCGGGGATAAAAGAGACTTGGAACTACGCGCGTATATCCCGCCGAGAGACGGGGCGATGTATGTGGGGGCGGGTGGGGCAAAATGGGACAGCGGGGCGAAATGGAATGGGACGGCGTTTTTTTCGGTTTTGATTATTTTGCGGGGCAAAATGGGACAGCGAGGCGAAATGGGAAGACGATTTTTTGGTTTCGATTATTTTGCGGGGCAAAATGAGACAGCGTTTTTGTTCGGTTTCGATTATTTTGCGGGGCAAAATGGGACAGCGGTTTTTTCGGTTTCGATTACTTTGCGGGGCAAAATGGGATCGCGTTTTTTTCGGTTTCGATTATTTTGCGGGGCAAATGCGTCAAACCGCCGTTTCGGGAATATCGCTATACAACACATTTCAACGCAATCGGAATGTAACTTTTTTTAGCATTTTAAACGACACTTTAGCATTTTTAAAAAGACACTAAAAAAATATTCAATTTAAAAAAATATAATCATTGTTGATGATGTTGAGTATCATCCAGTTAAAAAAACGCGAATTGCCGAATTTTGAGGATTGGTCCATCATGCCCCGCATTTTTTTATTTTATTTTATTTTTTTTTATTGGAATCGAATTTTTGGGTGAAAAGCCATGAAAATACACTCTGGTCATCGTCGTGAAACAATTTTTCGCTTGTGTGGTCCGTCTTGCCCCACCTTCCCCTATATATGGGCCGTGTATGCATGACGTACCCTTGGGGAGGATGACACAGAGAAAAAGAACAAATTGGGGGGGGGGGGGGGGGGTATTAAGGGGGAAGCCCCGACCAGTGCGAGTTTCTGCCCTGTTTCAATAAAGTTGAGTCGGGAGGTTAGTCGCCCGGTTGCCAGGCTATTTCGTATTCCGTCTTATGGAACCGGGCGGCCCCTTCGTTGACACACTTTGGCGGAGAATTCGCGACCAAACGTTTCTTGACGCGAGAGAGAGAGAGACGGAAGAGACGGTAATTTGCGAAAACTGAAACTCGGTGAGATAAAAATGAAGCTTTGTGCGTGGAATTTTCGTTTGTTTGTTTATAATAATTATGAAGATCGTCGAGGGTTGTTTTTGGTGCAACGTGGATGGAAATCTGCGAAGAGACGACGAAGAGCAATATTGAGACTCACAACTTTCGTCTTCAGAACGAGATGGAAGACGATAATTTGCGAAACTTGGTGAGATAAAAATGAAGCTTTGTGCGTGGGATTTTCGTTTGTTTGTTTGTTTGTAATAATTATGAAGATCGTCGAGGGTGTTTTCGTCGAAAGCTGCGAAGAGACGACGAAGAGCAACATTGAGATTGACAACTTTGGGAGCAAATAAAGTGCGACATGCGGGCAGATGATACTGACTGTGAATAACTGAATGGGATTATCGAGCGACAAGATTTCCCTTGCAAGTTAATTAAATCAAATATTCAACACTCGCATTGCCGTGGAGTTTTTTTTTTTTTTCTTTTCTCTCCGCTCCTCGCGGTACTTTGAATAATTCTCGGCAGTACAAACCCGGGGGCCTCGCGCCATGTGTCTCGCAATAAACCCCACTGTGTACACAGAAACCGGCCGAGAAGTCCCTATATCATTTGCTATCTTCGTAACCGTCTAATAATGAATCCAATAACAATCTGTCTTCGTTGCTTAATCACAGTTCGCTAAGCCATGGGGGTCTCGTAATACCCAAAGTTTCTTCAATCTTCTCGCCCCCCCCCACTGTGCCGTTTATACCCCGAGATAATGTACATAAATACCGGTGTCCCGGCGTGACTGCCGTATTTTATTGTAATGAAGGGAAAACCGTGTCAGGATTGTCCGTAATTGTTGGCAAAAAAATATTGCTTTTTTTTCTCAAATTAAATAATGTAAATAACTCGATCACGAAAAGCTATTGAATTGTTTTTATTATAATGAAGGAAGAACCGTAAGAGGATTGTCTATAATTGTTCAGAAAAAAATACTGCTTTTTTCTCAAATAAAATTATAAAAATACTTCAATCATGAAAATCCATTGAATTGTATTGTGATGTAATAAAGAGAAAATGATGATAGGATTGTCCATAATTGTTGAAAAAAATACTGCTTCTTTCGCAAATAAAATAATATTGATGCCCTCGATCACGGAAAACCATTGAAAATGCTGAAACACACAGATGGTAAAAGCTGTGCGGTATTATTGTTTCGTGCTAGAAAAAAGTTGTCGTTTGTCGTAGCAAAGTTTGCCGAGGTTTGTTCCGGTATGTGCCGCAAGTCCGTCGGTTATAGTTGACCCATCATTTGTGCCCAGAGAAAAAATACGCCTGAAATAGCCGTGAATGCCAGGCAGAAAGCAAAATTGCAGAATTGCTCGCGGAAGCGTCATTTTCCTTCTGCTCTATACACTTATTTCAAGAATAGTTTTCTCTGAGTGTTAAAAATAAACGGACGGACCGTAGGACGCGGTTATTGAAGGCGATATGATGGCTTGAAACCTGCCAAAACCTCAAGTGTTACACTTGCAATGGGGATCTGCGAATAGTGATAAAACCGAACCGAATCGTTGGAAACGTTTGCCTATTCTACAAATTATAGAAATTATAATAAAAATGAATTATATTATAAATTGTAATTATAATTATTATTATACGACTTTACGTAACGGGTGTAAATTTCTTTTTTAGGTATTAACGAAAAAAAAAAGTTTAAGTTTTAACATTTATTTTAAATAAAAAAAATGTATTTGTTTAAAAAAATGTTAATAAAAAGAATGTATTTGTTTAAAATTTATTTTGAATAAATTTGTTAAATTTTTTAATTTATTTGTTAAATTTTTTTTTTTTAATTTGTAAGTGAAACAGTTTTGGACGCTCTCTCAACTAATTTTTTTTTACGCAATGAAAAATCGAGATGGCCGAATTGTCATCGTCGAAATGGTCGAATAGTCGTCGCTCCTCCAAACTGCACGATGAGCACTGCGCACGAGACAATTTTCCGCGTAACGTCGTGTCTGTTTCTCGTCGAGGGGTGCGGGCAGCGACTATATTCGGTGTATTCGGGTTGTTGTCGTCTCGGGGGGGTGGCGCAGACACAGCGAGTAGCGTAAGGCCAGACGACGACGAGTGCCGCGACGGTGGCCACGTCGAGAAGAGAGCGAAGTCGCAGAAGCGGCGGAAAACAGCTCAAGTCTCTCTCTCTCGGTAGGGACGCTAATCCCGGGCAGAGACCGTAAATGAGGTCGAGAATTCTTTTTCTCATTTTTTTCTCCCCCACTCGCCGAGATGAAAGTAGCGCACGGTGGACGACGACGACGACGACGTGTATAGCCCGCTGTACTCGCCTCGCAATGAAGGCACTTCGCACACTTCCTTATACGACTTTCGCCGCAAAAATATACACGCCACACATCCGCGGTTTATTGCCGTTACGCCATTCGCGACACGCTATTGAGAGAACCCGACAACTTTGTTTTAGGGCGAATAATGCAAATTCGAGTCGCCGCGATATTTGAATAATGACTTTTGATAACGTCGACACCTGGCGCGATCTGAGGGTTGAGTCAAGGGCTGCTTTATGGAAAAGAAATATATGAGAAAATATATCCAACTTTTTGTACGATAATATATCAAAAATATATACAAAATATATTTTTATTATATTAAATTTGGTTATATTTATTATATTTTATATCAAAAATATATTCAAAATATATTCTTATTATATTGTTTTGTTATATTTATTATATTTTATATCAAAAATATATTCAAAATATATTTTTATTATATTCTAGGATATATTTTTCGTATTTATTCTAAAATATATTCGGCATATCGAATTTTTCGGACAAAATATATTTGATATATTTTGTATATTTTGAATACACTGAGAAAAAAAATTGGTTGAGCCAACTAAACGAGGGTTTGCGGGCCGCGAAGTAAATATATGGTGAATTGGACTGTATATTTAGTTGAACGAACCAACGCCTAGTTGAATCAAATTTTTCTTAATTCACAATATCTATTATTTCGTTCACGGTACGAAATATTTACTTCGCGGCCCGCAAACCCTCGTTTAGTTGGCTCAACCAATTTTTTTTCTCAGTGTACATTTTGTATATTTTGAATATATTTTATATATTTTGAATATATTTTTTTCGTATATCTGAAATACACTATTTTTCCATGAGGCCTGTCGAGGCTTCGCTGTGAATTTGACGAATTTTTTTGAGCGCCAAATAGTTTTGGAGACAAATTGACGAATTTTGCCAAATGAATTACGATTCGATTTTTCATAATTAATAATCACGATAGGTCGGAATTTTTTTCAAAATTTTGTCAGCAATAACTTTGCAATATTTAACGGTGAAAAGAAGGGGGAGAATATTCGTAATGAAAGGGGGTTCGATCGTGTTGCACGACTCATTAATCAGCAGTATTGCGACACATCGATTCACTTATTGCGTGATAACCTCGAAATTGTTGACTCGCTTTTTTTTTCCACCCTTTCCATTAGCTTGATGTCTGCACGTTCCATCGGCAAACAAATTGCAGACTCGCCGTCTGGATTACTCGGCGCATGCGAATTATTGTATTTATGTATTCGTCGTGCGCGGGCACGATGCACGAACGCCAATATTTGTGGAAATGGAATAACTCCATTCGTTTCATTGGGTTTTATGGATCACAACCCCCCGATGTTTGCATAAAATCGTGCGGCTCGCGTTCAAACTACTGTGAACCGACGTTTTAACGTTATTTTTTCAAGATATCGATTTCTGACCTGCACCGTATCGTCCTCAACTTGTATATTCTACGCCTGAAAATACCGGTTTCTATTTGATTTTGAGGAAAGAAAAATAATTGGCGTTTCTTCGTTAGAAATCATGGAGCCGACTCCGGAATGAAAATAACTATACAACCGACCTCAGAGAAATTTTCATTTAAAAATATCGACTTTTGACCTACATCAACCATTTTCAGGTCTCATATTCTACCCCTGAAAATATTGATTCGACCCTTTTTAAAAAGTCTGAAAAAAAATTCTAAATAATTCCAAAGTGGTCGTCATTTGTTGCAAGTCCTAAAAAATATTCTAATAAATTCGAACCTCAGTTAAAACTATTAAAAAAAATTGCAACTTGAGTTCAAACTTGAGTTCAAACTTGGGACCATAAATCAGACCCTTAGAGTCAGAACCACAGGTTGCAGAATCGCTTAATTAACGACTAACCCTAATAGAAAATCCGTAGCGCTAAATCCAGCCCAAGTCAGTCTCAAGCCGGGCCTCGGAAAGGCCATCATGACCCTGACTAGGACCAGATGTAACGCCAAAGATTTTTCACCTAAGGCTAAAAAAAAAGTAAGTAACTAAGTAAGGCGAAAAAAAATTGAAACAATTGCAAAGTGCTCCCAATTCGTTCCTAAAAAGTCCTAAAAAAATTCTTCCACTAATTATTTCTCGCTTTCGTGACAACATTATTCCAGATCGACCCGCGGTACCCGTGAGTTTATCACGTTTACACACGTAGCAAATTCAGCTGCAAAGAGTGCAGAGTTGCTTAATTAATGACTAACCCTAGTAGAAAATCCATACCATTAAATCCGGCCCAAGTCAGGCCCAGGCCGGGCCCTATAAGGACCATCATGACCCTCACTAGGACCAGATGTAACGCCAAAGATTTTTCACCTAAGGCTAAAAAAAAAGTAAGTAACTAAGTAAGGCGAAAAAAAAATTGAAATAATTGCAAAGTGCTCGCCACTCGTTCCTAAAAAGTCCTAAAAAAATTATTCCACTAATTATTTCTCGCTTTCGTGACAACATTATTCCAGATCGACCCGCGGTACCCGTGAGTTTATCACGTTTACACACGTAGCAAATTCAGCTGCAAAGAGTATAACACACACGATTTTGCATGCATAGGGGAAGCCAGGAGGAGGAGGACCAGCAGGCTAGGGTGGAGGGGGAGGGCGAGGGGATGAAGGGGGGGGGGGGGAAGGCAGACGGGGGTCACAACTCGCGGAGAGGCTTAATTCGGAGCAAATCTGTCCGTGACACTTGCAAATTAGCACTACCCCAGTGGAGAGCGCCCTCCGTTCTAGCCCCCCTCGTCCCCCTCCACCCCCCCTGCGATTCCGTGTCGCACAGTAGCATTCGGTCGGCAATCTCTCACCCTCAAGGAGTGCTACAGCGCTTGTAGTACCCACTGAGCGCTATATCGCGTGTGTGTAACCCATCTACGTGTACGAGTGCGAATTCCGACGTCCTGAGGGGGGCGAAGGGGGGCAGGGGGCAGGGGGGAAGGTGGGGGGGGGGTATGAAGGGCCGGATTGTATGACTATAAACCATGTGCAATGTGCAACCATGTAGGACGCCATGTTACGCCGAGCAAGGAAATTTCGTGCAACACCCACACAAATCAAACCTCGTGGCTCAGGATGGAATACAGAATTGTTCGTATATCGTGTTTAAGAGTTGAAACGATAATTTCGCAACCCCCCTTGGGACGGTGGATGATGACGTCAAGCGCATATTTTGCGGTATCTTAAGCTCGACGACGACTGTCGGGAGCACCGCGAATCGTTTCGTCGGGTCGAGTGAGCGCCGAAAGTTCAGCGGATCAGCAGGCAGGGAGTTTTGAGTCCCTGATGCACATCAGTCGAATGTGTAGGAAACGTTTGGGGGGAATCGATAGCAGAGATGTGAAGCGTTTGGTACTTTTAAATATGCATTTTTTTCTCTTTAGCCTGTAATTTGTTTATTATTGAATTTTTAGTGAACGTGGCTTACATTTTATGTAACACAATATTTCAACTTTATGACCCCCACTAACAAAAAGTATGTACGAAAATGAAAATTAAAAAATATGATAAAAATTCATTTTGAATATATCTTAGATCTATTTTTGCTCGCATAGATTTCGTACACATCCTAAAATAGATCCGACATATACAATTTTTCGGAAAAATTTGTTGTTTTATATCTGGAATATATCTTTTATATATCTCGCGTATACTTTATGTTCGCATGGGGAAAAACACACTTTTGGCAATAAATTTTATGAAAAAAAGATAATAAAAAGTAAATGTAACGAAGAAAAGTAACGATCGCCACTTTCGTCGTTACTCGTTTCTCGCTACATCAACTTTTTACGATTTTTCGGATTAAATTATTGCCAAAAATGTGTTTTAAGGATTTTACATTCAGATAAAATCTTGAGTTACATAACGTGTAAGCCACGTTTACCAATCATTTAATAATAAACGAATTACAGAATAAATAAAAATAAGTCTGTATTTAAAAGTAACGAACGCTTGACATATTTGGCCGCGAGCAAAAGCTGTCGAACTCCAGTCGACTCTCTGCCTTGGATCTTCAGTCCTAATTTTTTTTTACCTCCTATCCGTAGTGACGACGGGAGGGAAAATCGACGTAAAATACGGCGAGAGAATTGGATGAATAAAAACAAATATTGTCGCGAAAAGCGACGGGCAGTTTCGGGTCTCGCAGCTTTGACGAATTTCCAGCCACTGTTGAAAAAATTCCAATTTACGGTAGTTGAAATATCGTCATTTTTTTTTTTTTTTTTTTTTGATTTCAGATCGCATTGCGTTACGTATTTTTCGAATGACGAGAATCTCGGGGCCCCGGAAAGGCCGGAAACTGGGTCGTTTGGTTTGCCAAGAGGCAAAAGGGGTGGCCGGAGGTGTTTCCGCCGGTTGCAGTGAAGTGCATTTAATTAACTCGGTACAGTAGTCGTAAATTTGATTACGGAATTGATCGAGTGGCGCCCGCGCGCTGCACTTTCAGACCGCCGGCCCGGCCGACCCTCTTCATATAATTACAGCGTGTACGACCGATGTTTGCCGGAAGCCTGTTGATTTCGCGAATTATATCCGCGCGCCGAATCGACGGCGGCCTATGACGGCAAATATCCGTTCAGGCGTCGACGTGCAAATCGCGGGAAAAATCTCGGCCGCCATTGTGCGTTTTGCCGAGCTGTAACGCTGAAAGGAATCCCGATGTACTATTGTTACGTTGTGTCATTGAGTCGCGGCGAAACGTCTTCAATTTTTCCTTTGCTGAATCACTTGAACGGCTTGGCTGTTATACGATTTCCGACGACGACGGAAATCATGTCAGCAATAATATTTGTTTATTTTCTCGGAAGGTTTCGATGATATTTTATATTTTATAGCAGCGTCGAATTTTTTGGTGGAGGAGACGAAATAAAGCGACATAAGATGTAAGGAAATTAGCGAGTGAAAGTAAATTTTGCGATAACAATTTTTTGGCTAAGATTGAAAAACGGATATAATTTTGTGACTCTCCGTAATTGATTTTTTTCTTTTAATTTTTAATTATGGTTTCACTTTTATTCAGTTTTTTAAATTCAATCTTTATTTTATTAAATTTTTATTTTACTACATTTTTATTTGATAAAATGTTTATTTTATTAAATTTTTGTTTTGTTACATTTTAATTTTACTGAATTTTATTTTACTAAACTTTTATTTTATTAATTTTTTATTTTACTAAACTTTTATTTTATTAAATTTTTATTTTACTATATTTTGATTTTATTAAATTTTTATTTTATTCAGTTTTTATTCTACTAAATTTTGGTTTTATTAAATTTTTATTTTACTAAATTCTTATTTTATTACGTTTTTAATTGCTACGAAAACATAAGGAGGATAACAAGGACAGATTAGCTTCGGCTATTTCAGGTCACGTTGCAAGATAAGCGAGGCACGAGTTATAGCGTTTTTAACGTTACATCCACGATACGCTATCTAATCGGGCGATTAAGGTGAGCGTAAATTCCTGGCAGAGCAAATGTCACAAAGTGAGTCACTTTTTAGTCGTCGATACATTAATTGTTACGCCTTGTTCGGAGAGTCCAAAGTGCCCCACATAGGTAATGTAAAATCAGATGTGGTCGGTCGTGCATAAAGGTATGTGTAAACAAGTCGTTTTGTAACCGGGGCTCCATTTCCACTCCTTGCAATATACACGTGTAAAGCCCTCCATATACGTATAAACGTCTGTAAAGCGCATCGCGTGATCCGTCTTTACGAGGTACCAACAGGTATGGAGAACCCGAGGTACACTCGTCTTATCTTTACACACCCAACTCCCGGCCGGTTCTATACGAAATCCGACGAAAAGTTGCGATAGCGAAATGTTAATTTGCCGCACCGGACGTCGGGAATCAGACGCGATATCGCAATCAGGAGAACCGGAGAAGCAGGAGTCGAGCGAGAGGAGCTTCAAGATTCATCGCGCGCACTTGACGCGAAAAATAACGACGTCACCGAAGACTCGTGTGGGGACAGCGAAAAACGTGTTCGATCAATAATATCGCGAGAGTCGAAGCAACATTTTGATTTAAAAAAATTCCTATCATATAATAAAATAAAAAAATAATTAATTAATACTTAAAAATTAAACAATTCTATTTTTTTTAATTCTTCCCATGTGGATTTTCAAAAATGTTTTTTTTTCTATTTCAGATCTTTTTTTCTATTTCAATATTTAAATTTAAAAAAAAATCCAATCGTGTCAATAAATAAAAAATAATTAACCCAAAAATAAAATGATTCTATCTTTTTTTCCATACTTCCCGTATGGATTGTCAAAAACATTTTCAATGTAAATTCCTGTAATATCCTAAAAAATAATGTCTAACAAATTCCATGACTACGACTGCGGTAATTAAAATAAAAACAATCAGTTTCCTTATTTCACAACTCTGTCATTCATATTTTCAGCAATTCCTGTCACTCACCAAGACTTCCTCGTCATTGTGGAAGACGCCTTTCCGATTATCCTAACTAGCAATCTCGCCTCATCCGATTTGTCACCACTGCACACATCGCAGACATGACACTTCGAGCCTCACAAAAACCACCTATTTCGCAATCACTGTGTCACAATGCCAACTAAAAAAATCTCCTCTACGGATTTGCACAAACGAAATCGCCTCGAGTATTTTCGTCTGCAAGCGATCATTGGCGGCTGCTCCGCTGGCTCGCACCACGTGGGACACGTGAGAAGCGCCGGTCGATCCGGTGTCTGGCTGCAACCTGCCGTCACCACTTTTCGCTCGCACCGTATGGTTTTCTCTCCTGCAGATAAATATCCACGTGGCCCCCGTCGAGATCGAACGATTCAGCCACAACCAAATTAATTCGAGACGTCACAATCGTCGCGAAAATAATTCGAGACGTCACAATCGTCACAAAAATAATTCGAGATGTCACAAAATTGTCACGAAAATAATTCGAGACTTCACAATCGTCACAAAAATAATTCGAGACGTCACGAAATCGTCACGAAAATAATTCGAGACGTCACAATCGACGCAAAAATAATTCGAGACGTCACAATCGTCGCGAAAATAAATTCACTACCGTCACAATCGAAAAACAAGTCGAGCAAACAGCGAAAAATAAATTTACCGTCGTCACAATCGAAAACAAATCGACAAACAGCGAAAAATAAATTCACTACCGTCACAATCGAAAAACTCGTCGGCCAAACAGCGAAAATAAATAAATTTGCGATAAATTTGCCGCCGTCACAATCGAAAAACTCGTCGACCAAACAGCGAAAAATAAATTTGCCGCCGTCACAATCGAAAAACTCGTCGGCGAAAAACGGGAACGAGGTTGACTCGACAGTCACGTATTTACGCGCTGCGAAGTCGCAGGCTCAAAACACGTGCGTGCGGCTCGAATCCGAGAGCAGCGACGATTACGCTCACGGCACAGCCGCCGCGGTCGAGAGTACAAATCCCTCTTTCTCCGTGCGCGATACGCCCGGCGATGTTGCCGGCTCTCACGACGCGAACGAGCGAAAGGAAATTCTGAGTCATCGAGTCACCAGAGAGAGAAAGAGCGAGAGACGAAAAAAAAGCAGCAAAATACCTACAGACTGAGACTGAAGGGAGGGAGACAGGCGAGTTCAGTGGTCGTGGAGCGTCGGACCGGAGACGACGAGAAATATGGGAGTGGGGCAAGACGGCCTACGGAGAGAATTCGAGGATCGTCGCGCGATAATAACAGAGAGAGAGGTGAAATACAATCTCGGGGCCTCGAGGTTTGTGGAGAGACGTGGAGAGGGAAAACTGGGGGAAGGGGGGGGGGGGGAGAGTCGATCAGGTATGACGGCGACCCAGGTGAACAGCGAGAGATCGAGCTATAGTGTAGCTTGTCTTGTGATATAGGAGCGACTCGGGTGACGCGAGTGGCCGGCGCCGGCTTGGCAAATAATCTACGGGGAACCCGAAGATTTTTTTATACACTTACGTCATACGGGTGAAATGGTGAATTTAAAGCGGCGAATTTTGTACACTGAGAGAAAAATTTGGTGTTGGTGATTATAACGTGAGAATTATTTTGGATAGTTTTCGTAACTATTTTTCAAGTTGCATAAATGAATGAATAAATGAATGAATAAATAAATGAATAAATAAATAAATAAATAAATAAATAAATGAATGAATGAATGAATGAATGAATAAATAAATGAATATATAAATAAGTAAATAAATAAATAAAAGTTATGATTACTGTGTCGCAGTTATTATATCCATTGATTAATTATCGTAAACTATAAAAATATTAGCGTGAACGAAAAATGGATAATCGTCACTTTATAATTATCAGAATTTACACGATTTTTCTGAGTGTCTGAAAATTGGGACGAGAAGGGATTTTTGCCTCAGTTCGTAAATCTGGCGTTTACTGATTTATAAATGTCCAATAAATATGCGTTTTGTGCTCGAACCGACTATTTATTTGATTTATTTTAACCATTTAATCATTTTACTACGTATTAAGCGACCTGATAGAATAAAAACTTACTGTGTTTTATTCGCATCGAGTGGTAATAAAATAAAAACTTATTATGTTTTATTCGTATCAAGTGGTAATAAAATAAAAACTCATTATGTTTTATTCACATCGAGTGGCCTAATAAAATAAAAACTCATTATGTTTCATTCGCATCGAGTGTCCTAATAAAAAAAAGACTCATCGTGTATTTCATTCCTATTAAGCAATTTAGTAAAATAAAAATTCACGGTGTTTTGCTTCTGTATTTCATCGAATAAAAATAATGTACCAATTTTTATTTAAATGCTGGAGACAGTTCAGTTCGAAAATTGCTCGTTCTGACAAATAGTTATTGGCGTTACAATTACATCAATTGGCGGTGCTCGAGGGATCGATGAACGTCGAGGCCAGGAGGGTGATTGACAACCTACACGGATGTCTTTTTAATCGGCGCGCGCGAATCGATCGAATCGCCTAATAATAGTGGCCTAATAAAATAAAAACTCATTATGTTTCATTCGCATCGAGTGTCCTAATAAAATAAAGACTCGTCGTGTATTTCATTCCTATTAAGCGATTTAGTAAAATAAAAATTCACGGTGTTTTTCTTCTGTATTTCATCGAATAAAAATAATGTACCGATTTTTATTTAAATGCCGGAGACAGTTCGAAAATTGCTCGGTCTGACAAATAGTTATTGGCGTTACAATTACATCAATTGGCGGTGCTCGAGGGATCGATGAACGTCGAGGCCAGGAGGGTGATTGACAGACCTACACGGATGTCTTTTTAATCGGCGCGCGCGAATCGATCGAATCGCGGGGGGCTGTAAGCTCGAGTGGGACATGCAGAGAAGTATCGGCTGGCTTCGACGCTAATCGAAATACCCACGGCAATCAGCTTTGTTCGCGTCGGCATATTGCGCGGCAAGTTTCCGATCCTCGAGCCGATTTCAACCAGAACGGATTAGAATCGAGAGTTGAGAACCCGACAGGTGGCAAAGTGACCTTTCGAGGGGGGATGGGGCCAAATGGGTCTCACGACAGCGAGTATTAGCGGAGTAATCGAGCCACGCGCGCCACAATCTCACTGGTCGATCGAATTCTCGTTTAATTGCCACTAGTTTGATTATTGTCAATTTCCATATACAGCGTCGGACCGCATGTAGCGTCGCAGCTGCTGCACGTGTTACGAGCGATGCTGGCGCTCCTCGTTAATCTCTTATCTTTGATCCACTCGCCACATCGTGATTCACGAAAAAAGTTCGTCAGGCATCTCGTAACGTAATTAAAAATAAAATATTTGCTCGCGCTGATCCGGAGTGAATTTACAGACTGTTTGATTAGACTTTAATTGTTTAATTTTGGCGACGGTGATTCGGTAGCTGGGTTATTAGGAGCTAATTTATGCTGTGAAGAGATTTTTTTTTTTTTTTACTTCGTTGAAGGAAAATTTTTTGCGGGTAAATAAAGGTTTTTTTAAATTTAGATTTCGGAGCTGTTATGTGATTTCGCGTTTAGGTGAGATGTAAGTATAAAAGCTTTTTCGCGGAGGACAAGAAGCGGTGAGTGTCGAGGTACACGTGAACGATGGACACGTGAAGGATCTGCGAGGTGGGAATTAGATGAGATCGGGGCGTCGGCCTTGGCCTGGTAATATTTTTTTGCTTTACTCTACGGTTTGTAGCGCTAAATTTGTGAGGTTCGACATGACCTCGAATGAAAAAAATAGTAATTGATTTAAAAAAACATGTAGCTGAGAAAAAAAATAATTGAATTTAAAAAATATGTAGCTGAGAAAAAAAGAATTGAATTTAAAAAATATATAGCTGAGAAAAAAAATAGAATTTAAAAAATATATAACTGAGAAAAAAAATAGAATTAAAAAATATGTAGCTGAAAAAAAAATAGAATTTATTAAATATCCTGACTTAGTCAAATGAAATCATAGTGTTGCTAATTTTCAACAGGATTTTAATTTAAATCAACGATATTTAAAGATATTTATTTGAATTATAGTACGAATAAAATATTCCGGTATTTTAACGAAATATTAGTAAAAAATAATTTTTTTGTATTTTCAACTAAATAATTTAATACATGGATTTAGGGATTCTCGTTACAAAAATTGCCTCGTCACAAAATAAAGAGTTGTATTTTCGTAGTGTAATTTATGATCGGTGGGATAATTTTGCGATAAGAAAGAGAAGACCGGGGGCGCCCAGACGACACATAAAAGAATATCGCTTGGCTGACTAATTAGATTTCGCTCGTAAACCGCGTTTCGACGACCGTCCAAAAAAAAAAAAAAAAAAAAATTCGTGCATCGCACACGACTTATTTCGACCTTTTTGTCCCTCTACTTAGACGAGTCGTTAGTCTCGCGGCGAAGGAGTTATTTCTAGCGTGAGTTGCGGCCACAGCGCGACGTTGAACTTGTCGCGAGCGCCGCACATAGCTGTGGCCACAATAATACAACATATATATCTATATATCTATATAGGACACTCCGCACTCGAAGTCTTAAAAAGAATTGCTGCGGCGCCGGTATCGCTCGACGTCACAAGTTGACATAAAACGACCGAGCATTTCATCTCCCCACATGTATCTTTTTATACATTTTTCGCACAATTTTTCTTTATTTATACTCCCAGCTCTCCCGTTTCCTTTATTTCCACCGTGTTTCTCCTGCTTCTCTCCGAGTTTCCCGTCGTCGTCTCACGCGTTTTTCCGGTTTTCATTTTTTGGCTCAAGAAAATCTTATTTTTGTGAAAAATTAATTTTTAGTTTAATTTTCATAACTATCACAATTATGGTGTTATTGTAATAAATAAATACACAGAGAAAAATATCAACAAAATTATAACCAAATTTTCGCTGTGGTAGCTGAATTTTTTTTTATGACAGTTGACATTTTTTTTGTGATAGATTAATTTTTTTTGTGACAACTGACATTTTTTTGTGACAGCTGACATTTTTTTGTGACAGCTGAAATTTTTTTTTGTGGCAGCTGACATTTTTTTGTGACAGCTGAATTTTGTTTGTGACAGGTAACATTTTTTGTGACAGCTGAACATTTTTTGTGACAGCTGAAATTTTTTTTTGTGACAGCTAACATTTTTTCTGTGACAGCTCAACATTTTTCTGCGACACAAAAAATTCGTGAATACAGCAATCGATTTTTTACCACTCCCTCATTATTTTTCTCCGTGTATCTCGTAGTTAATGAAGCTCCAAAAAAAAAAAAAAAAAAAAAAAATGCTTACCAACACAAAATTTGTATCGCAACGTGGTCTCATCGCCGTCTCGTCAAGACGAGCGTCGCGAGATCAACGACCGTCAGCGCGCGTGAAAATAATATTTGCACGAGGCGCCCGCGTCTCGGCCTCGGCGACTCTCGGTGATCCTGCGAGCGGCGCGCAGCAGCGGCCCCTTCGACGCTGGACCATATGGTGCAAGTGCGAGCTCTTCCAATATTCACGTTCCATGGTGTTGAAATACGTGCGGCGCGAGAGCTGGCACGGCGCACACCAGCGCGTACTATCATTCTGAATTATTTCCCTGCCCAGCGAGGACCAGAAACGACGAAGAAAAAATATATAGTGGGGAGCAAATTACGTGCACGCGTTCCCATTCTCCGGCGCTCGTGACCCAGCCGCGAGGCTCAAGGGTTTTTCGCTAATTAAGATTCTTGCGGGAGGAGGAAGAACATATAGAGACGAAAAAAAAAAAAAAAAAAAAGGAGGGAGCTGACCGGAAATAAAAGGACGAGAGGGAGAACGAAATTATGGCGAGAAACGGCGACGGGAAAAGCGTCGCGCATTTACGACACCTGCGAAATAGAAATAGAGAAACCCGGGTGGAATTCGGAATTGGAGTTTTTACGGGAGAACGAGCGAGTGATCGGGATGGTTTCGCGACGTATCGGGGCTAACGTCCCGCCGGGATAAACTTATGCCAGGGAAATCTGTTACCGCTTACGGAAATTTCATTGGTACCGACTCGTCGACTGTTTCAGGGAGGAGGAGAGACTCGAGCTTCGGGTTCGAGTAAGACGGAAGTTGTGGAAACCGGAGGAAAATATTTTTGAAAAAAAAACCTTCTGCAGATTTTGAAAAAAAAAAAAAAAATTATAGGGAAATTATATTTCCATTGCAGTATCGTAATGGCTTCGGAATGAAATCTTTTTTTATGAATATTTAAAAAATATTCAACGACGGCTATTTTTGCTTCACAATATAATTAAAATTGTTGATTTTTTTTAATTACCTTTTTTTTTTTTATTCTTAAGGAGATCGAACTAAAAATCTAAATTCCAAGGAACGGAGCGTAACGATAATTTCTCGCTAAAAAAACGTCTGCAGATTTTGAAAAAAAAAAAAAAAAAAAAAAAAAAACGTCTGCTTGCTAGACTGGTGGGGAAATTATATTTTCATTGCAGTATCGTAATGGCTTCGGAATGAACGTTTTTTTTTTTTCAATGAATATTTAAAAAAATGTAAACGATGGCAATTTTTGCTTCACAACATAATTAAAATTGTTGATTTTTTTAATTACATTTTTTTTATTCCCAAGGAGATCAAACTAAAAATCTAAATTCCAAGGAGCGAAGCGTAAAAATAATTTCTCACTGTCACTAAAAAAAAAAATTAACGAACAATATTTGACGAAACAGACATCATCGATAAATCCTCAATTCCGCGGTCATTTTTTTTTTTTTTTCTACACAACGCAAATAATACCCGCCAATTTCCTGATTCCCTTTTCTAGGTGACTCCCTTCCCTCGATACAAGAATCGAATTTCCTTCTGTCGTTTTTCCCTCCTCGCATCTCGCGGGGGGGTCCGCACTCTGTTTATCCGTCATTGTGCAATCTCGGGGAAAAACAAGGCGCAAGACACTAACATTTCCGGCTGCGCGTCGAGAAGCGGCTTTGAGCGCTGCCGCCGCGTATATAAATTCTTCAGAAAGCTGCGATGTAGGTCGTTCGATGCCCTATAGCGACGTACGCGAATCGCGAACGTTTCGCACACATGCGCGAAACGCGAGGGGAACATCCCTTTTTCTGAGACTCTACGCTTCTCGCTGAGAGTAAAGGGCCGGCGTTCGCTTTCCGGGCGAGGAAAACGAACGGATGGGATAAGTGGTAAAAGAAGCATTCGTTACATTTGGAGAGTGCACTTCGAATCGTTCGTTCTCCCGTCTCTCAGCCACCCCGCCTGTTCTCTACCCCCTTTCCATTTCTACCCCTCTCTACCCCCTTTCCATTTCTCCCCCTCGCCCCCTTCGTACCTGCTTCGGTCGTCCCGTTTCATCGCGTCGCGTCTTGTTCGATCTAATCTTTCCTCTCGCATCCGATCTCGGACTATTGAACACCGTAAAATTCGGCCCGTACGAACGATCGAAATTGGCAAATTCGCGCCAGGGTGGAGAAAAGAAAGTTTTGCGATTTGTGCAACGATCATGGAGAAATCGACACGCGGTTTGTTTTTCTTGACACACTTAGAGAAATTGTAATGGCACAGGTGCAACTTTAAAGTGACAAACTATTCATTTTTCGTCGATCTAACTATTTTCGTAATTAAGGTAACTATGTAAAAAAAATTGTGGTAATTATTTTGGTAGTTATAATAATTATTTGATAGTCGTGGTTAGGTAGGCGAGGTGCGGGCAAAATGCGACGCATAAGCGAAAAATGGTTTTATGATGAAAACAAAAGTCTACGATTGCTTTTGATAAAAAAATTTCGATTCCAACCATCAATTTTGAGCGTCGGCAAAAAAAAGTGCGGGCAAAATGGGACAGATCCCCAAATTCTGAAATTCGTGTTTTTTTACTCGGTGATACCCAACATCATCCTTAATGGTTATTTTGCAAAAAAAAATTGCAACAAAAATTTTTTTTTTTCAAAGTGACTTTTCAAAAACCAGATTACTTGAAACACTCAAAATTGGAAAAAATTTTGGATTGGCCCTGGTCTATATTTTCCACCAGGAAATACGTATCAACTTTTCGCCTCAATCGCTCTCGACTCTCGGATTATTTTCTCACGAAAATTACACGGCGACTGGCCAAGGAAATAAAATGAATCGAATAAAAATCGCGAATAAGATTCCTCGTCCTATCGATCGAAAGAACAACGTCCGAAGTCGTCACGAGTGGACCGACTGACGCGAAGCGCGAGAATATCGCAGAAAGTGACTTCGCGGAGCCGGACAGAAGGATCTCCGTTTCCGAGTTTGCAGAACCTGCGATTCGACGGGACGAAGAGCAGCCTATTTCATTTACGATTATTTCAACTTTCCGCGCGCGACACAATCCCGTTTCCTCTAACCGGCTCTATCGATGCGCCGGGCGCGCGGATATCGAGGGGCCGACGGATCGGTGTCTCTTTGACGGTCGTTCGAGACGTCGTTTATGCCGCCCCTTAAGCCCTTCGATATCGCCGCGCGACACTCGCTCGCGCAAAATTGCATCGGCATCTCAAGTGCCACCGACGGAAAGGGAAGCAGCGAGGGAGAAAGACAGGAAAATAAAGAGAGAGAGGCGAGGAATGAAAGTGCAAGGAAGACAAGAAAGCGGATTGAGAAAGAAGAGGAGAAGGAGGAGGAAGACGTGAAGGGGAAAAAGAGACAGAAAAATAGAGAGAGAAAGACGAGGAACGAAAGTGCAAGGAAGACAAGAAAGCGGATTGAGAAAGAAGAGGAGGAGGAGGAGGAAGACGTGAAGGGGAAAAAGAGAGAGAGGCGAAGAACAAAAGTGCAAGGAAGACAAGAAAGGGGATTGAGAGAGAGAGAGAGAGAGATGTTTATTGCGTATCCTGGAGCAAGGCTCCCTAAGGGTACCGTGCCAAAAATCATTAAAAAAAAAAAATAACAAAATAAGTAAATAATAATAATAATAATAATAATAATAATAATAATAATAATAATAATAATAATAATAATAATAATAATAATAATAATAATAATAATAATAATAATAATAATAATAATAATAATAATAATAATAATAATAATAATAATAATAATAATAATAATAATAATAATAATTAAATAAGTAAATAAAATAAGTAAATAATAATAATTGAGGAAGAAGCGGAGAAGGAAAAGGCAGACGTGAAGGGGAAAAAGAGACAAGAAAATACAGAGAGAAAGACGAAGAACGAAAGTGCAAGGAAGACAAGAAAGCGGATTGAGGAAGAAGAAGAGGAGAAGGAGGAGGAAGACGTGAAGGGGAAAAAGAAGAAGACGAAGAAGAGGAGGAGAAGAAGAGGACGAAGATGGTCTCGGCGTGAAGAAGAGAAAGAGCCGAGACGCCGGCGACGGCAACGAGGAGGATTGAACGCGTTTGCACAGCGACGACATAATCCGATTGTACGACACGATCCGGCCGATTTTCCCATAGCCGGTTGCATCTCCTCCTCCTCCTTCTCCTCCGATCTTCCGATATTTCCGTTTCCTACGGTCATATTTTTCCCCCGCTACGCCTCGCCGAAGCCGCTTCCGCGTGTAAACTCGGCTGCTTCGGGGCAGTGAAAATAGGCGTAATAGTCCCCCGCTGGACGCGCGGTAGCTGGTTACCGACTGAATATACCAAGCGCCCTGAGTCCCTCGACAAAAGCCTTGTAACCGGATGCTCCGCCGGACGGGACTTCGCGACGGCGGAGCTTAAAGATTTTCCGAGAAGGTTTTCTTTATGTTCGATAAAATGTTATTTTCGTGACTCTGGGGGGAAAAATGTGGTGTTAAAGCCGGGCCTGGTTAGGGGCTGATCAGGGCCCGATTTGGGCTTGATTTAACGTTGCGGATTTTTTCTACCCCTATGAAATGTTTATCTCGCTCCCCTAGGGGAAAAACTGTGGCGTTACAGCCCGGCCTGGTCAGGGCCTGATCAAGGCCAGGCTGGCCCCGCCAGGGCCCGATTTGGGCCGGATTTAACGCTACAGATTTTCTAGGCGGCAGTTTTGAGCGCGACAAAATTGTCGCTGTGAGAAATCAGATGTTTTTTGCGAATTTCATTAAATTTGTTGGAATATATGTGTGAGAAACAACAGGCGGAAATTAATTATCGAGCGGTGTATGATTGCGATTTTCGCGGTTTGATTTGCCGCGGGCGATTGATTTGGGTTCGAGCGACGAGTTCGCTGGTTGTCGGCCAAATTAATTAATATGTCACAGCGACTGATTCGCAGACACAACATAACGGCTAATCGCCTGGAATATGTAATTTACATATTTATATGTATTTATTTAATATGCATTTATTTATTTTCCGTTGATCGGAGCAACGAAGTTTTTTTTTCATACAATGAAGAATATTTTTTTCTTCCTACAAAGTAGCCAAAAGTCGATCGCAACCGTGACGAACGACGGCCCATTAAAATCGTCCGCATTCGAAACAGCCATACCGTCTCGGTGTAATAAAAACTCGTCACAGTCACCGCAAGAACGATGTGTATATAAGGAGGCGGCTAAGAATCGCGTCGGTCTGGTTCGCTTCCGAAAGTTCGGTGGCGGTGCGATAACGCGCGGAAATTTATCGTCCATCCAGCATTGTTTTCCCGCGGCTCGCGGGCGGCCACCAGCCGAGACGATCGGGAAGCGGCAAAACAGGGAACTGCACGTTGTGCTGATACCGCCTGTCCCGGGCGATATTTTTCACGTCGTAACGTTCGCCCCGGTTCGCGCGCGGTGCGCGGATCATCAATTTCGAACGACGCCGAACCTTCAACCGGTGCCGCGAATCATGCTGCGTGCGACCTTTGGCCCCCGACTCTCGTAGCTCGACGTACCCGGGGGAGGCTCGATGGGTCGGTCGACAAGACGTGCCGGTCCGCCGACTCCTCTGGAAGATTCTATCGTATAACTGCACTCTTGGTTCGAGTTACGAGGGATCGTAAATGACAAATATATGTGTATTGTGTGTGTAAGGGAACGGTGGGGCAAAATGGGACAGCGGGGCGGAATTAACAGCATTTTTGGTAGTGTTGTCAGGATAAAAGGGGTATGTTTTTGGCGAAAAAAAAAATTTCGATTTCGGAAAGTTTGAAGACACTGTCCGATGGGAAATTTTCTGCTGATTCCAAAAAGCACCATTGTTTGCCTGAAGAATGGAAAATTGGGTGAGAAAAACGCGAAAAACGATTTCGCACTTTTATTAAATTTTGACACTTGAGAAAAATTGGGGTAACTTTTTTTTGGATCGTTCGAATCTGGATTTTCTTTTTGCGTTCGAGAGAAAAGTCTGTAACGAAGAGAACGCCATAAGGCGGCACGCGATATGTTGATTTCTGAATTTTTTTACAGAATTTTAAAGTCAGACCTTCAGAAATCGCAAAAAATGAAAGGGGTATTTTTGAGGGTCTGACTTTAAAATTCTGTAAAAAAATCAGAAATCAAGATATCGCGTTCCGTCCTGCGGCATTCTCTTCGTTATAGAATTTTCTCTCGAACGCAAAAAGAAAATCCAAGTTCCATCGATCAAAAAAAAAGTAACCCCAACTTTACTAACAAAAGTGACAAAATTTCGAAAAAAGTAAAAAATCGTTTTTCGCATTTTTCTCATCGAATTTTCCATATTTTTGGCAAACAGTGGTGCTTTTCGGAATCACCGAGAAATTTCCCATCGGATAGGGTCTTCAAAAATTACGAAATCGAAAAAATTTTTTTCGCGAAAAACCCAAGGCCACTTTCGGCTTTAAAATTCTGCAAAAAATTCAGGACTCAAGATATCGCGTTCCGCCTTGCTGTATTCTCTTCGTTACAAAATTTTCTCTCGAGCGAATTTCGCGAAGGAAACGAGGGACGATATTCAAAGGGACCTATCTGGCGTTGCCGCGGAGCGCCCCCCACGGATAAGAGTGCGGGGTCGATAAGGAAGGGTGCATTAAAACCCACAACGCGTATCCGAATGATCTGGTGGCTCAGCCGCGGCACTTAACGTGCCCCAGGGTTTCTCGTACTTTATGGTTTGTCCCGCGTTATCGTTAAGCCGCGGGTATAGTGTGTACCGTATAACTACTGTAGCGAGAGAAACTACGAGGGTTGCGTATTAAATGAAGCTTCGCGGAATGAAGCACCGGTGCAGCGCGCCGCTCGAGAGACTCCGCAGCCGCAGCGCGCGATGGATGGGGTTGAGTGAGGCGGCGGCCGCGGGAGAGACGAGGGCTTCACTCCAGCCCGATATGGGCTGTGTAAAGGACCGTAGTCCTCGTGATGTCCTTATCATTGCCCCTCTCGACGCGCGCGCGAGAGCCACGCGCTGACAAGAGGTTGACGGAGACACGCAACGCGCGTTTCACGCCAAGTCGACCCTCGACATCTTCGATTTGCTTCACAATTTTTTTTCAGGATTCCTCGGACTTTAAACAACAGTCAGAATTTTTTTCATATTTTTTCAAGCAAATTTGAGCAGGTTATAATTTTTTGACTTTTTTCTGTTGAAGATCTGAAAAAATTGGAAAAAATGTGGTGTCAGGAATGATTTTTTTTTTACCCAGAACTCATAACGTCCAGACCTTCGTTTCCACCTGAATTTACAGATTAAAAGAAAATGACAGAAAAAAATAGTAACTGATGTTTATTTACTGTGAGCTGCTGCCTAAAATTATTTTATACAAAACCCAGCTTTTTTTTAGCTTCTTTACAGATTTTTCTAGAACCTGTTTTTTAATTTCCTTCTATTTTTTTAAGCTAAAATTCCGATGGAAGAAAAAGCCCGGACATCAACAATTCAGTGTCCAAAATGTTCATTTCTGACGATGAATTTTTGAGCATTTTTTCAGATTTCAAAATTATGGCTCTGAAGGTTTAAAAAAAAAAGCGCTCAAATTTGGTTTTGAAAATCTAAACAAAAAATTCTGTCTGCTGTTCTGAGTCATAAGAATCGTGTAAAAAAATCGTGAAACAATTCCCAGACCCAGATCGAATTGGCACGGAATGCCTCGTACAAACAGAGCCAGGACATTCACACGGAGGCAGCCGGAGAGGTAAAAACGGAGCGTGAGATCCGTTTGCTGCAACCCCTCTCGTCGATGGTTCGACCAGCGATGTTCACGTGTTGCTGGTTTCTGACGGTAATGACTATCGAGGTAATGACGTATATAACGAAGCTGGAGGGACGCGAGAGCAGCAGCAGCAACAGCAGCACCAGCAGCTATGCCCAATGAGAGTAAATACCATAACCGAGTGTCAGCCAGCAGGAATAACAGGCAGATGCTGGCGTTTCGCGTACGAACATCCGCAATCAACTAACGACGAGAGAGAGAGATCGAGATGGAGTGAGACAGAGCGACGTATACATCGGCTATAAATGGCCGTGTGATGCGATGCGCACCGCTCGCAAAATGCTGCCCGAATGCATCGATCAGCTTCGAAGCTCCACGAGCCACGTTTATCAAATTTCTCTCGGTTGCCGAACTGATTCGCCAAACGACGTTAGGCGTAACGCGAGAGCCTCGATACGCTCGACGCGGCGGTTGTGTGTTTCGAATAATCGAGTGTACGACTTCTGGCACGAAAAAAAGTGTAACTTCGGCCCGATGCAACTGTTATGATTGTCCTGCGAAAATCCGGACTTCCTGGGGGCTGATAAAAATGATAATTTTGTCAGCTTTTCTCACCCAGAGAAATCGTTATGATGAGATCTATTAGAAACAAATAAATTTTATTTGAACGATATAAAAATTTGTTTGAATGAAATAAATTTTATTTGAACGAAATAAAAATTTATTTCAATGAAATACATTTTATTTGATCCACACAAAATTTATTTCATTCAAATAAAAATTATTTCGTTCAAATAATATTTATTTCATTCAAATAAAATTTATTTCATTCAAATAAGATTTATTTCATTCAAATAAATTTTTATTTCTTTCAAATAAATTTTTATTTCATTCAAATAAATTTTTATTCCATTCAAATAAATTTTTATTTCATTCAAATAAATGTTTATTTCATTCAAATTATTTTTTATTTCATTCAAATAAATGTTTATTTGGTTCAAATAAATTTTTATTTCATTCAAACAAATGTTTATTTCATTCAAATTAATTTTTATTTCATTGAAATAAATTTTATTTGTTTCGCATAGATCTCATCAAAACGATTTCTCCGGGTGCTCCCCGCCGTAAATAATCCTTTTTCGCTTTCGCCGGTTCTCGCGGCCCTTCTGATCATATAGTTAGTTGGCGCGCGTTATATTTCACTGTGCGACACGTCTTAAGGCTTTTTGTCGACTGTCAACGAGAGACTCGGCGACATTTTCGAAGTAAGTAACGCCGGATGCGGAGGCAGCTGGCGCGCGAAGCGTCGCGTCTTTTTTAATTAATTTAGGACGCAGAGCGCGCGCCGTCCGAATGCACCCCGTCCCGAGGGGGGGTGAAGGGGGTTGAAGGGGGCCGTCTGGTCTCGCCGGTATCTTGCGACTCTCGGGCGTCGGGATCATCTCGACTCCCGAGGCCGGGGATCACGAACTAATTAAAAGTTTTCAGGGCCCGAAACGCCCGCGTCCTCGCGGCCCCTCGGTCATCGCTGCGACACTCTGGGAATTGAATTCGTGCGACCGGTCGGCAGCCATCCGGGAGGGCCAAGCGGCCGAATGGCTTCTGTTACTATTGTCGGGCACGAGCGGTTTGACTGCTGAATAAAAAAAAAGAAAATAAAAAAAATAAAAAATCCGCAAATTTTACTCGTCGATGCGCTGGAAAAAAGTGATCACCCTGCATGAGCGTATAAAAATGCGCCGTGACGAAGGTGCCAAGTGTAATGCATAATTAAATGCTGAAAAAAAAATTAAAAGAAAAAAAAATCCGCAAGATTTACTCGTCAATGCGCGGGGAGAAAAAAAGCGATCACCCTGCATGAGCGTGAAAAAAATCCGCGGTGACGAAGCTGCCGAGTAAAATGCGTAATTAGGCGATAAAAGTCGATTTTTTTTTTCGGAATTGGTCATCATACCGCCCACCGCAGGCGAGGAAAAAACGCTTTTTTTTTTAACGCAAACTTTTTTTTTTTTTTTCGCGAGCTTTTTTTAACGGCACACGGGGGTTGTTAAATCGCTTGCGTCATCAAAGTCCGCGAATATTGCCTTACGACCGAGCTCGGCCAGCACCTATATGAGCGCGAAGCGCTCGTATGTATATGTCGGGTATGCCTATGGAAACTTTTCCTTCGTCGCTGCAGACGTGCAGGGGGGGTGGGGGAAGGGGGGTTGGAGCGAATCTCGTCGCCCTGGCCGGTCCATCGTCAGCAGGTTTCCAACTTGTGGCAACCGCCCTCCCTCGCCTTTCCTTCAGCCCCCCGAGCCCTCCCCCCCCCCTCCGGACCCCCCGGACTTCGACGTCCGTTTGTTCGCGCGGGGGCGGAAGCGGTTCGTCAAAGTTTCGACGAGCGCACTAAGTGTGCTCGCCGCGCTCGTTCGCCTCCGCTTTCTCTATACATCGCAACCCCTTTGCAAGTGCTGCCCGCGGTGCGTGTGACCCGCAATTTATGGGGTTGTAGCGCGCGCGTCTTCTTCCTCGTCGACAAACAGGCCGCTCGCCGACCTTCCTTTTTTTTTTTTTGGTGGAACGAAATTGACCAAGTTTTCGAGTGCGCGCTCGTTGCAGACAAATTACAGCTATGCAAATAGGGCGTATATAGTATCAGTATTATGGCTCACAAAGGGATTGGCGAGGGGGGGGGGGGGGGGGGGAGAAGCTCGCAAGTTTTGGGGTACGAGGCGAGGATTATGCGTAGAGGAAATTGGGGTAAAATGGACTACCTAAGCGAACATTTTTTTATAACCAGTGACGAGTTTTCATTTGAGAATAACATTTTTTTATGTAGTCCATTTTACCCCAGTTTTTTTTTTTTAATCTATGATCAAAAAAATTGGTAGCCCGTTTTACCCCCATTTCTCCTACATCTCGCATTGAGCTGTCTACGGATTTCAAATCAGTCGTCAGATGACAGGGAATGATCTACGAAATGGGACAAATATCTTGGATGACACCCGGGCCAAGCAACAATAGCGGGCTTTGAAATAATAAATCAGCAGGCATATTTGGGAAACAATAGTTAACCATATGACGATACGATTGGTGATATATTTATGGGAATTAAACATAATGCTTATAACGTCAAGAATCATCCAAATCCAATCTCGGTTAGGCCCTAATAGGGCCTGACCCGGGCCTGACTTGGGCCGGATTGATTTGACGCTACAGCTTTTCTACCAGGGTTTTTTATTTTTAATTAGGATCCCATCGCCTTTCACGTTTAGCCTGCAACTACAACACTCACTGAATCTACATCAGCCGTAAATCAGCCATAACAACAACAAAAAGCAATAAACATAATTTTTATCCAACAATGCACATCGCTAAGACCGCTATTTGTACTCCCGTCCACTTCGGCTTCGTTTGCTCTGCTTAACACTCTCTCCGGCGTCGCTTTTCAACTGTGCATAAACAATGTTTAACCCAGGATTAGGGCCCTCTCACCTCTTCTATTCTAATTCCCGAGCTTTATCGTGTACTCGCGACGAGGTTCCTGGTGCTAATTAGGAGAGCCGCGCTCGTGTGTATTACCAGCGAGAGACGCCGGGTGCGCACCGAGCGAACCGGTGCCCTGAGGGGTGCGAAATGGTTCGAGCAAACTATACCTTACGGCTGAACTTATCCTAATTCTCGAAAATCTCTTTCCCCCCTTTCAGCCTCTGCTCCTTCGCCGTAAGAGTGTCTTCGCGCCTGTCCTAACTCGACAACCACAATCCACCCCACAAACACACCACAGTCGTCATAAAACTCAGTTCATCTTCACGCTACATGAAAGTCCATAAATCGACACAGCTACGCCTGCCAAAAGAACTGACGTCAAGGAGATCATCAAAAATCAAAAATTTATTTCCCCCTTTCATACTATACTCTTCGCCCTAAGAGTGTCTTGGTGTGTCCAACCTCGTCTACCATAAACTACCCCACAAACACACCACAGTCGTTGGTGTCATAAAAAAAATGCCTGGAACTTCCCGCTTCCTGAAAGTCCATAAATCCACATAGCTTCGCCTGTACTGAGAAACAGAAAGTAGTTGGGAGAACCATTTTCAGCATATGCTGCACCGCGAATTAGTTGCAGCAACAAAATCGCCGTTGGTTATGACAAAGTAGTAAGTAAGATCAATGAGTTGCTTCTTGTAACCAATCGCAGAGCTGTTTGGACCAACAGCCGTAGGTGGCGCAACCAGCCAGCGAGTTCCTATTAACTAAACAGCGGTTCATATATCCAACCAGGGGTTCCTGAAACTAACCAGCGAATTCCACTAACCAACCAGCGGTTTGTGTAACCAACCAGCAGTTCCTATAACCAACCAGCCTTTCCTATAACCAAAGAGTACTGCCTACAACTAACAACTAGTTAACATAACGCACTGCGGTAGTTAAAACGCTGTATCAACTCCTTCAAGTGATCATCACAACCCATTTATCTCTTTCTCCAACTCCCTTTTCTCTCAATCTCCCAAAACCCCTCCCATCAACATGATCCCCTATAAAAAAAATCAAAAACTACTCACCAGGAAGAATGCGCCGACTGGTTGGGTATCGTCGGCAGAGCCCCAGGTGGCAGTGACCTCCTAACCGTAGGACAGCAGTTCCTCGTCGCATCAGCGCAGCAGGAAACCTGACTGGCGGTGCTGACCTGCCTCCCATTGCCGTTCCCGAGCTCGATGGCAGAAGTGCGAACCTTGGGCCTCAGCAGAGGCGACGTGGAGAACTCCCGTTGTGCCGAGGTGGAGCTGCTGGAGCTGCTCGACCCTGGACTTCCACCGAGGCGTCCGGGCGACGCGTAGGCGAAGCTCCGAAAGCGAAAGTGCGTCTGATGATAGGGATAGCCGGGCGGTGGTAGCCGATAGTGATGATGAAACCCGAGGTCGCGTCGCATGTAGGGATCGCCGGGATCCGCCGCGGGAACGTAACGATCGGTCGGCGTGTGCGCCGCGGGTGGGACGTATCTGTCGACGTATCTGTCCGGGTAGAGGACCTCGGGCGGCGGCTGAGGCACGTAACGCTCGACCGGCGTGTGAGCGTTCGGCGGTACGTAGCTGCCGCTTCCGGTCGAGCCGTACGACCTGTCGGCTCCAGAACCGGAGACTCCGCCACTGACACCACCACCTCCAGCACCGCCGCCAACGCCGAGAGTCGAGCAGGACGCGACTATGCGGCCGGTGACGAAATTCTCCTTGGGTTTTGGTAGAGACAGGTATTTGTCGGGTGGTCCCGACCTCGCCGGGCTGTATCGGTCCGGATTGCCAGGGTGAAATCGATCCCCGTTGCCGTTACCGGACACCTGATACCTGGGGTCACTGTTGCCGCTGTTGGAGCTGGTAGGATTGCCGTACCTGTCGATCGTGTAGCCTCGATCCTGACTCGCTCTCTCGAACTGATCCATCTGGCTGTTGCTGACCTGGTGATAACGATCGGCCGATCCGTAGGACACTTGAAGGGACTTGGAGACCTGGATGTATTTATCGTTGGTGGTGGGATTGGTGCTCTTGGTTGAGGATCCTTGCTGGGTGTAGCTTGATCGGGACTGATTGTTCTCGGGGGTCGGTGAGAGGGGTCCGTACCGATCTTTCGTCTGGCCGCAGCTGCTCGAACCCGTGTAGAGGCTGTGATACCGACCGGTGTCCGAGGTCGAAGGCGACGAGGACGAAGCCAACAGTCTTTCGGTGGACGAGCCACAGTTGTATCTACCGGCGTCCGAATTACCGCCCAAACGAGCGTCGTGACCGGGTGACGAGTTCGCGAGGTAACGATCGTTCCCGGTGAACCTGTCGTTCGATCGGCCTTGATCGTGTCGAGAACCGATCCCCGCGCCGCCGCTCGTTTGCCCACCGTAACGCTGAAGCGTCGCGATGTCGCCGAAACGCTGATCGCTCGGGTATCGCGGCTGCATCGTGACCTCTTGAAAACCCGAAAATCGGCAAGAGTACTCGGCCGCGTTGGCTGGCGAGCCCGAGCTCGAGCAGCCGCGCTCGCTTCGCTCGGCGTACTTTTGACAGATACCCTCCAGGCTCCTGTCCGATGTGGAGTATCGTCTCGAGTCCCTGGAGGACACGTGATCGGTAACCGAGGCGTTGGCCAACGATCGCTCGGTCGACGAATACCTTCCGTGAGCTCCTTCGGGATTGGGCGAGCTCGACAGATACCGATCGGCACCTGGACCGCAGATACCGGTCGCGTACCGATCGAGATGAACGACACCGGATGAGATGCCGTCCTGCTGCCGATGATGATACCGACTCGCGGCGTCGTGCGTCGGCGAATCGTTACCGATATACCGATCGTTGTTGCTACTCTTACCGCCAACGCCACCGGCAGCGAATCTCTCCGGAACCGGCACGTGAATCGGCGACGATGACATGAGCCGATCGCTCGATATCGAGTATCGCGAGGTGATGACGCTCGACCCGGTGACACCGCTCGGCTCCTTGAGAGCGCTCGCCACCTGGAATATGCCGCACCGATTGCCCTCAGCGTCTCGCGCCTGCAGCGCCCCCAAAACCGGCGAGGCCGATGCGAGCAGACGTTCCGTGGACGTGGCTGTCCCGTATCGCGATTGCTGTTGCTGTTGTTGCTGTTGTTGCTGCTGCTGGTGCTCCTTGGCCTCGTGATGAGCCCTGTCGGAAGACATTGCCGAGTAACGGCCGGCGGCTTCCTTGACCATCGGTATCGGCGATCCCGGGGCTGTTGTGACGTACCGATCGCCTCGTGTGCTCGGTGAGCCGGGCGGAAGAATCCGCTCGCCAGGAGGATTAGCATAACAAGCGCCCTGTAGGCTCTGCGTCGACGCGTACTTCTCGCTCGGGCTTGGTGAGAGCGGTGGCGGCGGCACGAACCGATCGCTCGCCGGTGCGGGCGACGGTGGCGAGGGAAAGGTGTCCGGGCTGAAGACGCCGCCGACGTTGGCGCAGCCGCCGACGACGGTAACGCCGCTGCCTCCCAGGCCCAGCCCCGACGACGTGATGATCGAGGAGTTTGCGTACTCGCCGATCGTCCCGCCGATCGTCCCGCCGATTTTTCCGCTGCCGCTGCCGACGATCGCCGAGTGTCCCGCCGACCGATCGACGTCGCCCGACGACGTCGCTCGGGCATGATTGTACGGATTGTGCTGCTGCTGCTGATCGGCCGGATCGGCGCCGATCGGCTGAAACCGGTCGGACGGCTGGAGTGACAAACGCTGCTCGCCCGACAGCGAGCTCGCCTCCGTGTAACGCGAGTAGCGCTCGCTGAGGGCGGCGCTCTGGCTGAGCGCCGTGGACGTCGTTTGGCTGGACGACGAGCTCGATCGGCCGGCACCAACCGCGCCGATCCCGTAACCGTGATGACCGATCTGCAGCCCGGATGACGCTGACTGACCGAATCGCGGATCCTGAGCAGCCGAGCCGCCGATGCCGTATCTGAGGCTGTCGCTGATGACGCCCGATGGCATCGCGCAGGACGTCGAGGTGTCCGAGTATTTGCTCGGGAGGTCATCGGCGTTTCCGTAGTGCTGCTGCTGCTGCTGATGCTGTTTCTCGCTCGACTTCTCGTACCTGTCCAACGACATCCGAGCGCCATATTCGCTGATAGCTTCGGTCGATTGCGATATCCTCTCGTTGATCTGGTAGCGGTCCTGATGACACGTGATCGGTGGGAGGCAACCGACGTTGGACGAGGCTGAGGAGGTGGATGAGGATGAGGAGGTCGTTCGCTGACTCGACTGCTGAGGCGGCTGCTGCTGTTGCTGCTGCTGTGGCTGCTGCAGCTGCTGCTGCTGCTGCTGCTGTTGGTGTTGTGGTTGCTGCTTGTGATAGCAGTCGGTCGTGACGAGACCACCCGGCAGACCGCTGATGCCGATCGAAGAACCGGAACCGGAATTCTCAATGTGCTGCTGGTGCTGCTGGTGCTGCTGCTGCTGCTGCTGCTGAGTTGCGGCTGCCGATGATGATGACGACGATGATGACGACGATGCGGGTACCGGCGAGGCTGTCGCCGAGGGCTGTCCGTACTGCGAGGTGGGGTGCTGGTGCAACAGGAGACGTTCTCTTCGGCCATAGTCGTCGTCTGTCGGCATCCTGGTGGCCCGTGGCCCGCTGTCAGGACATCTGAAACGTGAGGCGTTTGGTGCGTATTAGATTGGAGTTTATGGCAGGTGATTTATGGTTTGTGTGCCGGGGGATCCGACGCTCGCTGCGCATGTGGTAATGCAAACAACGTCTTGCGCGCGGATCGTGCAATCGAGCTTTATCGGGCGCTGTTTGCAGAAAGTAAAACGGTCGGGTGGGAGGTAGAGCACACTATTTAATTCACAACAAATGTTACGATTTTGGGGGGCATTGGAATGTTCATTGATGATGGGTGTTTGAGGTGACGAGAATTTGGATGTTTGGGCTGTGGCGGAGGATGAAAAAATATCAGTCAATGATGAAAATAAAACGAAACATTGAAATGAATTTATGTTGAACGCTTTCGTTCCATAAATAAGCAATCGTTTTTGTTTAGCACAGACTTGGATTATTAGGGATGTAAAATCCCTGTAATTTTGTAATTCCTGCAATCTATAAATAGTCCCGCAAGACTTGTTTGCAGGCTACAAAAAAACCCTGTACAGTTGACTCTCGAGAAGAGCACACTTTTTAATTGACGACAAACGTTCAAATTCGGAACACTGGAATGTTCATTGATGATGGGTGTTTTGGCTGTGGCGGACGATAAAAGAATATCAGTCAATGAACTTTGGATAAAAATAAACAGAATGGTTGATATGATTTTATAATGACTGTGGCTGGTTATATTTTTGGAATGCTTTCGTTCCGTAAATAGGCAATCGCTTTTATTTTTAACAAAGACTGGATTATCGGTGATGTTAAAAGCCCTGCAATCCTGTAATCCCTGCAAACCCTGTAAATAGGTCTGCAAAGCTTTTTTGGAGATTACAGAAAAAAAAGCTTTGCACTTTAATTTACAACTAATGATGGATATTTGCGGATGTTTTGGTTGCGGCTGACGATCAAAGAATACCAGTCAATAAGGTTTTTAAAAAACATAAATTAAAAAAAAACACACAAACCGTTAAAATAATTTTATGTTGAACATGTCTGTTTATATTTTTGGAACCCTTTCGTCCCATAAATAGGCAATCGCTTATATTCGGCAAAGACCTGAATTATTACTAATGTAAAAAGCCCTACAATTATGTTACGATCAATTATGTTACATTTCATGTACCGAGGCAAAACACGATGTCGCTATAAAATGCTTGCATGGCACAAAGCCTTCGATGGCAATATCCAACCCTTCGTGACGTCACAGAAATGCAACGAAGTTTCGTTTCGGCCAAAATGCATTTGTTTGATTCGGCGGGATCCAACAACCGCGTAATATAGGTACAATATTGTGCTTTCAGGTTCGCTACGCGTGTATTTTACGTTCCGAGATGAAACCACTCGGGCGGGCATGTACCTAAAATATAACGCTAATTGGTTGCACTGGACAAACCGGGCGCGCGTTTGCGGGTTCGCCGCCGCCAACGGACAAAACGTACCGGCGAGCGCCGGTAAAGCGCGGGTACCGCGCGGCGAGAGTGAAACGCTGATCAATAGGAAATACTCCGGGCCAATGCACCGAAAGTCATTATATTATTACACAGCTTTTGCATATTTCGTCAGCCGAAACTCCGCGGCATCGGCTGAGCCGCGAAACCTCGCGGCAGACGCAGAATTTCCACTGACTTTCGTTTACTGATTATCAATGTGTCATTCCCGTCTGGCTCCCTGAGCGTCATTTATATCGTCTTGATATATACCACGCGAGATCGGATGATTATTATGCGGCAAAAGTCATGTGGAAGCCGCGCCGCGTTACGAGCGTCAGCGTTGCCCGATCTGATACACCAATTGCATCATTTTAATTTAAACGAACGGGAGTTCAGAAACGCTACTCATCGTTGGCGAGGAAAAAGATTTAGGCACACATCGTTGCGGGTGTTTGGATAAAGTAACTGGCGCTAATGAGACGCCAGGCGGCAGCTGCGTAAAACGATAGTCATGATGGAGATGTTTGCTTAGCGGTTGGCGAATGATTAAAAAAAAATTAATGTTTCAATGTTTGAGATGTCTACGAATTTCGGTAAAGTCCACGTCTTTGTGCTTAACTCGACGGAAAAGAAACATGCACGAAAATATATATGATATATAGAACTTTTCGGACGGTAATAAAAATAATTTTTTTTATATATTTTGGATATATCTTTGATATATTTTTCGCTCACGTATATTTCGTATATATCCTAAAATATATCTAACATATAGAAATTTTCAGACGATACTGCAAAAAAAAAATTTGGAATATATTTTGAATATATCTTAGATATACTTTTCGCTCACGTATATTTCGTATATATCCGAAAATATATCCGACGTATAGAAGCTTTCGGAAAAAATATATCTTGTATATCAGGAATACATCTTTCATACATCTTGCATATACTTTATTCCCAAGACTTTATATATATTTATGCATATATTTTTGTATATATTTGCTGTTTGCTGTTTTTTTTTTTGCCAGTCATTTTTTGGGTCTCGTATCCGAATATACTCGTTAGAACACACGTGTTGGCATAAATTACGCTATCGGCGAAAGGATTCCCGAGTTAGAAATATATATGCGGTTGACAATAAAACTGTCGTTAGCATCTGAGATGATATCCGCGTCAGAGTCCATCTGATTCAATAAGATTAGAGAGGGCACGCTGTTTACTCTCCGTATCGAGCGTGCTTCTCGCCGCGCTTATATAATTGCTGCTCGCAATTGACTCCTCAATCACGGGTCGTGAGCCGAGCGAGAGTGTTCGACGCTGGATCGCCTTACATCCTCGATTCAGTGTTTCGCGGAAGGCTGTCTCGGGCAGTCGCCACATTATTTCGCGCCCCGTCATGACACGTGCTGCCGACACTCGAGACTGATTTTCGGACGAATTCCTCAAGGGTTGATTAGGGTGAAAATTTAATTTCCGGCTATTCCAGGACTATACGGGTACCTCCCGCTTAATAATGCAGGTATGGATAATCGATATTCATTCGAAAAAGTAAATTTAATCTTTATTTATGGATGCACAATAATTTTGACGGTTTCAAAACGCGTCATTTAGTTTCTAACTATGGAGCATCGAATTTTGAATATTTTAATTAGAAATCAGAATTTATTTAAAATAAACGCGAAGCTTGTGATATTATTAGCATGCATTAAATTAATTAGCTAACGATAATTCGAGAACATCGAAATGTAGTGAATAATTAAATGTCAGAAATGATTAACTTAATAAATTAATCTACGTCGACGTTTAAGTCGGATTGCGCTGGTTGGAATTATTATCTTGGGTTCACAACCCGAACGGATTGGGCTGACACTTGTCGAGAAGTCAGATTGCAACGTGCACTGCAATCCCACAAATCAGTTCCTCCAATGTTGCGATATATACCCATAAGTGAGATGATAAACATGTTTAAGTACCAATTGACCTTTTAATCGCGGGTACGACGTTTAATGCCACGCAATCATTTCGGACAATTGGCAATGACCTTTTTCCAACAACCGCTATAAATATCAGCTAAATCAGAAAGCGCAAAATCTCTTTAATTGATTTATACTAAAACAAGGTTTTAGTTTAAATTACTAAATCAATAAAAACCACTAAATTACTAAACAAATGTAGTTTAAATCATTAATTGACTTAAACTTAGGTTTTAGTTTGAATCAATATTCCGTGATCATCAAATGCGATAATATGAAGTTAAAATAAAAATAAAAAATAAAAATAAAATTAAAACAAATTAAAAATCTTTTTTTTGCCATTTATACTACTAGTGTATTTTGTAATATCGTAACGTTACACGATATTGATTATCATTAAATAGGTTCAACTCAGTCGTTCTCCTCTTAATCTTGAGAATATGTAGCAACTCGGTAGGACGGACAAAAAATGTTGCGACTCACAACTATGACGATTAAAAAGAACGCCATGTGTCCTCATTCAAAACTTGGTCCACCACTCGAACTCATTTAACAGACACACATCGTTCGCATCGTACGAAGACTATGTGAAATATGTATGAATGCGCAAGAGATATAACTTCGTGACGTCTCCCAGAAACGGCTAATGGGTGTAAGAGTTACACGCGTAACTTGAGGAGGGTTTAACGAGGTCTCCGAGGCCTTCTGGAGAAGTAACGAAAACTAGGCTACAGAGGTGAAAAGGTCATCGAAATAACTTCAGAACGCGCAACATTTTTTCCCATTTACTGTGAAACTCTCTCATAAAAAATGTATCCACAAGAGGTGAATTTCCGTCTCTGTTTACCATTCGCGAACGGCAAACATTTGAATCATTTAGCATGAGTTGAAAGATGGATGAAAATCCTAATCAAACAATGAAATTCAGCGTAAAAATATCCCATGACGTATCGAGGAAGCCCTGCGATAACCAACGATAACCTTGATCCTTGTCAATCACCCGCTTATCGTTAAAAAAACACGACATTCCTTTCCAGACTATCACTTAGGCGCCGCGACGGTCCATTGCACAGCGGCGGAAATCGAAAAAGCGCGCGACAGCCGAGTGGGACAGGAGACGTCAGAAAATTGGAACATCATTGGAACTGATTGACGCAGATTTATTCAAATGGCTTCGACGGTCCTCGAAGTTTCCAAGCCCAACAAGAAGCCAATTGTTTGGCCTCAGTGGCTCGCTGCGGCTGACGGTGAGACCGAATTGCCAGCGAAATTTTTATTCCTCTCTATAAGCCTCTATATCGACAATGAACCGTTTTGTCTTGCAGTATTCCTGCTGTCGATCGTCGTCGGAATGATTGGAGGATGGTCGTCACCCTACTTAGCGAAATTCGCCAGCCCAGACGCCGAATTGCCAGTGACAGATGCCGAGGCGTCTTGGATAGCCGCGATTGTCGGAATCGGCCGAGTGGCCGGCGCCATGATGGGTGTAATAGGCGTTGACAAACTCGGCAGCAAGGGCGCTGTCCTTTGGACCGGGATCGCCTTGATCGTCGGTTGGGTCTGTCTCCTGGCAGCCAACTCCGTGACCTGGATATACATATCCCGCACGCTCAGCGGACTCGGAATGGGCATGTATTACAGCACCTTTCCACTCTACATCGGCGAGATCTCGTATCCCAGCATCCGCGGTTCTCTCGTCGGCTTGATAACCCAGGGCCTGCCGGCTGGCAATGTTTTGGGCAACGTCATTGGCGCCTACACCCCAATGTGGATCTTTTCCTGCGTCGCGCTTGTGCTGAACGTCGCCTTTGTCACCCTCTTCTATATGAAACCCGAGTCACCGCATTATTTGGTGCTGAAAGGCCGCATTGACGAGGCCAAATGGTCTCTCGAATGGTACAATCGTGGGGTCGACGTCACCGATGAGCTGGAGAGCATCAAGCAGTTCACGTCGTTCAAGGCTGGCATCACCTATATGGACAAGTTTCGGGAGATTGCCACGCCGGTCAATCGAAAGGCCATCATAATGGTCAACATTGTCTATATTTTGGTACAGCTCAGCGGCCTGTGGACCATGGCTTTTTACATGGAGATCATACTGAAGAATGCCGGAGTCACCGTCATAGCGCCTTCTCTGGTTGTTATCATTGTTGGTCTTGTGGCCATCGTGGCTGGTTGGACCACGACCTACACCAATGACGCCTTTGGCCGCACGATTATGCTGGGAGCTTCGAGTCTAGGGGTTGCCATATCCTTTGCCGCGCTGGGAATGGATTATCAATTGCTCGACATGGGCTTCGATTCCCGGGAATCGTTTATGCAGTGGCTACCGATTGCCTCGATCATTTTCTTCCAGTCGTCGCTCGCAATAGGCATCATGCCCGTTCCCAGCACCTTGATAAGCGAGATGTTCCCGCCGAACATCAAGAGCGTCGCCACGTGCATAATCAACATGACCTCCGCGGGTTTCGCCTTCCTCACCAGCAAAACCTATCAGCCCATGGTGGATCTGCTGTCGGAGAAATATGTCTTCTGGTTCTACGCGCTTCTCATGGTCGTCCTGGCTGTCTATGGCAAGTGGTACATTCCAGAGACGAAGGGCAAGTCTCTGCCGGAGATTCAACGAATGTTGGCCAAGCAGAAGGAACAGCCGAAGGACTGCATAAAAAGTGATAGTGTCACAGCACCCTGTTGAGTGTATAAAAAGAAATCGTGTATGGAAATGGATGTGAAATGTCTTTGACACGTTTTACTAATGTTTGTGTTTAATTACGATAGCGAATGAGAAAACGATGAGTTTCTAAAGAAAGTGCCTGTACAGTATTCTTTGTAATAAAAACAAAACAATGTATCGCTCGCGGCTGGCCTGTTGAGCAAATATTTAATGTGTCAAAACGACTTGTTTGTGTACTTTTTAATTAGTCATGCGCGTCACCGTTGTTGTGCACGTTTTTCTCGAAGGTTGATAAGGTCTCGGCTTTGTGGGAAATTTCCAATCGTCGATTGTGCAGGAACGTCAACAATCATGGGCTCCACGTTATTTACGACAATTGTAAACAGGGTAAGGAGACTGATTTACTAGCAATTAGGAAGAAATCAATCTTTCCGCTTATATTTTTATTTGTTTGATAAAATACCTTTAAGACACATTTGGTGATCAGGCAAGGTCAATGACTGATAATATTGTGAGTCAAAAAATGATCTTGCTAGAAAAACCTTTCAGCCTCCACTGAACTTTTCAGGTCTAGACGACCTACGTGGCCTGTGCTTAATGTGCATGCGTCTTGCGCAAGATACTCGCGTGATGTATCCTCAACTAACTCGTCCTAACGTGGATGATCACGGGAGCCGGAAGCCGAAGTGTACTCGAGCGGGCATGTCATCCTTGTCACGTGCACTCCGGGCTCGTCAGACGACGCGTCACTTTCCGGATGGGCCCATTTATCAACTGCTGAAGCGAACCGCAAGAGTTTTCACCGTAAAATGTTTACCTACACCACGGTTGCCCGCCCAGCTGTCACGGGCCACGACGTCTTCACCGCGCCAAACTCCGCCGTTTCCATTGCGCTTGACGGAATTGCCAATAAAAATTGGCCGTTCGATCATCCGGGGAAATACAGGCCCGTGTGGCTTGTGTGTCGGGCGCACTTATTCAGCGGGCGCAGCGAGGGAAAAGCAGTGGGAAAAGACAAAATAAAAAGTCTATTGATGGACGGAGTGTAACCCTGAACTCGACAAATGGATATAGTTTTTGTGATCGTTCGTTTTCTACCTCGTTGGACACGTCAAGATTAAGGTCAATCATATAGTTGCACAGGGTATATAAAATATATGGTCCTCATTATGTATCTCAAAGTGTCCAAAGATCCAGGACACCTGGTTACAATTTTTGGTTTAAGTTTTATATTGTCTTCAGCAAGGTGAATCATATAGTTGCACACAGGGCATATAAAATAGAAGGTCCTCATTATGCATCTAAAAGTGTCCAAAGATCCAGGACAACTGGTTACAATTTTTGGTTGAATTTATGTATTGTCTTCAGTAAGGTGAATCATATAGTTGCACACGGGGTATATAAAATAGAAGGTCCTCATTATGCATCTAAAAGTGTTCAAAGATTCAGGACACATGGTTACAATTTTTTTGTAGAAGTTCTATATTGTCTTCAACAAGGTGACTTCATCAAATCCACTCCACGGTAGCGACTAAGGTCCCAGCATGAAGGTAACGCATCCGCAATTAAGTATTCCCGTCTCACCCACCAACCTTTTCCGGTTTCTTCTTCGCCTCTCTCATTCACCCCCTAACCACACGTTATACATACAACGTTACGTCGTTAGAGCGAAGCGAGATAGAGATGCAAATTTCGTCCGGATAAAATCAAATCGTTAGTTTGTGAACTCGAGCGAGAAACGCTCGCGCGCATCCGTTAGCTCTCCTTTGATCACGAGCTGCCTTCAGACTTGCCTCGAGAAAGTTGCGTACTTCGCTCGACTCCCTCGTCGTATACTGATGCGCGACCGATTGTTTTGTACCGAGGCAGAATTGCGTTTTCCAGAACCAAAGACAGATGTCTGGAGTCCTAAAATTGCTTCGACGAGGCTTTTGGAAGTCTCTGCGTTGGCATCGCAATTGAAGCAATGTAAAACATGCAGCAATTTTATGGTACGGCGACGTGCATACGGCTTTGATTAGACCTTGGGCCGAAGTCAATTTATTGATTTATCGAGTGAACCAGCAGGGTTGAAGGCTAAGATGACAAAGAGCATTCTGCACATGTTGTCAATGTGTCTTCTCTTTGCATCCTGTGGGCTGGAAGGATAAGAGTGTTGTACTCTCTGGACCATAAGCTGTCCTTTGATTACACTATACGCAGCAGGCTTTACAGGACCTGGACTAGAAGAGATTCTTACCTATGCATGCGCCAAAGTTTGCGCCGCATTGAAACTAGACTGGGAAAACGAGGGACTGCCGGAAGTTTCCTTGATGGGATTATCAATTTGGTAAGCTCCAAGCTTATGGACATAACAGAATGCAATGGTTCAATTATCTCGCGATGAATTAATATTCTAAAACTAAATTATCTGAACGCACCTCAGAGCATCCACAGACATTTATTTGTTAAATCCTGCTTCTGAAGGCTAAATGGAAAACAAAAAACGCCGTTAAAAGGGAAATGCTGTAAGCTTTGGAGAGTGGCTATATACATCACCCAGAATCCTCATTGTTTGTGGTGAGGAGTCAAGAGTCAAGGAGAAAGCACAGACGTGTCGACCGTGTGAGCTTAAGTGAGTCTGTGAAAGTAGAAAGGATTCCCATCCAGTCACAACTGCGATGCTTCAGCGAAGAGAAGCGAGAAGATTCGGATTAATCCGTTTGGCGATCCCAGGTGAATCTTTATGATCGCCGCGCCGCGTTCGTTGGCAGAACCAAACGACATTGCTGCATTCGCGAGACCTTTGGCAACACTCCAAATTGAATGCATTTAAATCGTGAGGAGCTGCAGCTTTTCCTGTCCGGAATGCGAGCCACCTCGCAGCTGGACGTCACCGACACGAGGAATGTTTAGCCTTCGTGTTGGACGTCCCGGTAATTAAGCTTAATATTTGTCTTATTCTGGCCCGGTTGAAAAATACTACGCAAAGAACACTAATAATCTGTTCACCCTACAGTTTTGTAATTTGTGCAGATTGGTTGAACACCTCAATGGCTACCACAAGAACCTTTTCCAATGTTCCCTTGTGATCCAAATATTCCACGCTATATAAATAAGGTACAATACAATAAGACAATGAAAAGCTTAAGCTTCTTATCACCCTTCCAATAAATTTTCCCTTCGTGTTGGACGTCCCAGTAATTTAAGTTAATATTTGTCTTATTCCTACCCGGTTGAAAAATACTCCGCAAAGAACATTAAAAATGTGTCTACCCTACAGTTTTCTAATTTGAGCAGATTGCTTAAACACCTCCAAGTCTACCACATGAACCTCTTCCAACCATCCCTTGTGACCCAAATATCCCACGCCATATAAATAAGTCGCAACACAATAAGGCTCGCAAGAAGCAAGAAATGACCGAGACAATGAAAAGCTTCAGCTTCTTACCACCCATCCAATCAATTTTCCCTTCATGTTCAACGTCCCAGTAATTTAATTTAATATTTCTCCTACCCGGTTGAAAAATACTCCTCAAAGAACACAAAAAATCTGTCCACCCCACAATTTTCTAATTCGAGCAGATTGCTTAAACACCTCAAAGTCCACTACACGAACCTCTTCCAACCGTCCCTTGTGACCCAAATATCCCACGCCATATAAACAAGTCGCAATACAATAAGGCTCCCAAGAAGCAAGAAATGACCGAGACAATGAAAAGCCTGAGCTTCTTTACCACCCGCGTCTAATAAATTCTCCCTTTGTCGCGGTGCGAGCCAGGCCCCGAGTGAAAATAGCCGAGGCTCTCATGGGGCAGTAACGCAACAAAATCGATCCTGTGCCGGCACAAAGAGAGTGAGCGGTGAGCGAGAGCGACGTCTCGTTCGCTGAGAGGGGTTTCGACGTCGTTGCTAAGGTTGTTTCCGAAGCGAACAAGCTCCGTGTTGGACGACCAACGGTAACCAGCAGCAGGAGCGTCGACGGCGGCGGCAGCATCATCAACCAGAGAGCCACCCCTCGCAGTCTACACTACGCATAAACGTAACTTGGCAATCACCATGCTTTCCACCCGGTCTTTTTCCTCTTGCTTTCTCTCTTTCTCTCCTCCTACGCCGTCAGGTCGTTTCAGCCCTCCAGCACTCATTCACTGCGAAGACCAACCTCGAGGCCGCCAGCAAGAGGGTTTTATACCCTCGGCTGCAGGAGACACGGGAGGGCTGAACCCTTACAAACGATCCTAAGCACTCGAGGGACCGACGCTGATGTACCTCGTTCCATTGCGTTGCAGCAGCCACGGCAGCCGCTAGCCCTGCAGGCTAGCTGCCTGGGTACGTTCAACCGGCAAGACCGCGCGTAGCTCTTTACGCATGCTTTTCCATCCTGAAAGGGTATTAACGCAGCCCGCTATTACGCTCGACCCACTTTGCCGTCTTCAAAATTAACTTTGCGAAAATGTTCCTTTTTTGATATCTTGTTTTCCTTTGTCGCGGACTTGGGACTTGCCGGCCCTGCCGCGTCGTCGCGGAGGCTTTTTGCTCTTCACACGCGGACGATGAGTCTGTGACGATGCTTTTTTTATTCGAGGTATATCAAGATACACATTTCTTTCAGGGGTTGGGTGATGACGGGAGTTTTGTGGCTTCTGGACTAATTGGGACTAATTGGGGAAAATGTTTCGGGGCGATGTTTGTTGTCGTTTCGGCTATTTTTGACGCTTCGTCTCTTTCGCTTTTATATGTAATTAAATGACAAATTTAAGGTAAGCAATTTTTGGGGTGTGCGAATTTTCGAAAAATCCTATATGACAATTTATGAATTTCTCGAGATTTTTACAAATACTCGAATTTATTTATCAATTTGATTCGAGCTTTTATTCAATTTTGAACGGTGACCCGCGACTCATCAGGAGTCACGAAGCTGTACAAGAAATCTGTTTTGCATTCATATCCAATAGCTTCTTTTTACAACTGGCGGACTTTGGCACTTTGCAAACACTGGGGAGTCTTTGGTGTCTATAGAAGGAAGCGTTTCTCCAGTTTCTCAAAGTATTTGACATTTCACTCAGCCGCGCAGTGTATAGCAAGGAGATTGAGGCTTTATCCGATGTGTATAGGGGGGTTGTTTTTAAAGTGGCTCGATGGCCGAACCTGAAATAGACATAGGGAGGGGGGGGGGGGCGAGAGGGGATCGCTGTTGGCGAGACTCGACGACGTGGCTTCTGGGGAGGCCTGGAAAACGCCGATATTGCCCACAGGGAAGCTTTCCGGGGGGACCTACCGAGCTTTATCAACTTCCTTTCGACGCCCGCGGAAGCTCATAGCCAGCACAAGCACAAGCAGCAGCAGCAGCAGCAGCAACCCCTTCTATGCTGGTGGTGGTGGTGGTGGTGGTGTCTCTAGCGAACGACCCCTAATGCGAATCTGCTGCACGGGTGGGTTAAGGCCGATGCCAAAATCCAATACCCCTCTCGCTCTTACCCCCGTTCCACCCTTTCGCGGAACCAGTCAATAAATTCACGAATATATCAACGTCGTGGATAAAGGAAAGCGCGACGAAATGCCGAAAATTGGCATTCATCACGGTTGAATTGCGGGAATAACCGGAGGGGAATATTCATGTCACTTCCGTCGGTCAAAACTAGTGACCATTTTTTTTTTTTTTTTCAAGAGCAACGGTGCTTTTCGGAATCACCGGGAAATTTGCCATCGAATAGGGTTTTCAAACTTTACGAAATCGCGAAAAGAAAATTCGCAAAAAAGGGTACGTTTTTTGCAAATTTTTTTTTTTGATTCCATAAAGTTTGAAGACCCTATCCGATGGGAAATTTCCTGCTGATTCCGAAAAGCACCCTTGTTTGCCCGGAAAACAGAAAACTCGATGAGAAAATCGCGAAAAACGGTTTTACAATTTTTCTGAAATTTCGACACTTCACTAGAATTGAGTTTACTTTTTTTTTTATCGATCGAACTGGGATTTTCTTATTGCATTCGAGAGATAACTCTATAACGGAAAGAATGCAGCAAGGCCGAACGCGATATCTTGATTTCTGAATTTTTTACATAATTTTAAAGTCAGACCCTCAAAAATCGCAAATTTTTTTTTTCGATTTTTGGGGGTCTGACTTTAACATTCTACAAAAAATTAAAAAATCAAGATATCGCGTTCCGCCTTGCGGCATTCTCTTCGTTATAGAGTTTTCTCTGGAACGCAAAAAGAAAATCCAGGTTTGGTCGATCGAAAAAAAAATAACCTCGATTTTAGCTAAGTGTCGAAATTTCTAAAAAAGTGAAAAATCATTTTTCGAAAAGTGAAAAAAAAGTAACCTCGATTTTAGTAACACAGTAAAAATCGTTGGTGAAACGGCCTGTATTTCGTCGCCTTCGCGTTTCGCTCAAACCAGCTAAGAACCGAATAATCGACGAGGCCGGATAAAATTTTCAACGCACTCCGTCAGGACGCATCAGCGATGATGAATTTTTCACGCGTAAACCGAAAAAATATGCACTTCTCAGCTGTTCCTGGGGCGTCGAGTTAGCGCGAGTAGACGGATGCAGGGACGACGTTAAAGAGCAGCGCGCGGGGCTTAACGAACAAAGTTTCCTTTCTTCGCGGGTCGCGACGGGGGCAAAAGATGCGGGAAGCAAGGCGAACTTTTCGCCAAGATAGACCTCAGAATTTTTTTTTTTTTTTTTTTTTTTCAAAATATCGACTTTTAACCTATACGATGATTCTCAAGTCGCATATTCTACCCCCGAAAACACTGGTTATTAACCTTTTTTAATCGATTCTGAAAAAAAAAAAATTTTGGCGACGAAATTTTTTTTTTTCTGTCAGAAATCTGTCAGAAATGATGAATTTTTCACGCGTAAACCGAAAAAAAAATTCACTTCTCAGCTGTTCCTGGGGCGTCGAGTTAGCGCGAGTAGACGGATGCAGGGACGACGGTAAAGAGCAGCGCGCGGGGCTTAACGAACAAAGTTTCCTTTCTTCGCGGGTCGCGACGGGGGCAAAAGATGCGGGAAGAGGAGCAAGGCGAAGGGGGGGGGGGGACGAGCTGCGAGCTCGAGAGACGGAGCTGCGATGGGCGCGGATCGCGAGGGTGGAAAGAGTCTTCGAGCTCGCAGGGAGGCGGCAAAGACGCGTTTTAGCGCCAGTCGACGACAATGCTCGAGGTCGGCACGTCTTTACGTGTGTAACAAAGGCCTCGCGCAACGCGCAAGTAATACGCGAAGGGATGCAGGGGGAACGTTTCCAAGTTTCGCCCGGCAGTGACGGCAGCACACAGCAGTAAAACTATATGTCGTATATCTATTATACAGGGTGATTCAAAATGTTTTTGTTTTTTTTTGTTTTTTTCGAGTGACTTCTGGCTTTATCGTCCCATGATTAACGTTGCATTTTTTTATTTGTTTATTGTATTATTATAGTTTTTAGTAAATGGACCAATTAGCGTGAGTTGTCTAATTACTGCGTTAGCAGGTCTCAGAGGAGCTGATTGGTCGATTTCTTTTTATTTATAATACTTATAAATAAATAATTCGAATTTGAAAAAAGTGTGACTTTGATCCAGACCGATCGAGCATTTATCACCTCGAGGCTATAAAATGGTTATGAATCACCCTATAGATGTATAGATACGTGAATGTACAATATAGTGGGAAGCTGTATATATATATATATATATATATCACGCGAGAATAAAGTGCGATGTCGTTCGGGTGCTTCTGGCCCGCGCACAGTTTATCGTCGGTGATAACAGCGGCGAACGAAGAATACGCTAAGAGCGCGAGTTGGGAGGCGAGGATCGCGCGGCTGAGGTTGAGGAGTCAAAGGCAGAATTGCCCTGATGGTCGGGAAAGACTCTCGTCGTTCGCTGGGATAATCTTCCCTCTCCCACTCATCCCGCAGTCTCTCGCGATTGACATTCTCAACGTGAAAGCTCATCCGAGTGTCGAGTGGAAATTGCGGAACGCAGAACGACCGAACTATTCGCAACGCTAATTGTAAAAATATTTTGAAACGTTGTTTCAAAAAATGTTAGAACATTTTTTTGTTATCAAATATTCGCTGACTTTTTTTTTGTTATCAAATATTTGCTGACATTTATTTTAAACCATTTTTTTACTATTTCTATTTTATTTCTTTAAACTATTTTTTAAACTATTCCTATTTTATTTCTTTAAACTATTTTTTAAACTATTCTTATTTTATTTCTTTAAACTATTTTTAAAAGTGTTTCTATTTTTTTTACTACTTTTTTTTTTTTTTTTTAATGTCAGCAACCAAAGAAATATTTCATATTTAAAAAACTTGTTCTTCAGAAAACAATGAGACAATCGCGACGCACCAAATTTACAGAAGGTTAAAAAGACTCACGACAAAGAACTGACAGCTGTCAGTCAAAAACCAGCAAACCAACGTAATGCACTTTTCGTACCCCACTCAAACCCGAGAAAAATGTTGTAATTACTCCCCTATCGTTCCTCATAGCAGCACCAGATTGAAATCGTTAACCTCGGGTATCGTCTTTATTCCATGAGTATAGTCCACGTCATTACGGCACAAAAAAAGCACATATATATATACACACATAGGTACAGCGTATCACGGTTCGTTTCATTATTCGCGCATGTACGAGCAACGAGCCGCACATAACCGGCGCGCATTATTATTAGCCGATGTAGCAGATTTTATAGATCTCGCATCGCGAAACGGCCATCAGACAATGCGCAGGGGGGGAAGAGGGGGGGTAGGGGGACGTCTCATCGGGCTCCGCGGAAAACCGCCGTGGCGCATATAACGGGCTCGATAAAAGCGAAATGAGCTTTGCATCGGGGATCGCGTAAATTCGCTCGTAAAAGCCCGAAGCGGACGCGTCTGGTCGCCGCGAAACGATCCGCGACGCGCATCGCCGTCTCGCGCGCTGTAAGTGCGCGCGCAGCGCGCACCGGAAATGGCCAAAGCGAGTTCTGTGGCGGCGCTGGCGTCGCGCGCCACGGGGAGCCGCGTCGTTTGTATCGTACGCCGCGACGACGCAACGCGGAAAATAACGCTGAGAGCCGTCCCAAAGTGCGCGTTCTTATATTCCATCCACTCGGCTTTGCGTAATTCACGTGAATTCGCCGGAATGTCTCGGCGTGGAACGCGTTATGGGGGACGATAAGAGAAACATCGGGGATGGAGGGAGACCCGAGGGACGAGATTTTCGTTCTTTCGGAAGTTCCGCATTGTCGTCTTGCGATGTGTTTCGAGGATGAGCGTTGAGGATTCGAGACGCACTTGGGTTTCGAATCCATGAAGCTGTTGACGATGAAAGTACAGGCTGCAGGTTTTTTTTTTTTTTTTGTTAAGAGAATATTTTGGGGAAATAGTAAAATGGATCCCATTGTGATCGTCAATTGGGCAGTGAAAATAAAAAAATAAATAGAAATAAATAAAACTAGTAATTTTTTTTTTAAAGAGAACATTTTGGGGAAATAGTAAAATAAATTCCATTGTGATCGTCAATTAGGCAGTGAAAATATAAAAATAATAAAAAATAAATAAAACTAGTTAACTTAAGTTTAACTAGTTTTATTTATTTTTATTTATTTTTTATTAAAGTATCACTCGACTGACACTTTTTATTCATGAATAGCAACTTTTGTTTGTTTTCATTCCGGGCTTCTGGGTCAAACAACTTTAAACTTCCACATCTCAATAATCATCATATGACATTTATATCTCGCTTGCTTTAGGGCGGGAAATTCTGCTTTCACCCAAACATGGCTCGTACGAACTTCTCCAGCTGGGACGTTTTCGGTACACGAATGCTAATTCGAAAGCCATTTGCATTGAGGACGAGACGAAATTCGAATTGCATACAAGTCGTTTTTTTTTGTCAAGAGTACAGAATATTTCAGGGAAAGAGTAAAACGGATCTCCCTGTGATCGTCAATTAGGCAGTGAAAGCTCGTCTACTTTTTTATTTAAAAATAAATAAATTAAAGTATCACTCGACTGACTCTTTTCAGCGGTGAATGGCAACTTTTGTTTGTTTGGATTCCGGGCTTCTGGGTGAAACGACTTTCAATTTGTACGTTTCAATAATAATATGACATTTCATCTCGTTTGCTTTAGGAAACTCTGCACTTACCATCCAAATATGGTTCGTACGAATTTCCCTGAGACGTTTTCGGTATACGTGAATGATAATTCAAAGCACATTTAACATTGAAGTCGAGACCAAATCCCATTTAATGGGCCTCAAAATATGTAGTTCGAATTCGACATTCCACAATAAATTGTCCTGTTTGAAGTCACCTTCACCGAATCCCACAGGACTAAATTGGGCCTCCCAATTTTTTCCATCCTGCAAAGAGCGACATGAAAAAGATTCTGAATTTCCATCCAGGCGGCTCTGAAAACTCAGCTGGGATCCGAAGCTCCATGGGCAGGAATCATCCAGGGTCGAGAATTCGGCAGGTCGTTAGCCCGTGTAATGGCGAAACCGTCGAGGGACTCGCGCGGCTATGGCTGCGAGCGAGTTTGGTCGAGAAACACCCTTCGGGAGTCCTGAATATTGCGCACATCTCGCCGAAGTGAACCATTGTTATTCCGAATTACTGGAACGCGAGCAAGACGACAGTCGTGTCTCGTGACGGTCTCGGTGGTCCCCCAATGCACCATTGGGGCATGTTGAATCTCTTCCGGCGTCACAGAAAGACAGATATTTTTATCCTGAGACATACTGAATTTTGCATTTCATGCTCTGATAAAACTGAGATAGAAAATCTAGTTTAGGTCTCATACAGAATTTTAGAAATACGCTTTGAATGCCACTGTCAAAAATATTTCGCACAAGGTTCCATTATGTATAAAGGAAGCCTGTTTACATAAACTGGTATATTAAATTTGATATGGAAGTGAAAAATAAAATTACAGTATTTTCTACTGAATCCTATACAAATTAGGAAATTTAATATGAAAGTTAAAAAATTGAGTATAAAGATTTGGAATTTTACTACACACGTGTATTAAATTTTATATATTAGGCTGATATATTAATTCAGTAGTGTAAATTCGCAAATATTTTTAACAACGTGGGTAAGCCTAAATTTTGCAGACACATATATTAAACTTGATATGTAAGTGAAAAGTAAAATTACAGTATTTTCTTCTAAATCCTATAAAAATTAAGAAACTTAATATGAGAGTTAAAAAATTGGGTACAATAATTTGGAATTTTACTACACACGTGTATTAAATTTATTATATCAGGCTGATATATTAATTCAGTGATATAAAGTCGCAAATATTTTTAACAATGTGGGTGAGCTTAAATTTTACATTCACAATACTAACATTAGCATTCAATAATCAATACTTTTTTTGAACATAATAAACCTGAAACTGAAAACCTATGTAGTGTACTTTAGGGTACCAAAAATGCTCAAAAAAGGCATCATTGTCATCTGACTCCCAAAACCCCGTCAAACTGATCAACCGACTCTTTAAAAAAAAACCCAAGACGAAGATACAAATTCAGCCTCTAATTCGATACATCAGCGAGACCCTTTCCTGACATACAATGAGTGCTCGGGACGTCGACGTAAAAACGTCGCTCGTTCCAACCCAAGCAAAAAAAAAAAAAAAAGCCCGCGCAGCCGGGCGGTCTCGGTGCTCCGGTGAAAAGAGCACCGGGTAGAGCGCCATGGAGGAGGCGAATAGACGTCGTCAAGGGTGACTTCTGACTCCGCAAGCAGCCCGAGCAGGGTCATGAGCCATTTCGGGACAGCGTATATACCCCCGGCGAGGCGTAATGCCCGGGCCGTTTGGATACGTACCTATAGCCATCGCCCCGTGCAATTGCCGTTTGTGCCGCGAAGCGGACGGAGACGGAAAACGGCGCGCGGGAACAAAGACCGGGGGGGGGGGGGGGGGGGGCAGCATCGTTAAATGTATATGAGGAGCACTTTCGACAGCCTGGTACCTAATTGGACGGCTAATATACATTCCAGATATTCGTGCAATTTCTTTCTACCCCCCCCCCCCCCCCCTCCCCCTTCCCCCCAAGTCACTTACACTCAATTCCTCTAATTCGGGAAATGAACACCGCGATTTTAATCGAATAGTTATAACCGCGGTAAAAACGACCAATTCCGAATGCTCGAATTATGCGGCTCCCTCTATATCTCCCTATCTCCATCTCTGCAAATTATTCAAATCCGGCCAATCGACCGGCGGATTTTAATCCCACAATTATATCCACTCGAGTTATGCGCCACGAATATTTGATCCGCGGATCGGCGTGGTGCGTTCAACTTATGCCGCGAATATCGATCGGCGCACCCGCCGAGGCGAAGCTTCGTCGTAGACGCGTCTGGGGCGGTGGAACAATGCGCGACGAATTTCGTAGCGAAGAGCCGGGGGGTTATTGACGACGACTGAGCTGTTTCCCCATATGGAAATAAAGTATATGCAAAATATATGAAAGATATATTCTAGATATACAAGATATATTTTGCCCGAAAACTTCTATATGTCGGATATATTTTAGGATATATACGAAATATACGCGAGTGAAAAATATATCTAAGATATATCCAAAATGTATTGAAAATGTATTTTTATTGTATTATCGTCCGAAAAGTTCTATATGTCAGATATATTTTCGTATATATTTCTTTTCCGTGGGGGTCTCCTTGCTGCATGAAGAGATCCGAATAACTGCAATCTCAGCTCGTTGCTTGTTTTGCCGAGGGGACGACGAGACGTGAGATTACCTTGGTGGAAAATATGTGACGTTACATCGGGCCCTGGACTGGCCCTGATTGAAACCAGGTTGGTGCTGCTAGGGCCCGATTTGGGCCTGACTTGGGCCGAATCAGGACTTCGTTGGCCCGGAAAGGGCCTGACTTGGGCCGAATCAGGACCACGTTGGCCCTGCTAGGGCCTGACTTGGGCCGGATCAGGACCACGTTGGCCCTGCTAGGGCCTGACTTGGGCCTGACTTGGACCGGATCAGGATCACGTTGGCCCGACTTGGGCCAGATCAGGATCATGTTGGTCCTACCAGGGGCCCGACTTGGGCCTGACTTGGACCCGATTTCTTGCTGCAAATTTTCTACTAGGGTACGCAATGATGCCACGATGTGGGGCAAGACGGTTTTGCCCCTCGGGGTAACTAAAATAACCGAAACGCCGATGCTGAAACCCTCGGTTGTGATGAGACCCGCCAACTCAATTTCGCATTACCCGTGCTTTCAACTTTGAACCTTCGATCCGCCAAAGCGCGCATGATAGACGTGCGTTCAGCGCGCATAATCCGGGCTGGAATTACATCCCGCGCTTCCGTTAACTCAACGAAGCCCTTAGCCTCGGTGTTATTAGCTATTAAATGAACGAAATTTTCGAGGAGTTTTGGGTCGCGGGTCTGAGTTCACCCGGGGGTTACGAAATACGGAAGGCTATATAAGTTAGAGGAAACTGCAGGAGAACCAATACTGGCCAATACTGTCGCGACTTAATCTGAACACTGAATAGAATACCAGAATTATCAATTTTTCTATTTTGAGATCATTGTTGCCTGTAGAATCGAGAAACCAGATTTTCAGGAATAATGAGGATTCTGGCATCTTTTAAAATATAAAGTGGGTGATTAAAAACCGCCCATTGTTGTCGATTTATTCGGCCTCTCATCGGTCGTCGGTATCGCTTTGAAAATATAAAGTAGCAGATTTTGTCATTTTCTTTCGAAATCACTTTAAAAAATTTGAATACCAAACTTTGAACATTGCAAAATCAATTTGAAAATTTGTAAACGAGGACGAAAGTCGCTGTGTCGAATAAAATATTAAAACGCCAGTTTCACTCGTCGGTGGCTCCCGAGATACGAGCCACAATATAATTAGTATCACCGATGCGAATTTTATAGCCCCAAACCACAATTAAATTCACCTCCGACAAAAATACCAAGATTACCATTTCGGCATTACTAATGCCGAACAATTATCAGTCTTTTAATTAGCGGGCCAGCCACGACCATCACCATTATTTAAATGCGTTTCATAATCACGGTAATACGAAAAGCAAATCGATGCCGCCACTTTCGAGACTATTAAATGCCGGCTGTTAATTATAACGGGCTGTGCTTATCGCGTTGCTGGGATTTCGGCTGGACGGCTTATGGGGAGGGGCCGATCGAAGGGCAGGCGGAGGCGCAGGGGTTGAGATCTCAAGACAGCGGCACCCCCAAATCTCCCTCCGTAGTAATTAGCCGACCCTCGGTCTTCGCTCTTTCGCCTTCGCCGAGGCTCGCGAGGAGCTAAGTCTCGCGAGAACGTTATTAAGATAACAAGGTGCAGTACGTAGTCACTGGAAACTCTGGCCCAAGGAGCCACTTCACTCATCAAGTTTCACCGCGCGCTATCGTTTCCACTCGTTCGTCGTTCTCCATTCCGCCTCTCCTATGCACCGCCAGCCAGATCCAAACTGATATGAAAATTCGCCTCATTCGATCATTCTGCAACTCGGATCTCGAGGAGCACCGAGGTTTGGATTTTGTAACGTTCGAACTCACTTCCGTCGAGTGCAGAGTCACCGTGACTGACGCACGTTACTCGATTTATTTGTCTACAATTCGTGATTGGCGAAAATACGAAAATGTTGCTGTGAGATAATCCAATAGGAATTTATTTATTTATTTTATGGTCGAATAAAAATTAGAACGGTAAGTAAATTAACGTGAAATTAGGGTTCAAACTTTATGAAAACGAGAAAAAAAAATATTTTCGAATTCGTAAAGTCTGAAGATCGTAGGGTCTTCTTACTTTACGAAATCGAAAAAAAATGTCTCGTTTTCATAAAGTTTGAACGCCTCATTCGATCATTCTGCAACTCGGATCTCAACGAGCACCGAGCTTTGGATTTTGTAACGTTCGAACTCACTTCCGTCGAGTGCAGAGTCACCGTGACTGACGCACGTTACTCTCGATTTATTTGTCTACACTTCGCGATTGGCGAAAATACGAAAATGTTGCTGTGAAATGATCCAATAGGAATTTATTTATTTATTTTATGCTCGAATCAAAATTAGAAGGGGAAATAAATTAACGTGAAATTGAGGTTCAAACTTTACGAAAACGAAAAAAAAATTCGAAAAAGAGAAAATTCGACGAGAATAATCCAAAAAATTATTTTTGACTGTTTTCGAAATTTCGTCACTTCGCTAAAATCGAGGTTACTTTTTTTTCAATCGACCGAACCTGGGTTTTCTTTTTGCGTTCGAGAGAAAACTCTGTAACGAAGAGAATGCCGCAAAGCTGAACGCGATATCTTGATTTTTAAATTTTTTACAGAATTTCAAAGTCAGACCCTCAAAAATCGCAAATTTTTAGAAGAGTTTTTTTGCGATTCTGGGGGGTCTGACTTTAATATTCTGTAAAAAATTAAAAAATCAAGATATCGCGTTCCGCTTTGCGGCATTCTTTTCGTTATAAAGTTTTCTCTGGAACGCAAAAAGAAAATTCAGATTTGGTCGATCGAAAAAAAAGTAACCTCGATTTTAGCGAGGTATCTAAATTTCGAAAAAAGTGAAAAATCATTTTGTGCGTTTTTCTCGTCGAATTTTCTCTTTTTCGGACAAAAAACTGTGTTTTTCGGAATCAGCGGGAAATTTCCCATCGAATATCGTTTCCAAACTTTGCAAAATCCAAATTTTTTTTTCGCGAAAAAAACAATGAAAGATAAACTTATTGAATTATTGAGAAAAAATGGAGTCGTATCGATCGCATAAATTCTTGTCATTCCGCTGTCTCATTAAACGAAGATTAACAGGCTTAAAAAGTTGCTAGACATTCGAGTTGTTTCGCACTTTAATTAAACGTTCTTAGGAAAAAAATTGGTAATTAAATGAGGTAATTAATTGAGGCCAATAAAAAGCCGAGGCTTCCAATTGAATTGACGTGTTTATGGGCAGGACTGAGTGGCCCAGGTGGGCAGCTTTTGCAACCCCCCCGGCGACCTTCGTTGTCCCCGTATTGACATTGCTAAAGACAGCCAGGCGCGCCAGGTGCAACGAGGCAAGTCGGGGGATCAAAAAGCGAGGAGAGTTAGGGCGCGGAGCGTCGGAGAGGAAAGAAATCCACGGCAGGCTGCCAACTGGGGCAAACACCTGCGGGAGATGTGTGCGTGGATGCACGAACAGCTCGTGTTTGCACTCGGGGGGGGAGAGGGCGAAAGGGTGCTCGAGGATTTATCGAGAAAAATTTCCCTCCTGTTTTGTCACATATCTCTCGCTTTTCTTGCTGGCAATTTCCACTTTGTTCCGCGTGCTACGAGCGATGTTACTTCTTTTTTTCGTCCACAGTTTGACGGCCACGAATCCAGCGATGCGGGTTCATGGAAACTGGCACGAATGTCGAAATATTGAGGAACAAGCTAACCATGGATTTGTTCAATGGAATCAAAAATATATATTTTTTTTTGGCAAAGCGAAACGTGACGTGTTGTATGGTTTGTGGTCCCGAATTTTTTCCACGACTACGGTACGAAAAAAAATCCACGTTTTGCGCCAAAAAAAAATTCGGTTTCGTAAAGTAACCCCAATTTTTTTCAAGTGACGACATTTCGAAAAAAACGCACATTTTTTGTGAAGAAAAAAAAATTCGTTTTCGTAAAGTAACCCCAATTTTTTTCAAGCGACAACATTTCGAAAAAAACGTACATTTGGCGCCAAAAAAAAAAATTCGTGTTCGTGAAGTAACCCCAATTTTCTTCAGGTAACGAAATTTCGAAAAAAGTGCGGAATCGTTTTTCGCATTTTTCTCGTCGAATTTTCGCTTCTTCGGGCAAACAACGGTGCTTTTTGGAATCAGCGGGAAATTTCCCATCGCATAGGGTTTCCAAATTTTACGAAACCGAAGGTTTTTTTCTCGCTAAAATCGCAAGCTTAATTTCGGCTTTAAAATTCTGTGAATAAATAAATAAATACATAAATAAATAAATAAATAAATAAATAAATACATAAATAATGAAATAACTAAATAAATAAATACATAAATAATGAAATAACTAAATAAATAAATAAATACATAAATAATGAAATAACTAAATAAATAACCCAAAATCCTCATTTCCCCATCGATCCTTTCGCGTCAAGTTTGGCCCCCTGCGGTTCGGAAAATCGACTCCACAAACTCTCTCTCTCTCAAGATTTAACTGTTCGCGCGAGCTCGGCGCCTATATACGGTGTATTAGCGTAGAGAGAGGGAGTTCGAGTTGCGAAGTACAATAATCCCGGGGGAGATTCGAAGTGGTCGATGACGGTAGCGGGAGCGACAACGAAGCCAAGGAGGGCGGCGGGGGTTTGCGTCGGGGGGCATCGTGGGGGAGGCCGAAGAGCCGTACGAACAAGAGGAAACTCGGGCGGTGCGGCTGAAGCCGGTCCTGCCGGCGCTGCGCTGCGGGCGTACAAAGAGCCACGTAACCAGGCAACAGCTTCGCGGCTCTCGAGCACGTTTGTTAATTAACGCTAATTAATTAAGGAGCTTCGGTATTCGGCCAGTCCGCTGTACTTCCTTACGCAACCAGCCCGACGACTACCCTCGCGCTCTCTCTCTCTCTCTCTCTCTGTGTGTTCCGCGGCGGCCCCCTTAAGAGCCTTCTGGCTCAGGAAGCGCCGGGTAACCCGTGGCCGTCGCCGCCGCCGTCGTCTCTCCTCCACCTTCGACTTCCGCACTCCCCCCTTCCCCCCTGCCCCTCCCGTCGCCACCGGCAACTCCCGCCGCCGGGAGACCCGAACTTTCGCCGCCTCGCGCGTACCGCGAGTTTCCAGCTCTGCGCGCTGTGTCCACTCCGAGCAACCACCCTCGTCGTGCGCGTTGCGGCCTTCGCCGCGCGCGGCGGTCCTCACTTTGGCTCTCGTGGAAACTGGCAATGACGCTGTAAATGAACAACTTCGAAACCCGCGCGCGGACAGAGAGAGGGAGAGACAGAGAGTGAGATTAAGATGGACAGCGCGAGGAATACGTGGGTCAGGGAAATTTAGCATCGGGTGTCTCGGTTGGGAAATTGAGGTGGGAAGCGTGACGAATTTTTTTGGATTTTTGCGGACGTTTGTGGGGCACAAATGCACTTCAATTAAATTATTACATTATTCTTATGCTTATTATTATTCACATTATTATTATTCTTATCCTTATTATTATTCATATTATTATTATTATTCATATTATTATTATTCTTATCATTATTATTATTATTATTATTATTATTATTATTATTATTATTCATATTATTATTATTATTATTATTAATTTTTTTTCGACCCAAAAAATCCACCCATAAAAAATACACAAAATAAAAAAAAAAACCAGAAGTGAAATCCGCGAGGTAAAACAACGGATATTAATATCCGACGAGCGAGCTCGTAAGAGGGGATCGGCGCGGAAAAGTATCCGACGCGCGCGGGCGCGGCAAAGAACAAAGAAAAGTCGCGACGGGGGGGGGGGGGGGGCGAAAAGCTTTTTGGTATATCGAGTGTAACTCCGATGACGCAGACTCGTTGGCCGAGCGAGAGGAGGCGGTGCGCGTACAGACCGAGTGCGGCGTACGTCGAGCGATGAGAGGCGAGCGGAGAGAAAGCCGAGCTTGCACCATTAAAAACTTTGTAACTGAATCCGCGGGGGGCGCGCGGAGGCTGCGGGGGGTGACAGGGGGTGTTCGCCCCCTCTCCTCCCCCCCCTTCCCTCGTGCGACTCGTTCCTTTTCATTCCCGAGCCCGAGATTGCTACGTCATCGACCGGAACTGACGTGGCGTGCGGAGTCCCGGGGAGAGCGACGCGTCTTTGACTGCCGCGCTGCACCCCTTTTGTTCCTCGTCCGTCGCGCCGACTCCTTAATTGCCTTTGTAAAATTTGTAAAAAAAAAAAAAAAAAAAAATACAATGAGGAAAAAAAAAGAAATCAAATTTATTCACATTTTCCGGTTCGCGAAATTGTTATTCTCTGACTCGTGCTTTTGCCCCCCCCCCCCCCCCCGAATACTCCGTTATTTCCCCCGACATCCCCCTTCGTGGTCCCCGCCACTTATTTTTCATTTATAGCGCAAACTCCCGAATGGGAAAGCCCCCCCCCCCCCCCCCCCCCGTAATACACGATAATGGGGGACTCCGCGCGAGGCGAACTTCTGGAGCAGATCGTAATTACTGTTTGTCGCGAAATACTGCCGGGAACAACGGGAGCGCGGAATGGACGATTTCTATTACGCCGGTGACCGGGGGACGCACTTTGCGCGGGATAAAGTTGTTCCGGACAATTATCATCGTCGAATTTGCGAACGGGGATGTGGAAGGGATTTTCGTAGGAGTTATGCGATCATGTAAAATATGGGGAATGCTCGATTTGGACCAGACGCCATGGGAGTCATTGGGAAAATTTATGATGATTCGGATGATTTTCACGAGTTTTAATGGGGATTCTAATGTTGATGAATTTAGGAAATCTGCGATCTCTTCTGCTCACTTTGCAGCCGGATTCATTGATCCACCGTGAAGCTATCTTCATTATGATTAATTAATCGCAATTAATGATCGAAATAATTGTAATCAGTCGTCGAATTATTTGGAATTAATCGTCGGATTAATTGCAATTAATCGTCGAATTAATCGCAAGTAATCGTAATTGATAATCGAATTGATCGTAATTAATCGTAATTAATTGCCGAATCAATCGTAATAATTCGTCGAACTAATTGCCATTAATCGTAATTAACTGTCGATGTAATCTAATTAATCGTAATTGGCCGCCGATTTAATCGTAATTAATCGTAATTAACTGTCGATGTAATCTAATTAATCGTAATTGGTCGTCGATTTAATCGTAATTAATCGTAATTAACTGTCAAATTAATCGTAATCAAATGAATAATTAATCAAATCGTAATTAATATAATCGTAATCAAATGAATAATTATCGTAATCAGTATCCCCACCGTAATTATCATTGTCCTGTAAATAAATTTCACAAATTTCCATCATTTCCATCACAACTACGAAAATCCGTACACGACGGATTTTCGTGGCTCTCGTAAGAAACACACGTGAAAAATATTTGTTATTTTTGCGCAACGTCGCAGCGGCGACGTTTTTTTTTTTTTTTTTTTTTTCCTCCCCCAGTGAAGCGCGTATCCTCGCGCGCGTTGTGCTCGCGTCTTTGCGCTTCGTTTCCTTTGGAGAATATTCTTTTGACACGGCCGCCGCACACGAAACTGCGCGCCCGTTACTAGACGCGCGGAGCGAGCGCGGCTAAAACTACGGCCGGGTGGCGCGAGCAGGTGGAGCCCTCGAGAAGACCCGGCTGGCTGTTAGAATGGATCGCTGGAGCGTATGGAGGTCTCTCTGGACGACTACAGCATCCCCCTTCACCCCCCCCCCCCCCACCCCTTCCACTGATGTCTTTACGTGCTGCGCCTCCTCTTTTTCCTCTCGCCTCCACTTTCATCCCCCTCCCTCCACGGCTCTCGCGTTACGTCGCTTCTTCACCCCTACATATCCGTTTATACATATTCCGCACCCTCTCATTCTTCCTTCCTCGTCGTCGTCGTCGTCGTCGTCGTCGTCGCTCTATGTGCGAATAATTGCCAACGAGCGTGAATATAAAGGGAAGAAGCTTTTGGGAGGGGGGGGGGGACTGAGGGGGGGGGGGGGGGGGGCAGGCGGTGAGAAATGGAGAGGCATGAAATATAAGCCTTTTTACAGGGCCCGCAAAAAGGCCGGGCTCGTTCCGGTGAGGGGAACATCCGAGTAAATACGTCTCTATCGCTTTTATTCCGCTCGGGCGAATAAATGAATTGCCGGTGGGAGAAAAAGCGGTAATCATTTTTCAATTCTTTGGAACAGTCGGGGAATTCTTGGGTTTTGTGTGAAGGTGTCGCACTCTCAGTTTTTGATGGGTTTGGGAACTTGGAATATGGGTTGAAGAGCCTTTGAATTGTGTGACAATTTTGTAAATATTTTTTTATGTCTTGAAGTGTGGAAGATATTTAGTAAAAATATTTAATATTAATTAATATTGAAGTAATATTTTGTTGACAAATAAAGCAAAAATGTTGTTTTTAAAATTTATTTTCACGTCTTCTTAAAAATAAAAATCTTCACGTCGCAAGTGTTGAAGATATTTGGTAAAAACATTTGCAGTTGCAGAGGATGCAACAGATTGGTCAGTGCGTAATATTTTTTGACAAATTAAGCAAAAATGTTGCTTTTGAATATATTTTTTACGTCTTTTTGAAAATAAAAATCTTCCCACCGGAAGTGTAGAAAACATTTGGTAAAAATATTTACACTGAGGAAACAGCAGATTTATCAGTGCGCAATATTTTTTGACAACCTACACAAAAATGTTGCTTTTGAACATATTTTTCACGTCTCAGTGAAAATAAAAACCTCACGTCGGAAGCGTCGAAGATATTTCCTAAAAATATTTGCGGCTGTCGCAAACATTTGCAAAATATTTTTTTGAGAAATTGCGCAGAAAAATTGTTTTTATGATTTTACTCTGCATACGAAACGATTAGACCTGCATAATTTTCGTCGTTTTTTTTTTTTTTTTGCCATCACGTTTCGTGGTAAAACCGCACGTGAGCCATGTAAGCGACTACAAGACCACGACGACGTGAGACCGACCGAGGCTGGATGCCGGCAAATGGGGTTGTACGTGACCGGAAGTACTGACTGCCGGCCGCCGGACCGGCCGCTAGCCGCGCGTTCCTGTTGCCCTGCTTACCCGCTGAGAAACAAGAGTCGAGGCGCTCGTTCCACAAGCGCGAGCGGCCGACCTCGTTACTTTTGTAAAAAGCACAAACTGTGATACGTTGAGCTTCCCGGGCTTCTCGGGGCCACCGAGGATTCCAGAATCCGACGAGCTCCTTCCTCAAATTGCATCGGGGTCGACGGTAAATGAGCTTTTATTCGAATAACCGAGGGATCATTTTCCCCGAGTAATCTTGAAAATTTCATTCCCACGGCATTCTTAATGCGGGTATCAATTTTTCAAGATATTCTTACTGCAATTTTTTCAAGCTATTTTTCTGCGGGAATAAATTTTTCAAGATATTCTCATTGCAATTTTCCCGCGATATTTTTGCTGCGGGAATTAATTTTTCAAGATATTCTTACTGCAATTTTTCCGAGGTATTTTTGTCGCAGGAATAAATTTTTCAATATTAGGCAAATTCGCCCCAAAATTCGTGTCACAGGGAAATTTTGACAGGCGTAAATTTTCGGTTAATCATTTGCGCTTTGAATAAATTATACATCGGATTAATAGTAATTTTGGCTTTAGCCATAAAAATTATTTTATGGCTGCTTTAGCCATAAACCGCTTTGGCCATTCGTCCGAAATCACCGCAACGATTGTGCCATAATCCAAAACGCCGGATGTAACGATGTATCAGAGGCTAAGTATAATAATGGGCCCGGGCCATTTTCTGCCAAATCCGAGCGGGGTCATCGCGCCGAAAGAGGATATAATTGCGATACAATCCGGTTCATGCAGAGTGTATATCCGAATCGTTGCCGTTAATGACATATCCTTCGGTTCGTCGCAGCGCGGCGAGAGGGAGCGGCACGAAACTCCGCCTGTAGTGCATATACAGGGTGATTCAGAATGATTCTTCAAATTTTCACAAGCAATGGTTAAATATTGAAAAAAATTCTTGCGGGTATTTTATCGTCAGAATTATAAACTCATTTTTACAGAATAACAAATTTTAAAAACTGCAGCAAAAATTTGAGCAAACGACGATCAGGAATTGCTGACGAAAATGTACAGAGTGATTCAGAATGATTCTTCAAATTTTCACGAGCAATAATTAAATATTGAAAAAAATTCTTGCGGGTATTTAATCGTCAGAATTATAAACTCAATTTTACTATATGACAAATAAAAAAAAATTGCAGCGAAAATTTGAGCAAGCGGCGATTAGGAATTGCTGACGAAATTGTGGGACGATCATTCTAAATCACCCTGTACGTGTCCGTCGGGGGCCTGTAGTACATATACAGGGTGATTCGGAATGATTCCTCAAATTTTCACGAGCAAAGATTAAATATTTTTTAAAAAATTTGCGAGTATTTAATCATCAAAATTTTAAACTCAATTTTAAGGTATGACAAATAAAAAAATTTGCGCAAGCGGCAATCAGAAATTGCTGACGAAAATGATTCCTCAAATTTTCACGAGCAATGATTAAATTTTTTTTTTTTTTATTTGCGGGTATTTAATCATCAAAATTTTAAACTCAATTTTAAGGTATGACAAATTTAAAAAATTGCGCAAGCGGCGATCAGGAATTGCTGACGAAAATATGGGACGATCATTCTGAATCACCCTGTATGTGTACGTCGGGGACGATGTACGTCGAACGTGCACAGGTACCACGCGTTGTACGCTGAGCCGCGCCGAAATCATCATTCGCTTCGAATTGTCACGCACCGCCGGCTGTGCCCATTATTACGGTAATGGATAGAGATCCGTCGTACGATCCTCTGCAGCGTCGCGTCCACTTCCAAAAGGACAATTCGCGGCGTCGATCCTCGCACCGCAGTGCCATTTCACAGTCCGCCTGAACCCGCCCCCTCCTGCCTCCCCCCTGTCATCACCGTGTCGCGATTACAATCAAGGCGAAATTTTAAGCCTCCCATCGCCTCTCCTTGATTGCTCGGGTTTTGATCCCCTAAGCGCGACGTTCCGAAGCTCTTTCGTTTTGGCCAATTGCAACGTGACGTTTTTTTTTTTTTTTTTTTGCAAACATGGGATTAGTCGATGTCGATATAACTGCGGGGGAAAGAACGAATTGGGGGTTCAATCAAGAGTAGATGCAACGGGGATTCTGGAAATCGGTGCACCATTCATGAAGCCATATTCAATTTGAATATGATATTTTTAATTATTGGTTAACTGGCAGACTTTGAAAGGATAATATAAATCAATTCAATGGTCCATATTATAGAACGTTGAGTGGAGATTCATGATTATTATTTCATCGTTTTAGCGGGTAGGAATCAACAACTGCAGCTAACGGGTCCAGTTTTTGGATGCACCGGTTTTGGCCACTGTATCATTTGTGGCCATTTCTACTGTAATTTGTTTCAAGCTGTTTTCCTGTATTTTCGTGATGCCACTTCAAAAGCATCCATACAAGTTAACAAGAATTCTGGATACAAGAATTATGAAAGCCAGAAACATGGATGCAAGAATTATGGATACAAGAATTCTGGTTACAAGAATTCTGGATATAAGAATTCTGGATACAAGAATTCTGGATACAAGAATTCTGGATACAAGAATTATGGATACAAGAATTATTGAATACCAGAATTCTGGATACAAGAATTATGGATGCAAGAATTATGGATACAAGAATTCTGGATACAAGAATTCTGTATACAAGAATTATAGATAGAAGAAATAAGGATACAGTTATGAAGGATAAGATTATGGATACAATTTTCTTTCGTTCCCTAACAAAACAAATAATTCTGTCCTCTCGAACTACCCACAACCAGTCCAAAGGTGTCCAAAACCACTTCCACCCTGCTACATACACTGGAAATGATATGTAACACAGTCCCAGCGCTCCCAAGCGAACACATAGCCCATGTACACATAACAAACCCAGCTTGCTATTATAGGAAGGTACCATTTACGTGTTCCCAGAGCCAGGAGTCCGAGTGGGAGTCCTTCGAGAAAAGTGCACCCCCGGAACCAGGCCGTTCTCGACACGGCGCGATGGCTCCCGGGGTCCAGCACGAGCGTCAGCAACGACCCTATACATCGGCTTCGCGCTCCTCTTCATCTCGTCTCCTTCCGCTTTGTGTACGCGCGCACGTCTATTCATCCCTCTTCCTCTTTCTCACCCCCTGCCCCCCTTTTCTCCTCTCGGCGCGTCCAGACGCCGCTGATGCTTCATACCCGTACCGAGAGAATCCAGCGAGCCGATAAACGGCAAATCGAGTTCACCCAGTTTCGAGTTTCCCGAGGACGCGAGGCGGCCGCCAGAAGAGTAAGAGTTTCAACGCTGCCGCGTTCGGCTCCTTCGGCTCCTCTCTCACCCCTTTCATTCGACGTCAGTTTCGGGGGGTTGGGGTGAAGGGGGTGAAGGGGGCAACCCTCGATCCTCTCGTCTTCTTCTTCGCCTCTGTATCTCTCGTCGTCTCCGTCTCTATCTGCACCGCTTTCCAATCTATTTCTCGTTCTCCCTGTGCCCCCCCCCCCTGCATCCCCCCTTCTGCCCCCCTTCCGTCAATGTCTCAATTCTCATCCCCGAGCCTCTCGTTTCGTTTTTCCATCAAACACGACCTTTCAACCCGCGTCACAAATTTTCAGGCATATAAATTTGAGCCTCCTCAACCCGGGGGGCAAGGGGGGGAGGGGGGCACGTCGGGACGTCGCGTCTGCCGGTGACTCGCGTTCGTCCTGTCATCCACCCACCCCAAACCCGGTCTTCCAATATTTCCGACGTACCCGCGACAGCCCGCGTTACGTTCTCTCGCACATTCGTCGTCCGCCTGTCTGCGCCCGACATGTTTTTGTAGCACGAGGAATACGCGGGATTCCTCGTGCGACTCCTGGTAGCCAAGCGGACTATTGTTGAAAAATCGTTGCCCCCGCGGTTTAATTCGTTGTTTTTTGGTACCTGAGTTTGGTTCAATTTTAGGTGGTATGAAAGCGTAGCGGTTCGGATCGGTTTCAGGTGGACCAGGAAGACAGATGCGGACAGGGTGGACTGGTGAATGCATCAACGTCTAGCAATGAATGAACAAAATGATATATTTCAAAATGATAAATAGTCTATAAATATAAAAAATATCATTATATTATAAACATTTTATTATATTTTTATTATAATTTTGATTTATTTTATCATATTTTATCATATTTTATAAATATCATTATCATTTCATCATATTTTATCATATTTTATAAATATGATAAAATACTTTCATATTTTATAAATTTTGATTTAATTTATCATATTTTATCATATTTTATAAATATCATTACCATTTCATCATATTTTATAAACATGATAAAATGATAATGATAGTCTGGCCTCCCCTTAATGTTGAACACCCTTCTATTATTAAAGTTCACCTCCGACCATGCGAAAGATTTCGAAAAAAAAATTGGGAATCAAGTAGCTTCAATCATTGGCTTAACTGATCTTTAGTCATTGATCGGTCTACCCTATACGTAATATTCATCATCATTGTGTATAAAATGGCATTTTGCTATATTAAACTCGTCCCATGGACACCGTGAACGAGACGAGATTCACCACCGCAACGAGATTTCGCGAGTGCCACAAGTGGCTTCTGGACTCGCGTGGAAAATATTCCGTGGCCGCCGAGGAACCGGAATATACTTTTAGCCGAGGTCGTTGCCGGGCTGCACGAGAAATAAAGAGTGGATTCGTTGAATACTCGTGTTTCGGGCAATTGTGCGAAATCTGCAGCCAATTAATTCCATCGCAATTTTCTTTCATCTCCTCCTCCTCCTCCCTCCCTCCCCTCGCGATTCTGAATGGGGTACAAGGGTCGCGATATTTGAATTTCAGGCTTTTACACTCGTTCGCTGCAGCATCGTCGAGAGCACCGAGTACACCAGGGTGGTTGATGGAGCGCGTCAACTTCACGGCGAGGAAGATGAGAAAAAGGAGAGAAACAAGATTGAGGGTCTGTCGGAGGAGGCAGCGAGGTTCCGGCGCGGAAGAAGCGAGAGGGTGACTGAGTGGAATGAAGAGACACGCAGAGAGAGAGAGAGAGAAGGGGGAAAAAGGGGGGAAAGGGGGGCTGCGGAGGCTGGAGAAAAAGCGGGGCGAGGAGAAAAAACAAGAGAGCGAGAGAGAGAGTGGAAGAGAAAAAAAAAGCGCCGAGGCGGAGGAAACGTCGGGCCAGAGAGCGAGAAACAGCGGGAGGGGTGCGCGTGGCGTGGCACGTCGATCAATATCGTGTACCTAGGTTAAACGCAGTTGGACACCGAGCCCACCGCGCGCGCTCCCCGAGAACACCCGAGCCGATCCCCGCGCGCAACGATGCCGGCTGAAACGCAAACAAATGCCGCGCTTTATGCGGGAAATACCCGAGTATCGACTCGGCGCGGCAAACACGGTGCATAGCGGAAAACGTCTAATTTTGAATCGACCGGAGTCGCTAGGGAGAAAAAGTACGATTTTGTGATAGGTGCGGCGGAAGAGAAACCAGTTGCTAGGTCAGGTTCGGTTGAATTGACGACACCGAATCACTAGAAGAATTTTGATGGAACTTAATCAAGAACAAAATCGCGTAGCGGAATATAATTCATGGCGAGTAGGCGCAGCAAACACGGTGCAGAAGCAAACGTCTAATTTTTAATCGACGATTCGAACTGAGTTGGTAAGAAAAAATACGATTTTATGATAGGTGCAGCAGAAAAGAAACCAGTTGCTAGGCCAGGTTCGGTTGAATTGACTTCACCGAATCACTACAAGAATCCTGATCGAACTTAAACAAGATTCTTTATCAAGAACAAAACCGCTTTGCGGAAAATATTTCATACTGATTCGGTGAAGCAAACAATGCGGGGATGAAAGCGTCAAATTTTAAATGGATGATTCAACCCGAATCGCTAGGGAAAAAATACGATTTTATGATAGGTGCAGCAGAAGAGAAACCAGTTGCTAGGTCAGGTTCGGTTGAATTGACGTCACCGAATCACCACAAGAATCCTGATCAATCTTAATGAAGAACAAAATCGCTTTGCAGAAAACATTTCATAACCACTCGGTGAAGCAAACACTGCTGGGGTGAAAGCTTCAAATTTTGTATTGACAATTCAACCCGAGCCTCTAGGAAAAAATAGGATTTTGCAGTGCAGCAGAAAAAAACCAGTTGCTAGGTCATCATAAGTTCAGTTAAATTGACGCCACCGAATCACCACAAGAATCCTAATCAAGAACAAACTCGCTTTGCAGAAAATACTGCACATCGCCTCAACCCAGCAAACACATCAGAAATCATCAAATTTCGGATCAACAAAAAACCCAACCCGAGCCTCAAGAAAAAAAGGCCAAAACCTCCTCTACAACAAACCAAAACTCGATTTTCCGGCGCATCAGAAGAAAACCAAGTCGCCAAGTCGTCACCCACATCCTCCAGCCGAATCGACATCACACCGAATCAAGAATCCTCTAATCCGCGGCGAACAAACTCGCGAATATATCCAGCGAAATATGATTTACGAGGCGCAATAACCGTGGCGACTGCGGCGTGGCGAATGGAAAAGATCAATTCATCCGGAGGCGGTGGAAGAAGAAGAAAAAAAAAACGAAGTAACACGAGGTGGAGACTGAGATATCATTGGAAGGAAAAATTCGTGTGCGGAAGCCAAGCCCCGCGATATTGGGAGTTGTGAAAGAATCCTGGTGGGATATTCGACGTCGGGGGAATCCCCGGAGGCCGCTGAAGGCAATGGCTCATCGGTGGGGCCCTTGAAACTCCCGGTGGGCGGTTGGGAAGCATGCAGGCAGCAAAGTGTCCGAGCTTTTGGTGCTGGTTGAGCGCTGCCGGTGCCAGTCAGCTTCCTCGAAGCGAGTAATTGGTCTCCACAGACACTGAAGCATCGACATTGCCGCGCAGAGCGGACACGAGGCTCTCGCACTTTCTCCCTCTCTCTCTCTGTCGCCGTCTCCACCCTCTCTGGAGATCCAATCCGATTAGTCAACCTTCCGTGATCCTATGGACCTTCAAGAACATTCGTGGCTTTGGCTGACTGTCGAGGTCTCAGTCGTCGTCGACGTGCCGGCTATAATCCGGTGAGCCGGTGATCTCCTATGCGGTAACCGAGAACTGTGTATATGTCTATCTATGTCTATCTATCTCGCTTTATCCTTTCGACTTCCGTTGCAACATCTCTTGCGTGTAGCTCTCGTGTAGTGTATGCTTGGTTTGTTGGAAGAACGCAACCTCCAAGGAGACTCAACTTGATGGTTCCCATACACAGGGGATGGGATTGAAGAGTTGCGATTCGTTCCACGTTTGCCTATGATGTCAGGTTCTGGACTCGGTTTCAGGAAACGAAAGAGCAGTCGTTCTGATGTCGTTTCGATTGACCGAATCAAAGCTTTGAGTTCTCTGAAAGGTGACGAAATGTCCTGAATCTGAATAAGTGTTGGTACACTTGATGTCTCAGTTGGGGTAAAGGCGATATTTGTAACCGTGGATGCATCCGGTAAATTGGAAACAAAGTTGCCACGGTTTGATCGACAGGATTGAAGATCGAACCATTGGAATTTTGATCAGTGATTTAAAAGCCTCTGAAACGTGACAAAATGTCCTGAATCTGAATAAATGTTAGAACACTTGATGTCTCAGCTGGGGTAAAAGCGATATTTATAACCGTGGATGCATCCCGCAAATTGGAAACGAAGCAGCCAGGTTTTGATCGACAGGATTGAAGATCGAACCATCGGAATTTTGATCGGTGATTTAAAATCATCTGGAACGTGACAAAATGTCCTGAATCTGAATAAATGTTAGAACACCTGATGTCTCAGCTGATGAAAGGCAATATTTATAAACGTGGATGCATCTCGCGAATTGGTAACGAAGCAGCCACGTTTTGATAGACAGGATTGAAGATCGAACCATCCGAATTTGGTGTGGTGGCTTCCAATCCTTTGAAACGTGACAAAATGTGAATCTGAATAAGTGTTGTAACACTTGATGTCTCAGCTGATGTAAAGGCAACATTTGTAACCGTGGATGCATCCCGTAAATTGAAAACGAAACCCAAAGGTCTTGATGTAGTCTCGATCAACCGGATTGAAGATGAAACCATCACTCAAATTTCGCTTGGCGACTTTAAATCCTCTACAACGTAACAAAACGTCGCAAACCTTCACAAGTGTCGTAACAGTTGATGTCTCAGCCGAAGCTTGATGTGTAAAGGCAATATTTATAACCCCGTATGCATCCCATAAATTGACTCCATGATTGTCGTGCCTGCAATCGCAAAACCAACGTTGGAAAGTTCATTCGCAGGGCTTGACGATGTTTACATTCGATTCCGTCGCATCCTCTCCACGTGTTTGTTCGCTGGAACCGCCACGCGGAACATCCTGGTGCGCGCGATTGGCAGGTTAAAGGTGACATTTCGAGCAACGAAATGTCGTCAAATGACTTGGAATATGCGTGCGACGGTTCGACGTTCGGTGTGTCCAGGCTGAAAAAGCGATTCCAGGGAAAAAGCTGCAGCGCGTCCTCTCGCTTGTAATGGAATCCTGGAACTATTCCGCTGCCGTTGGAATTTCGTGTAACACCTAGAATCGATACGAGTCGCTTGGGGGAAGGGCGGAGTGGATGTTTTCGTTACTTCGGCGCTGGGAAATACCGGACGCACCAATCGAATTCCAATCTTTCGATTAAACGGTCGGGGAATGAGACAAAGAGGGGGGTGAAAGGGGGACGAAGGGTGAGGGCGATGGAAGGGGAGGGGAAGAATCGACATCGTTAAACCAATTAATTGCGTGCATTCAACCCGTCTGGACCATTTTGGAGTCTTCTATTCCGGCCAATTTCTGGTATATCCGAATTTCCTCGCTCGGCCGGGCCGATCATTTTAATAAATATCGCCGCAGAGCGCGGGGCTTCCAATAAGCGCGGGCTGCGGGCTCCCTCTGTGTCGGGATTCCCTCGGTTTCCGGTGAAACCGAACCCCTGTGTGACGGGAGTTCAATGCACCGCGCACGAGACACGCGAAGTAGGTTAAACCTCCGCACATTTTGTGTCATATTTGCAAACACTTTTTTTTTTCAAATGAATCGTAATTCCTGCTACCGATATATTTCTGCGTTTCTGGAATGCTCGGAATTTGGGAACGATTGCTGGCTTTAAATTGTGCGGTGAGTGAGTCTCGACTACATGAAATACGATTGCCAAGAAAATGTTAATTTTACAGTGAGATTAGAATACTCTGTAATCTCTCTAATAAAATTTAAATACTCTCTAATATCTAATTAAAATACTCTCTAATATCTTTGCTTAATTATAACAATAATTGTAACAATGTTTGCTAGAAAAATCTCCACACGAACCGGCGATAAAAAAAAGATTTACGTTCTTAAAATATCTCTGAGCGTCGATGCGAAATCCAAACACCTACATCTCGACTTTATCATAATCCAAAGACGTCCGTAATTACATGTGACACGAAATTAAATTTTACGACAAGTCTGATCGCAATTAAAAATCGCTGCCAACTTTTCCTCATCGCCGAGGTGCAAAAAATTCGCCAATCGAAAACTCGTAATCGAAAACTCTTAATAAAAAAATGAAGGTCGACATTCCTAAAATATCTCTGACTTCACAATAACCCAAAAACGTCCGATAATTCCCTACGACCCAAAACTAAATGACAAAACATCGCTTCAAACTTCCCTCCGCATCCTCAATCTATCGCTCTACCGTCACCAATCCTTCCAACCAAAACCTCTCGTAATCCCGTCAATACAACCCAATATCAGCGTCTCCACCATCCACAAAGGAAACCACCGTGTGTCAGCCTCGCCCGAGAGTTAAGAACAACTAAAACCGATATTCCTTTCAATGCTCAGAATTTCCACCAGTTTCCCTCAATCCCCCCCTCAGTGGTCCACGCAACCCTCATTATTCCTCTTCACTCGTGAAATCCCGTTTCTGTTTATTCGTCGCTTTACACACATTTGCTTTACACCCAGCATTTCAGGGTTTGCCAACCAGCTTTGATACATACCGATAACAATTATATTCTTGAATGCGAAGTCGCCAGCCATGATGCTCAGCTCACGCTGCACTTGTGTTCCGATAACGCGACGATGCACCAGAGGGGTCGGGGGGTCGGGGGGGCTGAGGGGGTCAGGTGGGGTTGGCTGCTGTATCCACAGTCTGTGTAGTTACAAGATGAAGGGGCTCTCGGTAGCCGAACCCGCAGAATTGAGGGAGCGAGAAACGCAGCGACGGAGAATGCGACGAGGGGGGGTCGAAGGGGGTCGAGAGAGGAGGGGGCGAATCATTGGCATGAGTAGCAGCCGATACAGGGCCGCGCTGTATTGATTATCATACCGACGCCGCCGCCGCTGCTCGAGGCTGTTCGAGCATGTCGGAAACTGCAGCTGGATGCCCGCAAACACGCTACGCTATAACCAACGGGGGGGAAACCGGCTCGTAGTACCCCAGGGTGTTCGTGCTTGCATAACGTCGTCTCGCGTTTGCTAATTCCATACGTAACTGATAAGTCGCGGGAATATCCTGCGTCGCACGCCTCGATTAATTCTCAATTCACACACACGCGTGAATCGACGATTCACACACAGAGAGAGACACTGAAAAAAGTTTTGCTATGCCTGTAAATATTTTTGTTAAAATAGTGACAATATTGCGTTATCTGCTAACCGAGGAAACAATTTTTGTTGACTTAAAATGCTGATTTAGGTCCTGATTTAAATCCTAACTTAAATTCTGAGGTCCTAATTGAAATCCTAACTTAAATTCTGAGGTCCTAATTGAAATCCTAACTTAAATTCTGAGGTCCTAATTGAAATCCTAACTTAAATTCTGAGGTCCTAATTGAAGTCCTAACTTAAATTCTGAGGTCCTAATTGAAGTCCTAACTTAAATTCTGAGGTCCTAATTGAGATCCTAACAATTGTACTAACAAACAAATTTTTTTTGTCTAGCAAAAAAAATATGTTAGTCGAGTAAAAAAAAATGGTTAGCCCAGCAGATAACGCAATGTTGTCACTATTTTAACAAAAGATTTGCTGGCATAGCAAAACCGTTTTCTCCATGCAGACGAGTCAAAATTGCGCGAAATAATTCGTAACGCGAGACCCAAACGTTTTTTTCACTTCGCCCCTCCCCGGAGGCCTCGGTGCTTTGTAGTGCAAATTTTTTCCGCGAGGCACAAATGACAAAACCCCGCGACGAGATATCCAACGGATCTCTCGGAATCGCGTTTTAATCCGACGGATTGGAAAATATCTGGTAGCTGAAAAAAAAAAAAAAAAAAAAAAAAAAAAATCGCATTCGACGGGTACGAAACTCGGGGAGCTGCAGCCGATGATACCGGCTGCAGCTGCAGCTGCAGAGTTATGTGTGTACGGCGCACGTATGACGGCGGCATAATTCGCGGGGGTCCCGTCGCCGTTTATGCTTGCATAATAATGTTGTATTTCAACCGTGGACGAATTCACAGATACAACCGATCGGTATCTCTGAGCCTCGCGTATTCCGACGTTACTCCACCCCCTTCGACCTCCCTTCAGCGTCCCCCCCTCCCCCCTCGCCCCCCGTTTCCACTCTGCTTTTGGTACGTCACTGCATTGTTCCCACTAAATCCCAACGGGCAGCGTTGTACCCTCCTATCTCCGCACCAGCACACCACGTACGAATTCGCCATGTTGCACCACGTGTTTATACACACGTCACAAACACACACACAAGCAGGACGTTATATTGCGTATATGTGGCAGCCACGACGCATCTGCGAATGTGGATGCTGCATTTCTGCGCGTTTATGCAAAGAGGGTGTCGGTTGTGTTGCTCATAGTACGCGGGTCTCAGAGGCATCACTCGGTCACTCGTATAAGATTTCCGGGAATTGGGATAATATTGGCCTGGTGGAGAATCTGTGACGTTATGGCTGAAACTGGGCAGGGCCTGATCAGGGCCACGTTGGCCACGTCACATGTGAGTTTCGAGGGAAATTTCGGACCCTTCTCGATGAGAAAATAATCTGAAAAAAATCAAGCATGTATAAGGTACTGAAAAGATTGATTTTGTATAATAATAATTCGAAAATGTTATTAACAAATTAGTGAAAAAATGAATTGTTCAACAATTTACCCGGCGACACAACTTTTTTTTCTGATGAGAATTATTAATTAATTTTTCTGAGTACGTATGAATTTTTTTTAGATTATTGTCTAATTTTTGAAAATTGCATTTTTTTAAATTAAATTAGACGAAATCCTGAAAAAATTCATACGTATTCAGAAAAATGAATGAATAATTTTCATCAGGAAAAAAGTTGGGTTGCCGGGTAAATAGTTGAAGAATTCATTTTTTCACTAATTTTCAGTAATTCATAAGATTTCCTTGAATGGTGATAATATCGTCCTGGTGGAAAATCTGTGATGTTACAACTGAAACTAGGCAGGGCATGATCAGGCCCACGTTGGCCCCGCCAGGGCCCGACTAGGGCCGCATTTAACGCTACGGATTTTGGGATTAGACTCGGGACGAAAAATATCCGGCTTCTCGCGCTGAAATCCCTCGATACAACGTGATGTCTTTACTTTCGATTCTCGTAATAGGATCATATTAGCTAGCAAATTGAAACTGAGGCTGCACAGAAGGAACTTTCGAAGCGCGAATGAAGTCCCGACTGACTCGCGAAAGTGCATTCTGTCGGGTTTTTGAAGGTGGGAAAAGCATTTTCTTCTCGCGATGCCCGAGAAAACCTTCGGAAGTTACATCCGATATATTTTGCCTCTCGTAACTCGTGGAAACGAAAAGTTTGCAACAACAATAATAACAATAATACTGGATATAAATCGTGTTTTTTTTTTGTTTTGTTTTTATTTCAAAGATCGAACTTGCGCCAAGAAATCCGGCTTCCCACTTTTTTCCTCGGTGTCCCCTGAATACCAAGTAAAAACCAACAATATCGTTCGATGCTCGTAATTCGATAATACATTAGGTACGTCGGAGCAAAACCGCGCGAGCAACTTTCTCAAAGTAAATGAAATTCCATCTGTCCCGCCAAGGTTTATTCCAGTCGGGTTTTTAAGGCCGGAAAAGCGTCTTCCCGCATTGCCGCGAGAGGAGCCCAAGTTACATTGGTCATGTTTTATTCCTCGTAACTCGGGGCGGGCCCGTCGAAGAATCGCAAAACTCGTAATAACTCCATCACCCCCCGGCCATTAAAAAGCGGCGCGCGCGCGCCCGGCGAAGTTACAGAGAAAATTTCCGCGTATACCGCGGGATATGATGAAGTGGAATTTCTCTCATTCAATACGCTGTGTACAAAACACGTCGACCCCCCCCCCCCCTCAACCCCCTGGGGGGGGGGAGGAAAAAGTGTATCGCGCCCCACCAAAAAGTTATGCATCCCCTGCACCGGCTTCGAGCTGTCGTATAATATAAATAGAAACGTGAATAATTCATCCGAGCCAAGTTTGCCCCCCCCCCCTCGCCCCCCACGCACCCCACGCGAGCTGACCATACACGACGCGAGTTCGACGAGCGCGCGAACTTTCTTGCGCTACGCGGAAGTAACTTTGGTTTCTTGCGGGGCCCGCGGCTGAGTGGAAGTGAAAAGAGCGCGGGGGGGGGGGGGGGGGGGGGGGATGATGTGGCGCATTCACAGGGAGATCGGTGTATCGAACCCGTCCGATATGGCTCGGAGGCGGCCGTAAATATACATCTTCGATGCAATGGCAAGATTGCTGGTCGGAGATATGCATCACGGGGGTCGAGAAATCACGGACTGACGTTCCCGGTGCTGCTGCTGCTGGCCACTCTCTTGGTGAGGATGCAACACAAAAGGGCTTTCATATCAGGAGTTCCAGTCGAAAGCCCGCAGATAGTATATATATGTGTGTGTATATATAGATCCGTCTGTAACTATACAGGGCGATACAGAATCCAAGCTCCAAACGAAGCACGGAAGTCCGAAATGGTCCCAGGAAGGCGTGTGCAAAATTTGAGATTTTTATTACCAGTAGTTTTTTAATGAGAGCCAATTTTGTGACAGCCAATCAGAGAACTCGCCCTCAACTTACTCTCAACTTGCTCTCAATTGGCCCTCAAGCGAATTAAGAGAAAGTTGAGAGTTAGTTGAGGGAGAACTTACTCTGAACTTGCACTTAATTCGCCCTCAACTTAGTCTCAACTTGCTCTGAATTCGCCCTCAACTTACTCTCAACTCGCTCTCAATTCGCCCTCAACTTACTCTCAACTTGCTCTCAATTCGCCCTCAACTTACTCCCAACTGGCTCTTAATTCGCCCTCAACTTACTCTCAACTTGAGTACGAATTAAGGGATTCGCCCTCTCTCTTGAGAACGAGAACGAGAATTGAGAAAAAGTTGAGAGTAAGTTGAGACCGAATTCTCTGATTGGCTGTCACAAAATTGGCTCTCACTCAAAAACTACTGGGAATAAAAATCTCAAATTTTGCACACATCTTCCTGGAACCATTTCGGACTTCCGGGTCCCATTTGGTGCGGGGATTCTGTATCACCCTGTATATACAGCTTACGTAAGCGGGCTATATATCTCTATACGTGTATCGGGAGATCAATGGGATGAGCTGGTAAAGGCCAATAGAGCCGGGAGCGAAGGGGCTCGACGGCCCCGGCAAACGGCTATGGGGAGCTGCCCCCATACAGCCCCATAGCCGTTCTCCGGATACGCGCGCATCGCGTATATCCAGTGTTGTCGGTCTTATCGCGGGCATGATGAATATCTCGGACGAGTTCGAGGAATTGGAGTCCCGGCTTATCCGCGCCCGCGTATTTTGCATACTTATTGCGCCGCCGCTGCCGCCGCAATGAGCTCGTCTGTTCGCGCAAATACGATTCGAACTCGCGATAATTCGGTTACTAATCCCGGCGCGGGGATAACTTTATTCATGAATATAGCGCGAATTGATATAATTCGCTCGACGCGCGCGGACTCGCCGCGAGATTGCGGCGCCAAATTCGGAACCGCCGAACACGCGCGCCGCGAGCGCGATCGCTTCTCGGGGCACCCGGTTTAATTGCGAAATATATATTCGGCTACCGAGCTTCGGGGGATACGACAAAATTCGGTTTTATCGATCGTTGGTATAAGGCGAGACTGCAAAAATTTTTTTTTTCGATTTTGTAAAGTTTGAATACCCTATCCGATGGGAAATTTCCCGCTGATTCCGAAAAACACCGTTTTTTGCCCGAAAAATAGAAAATTCGACGAGAAAAATGCGAAAAACGATTTTTCGCTTTTTTCGAAATTTTGTCACTTTACTAAAATCGAGGTTACTGTTTTTTGGATCGACCGAATCTGGATTTTCTTTTTTAGTTCGAAAGAAAACTCAATAACGAAGAGAATGCCGCAAGGCGGAACCCGATATCTTGATTTTTGAATTTTTCACAGAATTTCAAAGTCGTACCCTCAAAAATCGCAAATTTTTCCAAGGGGTACCCCTTGCGTTTTTTGCGAAAAAAAAAATTTTCGATTTTGTAAAGTTTGATAACCCTATCCGATGGGAAATTTCCCGCTGATTCCGAAAAACACTACTGTTTGCCCGAAAAATAAAAAATTCGATAAGAAAAATGCGAAAAACGATTTTTAACTTTTTTCGAAATTTCGTCACTTCACTAAAATCAACGTTACTTTTTTTTGGCTTAATCGAACTTGGATTTTCTTCTTTTGTTCGAAAGAAAACTCAATAACGAAGAGAATGCCGTAAACCAGAACCCGATATCTTGATTTCTGAATTTTTCACAGAATTTCAAAGTCGTACCCTCAAAAATCGCAAATTTTTCCAAGGGGTACCCCTTCAATTTTTCGCAAAAAAAAAAATTTTCGATTTCGTAAAGTTTGAAAACCCTATCCGATGGGAAATTTCCCGCTGGTTCCGAAAAGCACCATTATTTATCCAAAAAATAAAAAATTCAATGCGAAAAATGCAAAAAACAATTTTTTTTTTTTCTTCAAAAACTAGTAACTCACTTACAATTTATTACTACATATTTCCATCTGTTTGCGTGAGATGCAAATACACACATTATCAGTCCCTACTTCGAATTCAACACCCTCAACAAAAAACAGGTAACCATGGACCACCCGGATCGTCATCGTCCCCCTCCTTCCTTTTTCCCGTTTCCTCGTTTCATTCGCAGGCTCTCACGAAAATTTGATCCTCACGCCCCGCACGTGTCTCGCTGTCTCTCGTCTCTCGCCGAAAGTTTATGCACGTCAAATTGGGAAAAGCACGCATAGCGCCGGAGACCACACGTCGGGGTCTCTCTCATTTGGGAGCGCGAAGTGAAAGGAAGGAAGAAAGAATATCTTGAGTGTACGTGAGGGGGGCTGAGGGGGTCGGATGGCGGTGAGACTGCCGGATGAAAAGGCGTGCAGATAGCGCAGAGGGACTTCTTTCTCTCGGCGTACATAGCACGTATAGCGCATAGCACGCGCGCCGTATATTAACATAAAATATTCAGAGTGCCGTGGCTCTCGCGTCGCGTCCGCGTTACTTGCGGGCGGAACCTTCGACGGAGAGCTTTTCGCATCAGGAAAACACGCTCCTCTCACGCCGCATCCTCCCCCCCCCCCCCTCCCCCTCTCGACCCCCCCGCGACAGAGGAATTTTTAACGCCACTCTCGCTTGATTTTACCCCAAACTCTATATGCTTTTTCACGTGTGCGATATAACGTCGGGGCTAAAAGATCGGCCGGCTGCGAGAAATTCGACACTACGGCCGCGCCTGATGCAAACCGAAACGGTTTGACGTTCGTTGTAAACGAAACTGCGCTGGAGTTTATTTCAGTGGGGTGGATGGAATGAGTGAGAAAAAAAGACTCGAGAAAAATAGGCGTGTAAATCGCAGGTGAATTCGTGACGAAAAAAAAAATTTTATTTCATTTTTATTTAATTTATTAATGGGTTTCATCTTTTACAACATTTTTAAATTTTTTGTGTGGAGTGACAATTTGAAAATTGCAGATTTTACAACTTGAAAATTGTGATTACTTAGTAATAGAATTAAATAAATTAAATAAATAAAAGTTATGATTACTTACTAATAGAATTAAATAAATAAAAATTATGATTATTTAATAATAGAATTCTATAAAACGAACTAACTAAAAATATAATAAAATAAATAAAAGAAATAAAATAATTAAATAAAAATTCATTAACTCATTAATTCATTAATCTATATTCATTGATATTTATAATATTAATTTTTGCTATTGTATTTCATTTATAAACTGGAATTCTCGATCTGTCGCTCCTTACCAAAACAATAATTACAATTTGTAAAGTAAAGATCCATTCATAAATTAAATTAAATTAAATTAAATGGCCACCGCGAGTAGAACTTTCGGGTCGGCCATTGTGACTTAAGCCCCGCGACGCTTTATTATCACGAAAATACAGTGAAATTAATTCAACGCCCATCGACGCCGAGCGCTCGGAGCCTCCGAAGGGTCGACCGAGTTGGCGCGCGGGACACTCGAAACATCGGAATATTTGCTATAATGCCGGGTGTGCCTAGTGGGTACCGCCGGTACTCGAGAATCAAGTGGTAATTCGGGTTTGACGTAAAACAGCGCGGAGAGAGCGAGAGACGCGTGTGGGAAATTAGGGACAGCCACGGCCGCCCATTCGCCAGCGGATTTGAAGCTCTCGAAGCCCGCGAATATATCCAACCCTCCATACACCGAAGCCATAAATAATAACTATGAGCGAGAGGGGCCCACGGTGAGCGAGAGGAGGTGCTAGAAGGCCACCTCCAGTGCTCAAATACGTGATGGCTGTCAGGTGCATTAATTTGTCGAATTAATCACCGGTAATTAATGTGATGGCGCGGGCATTACCATTCCGATGCCCGAGCCTCTCCTCCACCTAGCCGGAACAATGAATTATCGTCTCGAAACGCTGCGATCGATTTTCCGATAAATATATAGCGCGGGGATCAAACGCTCTGCCTCTCGCCGTCGCTGTCGTTATACTCATTATGAAAATTGGGGAGGATTCTGGGTATAAACATTTTTTATATCCTTACTCGTTTCTTTTTATTTTAGATTGAATTTTCGTTAAATTGTTGCCAACGATTGGAGCGACGTTTTTTTCAAATTTATTATTCTATATAGAATTATATTTGACGTATTTCAATTATGTTTGATTATAGCGACATTTTTCTATTTATTATTTTGTAAAGAATTATATTCGACATATTTCAATTATATTCGATTATAGCGACATTTTTCTATTTATTATTCTATATAGAATTTTATTATTATTAGATTATATTTTATTATTATTTCTATTTGTTTATCTATATAGTTATCATTTTTGTAGAACTACATTTTTTTTGCAGTATAGAAGAGAAGAAATGTAAGACCCAAAGTTACAGCGACTTGAGCTGAAATACCCCGTACGATGTTTTTACGATCAGGTGGACGACTGTATTTTTTCTTCTCGCGAAATTCTCCGCACGCTCCGTGTTAACAAGATTTTAATGAATCGCCGAAAATGGTAACTGGGACGAAGTACATCTCGCGACTAATTATCAATTGCCACAACACCACGTATCGACCGTGCGGACGAACTGCAGCATGAATTATTTACTAATAATGTAATAAACAAATTAATGACTAATTAGTAATTAATTAGTGAATTAATATCGCGAATCACGCGACGAAGGACCTCATTAGACCCGGATGTCACTCGACCCTGTTATGGTGAGAAAAAATATATAATCAGTAATTTAATCATCCACACGACAATCACGTCAATTATAGTTTGATCTCCGACGACACAGGTAGTTACAGAAGCTTCGCTCCTCGTCAATCCTCGACGCTGTTAAAACTAGTTTGAAAATTTAATAACATCGACACCGAAAGTTTGTATTCAAAATGTGCAGTGTGTAATAAATTAAATATTCACGTGTAATATAATATTACAGGACTTTGACATTAAATTTCTGAATATTTCACCGAACGACAATTTTACATCGTTACCGAACAAAAGTTTCAGAACCGAAGCGTACGAGCAATTTCATTTTTTTAGAGACCCGAAAACAGGTCGAATTTTTTTTGCCGTCAGTCATATCTCGTTTTGCCAATTTACGTATCATTTTAAAAAATAAAAATACATTGTTTTAGTTTTACAAACCAATATATTTATTTTTTAAATTTCCACCACACTGAGAGAAAAACATATGGTTGAAACAACAATACTATATTTTTACTATACAGTATAGTTCCCAGGGGGAACGTTTATATTTTATAGTTACGACAATGACAAAAAATAATAGCTGTAAACGTAGTAATAGCTGAACTAATCACGTAGATAGTATCCAGTACTAATTTATATGATCGTTCCTCCTGCGAATTATATCGGTATAGTTCGACCAACTATTCTACTATATTTTTCTCTGGGTGCATTACTTTATTAAAAGACAAATTCCGACCTTTTTTCAGAATTTAATTTTTTTTAGAGGCCCGAAAACACACCGAATTTGTTTTTTTTTTTTTTTTGCTGGCAGCCATATCTCGTTTTTCCAATTCACGTACGATTTTTTTTCTAATAAAAATACATTGTTTTAGTTTCACAAACCAACAACATTTTTTTTTATTTCCACCAATACATCGGTAAGAAAAAAAAAAAAATTCCAACCTTTTTTCAGACCTCTAGGTAGACGCAGCCCCCTTGACGGTGAATGAAAAGCTTTTTTCACAATATTTACGGTGGGATTGAAGACAGGAGCGGTGCAATAACAGTTTCGATTACTTAAGTGGGGGGACCACCCGGAGATTTTCCGTGTACAGCGCGAGAGACCGAGAGAGTTCCCTGCCCTTCGGCTCGGTCTGGCGTTTCGTGCGAAGCGAGGATTGGAAGACGCCGCGGCGTCGTTGGCCCTACCTCGGGAGGTGGAATTCATTTCCCTAATGGAGGAAGGAATATCACGTCTAACGATGCCGGTAACTAAACAACCACCCCCCTCCTTGGACACCCCGCCGGGTCGAGCCGTTCCTTCGCTCGCGACTTTCAACCCTCGTGAAATCCAACCCTATCATTAACGAAATATATATACTATACACCTATGTATAAGGCAACACACATAAGTGCACCACATTGTATATATCTGCACGTCGAGCAATTCCGACGCGGACGTCGTTAAAATTTATCGGAACTATGCCCTTCGACCGCGCGCGGAACAAGAACGATAGTTCGCCACTCGCGAATGGCTCACCGGGCGCAACAAATTTCCGCTCAAATAATTATCAGCCACTGGGCCTAAATCATCCGTTAAATTTACACACCGGCGGACGTTGAATTAGTATTGATATTTCGATACTAATAATAATAGTAATAATATTTCAATACTAATATTAATAATTATCATTTAAATATGAATAATTAGTATTGATATTTCAATACTGATAATAATAGTAATAATGATTCAATACTGATACTAATAATAATAATTTAAATACTGATACTAAGAATAATAATTTAAATACTGATAATAATAGTAATAATGTTTCAATACTAATAGTAATAATAATAATTTTAATACTGATAATAATAGCAATAATGTTTCAATACTAATACTAATAATAATAATTTAAATATCAATAATCAGTATTAATATTTCAATACTAATTCGATTGACTAAGTGTCAGTCGAATCGTCAGAGTCGATTGAAGGGAAAATTTTTATTTTCCACCTTTCACACACGCGAAGCGATTTTTGAGAAATACTTTTTTTGCAGTTTAGTCGATTGGACAATCGTCGATTGCTAGTCGGATTATTTTCGTACCTACGACGTAGAAGGTAGAAGAAACGCTAAACAAAACGTGACCTCCAATAACCCCCTTTCCACTTGTGTCTTCAACTATTTTTTTTTTGCTCCGCTGTCATTAATCTGTCATCGCGAAATGTAAAGTTTGATCGTGTCGTTTTATTTTCCGTTTTAATTTCTCCGGACTGTGGAATAAAATTTCTGAAAGTGGATCCACCCCTCGTTTTGCATTTCAAAAGACAAAATTTCATGATATTCGGAGGTTAAATATTCGAGAGATAAATATGTCACGCGGTTGTGATCAGAGTGTGAAAAATGGTGTCGAGAGCGGAAACTCGGTAGCCCATCCAGAGCGTCCCCGGAGGTCTGCGAACCCCCCAATTTCTCGTCAGTGATGTCGCATCGACTTGTGTCACGTGCGAGCAGCCGCTTCGTTCACCGAGTCGTGTGCATTCGGTCACGTCGAAGTCGTTAAGAGAAATCGAAGAGGAGGCGAGTTGTGACGTCCCCTCTCTGCGCAACCAAAACCGTATTTATTTATTCAGGGGCACGCAGTGCGGAACCCGATGTCGTTCACTTTTCGTCGAGCTACATAGTGGCGACACGAAAAAAAAAATAATATCATTGATTTGGCAAAACCTTCGCTTGGCGGCTGCAAAAAAAAACGTTTTCAATTAATTTCAGATCTTGTTCAAAATCCCATTTAACATTGAAACAATATAATATTTTGTTACCTATTTTGGAGTCATCGTTTCAATTTCATATGACATTGTAGGAATTAGAACTGAAATTGAACTGACGACACTCATTTTTGGAAGGTTTTATTGAATCAATGATATTGATTCAATAAAACTTTATTTTTAATTATTCAAAGTTTCAATAAAACTTTATTTTTAACTATTCAAAAATTCAATAAAACTTTATTTTTTTATTATACCTAAAAATGTTTTATTATAACTAAAAAAAAACCGCTACTTGTGGGCCGACGGATCGAGATTAAATTCTTCGAGGAAAAATGAGGACGCAGGGTGGACCTGATTTCTGAGGGATTTCAAGTCTTGCGACGAGGAACGACGAGAAGTGCACTCGACCGAGAATCATTATTCCGCTGAACTGCGGCGAGGAGCTGGATATGGACGTTGCGCGGAACACGGATACGAGCTGTGTGTCCCTGGAGTACAGGAGAAGAGCGCCCTGCGCGAAACCCTTGTCTCCCAGGGCCAGGAAACCCAGATGCCCTGCCAGAGGCCCGGAACCTCAGGAAGAGCCACCTCCATGCAGGTAACAACTTAATAAAATGTCCTTGTGACAAAATGACTGCTTAAAAACATTCAGGATCCTCCCAGACTTGAACCTTGAAAAAAAAACATCTTTTTAGTCAACAAATTTGCGATTTAATCCCAGAAAAAAAATCTGTCGCAATACTTGAACTATACTTACGAGGCTACAATTTGTATACCTTTTTAAAAATATTTTTTCACGTTTTTAAATTTTTTATATTATTATAAGAAAACCACTAAGAGTCACTTTTATTTTTTTCGAGGACTTCAAACATTTTTCCAATTTAATTAATTACAACTCATAAAAACGTATTACATTTTTATATTTTTTATATTTTTATATAGAATTTTTATATTACTATAAGAAAACCACTAAGAGTCACTTTTATTTTTTTCGAGGCCTTCAAACATTTTTCCAATTTAATTCGTTGCAACTCATAAAAACGCCTTCGACTGTCACCCCTTGGATTTTAATCTCACCTCAAAAACTCAAAACTCAGCGCTCAATCGACTCCCTAACCTCATCCGCATTAACGACTGCGGATTCTTAAAACGACGAGACTAAAATTTCGCGGTGGTAAAAGTGAAAAGCGCGTAAAATCGCCGGTGGTCCAGGGAACGAAAGGGAAAGCCTGAGCAGGGGCGAGCCAGGAAGAGATACTGATCGCTCAGCCGCGCATTTCCCATCCCTCTTCATAAAGTAAACGAGAAAACTTCTCGAAGAGGGTTTGAGGGGTCGAAGAGGGACGACGCGGGGATCGTGGGACGGGTCAGGGTGGAAGAGAACCAGTAACTAACAACTCCGTTTCCGAGATAGTATTATAGGCGTCTCGAGTGGCGCCATTGTTTCTTGCTTATCCCTCCCTCGCAACCCTCTGTACGAGGGTATCTACTCTGCCTTGTAATCGGTATCTACAGTCCGCAAACACGTTGCACATCCGTCTCGTCGGCAACAACTCGCGATCGATCCGAGCCAAATATATCTCGTGACGAGAATATATAGCAATTTGCAACTGTAATTCGCTGTAATTTGACGTAAACGCGAGTGGAATAAAAGTTAGATGAGGCTAAGAAAGCTGTGATACTTTGGGACGATTTGCTAGACCCCTGAAGCGCGGAATCCCTGGTAGAAAATTTGTTATGATATATTCGGAACTATTCAGGCCTTAGACAGGCCCTAGAAGGGCCTAACCGGGGCCTAACTAGGGCCTAAATAGGGCCTAACCAGGGCCTGACCAGGGCCTGACCAGGGTCTGATGAGCGGGGGTCAAAATAGCTAATTACCAAAATAGTTAATGGCTAAAATAGCAAATTCCAAAATAATGAACCGTCTGAATCTAGAATAGCCATTACTATGAAATTCGCAATTTCAGCCATTCGCTATTTTGATTCCATTTTAATAATGATGTAGGTCAAAATAGTGAATGATTAAAATAGCAAATAGCTGAAATAGCGAATTTCGCAATGATGGCCATTCTAGACTCAGACCGTTAATTATTTTGAAGTATGCTATTTTAGCGATTTAGCGATCATGACCTGACCAGGGCCTGACCAGGACCTAATGTGACGCCAGGGATATTTTTGCTGATCGAATTTTCATGTCGTACTTGTTGATATTAACGAAATGCAATTATTTATCGTCTCGGATCTTGACGACCAGACGAAATGCATCGTTGTGTTTAGCTGAGCTGACTAAGTGCTTTTTAATGCTTTCGTTGATTTTTTTTTTCCTCGATTTAAATATGTTTCCTGGATTACATTAAAACTTCATTATTCAAAACGAGTCAGATCCCGGGATCCCTCTGCCGGCGAACTGTGTGTTTTTGTACTTTGGTAGGGCTGAAATACTTTGTACATTATTTATTCATCGAACCCCGGGAGTTCCAATATTGTCGCCTCTCGTAAAAAGTTCATGAGTCACAAAATCCATTGCGGTCGACCTGGTCGATCGGTCGACGGTGTCGGGAGACCCAATTCGCATGCATTGAAATGTTTTGTCTGTGTCAAATGTCAAAACTGGTATAAAGTGACCCGCCAATCCTGCCTTAAAAAGTGCAACGCGAGAAAATATGCGGAAGCAGATTTTTCCATTTTTTCGATTTTGTCGTCATATAAATTCTGAATTTTTTTTTTTTTTTTTTTTTTTTTTTTCAAGATTATTTGAGTCCAGCATTTTTATAGTGCAGGCTAAAAGTCGCAGTCTGATAGAAAAAATATTAAGAGACTTAATATATATTCTTTTATACATATATTTTTTATTTTATCGGTTTTTATTAATACTTAATAAAAACCGATAAAAAAAAATATTATTTGCGGATAGTTATCTCATCGTGACGCAGGCTTATAAACCAATTTCGGCCAACGTTCGGCGTTCCGTAAATTAGCGCGACTGGTTCCGCTATTCCCAAACGGCACAGCGCGGATCTCGTTAAATAATCAGCTCTCCACTTATGTAAATACGTCGGCCATATTCGCCAACGGGCGACTTCCCGTAATTACGGTCAGTGCTGAGAGCCGCGAAATGCGTGTGCGAGCAGGAGCGACGCGGGAACGTCGGGTAAAAGAAGGAAGCGACTTCCGCCCGGCGGCAGGAGAAGCCCGCATCGATCTGCCGAGTGCGCGACAGGTGTTAACGTCCGAGTGCCGTGCGGCACGGAAAACTATGACCCGGGTGTCGCGACGAACGAAAACGAGGATGTGGACGACCTGGAAAATACCGTGAGACCTAGTTTCAATTTTTAGCCCTGATAAACCCCAAACTACGTTATAATCCTGGCGCAAAAAAATTGATATAGTGGCAGGACGAGAGTGGCTGCAGTTCTCCCTGCAGCAGCGATAGTCGGACTTACCGATCTGATCGAAGTAAGTAACGCGAAAATTTCTTACGTTCTACGACCACCGGAAGCGAAATATTCGAGACAGAAATAAAATATCATTGATTTAATAAAACCTTCACTTCTAATTCCTACAATTTCGTATGATATTTAAACAATAAATCCGAAAAAGGCAAAGTAATATTTTATTGTTTGAATGTTAAATATTGTTTTTAAATTAATATTTTATTGTTTCAATGTTAAATCGGATTGTGACAACGATAACTGGAGTTTATTGAAAAATATTGTTTTTTGTAGTAGGTTTTATTGTATCAATGATATTTTATTCCCCGTGGACAAAATTTCCGTCATTCTATGTGTTTTGACTTTCCGCAGAAAGACGCGGAGGTCGAAAACCCTGCGACAGCGATGGCAGGCGTCACATGTTGAGGACGAAGCTACGGGAATTGTTGAGCGAGTCGGAGCCAATGCCGGAAAGCTGTTTACTCGACAATGCTGAGTCCAAGCCGGAGCCGGAAGTGCTCGCCGAGGTCCTCCTCATGTCCGAGGCCGAGGGCATCGACCTCGCTCAGGTCAAGCCTGACAGCGTTTTCGACAATTTGTTCGCGAACATGTCGATTGGTCGAGCCATAAGTAGGTTGCCAATAATCTGTGCTTTCTGCTTAGACTCCGGAAAATTGGACGAGTGTTTTTCCCTCAATTAGCTGAAGTCAATTAGCTGAGCATTCAATACACTAAAGTCCACTATTTAGGACTTCACTTTCAGGCTTGATGATGTCCAAAAAAGCATTCGTTATTCGAATGATAATCTTACTATTTTAGTATAAAAATTCGATCCAACCAATCAAAGCATATTTCTAGAATCCTAATATGAGACCTACATAAGACTTTCCATCTCGCTGTTATCAGGGGGATAAGAAACACAAACGAGTCGAATCACTTCCAATTTAGCAATCGTACATTCAAAATTTGCCGCTGCACAATGACTGCCCATTTGACATAATAGTCAGCAACGTTTTTAATTGAACCACCTCCATCCTTTTTCCATTGATCACTGCAGCTTCCATTCTGAAAGTCGAGCGAAGTTATCCATAAATAAAGCGGCGGTTAAACGTGGCGAACGGCAGCTCGGAATTGCGTTTAATTTTCCAGCGCGGTCCTTCATTCAAGTGCTCCATCAAAGTTTTATTAAACACCGAGTGTAATGGCGAACGCATTGAAAGTTGCCCGACGCCCCCTGGAAAGCATCCCGTCCGCGCTTCAACGCTGTCAATATCAATAACGCGGCGAAAGCGGGTTTATATTATAACAAAACCCTTCGTGAAATTCGCAGCCATCGCGAGCGCCGCGCCGGAGTCGTCGATGAGCGACGTAGTCGTGCCGATCCAGGTTCCAGGCGAGGCCACGTCCACGTCCTTCGGAATGCCGAACATCGAGAGCGCCTTGGAAATCACAAAAAACGCGATTCCACCGAATCCAAACGCGTTTCAGCTGTCCGCGGGCTACGAGACCTTTTCCAGCCACATGGCGGACCTGCTGGACCGAAAACCCGCCACCGAAAACGTCTCCGAGTCGGTGACCCCTTCCAGGATTAGCTTTCTCGAAAAATCCTTTCTACGTCCATCGGACCTTCGGTGATTCCTCTTCCTCTCCATCGTCCCTAGATTCCTCGGATCCAGCGTCATCGTCGACGAGACCGACGGCAGCCGACGAGTCCAGGACTCCATCGTCGACTACGTCGTAAAGCCCGGACTGACGACTCACGCGAACCGAGTGCGATTGAACGGCTCCGCCAAGCCAATCTGGTTTCCCGGCTTCGTCGTCGCGTCGCCCACCGTCTCGGGATGCATAAGAGTCACCGAGAACCCGGGCGAGGCTCTCGAGGAAGCCTGGCGGCTCTGTCGACCCCGAAATTTCCACGAGGAGTCCAGGCACCTCGTCGACATCCCCTAAATCGACTCCCGATCCACAAGCCTCGGTACCACGTCGTCCGAGTCTCCGGATCCTTCGTACTGATGCTTCGAGCGTCGCCGCGGGGCAACTTCTGAATAATTTCGGCTGCCCCAGGAAGAACAATATAACAAGTTATCAAGTTTGTACTTCGTCACTGCTTGCTGAAGACGATAGGAATCAACGAGGCCGCGCGATGTCGCTCCGATGACTCGCGAACGACACAAGCGAACGTCGCCCGCCGTTGGGTCGCTTAAGAAATTTACTCAGCCCCTTCTTAAGAGGAATCTTGATGGAATAGGAAGGGGCGCGGAACACGCGAGGGCTTTTGGTAAACCGATAGTACGGTGACGGTGTGCGCGAGGCGCCTTTTAGATTGATGGAAGGAAACGAGGGGTGTGGCGACACCCCCCCTTGCGGCGCATCACCCGGAAAGACTCTCACCCCCCTCCCCCCCCCCCCTTCCCTTTAGCCCCACGCTCCACTCGCTCCTCTTGTTTTTTTATCAATCAGTAACCAGATTACTCGCGACGCAAGTCGCTCACGGCGTTGCACGTCCCGTGTTTTCTCTCCAAAGTAAAAGCCTCCCCCCCTTCCCTGTCTTCCTGCTGCCACCCCTTCCACCCCGAAATTTATCGCGAGTGTGACGCGACCAACGGCGACGATAAGAAAAATTTCTGACGCACACGGGACGATAGAAACGCTGCCGATAAATACGAAGATTGCTTTTTACGATGCTGTAAAAACGAATTTGTTCGTGGCACGAAATTTCGGGTTCCTAAAAATGCGAAAATAAGCAGATTTTAAGGAATACAAAATATGTTTTTTTTTTTTTTTTCAGGCTATCTTCGCGACAAATAAACAATTGTGTGGACCTTCCATTTAACGTCCAACGAATTCGACAAAGTAATGAGCATTATTTACGCTACGAATGAAATTTGTCGTCAGTACTAAAAAAAAATGATGATCAGAAATCCAAGATAAGGCGATAAAAAAAATCGTGTTTTGTCCTCACGACGGCGAATCTCGTGAAATTAAAAGGGGGTTGGAGGGTCATTGGCACGAAATTTCGGGTTCCTAAAATCCGCAAATACGCAGATTTTAACGAATAAAAAATGTTTCTTCGAGGCTGTCTTCGCAAAAAAAAAACAATTGCATGGAGCTTCCGTTTATCCTCCACCGAATTCGACAAAGCAATGAACATTATTTAAGGCACGAATGAAATTTGTCAGCAGAGCTGAACCAAAAAAAAATTACCATCAGAAATCCAAGATAAAGCGATAAAAAAATCGTGTTTTGTTTCCAGCCAAACCTCGTGGAATGGAAAGGGTGTTGGGTTGTCATTGGGAATCGAGCGAAACCCACTGGAAAATTCGCGACGTTTCGAAAATAACTTAAGGGGAATCGCGGGCGCCACATGGACGGCTTTGGGTATTGGTGGCGACTGTCTACATGTACTCTTATTTATTTTACTGGTAGCGCTGGGTGGTTTCGAAGAAGAAGAAGAAGAAGAAGAAGAAGGGTTTGAAGTAAATGGAGCGAATCGTTTATTCGACCACGTACCACGGAGTTTCAGGGCGTGAAAGCGAGACAGCGACGCAGAAGCGGAAGGCGGAGAGAGCGAGGGACTCGCCCGGCCGCAGCGCCTCGAGTTGCTCGACCGGGCAACGGGGGATAGTTCGGAGTGGAAATAAACAAGGGCTGTGCGGCGTGGAGGGTGAATTCGGCTTGTAGTTCCGGTCGAAATGGCCTCGCCGGAGAGAACCCGATGCGCGCGAATCGCCCTCGGTTCGAAAGGTTTCCAACGTCGAGCTTGTTCGCGGTGTCGACACTCGCTCACCATCCAGTTTTCCTATCCTCGATACGAGACGGCACAGCGATTGGTCTCCCCGTGAGGGGCCAATCGCCGGGTCGTTGGCCACCCCTGCATCTCCTTCCGCGTGTTGCCACTGTTGTCAGTCCCTTCACCGTGACTAACTACCGCGCGGCTATATCCGGCCCGAGTTTCCCCGGCTGCGTTTGACCTGGAATTCCGCATTTCAATCGTGGCCCGAAGAAGAAACTCCGCCCGGGTGGTTTGAAAATAATTTCACGGGCCGGGAGCGAAACCGGGTTGGACACCTCGGGTGATTGGGGGGGAGAAAAAAAGAACGAAGGCTGCGAACCGCAGGCGCAAAGTTTGCGCTGAAAAAGTGCGTTTCGTTCAACAGGGAGGAAAATGCTGACGGAGTGATAACAACATTTTTTTTTGTGTAGCTGGAAATTTGTTGTCGTAGCTAAAAATGTTGCTGTGGTTGCTAAAGATGTCGCTGTGGTATAAAAAAATATTGCTGTGGTAGCTGCAAATTTTTGCTGCAAAAAATGTTGCTGTGGTAGCTGCAAATTTTTGCTGCAAAAAATGTGGCTGTGGTAACTGCAAATTTTTGCTGCAAAAAATGTTGCTGTGTAGCTGCAAAAAAATGTTGCTGTGATAGCTGCAAATTTTTGCTGTAAAAAAATGTTGCTGTGATAGCTAAAAATGTTGCTGAGGTAGCAAAAAAATATTGCTGTGGTAGCAAAAAAATGTTGCTGTCGTACCTGAAATTCTTGCTGTGACAATAAAAAATCCAATCGATTCGTCATCACTCCCTGATTTTTTTAGAAAAATCTCCCAGCCATTTAAAAATAATTTCAAGAACCCCAAGCGAAACCACAAACACCTCAGGTCACCAACAAAAAAAACCTGCAAACCACAAGTGCAAAGTTTACCCTAAAAAAGTGCGTTTCGTTCAACAGCATCGCGCATTATATTCCGTTTGACTTTCACGGCGAAATAACAATTCAACGCCGCGGGCGTGTTTCGCTATAAAGAAACAAACGGAGAGCTTGGAACATTCGTTTAATTTATTTCAATTTTTCACGCTTCAATTTCCCCGCAGGGGGGGCGAAGGGGGTTGAAGGGGGTTGAAGGGGTGAAGTCGGTGCCGAGAAAAATTTCATTTTTGGGAATTCCCGCGCGGTGGTACTCGAGGCTTATCGCTTCGTGCTGGGACCCCGAGGACGGGGTCTGCGGAAGGGATGAGGGTGAGGGTGGCGCGGGTAGCCTGGTAACACACACCGGCGGGAAGGGCACGGAGTGCATTTCCCCCGCGCACCGCGCCGCCACGCCCGGGAACCCCGGGGCCGCGGGAGGCAGCGCGCACGAAATATCGAGGGCGCTCGCGGGAAAGCGGGTGAAACGAGGGCGGCGGCGGCGGCGGCGAGGGTGGCCCACGACTAATCGATGGACGTGCTTTCGTCTACAACCAATCAACGTCGACGGAAACTTCGGGAGAGAGAGAGATTCATCCGGAGAGTTATCGAGGCCCCAGTTTCTCCTTGCATACACGCGTTTCGTTCTGTTGGCCCCCCCTTTTGCACGATGTGTATACCTATATATACGGGACACTTTACTTTACTCGATACTTTATTGCCGTATATACAGGGGTAGGGGATGTGCGGGGAAAATGGGACGCATAAGCGAGAAATGGTTTTAGGACGATGATCAAAGTGGACTTTTGTTACCTTTCGCTGAGAAATTTGATTCCAATCATCAGTTTTGAGCATCGGCAAAAAAAATGTGGGGGCAAAATGGGACAAACCCCCAAATTCTGCGATTTGTGTATTTTTTATACTCCACATTATCAGAAATGATTATATTGAGAAAAACAAATTTATAAAAAAAATAAAATAATAAGTACAAAAATACATAATAAATAAAAAAATAAAATAATAAATAATAAATAATAAATTAAATAGGAAATAAAAAATTAAATAATAAATTAAAAATTAAATAGGAAATAAAAAATTAAATAATAAATAAAAAATTAAATAATAAATTCAATAGTAAATAAAAATTAAATAATAAATTAAATAGCAAATAAAAATTAAATAATAAATAAACTTAGTTGCATTGAACTGTGTCGTGTAGGCGCGACATTCCCGAAATGGGAGTAAATGCAAAATGGGCAAAATGGGTTTGTCCCATTTTGCCCAGAAAAATAAACGAAACTAAAAAAAAACGCTGTCCCGTTTTGCCCGCACGTTCTCTACCTACGTATACGGGACACTTTAGTTTACTCGATACTTTATTGCCGTATATACAGGGGTTGCATGTACGGCGTATATAGGGGATGTATATAGGGGTTGTATATACGTTGCGCCAGACGCCCACGAATTTTCACGCTCGACGATCCTTCGACAGATCGAAGAACAGCGACGCCGCTGGAGCGACGGTAATAGCATCGAAATGTGCGCTCAACGGGCGATGGTTACTCTTCTATCCAACTGTAATTGGCGCGCGTTGCCGAAACTCTCGCGATATCGAGGAGATAAACCGGCGGCGCGAAATAGATTCACGCTGACCTCGTGATTTCCAAACGCAACAGCGTTGCCGATGGACGAGGGTGGTGGGAATATCGAAATGGGCGCTCGGTGGTTTTGCTCGTAGGCCGTAATTGCTGAAGAGGATCTTGCGATAGGTGGGAAATTGTGGTGGAGCGACGTGGGTTTCGGTTGAAGATATATTCTTCCAATTAAGGGTCGAAAAGGAGGCTGAATTCTTTTTAGAGAACATTTGATCATCGAGACAATGGAAAGAATATCATTAATTGGCTATGACGAAAGGTATTCTTAATTGGTTAAGTCAAATTCAAACGAGTCGTTAAATTGTGGTAAGAAGAGTTAAATTATAAAATGTGTTGATATCCAAGTTGGTACGTTGGATGCGATCAATAGAAGTCCTGCAAAGCGACTTCCAGTTGATGATACGTTTTCCCAATTAAGTGTCACAAAGGAAGCCTTTTCAGAAATTATTTGATCATCAAGACAATGGGAAGGAGATCGTTCGTTGCCTCTGGCGAAAGGTACTTCATTCGTCAAATTCAAATGAGTTACTTCATTCGTTGAGTCGAATTCAAACGAGTCGTTAAATTGCGGTAGGAAGGGTTGAATGACGAAGGGTGTTGGTATTCCAAGTTGGTACGTTGGATGAGGAGAATACCAAAGCTAGAAACTAAATCCTGGTTGAAGATACCTTTTCCCAATTAAGTGTCCAAAAAGGGAGCTGCATCCTCTTTAAAACACTTTTGATCATCAAGATACTTAATAGGAAAAAGATCATTCATTGCCTATCATGAAAGGTACACTTCATTCATTGAATCAAATTCAAATGAGTCATAAAGACGTGGTAAGATAAGTTAAACGATAAAATCTGTTCCTATCCAAGTTGCTACATTGGATACACTGAATAGCAGAGCTACGAGGTGTCTTCCAATTGAAGACATGTTTTCGAAACGAAGCTGCAGCCTTTTCACAGCTCAGTCAATCGTCCTGGCAATTCCAGAACACCATTCGTCGCCCCTCCCGACGTAAGGTAATTAAATTAAGCGACGCCAAATTGGGGCAAGAAGGGACACAAGCAACGTTCTTCAATCCCGGCAAATAATGTCGATGATTCAGCAGAGTGCGGAAACAGCGCTGTTTGAGACCTCTCGGAGACAGACAATGCCGCATCCGGGGGGGGGGGGGGGGGGGGGGCGCTGCAGGCGGAACGTCTGCGGGAATCGAGAGCGCAGTAAAGTAGGTGGTATTCGGTACAACGAATTCGAATTGGAGAGAGAGAAGGGCGTGGGGGTTGCCGTGAACAAGCGGCAGAGGGTGCGCCGAAGTCTCTCGTTCTCCACCGAGTCTTGAACTGACAAATGGTTCTGTTTACAATGGTTCGAGGGAGGCAGGGGGGGCGAAGTGAGAACGGATCGCGAGGGGGGGTTGCTGGAAACGCGAGGACTGTGTGCGATAGTCCTTGCGATTGGAAGCTCTCGCTGGCTGTAATAGGGAAAATCACAATACACGAGTACCGCCGGGACATTCTATACCCGGGGTTCCTAAAGAGGGGAAAAGCGGCTTGCGTGTATTTCGGCGATCCATCGTGAAATCCAAACCTTTCAGGTATTACCCGCAACGAGCAGACGCGAAAACCTCTTCGGATTCCCGACCTCCGATATCCTGGCGAAACAATAAAGGGTTTCTCCGTGGGTTTGCCAATTAGACATCCGCCTAAGATCCAGGAGCTAATTGCAGTTTGGGATTATCGAAAATGGGAGTAGATGACTTGAGTGTCTTACACGGGTTGTGTGTAAGACAATCTGAGCTGGTTAGGTTTGAGGGAGACAAAGGTAAGATTTACATGGAAACAAACAAACCCCTCATGTTGAGTTTAATTAAATCATCTTGGGGGATCTTATTGAGTTCCTTACTTCATGTGAATGACACTCTGAGCAGGATTTCTAGAAGGGAGACAAAGGTAAGATGTTACATACAAATATATTTTGGAACCTGGAACCAATCAAACGAAATCTTGATATCGAGTCTAATCATCTTGGGGGATTTTATGGAGTGCCTCACTTCGTGTGAATGACACTCTAAGTAGAATTCCTAGAAGGGTAACAAAATTAAGATATAAATGAAAACAAACAAAACCCTCGTATCGAATCTAATCATCTTGTGGAGTTGTATCGAGTGCCTCACTTCACATGTATCACACTCTAAGCAGGATGCCTGGAAGGGAGACAAAGTGAAGACGTTTCATACAAATATATTATTAGAATCTTCAAACAATCAAACAAAATCCTCATATTGAGTCTAACCATCTTATGGGATCATATCGACTGCCTCGCTTCACGTGCATCAAACTACAAGCAAGATTCCTAGAAAGGAGACAAAGTGAAGACGTTACAAACAAATATATTATTGGAATCTGCAAAAAAAACCCTCGTATCGAGTCCAATCCTATAATGCTTGGATCATATCGAGACCCAAGTCTTCTGGCATTCGTCTGATTCACCAGCAGCACTTCCAAGTAGAAACAGCCAGGATTGCCTCAGACACAAATCAGGCCTGACCCGAGCCTCATCAGGTTTCGATCGCCTTTTCCTGCAAGCGCCAACAAATTTGTCCCCAACATATCGACCGCATTGGGTCGCTTCCTTCGCCTCCCACGACACCCCAATCCAAACCTTGTCCGCGAGACCCGCACCATCGAACAAAAAATACGCGCTGTAAAAGTTACTGTTTACCCCGGGCGTCTGGTAACCGTGTGAAACTAAATCGCCGGCGGATTACTCGGTTTCCCGATTTCCCGCGCTCGACCAGCGTAAAACTGTCTAAGGCGCGGAGATTCAGACCTCAACCTTTGGTTCCCACTTCTCGGAGTGCGACGTTACATATATATATATATATATATGCATCGGAACGACCCTTTCTGAGGATCTCGCTCGACGCTCTATCGGAACTGCGGCGGAAGTACCTCAAAGGAACTGGGGAATCGGGTGGGCTGTGTATGTCGAAAGACGTTCGGCGGGGTGGCGAAAGGAGGCGAAGGAACGTGTAGATTCCGATTCCGTGCTTCGAAGCTCTCTCACACGTTCGCAGCGGCGAACGTCGTAATCGGGTGGTGGAAGGGAACGGGGGGAACGTGAACCAGGAATAGAGGAATAGGTCGCCTCGACGACTCAGTCACAGACGAAGTGAACCGGGATTCAGAGAAACCGGAGCTTTCCCCCACAGCCTCCTCCTGGCCTCTCGGTATTCTCACTTCAACCCCCACTGCCGATCGAGCAATTCGCAGTTTCGTCGCACGTGCGCCGCGCGCCGCGTTCCACTCTGTTTCGACTCTCCCTCTCTGCAGAACCACCGCCGCGTATAGTAGAAGCGATGGAAGTCGTAAGTCTGCGCGACGCGGTTATGGCATCGAGAGTCCCTCTCCTCTTCTTTCACCCTCGAAAGCGCTCATTTTACTGCGTAAACTATTTGAAATGCCCTCGCAATAAGCTTCCGTGCATTTTCCGCGTATATCGTCGAGCTGGGAAGGTGGAAGGTGGGAAACGGGATTATCGAATTGGAAAATTCGCGACGGAGGGGAAAATAGTTTTGTCGAAGCGTATTGGGTGATTCCTGGGCGGAAGGTGAGGAAATGTCCAGGAAAAAAGTGCTTTGATTAAAAAATGATGAATTAACTCGAGATATTGAGAACTTGGATTTTTATGCAATTTTGTCGTAATGCAGGCGATGGATAAATAAAATGTTCAATCTTGTATTTTGTCACGTTGATGTCATTTTTTACGGGTATTTTTTTCGGGACGTTTTAAGGTCGAAAATTAAAGTCATCTCGATTTTTTTTTTTTTTTTTTTTTTTCAATTTTGACAGAATGCAGTCAATACATAAATAAAATGTTCGATTTTCTATTTTGTCATTCGGATATCATTTTTTCTTTTTTTTTCGGGTATTTTTTTCGGGACGTTTTAAAGTCGAAAATTAAAGTCACCTCGATTTCTTTCCAATTTTGTCAGAATATAGTCGATACATAAATAAAATTATCAATTTTCTATTTTATAATGCGGATATCATTTTTTTTTTTTTTCGGGTAATTTTTCAGGATGTTTTAAGGTCGACAATTAAAGTCACCTCAATTTTTTTTTTCAATTCTGTCATAATTTAGTCAGTACACAAGTTAAATATTCAATCTTCCATTTTCCCACGCTGATATAATTTTTTCGGATATTTTTCCAGGACATTTCAAGGCCAAAAATTCAAGTTACCTCAATTTCCCTCCAATTCCTTTCCCATCCATTACGCGTCCAACAAAAAATTTCCTGTGTCTCAAATTTGCACACCAAGCATCGCAAGTCGTTTGCGGACTCTCCCGGCGTCGATGCGTCGTATCCACGCTTGGAGCTTTCGTGATGCCGCGTTGGTCGCGCCCTCATTACGGAAAAACGTATGGCCCCCGGGGGACTTGTCGAGGGGGGGTGGAAAAAGGTAACGGCGAGCGGAAACGGATGTACGGGACGGACAATCCTCGGGAAACAATTAGCCGTTACGAGCTATGGGAATTCCGAGTCATTACAGCCCGGGTCGCCAGCGCGTTCTTTGTCATTTGGCTCTTCATCCGCTGCTCCTTCGGTGCATCATCGCGTTTCGCGTGTTCCTCGACAATGTGGCACACACGCCGAGTGAGAATCTTTTTGACCGCTGGACTCGCCTCGTTTCTGCACGTTTGTCGCCCGGGATACATACAAGTATTTTTCCGTACCTTCCCTCTCGCTTTTTTCACGAACATCTCCGAGCGTATATAGACGTTCCACTTTCCGCGCTCAAACACCGCGCACCTTGCACGACGAAATCGGTCCTTTTGGCCAATTCGCCAGTACGTATAGCCTTCATCCGACTCACTCCCTTGTTCACGTTTCCAGCGCCTTTCTATCGCGGCAAAACTAAACCTTGAAAGGCACCTCTTCTCGAACTCTCCAGTCGCCCTTCACCCTACAATACATCTTTCTCTCTCTCTCTCTCTCTCTCTCTCTCTCTCTCTCTCTCTCTCTCTCTCTCTCTCTCTCTCTCTCTCTCTCTCGCCCTCTTTTTCTCTCTCGCGCTCTTTCACTCCTTTTCTCTATCCTTTTCTTTCATTATGTTTCTATCTCTGTCTCTCTTTCTCTCTCACTCTTTTTCTCTCTTTCTCTTTCACTTTTTTCTCTCTCACTCCTTTTCTCTCTTTCACTTTTTTTCTCTCCTTCTCTCACTCCTTTCCTCTCTCCTTCCTTTTCACTATTCCTCTCTCTCTTTTTTTCTCTCTCTCACTTCTTTTCTCTCTCCTTCTCTTTCACTTTTTTTCTCTCCTTCTCTCACTCCTTTCCTCTCCTTCCTTTTTACTATTTTTCTGTCTCTTTCTTTCTCTCTCCTTCTCTCACTCCTTTCCTCTCTCCTTCCCTTTTACTATTTTTCTCACTCCTTTTCTCTCTCCTTCTCTTTTACTATGTTCCTCTCTCCCTCTTTTTCTTTCACTCTTTTTTTTTCTCTCTCCCTCTCTCTTCCTCGTCTCCCCCCCCCCCCCCCCCCCCCCCCCCCGCCCCTCCCCACCTCGCAGCCTCCACACCCAACCACCACGCTCCATTTTCACGTTCAACCCACTTTTGTCGTCGAAATAGCCGGACGAACAGGGCCAGCCCGAAGGAGGACTAGGGCGAGGGCGACGATAAAGTGGATGCTAGCGGGATGAAATGTGTAATGGAAACGCTAATGCGTTTCGGGTGCGCTGAGTGCTGAACGCGGCTTCTGATGTCGGCGAGCAGCGGGCGCGAAGACTCCGGCGCCGACTTCAGAGCCCCGAAGAGACTCGGTTGGTCTCTTTAAAAAAAAAAAAAACGTTCGGAGGCTTCACTGGACTCGAAAAAAATTCCAATGTCGTATTTCGCCAATCGGCACGCTGAAAATTTCAATGACCGATTTTCGTTTATCTTTTTTAGTAAGTTTGGTGAGTCTAGTAAATTTCCCACGAAATACTTAGCAAAGAATTTCCTTCAAAGAGAAGGAAGAAGAGAAGAGAATTTCTTTTTTCATAGAGTTTTCGCCAAGGCTGTTCAAGTTGACGTTCAGCGTCTGATCTGCAAGCGCCGTATCTACTGCTGCGCCCACCACTTGCGTTGGGACGCGATCAACGCGCACCGAAAATCCTCCCCTCGCGTAATCCACCCCCGTCGGCTCGTCTCTCGTCCCTCGCCCTGGGATTCGGGCAAATACATTTCCTCCCGGGCGCGGTAAAAGATTCAGGATGCTCGTAGCCACCCGCGCGGCCTGCTCCATTATTTGCCGCACCGCGTCGCGGATAATGGTGCTCGAACTTCCAAATGGAATGATTTCTCCACCGCGAGCATTGATTCCGGCGGCCGGGCTGTAGTAACGCTTTAATGAAGCAACCACGCGAACTCGGCTCGCCCTCCTCGCAATGGGAAAGACTACTGGAAATAGGAACACAAGGAACTACATATATTTATATATGAGGCGTTCCACACCAATTCGAGTTGGGTCTGACCCTCGACCTCTCCTCGATTTCGTTGGCGATTTTTTATACGATTCTTCGGACTCGAAGCAACAGTCAGCATTTTATTTTCAAATATTTTAAACCAAATTTGAGCCATATTGAGTTTTTTTTTTTTTTTTCAAAATCCTCCAAGGCCGTAAATTTGAAATCTGAAAAAAATCTCGAGAATTCGGTGCCAGGAATGAAGTTTAATTTTTTTTTGCTATAATTCAGGTGGAATAAAAAGCCTCAACTGAAAATATTCAGATCAGCCTGAAAATATTCATTTCTGACAACGGATTACTCAGAATTTTTTTTTATTTTTTAATCACAGCCCTCGAGGTTTATGAAAAAAAAACGTTAAGAAAATTACACCGTAAATTTGGTTTCGAAAAAAAAAATGGTGACTGCTGTTTTGAGTCAGAAGACCCGTATAAAAAAATCGTGAACCGAATCTGAGAGGTCGAGGGTCAGACCCAGGTCAGATTGGCATGGAATGCCCCATATACAATACATATATGTACCCGTGTTATACATATATACATCTACATTTTTCTATAGCGGAAGTACGAGCACGAACATGGAAAACGAAATGAGTCACGGCGCAGAGGGTTGAAGGAAAAAAAAAAAAGTTACGGGTTGGTTGCGTCGGCGTCGGGGGCGCGAGGGGTCGGCGGCGGCAGCCTCTGGTGGCGCAGGTTCGTTTGTCCCACGCGCTGATTGATGGACAAAGTTGCACCTATCCGGCGGGTCTGGCCGCGGCGAAGCGGAGCGAAACCCTCGGGCTTCTGAGGAAGGACAAATGAACGGTCGAACGAACCCCTGCCGGGGGGTCGCGCGACTTCGCCTCTTTTCCTCGTCCCCTTTTCGCTCCTCTCTCATTCTTGTCTCGACGACGACGACCCCGCCAGCCGCGCATATTAGTCGCGACTCGCGTTCTCAAAAGACCCTCAGACGGGTCTCGCACCGACGCGTGAAGAGTTCGTCGGCACACGTTTCACGGGATTCTCGAAAAAATTGCAGCTTTTTTTCGCGCAAAATACATGTTTTTTTGTTTTTTAGTAAACACGAATTTTTATTTATATTAGATCCGAAAACGAGCGTTTTGGGTGTTTCCAAAATCGCATAAATAAAAAACAATTTTATTTCTTCACTTTTAGTCTTGTTTTTTAAATTTTTATTTGTGTTTAAAACATTTTTAATGATTCATTAATTTTTATTTTTATCTATATATTAAAAATTACCTATTTTTATTATTAATTTATTTTTATTTTTATCTATATATTTTAAATTACCTATTAATTAATTAAATGAATAATAAAAATGAATAGGTAATTTTATATATATAGATAAAAGCAAAAATGAATGAAAAATTAAAAAAAAAATTAGAACACAAATAAAAATTTTAAAAACAAGACTAAAAGTGAAGAAATAAAAACGTTTTTTATTTATGGACCCGATAATTTTTTTTTATTATCGGATCCTATTAAAGGACACTCGGCACGTTCATTTACAGTTCTCAATTAATTCGCTGTAATTTACTAATTATTCAAGAAACGTTTGAAGAATAAAAAAATGGCACGACAACAATTTTCTTCTTAATAATTCGTAAGACCGACTCGTCGTAACGTTGACGCGCGTCGCGAGGAACTAACTCGGAGTTATACGAAAATTAAACGATGTGTACGACCCCGGGACTTCTGCCGAGCTCCGCGAGGCGAGCGACGGTGAAGTTCGCGAGATTCTCAAGAACGGATTTAATTAAGTATCCCTAACTCGATTCGTAGCTCCAATCTAATACGTCGTTGGGACGAAAAACGACGACTTCTACGGTGGCCGACGGACAGCCTGTAAATTATAACTCTCCGCGTTTGTTACAATCTTATGATTCGCAACTTTCGAAAGTTGGAAAAACAGAAGGATGCCTCGAAGGCACGACGAGTTTCACGAGTTTTGCATGCGCTGAATCAGACAAACGTCTGGCCGTAATATTTATTACTCGTTCCTTCCCATCGCACACATTTTGCTATTTTCCCATTCAATCTGCGGTCTCCGAAAAATCCTGCCGGTTCTGGTAACCATAAAATAACGACCATCAATTTTTAATTGATGCCATCATTTTTATAGCCTACGGTACTAACTTAATAGCCACGATAACTGTGTCACAGTAATCGCAACTCTGGTAAAAATGCCTCCTGTACCTAAAACAAATGAATGTCACTTTATGTTCGTCACTTTACAGTTACCAATACCAGATTTTTCTCTCCATTTCCAGTTTTGTGGAATAATCAAAATTGGACACCGTAAAACGGTATTAAATTCCGACCACCTGTGTTCAGGATGGACGAGGATTATGCGAAATAAAAAAAAAACGGAAATTAAAAACAGGAAAAAAATTAAGAAATTATAAAACAGGAAAAATATTAGGAAATTTTTAAACAGGAAAGAAATTAGGAAATTATAAAACAGGAAAAATATTAGGGAATTAAAAAACAGAAAAAATATTAGGAAATTATAAAACAAGAAAAAAGTTAGGAAATTAAAAAACAGGAAAAATATTAAGAAATTAAAAAACAGGAAAAATATTAGGAAATTATAAAACAGGAAAAAATTAGAAAATTAAAAAACAGGAAAATATTAGGAAATTAAAAAACAGGAAAAAAAATTGATAACCCGATCGTTGCATATTTACGGAGCGTTGCGAAAGCGTTTAAGAATTAGGGTACAGGGATTAGGGTGTTGAGAAACTGGGTCATTTAATTTACAAGGTTTCCCAGTAATCTTTGTATAATAAAACGCGATAATGAACACGAACCTGTTCTGCTGTTCGTCGACGATGGCAGATGCGAGGGGTGCTGGTCGTCGGTCGGGGTAGCGGGGGTGTTTGCCCCGTACCGGTGCTCACCAGCCCGCGAACCGCTCGAAGGCGGCGAGGCCTTCGTTCGCCGTTTCGTTGCGCGCTCCACCACCAATTATCCCGTCGGGTTCGCGAGTGCCGCAGCCGTTTCCAAACGAGCCACCGCTACTGTCCGGCTTGCCACCCGACCAGCAGTCGTCGACCGCTCCGTTCGCCTGCCTACGCATGCCACAAATATTCTGAAAGCAGAAGAAAAAAAAATGGTCAAGTCATTTTGAGTCCCACGTGACATCGTTGCAATGGGGCTTTTGCCATATAGTTTACTATTTTTATACAATAGTTTTCAAACATTACGAAATCGAGAAAAAAAATTCCCAAAAAAATAGAAAAGGGGTACATTTTTCGCGAATTTTTTTTTTATTTCGTAAAATTTGAAGACCCTATCCGATGGGAAATTTAGAAATATAGAAAATTCAATGAGAAAAACGCGGAACATTATTTTTATGGATGGCAGAAATTGGGTTTTTACACCCGTGAGTAAGAAATAAATAAATAAATAAATAAATAAATAAATAAATAAATAAATAAATAAATAAATAAATAAATAAATAAATAAATAAATACATAAATAAATAAAAAAATAAATAAAAAAATAAATAAATATCGACTCTCGTCTCGTCGCGACGTCGGATTGATTAATTGAATACATTGTTTAATTGACTGACATGATTGAATAGAATGTTTAATTGAATAAGATGGATTGTCAAAAGTCTCTTTTCTCCTTCCCTACAGTTTTAATAAACCGCGAGTTTAATACCCAACGAGAGGGGAGGTGGAGAGAGAGATAGATTGAAGGACGGAGTTTAGAATTAAATTCTTATCCAACGCCTGACACTCTTCGTTACTTGGCTAATAACTCGGAGAACTTCTGACAACAATGTCGAAACCCTCGTCCCGCCTGGTTAGCTGCTGTTATACACCCTAATGGACAATATAATAGGCTTGCCGCGAGCGCACCAGGTGCACACATCATGTGCTCATGCATCGGCGTCAATATCGACTGTGTAACGCTGCATAACGCCGCATGTGCGTCGGAATATCCTGTCGGAGGTGGATGATTCAAAAACGATCTGCATCAAAGTGTTTCATCCATTTACACGTGCGGACAGATTTGCGGGACGCGTAAGAAGGATTTTGCAAAATATTGATACAGTAGAAACCCGATTAAATGAAATCCCGGTTGATGCGAACTGAAGAGCAAAAGTGCATAAATCAATAATGACTAACGACACAATTTTATTTTGACTAGTTACAATGAGATTTGGTACAATTTTAAAGTTTTTATCCAGCATTGAGATATAAGTATTTTTAAATTGTTCTATAATTATTTATTTATATATAAATACATATATCAATGATAAATAACATTTATTAGTTAATCAATAATTTATATATTAATTAATTAATTATTTATAATATATATTAGATTGTACTAAATTAAAAGATTAATATACGAAATATTTATGGTTTAAATAAGATTGATGGTTATAAAACAATTAATTATATAATAGATATAAATATGAATTTAATATAATATTATACCAATGATTACACTTAATTGTTGGATAGTATAAACAAGTATATAAAACTTTCAGTGATTTTTTTTTAAATACCGTTAAGTAAGCCAGGCTCATTTTTCAAACTACTCAGTGACTTTTTTTAAATTTCTTGCACTTTCTTCGCTTCTCCTGATTCCTGGTTAATCAACGTTCTACTCTATTGATTAGGAAACACTTTTGATCTCTGTCAATTACATCGAGTTTTAGGTCACTTTAAACCCTGATTGACTCATTTATATGACGTTCAGATGTCCCAAAGTGTTTCAAATTCACGTGATACATAAAAAGTATTTTACAAAATATTGGATATAAATCAGAAAACGTTGGATCTCCGTCAGATGCTTCAAGTGCTCCAGGTTGCTTTAATCCTGCATCTACATGACATTCGGATGAAAAAAAAAATCGATACATCTTCGCTCGCCAGCGATAAATTCACCATCAACCGGCAACGTAGTTAAGAAAACAAGTAGCTGTGTTTGCAAGCTCTTCACTATCGGCCCCGCTTTCTTCCCGGGTTATACAGCGAGCGGCTTTTATCGCACACCGTCAATCGTATCTTTATTACCGATCGGGCATCGCCGGGGTATTTAAACCGAACACAGGGCTTCGAAGCGCCGGAGAGAGAGAGAGAGAGTCGACCCTGCAACTCAATTTAAAGTTCAATCTGCTCGGCCTTCTGTCGACAACTCCACTTGCAGCCGCATATTCAAGTATTTGCCCGGAATAGTTCGCACTGCTTTGGGCCATTCGGCACTCGTCCGGAATAGTTTCCGCCGCCTCCGCTGGCCGCTTTTCCTTGTTTTTTTTTTTTTTTCTTTTTCACCGCGACGCTGTTTTAATTAACTTCAGTTAGGCCATATTGACACAAGTTTCTCCAGAGTCAACAGCAAAAATCGCGAATGTCCCGCCATTGAGGCAATTTTTATTTCTCTCCTCGCGGTCCAAGAAAAATCTCGACCGCCGTCCCACTCAGCGAGATGAGCAATCCCATTGAAATTAAATTGCCAAAGCTTTCGTTTCAGCCAATTACCGAAATTGGGTCACGACTTTGGCGTCGACCAAACGCGACTTTTTGATCATTGGGTCGACACGCCAATCGCTTCGATGATTCGCGTCGTCATGGAAATAAAGCTGGAACGACGTTTCGTATTATTCGCCAGCTGGAAGGAACCAAAAAAAATTAACCATATAAGCCGAGGAAAGCAGCTTAAACCCTGCGGTGGGATTCGCAAAGGCTGCGAGACACCCGTCGACGAGCGCGAGATTTTCGGATAATGTTTCTCGCATTAAGGGAATAATTCTTATTCATACGATCGAAGCCATTAATTCCCGGCACTCGTCGGCCGATGACTGCGCCACTTTTTCTCAGATATATATACGGCTATTACAGGTCCGCGCTGAGTGCGATTCAACGCGGTCGCTCGTCACTTCCCACCCATCAGTCCTCGTTAATCTTTGTCCAACGTGACCACGGAGAACAAAACACGCCGACAACCCTTGCGGCGCAAAAACAAAAATGACGTGATTAATTGGCGTTGGCTTCCGGGTTAAAAAAATGGCAAAATCGTCACGTGTAGCGAATTCAACGACTGTTCAAAGTGCACTTTTTTATTTTTATTTATTTTTATTTTTATTTATTTTTATTTATTTTTATTTATTTTTATTTATTTTTATTTATTTTTATTTATTTTTATTTATTTTTATTATTATTTTTTTTTTTCAGATATTTTTCTGTGTACATCGCACAAACGACTTTGAAGCTCGTAACCCCTCCACCCCCCCTTCAACCCTTCATCCCAACTCACGCGTGAATCGCTCTTATACGTCCTGCTCAGTTTTTGCAAAACGTTTGAAGAGCGAGCCGCGCGTTAATTGCTTCCTTGACTAGCGTATTTTTCAGGCGCCGCGAAGAGTCGACAAGAAAGTGGAGGCAGATCCCTAGAAACGTTATTCACGGTGTCTTCAAAGGCCTCGCGACAACCGGCGCCTCGTGTGAATAGCGAATGTGCCGCGGGTTCTCGTGTGAGTTTTCACGTGTCTGCGTGCGCAATTTTAATATTCCTCCGCACTTTGTGAGTAATTACGTTGCTGGGTGTAATCTCGAGACCAACCCGGGCCACGAGGCTTCTTGGACTCGGAAAGTTTTGAACTTTGTGCTTCCTCGTTATGCTACAACGGGCTAACCCGGATTTCGCATAAAGCGCGAGGAATTTAACTTGTTTAGCCAGTGAGAAAAATATCGCCGTAAGGAAGCGGCTATGGTGTAATTACGGGGAATGTGGATCACGGGGAAACTCGTGTAATGTGGTTCAATTTTATAATGAATACCTAAATTAAATTTTGGTTGACACCTACATTTTTGTTAACACCTAAATTAAGGTTGACATCTAAATTTTTGTTGACACCTAAATTAAGGTTGACACCTAAATTTTTGTTGACACCTAAATTAAGGTTGACACCTAAATTTTTGTTGACACCCAAATTTTTATTGACACCTAAATTAAGGTTGACACCTAAATTTTTTATGACACCTACATTTTTGTTGACACCTAAATTTTTGTTGACACCTAAATTAAGGTTGACACCTAAATTAAGGTTGACACCTAAATTAAGGTTGACACCCAAAATTTTGTTGACACCTAAATTTTTGTTGACACCCAAATTAAGGTTGACACCTACATTTTTGTTGACACCTAAATTACCTCACTGACATCGACACAGATTAGCGCATGCAGTTGAAAATCATTTAATTTACCCGTGTGGACCGTTTCGAACTGGTCCGTATTACACCGAACTGGTCCGAAACACCCAGAATTGCTTCCAAACTGGTGCAGAGTCAAATATTTACGGATGCTGAAATTGTGAACCCCTTTTCAGGGAAACCAGAATGTCTTAGCCACGTCCAATAAAAACCAGTCCATAATTTCACGTTACACTCGGACAGGTTTGAAACAGGTTTGAACCTCCTCAAAGCGATCAGACAAACCGCCGAGGCTGCCCATAAACGCAAATTCCCGAATTATTATTTCGAAAAACGTATAACACGCAGATCCACAAAGCTCCAAAAATGGTTACAGACTATTTCTCCCTCCCCCCTCATCCTCCCCTCACCCCAAAACCAAAACCCCTAATTCCCAAACCCGCCAGCAACAAAACAAAATCCATCTCGGTTACCAAAGAGGCTCTCTAACTTCCTTCCCCCCTCCGCCACGCATCCCTCACCGCGTTTCATCGTCGCATCGCACTCGAAACACCCCCTTGCAACGAGCTTTTATCAAATTGCCCGGTGACCCGCGTCACCCGAGTTTCCGCTATTTCGCCCGAGCTCCTCTAATGCCTGAAAAGCCTCGGTGAGGAAGACTCCGAGCTTCTCGAACGCGCCGCCGCCGCCGAGACGAGACGCTGCGGGTACCGAGGAAAAATATACGGAGAGATTAGGAGTGGCCGAGGTAATCCGGTCGTGTCCTCCAGGACGTTGGAAAACCGGAGCTGGTTATACGTTTCGTAATATACCAGGCGGAGTGGGACACCGCGGGATAAGATACTTTGGCGTTGAACGAAGTGCAGAGGGAGACGAGGAGGAACGTCCGGGTTGGCGGGGGTTGCGGTTGCGGGAATCGAAGGGACGCGGTTGGTCCTCGAGGAAGAATCTCGCGGCAAAGCCGGAGCGAACGGCCGTAGCTCTTTCGCCGCCGCTCGCTTTCTCTATATCCACTCGCAACCCGCCGCACAATAAAGTCCAGTCGGGACCCCCGTGGGGAGGTGCGAAACGAGCCGAGACCGCACGTATCAAAATAACTTTATGGATATACGTGGGAGAGGGCGAACATCGCCGGCCACCTGTACGTCCGACCCTTTCGCTCGCCTCGGCTCTCCGTCCCTCGACTGACAATTTCCTTCACCCTCGACGCCCGCCGCCGGCTAAACCCACGTAGAGCGTCCACCTCGCCGCCTCCTTCTTGTGTGTGCTCGTGTATTGTGTATGTATACAGATGCTTAGCGCCACGTTGTATACTTTGCCGTATCGATTTTACCCACCGCACGACGAGTTCGGGCGGACGCCCGGATCCGGCTACGAGAGAGACCCACCTAGTCGGCTGACACTGTTAATGTTGCCGTTTTGTTGTTACGAGGAGCCACACATGACCTGAGTTTGTTTACCGGTTTTCACCTCCGTCGATGATTAGTTAGGTTTTGGGGGAAGACGGGAAATAGGGTCGGTATTGGTTTGGGGATTTGGAGGTATTTAAATGAGGTAAGTAATGAGAGGTTATTTGATAAATGAATAAGAAGTTATTTAAATTAAATAAATAATAAGAAGTTATTTGATAATTAAATAAGAAGTTGTTTAAATTAAATAAATAACGAGAGGTTATTTAATAATTAAATGAGAAGTTATGTAAATTAAATAAATGATGAGAGGTTATTTAATAATTAAATGAGAAGTTATGTAAATTAAATAAATGATAAGAGGTTATTTAATAATGTAATAAGAAGTTATGTAAATTGAATCAATAATAAGAGGTTATTTAATAATTAAATAAGAAGTTATGTAAATTGAATCAATAATAAGAGGTTATTTAATAATTAAATAAGAAGTGATGTAAATTGAATAAATAATAAAAGGTTATTTAACAATTAAATAAGAAGTGATTTAAATTAAATAAAGATACGTATATCTGATTAATATAAAATATATATCAAATATTCGAAATATTACTAGAATTATATTATGATTTTGGAAAAAAGAAAAAAAAGATTTCGCCCACAAAGGACGAATCTTTGTATTTGTATCGCCGGAGACACAAAGGTGGCTGAACTTTTCCCATCCGGTGGCGCCTGGCTTACCGAACACGAGTTGCCGGGCTGAGAGCCGAGGGCTTTGGCTCATCCTTCTGCTTTTCTTTCGCAATATAAATACGCCGAGAGCGTGGAAACCGGCCGGAGGCAAAAATGAGCGCGCGGGAAAGGAGTTCGACAAACGCACTGATTGCGGCAGCTTCTCGCGTTATTGCGCATCGGTTGGTCGGAGTCTTCAATGGTTTTGTAGGTCTCAAGGGAGATGGCGAGTTGGATGCACGTGTTACGCGTGAAATTCCAGAAAAAAAAACACCCTGACGACGCTGGTAACGTTACTGAAGATTCATTTTACTGGCAGTTCTTATAGGATCCAACTGCATATGAAAACATGCGGTTCTTCCAGCCAGTAAAGTTTATTGAAAATTGTAATATGCCTATATTTCTAGGGCCAGTTATGCCCAACGACTTTCTTAGTCCAAACAGACGTCATGAAAACCAAACCATAAGTTTCTATGAGACACATGAAGATTCGTCTTTCTGTGAAAACAGAGGCTAGAGGAAGAAAACAAGTTTTGTAGCTGGAATTAAATGAAACCAAAAGACCAAAGTGTGCTACACATAAGTTTCCAGAAAAATTACCCTGGCGACGTTGGTAACATTACTGAAGATTCTTTTTATCATCACTTTCTACAGGCTCCAACTGCATATGAAAAGCATCCACAGTTCTTGCAGTCAGCTTCTTCAATGCAGTAACGTTTATTGAAAACTGTAACATGCCTACATTTCCAGGACCAAACAGTCCAAACAGTCGTCATGAAAACCAGACCACAACTTTCTATACGAGACCCATGAAAATCCGTCTTTCCGTGTAAACCAAACCAAGACCACAGGAGGAAGAGAAAAAGCTTCCTCTACCCAGGAATCAAATGAAACGAAAAGGCCGAAGTGGAACACACGTCCTGTGTGCTCGTGGGGACAGAAAGGACAACGCGAGCCGCGATTCGGCGAAGAAACGCAACGTTGTGGGACTTTTGTGCGACACACAGAGAAGCGCGGTCGCCGTGTAGATGGCTACACAAGATGACTCGACCCGGACGGTATATTGATTCCCCAGTCGTGGTACATTGGTACTGATCGAACCCAACGGACAATGTGAAATCTTCGTGTAGCGCGCGCGCGACCCTCATCGTCGTCGCACTTCTGCCCCGCCAGGGCGGCGGCTCACCCCAGCCGCCCGGCTCTTATTCATCCCTATGCTGACCGGGGTGGAGGAAGCGAGGGCGGAAATAAGGGATGGAAAAAAGTTGCGAGGGATGCGGAGGTGGAGGAGGAGGAGGAGGACGAATCTCGGGGTGGAATCTGCTGGACACAGAGGGACTTACGGAGTCTTGTACGGCTGGGTTATATAGTAATAGCTCCCCGGACGAGCCCTTTTCATGGCGGAAAAAAAACGAAGAAGAAAAGCGAGTCCCTCTGCTGCTCCCAGGATTTCTGCTTCAATGCTGTACGGGCCGAGTTTTACACAGAGGAGCGTAAAAACGCCGAGGAGCAGCCTGGAAAGAGAGAGAGAGAGAAATAAAAAGAGTGGAAGCGGCGCGGTGCATTAAAAGAGCATAAATTATACAACTCCGGTACATATTAATGAGCGCCGGGGCACAAAGACGCGATGGAATACAAAAAGCATTAACTTCCAATAATCAGACCGTTGGATGTCCTCCCGAAGGCGCAACGCTGGGCACTCTCGAGGCTCCGAATAAAACGGAACGACTGTAGCGCCATTATTTAATCGATATACACGGATACAGGGTGATTCAGAATTCCTGGAAGTGCGAAATCGTCCCGGGAAGGAGTGTGCAAAATTTGAGATTTTTGTTCCCAGTAGTTTTTGAATGAGAGCCAATTTTGTGATAGCCAATCGGCGAATTCGCTCTCAATTTGTTCTCAACTTTCTCTCAATTCGCTCTCAAGGGAATTAAGAGAAAGTTGAGAGTTAGTTGAGGGAAAACTTACTCTCAACTTGCTCTTAATTCACCCTCAACTTGCTCTCAACTTGCTCTCAATTCGCCCTCAACTTACATTTGCTCTTAATTCACCCTCAACTTACTCTCAACTTGCTCTCAATTCGCCCTCAACTTACATTTAACTTGCTCTCAATTCGCCCTCAACTTACATTTAACTTGCTCTCAATTCACCCTCAACTTACTCTCAACCTGCTCTTAATATGCCCTCAACTTACTCTCAACCTGCTCTTAACTCGTCCTCAACTTACTCTCAACATGCTCTTAATTCGCCCTCAACTTACTCTCAACGTAAGTACGAATTAAGGGATTCCCTCTCGCTTGAGGTCAAATTGAGAGAAAGTTGAGTCAGTTGAGACCGAATTCTCTGATTGGCTGCCACAAATTGGCTCTCATTAAAAAACTACTGTAAATAAAAATCTCAAATTTTGCACACGCGTTCCTGGGACCATTTCGGACTCGTTCGGTGCGGGAATTCTGAATCTCCCTGTACACGTATCGCCCGGTCGATTTGCGTCACGCGACGCCCCGATTTGTCGCTGTCTCGATAAAGTGTAGTCACACAGATCCGCGCGCGTAGCTCTGCCTCTTGGATTAATCAGCGAATCACTCGGCGAATTAGAGCTGTGCTTCGAGGCCGCGCGAATAATCCAGGCCGGCGAGGTCACGGCTCGGTCAATCGGTGCAGGGGAAAAAAAAACACGTTATCAAGTTCGACGTTCCCGTCGACGATGACGTTGGACGCGGGGGATTCCCTCACCCGTCCTAATAATCTAACGTGTTGTCGGGCTGAATGCCGGGACAATCCGACGGATTCATCGAGCTGCCGTGCGGAATCCGCGAGGCTGGCAACCACCACGTCCGCCCGGTGCCGTTCATTCTGGTACCTGCCGCACGGTTCACGTATGAATACCCTCGGCGTTCGGTCACTTCCGATTGAATGGAGAGGCTGATGCTCGCCGGTGACGTATGGAGCTGGAAGGCCTTTGGGATTGTACTGAAAGGGCCAGAGTAATAAGGAGTCGGAGTGACAGCGGCGATGCGTATGGAAATATGGGGCATTTAGGCTTTCAACGAACGCAAAGTACATTAGGCTCTAAAGTGGATTGGAAACGACGGATTTACTTAATTAATTGTCGTTCACGATATTTGTGCTGTAATTTTATCAAAATCTTCTTGTAATTGTAATTCTTGTAATTTTAAATCTTTTTGTAATTTTATCAAAATGAATGTTCGAATTTTTTCGCCCTATTGGGTTTTTGGTATTTGCCGATTTAATGACGTTATTTTGACAGCTCGAGTTTGCAAATATTTCCAAAAATTGCGATGATCGTTAGTGACGTATGGAGCTGGAAGGCCTTTGGGATTGTACTGAAAGGGCCAGAGTAATAAGGAGTCGGAGTGAGAGCGGTGATGCATATGAAAATATGGGGCATTTAGGCTTTCAACGATCGCAAAGTAAAGTAGGCTCTAAAGTGTATTGGAAATGACGAATTAACTTAATTAATTGGCGTTCACGATATTTGTGACGTAATTTCGTCAAAATGATAGCCAATGAATGTTCGAATTTTCTCGCCCTATTGGGTTTTTGGTATTTGCCGATTTAATGATGTTATTTTGACAGCTCGAGTTTGCAAATATTTTGTTGCCAATATTTCCAAAAATTGTGGTGCTTTGGTTGTGAAGCCTTTGGAATTCTAAAATATGGGGCATTTAGGCTTTCAACGAACACAAAGTACATTAGGCTCTAAAGTGGATTGGAAACGACGAACTAACTTAATTAATTGGCGTTCACGATATTTGTGCCATAATTTCGTCAAAATGATAGCCAATGAATGTTCGAATTTTCTCGCCGTATCGGGTTTTGGATATTCGACGATTTAATCACTCAACGTCCACCACGTTATTTTGACAGCTCGAGTTTGCAAATATTTTGTTGGGAATATTTCCAAAAATTGCGAAGCTTATTCGGTGGCGTAGGAGTTATTTTTACGATGATGACATTAGGCGATTACGTATGCGGGATTTTGCTATTCGAGTATATATCATTTGGGGCTTGTCTCATGGAAAATGCAAATGCGAGAAGGGAGAGAGAGCGCGAGGAGCGAGCACAGCCCGGGGTATATGCAATAAACGTTGACATGTAATGAGGCGCAACGCGGGGACCCACGGGCGATGCACATCACGAGCCGCGCGCGCGCGCCCGGCTATATATGTAAAACCGGCGCGGACCGACTCCGCTGAGGATTAAACGCCGGTTTATATATTCAGGAAAATCTACGGTTAATATCCTACCGGTGGAACGAACGCGCTTCGGCCATCTGGAACCACCGCCGCTTGTGCGACTCGCGAAATCTCCACTCAGCGGAATTATGCCGCTTAGGCCACTAAAACTCACGCCACGAAAGAGGTGGATGTATGTGTGATAGGTATACTGGAGATATGTGTAACAGTATTTTTTTAGCGTACCAGCCAATATCCAAGCTTGCCCAGCTGAGGAAAAAAAATGGAGAAAAAATCAACTTTTCGTGAAAATTATCGCGTTTAGAAAAAAAAAAACGAATGGCGAATTCGTTCTGTACGGGCAAAAATACATCGAAATAAGACGTTAAAAAAATAATAATAAGTGTTTTCTTTTTTTTTTTTTTTTTTTTTTTTTTTTTCAAAAATTCTTCACCCCGCGTTTTTTGCGAAATTTTTTTTTTCCATTTCGCAAAGTTCGATAACCCTATCCGATGGGAAATTTCCTGCTGATTCCGAAAAGCACCACGGTTTGCCCGAAAAGTAGAACATTCGATGAGAAAAATGCGAAAAATGATTTTTCACGTTTTTTCGAAATTTCATCACTTCACTAAACTTGATTTTACTTTTTTTTTAATCGTTCGAATCTGGATTTTCTTTTTTGGTTCGAAAGAAAACTGAACAACGAAGAGAATGCAGCAAGGCGGAACGCGATATCTTGATTTCTGAATTTTTCACAGAATTTCAAAGCCGAACCCTCAAAAATCGCGAATTTTTCCAAGGGGTACCCCTTGCATTTTTTACGAAAAAAAAAATTTTCGATTTCGCAAATTTCAAAAACCCTATCCGATGGGAAATTTCCCGCTGATTCCGAAAAGCACCACGGTTTATCCGAAAAGTAGAACATTCGATGAGAAAAATGCGAAAAATGATTTTTCACTTTTTTCGAAATTTCATCACTTCACTAAACTTGAGGTTACTTTTTTTTGGATCGTTCGAATCTGGATTTTCTTTTTTGGTTCGAAAGAAAACTGAATAACGAAGAGAATGCAGCAAGGCGGATCGCGATATCTTGATTTCTGAATTTTTCACAGAATTACAAAGCCGACCCCTAAAAAATCACGAATTTTTCCAAGGGGTACCCCTTGCATTTTTTGCGAATTTTTTTTTTTTCGATTTCGCAAATTTCAGAAACCGTATCCGATGGGAAATTTCCCGCTGATTTCGAAAAGCACCACGGTTTGCCCGAAAAGTAGAAAATTCTACGAGAAAAATGCGAAAAATGATTTTTCACTTTTTTCGAAATTTCATCATTTCACTAAACTTGAGGTTACTTTTTTTTGGATCGTTCGAATCTGGATTTTCTTTTTTGGTTCGAAAGAAAACTGAATAACGAAGAGAATGCAGCAAGGCGGAACGCGATATCTTGATTTCTGAATTTTTCACAGAATTACAAAGCCGACCCCTAAAAAATCGCGAATTTTTCCAAGGGGTACCCCTTGCATTTTTTGCGAAAAAAAAAATTTTCGATTTCGCAAATTTCAGAAACCCTATCCGATGGGAAATTTCCCGCTGATTCCGAAAAACGCCACTGTTTGCTCGAAAAATCGTAAATTCGATGAGAAAATCGCGAAAAACGATTTTTTTTCTCTAAAAAAAAAACCACAGAATTGATTGTATTTGCAAATACAATAAAATGATCCCATATGCTTGTAACTCAATGTAGAAAATGCATCGAGCATCGTTCGCCTCACGAATACCAAAGTCGAATAATTTCATCCATTAATGCGCCCGCCCAGCAGGTAAAAAAAAGGGCCACGCGGATTAATTCAGGTCAAACGAAGACAACCGAATCAGCTCACAATCAATCGAGCATTCCCAATGCAAAGGTCCGCACAATTAATTGCTTGCCATTGTTGAGCGCAGACACGCCGGGCTCCATGCATATCGAATTATCAATTAACCCGCGATAATGAAGAGAATAACAGAGAAGGTATTAACGAGAGAGACGAGAACGCGGGGAAAGGGAAGCCGTGTGGTCGAATGCAATCAGATTAGATACCTACGTAGTACCCGACCAACCCGGGCATCCGACTGTGTTGCCGGGCATGCAACGAGCGTTCTGCACCAGAAGCTTGTGGACATAATATGGCTAACAAGATATCGCTTGGTCGCAACGCCGGAATCGACTTGTCCATCTTTCGCCCCCCCGCGGATTTGTCACAGTACACTAAAAACGCAGCGCGAAAAAACCAGAGGGCGCTGGGTGGGTTTTTTTGTCGTCCAGCGTTCTCGCGTTGGTCCAGCTTTCGAGATTATTGTATAGTTGAAATTTGAATCCAAAGAAAAAAATATTTCTACCGATTCTATTACCTTATTATAAGAAATTATAAGAAAAAATATTTCTTATAAATCTACAACATATCTAATTTCTATAAATTATATTTATGTAATTATATTTAAGTTATTTGATTATAATTTCTATAAATTATATTTAAATTATATGATTATAATTTCTATAAATTATATTTAAATTATATGATTATGATTTCTATAAATTATATTTATTTAATTATATTTAAATTATATTATTATAATTTCTATAAATAATAAGAAAAAATATTTCTTATAAATCTGCCAATCTTGTCACGAAAACCGAGCAAGTAAAAAAAATATTATTGTTTCAATAAAACCTGCGCTTTCGGGCTGCCAAAAACAACGGTAGTCAATTCAATGTCACATCTAATTCCTACAATTCAATATGATATTAAAACGATAACTTCAGAAGAGGCAGTATGTAGAGGAACGAAAGTCGGAAGAGCCAAAGCAAATTTCCCGAGGCTGTCTCTCAGCGTGGAAGAGCGGGACATAATATGGGACATAATATGGCTAACAAGATATCACATGGTCGCAACGCCGGAATCGACTTGTCCATCTTTCGCCCCCCGCGGATTTGTCACAGTACAGTGAAAACGCAGCGCGACAAAACCAGAGGGCGCTGGGTGGGGTTTTTTTTTTTCTTTTTTTTTCGTCCAGCGGTCTCGCATTTTTCCGCACTCGTTCGGCGCGACTCGCTGACGACTGATGGGATCGAATGTTCCAAATCGTTTTTCACGTTTTTCTAACCCGCTACGGTAAATGCACGCCGAGTTGCACACACGGCGCCACCGCGAAAACCGAGGGAGCTATGAAGCAGCAGCAGCAGCAGCAGCAGCCCGCGGATACCGAAGCCGCTTTAACACACACAAACATCGGTGGATAAATGGCCGGTCGTTGTAACAAACGGATCGGACTGGGCGAGCCGAATGCCGGGGGTTCCAGACGAACCGCGTCCACTGATCGATCCACGCGTGCCGAACAACCAGCGGGAACCGTAAAATCCCCTCGTCACGATTAATTTCACGCTGCGAGAGATCCTCGGCCCTTTTTTTTCCGCCCTCCGCGCGCGCGCGCGCGCCACGTTCGTAAACAGCCGGCCCGCGTTTCCTTTTGCATATGAACAAAAGGTTCGCCAGCGGGTACCACGAATGGGAGCGCCAAGGTTTTTCGGGAAATTCGACTGGAACAATCGGACTTGATTGACCAGAGACCAGAAACCCCTGGTATAGCACCGGATGGAAGTCTTGTGTAGGTCTCATATGGGATTTGGAAAAACGACGCTTTTGAATAGGCGGTGTAACTTTTGCAGGCGCAATGCTGAGATTATCAATGAATGACGAATGCTTTTTTTGGACATTGTAAACCTGAAAACGTGTGGTGTACTTAGGGTCGAATTTATAGTCGCAAGTTTGAACTCAAGTTCTAAGTTAAATTCTAATTTTGAAAAAAAATTCTAACTTTTTTAAAAGTTCCAACTGAAGTTCTAACTGAAGTTAGAAGGTGAAATTCTAGCTGATGTTAGAAGTTGAAATTCTAACTGATGTTAGAAGTTGAAATTCTAACTGATGTTACAAGTCAAAGTTCTAACTGAAGTTAGAAGTCAAAGTCCTAGTTTAGATTCTAACTAAAGTTCTAACTGGAGTTAGAAGTCAAAGTTCTAACTTAGATTCTAACTAAAGTTCTAACTGAAGTTAGAAGTCAAAGTTCTAACTTAAGTTCTAACTAAAGTTCTAACTTAGGTTCTAACTAAAGTTCTAACTTAGATTCTAACCAAAGTTCTAACTTAGGTTCTAACTGAAGTTCTAACTTAGGTACCAACTGAAGTTTTAATTTAAGTTCAAACTAAATTAAAAAAGAAAATTAAGACCTTCAAGAATTCAAACTTTGGACTATAAATTCGACTCTAAACGGTTGGCTGAGAATGATACAAAAGTCAGAAAAGATCGGATAAAGCAAAGCGAAAAGTTACTTTAATTTGAATGCCATTATAATTCGTTCTTACATAAAACGTCAAGTTTCCATCGCTGAAGAAGCAATCTGGCTCGTGTGGAAGACGTGAACGCAACCCGGGGGAGAGGAAATACTTTATTTTTACGGATTCTCGTAACCCCGGACGTGGGGCCGATAAATTAAATTTGACTCCGTGATATCTCGTTCTCTCGGTGAGCGCAAACTTGACGAAACGAGCTCATGGATTTTCAATCCCGGCGCGACCGTTGGAACTGCCACTGTGACTTATACTCGGAACTTTGGCAGTCGCTTTGATGGAATTGATTCATTACTCCTGCAACCACTTGCCGGATGAAAAATCGCCGCGAGCTCGTTCCACAAAGTTTCTTATCCCGACGAGAACAGGACTCTGGGGAGTCAATTGATCGTCTCTACCTCCCTGAATTTTGCAAGTTTTAGGACGACCGTCTTCCCTGTATCTGCGCTCCATTGGTCACCGCGTGTAACGCGATGTGAATTCGTGTTTTCTCGCAAGAACGATTTTCGGATGCGCGAATTTATATCCGCGCGATTCACAGTTTTGGGTTTCGACTCGCGCACAGAGAAAAATATCAACGGAGTGATAACGTTTTTGCTGTGGTAGCTGGAAATTTTCTGAGGTTGCTGGAAATTTTCTGAGGTAGCTGGACATTTTTTGAGGTAGCTGAAAATTTTCTGAGGTAGCTGGATATTTTCTGAGGTAGCTGGAAATTTTCTGAGGTGGCTGGAAATTTTCTGAGGCGGCTGGAAATTTTCTGAGATAGCTGGAAATTTTCTGAGTTAGCTGGAAATGTTCTGAGGTAGCTGGAAATTTTCTGAGATAGCTGAACATTTTCTGAGGTAGCTGGACATTTTCTGAGGTATCTGGAAATTTTCTGAGGTAGCTGGACATTTTCTGAAGTACCTGAAAATATTGCTGTGGTATGGTTAATAAAACTATCGATCTGTTATCACTCCCTGATTATTTTTTCCGTGCCCAAACTAACGCGGTGAACAAAATTGAAACCGAAACAAAACCTTTCCACACGAACTGCAGGATTAAAAAAAAAATATCTCTCGTTTCCCGTGTACACAATTGATTTCCCGTTCCACGGGTACCCGCGTCGAATTAGGAAAAAACAACAAAAAAAAGGAAACAATAAGCGGAATGGAGTTGAATAACGAATTCACTCATTTGTGCGTGATACCCAACCCGCCGACGGATTCGCCGGGGAAAAACCATTAATTACCGCGGGCCGAGTATCAGCGTCGAATGCGATTTGGTAGCGCACGAACTGGCTTTTCAGGTTGAATTCAATAAAATATAAAACGCTCAATGTAAGTAATTACGAAGTTTGGTGTATGTAGAGTTTCCACGCCGGCAACTCGGGGGCGGCTTCTATATACGCGCGGTGCACTCATGACTGGACTGGCAGCCCGGAACGTCTGCCGCGAGTGATCATTAATTCGGACAAAGTTTGCGCGAGGCCGACTCTTCCCACTCTTCCTACCCGTTCGACTCTCACCCCCCGCGCGCTCACCATCAGCTCACCTCCTTTCCAACCCCCTTGGCAGCCTCTCGGCTACGCCGGGCTTTAAAGCTCGTTAGCCACCGGGTGAACCGTGGACCGCCTATACTGTATATAAGCTATAGGGCACTCGCGACACAAATTTTAGGAGTCAAGCGTCGCGCTCGAGCTTCTCCTCGGACCTTCGTTGCCGCACAACCGCACGTGGAGCGAAAACTCCGCGCTCTCCACCTACACGTGAGTCCCCCGCTTCCGATTCACCTGCGAGGAGGAGTTTTCGACCTCGCGATCCGCGCGCCCTCGGCGAGTCGCCTTTGTGGGGGTTTTCAACGTGGTTGATTTCCATTCGGAATTGCTGCGACTGCTATGTTTGTTTTGTACTTTGGGCAGGGGATGCATAAACGACAAATGTAAGCATTGGTGGACAATATTTTTGGACGTGGGGTTTGTGAGATTATTCTATGGGAGGCAGTGTGTTTGAATGGGCGAGAGAAATATTAAAATTTGCGAAGACATTTTTTTTTGTTTTTGTTAGAAAGTTTGACACGTCATCTCAGTTCGCCTAAACAAGTTGGTTATTTTTTCAGGGAAATCTCTCATTCTTATTAGTAACATCGGTAACGTGATTTCAGGTTTTTTTTCGCGATTACAAAAAATAAAAGAAAATAAAATAAAATGAAATAAAATGAAATAAAATAACATAAAATAAAACAAAATAAAATAAAATAAAATAAAATGAAATAAAATGGTATAAAATCAAATAAAATGAAATAAAATAACATAAAATAAAACAAAATAAAATAAAATAAAATAAAATGAAATAAAATGGTATAAAATCAAATAAAATGAAATAAAACAAAATAAAATAAAATAAAATAAATTGAAATGAAATGAAATAACATGATATAAAATCAAATAAAACGAAATAAAACAAAATAAAATAAAATAAAATAAAATAAAATAAAATAAAATAAAATTGACCAGTCACCGATTGGAGTCTTCGTTAAACCAACTTGTTGTACGCCCCAGGGAGATTTCCCTGGTTACAGGTTGAAAGCAACGGCACCCTCGCCAATTCGCTCGAAGAATAGCACAGCAAAAAAAAGCAGAACAACAGTGAGAAAAGTGCTGTGAATGCAATATGAAAAAAGCTATGTACGCGTGCACGATGAAAATATAAGTGTCTGAAAATATCCGTGGGCGCCAGGAGTCAGTCCGGTGGACGACGGCGCGGATGAGACTCCTGCGAGGAAAGCAATCAAGCATTTCATTTGCCAGCACTCGGGACCCGCATTCTTATTCTCCCCGGGGTGCGTCGAGAAAATGCGCGACCGAGCTGGGAAAAGCGCGGCGCGCTGAAAATAGGAAAAAATCACAGCGAGAGAATGAAGGGTGAGATGAAGGACGAACAAAAAGGAGGATCGGAAAAAAAGCTCCAGGGGCCCCCGGGGGGAGGGGGGGGGGGTGGATAAAATATTGCTGAATACCGTGAGATCATTTCGAAAGGTCAGGGAAGGCCTTTTCGTGTCCCTTTTTCCGCTACGCAATAATTGAGCTCACTAATGAAAGCGATAATATTAAATTTTCTTAAAAAAAAAAATTAAAAAAAATTCATGAAAGTCCCTTTTTGCAGGGGTCGTAATGAACAATAGACCTTGAGCGAAATTGGAATTGCAGGGCTCCAATTCACTTTTCCTCAAATAATTTCATCCCAAGACAACGTTGAGCACCTCGTCGTGACTCGAGAAACAAATACAAAGACGTGGGACGAACGGAGACTTCGTAATACGAGGAAGGCGAAGGAGGAACGAGCGGGATGTGAGGCCAAAAGTCCGGAGAGAATTTCCGTCCCGCGAGTCCCCGGCGAATTGTAAAGAACGTTGCTAATATAATGTAGTGTGTTTTCATAAAAATGACGTAGCGGCCGCCGCGCCGTTTGCAGCAAACACGGAGGCAAATGTACGTCGGTGTATTTTGCCCGTGCAATATTTACTCTGCCTTTATTACCCCGGTCTTTGATGCGCGTAATTTAATGTAAAAAAATTTCCAGTGAAAAGCCGAATCAACGTTACTGTTCAGGGGAACAGGTGGTCCACTTTTTGAGATTATTGTATAGTTGAAATTTGAATAAAAAAAATAAAAAAAACTTTGTACCACAGAAACACATGGATTTTATTACCTTAGAATATTTCTTGCAAATCTGCCAATTTTGTCACGAAAATGGTGAACGTAAAAAAAATATTAGTAAAAAAAACCTTCGCTTTCGGGCTACCAAAAATAAATGTAGTCAATTCAATGTCACTTCTAATTCCTACAATTTATTATTGAAACAATAACTTCAAAATTAATATGGAAACAATAACTCCAAAATTAATATTGAAACAATAACTCCAAAATTAATATTGAAACAATAACTCCAAAATTAGTATTGAAACAGTAACTCCAAAATTAATATTAAAACAGTAACTTCAAAATTAATATTCAAACAATAACTCCGAAATTAATATTGAAACAATAACGCCAAAATGAATATTGAAACAATAACCCCAAAATAGGCAAAACAATATTTTATTTTTTCAATGTTAAATCGAATAATAACAACAATAACTAGAGTCCTTAAAAAAATTGTTTTTGTCAGCCCCAAGCGAAGGTTTTACTAAATCAATGATATTTTTTCCCATGTCACAAACTGAGGAACAAGATTCTGGTTGCTGTCAAAAAAGGTTTCTGAAAGAAATTGGTAAGACCGACAGGCAGCGTTTTGGCCTTTAGCGTTAGGAGATAAAAAGCATGGTGTGAATTGCCCTCCCGGCCTCCTGTGACGTTCAAGCGAATACCTGACGCAAAAATACTGATGCAAAGCAACCAAGAAGAAGAAGAAGAAGAAGAAAAGCGAGAGAGAGAAAGGGGACGTGTATGCAGAGGAATGAAAGTCGTAGGAGCCAAAGCAAATTCCCGAGGCTGTCTCTCAGCGTGGAAGAGCGGAGGGTGAAGGGGGGGGGGGGGGGTGGGGGGAACGAAGAGAAGAAGGAGGGTCAAGCCCGAGAATCCACGTGAGAAGAGGTTTACTTCTGCCAAGTAACGTGTACGTGGCTGCCACATCACGTAAGACCGAGGAGCAAGCGAACCGCGCTCAACTGCTGGGAGGGGGGGGGCGGGAGGGGGTTGGAAGGAACGTGGAGCAGATGGAAGGTGGAAATGTAAGAGTGGAAGGAAGAAGAGGGAGACGAGGGGGGGGGGGCAGCGAGTGAAGGAGAGAAAGCCGGATCCGTAGAAAAGAGAGCGAAAAGCTTGAACCCCTTCCGTCCGTGGCCTCCCCGCACGAAAGCTTTAACCTACATGCCCAACCGTACGGCAAATCATATTCCGTTGGCAAAATGAAAACCGTTTGCGATGCATTCCCCAAACCTATGTATGTACACATATATCTATATATGAATGCATATGTACACATGAATGTATATATAAACGTGTGTTTATATACATATATATATATGTATATTTATACACATGAATGTATATATAAATGTGTTTAAATACATACATGTATGTATATATATTTTTTTCTATATGTATATTTTTTTTTGTTTTACAATTTTTTTTTCTATTTTTTGTATTATTTTTCGTGTGTTACCTGCTGGTTTACTCTTTTCGCAATTTTTTGTTATAATTTTTTCGAGGGGCTTGCCCCGTTCACTGTACAATAAATAAATAAATAAATAAATAAATAAATATGTACATATGAAAGTATATAAAAATATGTGTGATATAAATTTATATATATATACACGAATTTATATGTGTGGAAATATGTCTATGTGGATATACGTAGAAAAATTTGCCACGCAGGTTGCAGGGATGTATATATCAATGTGTGTGATATAAATGTATATATAGGAATTTATATACGTGGAAATATGTCTATGTGGATGTATGTGGATATATTTGCCACGCAGGGTGCCGAAGCGTACTGTTTTCTTCCCAAGCTCAGGAAGTAGATATGCAAGAGGCTTCTGACGGGGGCTCGATTCCCCTCAAACCCCCCGGACCAGGGAGGCGGCGAGCGGGGGAGCGAAACGCCGCAACCCTCGGGCAACCCTCGCTTCTCTCTTCCTGCCGCACGCCACACGCTCCACCGTTTTCTCGACGTTTCCCCACACGCTTCATTCCCGCGACGCGTCTGCGCGCGGCTCGCGCGTTACGCTCGTCCTGCACTTTATATACGCCTCGCGCTTCCCGTCTCCCTGCGTCGTTACGCACATTCCCGGGTATCCGCGGCCTTTTTTTTTCTTCTCTGTATATCGACTTTTTCCAAATGAGATTTTTGCTTGCGGCGTTTAGTGGCTGCGGAAAAAAAATGGTTTATTTGTTACTTGGGAACCTCTTATGGAAATAAATTATATTCATCATATATATATGAATTATATAAAATTATATCTATCGGCCAAAGTTCTATATCTTTTATATATTTTCAAATCTACTTTATTTCCATGGGGGACTCCGGGTCGGTTTATAACAATTCTGTCATTTGACGTAAACAAAACAAAAAAAAATTGGGTCGTAACCCAGGCTGACGACACCTGCGAGAGATCAGAGTAAAAAAATGTGTAATTCGCGCACTTTTTACGGAAGGCACCACGTGCGACGTGAAAACAGGAAGACGAGTAGATACAGTTTGCTTTAAGATACTTGACATTGGGGACAAATGGATTGACACGAACTGATATAAATCGTCGTCTCAAGTGCGGCGGGCTTCTTATCTTATCACCGCTTTTTCATCGCCACTTTGCCAATCGGAGTTCGTCGATATTCAAATAAACAATTATCGAGCACTCAGGTGTCGATAATTGTTTATTTATCAAATCAAATTTCATCCATACTAATTTCCGGTATCGATAAGTACAAATTGGCAGATATCATATTTTCGTCCATCTTCGGTTCGAACTATTTTCGTTACAGTGACTGTCAAATTATGATGTGACAAATATGATAACTGCACAATATTTGTAACGTGAAACCAGGAACTAAAAAAACAACCACGTGGCCCAAAACTGACAGCTGTCACTTTGCATCCATGAGGACCACCACGATTTCGCTTCACTCCTCTCGTTAATCACATTTTACCCAAATCAAAATATGCACTTTGCCCAAACAAAGCTACCATAAATATTCATTAGTAAGTACAAAATGTCCCCTGAAAATTTCCAACCCCCTTATGAACATAAAACCTATAAAAAAAAAATAAAAAAAATGCTCGTCATCACCCACGAATCCCCCCCATGGAAATATTTATATGTGAAATATATGTCGACGAAAAGTTCTTTATTTCGCATATATGTTGCATATATTTTTATATGCAACATATATGTTGCATATACAAATTTTTGGTGACATATATTTTACATATAAATATTTCCACGTGAGCCAACTGCAATACTACCCACACCACCCAACAACCACCAGCTCTATTCCATCCACCAGATTTTCCTTCCCCACGATGAGGATCAACGAGGATGTACAAAAACACAAACGCCCTCTATATAGTTTCCAACCGCGTCGACACGTGCGAAGCGACGAGCGCGAGAGAAACAACGTGTAATCATCATCGCGTGTTCACGTCACCGAGTCATCTATACGTGACCAGCCCTCACCCCCTCCCCCACAGTCGCGTCCATCCGTCTCTCCTTCCACTTCACCCCCTCACCCCTTTCGCCCCCCTTTTCACACGTATAATTGTGTATATATTTTTTTTCTTCTCCTTTCATTTTCCATTATTCACTAAAATTTCATACACTCGCGGGTGCTACGTGTGAGTGCAGCGCAGGCTGCGGTGCGCGCGATGTATGCACGACAGGGGGGCGGGGGGGGGGGGGGGGCAAAGAGGGGGGGCTGTGTGTACGAGGGTAAATTTATCATCGCGGACTGGCGGGAAGCGGGTCTGCCGGCTGCCCGGTAAGTGATTGATGGGCCTGGATGCAATATCGATATCTATTACCGCGTTTCTCACACGGTGACATCGAACCCGAACCATCCCCCTCCCCCTCTCCGGTGCCCCCTGCCCTCCCCCTTCCTCCCCTCCTCCTTCCTCCCCGCCATCCACTCTCGTGCCTCTCTCACTTTATCGTTCTTTCGTGCTCCGCACTCGCCCGTAACCCCCGTACCCCTCGACCCTTCTGCCCCCCTCAGCCCCCCTCGCAATGCACACCGACACTTCCACAGGCGCCCTCTCCACATTTTTCCTCGCGCCTCGCGCGCGACTTCGCGTTCACATATTTCACGCGCATACTTATACAGACACCCAGAGGGAGAGGGGGCAGGGGGGAAGGGGGGAGGGGGCAGGGGGGCAGAGAGACAGAGTTATACAGACACTCAGAGAGAGAGGGGGGCAGGGAGGAAGGGGGGCAGAGAGACAGAGTTATACCGACACGTGGAGAGAGAGGGGGGCAGGGGGAAGGGGGGCAGAGGGACAGAGTTATACCGACATAGAGAGAGAGAAAAGGGGGAAGGGGGGCAAAGAGAGAGAGAGAGACGTGATGCTCGTGCATCATTTTCCTTCGCTCGCGAGGTCCGGACCCCCTCCCCCCCTTTATATCTCGACCCCCCCGCTCCGCTCCTTCCACTCCTTTTACATCGAAAAATTGAATACGATGCACTCGGGGTATAAATCAAGACCGATACGTTACGCCGAGATATCGTAACGAAGCTTTGCTCGCGCCCCCCGGCACGTAGCGCTACGTGGCCGTGCAGTAACTGGCTGCTACTACTGGCGCTGCTGCTAGTACTGGGGCTGTCGAGTATTTGCATTATTCGACGACGATGGATCGAGACCGATAACCCGGGGCGGAGCCCCGCGTTCTATGTATGCAAAGTTCTGTCATGCATCGCACCCGATCGCTCGGGTGCGTGTAAGTAGTTAGGGCAGCGTGCGGTCAGATATCGCACGGCGGCCGCGGCTGGAATGCGCGATGCGATCGCCCGGCGCGAAAGCTTTTAGAGGGGATTTTTTTTTTCGACAGGAATTTTTCGCGTGGCGGGTGCTAATTTTTTTTTTTTTTTTTTTTTTTTTTGAGGGTTATCGAGCGTTGGTAAAGTGAAAAAAAATATCGTGACGAAATTAGCGGTTAGCTGGGTGGCGGAAAAAATTATCGAATGATCGAGGAATGTTTCTTTATGAATTCTGTGAATTATTCAGCTCGATCAATCATGTTTTATGGGTAACCCGTGATTCGGGTGGTTGGAGCTGATTTTTTTTTATTGTGGTGCTACATTTTTTGGGGAAAGTTATACATTTTTGCGTTCGATTTTTGTTGTTGTAGAAATGAGGAGAGTGGAGTTAAGGGTTTGTTTATTTATCGCCATGATTTATTCCATTCTGTCAATCAAATTTCACCCTGATGCAAAATTTTTTTTTTATCACGGTATTAAATTTTTGATTGGTTAGGAATAAATTGTTGATTTGAGGTATTTTCGAAAGTAACACATTTTTTATGCAATTTTTTTTTTATAAAAACTAAGAGTGACAATTCTGTCAATTTTTCAATTTCAAATATCCAATTTTTCAATTTCAAATTTCTAATTTTTCAATTTCAGATTCCACGCTGATGCGAACTATTTTTTTTTTATCACAGCGCTAAATTTTTCGGTGTCAAGTGATAAATTGTGGACTTGAGTTATTCGATAGAAGCTGAAATACGTTCGCTCCACAATACGAAGAAGCTCGCGGTACGTCTAATAAATATCGTCCACCATTATCGCGGGGCTCGTAATTTTATTTCCAATTGTTCGTGTATTTTATCGAAACAGTCGATTATCCGGCCGCGGTTCCGATACTTTGGTAATTGATGATTCGCCCCGGCTCTATCGACCCTCGAACGAGCGAGCGCGACTTTATGCAGGACCGATGGGTTCGCGCTGTACACATATAGTGATACGATTGACACAACGCGGACGGAGTCTCGAAGGGCCATTGGATGTCGGCCAGATTTTCGCGTTCAATGACGACGACGACGACGCCGTACGTACGGACTGTGCAATACAGACGTAATGTATCGATGCACTAAATTACTAATGTAACTCAACGAGCGCCGCGCGAGCTCGACGTGACTCCACTTCGATATTTCTCACGGTGGGCCCGGAGCGAAAAGGGCAAATGATAATGCGACGCAACCTTTTCACTCGACGTAGCGGAAAGTGACGCTCGCACCTTCCGAGCGAATTCAACGGATCGTGGAAAACCGAACGAAATATCATTTTCCAACTGTTTGTAGAATCGTTTGTATCAAATTGAATGAAAAAAAAAATGTCTTAGCCCGTAACCATAATTTTTTTTAGCGGCGCTCTCGCTTTATACTTAAAAAAAAATTAGCAGGTACTCCAAGTGACAAATTCGTTGCAAAAAAAACAATTTTCCAACTGTTTGTATCGTCGTTTGTGTCAAATTGGACGAAAAAATGTTTGAGACCCAGACAATTTTTTTCAGGAACTCTCGTTCGATTAATAAAAAAAAATTGGCAGCTACCCCAAGCGACAAATTCGTTGCGAAAAAAACCTTATTTTCCAACTGTTTGTATCATCGTTTGTGTCAAATTAGACGAAAAAATGTTTCAGACCCAAATATAATTTTTTTAAGGCACTCTCGTTCGAATACTAAAAAAAAAAAATTAGTAGCTACCCCAAGCAAAAAATTCGTTGCGAAAAAAACCTAATTTTCCAACTGTTTTTCCCGTATAGTTTGTGTCAAATTGGACGAAAAAAACTGTCTCACCCCGCAGACATAATTTTTTTTCACGGCAATCTCACTCGACACCTAAAAAAAAAAATTAGCAGCTACCCCAAGCAAAAAATTCGTTGCGAAAAAAACCTAATTTTCCAACTGTTTTTACTGTAAACTTTGTGTCAAATTAGACGAAAAAAAGGTCTCAGCCCAAGCGTATTTAGACCCAAACATAATTTTGCTTAGACTACTTATTTTTCGTTTAACATCATGGAAATCAAAAAAGTAAAAACAGAAGATTAGCGACGCAATTTAAAAAATGTCATTGTTATCCAAATTCGTGGCTATTAATTTTCCCGAATCATTAAAATCGCAGGTAATAAAACACATCGCTGTTCAAAGTTAGCAAAAATTATGCCAGCTCTTAAAACGTTCCCCAATGGGATGACGAAAACGCTCCCAAGATTCGATACAGTCGAGGCACTGATTACCGGGGACCGAAGTGTGGGTGCAACCCGAGCTGCAATAAATCTGTCAGAGCAAATCCTCGAGACCCCCGCGTTACGGTATCTCGTAAAATTATCGGAGCTACGATTCACGGGGGTGAAGCTTTGGTTGTCCGACCCGCGGGGTACACGGAATTTAATTTGGTCGGGAGCAAAAATATTCCCGGTAAATATTAAGCAGGGTCTCAAGCCGATATTCGGGAATTTATCGCCCATCTCGAAGGCACGAAATTGAAACAATTTTTTTTTTCTATTTTTTTTTTTTCGTTGTGTCGAGGCTCCACATGCCAAGTTTAATCTCTTTTCCACGCGTTACACCCCCCACCGCGCTATTATTAATCATACTCGCGGGACGAAACCGCGACTCGCAGGGGGGGCTTTTCCCGAATTTCTTTCCCCGCGAGAGCCATGAATCAGATTGACATTTATTATAACCGGTTGCCGCTCTCGCGGGTCTCGCTTCCTTCGCGCAAAAGGCCACGCGAGGTAACGAGATTCTATTCCGGCTGAATTTATCGAAAGGTCCGACGTGCGCCTCGTGTATAGCCGACGCGAGGAGGGAGGGAGGGAAATGTAATTCACGATCACAGCTTTCGCTGTGGCCACTTGAAAAAAAAATAAAAATAAAAATAAAAATAAAAACAAAAATAAAAATAAAAATAAATATAAAAAAATCAATATGTAGGCGACTCAATAAGGCCGAAAATGAGGGAAATTTAATTCACGATTACAGCTTCCGTTGTGGCCACTTGAAAAAAAAAAAAAAAAATGAAAAAAATAAATAAATAAAAAGATAAAAAGATAATAAAATAAACATGTTTTCGCTGAGGCCACTTAAAAAAAAATTAAAATTAAAATTAAAAAATTAAAAGATTCAAAAAATAAAAATGTAGGCGACTCGATAAGGCCAAAAATGAGGGAAATGTAATTCACGATTACAGTTTTCGCTGTGGCCACTTGAAAAAAATAAAAATAAAAATAAAATAAAAATGAAGGCGACTCAATAAGGCCAAAAATGAGGCATTCATTGCGAACGTGAAAAAGGAGCTTCCGCTCTCAATAGCGACGAGTGTCTCGAAAAACGACTCCATTTGTTGGCGGCGAAAAGAGCCACGATGACTCGGCTCTTCATTCACCGAGCAATTAATTAACGGAGCTCATTTTCGTCGTTGCTCGCTCGCGCGAAAAGTTATGTAAAGTCGTTACACGGGGTGTAACGACGAGGGCTTTTTCGAGAGAATTTCTGTGGCTGCATCGCGGTGTTGGAATACGTCGCTTGTATGCCGGAGTAATTGGCGCGGATGAGGGACAATTGTGGTACTGTGGGGGTTTTTATGAAGATTGACTTTGTGAAATTGAAGACTTTTTTGGAATAACCATTTTTGGAGCAGTGAAGAAAAAAATACCGTTCAGCTGTTCGTTGAGTAAAAATAATTCAGTGAACGATGAGAAATCGATGGATGTATCAACGAATTTTTTTTTTTTTTTTTGTTGCAGGGAAATTTTTAGCTGCCACAGAAAATTTTTAGCTAACGCAGCAAAACTTTTGTTGGCGCAGTAAAATGTTTAGCTATCACAGCAAATTTTTACCTAACGCAGCAAAACTTTTGTTGTCGCAGCAAAATTTTTAGCCACCACAACAAATTTTTATGTAACATAGCAAAACTTTTGTTGTTGCAGTAAAATATTTAGCTACCACAGCAATTTTTTATGTAACGCAGCAAAACTTTTGTTGTCGCAGTGAAATGTTTAGCTACCATAGAAAATTTTTATGTAACGCAGCAAAACTTTTATTGTCGCAGTAAAATGTTTGGCTACCACAGAACATTTTTATCTAACGCAGCAAAACTTTTGTTTTCACTCCGTTAATATTTTTCTCTGTGGCTGCCAATGTGGAGACTAAGTAACAAAAGTGAAGCAGAGAAAAAGTAATTCTGCTTTCGTCACCGTCGCCTATTTTTCGAATCTCATTTTTGTACCAGGATGTGACGATCGGTTGTTCATCGAATTATGGAATGATTCATTGGAGAGTCGAGTAGCGTCGTAAATACGGATTTTCGTTTCAATCGCGACGAGAGCTTTTTCTTCGCTCACACTGCAATTCATTTGACACTGAATTGGCGCGGCGAACTCTCGAAAGCAGCTTACAGTGTGTAAATTGCGAGCTTAAAGTCCTTCGGAAATAAAATAAAAAGCGGGGGGTTTCTACAAAACAGATCGTGAATATAGGATCGTAAACACAAAAGTAACGATCGCTACATCTTTTTTCGCTACATTTGTTTTCTTTTGGGATTTTCCGGGCGGACGATAAAATGAAACTTGCTCATAAAGGCGCTCATAAAGAAATTTATACCTTCGGTTATTAAAAAAAAAATCGGTATTGCAGTGAGCAACTATTTTAACGAAATCTGTCGGTTCAAATGAGACGAAATGAGATGAGTAACGAATTAAAATAAACCGTGTAACGCGTAATATTTACAGTCCAAAATTACAACACAGCGCGAGGGACGAAATTACAGTTCCGAAATTCTAATTACGCGCCAGATCGTCCGAAAATTATGATCCGGAAACCGTTGGTAACTGTGTTGTAAAATTCGACCCGTCCAACCCTTCCCAGCGTCGACGAGCCAAATAAATTACGCCAGAATTACAACCGAACAATTTCTGTCGCTGCCTTCCCAATTTTAATAATTAAAAATATTTATTTTCCCTTTGCAGAAAATTATTTTGAGCTTTTTTCGCTAACGTCAGATTATTCTATTTTAATTATATTTTTATTATTCTAAGCTGTATCCACTGTCACAAGATGTATTGGGTGTTAATTAGGTTTTTTACCCATGAAATACAAATAAATAAAAAAATAAAAAAATATTGAAGTTCATAAAAATACTCACGACTCCGTGAAGCTTTCGATGGAGCCTCAACTCGCACTTTAATCCTTCATTTGGTAGTTGCGGGAAGAATAAAACGCGAACAGTCGAAGCACAGAACCCACAATCAAGTTCACACCGTAAAAAAATAACGAAAAAATCAAAAACCAAAAAAAAAATCACGTAACGCGCAAAAAAAAAAATCACACCACGCTAAAACTACTTGGGTTATCCTCCCGGAAGTCACGTGCTCCTTTCCCCGTTATCAGCCTCTCCTTGGCCCAATTTCCCAATCCCTCTTTCAACTCGTCTCCCGTCCGCCTCCTCTCACTTCTCTCTCTCTCTTAACGTTTCTCTCGTCGCTCACTGCACTCTCACCCACCTCCTCCACTATCGCCGATCATCGGGGCCCCCGATTCCCATCTCAAAATCAAACCCCCGAAAAAAATCCCTCGTCGCTCCCATCCTCAAACACCCCGCAGCACTGATCATCACGAGTCAGATCCTCACCTCGCGAAAAGTCGTCGAAAAAAAAAGAAATTCTCCTAGCAAAAAAAAAATCATCACTCGTCACACGTGCGCCTTCGATACTTCATCCCTTAAATCGATCCGTCCGTTCATTATTCCCTCCCGTGCGTGTTACCCACTGTTCCTCATCGTTACTCGCTCGTCGTCGTGCCGCTTCCGGTTCCCCTCAGCCTCCTCCCCAAGGACGACGTACCCCGGCGACGATTTTCCAGCCGAAAACACCCTCGGAGTCTCCCATCCACCGCGTTCCTCGTCATAACGCGCCTCGCGATGCTCCTCAAGTAGTCACGGCCGTCTCGATCAGACCTTCAATTTTTCGCCTCCACATCCAGAGAGCTTCCTGGTTTTTCACCACCCTGCGAATCCTCAGGACCAGAGAGTGACCAGCGTGTCCCACGTTCCTCACACCACAGTAACAACAATTTCCACTCTCTAAAAAAAAAATTACTTTCTCGCCTCCACACCCAGAGAGCTTCCTGGTTTTTCACCCCCTGCGAATCCTCAGGACCAGAGAGTGATCAGCGTGTCCCACGTTCCTCACACCACAGTAACAACAATTTCCACTCTCTAAAAAAAAATTACTTTTTCGCCTCCACACCCAGAGAGCTTCCTGGTTTTTCACCCCCTGCGAATCCTCAGGACCAGAGAGTGATCAGCGTGTCCCACGTTCCTCACACCACAATAACAACGGTTTCCACTCTCTAAAAAAAAGAAAAAAATTATTTAAAAAAACCAACCCCTCGTTACGAGCCGGATTGCTGTTACTAAGCACCGCGAGCCGAGGTGGCTGCTGCCGCCGCGGCGAAACAAGGTTAAACCAGGCCCGTAGCCTCCGCACGAGCTTCCGGAGAGCCTTCAGCTTCACCCCGGAGCCCCAAACACCGCGTTTCACGACCCAAAACCCGCTGACTGCAACAATAATCAACACACTCAGCTCTTGGGTTACCGAAAAAAAAAAAAAAAAAATACCAGCGACTCAGCCCCGCTGGAGCCTCCCGCACCCCGCGTCCCTCGTGCCCTGGGTTCGCAGCTTCCGCACTCTCACAGCTGACCGCAGCCTCCGCATCGAGGTCGCCTTCAGACTACTCTCCTCAAAACCCCCTCGTCGTGTGTATTCGCGTCTCACCCGCAGCTTCCACCAGGATTCACCCCGTGTGATTTTTCTCGGCGGTACAAAAACACTCGGATTTTTTTCCCTCGTTTCCTCCTCTCGTCGTCCTCGTCGTCCGGAGCGCACCAGGGGAATCGATAGCCGTGTCCCCTGTGTGTATTTTTTTCCCGCGAGCTTCTCACGAATTTTCTTCTCCTGTTTCCTCTTCCCTCGTCCTCATCCCCCGTCTCGTGGATCTCCCCCACGACTCCGAAAAACCCTCGCAGTGGAAACTGCCGTTCTCGATCAGACGTGCCGAATAACCTCGCGCGCAGCCAAAATGGTGGCGGTCACACGACACTCCCGCGGATGCTTCGCCCGCGATTTTCCCCCTCAACCTCCCGCAATATTTCCCCGTAGCTTTTTTTTTTTTTTCAAGATAACAAAAAAAAATTCACCAGGAGGCGAGGCGACGAGCAGCCACCCGGAGGCTCCGGGCGACGGTGGTTCTCGCGCTCGGGGCGGACGGGGAAGGCGCGCTGGTCGCCCGGAACCGCCTTGATGACGGACACAACAACATCACAGAGTAACGTCGAGCTCGAAAGTCGTCGCCGTCGACGGCGGCGGCAGCCGACCTGGACGAGAGAAACCCGCGCGCGACGCACTTGGGGGGCTCTCTCGGGGAAAATCGAGGACGACGACGAAAATTCCGTGGTAGTCGGGGAAACGCAACGCACGATCAGCCGTCGCACTGGGGCGCCAAGGGGTGACCGACGAGCAGGGGGCGGGGGGGGCGAAGAGGGGGGAGGGGGGGTTGAGGGGTAGGAAACAGAGAGAGACGAGGAAAATTCCCCGTGGGTTTTTCAAGCCCTTCGAACGACCCGGGGCAGCCCGAGTCACACGGCAAACGTCTCGTGACAACAGCGGGGGTGACGCGAGTCGACAACTGGAGAAAGCATTTCGAAAACCGGGGCAGAGAGTGAGAGGGTGGCGAACGACGAAATTCGCACCGCGAGGGTGGCACGCACGATCGTCGCGACACCTGGGGCCGAGAGCGGCGAAGCTACCGCCCGAGCGTCATGGCCACGTCCAACCCCTACTGGCGTCAATATTGCGCCCCCTTTGGCCCGCGCGTCGCGCGCGCGCCACGCGCGCAGCTTGGACAGAAGGGATGGAGGCGCGGAACACACCGACGTCTACGCCGTGGCTGCTGCTGGTGGTGCTGCTGGTGGTTGGAGAAGAGCCGAACACGTTTGTTGGAACGTGGGCAGAGCGAGGAATTTTAGGGGTGGTTTTTTTTTTGCACACGCGTCACTCGGGTCGCCTGGATATTCACAGATTTTTTTTTTTTTTTTTTTTGAGGGGTTGAGGGGGTTTGTTTTGGTTTGTTTTGTTTTTGGGGTAACAGGGGGTTTTTTTTAGGGGGATTTTGTATGGACACTTTTTTGGTTTTGGCTTTTTTTTTTGGGGGGGGGTTTGATTTTTGTTTTTTTTTGTTTTGGTTTTTCCAGCACAGGCCACACTTGATTTTTATGCACGGAATGAACGGAGACGAGCCGGAGGAACTCGTGGGGCGACTGCGCGGAGCGGACTGAGGACACCCCACCACGTGAACCCTCGCCGAGGGTACGGAGACGCACGAGGTCGCACGAAGGAACGCGAGGGGGTTGCTGACGCTCGCGCAGTGGGCGATGGAGCGACGGGGGGAGGAAGGGGGAGAACCCCACACCGCCCGATGGGTGGGAACGCGGGCGATGCTACGTGGATGTAGCCACTGGCACTTTTGGGAAATTCTGACGGCGAGAGATCTGTGGAAACGATGCAACGCAACAGGGAAATTGAATGAAAATATGTATAGGGGGATCGGGTAATGCGCGGTGTTGCTTGCAAGAAGAGGAAACGACGGGACGATGATTTGAATGGGGGATTTAATTTGAAGGGGTTCTTGCGACGTTTGAAATACGTTTCGGAATTGTTTGGATTTTTGTGGGTTTTGAAATACGTTGCGGAATTTTTTGGATTTTTGAGCCTTTTGAAATGCGTTGCGAAATGTCTTGGATTTTTGCGCCTTTTGAAATACGTTTCGGAACTTTTTGGATTTTTGCGCCTTTTGAAATACGTGTTTTGGAATTTTTTTCTGATTGAAAAATAATCGGTTCAAACAGGTTTGAATCGAATTTTTGTCCGTTTTATTGGTTCTAATCGGAACTTTTAATTAGAGATGTTTCACTTCTGTGGGAAGGGTAATTAATATTGGTTAATTTTGAGCTGGTCGGAATGGGTTTTGGACGGTGATTTTGGGATTTCTGTGATCCGTGGAAGTGTCGATGAAATATTGATTTTCGGACCGGTGCGAACTTATTCGAAGTCGTCCTCGTAGTTTGGATCAGGAAAGAGCTCTTCGTCCTCGGACGATCCTTCAGCCCATTCCGCGGCTTCGATGTCCAAGGGCTCGTCGACTTTTGAGGAAGAAGTCTACAATAAAAATTGGACTTTTCTGAGCCTCCTGTTTTTTTTTTTAATCTTGACGTTTCTGCTATTGAGTGAAACGCAATTTCTTGGCCCATAAAACGTACAAAAATCCGACTGAAACCTGTTTGAACCGATCATTTTTCAATCAGAAAAATCAATCGGATTCAATCGGAATTATTTTTCAATCGGAAAAATCAACCGGATTCAATCGGAATTATTTTTCAATCGAAAAAATCAATCGGATTCAATCGGAATTATTTTTCAATCGGAAAAATCAATTGGATTCAATCGGAATTATTTTTCAATCGAAATTTTGTCCATTAGTTCGGTTTCCATCAGTGTCAATGGAAATTACTAAGCAGGGATTATCGTCTCACGGATAAGAATTGCCGAATTTTCGCTCGCTCCTCCCGCAGCTCCCGATCTCGCTCCTGTTGCAGCCGTAAATTCTCCTGCGCGCCTCGGTAATTCAGCAACCACGAGGCCATGAAGTGCACCGGGTCGGAGGGTTTTCTGGCTAATACGTCTCGCATTGCCAAGGCCAGTGGCCTCTTGAAATTTCTCCGGACCCACTCGACGTTCTCCGAGAGTCCCAACGTCGTGTCACTTTCGGTACTCAGGCAACTCGATACCAGATTACTCTCACCTAATTCCTCCTGCAGCTTCGCGCAGCTGTTGCCCTCCGGTCGCCTCGCGCGCCCAACGATTTCACCGGAATCCCCCAATCCGCCTGCAATATCAAACAGGTGTGCTTAATCTTCGCCAGGGGAAGCCGCAATTAGGCCACAAGATTCGCAAGTCCACCGCGTTTACTAGAGAAGATAAATGAAATAGAGAATAACAAATTAAAAAAAAAAATTCTCACCTGAGTCCTCAACAGCCAAATCGGTTTCCTCCAATTGGCCAGAAGAGCCGGATGAAGGAGATGCGATGGGCGATTTTACGAGATTCCTGTGACCCAAAATTGACAGACCCATCAGGTCGTGAAGGCGTTAAAATTAATCTTGTTAATTGAGTCATTTTGACAATTTGCAATTGCCGAAAATCAGGCACCTCGAGTCACCCCGCAATCGAGCTCGTGTTTCTTCAATCTTCTCATCCTCCGCGGAGACGTTGAGAGGATTCCTCGAGCCACTCTTCCTCGGTGTCTGGTCGTCGTTTTCCATCGTGGTTTCCCGCACGCGCTGAGCTCCGATGTGCCACTTCGGGATTCTGTTCAGCCGCTGTCATCAAGTCGTCTGATCCTATGGAAACACGTGAAGTGATCTGATACATTGAGAAATCTTTTTTTTTTATTTATGTGCTGACTGATGTCATGTCATAAATTTATAATCCACGTGTAAATTAATTTTTATTAATTAATTAATTCACGTGTAAATTAATTAAAATTAATTAATTAAATGCGTGTGTAATTCATTAAAATTATTTAATAAAATAAAAATACATTTTACTGAACCCCACGACTTACTGGACATTTTATATCATGACACTGAAGTACCGAAAATAATATATTGTGCATTGAGTGCATAAAGAAGGTTATTCGCTTTCTTTTTTTTTTTAATAGCTGCAACAATCAACACTTCAGCCCTGCGAAAAACCCCCAGAAAAGAAACCAACTTTTCCAGCACGTTGCAAAAAAATGTTTGCCTCACTCGTACCGAAAAGGAACGTAAAACCCCCGTTTTCGTACCACGCGAAGCAAACATTTTGCACAATACTCGGGTTGGAAAAAAGTTTTTCCTAACTCGTGCGCGATTGCAGCACTCGCCCTCGGCGCGCTGCGTGAGTCTGCGGCACCGCAGAGCCCACGTCAGAAAAAGTTTTACCGCACTCGTATCGTGATATACTATTAAGTGACAAATTTCTCCAAGGAAAAGCAATAAAGTTGCGGCAAAAATAATTGATTGTCACTCTTGGCCGGCTGAAGCCGCGAGTTTAGAATCTCGCGTGTAAATTTTACTACATTTGCATATCCGTCTCGAGCGTCTAGCGCTGCACACCGCGTTATATAGCTAGATTTACATGAATAACAATGCACCGCGTGTATCACCCGGCGGAGAAATCTTCGTTATCTGCCTGGTCTGGGTCACACAGCGCACGACGGGAATTTTCCAGGACCACGAGGCTTCTACTAAAATTAGCGCTCGCTGTTTATCGGCACGCAATTTCGAGGTCTCCATTCGCATCGACGGACGAGTGGAAGATGCCTCGATATCTGTCCCATAAAACACCGAGCATCGTATTTGCCTCACGACTTTGTTAATAAATGAGCAAAATTGCGCTCTCGCGGGTTCGTCACAAATTAATCAGGCAACGATTGAGCAATTATTGAGACTCGTCTAAAGAAAAAAAAAAAAATAAGTCACCAGCAAACGCGAATCTGTGACACGAATCCGCGCGTAAAATAACAATTGTGTCTCTTAAATTTTAGCTATCAAACTGCTGCAATAATTCATCGAAAATTAATCAGGCAACGATTGAGCAATTATTGAGACTCGTCTAAAAAAAAATAAGTCACCAGCAAACGCGAATCTGTGACACGAATTCGCGCGTAAAATAACAATCGTGTCTCTTAAATTTTAGCTATCAAAATGCAGCCTCCCGGCAATCCATATGGATTCCCGGAATACGAGTAACGCACTGACTGAATAATTGTCTAATAACGTGCAGTTATAGCGAGCGGAGTCGTCGTAGCCAATACCACGCTCGCGGCGCCGCTTTATTTGTGTCAATTTAAATTTCTTACACCTCTCAGCCGAGAAGACACGTCACGGTCGTAAATATTTCACCCGCGGTCTGTCGTCCCGCGTTATCTGCACAACCCGTGTAATCTCGACGGCGTCAGGAGATGCTGGAATGTCGTCAGCTTCCTGGTACATTTAGGTCCCGCGTCTCGCAGTCGAGCCTCGAATTTCCGCCGATCGCATCGGTAGAGCCGATCGGGGAATGCGCGAGACGACGTCGATCCACCGTCCGCGCCGCCTCGATCCTTTCTGCTAGATCTGCGTCGTCCTCGATCAGGGATCGACGATGCTCTTCACGTTCAGGAATATATCGCACTGGCCGCAGTGGCTGGCCGGGCTCACCGGTGAGATTTTTCATTGGTCTTTAATTTCCTGTGGTTTTTAATTAATTTCCTTTGGTCTTTAATTTCCTTTGGTTTTTAATGAATTTCCTTTGGTATTTCCTTTGGTTTTTAATTAACTACCTTTGGTATTTCCTTTGGTTTTTAATTAATTTCCTTTGGTTTTTCCTTTGGTTGTTAATTAATCCCATCGTGACGAAGTGATTTTTCGTTCAAACATTATTTCGCAACGGGATCGCAGTTGTCTTTAATTAATTCCAATGCGACGGAATGACTTCGCTAAAATATTTTTAAACGACGGAGTGACTTTTCGCAAAAATATTACGAATATTACGATATTATTATTATTTGCTACTCGCGTTAAGAAGCGACATTTTTTTCTTCTTTTTCTTTCCGTTATCCGCCGACCTCATCGAAGTGAGTCTGTCCGTGCTGGTCACGGGCCTCGCGAACGGATGGACTTCACCCCTGCTCGCTCAACTCACAGCACCGAACAGCACTCTGCCGCTGCAGCTCACAGCCGCGGAAGCCTCGTGGTTCGCTTCACTTCTGAACGTCGGCAGATTGTCCGGCGCCATCGTCGGAGCTGTGGCTCAAGGTAATTGTCTAATTGTTTCGTCTCACTTTTGCGCGAGCGAAATTTCAGTCAAGGCTGCGGCTTTCTTTTATCGTCTGATAAACATTTGCTGCTCTTATTACCGTCGCAAATTTGCGCAGTTCAATGAACCAAAAATCATCCCAGAGGATGATTAAAAAATAATAGTTTTGAAAAATAATATTTTTCAAATATAATATTTTTCACAAATAATATTTTTCAAAAATAATCATTTTTAAAAATAATATTTAAAAAACATAATCATTTTTGAAAATAATATTTTTCAAAAATAATGGTCACTTTATAGTTACGAACACTAGATTCCTCTCTCAGTGATCTCAATGCCGAAGAATCAATCGAGCCATTTTTTCACGACGAAACAACGCAATTAATTCTTTCACCTGCCCCCACAGAGCACATCGGACGTAAGCAGACGCTGCTATGGGGCGCCCTACCTCTAGCCGCCGGCTGGACGTGCATAATAATAGGCGCAACCTCGGTGCCCTGGCTGTACGCGGCCCGCCTGCTGTGCGGCCTGGCGTCCGGGACGATCTGGTCGGGACTGTCGCTATTCGTCGGCGAGATAGCCGACCCAAAGATTCGGGGTTCCCTGGTAAAGCCCGTCCGCAAAATCCAAACATCCGTCGCGAGTCTCCTAAAAATTGCCCTCTTAACATTACATACCAAAACAAACAAAAATCAAAACCAATTACAAAAGAAAGAAAAAAAAACATGACAATTGCCTCGTTACCATACGTAGCGCGCCCAAAGATTCGGTGCTCCCCGAAAAGCAGTTTTAATCATATCTTCAGATATTCTTGAACTTGAACGTGACGGCGATGGGAACGTTTCTGGGTATCGTGTTGGGCCCGTACGTCTCCATGGAGACCTTTTCCTACGTGAGCCTCGCTGGAACGGGACTCTTCGTTGGGCTCTTCAGCCTCATCCCCGACTCGCCCTATCAGCACATCGCCAACGGCGACCTCGCCGAGGCCGAGAGATCCCTCAAGTGGTTCAACCGCGACGCCATCGACGTCAAGCTCGAAGTGCGGGAGCTTCAGGATTTCGTGGGTGCGACGAACGTCAGCTACGCCCGACGACTACGGGAGTTCAGGAGGAACCCGGAACACGTGAAGAATCTTCTGATGCTGCTGGCCCTCAACGTTTTCCTCTACTGCAGCGGACACAACACTATGAGCTACTACGCTGAAATAATCGTCACTCACAGCACGGCTGATGTCACCCCGAGCACAGTCGTCATTGCCTTAGGATTTGCTTCCATCATTGCGGGTTCGACGGCCGTTTTTGTGGTCGACAAATTTGGCAGAAGATCCTTGTTGATGGGATCCGCTTTGGTTACTTCGTTTTCGTTGGTCCTACTCGGAGCCCATTTTCACATGCTTTCCGTGGGATACGACGTGGCTGACATCACGTGGCTGCCCATTTTTGCTCTCTTGGTCTTCAACTTCGGAAGCTACTACGGAATTGTGCCGGTTCCGAGTGCTTTGGTTAGCGAACTCTTCCCGCCGATCATCAAGACTCTCGTTTCGATGACGTTCAGCTCGACTTCGTCGGTCATGGCTTTTGTGGTCTCCAAAGGGTTTCAGCCTTATGTGGATCTTATTGGAGAGAAATACGTATTTTGGTCCTTCGCTTTTAGCGCCATGGCGTCTGTGGTTTTTACGTATTTCGTTGTTCCTGAGACCAAAGGGAAGTCGTTGGTTGAGATTCAGCAGGCGATGAGCAAGAAGGATCATCGAGTGACTGCGGATGAGACTGGAAGAGCGGATGAAACTAAAGTGCAAGTTACTGTCGGAGGTTGAGGAGTTTTTTTTTGTTCTGTATGGATCGACTGTAATACTGCCTTTTCCATGCATCCATCAGGTTTCCTGCGATCCAACCGATTCGACACGAACATCGAGACCGTCATTGTTAAGCATCGCTGTGTGTAATTTTGTCAATTTGCGTTATTGGCCGGTACTGAAATAGTCGTTATGTCGTTTGTACTCGTTGGATGATTGCATTTTTATTTAGTCTTGTGTATATGTGATATCGGAGGAAGATGATGTTTGTTTCGTCGTTCATCTGTCTTTAATAATAATTCACTCAATTTACTGTACAATTTACCTTGTCTATTTTTTTTCCACGCAGTCACAACGAGAACTTGGAATAATAAGAGTGATGGCAATTTTTGAGATACCAGCAAAACTTGTTGTCTGTTTACGCAACGACTGGATGACGGATGAGGCGAAGTTACGACGAGATTCGAGTTATCTCATCAACATATGGCTAAGTGCAGAACTCGGTTTTCCTGCACACTTGATAAGTATCGGAGAGCAGATGCGGAATGTCGATCTGGAACAGAAAAATAAACAAGAATTGTCTGGAAAATTCAGTGTTTGTCGAGCGATGATTCGCGCTTTTTGGGGTGATAAAGTGAATCAGTGTCGGTCAATGCACGGAAGCTATCTGAATAAATTAATCCACGGCTTACGTCGAATCAACGTGCGATAACGATGAAGTATATATACAACTCGAAAGCATTTCTTTTGTTAAACGACGCGGCTCGTCGACACCGGTTTACACGCTCGCTTCGATGGAAATGCCGCGACGTTGATTTCCATTTTAATTAATAAATTAATTAGAAAGCGAATGAAAAATTGATAAATTAATTAGAAAGTTAAAGCGAACATTCCAGAGTTAATGAACTTTGGAATGGGCATCGACATAGTGTAATTCCGGGGAATATGGACCGGTGTGACGATTATGAACCAGTGCGAATCGGTCCACGTGCTACGAAAGTACTTTTCATATCAGTGATGTAACATAGGTGTTAAATAACACACGTCATAAAATCGAGCACGTTGCCGGAGTTCCCACGTTTTTCAATTGTTTTTCAAATGGGCGCTCACGTGACTATTAGAAGAGGCGAAAAATCAACATTTAAAGCTCGTTTCTTAGCATATCTATGACTCACATCGCGTAGCGCAAAGTAACTGAATGCTGAAGCCGGTAACTGCAGTTGGTAGTATACGACAGACAAAACAATTTTTTTTTAAACATGGACCACCCTATGGTAGGTAATATGGACCACCACTTTAGGGCCTAATTTTGTTGCGATAATTCCAATGAATTGATTTCTGTTATCCTCACGAAGTCTGCCAAATAACCAATAATGAAAAAGCAAATATTCAAATTGATCGTCATATATTGAATATGAATATATGAAGCAACTTCATAATCAAATCGAAGGCTTCATTCATGAAGTCATATCTAAAGTGATCCTTTGCATCAATCAAGATGCACTGATAACATAAATTAACCGATTCACGGAGCAAACTTTTATACTTTTAAACTTTTATACCAGCGTTTTTCAACACGCTGCATTTTCCGACCTTGAACTCCGAGTCTAATCGCTTTTCACACACGCTGCGGTCGCGTTATTCGGCAGCAAACGTGCCGACCTACATAGATACGGACAACCAGATTAGCCGCGTGTACACAAAGTATGGCACTTTACAATTTTCGGAAGCCTCGCCGCACGTGTGGATTATCGATATCCGGGGCCGGATGAACGAGACGCGATATTTTCGTCGCGTGTGATTTCGGCGCGGATTGCGGATCAATTTCCTGACGCGTGATTATCTTGTCAGTTCGGTCACGATACGAGTTTCATCAGACGAGGACGATTCCGAGAAACGAAAAAGATCCACGAAGATCCAGACGAAAGATTACATCCTGGCGATACTGTTTTTTCTCTGAAACAAAACGTTCGCAAGGTTTGCAAAACACGTGTCTCAGGTGTGGCGGGTAGACGAAAGTTTAAATACTTAATAACGCACTGTTACGGATATCTTATCGTCGAAATTGCAACTTTCGCCTTATCGGAAATCTTTTATTCATGGTCTATGCCAATAACAAAACGTTTTCTGCTACGCGTAGCCCAACACCAGAAGCAAAGAAAGTCGTTTATGGCGGGCAAAAAAACGTCATGGAATTAAAGTGTGCGTTGCACGTGACCCTAAGTACTGGGCAGCGATGCCACTGCAGTTTTTTTTTTGTAGATAATTCGTCGCGGAACGGACAGTAAACGTTTGGCGGTTGACAAATTCGACGCAAGGTGTTCGAGTCTTATTTTCATTGTCTTCTTTTGTGAAAAGTGATTTAATTCGGGATCCATCGCGTGAGTTTTGATTTTTCTTCTGTTTCTTAGCAATTTTATTAATCATTAGAGCATCATTCGACGATTATATTGAATCATTCATTGAGTTATCCTTGAATTTTTTTTTTTTTGCTTATTTTATCGCTTTCTCATAGTGGAAGCTTCGTTATCGTGACATTTTTTTTTCTTGATTTCGAAATCGGTCAAGTGGATCAGATTTTATTTTTGTGAGAAATGATTTAATTTGGGATCCAACGCGTGAGTTTCGATTTTTCTTCTCTTTCTTCGCAACTTCATTAATCATTAGAGCATCATTCATCGACTATATTGAATCATTCATTGAGTTCTCCTTGATTTTTTTTTGCTTATTCCGATTTCTCATAGTGGAATCTTTGTTTCCGTGGAATTTTTTTTTTTTTTTCTTGATTTCGAAATCGGTCGCGCGGATCAGATTTTATTATACTACGAATTTTTTTAATAATGTCGTTCGAGAATTATTGGCGGGCTTCAAACAAACCTGTGAAGCAGAACGTTGCAAATTGCTTCCTCACCTTTGACGAATCTTCCTCAACAAGGAAACCGAAACTGAAAAAACTGCTTCCGCATAGACTAAACTTCGTCAAAGGTCTAAAATAACGAGGAAGCAATTCCCAAGGTTCCACCTTGCAAGCTCTTAATTTCCCAATTTATCATAATTACCCGGCCAGCCTGACGTCCATCACCGCGCCAACTACGAATTCTCATTGTTGTCAAAACATTCGAACGCCGCGGTTTCATTGAAAACCTGCGAGAACGTAAGATTTCGTTGAATGGCGCAACGCGACGTGATCGGCAGGAACCTACGATAAGTATCACAGATTGTGCTTGCAGATACCGATTTTTTAATCACCCCAAGACAATTATCAATGCCAATTGAAATGCGATTAAATATATTTTTACGATTAACCCGCGTGCTCCGCAAACATGTTGTCGAAATGAAAAAAAAGTGATGAATGAAAAAATCATCTTGCACCGATCGGTGCGTGGGAATTATCTCATCTCTGATTTGACCAATAGCCACGGTTATCGGCTATGTTATCGCGCATCAATGCGCCCACCGGGCGCTCTTATAACACTAAGTGTTCCACCGACACTTCTAACGCGACCTTAGTCATAAGTGTTTGCCCGTCGTCGACGTTTCGCTTGACATGCATCTCTCGATCGGACTCGTGAAGTATCAACGCCAGTGGCTCGCCGGGCTTTTCCGTGAGCATTATTTTATTTTTCACTTATGTGTGAATTATTTACTTGCCACTGACGTCTCCAATTGACGCTCGTGAAAAATTTCCGATTGACCTCGTGAACATTTTCCGATTGACCTCGTGAACAGTGGGAATCGGAGCGCTGACCGGTGGAACCGGGGCCGGTTGGTCCTCGCCGTACATCGCACAGCTCACGAATCCGGAATCCACTCATCCACTGAAACTCACGGCTACCGAGGCCTCATGGATCGCTTCGCTCCTCTTCATCGGCCTCCTGGTCGGCGCTATTTTGGGTGCTGTGCTGCAAGGTAAAAAAAAAGTAATTAAAGTTTGACTGAAGCATGAGAAAAATAATTAAAGTCTGATTATAGTTACAAAAATACTAATTAAAGTCTGACTAAAGTCTAAGAACATAATAAAAGTCTGACTAAAATAAAAAATAAAAAAATTGAAGTCTGACTAAAGTGTAAAAAAAGAATTAAAGTCTGACTAAAGTGTAAAAAAAAAAATTAACGTCTGACTAAAGTCTAAGAAAATAATTAAAGTCTGACTAAAATAAAAATAAAATAATTGAAGTCTGACTAAAGTCTAAAAAAATAATTAAAGTCTGACTAAAGTGTAAAAAAAAAAATTAACGTCTGACTAAAGTCTAAAAAAAAGAATTAAAGTCTGACGAAAGTCTAAAAAAAAATTATTAAAGTCTGACTAAAGTCTAGAAAAAATAATTAAAGTCTTATTAAAGTCTAAAAAAAAAAAAAAACTAAAGTCTATTAAAATGAAAAGTCAGATGAGAAGAAGAAACGTTCAGTGAGCATATAGAAAAGTGAAATGATTTGGTGTCTTTGCGTGTGTTTCACGTTTAACAGACATTATCGGACGAAAGAAAACGCTGCTGTTCATGAGTGTGCCTCTGGCTGTGGGATACGCGCTGGTACTGGCGGAGACTGTACCCTGGCTCTACGTGAGTCGGACTCTGTGCGGGGCGGCGGTGGGATTAATTCTCTCGTCGACCGCCTCGTTCATGGGGGAAATATCACACCCGGAGATACGGGGTAGTGTGGTAAGATTCTTTTCACATCACACGCAAAAGTTCGACAAAAAAAATGTAAGTTCAGTGGAACCTCAATTATTCGAATCCTACGGATTCGAGGCTCGTTCGGATAGACCTGACGCAATTTTTTTTTTTTCTCTTTGTCATCATTTCCAAGTAAAAAATATAAAATTATTTCTGCAAGCTGGGAGAATTATTCACCCAATTGACATTCGGCAGCTTATTTATAATTTCGAACTTTAAAAATTGATAGCCTTAACTCGACCAAAAGTAGATGACCAAAACTGGTTGATCTATCCTACACGCCAAGAAAGATTAGAAAGAATTTTCACTCTTTCCAGCGTACACAATTTTTCTTACGCTTTTACGCTCGTAGTTAACGCTTAACGCTCGCTGAAAATACCTCATAAAACGCAGTTAAACTCACGTGGTTTTCAGCGATAGGAATGTTTTTTTCGCGATATTGAAGTCATACATTTGCGCTACGCCCTACAATTCGGATAATCGACGTTTTACGCGCGATAATCGACGTTTAAGACTGGGTTAGAACGGAGTATCTAAAACTTAAGACGACCTAGGAAGTCTTTTAAAAAAATATTGCATTTTTTTTTGGAAAAATTCCGTTCTGCCCGAAACTTCTCTATACCGAAACAAATAAGCCTAAAACTAATTCCTCTATAATTAATTTCAATAATACCAAATTACCAATAATTAATTAATTAATTACCAAAACTGTTCTCCACACTTTCAGATCATCCTGATCTCGAACTGATTCCTCTATAATTAATTACAGTAATACCAAATTACCAATAATCAATCAATTAATTCCTAAAACTGTTCTCCACACTTTCAGATCATCCTGATCTCGAACTAATTCCTCTATAATTAATTACAATAATACCAAATTACCAATAACTAATCAATTAATTCCTAAAACTGTTCTCCCCACTTTCAGATCATCCTGGTCGCAAACTCGCTGTCCTTCGGCTCCCTATTAGGCACCGTGATGGGCGGTTTCCTTCCCGTCGAGGTTTTCTCCTACATCTGCATCGCGCTCACCGCAATCTTCGTCACGCTCTTCTCCTTCATCCCGGAGTCGCCATATTATCACCTGGCGAGAGGTCACGTGGAGAGCGCCGAGGCCTCCTTGAGATGGTTCAAGAAGGACGACGACGTTCGCGAAGAAATGCGTCAGCTTCAGGACTTCCTGGCGAACCCGACCATCGGCGCTTCCAAGAGATTCGCGGAGCTGAAGAAGCCGGAGCATCAGAAGAGTCTCGTCATCGTCGTGGCCATCAACATGTTTCTTCATTGCGCCGGTCAGAACACGACGAATTCCTACGCCGAGACGATTCTCACGGATGCCAAAGTCGAGCTCAGGCCGAGCGTCGTCGTCATGGTTTTGTCCTTCGTCGCCATCATCGCCGGCACCGTTGCGCTTTTGCTCGTCGACAAATTCGGCAGAAAACCACTGCTGATGGCCTCCGGACTCGGCGTCGGCATCGGACATATTCTTCTTGGTTCCCACTTCAGCATGCTGGAATCCGGCACGGATCCCAAGTCGATCAGTTGGCTGCCTGTGTTTTCTCTCTTCCTGGTTTATTTCTGCGTACCATGTGGACTCGGAACGATGGGTGATACTCTGCTCGGCGAGCTCTTTCCACCGATCCTCAAGACACCCGCGTCGTTCTGCTACTTCGCCAGCACCTCGATTCTCTCCTTCACCATCTCCAAACTTTTCCAGCCGTATCTGGATCTCGTGGGCGAGAAATGGGTCTTCTGGACTTTTGCAGCCAGCGCTCTGTTGTCGGTGGTCTTTTCGTTCTTTTGCATTCCGGAGACCACGAGGATATCGCTGATTGATATACAGGAGAATCTGAAGAGGGATAATCATGACGCGCCTCAAGATGTCGAGATGAACGTTCCACGAGGAGGCGGAGGGACGAATGGACAGACTGGAAATGTTGTGACGGACGTTCCGGACAAATTCTGAGATACCTTTGGGGGGTCGAGATGACTGACAGTATTTTTGCACGTGTGACTTGCCTGGTTAAAGGATCCGATTCGAATCAATGGAACGGATGAAAATATCCGATTGAAACCTGTTTGAGCTGATTATTTTTTAATCGGGATTTTGTCAATCGGAATTACTAAGCGGGGGTGACACTGCACACGATGAGAGGAAGAAGAAGCTCTGGAATTGCTGCGATGATGGAAACGAGTTGCGGTTTAGAGGCGGCGAGAGGTGAAACCTTGTGGGAAGGTTCGACGAATCCGAAAAGCCGTAATGACGACGTTTAGCGTTTACTGCCACCACAGTTGAAAAATCGTAACACAAAAAACGTGTATCAAGGTTTTTTTTTATCGAAAGCTTTGTTATTAAAGAGTTATCCTAGTCTTATTAAACCAAATAATCTAGTTTTATGGAATTCATGTGTGAAGTAATGAAGAACCTTTCCTTAGTTTTAAGGCGAGGCTGAACGTTCTGTCTGTTTCTAAAAATTTCGTACTTGAAGGCTAAAGCGAAGGCGAAGTAGGAATAAAAAGTCATCATAACAACTAATTGCTATGATGACTATTTATACATAAATTTATTTTTATTTAGTTTTATTTTTTTATGTAAAAAACGTCATCATAGCAACTAATTGCTATGATGACTATTTATACATACATTTATTTTTATTTAGTTTTACTTTTTATGTAAAAAAACTTCATCATAGCAACTAATTGCTATGATGACTATTTATACATAAATTTATTTTAATTTCGTTTTATTTTTTTATGTAAAAAACGTCATCATAACAACTAATTGCTATGATGACTATTTATACCTAATTTCATCACTTCGGTTAATTAGAAAGAATTTTTCTTTTCTGAATTTCGTTGCAATCCAACGATGCAAACTTCAACATCATAGGCGAAGAGACTTTTGAAGAAACTTTGACTGTCGCACAGTAAAACAACCTTCGAAACCTCTGTCAGAAAACTCATAGTTATTTCTTTGAATGCGACGTTTCCAAGCGACGTCAACCAAGGTTCTCATTGAACCCCTTCGATTCTGCGACTATCGTGCTGCGCACCTCGTGACTTAACCGCCTCCCTCCTTTCGACTTGCGCTTAATTTTTTTATGCGAAAATTCTATACCTCGAGCAAATTCCGAATATGAACGGCTCGACACGCGCAGATTTCCCGCGGTATCCACGACCACGAGAACGAGTTTCATCGATATTTCAAGAGCGCGGATCCTTCGTCGCCGCAGCCACTCCCGGTACGTTGCCCTCCGCTGATTCAAGACCCGTAATTTGCTTCGTGCCAAGTGCGCATCGTCTATGCAGAAACATCGTTTCCTCGCTTGTGACTTCTGTGTCCTGGGATATTCATGTCATACGCCGGATTGTCACTCGGTTGCCACGCGAGTATCCATTAATATTTCGTGACCTCAGATTGCGCTGCGGTGGCGGTCGGCGCAACCGGTGATTCTTTTCGGGTTTCCCCCCCGGCTTGTTATCCAGACGTCGAGTCGTGTAATTCTACAGTTTATCAACCTCGACAATCGTTCATTATTCAGTCCTATTCTCAGCGGTGGCAGTTTCTGTTTTTTTTTTTTTTTTCTTCTTTTTTCCCTTACAAAGTTCCATTCGAAAATCCAGCGAAAATCCATTCGAGCTCCGATTGCATCCTTAGCGAGAATTCTATTGATTTGTGTAGAAGTTGAGGGAAATCTTCAGTTTGACGATAGACGCGATGACGAAAACACGTTCCATAGATGATTTCTTGAGACCTAATAGAATTCTTTGCGAAGTCGTCGGTATGATGCCAACCAGAGTTCGTGATCTGTCGATTCCTCGTCGATGCTCCGTTTATTTTCGTATCGTCTTCGCTGTGGTGGCTGTTAATACGGTTTTCATTCCGGAGATTTTGGACATTGCGGTCAATTGGGGAGACATCGGAATCTTGACCAGTGAGTTAATTGTGGTTGCTTGAAAATCTGTAAAAATTGTAATTCTGGAGAAATTAGAATAAGTCTGGAAAAATTGTGATTTAATTGGAAACGAATATAATTATTGGCACAGTTGGCTTTCAACAGGTGTCGGTTGTGTCACGATGACCGTCGGTCAACTGTTGTTCAAAATGTTTTACCTGCTGTGGCGACGAGACTCAGTGACGAGAATGTACGAACTGATCCAGGATCTCTGGAGAATCAGCGACGAGCCTGAGGACAAGAAAACTATTGAAAAGTACGCGCGGCACGCCCAGATCTTCACCGTCATTTTTTTCGGTTTCGGCTTCTGCAATAATATCACCTTCACCGCAGCTGCTGTTTTCAACTTGATCGAGATGCGAAGGAATCACGACAACGAGACTGATTACATAAAGGGCTTGCCCTTTGATGTTTGGTAAAAAATTCGTTCACATCGCGTCATTCATTCATTTTTTCGTACATTCATTTTTTCGCGAAAAAAAAATTTTCGATTTCGGAAAGTTCAAGAACTCTATCCGATGGGAAATTTTCCGCTGATTCCGAAAATCAGCGTTATTAGCCCGAAAAATAAAAAGTTCGACCAGAAAAACGCGAAAAACGATTTTTTCCTCCAATTTTTTCTTCAATTTTTTGCGAAAAAAAAAATTTTCGATTTCGCAAAGTTCGAAAACCTTATCCGATGGGAAATTTCCCGCTGATTCCGAAAAGCAACATTGTTTGCCCGAAAAACAGAAAATTCGACGAGAAAAATGCAAAAAACGATTTTTCACTTTTTTCGAAATTTCATCACTTCACTAAAATCGAGACTACAGTTTTTTGGATCGACCGAATCGGGATTTTCTTCTTTCGTTCGAGAGAGAACTCGATAACGAAGAGAATGCCGCAAGGCGGAACGCGATATCTTAATTTCTGAATTTTTCACAGAATTTCAAAGCCGGACCCTAAAAAATCGCAAATTTTTCCAAGGGGTACCCCTTGCGTTTTTTGCGAAAAAAAAAATTTTCGATTTCGTAAAGTTCAAGAACTCTATCCGATGGGAAATTTTCCGCTGATTCCGAAAATCAGCGTTATTAGCCCGAAAAATAAAAAGTTCGACCAGAAAAACGCGAAAAACGATTTTTTCCTCCAATTTTTTCTTCAATTTTTTGCGAAAAAAAAAATTTTCGATTTCGCAAAGTTCGAAAACCTTATCCGATGGGAAATTTCCCGCTGATTCCGAAAAGCACCATTGTTTGCCCGAAAAATAGAAAATTCGACGAGAAAAATGCAAAAAACGATTTTTCACTTTTTTCGAAATTTCATCACTTCACTAAAATCGAGACTACAGTTTTTTGGATCGACCGAATCGGGATTTTCTTCTTTCGTTCGAGAGAAAACTCGATAACGAAGAGAATGCCGCAAGGCGGAACGCGATATCTCGATTTCTGAATTTTTTACAGAATTTCAAAGCCGGACCCTCAAAAATCGCAAATTTTTCCAAGGGGTACCCCTTGCGTTTTTTGCGAAAAAAAAAATTTTCGATTTCGCAAAGTTTGAAAACTGTATCCGATGGGAAATTTCCCGCTGATTCCGAAAAACACCACGGTTTGCCCGAAAAGTAGAAAAATCGCTAAGAAAAACGCGAAAAACGATTTTTTTTCGCTACAAAAATAATAATTAAATCGAAAATGCAAGATATGGTACCTCCTGATTTTTTTAAAGAAGAATGGCATAATGGATGGATGGATGGTATATTTTAACTTCAATATTACTTCACTCACATAAAAAAAAACACCGCCATCACATCGCACCGGTTCATATTACCCCACCCTCCAAAAGAAACTGAAGAAAAAAAAATGGCGGCTATCCAGGTACGGATCGGCCCCCCTGAGCTGGCGCAGCTTGCAAGTGGCGTTCGGCTGCCAGTCCATAGCCGCCGTGATATGTTGCGTGGGCATCGTCGGCCTGGACGCTTGCATGATGACTCTGGTTCTGCACGTCTGCAGCCAGTTTCTCTTGATCCAATCTTGGTTTCGCAAGATCGGCGCGACGATCCAGACGCGAGGCGGCGTCGCGCGATTCTTCGCCGCGAATCTTCGCAGCGATATCAGCAGATGCGTCAGGCATCATCAAAGGATGTTGCTGTAAAGTCCGTTTAACCCTTCGTGGTCACTCTGGGTCGGTTAGACCCGAGATCGATTTTTCCGGATTAAATACCAGACTTTGTCCGAAATAAATACCTTTTTTGTGGCGGGCGCTAGGATAATATTTTTTTATCAAAAGTACTACATTCAGAGAGTATCAGGTTAAAATTTGAGTTAAATCGATCTTTTATTTACGGAGTTATGATTTTTTTCCTAAAAAAAACGTATTTTTTTCGATATTTCACTTTCATTAATTCTTTTAAATACTTATGTTGGAATTTAATATTGTGAAATTTCATTTTTTGTAAATTATCTACACAGTTTAAAGTACATTTTGCGATTTTTATTAAATCGAAATAATAAATTGTTATTAAATCGAAAGTGCTGAAAATATCAGTTGTTGATATTTATTACTGTGAGTTTGTGATTTATTACGATATTTTTTTGATATTTTTCAAGCCGGTCGCAATACGCGGTCAAAGATGGTCCGGGTGAAATCGACCCAGAGTGACCACCGTGATCGGTGGGAAAACTCTGACCACGAAGACTTAAAAAAAGACACAAAGAATCCTCGAATTTAGGCGCCAACCGCGAGTCTCGCGACGTCCGCCACAGGAAATATATATCTTTTTTTTCGTTGCACTTACGGTCGACAGAATCGCCGAGGAGGTCGACGAACTTCTGAGCCCCGTGATATTCATTCAATTCGTGACGTCCGGCGTCGAGATCTGCCTGAGCGGCTTCGCCGTCACCACCGCCGGCACCGGCAACGGCGACGCCGTGAAATTCTCGTGCTATCTCGTCTCGATGCTTCTGCAACTGCTCGTCTGGTGCTGGCCCGGCGAGCTGCTGAATCGCGAGAGTCTCGGAGTCGGCGAAACTGTTTACTTCGATCTGTTGTGGTACGAATTACCCAACGAATTGCGAAGCGACATGTGCCTCGTTATCGCGCGATCGCAGAAGCAATGCGGCATTACCGCTATGAAATTTCAGACCATGTCCATCAAGACCCTCGGAAGCGTGAGTAATTTTTTTGGGTTTTTTTTTTTTGGAACACGAGCTGCACTGGCAGCCGATTCGTTTATTTCGATGCCTTTGTTCCCGGGTCACGGATTAAATCGACGCTTCGAATGGCATTTTCAGATATTCAATACGGCAGCCTCGTATTTCACTCTTCTGCGACAAATGCAGATGAAAGAATATTCGGTACAAACTGACGAGTGTTATTCGTGAGGAGGGGGTGAAAAATATCGTCGTTGAAAAATTGTTGACTCGTCGCTGTTGACTTAGTCGCGAATATCACGAATTTTGGTCCTGAAAAGATTTTTTTTTTTTCGGAGTATAAAAAATGGGCTGAGGCGATAGTTAATAAATAATAATAATAGTAACTTAATTATATCACGTTATATCGTTTTAGGGTTCGTTAAGATTATATAAAAAATAATAAATTGTTATTATAAATGGAAGGTGCTGAAAATACCAGTTGTTGATATTTATTACTGTGAGTTTATGATTTATTACGATATTTTTTTATTATAAAATATCTGTAATTTCTTGAAAGAAATGGGCTATGAAATTTGCTCTTTTTTCAAGCTCATTAGTGAGTTTCGCCCCAACACACGTAATATATGAACTCAACTCAACGTCAGGTTGCTATGACGTTCATGAATACATAATAACAGACTTTCTTAAAAGAGCCATAAAAACACGTTCGGCACAAACTTCAGTGCGTTCCGCGGTAACAAATTTTCACGGAAACATAACCAACAATCTGATCTCAACAGCGTTTTGCACCTGAAAATGCTGCTCGTCGAATCAGCGCGAATCGCCGCGAGGTCCATCAACATCGTTCTAAGTACGTAAGAATTGCAAGGAAGTTTATCTTTATGTATTCATTTACGACAGACGGAAAAATATCTGATTTGCTATCTTCGCGGCTCGTTATCTTGGCGAGATTATCTCGACTCCGTCGGAGTTTCGTTGGCCACCCTGGCCCTCTAAGCCCTTCGCAAGTTTCAGTTTCCCTCAGCACGTGTAGCGATGTAAACACGTCGTGTAAACGAAAATGTCAAGAGCTTGAATCTCGTTATACCGGCATAAGATTTTCGTGTCAACATATTCTGAGCGTATTTCATCACCTTGTATTTAATTATAACGAATTCGTCTCAAGGAAGTGAAGAATCCGTTCTAACTGGAAGCATGAAACGTGCAAAATTATTTCGATCAGCGAAAAATGCGAGTTCCGCAGTTCCTGAAAAAATCGTGGACACCGATTCGCCGGACGTTCCGACGAAAACAAAGAGTAAATTATGCTTTCAGAATTTAATACGAAATCGTGAGTATTCATCCGATTTCACGTCGTTTTTTGTTTGTATTGGATGTCCTAATGTTTATACTGATTTCTTAGGTGTTAATAATGCGAAAAAGGATCCACCGTATATTAAAAGAGATAAGAAGATGAGGGGAACTGTGGATCTGGAAATGATGAAGGAGGAACTGAAGCAGCTGGAAGATCCGCCTGTGACAGAACAGGAGAAAGAAGTTTGTGCCAACAGGCTTGAGTTTCCCTTCTTCGATGTCCCTTGCACTGATTTGGCCCAGAAACTTTTAGGTAAAAACCTATGTCGAGTGTGTAAAAAAATATAAATAATTTTCCACGGTTTACATTTCTTCTTATCGCAGAATTAAATCTTATTTATTAAAGAAATTGGAACACCTAGAAGGAGCTCTTCACAAATATTTACAATTAATTAATTTCATGGTTATGAAAATAATTTTCAATTTTTTAATTTTTTTCAATTAAAAAAAAATTGTATATAATTTATTTTTATTTTTCATAGCATTTTATTATTCTCAGAATAATCTCTCAATTATTCTCACAGAAAAAAAAGCTGTGACTGCATTTCTCATCATTTCAATGGGCCAAAAATTATTCTCTTAGTTCAAATGCTGATAAATCCACAAAACACGAATTTCAAACATAATTATTGTTGTATTACGATGGAAAATTCTGGTTCGCCGCCTCGAAACCCGGACAATTTTGCGGGGCAGAATTAATTCAAATGCTGATAAATCCACGAAACATGAACCTCAAACATAATTATTGTTGTATCACCAGGGAAAATTCTGGTTCGCCGCCTCGAAAACGGGACAATTTTGCGGGGCAGGATAGTCGAGACCGAGGCTTACATAGGCGAAATCGACAAAGCCTCGCAAACCTATCAGCTGAAAGTAACACCTCGAAATTTGCCGATGTATATGGCGCCCGGAACGATCTATGTTTACCTTACATATGGAATGTATCACTGTTTCAACATATCCAGCGCAGGTATCTCTCTCTCTATCCACTTTATCAATACGGGAAATCGCGTCCACTTTCCAATATTTGTTTCTCCATTTATCTATATTGACCCTTCGCTTATCGATCTGCACCACGAAAAACGCGACGCTAAATTTCAATATCAATCGGACACTCAGATCCCGGTGGTCTCGTGCTTATCAGAGCACTCGAGGTCCTCGTTGAGACGGATTACGTCGAGTTATTGAGAAATTCGGAATCAAAGCTCGGAAAAACGGTGAAGGTGATGTCGGACGATATAAAATCCATCGAGCCCCGCGATCTCTGCAACGATCCCTCGAAGATTTGCACGGCGTTTGCCATTGATTTGGACGATTTGCATGAGAAAGCAATGTGGAAATCGAGCTGCATCTGGCTGGAAAACGACCCGAACGCCTCGGCTTCTCTGTTTATCGTAGCCGCCCCGCAATCGGACGAAATTCGCGAAAAAACGAGAAAAATCACGAAGCTCCCGCGTTTTTATTTGCTCGGTAATCCTTGCATCGCGAAGAGAAACGTCGAATTCGAAGATCGCGCTTACGTTTTGTAGTACGTTTTAACAACCGGTATAGAAATTACCAGAGTTGAGAACCCCTAATTTTTATAGAAATAAAATTGATGATACGATTGGCTTTGTAATTATCTTTTTATAACAATAACTCGTAATGATTATAATATGATGTGTAAACTTTTAAATAGAAACAACAAATATTAATTTTTCATAAAACTTTATGATAATCTTATTGAAAAAATGGAGAAATACTGGTAATGCACAATTTCTCCCAAAATCGAATTAAAAATTAGGTTTTTCTTACGGCTATTAAAAAGGTCACATTTCATTTAGTAATTTCTACAGGTCATTGTTATAAAATCGTAACTGGAAAATAAATTGTTGTGTAAACTTTAATTCTTAAAGTAATGGGGATTTACAACACTGGAAATTACTGATTCAAAATCCGCTGAAAATAAGTAAAAAATATATTTGTGGGATTTAGGAAAAGGATGCGCGGTTTTGCTGCGAGGCGTCGAGCCGCTGAACGGCGCGGACGAGATGAGACGTTGTAGGAGTTCGATACGTAAATCGAAGGAACCCCGGAAACCATCGAAGGCTCTGGCAAATCACGAACTCTGCAACGGACCGTCGAAGCTCTGCATCGCGTTTCAAATCGAGAAGTCGCACTGCAAATACTCGATGTGCTCGTGTAAATCGTTGTGGATAGAAAACGACGCCGGGGTGGAAGACATAAAAGTGGTGAAGTGCAGTAGAATCGGAATCGAAAGCGCGGGACCCGAGTGGGCGAGCAAACCGCTGCGATATTATATTTACGGCAACGCGTCGGTGAGCAAAAGAGACAAAACGGCGGAAGCGGAGTTGCTGAGCGACGCGTCGTCGCCTTAAAATGGGAAAAAGAGTCAGCCGGAAATTAATGTTTACTATTTATATATATATTTATTTTCTGTATATGCTGGCGTATCAAATGATAATTAAACAAAGGTAACTCGAATATATTCTCTCTCGCCTATATTAATTAATACATAGTTACAATTTCGTATCGATAATTATATTATTGAGAGCGCATCGAATCAGTGGGAATAAATTAGGACTTTTGTGTTCCTGAATTGCTCGGATTTTTTCCGGGCAGACGTAAAAACCTGCGGTTTGCCGCGGATTCGAAATAAATATTTACAACAATCAGTAAGACTCGTACGACGCGTACGACTCAATCGTAGGAATTGCTTTTTAAGCCCATTCAGCCCTGACTCTCGCGTAGTTCTCCTCCTCGATGAAAGGTTTGTCGATCGATCTGTAAAATGGGAGTGAAAAATTATTCCATACGGTCCGTCAATTCGTTACTTCAAAATACACACTTATTTTTATATATCGTATAATTTGTTTATCATTAAACGTTTGGTAAACGTGGCCTAAACGTTATGTAACTCAATGATTTGAACTCAATGTAAAATCCTTAAAACACATTTTTGGCAATAAATTTCATAAAAATTATCAATTAATAAAAAAAAGATATAGGGTAAAGAAAAAAAGTGTGTATTTTAAAGTAACGAACACATCTCTGGTTTTCTTGTCGCGAGACAAAAAATAGAAAAGCGGCGACTTACTCGATCATGAGTTCCCCACAATATAAACACTCCGAAGCCACGAGATCATCCATATCCGCTTTAATCTGCTCCCTGGTCGTGAGGGCAGCCGAGCCGTAAATCGCGTTGTACTCGGGTTTCTTCGAAACAATCGCAAGCCGACACTGAAGATCCGTCAATTTAGTTTGCTGATCGACGGACATCATCGGAATCAACGCGGCGACGAGACAATCGCTATGAAATCTGTGACCGCAGGGAAAAACGTAGAAGGGCCGCAGAAGCAGCTGAACCTCGCAAGCGTTGCATGTGTCCCTCACGTGCAGAAAACTGCAGCGAGTGCGAAAATTTTGAATGTCCTTTCGGATCAGCTCGGCCGCTTTCGTTGACTCCTGCATCTCCTCCTTCAGATCTTGAATGTGCTGATTGTATTCCTGAAATAATCATGATTTTTTTTACATATTTGAATCTTTGACCGGCGTTAAAAAAATCACGAGACCGGCTGCTGACCTGGAGGGAGTTGCAGATCGCGTCCTTGAAGTGATCGATCGTCACGAAGTCGGAGAAAAACGGCAAAATGTCCTCGATCCGCACCAAGTCGCACTGCTTGAGGAACTCCATCGCCTGCTCTATGTCGTCGCGTTCGCGGACTACGTGCTCGGCTGTGCGAAATAATTTTTGTTAGCTGATGGTTTTTTTTTAGGAAAAGAGACGGAAATGAAACGACTGGTTTTTCCTAGTTCATTTCCTAAATAAATAGTAAATTTCCTAAATTTCCGAAATAAATAGTAAATTTCCGAAATTTCCGAAATAAATAGTAAATTTCCGAAATTTCCGACATAAATAGTAAATTTCCGAAATTTCCGAAATAAATAGTAAATTTCCGAAATTTCCGAAATAAATAGTAAATTTCTTAAATTTCTGAAATAAATAGTAAATTTTCGAAATTTTCTAAATAAATAATAAATTTCCTAAATAAATAGTAAATTTTCGAAATTTTCTAAATAAATAATAAATTTCCTAAATAAATAGTAAATTTTCCAAATTTCCTAAATAAACGACTTGTTACCGATTTTCAGCCACAGCTTCTTCTGCAGCTCCTTGTCGTGATGCGACGACGTGCCGGCTATTTGCTTGGCCAAATCTACGCTGACCGTGAGAGCGAGATCGACCGCCGTTGTCCAGAGTCCCAGCAGGGCCGACAGCTGCACGCACGCCTTGGTCAAACCGGCCTCCTGGCACAATCTCAGAGCATAGTGAACGTCGTAGTGAACCATCGTAATGTCTTGACCTGATAAAGAAAATAGCATCGTAGACAAAGCGCAAACGAAGAAATAAATGCTTGTAGTCGCCTAAATTACTTGTTGTCGCCTACCCTGGGAACCGATATAACGCATCACTTCTTCTTTGTTGTAACTCGCGTACAAAGACAACAAAAAGTTGTGGATCGCTTGCTCAGCACAGCCTTGTTTATAAACGCAGAACTCGAGGTATCGAATGATTTCGTTTGCCTGAAATCCGCAAAAAAATATCAAAATTTATTCATAGAGTTGTCATTTTAAAAAAGTCTTACGTGAAACAGTCTAATTAAAAAAAAGAGTCTTACGCGAAAAAGTCAAATAAAAAAAAATTCTCACGCGTTTCTCTAAGTCTAACTTTTAAAAAAATGCTCACGTGTTTCTCGTCGCTGTTGCAGGAAACCAAAACCGGCAGGAGTCGCGAGGGCTGCAGCTGCGAGCGTTGCGATATTATCGCGGTTATCGTGGGTTTCGGCAGCTCCTGCAGCAGAACTCCGGCGAACTGATAAAAAAGATCCTTATTTCCCTGACTCTTCAGGACCTCGAGAGCTTCCAGATAATTGTTTTTGTAGAGATGCTGCCGAATGACTTCCTCGTAGTTGCGATGCATTATCGTCAAGCGTATCAGGTTGTCTTTGTCGCCGTGACTAGCCATTATATCGTAAATTGAGCTCAAGTTTCTCTTTATACATTCCTGGAATTAAATTTTCGTAAGACTCGAATTTTCACCGAACTCAATGCGATTTTTTTTTTTTGATATTTCGTAGCTTACGTCGACTTTCGGTATGCAGAGAAAACTGTCGAATTGCTTTTGCAGCGCGATGTAACGAGGATTGTGAAGATGCGACGTCTGATTGCTTCGCAACGCACCCAACTGGTTCATAAATAATTCCACGACCCACACGACGATCATCGTTATCTGCGTCGTGTCGTGGGGCTTCAGACCCTCCAGCTTCTTCTTCAGAAACGTTTTTAACGCCTCGATCTGCGACTCCTGCAGGAACTTTAGTGATATCTCCTCGAAAGACGAATGCGTGTCGGCGTAAATGATTGCGCTTTTCTCGAACCTGAAAACGAAGTCGTTACAGATTTTTCGATAATCGACTCTTCGTGTCTGATAATTCGAACGCTTACTCGTTGTTTTTGAACAACATTTCCGCCTGCTTCACGAGAACCTGGTCGATGTGCGCCGGATTGCCTTTGCAATATTGTTTCGCCAGTTCGAATTCCTCCTTCTCGATATACGCCTTCAAATAAAAATTGTTTTTTTCGTTATAGTTTTTTTCTTTAAATATGCGACAATCAATTAGAAAAAAAATACTGGTTGATTGTTAGCAGGAATTCATATTTATTAATTTATTGTATTTATTTAATTAATTTATTAATTTATTAAATTTATTTATTTTATTTGTGTATTTATTTCTTTTATTTTATTTACCTGCCAAACGTTCCTATCCTCCTTCGTCACTTTGTATTTGAACACAGCTCTTTCGCTGTACGCCCAGATTGACCCGGTTACGGGATCCTTCGTTATATTTATCAACTTTCCAAAGGCCTGCGATACAATTAATTAACGTCAACACATTGAAAAAACGAGTACAATAGGATGAAAAATCGTTACGTACATCATTGTAGATGTCTTCGAAGATGAGCTCTTTGGTGAGAAGCGAAACCCCCTTGACGTGATCGTTGTAGAGCAACAAAGCGTGAAACTCGGTGAGAACGAAGTTCAGCGGGGCTACAGATTCCGATTCCGCGCTTCCGATGAGCCTCGTCTCGGGGCAATACAACTCTTGTTTGTTCACCAGTACGTTTTCGGAGTCCACGTTAGGATCAATCTGGAAAACAATTAATAAAAAAAAATCCTTTTAATAATTCCTTTCAATAAAACAATAATTTTCTTGTATTTGCGGTCCGAAAGGGTTCGACTCACCTGCGTGTAAATTATTCTCGTCTCCGTCAACCAGCCAAACGTCTTTGGCAAAGACTTTGGTGTCGAGTAGAAAAATTGCATCCGCGAATACGGCAGCGAACTTTCCAATTGGTTGAAACGCTCTGTAATTAATAAATTCCTTTTATTAATTTTAGAGTTAAATAATTTCAAAATAATTTCAGATTAATTCCCTCTTATTAATATCTCCAACAAAAGATTCTTCAAATTTTAATCTAATGAACTCCAATAAAATTTCACGTTTGCTTTTTATTTTATATTCACCCTCGACGTTGAGATATCGGCTGAATATCTGCTGAAGAAGAGGTTTTTCCTGCGGGTTGCTGACCGTTCCGATGTACTGATAGATTCGAATCAGAGTCGTGACGATGATGACGTACTTGTCGGAATTCGGAATCTTGTGAAATTCGATGCCTGTTATGGGGGGTCGGCTGTCCTCGCCGATATCGAAAACCTGGAATTTTCGCGAGGTGAGATCGTCGAGAGCGTCGAACGGTGACTAATAAGACTAGTGAATTCATTGATGCACGTGCTCGGAAAAAATTGCAGATGATGCGGAAGAAATGACGATTAAACTCACCAATCCATCTACCTCCTTACTGCCGTAAAGTGGCAAATAATTAGGAAGCTTTTGGGGAATAAATAATGCATTGAGGGACGATTATTGCAGAAAATGTATGTTACATGAATTCAGGAATTGGCGAATGACAATCGGACAGTTTTTTTTTCGACTCACCTGCTTCCAGTACTGCTCCAAACTCGTGTTGAATATTTTGTCTCCGTCCAAACCGATCTCGGTCTCGAAAATCAGACCCTTGGACGTTCCAAGCAAAATCGGGCCGGAGACGATTTCAGAGGTATTCGCGAAGTTCCAGGCAACCGCGGTGATCTCGTGACCTCTGAATTTACCGGCCTGGTTTTCGAGTTACCAAAATTACATAGAGTTTCACGTTTGTATCAGAAATTAAAAATTAAAAAATATAAAAAATAAATTAATATACCTGCTTCAGTTTTGTGGTTTTTCTGTGAAGATAAAACAGATCCGCGGGGGGATTCTGGCCGTTCTTTGGCAACAAAGCGATGAGCAAGTGATTGCCCAGGGGATCCAAAAATATACCAGACATTTTCATGCTCGTCGTGTACTTTGAAATGTCTATCTCTGCAATTAATTTTTTTTTTATTCCGTAGTACAAGCAAAAACAATGAAGATAATATTCTACTTTACAAAAAAATGAAAATAATTTTCTGCTTTACTAAAAAAATGAGATAATTTTCTGCTTCACAAAAAATTGAAGATAATTTTCTGCTTTACAAAAAAATTCAGATAATTTTCTGCTTCACAAAAAATTGAAGATAATTTTCTGCTTTACAAAAAAATTCAGATAATTTTCTGCTTTACAAAAAAATTCAGATAATTTTCTGCTTTACAAAAAAAATAATTCGAACCTTCCGGTTTGTCCGGCTGTTTCATGTCTATCCTCAGAATTACGTTGTTGGCCATGGCGATGACAATCAGATTGCTGCAGGCGGCGAGATGCAGAATTTTATCGTTAGGCACGAAGTTGACTTTCTGCTTCGTAAAAATAGGTCCGTCGTCCTGCATCTTCATCTGAATAAATCCCGCCGTACTCTGAAGAACAAAAACACAATCAGTGAAAATCACTGGTCTGTCCATAATAATTCAGTGGTGAAAATTGGAGCGACGCTCACTATATCCGGCCTCATGGGAGGCGGCAGCGACTGCTTCGAGCGATGAGACGCTCGCTCGTACTGATCCATAATCGAGGTCATGGTTTAGGGATTACGACAATCGCTAAGACAATCTGAAAGAATCAACCGCAGGTGTAGCAGCCGGTCGATGACTAATAACTCTGAAATCTGCAAATCTATGACGACGCACATAACCTCAAAATTAGCGAAAATTATAACAAAAATTCGTCAGCACGAAATATTAATTACGAAATTGTTGAGGAAGCTTTCAATAATTTTTAATACGTTATATGAGCGACGAAAACAAGAAACGAAAAGTTGCGTTTGACAGAGCGACATTTTTCTAACCTAAAAATAAGCGATATGAATCTCCGATGCAGCGAATTTCGTCCCCGGCGAATCCAGACTACGAGACGATGTTTAATCGACGAGGCTACATTTGTACAATACAGCAGCAGCCTCGAATCACTCGGAGTTTATCGTTATATTCAGTTTCCGATCGAATCAAACATTTTCTGACGCTTCGATCTGACGTTCGCAGTCATTTGGGGATTTCGCGGATGTTGGCAGCAGTGAGCGGAGATTTTTTTTTTTCAGCTCCACGAATTCGGCTCGCTAACTTTTGTTAACTTTATATTTATCGCTGAGCAGCAACTCCTCGTCTTTATTCTTCTGTAAAAAGGGATTCCATCCCGTTAACTGTAAATAAATACACAAATAAATAAATATTTATTATTAGTAATTTATTTAAATAAATGAATATTTATTTGTTATTAGTAAATAAAGAAATAAAAACAAATATTTAAAAAATAAATAATAAATAAATATTAATTATTAAATATTATTATTATTTTAATAAATAATAATAAATAAGTATTTATTTATTCGTAATAATAAATGGGCGATGTGGACTTCGCGACTTCGTCGTCACTCGTTTTTTTATTCGTGTCAAAAGTATATACAATTTTTTATAATTAAATTCATACATTTGCGTTAAATTCAGACATCAACGACATTAATGATGAATGCTCAGCGCGTCGCTCTGCACTTCGTGACTGAGCTGAGTCTGTAAATTCGATAATTTGTTTTTCAACGCAGCGATTCCCATCATCACGATGTTCTCGGGTTTCAGAGCTCCGCTGCTCTCCACGTTGAAGAAATATTTGTTTGGTTTCGCTTCCCAGTTGAAGGGCGCCTCGACTGAAAAAATTCGATACACATTTGCTGTTTCAGTTGATGTTGCGATCGGAGAATTAAATTCGCGGACTTTGAACCTCGGTTGTTGGTGATAATATAGGGGGAAGTAAATAAAAACGGACGCCCCGAATTATTGATTTGTGGCTGTGAGTTTTGCTTACACTGATCCTCTTCCAATTCACTGTACTCAGATTTCGGCCACTCGTCGGGCTTGGGAAACAGCGTGTGACGCATAGAATTGTCCGGGTCGTACTCGAAGCAAACACCGGCCGTGGGATTCCATTTCGCGTGCTCCTTGCCAAAGCCTTTTTTTGCATAAGCTCTCAGTTTCAACTCCTGACCCCGTCGCAGTTTGACAATCAAGATTTCTGTAATTTTTTGTAACAGACAACATATAACAACTTATAGTATTTTGGTTTTCAAAAAATCACAATAAATAAAAAATAAAAAAATCACAATATAAAATTTTAAATATCACAATAAAAAATTTAAAAAATCACAATAAATTTTTTTTAAATCACAATAATTTTTTTTTAAATCACGATAAAAATGAAAAAAAAAAAACAAAAATTAAAAAATAATTGAGAAAAAAACTGCCATTTGATAGTAAAAAGGGCAAAAATCAGCCTCCAAAATATACAAAATAAAGTGAGCACCATCGGTTTCTCCATATTCAGTGGCATCGTCTTCTCTGTGCCTTGACGTAATGGGCAATACTCGCGGATCGCTGGACTTGAAATCAGCGGTTGTGACGTGTCGCGTTTGCGTCTCCGCGCATTTTACATCCAAGGTGAATTCCACGCTGCACTCGGGGCAAAAATCGGGGCAGCTGCAGTCTCGTGTGTATTGAATTCTGTCGACAACCTGAAAAATTCATAAATACAAAAAAAAAAAAACGATAAAAAAAATTGCTCAGAATTAAAAAATCACATCATTGACTCAAATTATAAAAAAAAAAATTACGGACGTCGTCGCTGATCAAAGGTATCATCCCGATTCTGTGAGCAAGAAACTCGTCGCTCAAAACCGTCGAGTTGGCCTCCAATTGAATCCAATCGATGGCCATGGTTGGCGTCTCAGCGATGAAAACTCGTCGCATGCTATTCGCTACGCTGAAAGGGAAAAATCGATTGTCAGAAAGATCGCGAGAAAAATCCAAACACTATTCGGGGACGATAAGAAACAACAAAATCCTAACCTCAATTCCGTGTCCTCGACCTGGAATTTCACGTTCTCCTCCGTCAGTTCCGTAATGTGAACCGAAGGTTGATTAGCGTACGGCATTTTTTTATGTTATGTATTTTCTAATCTTCGATTATTGACTGTTGAATCATTGATTGAAGGAACGCTATTGCAGCACCGATCAACGGGACGTCAAGAATCAGTTTTGGTGAGGCGCGAAAACTGAGGTTCAAAGCGTTAGTAAATAATTGTTAAGAGTTTCCACCACCGGCTTAAAAACGGGGATTTTGACTCTTGAAACGAAGCCGGAATTGAACCAGCCTCCGCCCACTCAATGAAAAACGCGTTTCCAATTGGCTGGCATCTAGAGAACTCAGGGTTTTCCTCTAATTTTGGTGAGGCGCGAAAACTGAGGTTCAAAGCGTTAGTAAATAATTGTTAAGAGTTTCCACCACCGGGTTGAAATCGGGGTTCTTGACTCTTGAAACGAGACTGGAATCGAACCGCAGCCTCCGCCCACTCAATGAAAAGCGCGTTTTCAATTGGCTGGCATATAGAAAACTCAGAGTTTTCCTCGAATTTTGATCCAGTTTGACACTCGTTCCGGGCCTTTTTTAATTCCACTGGAATCTCATGCATAAACCAGCTGGAAACGCTATTAAATTTTTTTGCACCAAACTAAATTCTTACGGCTAAACCTATTATTATTATTATTATTATTATTATTGGAGTACCGACGCTCAGCGCCAATCACATTATTCGAATCCACGCAAACAGGAACGGAGAACCAATTATGTAAATGGTGCTTGACGAAAGCGTAAAACTCAGAGGAAAAAGAACACACTGTTCTCCCGCCTAAATCCCAGTTTGTTCGCACAGCGTTCGGGCCGCGAGTGCGTCCCACGATCCTCACGACTTTGCGTGCCCGCTTAAAACGTCCCACTTTACACCCGGAACTGACCGACCAACTGATATATCGGCGTTTTTGCCTCTTGACATTTCGGGTCATCTAATTTTGTACAAAAAACGTAGTGAAGTCGTCGAAAGAAGAAAAATGTACGACACGTGAAATTGTTTGCACTTGTTTTTGTTTCGACTTCGAGCGCTTTTCAGTGGGACGAAATATTTGCACAAAACACTGTGCATGTTGCGCGGTACGAAAGCAGCAGTCAAGCGCGATGTATATCAAACAGGTAGGTTCGGAGTTTCAATTTTTTATATAACGATTATTTTTAGTTTTACGTCAATACTGCGATCGAAATTGCTGACAATTGTCAAGCAGATGTTGCATGTAAACTCCGTTTTGCTTCAGCTCCGATTGCGCGTTTGAGGTTACCGTATTATTGTTATTATCAACATAACCCTACTTTTTAATGTCAATCCGAATCGAGTACGAGAAATGACTTTTTTTATTCGTATTTTAATTTTAACTAGAATTCGCGCCGAAAATTCGATTTTTCAAGCACCGAGTTTTTGTTAAGTCGTTTGAGTCAGTTAAATAACAACAATGTTTTTGATCTTTTGCAATTCGAAGCGATGATAATTTACTCCGTTTCCTGAATCTGCGTACCGTTCAATATATTTAGTGTTTTTGTTTAGAATTTTGTTGTTTAATGGATAGAGAATCAACATTTTTTAATTATTTACAGGTCATTATTCAGGGATTCAAGTCATATCGTGAACAAACTGTGGTGGAGCCGTTTGACCCCAGGCACAATGTAGTCGGTAAGTAGCGACGCACAGATGAATTACTTATGATGGATCAACAAAAAGGAATCGAGTTTAAAGATAAATTTAGATTGAGAGTTTCAAAACTAAATGGAGTAAAACATAAAAAAAAAATGGAGTAAAACATTTTCAAAAAATGGAGTAAAACATTTTCAAAAAATGGAGTAAAACATTTTCAAAAAATGGAGTAAAACATTTTCAAAAAATGGAGTAAAACATTTTCAAAAAATGCAGTAAAACATTTTCAAAAAATGGAGTAAATCATTTACAAAAAATGGAGTAAAACAATTTACTCCATTTAATTGATAACAATGACAATTTGCTTCTTTCAGTCGGACGAAATGGCTCTGGAAAGAGCAACTTTTTCTATGCTATACAGTTTGTTTTGAGCGACGAATTCTCTCACTTGAGGCCCGAACAGCGGCAAGGACTTTTGCACGAGGGCACAGGACCCCGTGTCATATCCGCTCATGTAGAAATTATATTTGACAATGCCGACGGCAGATTACCGGTAAGACTGTAGCTTCATATTTTCTGTAGTTTAATATTTATTTATTTTCAAAAATAAAACAAATAAATTATATGAATTAATAAATTTATTTATTCATTTTAATAAATAAGTATTTGAGTTAAAAATAATTTGACTTTAGATCGACAAGGACGAGGTTTATCTGAGACGAGTGATCGGTTCGAAGAAGGACAATTACTTCCTCAACAAGAAAAATGTTTCGCGAACCGACGTGATGAATCTGCTCGAATCCGCGGGATTCTCGAGATCGAATCCTTATTACATAGTAAAGCAGGGAAAAGTGAGTTAATAAAGTACAATAATGCAAAAAAAAAATCTCGCAACAAAAATTCCATAAAAACTGACGAGATTCGTTGCTCTTCAGATCAATCAAATGGCGACGGCTCCGGATTCCCAACGGCTGAAACTGCTGCGAGAGGTTGCGGGAACTCGCGTTTACGACGAGAGAAGGGAAGAGTCGAAATCTATCTTGAAAGAAACCGAAGGGAAACTCGAGAAGATCGTCGACTTTTTGAGAACGATAGGTAAACTTTATCTTAATAATTAATTAATAATTAATTAATAATTAATAATCCACGTTGCGGAACGATTAAACACTTTTAATACGTTGATTGTTTAAGAGGAGCGATTGCAAACTCTCGAGGAGGAAAAGGAGGAGCTTAAGGAGTACCAGCGATGGGACAAACAGCGTCGTTGTCTCGAGTACACGATTCACGAGCGCGAGCTGAAGGACAACAAACGAAAACTGGACGAACTCGAGGAATCTCGCGCCAACAGCGGCGCCGAGCAAGCAAAACTCGGGGCGGAAGCGAAGGCCGCGCAGGAAAACGTTCGAGCGGCGACGAAACGACTGAAGGAGGCGAAGAAGGAAGTTCAGGCATCCAAAGAAGAACGGGACACACTGAGGTAAGATTTAAAAAATTGTGAACCGATAGAAATTCCGAAAAATGATAGAAAAAAATATCGATACATTTTAATAATATTTTTACATTTTAATATCGACACGTTTTAATAATATGGAGCGATATATAATTCTTTAACAAACATCTGTGAAAATTAGCGCAGAGCAACAGCAACTTCTGAAAGAGAAAACGAAGCTGACGCTGACGATAAACGACTTGCTGGAGGAAGTAAAGGGCGACAATGACAGTAAGAAACGAGCTCAACAGGAGCTCGAAAAGTTGAAGCTGACGATTGACGAGAAAGAGAAGGAGCTCGAAAAAATAAAGCCTGTGGTATGTTTGTCGAATCTCATGTAGTCATAGGGATAGCCGACGTTTTAATAATAAAAAAAACATATAGCTATAGAAAAGTAAAATTAATTTCAGTACGAGGAGATGAAACGCACGGAGGAAGAATGCACTCGGAATCTCGCTCTGAAGGAACAAAAACGCAAAGAGTTGTACGCTAAACAAGGTCGCGGTAGTCAGTTCAGCAGCAAAGTACGTCACGATAATCCAACCCGATAGTTTTACTTAGCCGCCTTAGAGCCTAAGGAAACAAATGTCGAATTATATTAAATTAAAAATGATATTAAAAAATGATTAACGTGCGATGAAAAATTCAACAGGACGCCAGGGACGAGTGGATAAAGAATGAATTGAAACAACTGACGAAACAAATCAAGGACAAGCAGGAACATCAGACGAAAATCCGGGAAGACTTGAAGCGAGACAATGAGAAACAAATAGCTTTGGAAAAGAAGATCGAGGAGCATACGAAGGAGATGGAGAGGCAGAGAGCGTCGATCGACGAGCACAATAAGCAGTACTACGAAATGAACAAAGCGAAGGATCAGTGCCAGGCAACGCGGAAGGAGCAGTAAGTACAGAGTAGATTTATGCTGATAGTTATTAATATCTTGGAACGAAAATATAAAAAAAATATATATTTTTATCTCGTTATTCCCTTTTCTCGATCTTGTCTACATAGTAAACATTGTCACACGATTTCTCTGTTATTACGCAGATACCGACAAGAAAGTGTCTTGCAACTGAATCTCTCCGGTCTCAAAGAAGATTTGGCGAAAGCCGATCAGAGTTTAAGGTCTATGGCTGGCAAACCGATTCTCAACGGCAGAGACAGCGTTCGCAAAGTACTGGAGACTTTTCGGTAAGCATCCTCGCAGTTTTTCCGAAACAAACGTTTAAAAATTAAGTTCTAAACGCTATTTCTCTATGTATTTCTTTTTATATTCACGATGGTTTAGACCATTCCGAATGTACAAACATAAAAAGGTTCTTTTTTTTAAAGGTGATTTTTTCGTTAAAACAATTTTCTATTTATCCCTATTTTTACTCTCAGCGATCGTCCCGATATGGCTCACGAGGTCAACAGTTACTACGGCCCGGTAATCGAGAACTTCGATTGCGACAAAAGTGTCTACATGGCTGTCGAGGTAACGGCCGGCAACAGACTGTTCCATCACATCGTGGAGACCGATAAATTCGGCACGAAGATTCTGAAGGAAATGAACAACCAACGTCTGCCGGGCGAAGTGACTTTCATGCCGTTGAATCGGCTTCACGTTAAAGCTCAGGATTACCCGAAAACTAGCGACGCTATTCCGATGATATCTCGGCTTAATTACGACGCCAAGTACGACCGAGCTTTAAGGTATAAATACGTTTCATCAATTTTGGCGCGTCATATAACAACCGGTCGCTCAAAAGCTTAAGTTTTTTCTAAAGACGTAAAAAAAAAATAATAACAACAACAATAATAATAATAATAATAATAAGAAGAAATCGGTTCATATTCTTAGGTACATTTTCGGCAAAACTCTCATCTGCCGAAATCTCGAGGCTGCGACGAGTCTCGCTCGCGAATCCGGACTGGATTGCGTGACACTCGAGGGCGATCAGGTGTCCTCGAAGGGCTCTTTGACCGGCGGATACTTCAATACGCTGAGATCGCGTCTCGAGATTCAGAAAACTCGATCGGAGCTCATGGCACAAATTGCGACGCTAGAGAGCCAGTTGACGACACTGAAAGAAGACATAAGAAAGGCTGATCAGAGTATCAGTTCCTACGTCAGCGAGATGCAGCGAACTGAGACGAAGAACAGCAAAGCCAAGTATGTTAAATTGCTTTTGAATATTTTTGACTGTTTTTTTAATACTATTCACGGCTGCTTTTCTATTTTGCGGTAACCGATAAATTAATTTAAAAAATCGTTTTTTCTGTACCATTCAAGAACCGATAAATTAATAAAAAAAATCGTTTTTCTGTACCATTCAAAAAATATTCAGACCAACGTATAACATTCGTTTGTCCCGACAGAGACATTTACGACAAAATGAAGGCGGAAATTCGTATGATGAAGGAGGAGCTCAGCGCCATAGAGAGATATCGGACTCCGAAGGAGCGAAGTCTCGCACAGTGCACATCAAGTTTGGAAGCGATGAAAGCGACGAAAGAGGGATTGGAGAGCGAATTGCATCAGGATCTAATGGCTCAGCTGTCGGTCGCCGATCAGGAGCAAGTCGACACTTTGAACGACGAGATAAGAGCACTGACGAAGGAAAACAAAACCGCGTTCGCCACGAGAATGCGGCGCGAGGCGGAGAAAAACAAACTGGAGAATCTGCTGACGAACAATTTGATGCGCCGCCGGGACGAATTAATTCAGGCGCTACAGGAAATTTCGGTGGAGGACCGACAACGTCAATTGGACTCGTCGAAGACTCAGCTCGCCGACATCGAGAAGAGATTGGTGAAAGTTAACAGCGACTTCAAGGCTCAGAACGACAAAGTCGCGAGCGCTTCGAAAAAGGTGACTTTGCGGGTTGTGAAAATTTATTTCCACAATCTTTATTTATTTTTTTTATTTTTTTTACATTTTTTTTTTTTTTTTTTAATTTACAACAGCCCTTTATTTATTTATTTTATTCTGTTTTTGCGGTTTTGTACTGTAAAATGACCAACAATCGTTCGATCTCTTTTTTTCTCAGCAAAAATCTGAATCGGCCGAGGTGGAAAAATGGAAGATCAAGGAGAAGGAGGCGCAGGAGAAAATCGAGGCGGACGCTAAGGACCTGGAGAAATTGGCCAGCAAGCAGAATATCTTGCAGCAAAAGATCGCCGAGTGCACGCAAAAAATTACGGAACTCGGGGCTCTGCCCAGTCCCGAGGCTTACGCAAAGTTCACGACCATGTCGACCAAACAGCTGTTCAGGGAAATGGAAAAGGCGAATAATCACCTCAAGAAGTATAGGTGAGGCTAATGACGAATTTACACCCATTAAATTTACACCGATAATGATAAGAATAATATAATATAATAAATGAAAATATAATATTATTATAATAAATATAAATATATTATTATTATAAAAAACATAAACATATTATTATTATAGTAATATCATATTTTATATCGATTGTTTTGATGTATGAATTGATTTGTCTCGCAGCCACGTGAACAAGAAAGCGTTGGATCAATTCATGTCGTTCAGCGATCAGAAAGAGAAGCTGGTGCGAAGAAAGGAAGAACTGGATCGCGGGGACGAGAAGATCAAGGAGCTCATGTCGGTACTCGAGCAGCGGAAATACGAAGCGATTCAGTTCACGTTCAAGCAAGTGAGCAAGTACTTCAGCGAGGTATTTAAGAAATTGGTGCCTTCCGGACACGCTCAGCTCGTGATGAAGACGGCCGACGGCGAAGAAGGCGACGATGCGGGATCCGAAACTGCCGACTCCGACAGATTTACGGGCGTCGGTGAGACCTCTTAATTATTTATTATAAAACGCGGTTGCGTCTCAATGACAAATATAAAAATTAAAATTAATATGAATTTTAATTTTTAATGTGAATTTTCATAACATGAATCAAAAAAGTATAACGAGGATTATTTTCCAAACGTTGTCCTTTTTTTCATTCCTCCCTTTTGATTTGATTTGAAGAACAGATTTAAGTACGGGTTTTCATTGTTGTTGCAGGAATTCGAGTGTCCTTTACCGGTCAAACAGCCGAGATGCGCGAGATGAATCAACTTTCCGGTGGACAAAAATCTTTGGTGGCTTTGGCGCTCATCTTCGCTATTCAAAAGTGCGATCCAGCTCCGTTTTACCTTTTCGATGAGATCGATCAGGCTCTCGATGCGCAGCATCGGAAAGCAGTCGCGGATATGATTCACGAGCTCAGTTCCGACGCACAATTCATTACCACGACGTTCAGGCAAGTTTTTCTTCACGCTCGTCGTCTGTTTTTTAAATTGAATAATGACAAAAAATGTAATATCAAATTTAATATAACAATAAAAAATATATATATATATCAAATTTAATTTAATAATAAAAAATTGAATATCAAATTTAATTTAATAATTAAACAGAATTTAACATCAAATTTAATAATCTTTTTTGTTTTCGCAGACCCGAGTTGCTCCAACACGCGAATAAATTTTACGGCGTGAAATTCCGCAACAAAGTCTCGCACGTTGAGTGCGTGACGCGCGAGGAGGCCGCGGATTTCGTGGAGGACGACACGACTCACGGATAAATCGTGGAGTCGATTCTCGACACAGAAAGGATATATTCATCGACGATCGCATCGCGACCCACGCGGCGGAGTTCGCGTCGCGAGGGACAGATGGAAAATATGTATTTATAAATTCGTGCACTCGACCCGGATGCCCGTTGCAGTGACGCGATAATTTTTTTATCACGATTTATGTATAAAGAACAGGAAACAAATGGAAACATGAAAAATAGAAATCATTAAAATTATGCTCGCTGTTAAAAAAAACGATATCATGTAAACGCGATCAAGTATTTATAGAAACGACGACGTGTTTGTATTAAATTGAGAGAATGAATTGGATGACGGGAAAAATATTTTACCAAAATTCTCCGAGTTTTCTTGAAATATTCCAATTTTTAACCCTCAGTGTTTTTTTTTTTAGATATTCCCATAACTTCTAGTAAACGTGAATGGATGAAACGACGTAAAACATAAATAATTAAGGACGCCAATATATCATCATTAATATACGGAATATATTTTAAACGCATCTTTCCCAGATGTTCCTCCTCTTTTCTTTCACAAGAGTCAAAATCTAGCCTAGACTTATTTATCTTTGCGCTGCGACGTGAGATTGTCGTGCAGACTCGAGACCAAACCTTCGACGGCCTCGAAAATAATGACGCCGTTGACGTCGATAAAATTGGCGACCGACCGGTGAACCGACTCCTCGCTCATCGCCCCGGTAGCCTCGCTCTTCAACGACAACACGAGATTATACTTGTCGTCGTATCTCTTGAGGTAGGAACTCGCTTCGCAGATGTAGTCAGGGTCGAATCCGGCTGGATCTCTGTGGAGCAAAAAAGTAAAGAATAAAAATCACGCTTAAAAAATTCAATCTCTTTTCACAAAATGGATTTTTTTTTTTTTAATATCAATAGTATTATAAAATGAAAATGTAAATAACTGTTTTTCTTTTATTTTATTCGCTGAATAAAAAAGGAAAACAGTTAATATACAAACAAAAATATAATTCCATTTTGTTTCCTTTTTTGTGCAATAAATAATCAAAAGAATGTTTCAGTTTCTACAATGAACTGAAAAATAAAAGTGGTGTTCGTGCTGCTCCAAATCATGATTTTTTGTCCTAAAGTGAATAAATATAAAGACGTTCGAGCTGAGTGTTTATCTTTTAGAGATTGCTAAAGAAGATTTCCTTCTCTATATCAAGTTCTTCATCTGACTCAACCCCCTTAAGAGTTTCCAGTTAGGTAAATAGCTAACATTCAGATTTTTTTTTCTCAATTAATAAAATTATCTAAAAAAAATTCCAGTAAATCAGAGAATAATCGGAAAGGTTTAAGTTGATAAAAAAAAATTGGAAATTACCTTCTCACAGCAACGACAAAGATACCCTTCTCCTTGTACGTGGTGTACAGCGTGAGGACTCCCATGAGAAGAAAATACGTTGATACGCAGGCGACGAGAACGGGTTTCGACGCCGGAAAGGGGTAAAAGTAGTCCCAGAGCAGAGCAACAGCAGCGACACCGACCGCCACACCGCAGAGAGCCAGACGGCCGTCGAGGAGCGAAAAGTTCTCCTCGTACTCGTATTTTCGGAGCAAAATATCTTTCACCGCGTCGTCGAGGGCATTTTTCACGGCCGAGCCGTCCCATTTGTTGGTCACTCGGATCTCCTGCAAGGAACCGCAACGTTAACCCCATATTTTCCCCAAACCCTCTCGCAACTCGACAGAATTATTTAACGTATCATCGGCAACCTCGTAACATTTTTTTCATCTCCGTACCATTAATCCATTTTCTCTCGGATCCTTCCTCATCTCGACCATCGTAATTATTGCGAACGGCAACTGTCGTTTCAACGAGACTTCCTTCCGTACGCGATGTACACGTCAATGTCGGCTTCCAGCAGATGTGCCGCGAGGTGTTTTGTGTATCCGACGGCTTTCGTCGGCTCTGGGAACGTCAGCAATATGTGGTGTTCGGAAATGTCGCGCTGACGCTCTTGCAGGCGGCGCTGCGACGCCTTCGCGATTTCCTATTGGTCGACAGGGTTTAGCTCGTTTTTAGTCGGTAAGGAAGAAATTTGCCAAACGTTCCCCCAGTTAAAAAATTCGATTAGAACCAATAAAATATCGAAAAATATCGAAGGTTCCCCCAGTTAAAAAATTCGATTAGAACCAATAAAACAGACAAAAATCCAATGAAAAAAACCTGTTTGAACCGATAATTTTTCAATCGCAATTTTGTCCATTTCTTCATCGGTTTCTACGAGCCTCAATCGGAATTATTAATTAAGGGCATGTGAAACACGTGCCACGTGATACGTGAGTGCGAGCGAGATAGCTGCAATTTTTGAAAAAATGCCATTCCAAGGCTATTGTTAGTTTGGATGAAAGGAAAATATCGACCGACGGAGAATTAAATTCCGCTTCGGACGACGTTTTTCTTTATCTCAAAATATTTACGGTGTTTCCGTAGAGCTGATTACAGTTTTTGTTACCGACTGAGTAGGTTTCATATTCCCGTAAGCAGCGTGACTAAAAAAAGACATCGTGCAGTTTTCTACCTTGCCGACAATTTCGTTCGACTCTCCTCGTTGTCGTCCTCTCTAGTTTCGTATTTTTTACTCCACGTTGCGCGCCTAAATTTTCAATACCAACAACATGTCAGGCGCGATCACCGTTGGTTACCCGCGATAAAGGTCACATTCGGATGCCTGTTATTCGTGTTTTCGGGAGGACTCGACGCGAGAAGCCTATGAAAGTCGTTGAGGTACGCAAAGGGAAACAATTAATTGCCCTTCGGGAATCACTTGCCAGTCATAAAACATTTTTCCTTTGTTTTTTTGTTCAACGCGCGAACGCAGATCGCGCCAATTCGCCGACATGGGTATCACCGGACTGATTCCGTTTCTCGAGAAGGCCGGAGCCACCAAACCGGGAAATATCAGCCAATTTTCGGGCGGAACGGTGGCTATAGATTCTTATTGCTGGCTTCACAAAGGCGCCTTTTCTTGCGCTGACAAAATTGCCATGGGACAGCCTACGGATGCGTAAGATTCTCAAATTATTTGCCAGCTCGTGTTTGCTTATAAAAATTAAATATTTATGTATGCGGCAATTTTTTTTCCACAGGTACGTCAAGTACTGCATGAGGTTTGTTCACATGCTGCTTGCCAACAGGATAAAACCGATTTTGGTGTTCGACGGGAGGCACCTTCCGGCCAAGAAGGAGACGGAGGTCAAACGAAGAGAGTAATTATTGCTTTATATTCTTACGTTTTGCTTTTTTATTTTTGGAAATACAGGGCTTTTTTACTCTGCATAGAAATTTTAGACCTTAATTTGGTATTCAACTGATCTCTCAAAATATTTATTTTAATTTTTTAATTTTATTTAAAAAATTTATTAACGGATTTCTCCTTTTACAACAACTTTTAATTTTTTGCATGGACTGACAATTTGAAAATTCCCAATTTACAAGTTAAAAAAAATAATGATTACTTAAGAATAGGATATTATGATTAAAATATTATGATTAAAAGTTTTCAAAATTATTCAAATAATTAAAATGATTATCTTTTGCTAAATATTTTTTGCTGTATTTACAAAATTTTGTGATTCGGTGTATAGTTTACACCTTTTTTTTTTTTTTTTTTTTTTTTAAATCACGGAAATGATTACGAAATTTCGTTGATTTTCATTATATCAACAAGCGTGTCGGATTGATTAACAGAGGTCGTGAAGCGACGCGTCGTCAGGCCGCGGAATTGATGCGAATGGGCCAAACGGCGGAGGGAAGAAATCTTCTGAGAAGATCCGTGGATATAACTCACGAAATGGCGTTGGAGCTGATTAAAAAATGCCAGGACGAGAACGTGGATTGTATCGTCGCTCCTTACGAGGCCGACGCTCAATTGGCCTATCTGAACATCACTGGAATCGCCGATGTTGTTATCACGGAGGACAGCGACCTGACCCTCTTTGGTTGCCTAAAAGTAAAGCTCGTAAAAAACGCGCCGAATTCCCATAAAAGAGCCACAGCCGCGTTAATAAAGATGCTGCCTTTTTTTTCTCTGAAGATATTCTTCAAGATGGACTTGAACGGCAACGGCGTTCTGGTCGAACAGGACAGTCTTCATCGATCGATGAACGTCCGAGCCGAACACTTCGACATCGACAAATTTCGTCACATGTGCATCCTGTCCGGGTGCGATTATTTGGCCTCGTTGCCCGGTATCGGACTCGGCAAAGCCTGCAAATTCATCGCCAAGAACGTCGAAGCCGACATACACAAGGCAAGCGCGAATAAATCGAGGAATGACCCTACTTAGCAGAGTTGTAAATCCCTAATTTTTATAGAAATAAAATTGATGGCACGATTGGCTTTGCAATGATGTTTTTATAATATTATGTGCAAACTTTTAGATAGAGGCAAGAAATATTAATTTCCCATAAAACTTGATGGTTATCGTAATTTTCATTGACACTGATACAAACTGATCGAATGGACAAAATAACGATTGACAAAGTAATCGGTTCAAACAGGTTTTAATCGGATTTTGGCCCGTTTTATTGGTTCTAATCGGATCTAATTTTATTCGGCGTTTTTACGAATTCAACGGGGGGTTTTTTTTTTAGGCACTCCCGCGGCTTGGATCGTTTCTAAACATGAAAAACATAGTCGTCACCCAGGAATATCGCGACGCTTTTATCCGTGCTCTCGTGACTTTCAAGCATCAGTTAATCTACTGTCCGCTGCGAAGAAAACAAGCGAGACTGAATCCACCGTCGTCGGAAATCACGGACGAGCAGCTGCATTTCGCGGGCAACGAGGTCGCCGAGGACGTAGCTTGGCAGCTCGCTCTCGGGAATTACGATCCTTTCACCATGAAGGAACTTCACAATTTCGATCCCGACCGACCACGAGTGAGTTAAAAAATTCTTATTCCACAATCTTGTCGACAGATTGTCAAATCTTATCCTCTGTATTTCAACCTTTGTCGTAGAAACGCCGAGGAAAAACGAATTCTTGGCACGAAAAACCCGGCGCGGGATACGTCAGCATATGGTCGAAGGATTTCAAAGTCCGCGAGAAGAAAACCGAAGAAGTCGGTGAAATCACTAAGTGGCCCGATACCGCCGGTCGAGAAATAGTTCTGAACGTTGATTCGATCAAGAGCAAAGCGATGGCGACGCCGAAGAAACGAAATTTCGAAGGTACCAATACGATTTCACTACACCCTTAATTGTAAAAAAAATCTGTTTTAAATTTAATGTTCAATACTGGAAGTTTTTAATAATGATAATAATTTTTTTTTTTACTATAAAAGTTCATTAATTTTATTTCACGATTGCAGATTATCACATTTAATTCGCCAGTTTATTAATAAAAATTTCCAATTTTTTTTAATAGTATTTCTTTGAGAATTTATCACGCGTACATTGTTGCACATTTTTCCAAAAATATTCTTTTTTAAATCCAGAATTGGCGGAAGAACTGAGCGCCAACGACGTGCTGTCGATTTACGGGAGCAAAAAGCTGCAGAAAAACGAGACTACGGCGAACGAGCGAAGCACTCCGCCCCCACGGCCGTCGTCCTCGCCCTCCGGGGACGAGGAGAGCACGTCGCCCATTTTATCGCGAAGGTCGAATCCCTTCGCGAAACCGACGAACGCGAAAGATTTATCGCCGAGTCTGGTTCGTCGAGGAAAGCGACGCATAAAGTTGAAGAATTTCGTGGGATTCCGGCCGACGGTGATCGACGAAAAAGTCGTTAGGGAGAGCAAATATTTCAGCCCGGATGCGGCGACGAACGAGGCGGAGCGAAAAACCGGCTCTGACTGCGCGAAGATTTTGGAATTTCAGGGGGTCGAGACGCCCGAAAACGAGCGCGATATTCGCGAGAACGAAAAAAACGCCGAGTCGGAAAACGAGGAAACCTCGAGCTCCTCGGGATTTTTTCCCAGCCAGGAATCCGAAAAACGCGATTTGTCTCCCGAACGAATATCAGACGATTCGATGTCGTCGATCGCGGTTGCGACTCGTGGAAACGACGACAGTTTTAACGGCTTGGACAGATTGTTGGACAGCAAATGCGACATCGCCAGTCAGCCGCGAACGGAGAACGACGAGAATGACGACTCGGTCGGCCGGAAAAGCGTCACGAGCCTCCGGTGCAATTTATTCCAGTGGGCGAACACGAAAAACACTGCCGACAATTCGGCCACTGCGGTCAGGAGCAACGCGACCAAACAGAAACCAATCGTCACTGCCAAAACGAAAACGACGAGGAAGACGACGACGCTGAAGAAAGCTCCGCCGGCGGAAAGTCAACAGAGCCTTCTGAATATGTTTGGCTTTCAAAAAAAGTGAGTCATTTTTTTTTTCATCACCAAGACAGGAAATGTGAGATTCGGAGAAATTCAGAGAGTATTTCGAACGTTTCGTGATTTTTAAATTTGTTGAAAATTCCACACATAATTCGACACATTTCTGAATCTCGAAAAAATTCGGAAAAAAATCATACGTATTATGAAAAATCAAGAAACTATTTTCATCACGAAAAAAAGTTAGGTTGCTGGTTAATTTGTGGAACAAGTTTTTTTCAATCAATTTGTCAATAACTTTTGTAAATTATTATTATGCAAAATCAATCTTTCGAACACCTTCCGTATATTTAATTTTTTTCAAATTTTTCTTCCATTGGAAAAACGTTCGAAATACTCTCTGAATCTCTCCGAATTTCAAAAATTTCGGATTTCGAATTTTTTTTCTTTCGGAATACCTTAATACAGTCTTAATCTATCTCTTCGTTTTCAGGACTGTTCTGAAGCACTGAATCTCTCTCTTCGGGCGACAAAACGCATTTAAACGTAGCGACAGAGACGCAGCTCGAACTAATTGTCGTATAGATTACGATGATAAGGAATTGACTCAGGTGCATCTCGATGCCTTCGATGTAACGTCGCAAGCCTAATTATCTTTATGTTTTTTCTACCTGTTTCGTTATAAGTTGTAAGTGTGGACCACTGATTCTTGAGATTGAAATCAAGATAATTCAATAGTTTATTGCTCAAACGATCGAGTTTGTACATATATACGACACTGTCAATTTCATTAAATATATATCGTATGTTTTTTTAATACAAGATCTGCCGCTGCTGTTGTTGTTGCTGTTGATGTTGTCGGATACGTTGGAGAATAACGTCTTGAGATATATCATCGTGTTTTCGTAACGTCTTAACGTTTTCGTAACGGTTCGTATGATCCACATCGAATTACATACATATGTACAGAAATGTTACTAACAACAGTGCGATCTAGTTTTCTTGACGACAAAAAAAATGAAGAAAAAGGAACAAACATGCCTAAGAAAACCGAAACGCGGGTTCTACCTCTACCGATACGTTACAATTAGATATATATATATATTTTTTTTTTTTTGTTCATTCGTTTAATTCACTCGGCATCGGTTAATCCTGGACGTTTCTACCACGAAATACTGCTTTTTCGCTGTTAATTGTCCGACGAAACATTCGCGAAAAAATAATCGGAAGAAATCGGGGGGAGTAATTGCGTTTTTTTTTTTTTCACGACGATTAGTCACGAAATTGTCTAACACTCCAAAGAACACTTTCATTAGTTTTCATTTGTTTTCGTTTATTATTATTGTACTTGAGAAGGCATGTGACGCTCGGCTCTCGAATATAACATGGTAAATATTCGTCTACTTGAGGGCAAGTGCGGGAATTCGCGCTGCCAATTCCCGCGAAAGAAAAAGCGAAAAATACACGTTGGAGAGGAATAGCGTTTTCTCTTTGACACTCGCAATTTTCGCAACTAGGCCATTCGACAGCTCCTCTCGATAGATACTTTTTTCCGGGCTTTCAACGATTTTTCTACCAACTGCGACTATTATTTATTTATACATAGTTAATTTTATGCTCGAGAGCTCGGCGTAATCTACAATCCCGTTGATACTGCGGACTTTTCGATCAACTGGTTTCTCATCGTGTTCTCTCTCTTTAACTCTCGATATCTCTTTCTCCTGTCGCTCCTTCGTTTTCTTTTGTGTGTTTTCAATACTCTTCGTTCTTCTCTCGTAAAATTTGTATCGTTTATTAATTAACGTTGTTGCAAAGAAGGGAATGTTTCGGATGCGATTTAAAGAACTTTTTTTAGTGCGCCTCTCTCGTCCCTTAGTCGGTGAACTTGCGGTTCGGATTGCGTCCGAACAGAGCGGTACGGACTTCCGGCACCAGCTGCTGAGCTATCAGCTCTAATCGGTTCTCCAGGGTGTTGCTGATCTTTATGCGACCTGCGGAATTTTTTTTCGGGACAATCAGAAACACGGCGAATCGAGGAGATTACAAAAAATGCATCGGTATTGAAAAAAAAAACTAATACAAAAAATAAAAAAACAATACTAATACAAAAAATTTTAAAAAATTAAAAAATACTAATACAAAAAAAAATACTAATACAAAAAAAATACCAATACAAAAAAATACCAATACAAAAACGCGGAGAATTCGGTAAAGACGATTTTTTCTCGCTCACCTTTAGCGGCGAAGAGTTCGACTCCTCCGCAGCTTTCGGCCGGCAAGAAGCTCTCCTGCTCAACCTTGATGTGAACCTCCTTGTTGGATATCTGTTTGTACGTTCCCTCGACCTCGCCGAGGATCGACTCCGCCAGCGGAATATCGACCTGACGCACCCGGATGGTAATGTTGTTTTCCATCAGCTGAGAAACATCAGAAATTTCGTTTACATCGTTTCCGATGGCAGAACTTCTTTTCAAGTAAAAAGGTATCCTTTTTTCAAGGAATAACAAAAAGATATCCTTTTTTCAAGTGATTAACAAAAAGGTATCTTTTTTCAAGTAATAACAAAAGGTATCCTTTTTTTCAAGTAATAATAAAAAGGTATCCTTTTTTCAAGTAATAACAAAAAGGTATCCTTTTTTCAAGTAATAACAAAAAGATATTCTTTTTTCAAGTAATAATAAAAAGGTATCCTTTTTTTCAAGTAATAACAAAAAACTATCCTTTTTTCAACTTATAACAAAAAGGTATCCTTTTTTCAAGTAATAACAAAAAGATATCCTTTTTTCAAGTAATAACAAAAAGATATCATTTTTGCAAGTAAGAACAAAAAGATCGCGAATTAGCGCTCTTCACCTGGTAAAGAGCCTGAATAATCAGAAGCTTCAGGACCTCCCGGTAACGCCCGGAATCCTGCGTCACCTCGCCCAATCGTTTTCGCGCCTCGTCGAGGCAATTTCGCACGTGATCCTCGCGCACTTTGAGCACCTTGAGACGCGCCTGGTTGAGCATATTGGAGGATTGACTGCGAACGAAAAATCAACGACTCAATCATGTGACTCCCGGTGGCCTAGAAACTTGGGTGTGGTTCTCGGCTATACGGAAACGGCAACAAAAAAAAAAAGGAAAAATCTGTGGATACACAAATTTTCGTACATTTTCTTCTGGAGTTCCACCTGCTTCTCCTTCTTCTCGTAGTACTCCATGATCTTCAGACGCTGCTGCTGAACCAGACGTCCCTTCTCAATGTTGAACTCCTCCTCCGCCTTGGCGTCGATCTCCTCAGCCTTCTCGTTGGCCTCCTGATCGATGAAGGCCATCATATGCTTGATCTGGGGAAACACAACAAACGCCAGTAAATCTCAGCGTCAAACATAAATCATCCGTATGCACCAAAAATGCTGGGAGCTAAAAATAGAACGAGACGGTGTTGCATATACGGCGCATCTGTTGTAGACGAAATTTGTCAGCTATTTCCTCGTAATTCGCGGCGTCAACGCGATCCACACATAAAAAACCGCATTTTAACGCGAATTTTCGCATTTTTTATCTCGCCTCCCGTTTCGGAGCAGCGCGTCGTCTGCTGGCGACGTCTCGAAAATCTCGGATTATTTTTTCCCGAAATGTCAGACGACGACGATTTTTGAATTTCGTGTGCGTGACGAAAAATTGCGCAGTCGGAAAATCGGTGTCAGGGCGTCCGGATGGATTCGGGAGTCTTGACGAATTTTAATCGCTCGGCCCGAGGAAAAATTCAAGGATGAGGGGAATTTCCGAAGTCGGGGCTTTTGGTGAAAGAGTGGAATTTTATTTAATCTTCGCTAACCTGCTTCTGAACGTCCGCATCGCTGAGGGCCATGATGACGATTCCTGTCGCGTTGGCGAGTCTCGACGAGTTGAATTAATTTCCGCGATCGGGATAATCACCGAGTTTCGGTGGTCTCGGGTGGCAGTAGGGAATGGAACGGAGAAGTCAACGCCTATAAAGCACGACCGTTCGCGAGCACTGCCCAGAGAACGATCATATGACCACATATAACATGACTGGGATGCGCGCGCAGCCGCCCCTCGGGGTCTGGCACGTCTAGTCAATTGAACGTATGTAACGATTTTTTTTCAGATCGCTGAAAAGGATTTTCAATCGTGAATAATTTGTGATCGGACCCGTCTGCCGATATTTCGCGAGATTTTTCGAGAGATTTTTCTCTTGATATTTTTGGGTATATATTTAGGACGGCGGGGGGATGGAGATCTAGGTTACCAGCCGTTGGTCACGAGGGATGCATCTTCTTCTTCTTATGTTTGTGGTTGGCTCTGGTTTGGACTATACGGCTATGATCGAAATGTAAATAGATGGCGACACTAGTATTGGCGGGAATGTGAAGGATTTTTGAGGTGCTGACCTTGAAACGAGACAAATTAAAAAGATAGGTTGCACTTATCAAGGAAGGACATGGAAATAGTAATAATACAAGAAGAGGGAGAAGCAATGAGGGACGCAATATTGAGAGGAGGATATATTTTAATGAACATCAGCACTTTGATGAGAGATCACGAGGGATGCGCGCGCAGCTGCCCCTCGTTCTGGCATGTCTAGTCAATTGAACGTATGTAACGATTTTTTTCCAGATCGCTGGAACGAATTTTCAATCGCGAATAAACCCGTCCGCCGATTGCCCCCCGATAGTTCACGAGATTTTCCACTCGTTTTCTCTCTCGACACCTCTGAGCATTTATTTACGAAGGGGGGCGAGACAGAGATCTACATTTCCAGCCGATGGTCACGAGACAGTCAAGCGTGCTCCTGTGACCACACAAAAATGTTCAGAAACCCAAACAGGCTGCGCGCGCATCTCGCTTACCTGGCGTGTGGTGCACAGCTAGTCAATTGAATTCATATAATGATTTTTTCCGAAGCACACAACACGAATTTTAAATCACCGAAAAGTCCTCCACGAAGATCCCCTCCTGCAGAAAACAATCCCGGATGATTTTTTAATTCAACATTCAGCGCGGATGCGCTTGGAAACGCGGCACGAGAGAGCGAGAGAGACAGAGTGATCTCTACCTTACCATCAGACGGTATCGCTGTGGGGCCCCCCACAGACTGCGCCGCGCGCGTATCCCACATATATATCGGTCTAGTCTATTAATCAAGCTCGGGCCTTGGAGAGTTTTGTTTATAAAAATGAAAAGATCCGCGGCCGAGAGCCTCGGTCCATTAATTAAATCCGCCGATCAGCGTTACGCCGGTGCCGCGGCGTCGGACGCTCCGTCGCTCCAGCGCACGCTCGCGTGAACACGGGGGTTGCTGATTTGAGGGCATTTGTAAAATTTTCGCTAATATGGCAGAAAATTCGTGACTCCTGGTGTGTGTGTTGTTTAAGTTTTGAGGGATAATACACGCGTGTCGCGCGCGGGGCCGAACAGTATTAACGCGGTGTGGATGAGGCGAAGATGCGGGCGAAATCGTAACGGGCAGTGAGACAAACACAGTGAGCGTGCGAGTGTACGGTTGAGATTTCGGTGAAAACGCGTTTTCGGAGGCCACCGAAAAAGAAAAAAAAAAAAAAAGAAGAAAAAAAAATAGTTTCATCCTGACACACACGTTTGTGTTGCCCCCCTCCTCCCTCCCCCCTACCCCGTGAGAGGAATCAACAACTCGGATTTATCTCGTGTGTCTCCCTTTTTTCTCGCCTTTTCCTTTGTTTTCCTTTCGTTTCGTCTTTTTTTTTTCTTCTTCTTCTTTTCTTCTTTTTCCCTCCTCCCCCTCCTCCTCCTCCTCCCCTCGCAACTACGACACCGCGATTTTGTTTATGATGAGTACAATCGAATTCACGGCTCTGTGACTCGCAGCTGGAACGGACGATATAGGTAAATGACACCGAACAACCCGAGCGTTTTTTTCTTCACCATCCCGCGTCTCCCGCGTTTCCCAAGATGCTTGCGTTATAACCTTTGTTTTTTTTCCCCACCTGTGCTTGTCAGCTATCCGCGGTTTTTCTCACCCCCCTCTCCCCCCCCCCCCCCCCCCCCCCACGATAAACGTCCGGTGTTAACGTCAAAATCGTGGCCGCGTCGTCCCCGTGCCGACTTTACCCTCGGAAATACCTCGTGAACCTCGTGCCGCCGAAAAACCTTTGTCGACGTTTCGTCTCTCTTGGCGAGGAGAGAGAGAGAGAGAGAGAGAGACTTCCAACCTCGTATACGTCAATTTCCTACGAGAACGGCGGTTCTCTCTTTCGTGTGGCGATCGCGACGCCGAGCCGACCTGTTTTTACCGCACCTTGAAAGACACGCGCGATTTCGGGAATGAGCCTAGCATGGTAACCGCTTGTGGCATCTCGTAGAAAAATCTCGCTTCCCTCTGACGCTAATCGTCCCTGCGACTCTTCTCACCGTTGTCGAAGAGTTTGTAGCATCCGGCGTTGTAGTCGTGACACACTTTTGCGCTCGCCCGAGTTGGGAGAATCCTTAAGCCGAAGAAAGCTGCGCGGAGACGAGTCTTGAGAACCTCACGAGTCGCGTTAACCCAATTTTTATTTTTTTTGTATGCGCAGCCCGAGTTTTCCTTTTGAGCAGAAAAGAATGAATGACGCGCATTCAGCGATTAATTTCAGTCTCTGTAACAAAAGCTGCGAAAATTGCTTACGTATATTTTGTTATTATTTTGAAAAGAAAGAAAAATAGTATGTAAGTCGAGCGTAATTGTACGCAAAGTTGCTTCTCCATTGTCGACGTAGATATTTAACTTCCGATTAGTATAAATATATTTTATATAGATTTATGAATTTTTATTTTATATAAATTAGATTGTATAAATATACAAAAATACTAGAGACAGTTACACGAATATACGGGTATTTAGTTTAGCGAAGCTTTGATTTAACATTTGTTAAGGAGGAATCGTGAGTCGACGGTGCTAAATGTTAGATCTGTTGATGTGCCCCAGCAGGTACATTATAGCGGAGCCATTGGGCTATGGCCAACCTGAACTTTGAGCAGCCACCACGCAGTATAGCGACCGCAAGTCTAACGTCGCGCGGTTCCGGTGGGGGGGGCTTAAGCTCGTCGACCCTTGCGGGTCATGTCACGCCTACATCGGGCATGTTCTCAGGCTCTTCTGCAAGCGTCGCTAATACGGCACACTCGACGATCGTCGGCGGAAGCGTTTACCCGGGCGGCGCAGGAACGGCGAGTCAATCCGTCGGGCATCAGCCTCAACAGCAACAGCTCTCTCCTATGGGAAGCAGAGGACTGTTCGGACAGAGGGCTTTCGCCGACAGACGTACCATGCCTGCTCTTGGGTCAGTTTTCCAAACAAACTCCAAGGAGGTTTCAAGCGCTTTTCCACCCGCTCAAAACGAGTGCGAAAAACATTCGGCCCTCACTTTTTTCGCCAAGCTCTGCAAGATCAATTCGCTGCGGCGAAGAGCGATTTGTGTTGCACTATTTTTGCATCGGAGCACCAGAAAATTATCGGTTTAACAGTAATTTTTAAATGTTACTCGTGTTTCCAGTCGACGAGTAAAGCTTTCTTTCACAGTAACACAGGCGAATATTTGGCACTGATTTGACGAGTGCAAAAGCTCTCCGACCTCCTTAAAAATCCAGCGTCTCACTCCTCCAGTGGCTACGCGAAAACGCGCCTCCGCTTTGGATTCAATCTTTTCCAACAAATCGACAACTCGACGAAATCGGCGTCATCGACGAGCGTCAATGGAAGCGATTAGATCGGAATTTTCGAAAATTGTTGTCACCACCCCGCATTTGCGGTAAATGATTCGCGGTTTTTTCGAAGCACAAATTTCAAGTACCAAATGTCGCGAATGCCGTTTTGACGAAATCGCGAAAACGTTTCCGTGGCGCGTCGTTGAGTTTATCTGCGGAAAAGATTCGATCGACTGAGAGGCGATAACACAGGTTTTTCCCGCGCTTGTAATCTAGAAAAATCATGAAAAAAAAAGAAAGTGAATAGGAGTACTTTTCCTGTACCGATAGACAAAAAAAGAACGATAACAAAATAAAACAACGAGCGCTCATCGCTCGGACTACCGACACTTCACCTCTCCCTGGCACACGATATCCTCGCTATCCAACGGTTCATTCACCAGCATGTACAGACTGAAAGTATCCTCAATGTTCAATGTTAACACGAATTTTGGGCATGGTGTTTTTGGGTATGAGAAAATTGTGGTGTCGGCGGTGATCGGAGATGCTTGGCGTCCTTTTCATATTTGCGAAGGAAGGAGAAGACAAAAAAAAAAGAACGAAGCCTCGTTAAAGAAAAGAAAAGAAAAAAAGTTGATTTTCGTGCATATTCGAATCTCTAAAAATGCTGTATCTCTGAAAAATAATCTAAAAAATATTCCGTATCTCTAAAAAATAATCTAAAAAATATTCCGTATCTCTAAAAAATAATCTAAAAAATATTCCGTATCTCTAAAAAATAATCTAAAAAATATTCTGCATCTCTAAAAAAATAATCTGAAAAATATTCTGTATCTCTAAAAAAAAAAAAAAAAAAACGGCGCGACAAATTGTTCGATTGTAAAGATGTGGTTGAATTGTTTATTGCAGGAACTCAAATCCGATGGGTAGTATGGGCAGTTTTGGAATACCTCCAAGTCGTAGTTACGGATCACAAGGTGCGATCAACAATTTCCATTCTGTATTCGGGAGCGGGGGCGGGGGTGACACAAGTACTCCGCCGCTGTTGGATCTCTCGGAGTTTCCGTCGTTAACGAACCGGGGCCAGGGTGACTCAATGCCCCAGCCGAGTCCAATGCCGGGGAAGCAAGCTTACGGTTTGTTGTCCTCCAGTACAACTCAAGATTCGAACTCGCAGATGAGACTTTTCGCCTGTGAACCAACGAATCCTCTTGTACTTGCTACAGTTGGAATGGTAAAACAGCCCACCTCGGAATCGAGCGAATTTACAATGAGTTCCGAAGACTTTCCCGCGTTACCGGGCACGCAGAGCAGAGAAGGTCCCTCGCCTGGCGGCAGCGTATCCGGTGACAAGGGCCTCTCGGTTGGCTTAGGTCCCGATATTGGACAGGACGCGTTACAGTCCAACAGGGGGCCTGGCTCGGACAAGTCCCAAGCGTCAAAACGAGGCATCCAAACGTCAGCCGACGGTGAGAAATTCTCCAAATCAACGCTACCGCCCAGAGCGCTCTCAACTAGAGTTGTCAATTTTATTTCTTTATTTATTTGTCAGTGGACAAATAGATGCCCTTGAAAAAACATTAAAAAAAAATACCACGAAAGATAAGGCCGCAAAAATAAAATTAAAAATTCCCTAAATCTTTCGGAAACAAAGTTGACTTGTTTTTCAAGGGCTTGTCACGAGTTCACACGTAATTTTATAATCGCCACAGGTAGTTATTATTAAATAACGCCTACAAACGGTTATTGATAATAAACAGTAATGTTTATTTCTCGAACTAACGGGGAGAATTTACGACTCTGGTGTCAAGCGTGTTGTTGCAAAACTTTCGCTGTGATTAACGATGTATTGCGAATGTTCAACAGGCAAAGTGACGCATATACCGGCGAGTATGGTCAAGGACCAGTTCGGGATGGTAGGACTTTTAACGTTCATCAGAGCGGCGGAAACGGATCCAAATCTCACTTCGCTCGCGCTGGGTCAGGATTTGACTGCGCTAGGGCTCAACCTAAATTCCACTGAAAACCTCTACCAAAACTTCGGTGGCCCGTGGGCGGAAACGCCTTGTCGACCGCAGGACATCGACTTTCACGTACCGCCAGAATACCTTATCAACGCGGCTATAAGGTAAAAATCCGAGGCTCTTCAGAAGTCGCGCATCCGCTTCTATTTTTTTCTCATATATATATTTGTTTCACTAACGAAAATTCCGTCTCTTCATTGCAGGGAGAAGCTGGCGCCTGTGAAATTAAATCGGTACAAGGACGATCTCTTGTTTTATATGTTTTATACGAATGTTGGAGATGTATTACAATTGGCAGCAGCGGCGGAGTTGTAAGTTGAAAATTTTCGCTCTCGATACGAAGCTACCGAAGCCGAAGGTGCTTCGTTACTTTTAAATACACACTTCTTTTCTCGTTATACAACTCAATGTTTCAACTTTATGAAAAATCCTTATACACACATTTTTCGCAATAAATTTCACGAAAAATAAGATAAAAAGTAAATGTAACGACGAAAAGCAACGATCCCTACTTTCGTCGTTACTCGATTTCTCGTTACATTTGCTTTTTACGATTTACCGTATGAAATTTATTGCCAAAAACGTGTTTTAAGGATTTTTCATTGAGTTAAAACCTTGAGTCGTATAACGCGTAGGCCACGTTTACCAAACGTTTAATAATAAACAAATCATAGGATAAATAAAAACAAGTGTGTATCAAAAAGTAACGAACGCTTGGCGGTCTCTGCTGACGAAATATTTGACTGACGTTGTCGTTACCGTTTTTTTTGTTGAAAAGGTATAGCAGAGAATGGCGATATCATATGGAGGAGAAGGTCTGGATAACTCAAGCGCCCGGACTTGGTCTCGTTGAGAAGACTTCGACGTATGAGCGTGGTACTTATTACTACTTCGATGCGCAAAACTGGAGGAAGGTCGCCAAGGAGTTCCATTTGGACTATACGAAGCTGGAGACTAGACCTCATCTTCCTAACACCTTTCATCCAACCCAGCCTTGACTACAGGTTAATTGAACATTTTTAATTCACGAAAAAGAAACGAAAAAAAAAAAAAAAAATTCAAACGAGACGTTAAACGTGTTCGAGAAAGAAAAAAAACGTTTAAAATGAATTCTCAAGCGAGCGAAACCCTTCGACCGTTCGTCGGGGTGCGCGGAGTTGATTCTCCTGTTCTGACGCTCGCGAAACGGTCGGAGGGTTCGAGAATCGCGCGCCAGGGTAACCGCGACCAGTGTATTCTTCAACCCTGTGTTACAGATTTGCCTGCAGACTCTCGTGCTGTCTCTGAGCTGGAAAAACAAATCCAGCTGTTGTATAAATGAACAAATTTAATAATCTTTAATAAAAACATAAAATTCGAAGAGTAATAAATAAAAATTCCTTGCTAAGCACACATCACCAGCTGCTGTTCTATTCCTCCTAATAACTCTTCTTCTTCTTCTTTTTCTTTTTTTCTTCTTCGTACCCCCGTTTTTTCTTCTACCGCTCGCGATCGATGGGTCTGTTTTACCAACAGTTTTTACCCGTTTTCCTTTTTTTGTAGTCGATTTATTATCGTATAAAATGGAATGACATTAACTTCTCAGCGCTTCTGCCTGTTTTACGAGCTGAATTACACTTTCCGACGCCTTTATTTCGTTCTTCTCTATGTAATTCCGACTGTTTTCCTCCGTTTCGTTGAGAATGTACCTGGGAATTGAATTTTTTTCTTCTTTAAACGAAATATCTGTTCAGTTGGGAAGCTTAAAACGCGTAATTTTCACGTCGGTTCTAAAATTTCGCAACCTCCTTAAATCGACTTTTGTTATTACCTGTAATTCACCATAATTCCGCAACTGTTTTCCGCACCCCGAGGCGACGGATCGGCCATCCAGTTTATGCGCCACATTATCGCTCCGTTTCGCAGATGAAAATTAGCTGGCGAAGAAGAATTTTGCTCCGTTTGAGTGTCGCGTGAAAAAAATCGTTTTGTGAGAGAATTCGGAATTGTCGTCGAGTCTCACCGACGCTGTTCAAGGCGTAATTTCGACGCTTCTCCGCGTAGAGGTACCACGCGCAGATTCGAGTCAGAGGATCCTTCAGAATATTCGCCATCTCGCTGTCGCTCGTCCACAAGGAATTCTTCAGAAGCTTTCTCAACGCTTCCTTCACGTCCCGCGATCGCAAAGCGTTCTCCAGGGCTTCGTTCTCCTCACGTGTGAAAACTTTCGTGGGATCTGCAAGCAATTGGCAATCAACGAGATAGTGATTTTCACGATTTTTCACCAGGAATTCACCCATTTTTTCTTGTTGCAGCAAAATTTTTAGCTATCGCAGCAAAAACGTTCAGCTACCACAGCAAAAAATGTCCCACCCAGTTTTACCCATTTTTTCTTGTTGCAACATTTTCAGCTATCACAGCAAACATTTTCAGCTACCACAGGAAAAAATGTCCCACCCGGTTTTACCCATTTTTTCTTGTTGCAACATTTTCAGCTATCACAGCAAACATTTTCAACTACCACAGTAAAAAATGTCCCACCCAGTTTTACCCATTTTTTCTTGTTGCAACATTTTTAGCTACCACAGCAAAAATTTCGTTATCACTCCGTTGATATTCTTTCACTGTGAATAATTTTCACCTTGTTTCAATTGGTCGAAGAACCAGCTGCGGAATTTCGGTATCGGCGACAAACTGGAGAGCAGATCTATCGTCGGAAATTCCCGAGTCACCTCTTTCGCGACCTCCTTGATCATATAATTCCCAAGATCGATGCCCTATTCGTAAACACAAATTTATGAGAAAAATCCAAAAATCCTCGCTGTTTAATTAGAAACAGAAGCGATTCTGTTTCTCCCAACTTGCTCTGTCTTTTAAAAAAAAAACTCCGCTTACTATTTTTTTCTTCTTTCAGTTTTACCTTTAATCCCTTCTGAGTCGAAGCGATGGAATAGAATATCGCAGCTTTAATTTCATTCCTGTTCTCCTGAGTCCCGGAATCCGCTGTTCTCCTCAAAATTCTCTTCTCCGCTTCCTCGATGCCTTTTACGCTTTCTTGAAATCACAGAAGGAACGATTTTTGTTGACCTGTGAGGTCGTTTCCTGCCTAAGAATCTCGCGACTGTTTTTTTTTTTTTTTTTACTTACCCGGTATGAGATCGCAGAGCGCCGTGTGAAGAACCACGAGAGGCTCTCGAGGCATCGAGGGATGCGTGAAAACGAAGCAACGCCTGTAAGGCCCGACTCTGCGCTTCAGATCGACCCAATTTCGGATGGGATGAATCTGCTCGTAGTCGGAAATCTTTCGGAAAAATTATAACGCTTTCGTATCTCGGCTGTGGAGGTCGAAAAAAAAAAGAAGAAACATACTTTTTGCAACATATCGCACGAGCTCTGCCAGGTTATTCTTTCCAGGTGCAGAAAACCGACTGAGAACCACAGCAACAGCAAATCGTGGAGAGTTATGTTGAGTTGCTGGATTATCAGCGTTTCTTCGGGATCCGCGATCTCCGTCAGAAATTCCTGGAAGCGATACGATAAAAATTCGAAAAATCGAACGCGAACGATCCGGTCAAACCAATTCGGAAGCTTTGTTGGAAACTTTGCGTTCGAGCGACAAATTACATTTTTCGCGCCCCGAAATGTTGCTTTTTATTTACACAATCTGACGTACCAAAACATCGGTTCGTAGATCAACGAGAAATTTAACGCCGAACTCCAGCCTTCCCATCAGAATAAACAGCCACTGGTACCGTGGCGTCAGGGCATTTTTCAGGCTGCGCTCTCTGAGTATCAGTTGGCTTCGATCGGTCGACTGGGAGAGAAGAAAAAATGCGTCAAGTCGGTGGTGTGCGAATCATTCATTTTTGAGAATACTTTTTTCCGAACCTCCACGCAGACCAATTTTTTCGCCAGTTGGCAAATATTCGGATGATCCACCGTGTACCGCGCGGCTAACTCAGACAGAAAATCGTGCTTTTCCGCTTTCGAGAGTCTCGTGTAGGTGCTGCAAAGCGTCTGCACTCTTGTCTGCAATATAACATTTTCCAGGTACAACGTCTCCCGGGCGATTTATGGAAAATTCGTCGAATATCAATTCGTCGAAAACATTCGTTCAATTTTTATACTATAGCGGAAATCATCTGTCGTTAAAAAAAATCAAAAAGATTGTGTTCGATGAATTATTATTCGACGAATTATTAATCGACGAATTATTATTCGACGAATTATTATTCGACGAATTATTATTCGACGAATTATTATTCGACGAATTATTATTCGACGAATTATTAATCGACGAATTATTAATCGACGAATTACTAATCGACGAATTATTAATCGACGAATTATTATTCGACGAATTATTAATCGACAAATTATTATTCGACGAATCATTATTCGACGAATTATTATGCGACGAATTATTATTCGACGAATTGTTATTCGACGAATTATTATTCGACGAATTATTAATCGACGAATTATTATTCGACGAATTGTTATTCGACGAATTATTATTCGACGAATTATTAATCGACGAATTATTATTCGACGAATTATTATTCGACGAATTATTATTCGACGAATCGTTTTTTTCGAAAAATTGTTAATCGACGAATTGTTTTTTCAACGAATTTTCAGTAAACGCTCTCGGGCCGCTTTCGTCGTCGTCGTCAAGTGCGTCGTCGATTTTCCCCCACTCCCCGCCGTTCCCATAGCGTCGATTCCGCAGTGACTCGGCACGCGAAAAAGCTAACCTCAACGATCCAATTGCTGATACCCGTGTCTTTGAAGCGAAATATATCCTTAAGGTCGTCCCGAATCGACGATCCTTCGGCGCGCGTCCGTCCGTTCGCGCTGAATAATCTTCGGGAGACATCGAACTGCGAAACTGCGGCGCGGCCGAGAAAAAAAGTCGCATCGACGACGCGACGCGACGAGCGGCACGTTCGCTTGCACAGAAGCTTGGCCATTGTCGGGCGCTCAATGTGAAATCAAAAGAACGACGTTCCTTCATTTATCGAGTAGTCAGGGGAAGAAATAACGACTTGACGTCTCGTCGCGTCGCCGGCAGCTCGCAGACTGCGACCTGCGACTCCGTCAGCTGCTTCGCTTCCCGTTTGCCAGCAGCCAACATGGCGTCCAGCTGATCAATTCTTATCGCGAATCCCGACGCAGAGATAAATTTATTTCGTTCACCGACGAGTTTGCTAATTTTCCGAGAGCTCGAGATATTAAATCAGCCATCTGGAATCTACGATGGCTTTGATTAAAAAAGGAACGTTTTTTCCCTTTAACTTGTGAATATTTGATCTTTTATTTTTTTTGGGATTTTTTTTTAACTTGTGAACATTTTTTCTTTTATATTTCTTTAGGAATATTTTTTCTTTTCACTTGTGAATATTTCTTATCCTTTATATTTTTTTTTCGGAATATTCTTTTCTTTTAACTTATGAATATTTTTTATCTTTTATTTTTTTTTTGGGAATATTTTCTTCTTTTAACTTGTGAATATTTCTTGAATAAAAAATTCTGTACTCACCCTCGTTCCGAATCGACGAAAATTCTCCGACTGGCGAGTGTCACGAATATTTCTCATCGACGACACCTGGAATTGGGAGCGAATTGTCCCGCGAATTTATCACAAATGCTGCATGAAATTGAGCGTCCGAATCCGAGTAAAGAGAGTCTGATATGATTTCCACATAGGACGACCTTTATTACTTAATTACTTTACAACATAATGTCACAATATGTCATTATAATAATGTAATATTAAGAATAATAGTTATTAAGTCGTAATATAATAATATATAATATATATATATATATATATTTCCATATCAATATACTTATGTGTTACCTTGTATTACATTATACACCTTTATCTTTCTGGTTTTTTCCCCCCCTTCATATCTCTTAATTTTATATCATCGCCATATAATATATAATATATCATCAGGATGGTATAAATAATATTGTATTTCATAAAAGCACTTCTTGTTGCTTATAATATTATCGTTTCCATATTGTTCCATTGCCTGCCTTTCTCTCTCTCTCTCTCTCTCTCTCTCTTTCTCTTTCTCACCCTCTCATCATTAATTTCCCTTCATTTCCCAATTGCCGTTTTTCGCCCCCTCATTACTTTTAGTTTTATGAAACTTTGCTTTTCTTTCGTGTGGCTCGAAGATCGAATGGCTTTGTTTCGTTTTTTTATTTTTCACAATATTTATACTATCCCTCAGTTTGAATACCATTTGCTGGATACTCTCGTCGAGAATATTCATCCCCCCTCTCTCTCTCTCTCTCTCTCTCTCTCTCTTTTTCTGTCTCTCTCTCTCCATCGAAAAAAAAAATGTTACACTCGTCTCTGCCTGGTCCACTATGTATACGTTATGGAAAAAACGACGCGCAACCCTTAAGCCCTCTCGACATCGACGCCCCGCGAATCGCGAAGAAAAAATTCGTTCCACCAAACTCCACGTTTCGTCTCGTTATAATATCCTCGAGCAATCGTTGTTGTCGCGCTGTGATAACCGTCTGACCGCAGCGGGACTTTATCACTGAGGTCTGCGGTCGATGTATTGCACGTTGGATAGTCGCAGGAGAGAAGGATTGTTCTGGTCAGCCGTCAGCGTTAGGTTTACTTATTTTTTTTTCTTTTTTTTTTCTTTTCTTTCATTCTTTGGCTTATCGATAAGTGTACGAATTTAGAGTCGAAGCTTCGGTGCCTCGGGCCCCTTCGTTAGAATTTAACGTTTATTACAGAATCGCTCAGTGAGAAAGGCCAGACGACTCGTGACTCGATTAAGAGGAAAATAAATCGTATTTTCACTCTTTCCCGCTTGCGCCTCACGAATCGCTCAATTAGGATCGTCCCTCATTGGCGAGGACAGGCGAATCGTCGAAGATTCGCGCGCAACAATTCAAGTCGTCTTCAGGAATAACATTAATAATAATAATATTAATAATAGTAATAATAATAATGAAGAATAATGAAGAAAATAATTAATTAGTGAATTGAAAAAATGAGAAATTAATTAGTATCTTTTATTATTGTTATCGATAATTAATAGTAGCCCAGTTGAGAGTTCAGGGCCCGATTGATATGGCTCCACACATCGTCGACAACCCGCACGATCACGAGAATAAGCCCTTAACTACGGTTTTGCTGTTTCTTCGTGTTTTTCTTTTTCTTCATTTTTTTTACTTTTTCTTACTCGTTTTACATTAAATGCTACGTGATCATAAAGAGACATTAATTTAAGCTGCTGTTCTCTCACGCATCGGATCCTCTTACTCGCCGCTTGATGTTGTTTTTTTTTTATCTATATTGCTGTATGGTGTGTTATTCGGTACTCTATATATTTATATAATAATATATATTATATATATATAATATGATTCCCCTTAGAAATGTACGATTCGGTAACACGCTTATAATCGTGAACGCGCGCGCGAGATATATAATACACATTCAATCAACATTAAAGTTCTGGCACGAGTGGCACAATTGATCACAAATACTAAAGGAAACGCGAGAAGGGTGGGCCTCGAACTTGTGCGCCGAGTAGTAATATTTATCTCCACTTGTCTTCATTTTTTTTTTTTTTTCGTTTAGTTTTTTCTTCTTCTTTTTTTCTTTTAATACGCTTATTAACATTTACCCTGTCGTTGCAGTAAAACACACGGTAACTCGATATTGATCCAATCGCAGACCTCGTCGACGTCTCACGTTTCATTATCTATTATTATTAATTTTCCTCAGTATTTTTTTTTTTCATCCCCCTCTTTTTCTCTCGCGAGAGCTCGACTCACCCCTCCACGTTATTCTCTCTACTATTTTGTCCCGAAAAAGGTCGCCTCGACGAAAAACGCTTGATACCAGTGCGCGTACGTTTATAGCACGCTATTTTTTTTCTTCTTCTTTTTTTGTCTTTCCTTTTTCTTCACTTCGCTCTTTAAAAAATCACCCTCAAAGGTGTTTTTTAAATGCTAGTTACGCATGTACAAGGATTGCGCATCTATTTTTACGATCCTAATAAAAACGTTATTTTTTTCTATTAGTACTATTATTTTGGTATTTTTATTATTACTTGCCTCGCGATTCGCAATCGAACGGAGACGGAAATGCACCGAACAAGAGAGTCGGCTCGACGAACCCTTCTCTTTCATTTAGCGTACAATAGTGTCAACAAGCAGACAGATATTATTATTATTGTTATTAGTACTATTATTTAGATACACAGAGACAGACACCATGCAATACAATATTTACGTACGTATGTTTATTATTGTGTTATCGGGGCTCGTGCGACTCGAACGAATTTTTTTTTTTTTTTTTTTTTTTTCGTTTCGTGAAGAGACAAACAAAAACAGCAGACTTCCTTGGATTCCTCGCCTTGACTCCGGAACACTCCAGTTTTTCGGTATAATATTCGCCGTTGCGACGAGTCACCGCGACTCGTTTTTTTTTTTTTTTTTTTACTTTATATCATTACTTTTTCTTCGTATTCAATCGATAGTCGTAAGTCAATGCGGCGTTACAATCGATTCGCAATGAGATATACATATCGTGGTATTACCGTTATTATTATTGTTATTACAATACGTATGTCGAAAAAGTCACAAACATTATATTTAACCACGAGCGTCGTCGTATGTTTCTTACGTGTTGTGTATCGTCAAAAATATATATCGTATATTGTTTTTTTTTGTTTTATTTTTTTTCCTTTTTAATAGTAATATATATTTATATTTATGTATATAGATAATAATATATATATCTATATATTCTTACGCGTTACCTTCATTATGTTATATATATATATTATATATCCGTACGTGACTCTTAAACCCTAAAATGACGTACATTTTATTATTATTATTTTATTTATTTTTATTTTTTTTCTCATTTTTATTTAAATACTTACGTACCTTAGAAATTACCCATATGTACCTGTGCAATGCGTTTTTTTTCTCATCTCGCTTATCATACACTCGAGTGTATTTTCTTCTTCTTTTTTAATTTAATTTTTACCGATACGAACGTGCGGCATTCCGTTTTTTTTTTTCTTCCTTTTAACATTTTTTATTTCTTCTTTTTGCATTCTCACCCTCCGACGGAGCTCGTCCGAGAATTTTATTCCCAGCCACGAGCTCCCCGCGGACCCTTCAGCTCTCCGTACCACCGAAACTCTCGTCGAATCGTCTTCGACAAATCGCGAAAAATTGATTTATACTTTTTTCTTCACCTTTCTCCCTTGCACCTCGGACCGGATTTCGAGCGACAAACGACGTTTTGGTTTTTTTTTCTTGTTTTTTTTTTGTTTGTTTGTTTAAATATCACAAATATCAGAACTTTGAGAGACTCCCGTCTCCCCAGACTGGCAACTGCCCGTTACGACGAAAAATCTTTTTCTCCTTACTTCCTCTTCTTTTTTTTTTTCTCTCTACACATAAGAACGGGACACTCGTTGCAGAAATTTCTCTAATCCATCTTACATCTCTATACACCCTGGCCGGCAGTGTTTGCAGCTCGAACGGAAACGAGAAACACATTTAGCTAATAATCCTCGCAATTTCTCTTTTGTCATTTTTCGTCTCACCTCGCGAAGCTCCTCGCACGATTCGCTTGGCCTCCGAGTGAACCGTCGTCTTTTCTGACTCTCCACACGACCGCCAGTAACACCGACAACAAAACAAAACACGATAAAGCCGTCTAAACCGTCGGGACGATACGAAAAATGTCCCTTTTTGTCTTTTTTGGATTTTTGGACGTCTGGGATTGATATACGTGTTTATTGCACTTGTCAGTGGTATGATAATTTCTCAATGATTTGTTTCTTCTTTTTATTGATTTATTGTAATATAATATAATAAGAATAATGATTCATAATAATAGCAATAATAATAATGATGATAATAATTAATAATAATAATAATAATAATTAATTAATAATGATAATAATAATAATAATAATCATAATAATAATCATAATCATAATAATGAAATAGGTATCATTATACTACTTAGGTACAGCTGCTTGATACTCTTTCGTTAAAAAGGAAAAGAAGAGAGAGAAATAAAGGGTGATAAAAAAAACACGTCGATAGCCTTGCCGGCGTACGAGGTCCGCGCCTGCACGTCCACGATCAGTTTTTTCGTTGTTCTATTTTCCTCTTGTCGTTTTGTAAATTTCATTACTCGGTATAGGTGAGCGAAAAAAAAAAAAAAAAAAAAAAAACGAACAAACAAAATTTCACCGGCAGTGGCCGAGTTTCGCTTTTCCTTTCGATGAGCTTTCAATGTATATGGCGCGTCACGTCAATTAATCGTATTCGTTTTAATTTTTCGTGGATTTACAGTTTTGTTTTTTTTCTCGCTTGTTTTTTTTTTTTTTTAATTCGTGGAACAGCAGATGGGATCTCGACCGGTATATCCTTGGTTTTGTTATTCAAACAAATTGCGCATAGCCCCAATCACCGGAGGCGTTACGTAGTGTTATCGCAGTAACGATCGTAATAACAGTAATAATAATAATTCGTAATTAATCATTAATAATAATAATGTAGCAGTGGCGGTACAATAGTATACTATCCTCTTTATCATATGTTCTTCCTCAATCGACGCCGAGAACCTCCCTGACGCAATCGTCGTATCAATTCTTTTTTTTTTTTTGTATTTTTTCTTCAATTGTTTTTGTCTTCGTCGTTCAGCGGAAAATGCAATTTCGATCGTTAATTAACAATAATTATGCCGTAATGTGTATATTAGTATCAAGAGAATGCGTGTTTCTTTTTTCTTTTACTTCTTTTTTAGTTTTCGCATCTTCGCAGCCTCTTCGTATCCGATTCTTCTCACTCTCTCTTTCCTCGCCTTTGCCTCGTCCGACAAAAAACGTCAATTATCAAGTTCAGCAAGTGTCGGGAGTTTTAGGAGCGACACACCCGACGTGCCCGCGAAATATATTTCTCGCGTTCGCGCGAGAAAAAAAAGGTCACGTCGATAAAAACCGGGCTTCGTTACAATACTGGAATCGCGTTATCCTCACCGTTTTTGCAAAAAGTGTGAATCGGGGTTAGTCGAGCGCTTATTCAGGAGTGAATTCGAGAGGACGCGAGGCTCCCGCCTCGGGCCAAGTCCTTCGATTTCTATTAAATATATACGAGGTAAAAAAATAGGTTTGACTCTTGTGAAGGAAAGAGACGGAGATTAACAGAGGAAAATAAACAAGAGACGCGGATTGTTTCGCTCTCACCGTTTTCCCTGTTTTACGATCGACTAATTTTCTTTCGCTTTTTCTTTTTCTTTTCCTTTCGCTTCTTTTTTTTTCTTCTTCCTCTCTTACACTACTAAAATTAGTCAGCATTATGTTTTCGATTTACGTCGCGTCTCTCTTAAAAAAAAAAAACCACCACTTTTACTCCCTCAGTGTGTGTTTGTGTATTTTGTGTGTGTGTATAATCAAGATAAAAGGAAATGTTTTAAACGCTCGGTATCCGATCGGCGAGGTCCTCGTCCGCATCAAAAACTCACGCCAGTGGACACTCTTCACTCGACAATACGTGTTATTATTTTTTTTCTCTTATTTTCTCCTATATTAAAACGCGTTTGTTTTTTTTTTTCGCAGTTATTCGCAACATTATATACCGCTCACGATCTACATAGTTATATACGCCTATGATAAGTATATTAAGGCCATGTTTCGAGGTTCCGGAGAATAATAGCGTCACCCCACAAGCGATTTTCAACTGTCGCCCACCCCAAAAAAAAAAAAAAAAAAATCGTTTGAAAACCACTGTGAATCGATGGAAAAAATCGATTGTAATTCCTTAAGTAAAGCAAATACAAAAAGTGGAAACGAAAACCAACGCGACGGAGAGAAAGCGAGGTGTGAAACGTATAAAATAAGCATAGCTGGGGTCGCGTTTCTTTCTTCTTTTTTTTTTCTCTTCACTATTCGTTGAACATTCACAGGGTGATCGACGCGAATTCGTCCTCGGTACGAAAAACGAGAGAAAACGAACGCACACTACACGGACAGTTGCCACAGCCAAAAACGACCCGCGACACAATCGTTGAGAACGAAATTTCTCTACAATTATCGTTAATAATCGATCGTTCATCGACCATCGTCGGGAGTCTCGCAGAACGAACGCGAAGTGAGAACCAAAGGGAGAAAAACATGAACGAGTTGTATAAAAAAAAAAATTAAAAAAAAAAAACACTGGAGAACCTACGACGACACGATTATAGCCTAACGAGAGTTTACACGTTTTCCATTACGAGCTAACGATTAATCCTACGATTGCACGACAAGTTGGTGTTCACCGAAAGGCGAGCTCTCTCTGTCTTTACTCCTCTGTCTTCGCTCCGTTTTAACGCCACTTATACATTATCACGGACGACCCGGTCTTCCCCTCAACACCGACCTGACTCTCATCCGAGATTTTTCATCCACCTTTAAGCAGCGAATTAGTGAGACTTATTTTCTTAGTGTAAGACTGAGAGAGAAAGAGAGATTAGAGTAGAGTAGAGAGAGAGAGAGAACGAGAGAGCATGAGGGTCGCGTGACAAACAAACAAAAATTGCTGAAAACTTCGATATATCGCGAATTTCCTCGAGAATTACGCTTACCAAGTAAATAAATATATATGTAATGATATATAATAATAATAATAATAATAATAATAATAATGTATGTGTTTTAATATATATATATATATTTTATATGTATTTTATATACTTTCGTACAAACCATCGTTTTTAAGTATAGAAAATTCCACGCTCGTTAATCTTGCATTGACTCGAGTGAGAGAAAAAATGAAAAAAAAGGGATAATAATAATCTGCATATAGTCAACGTGTTCGTCGTTAGTCAATCTTGTGTGTGTGTGTTTTTTTTTAACTATCCATTTTTCCATTCCCACCCGCCCTCCTTTGTTTCCGCATTTTAATATCAGTTTCTATGGCTTAGAAAAAAAACAGTCTTAAGCTTTAAGGTCCTCCGAGTAATTTTTTTTTTTTTTTTTTTTTTTCGTTTCTTTTTTCTTCACATTAATGAGCATTGGCGAGAGCGGAAACGGAGCTTTTTCGGCTCGCGTGTCGACCGAACAGTCGCAGTAGAAGTGGAACAAAGCAGAAGAAAAAAAAAAAGGTCACGATAAAAATCGTCGATAATTGAAAAGACTACGCGATTAGAAAATACAAAAAGCTTCCTTCCTCTCTGTCTCTAAGCCTTTCTCGTCGGTATGGCAGCTACATTTCGAATCTTTAGTGTGAGGACTATTAGTTTTTTTCGCTTCTCTTCGTTTTTTTTTTTTTTTTTTTTTCAATTACACTCGACGTACACGACTAAATTAATTCGTTAAAATCGATAGTTACCGTAATGACAATGATTGTAATGATAATTAATAGTAAAACTAGGGAAACAGTTGAAAATCGCGAGCGTCTCCGAACACCCCGGGGACAACAGCGCACCCGTCTTGGAACGTATATGTTACTCAATCGTCGTCGTCCTCTCGCGATCCTCGTCGTCACGAATTTATTACATCCTCCCCATCCCGTTTTTAATTCACTTATATACTTGGCATCATGAGTACGCAGAGCTCTGTCTCTCCTAATGCAAAACTGCCTCACCGAATAATCGCTTCGAGCCTGAGTTTTTTGTCTTTCGTTCGGTTTCTTTTTCACGCACGTCTCTCTCTCCATTTTTTTTTTTTTTTTTTTCGTCTGTATTGTGTGCCTGTATACAATTATTACTAATATTGTTGTTGTTGTTGTTTCGTAACAATCGAGTCATGTTAATCGCTCCCACGGCTTCGGCTAATGTCAGATGCGTCCTCGGTGCGAGTTACAAATAACAGCGACGTGTGTACAGCATTTACATTCCGTAGATACATACAATATATATTGCAGAGCTGTCGCGGTTTTTTTTTCGCTTTTTTTTTCTCTTCTTTTTTGCGTTACGCTTGAATATTACGGTCGCTAGGAGGAGTTTTCGTGGGTCGAGGTTGGGTCGTTAAAAATCTAGTTAACTATTAGAGAGAAATAGCCTAGTGCTCACAACACAGTTTTTTTTTTTACACAGAGACCCCTAAACCAGAGTGATTTTTTCCAAGTTTTTCGCTCTTCCTTTTCCCTCCGATATCGCCGACGCCTCTCCGATTATCGTTACTCTTGCGCTCTAATCCTCCTCGTTTCTTTCCGGTCGTTAATACTCGCTCCCTTAATTAATTGGCATACTAATTATACTCACAGTTACGAATTAATAATTAATCAATTAATTAAATCGTAATATATTCATATATATCATCGATTAAATATACTTTTATATTATCGTTATTTTTTGTTGTATATATATAAATTCATTTGCTTACTCGGTAATTTTTATATGTATATCGTACAACACTGTTTGCTTTCCTTGTCGTCGTAGTTGTTGTTATTTTCTGTGTTTCTCGTGTTTCTTCGCACGAGTTTTTTTTTTACTTTTCTGTTTTGTTGTTCTTGCTGTTGCTTCGTTTTTCTTTCGTCGTTTATCCCCGTCGGTTGTATTCGCCGTTAACATTTTCAGAGGCGACGGGGAGAAATCTTCGCGATTTTTACAGCGTGTTGAAAAATGTTTCTTTATTCGCGTCGCACATTTATCAGTTGTCTCTTCAATTCTCTTTGTTTTATCTTTAACCACGCGGCGTGGAATGATCCATTTTCTCTCTAGACGATCAGATCACGGATATTGTTCAGTCCTTGAATTAGTTTATCATCTCACTCACGTTCTCTCTCGATTACTATTTTTTATTTGATTTCGGCGCGTTGATACACACAGAGAGAGAGAGAGAGAAACAGAGATTGAGAGAGGAGCGAAAAGGGGCCCGAGGGCCTCGAGAAGGAATCGCACGGTTGCCCGAGGGAATTACACGAGTAGGTTTTAGGGCGGTGGAGGGGACTTAAGGTCACTTGTCTTCGTCTAAATACTAAGTAATCGTTGAAACAACGCACGTCCTCCCTCGACTATATCGCGAATAATAATTACCGAAACTCGGTCATTGTCGAGTTGTGTTTCTCATGGTTTTATTTATTTTTTTTAATTTTTTTCCACCGATCCTTCATTATTAATCTTCGCCTCTCGCTCTTAGGACTAGATTCAGGCAGGTTTGCTCGACGCTCGCGGTTCGCACAATTTTCTCTCTTTCGCCTTTCCTTCTTTTTTCTTCCCTCATTTCGCATCGAAATTCCAAGCTCCATCGATCGATCGTCGCTCCGGTTTCGCTCCTCTCGCTCGTCCGAATTCAGTCGCTTTGACTTTGTACATATTTTTGCGCAGAAGGAACATAAAGAGAGATAGAGAGATAGTGAGAGAGAGAGAGAGATGCAGAGACGGAAACAGAAGCTTCGATCAAGTCGATGTTTACAGTACGTCTCATCGAAAATTCCTCAGCGTTGTTCGCCGGGGAAGAAACGAACGAGAGAATGGATCGTGTGGAAAAAAAGGCCTCGCTCACTCGTACACTGGGTACAACCAACCGCTAGCGGCTTCGAAAAAACGTTTCAACATACATCCATTCGCTTATCTTTTTGTCATTTCATTTTTGTTTTTTTTTTGTGATTTTTTTTTCTTCTTTTTTCTTCTTTTGTTGTTTCGTTTTCTATCAAACAATCGTTATTACTTAGGCACTGAGACGTGGAATTTCCTCGTGGAATTTTTGCTCTTTCACTCGCAGACGCACCGATAAAGGACGCTCGTTTTTTTTTTTTTTTTTTTTTTTTTTTTTTTTTTTTTTTCGTCTTTAGTTTGTCAATTCTTCTCCCTTTCCTATAAAACATTGTCGCGCTTTTCTTCGGGGGTGCAACGAGCGCCTTCGATTTCTCATTCTTCTCCTCTCACTCGACGCGAGCTTCTCATTTCGACGCTAAGTCTTCGACAAATCCAAGTCCGCTGACCGAAACTGACGGTCGCGAGTTTTCGCTTTTTTTTTTCGTTTTCGCACATTCGAGTTTTCCGAGAGCCGCACGAGAGAATCACGAAAGACTCTGGAGACTTAAAACCTCGACGGACTGGAAGGTTTCGCGTCGCGTCGTTCGCGAGGAAGAATTTTGTTCACAACGAACAGAGACAAGCGGTGATAATATTAGAAAGACTGTTTCCGAGTTTGACTCGTTTTCCTGAGCACGCGAAGCACGCGTTCCGTTTACATTAAATATGTGTAATGCTAGGAAGAACGCCTTGTGTGCTCGAAATTAAGCGGCTTTTCCGAAGAACACGCTCGAGGTTTATTTTTTGTTATTTCGTTACAATTTCTTCTTTTTTTTCTTTTTCTTCGTTCGATTGAGTTTCACGGCTTTCGTGACCCTCGAGGGCTTTTTGTTTCTCTGCTCGATCGCGACCATCGGTGACGAGGAGACAATCCACAGGTTTCTCTTTCTTTTTCTTTTCCGCAGTCAGTATTTGCTCACACCCCGCTGGGCAATACAGCGAGAACGAGCGAGATACGCAAAATACGCACTAATTAACTACTAAGGGACTTTCGTACATTTTCCTTCTTTTGTTTTTTTTCCGTTTTTTATTTAAATATATCAATGATATATATCGATTAAAAATTAATTAAGTTAATTAACAGTATGATTGGCAACACAATTAAGCGTATATCGGAGCAGTTGGGTCTACCACGATCCTTCTCGGCCTCCTTCCTTCGCCTCCTCTCACTAGTCAAATTAATATCTTTATTCCATCGTATTTTTTGTATTTTTTTTTTTATTCTTTTGTGCTTCCGTTAAATTCTAGGGGGGGGATGATAATCGCGTATAATGGAAGAGTCGATTGTTTCACTCGATTTTCACTGTGTTTTTCTTGTCTTCACTTCTCTTTAAGATTTTTCAACGCGTATTACTGGATCAAAGGTACGTCTCACTATGGAATGACCGAGTCCTAAACCTCATATTCGTATGTAATTAAAGCTGGTGAATAAAGATACTTCACAGCAATGTTTTTTTTTCATTATTTATTTATTTATTTATTTATTTTATTTATTTATTTTATTTCGAAGAGGCACTCGTCGTCGATACTCTCGTGATAATTCGCTCTCACTTCTCGCTCAGTCCGTAGTCATCATTCTTTAATATCCAGAGTCTCGATTTGGGTGGATAATATTACAAGTAATCGTCGAATAGTACATTACAATCGAAGTCAAAATCGTTATTTCTCGAAACTCGCTTTTACGTCTTTCGCTTCGATAATCGAGTCGACGTTTGTTCACTTTGGTGCATCAGCGTGGAATTCTTTGCTCGGTTTTTTTCTTTCGCTTTCTTTTTCGCAGCGTCGTCGTTATATCCTCATCGAGACCCCACGGGGCATACAGTGTAGTGTAATTATCGTCAATAGTATACACACGAAAAGCAGAAGTAACGTGGAGTCGATGAGCCGTATTTTTTTTTGTTTGTTTCTCAATTTTTCTTTAATAAATGTAAAATCTACAAGGACAATTAAAATATGCTCTCGAATCGGCGATGTGTCGAGATCTTTATTTCTCGCGTGTTTCTTTTTTAATAGTTTTCTATCATTAAACCCACCACCTCGTTTCGACCAAACAGTAAAACAATAAAAGACGAACCGCGCGCGCACACTTTTTTCATACTTTCTCGCTTTTTCTCGTTTTAATTATCCCTCTCACTCGTTCCACCTCGACCAGACTCTCCGGAGTTTAGAATATACTCTAAAAATATGTGTCTTATTGATATTTTGAAGTTACATTGATCCCTCGTAGGCGTATTTATTTTATTTACTTTTTTCGCGTTTTCGTTTTTGTTTGCTTCTTTTATTTATATCTTTATTTTTGGCTTCGAATGAGCAGTGACGAGAAGGATTTACAAGTGAGCGCCCCTCTCTCGATCCTCCCTTCACAGTGGCATTATTTCTTCGTCGACGTTACCCTACAATTTCATTCGTATTATTTTTTTTTGTCAACTTCGTCCTTATCATTCAATCTTTTTTTTCACGAGAACACTCTGAGTAATTCGTCCATTCGTCAGTATAATGACTCAAGTCTTCGCAGCTGTCGGATCTTTTGAGCTCTTCGAGACTCGAAAAACACATCTTTGTTGCGCTTTTTACGTTTCTCTCTACACCCGGAGATGAGTACATTTCATACCGTTTTTCTTTTTTCATTTTAATTTAGTTTTTCCACGCCAGCTCTCAACGGAACGTCCACTTTCTTTACAAATATTTATAGTCTAGTGTCTAGGTAGAATTTTAATAATAATCAACTACGTAAAAATACGAATACGTAAATAGCACTCGAATGACTTTGATTCAGAAATATTTGGAGAGAGAGAGAGAGAGTGAGAGATACGAGGGGGTGGATTACAAGAGAGCGAGAAAGAGCCGAAGGAACGATATACAGGAAGGGAGGATATGAAAGTTTGATATTTCTCTCGTCCGATAGATTTCCTATTTTTCTTTCTATCCATGTTTTCATTCTCTTTTTTCTTTTTAACTAGACTTCTCAGTACGACCTCGTTTCCAAATTAATACGAAAAGAAAAAAAAAATCAGCTTTGGTTAAATGTTGGCCTCGCGAATTTGGTAGAGACGATTTTGTACATTTTAAAATAATCAATAAAACGTGTCCGTCGAGTGAACTGTCGTGGGGCCAGAACGAAAAAACGAGTTTTTCGAGTTTTCACGTCCAAAGAACTCGCTCGTTTCACCACCGGTCACGCATTTGTCGCATTCGGGAACGGAGCCCGAAGAAAAATCATCGAAATCACCGTCGCAAACAAAATGTTCAACGATTTTTCTCGAGACGTTTAATCCTAAGAAAACAAAGAATCATACGAAATACTCGATTTTTTTAAAATTACACTTTTCCTCAGCGTCGACGATTCGCTGTAACGTCAACGCGAATGATCGAGAAAAGCCATTGCGGTTGTAATTAAAAAATTTTCCCTCCACGTTATTCACTCTTCTATCAACACATTTCTCATTATCTCTACAGTCGTACGGTTTCGCTGATCGCAGATCAGCCGGCTGGAATGAACACACGTGTCACCTTCAGAAATGCACCTACGGCCTAAAAATACTAGTCAGGCATACGTTTTGCCTTTATCAATTATTTACCATTTTTTGTTTTAAATTCAATCGTCTCGAATTCGCAGATTGATTGCTCGTTAAGAGGAGACAAGCGCCCGAGTCAATTTTTCTCCCGCTGCCGTGTGCTTATTTTTTCTCTCTTTCTTAATGGCGCGATGGATGAGCATATATGACATACACAACGACGTTTTCGTCGTAAATTGCGTTCGACGATATAGATACATTTGCAACAAATTTCTCTCACGATATATACTTTTAATATATGTTTACGCCATATTCTTAGAAATTTGTCGATATCAATTGTCAGAAATTCTATAAATAAATACCCTTATTAAATGTCTGAGAGTGTGTTGTGTGTATATGTATGCATGTGTGTTTTTAATTTCGTTATTTTTTTTTTCTACAATTTATATACAGGATGCACACGTCTCCTCTCTCCTGCTCGAATCTTAGCTCTCTCGCACTTTTTTCTCGCCTCGTATCCCACGCGTAATACTAAATTTGAACTGAACATCCGTCGTCGGGGAATTTCCATCAAACGTCGATGCCGATTAAAACGCAAATATGCGAATGAGTCCGAACAACTCGAAGTCACCGCGCGACCAAAGCGAATCGCTCCGACTCTCTCAACCGAATCACCCTGAATTTTTCATCGGTTCGACAGGCAAAGAAGCGTAAACACATCGATAGATCGGACGGAACCCAAAATGAGGATCCAAAAACAGCGAAGATAAACGACTATTCGCTCGCAGAAGCTCACAGGGGCCTGAGGAAATTGTCGAGGTAGTTCGAACGAGAAGAAATACTCAATATAAAGAATGTAATAGGGCGCAAACAGCAACAACTTGTTCACATTATTTCCACCCCTCCCCTCCCCCCATAAAACAGGTCCTAGTCTCAAAAGTAAAAGCAAACAGTCGTTTATACCGTTTTTTTATGCTGACCTACACATCGCCAGCTTTTATTACAAATCGTCGGGTCTACCGAATAATCATTTGACAAACTAATTCATTCGTTAATCGATTAATAATAATAAGTCGTTGTTCGAGCTATAAAATGAATATTGAGCTGTGTTCATCTGTGTGTTATGTAAAGGCGCGGTCGTCTCCCGTCTACTACAACGTAAACCAATAAACTCTCATCAGTGAGCACGGGCAAAAAAGCCAATAATTATGAAATTGCTCCGCAAGTACGAAAGAATCGCAGAAAAAAAAAAATAAACAAACAAACAACAAAAAAGAAAGACAAATCCAGAGAGATAATAATTTAAAATACAAGGTTTTTACGAGTATATTATAAATACGTATAGTATAATAATCGGTAAAAATATCGTATCGAGTAAGAGAATAACAATTATATAACGATAATAATAGCGGTATGTACCAATAATAATAATAATAATAATAATAATAATAATAATAATAATTAAAAGTAGTAGCAGTAATAGTAAATAGTAGTAATAGTGGTGGTAGTGGTAGTACGCATTAGTTAAATATAAGTCGAATAGTGTAGCGGTAGTAGTAGTAGTAGCGTTTGATGCATTAGTTTTCACAGTGATAAATTCACGCAATACTAAAATTATATATGTCGTCGTAGTTGGTTGTGTTGTTGATTTTCAACGCGATTCGTTAAGTCAAAATTCGTATATTCGTTTCATATGGAATTGCGAGCGATAAATCTAGGAATCCGTGATAAGTTTCAATGAATTTTTTTGCCTCGCGGTTCGTCGCACTCACCGCGCGCGCCGTCCCTCCACGAGATCACAGACTGATACTGGCGTTTTGTGTTTTGCATTTTTTTTTTCGTTTTTTTTTTTCTTTTGAATAATTTCTTCCCCGCTTTGCGCGCTTTTCGACGAATGAAAAGACGACGGGAAAAGGCAATTGGGAAGAAGTATACGTTGATATATAAATTGTACGCGCAGGCCGATGAGTGCGAACGACTGACTGTTCGCGTGCTTTGATTTAAGAAAATGAAACAACGAAACGTATATGTGTTTTATGTATAGAATAGATAGATATATATATATATGTATATATTCGATCGGGGTGGGAATAAATCCGTGCTCTGTGATCGCGACGAAACGTGGGTGGAAGAGTTTTACGCTTTTGCGCGAGATATGCGGTACGAGTCGTAGAGAGAGAGAGAGAGAAAGAAAGACAGAGAGAATGAGAAAGGAAAGAAAAAAACAACAATATGAAAGAAACAATTAGGAACGAAATACGCGATCCGTGCCGCGCGGGGAACCGAATCTTTAATACGTGTGTTTCTTTTCTCTATATTTTATTATATTTTTCATTTGTTTTTTTTTCGACTAGCCGACTCCTCGCCGCGAGAAGTATATGAGTGAAATAAACGACGAGACGCGTGTCTCTCGTTCATTTAAAGTCTCGGCGCGGAGTACTTGGACCGCTCGGGGGGGAACTAACGAGGAATTTATTCATTTTCAATAATCAGGTACGCGACTGAGGGGCTGTTCTTGCGATCAGTGAAACTCTTTGTGCAAACCGCGCTTTTTAATCCGTCACGCCGATACAAAACTCACTTCGGGGCGGGAAGCGTTTTTGGGGACTCCTAACTGAACAAACGGAGAGAGAGAATATTAAACGATTTAGTCAAGGAAAAGCCGAGTCGCTTCCGAGCTGCAAATCAGTCGTCACTTGTTCGACTTGTTCCATTTCGTTTTATTTGGCCTATGAACTTCTCGACACTAACAATGATCGTCATTTCCAGAAGCCACCGACAATTTGATTAATTACTTTTCGATGACTCGAGGTCGTGGCGTTTGTGCGAGAAAATATCATATCGAGTGAATTGCGTGAAACAAATGAACGACGTTGAGAACATCAACGAGAGGTTTGCCGCTCTGTCGGCGACGACAAAAAGGGAGAAACAAGAGAGTATCGAATATTGATGTTTCTTCTCCTATAGAGATCGAATGTCGATGGATCCAAACCACAAGTGTCTACAGAACAACTAACCACAGTAACAATAACTAATCTAATAATCGCAATAATAGTAATGATAGTAATAATAATAATAATAATAATAATAATAATAATAATAATAATAATAATAATATAATCGATAAACCTAAAAAAATCAAAACAGCAAAAAAGAAAAAAAGATAATAAACACCTTTACTAACTAAAATGGCATAGAAAATCAGATCCTACGGACTATATCGAGGACGCGTGTATATTTCCTGACAACACGCGGAAAAACTAGAAAAACAAAAAGCCATCGTCGGGCCCGAGTCACTTGACTCGGATTATGATTATCGCGAAGAGACTAATAATAAGATACTATATAAAGACACTCCACACTTCCGACACCGCAGAAAACAAAAAGAGAACAAAAATAAACAACCTATACCGGGTAGAACGGCTCGTAAAAAAAAAAAAAAACGAAAAGGAGAAAAGCTATGAAGCGCGATAAGTGCTGGCAACCTTTTCCCATTGAGCCGCGACAATGATTAACCACTACTGCCCTGTAAAGCCCTTAAATCTCTTCCGCGTCTCCCCCGTCTTGACTCAAAATTCCACCCGGCCTCTCAACCCTCGCGCCTTTCAGACTTTATCCGTACTTATGTTTTGCATGTATTTATTTATTTTTTTTTGTTTGTATTTTGTATTTTTTTAATCTATGTTACTTTTGTTTATTCCTTAACCCTAGCCTTAATCCTCTTGCACTAGAACACAGAACACCGTTAGTTATTCGCGCTCTCGTCTCCCGTCTCCCTGCATCTCCCCGAAAGCGTCTTCGACCGTCATCATCATTTTCGCGATATCTCCCATCTCTCCCCCCCCCCCTCCCCCCTCTTCATTAATTTTACGCGAACAATACAAACGCGTCAACTATACTCTTAAAACAAGGTCTCTCGTCGGACAAGACACGAGAATATCACATTGCAGGTGTGTTTCTTTTTTATCCCTCTTAAATCCTTACGATAACGTTTAAGTTGCTAGAAACGAACGTCTCGGGGTGCGAGATCGAGTGGCTGGCGCCGGGGGCTCGGGGAACGAGCGACACCCGCGTACGCAGGCGCCGCCAGCAGGCAGCCGAGTTTCCAGGGGGTTCGCGGCATTTTTTTTTTCTTTTTTTTTTCACCCTACCTATCGCACGTTTTATCGACCACCTTTTGGTCTTGGAGCTTAAAGCCGCTCGCTCGGGCTCGTCGCGATGGCGTCGGACGATTGTTCGTTCTTTTAAAAGTACTTTAACATCGATGTGACTACATGGGGAAGGAGGGAGGGAGACTGGCTGACCGGCTGGCTGGCCCTGCGCGTTTTTTTTTTTTTTTTTTTTTTTTTTTTTTCCCCCAGTGGAAGAGAAGGACCTTCGATGGTCAGCGACGGTGCGGCAGCGACGAAAAGACCTCTTCCCCCCTCCCGGTCCACCCCCGTCCCCCGCTTTCTCCCTGCTCTAGTACCATTTTTTTGTTGCCTTTCTCTCTGCCTTTTTTTTCTACTTAGCTCCTAGCGTCACGAGCCCTGAACCGCGAGGTGATTAAAAAGTAACAACACACTGTCATGATTGTACGACGGAGCGAAAGTCGAGCGTTCGTTTAATTCGGAGCTCCGGAGCAGCGAGAGAGGGAACTGGACCACGCGGCTTGTTACACAGAGAAACAGCCGGGAAAGACGTGTTTAATTCTTAAGAATACTGGACGAGCGACGACGAAAAACGATATTACTTTGTGCGTGACGATTACAGAGATGCACTTCGCGAGACGTTCGAGGAGAGAACGAAAAGAGGAAAACATGTCGTCTTCTCGGCGAGAAAGACAGCGATCGAAGAGTCGCGAGGAGAAGGATTCGACGCTCGCTTTTCATTCTCTCGCAACACTCAGTGGTAAACGATAGATTTTTTTTTTCTTCTTTAATGTGTGTTTAATATGCATATAGGCGAGGGACGCTACGCTATCGATTTAATCAATAATCGTAATGACGACGATAGGAATAATAATGATCCTCGAAAGAATAGTAAAAGTCGTAGGCTAATAGTTCATCGTAAATATATTATTATTAAAAATCGTAAGGTTCCTTTGCTTCCCGTCTGTTTAGACCTTTGCGACGTTTTTTTTTGTTTGTTTTTTTTTTTTTTTTTTCTTTCGCAATAAAACGAGAACGTTTTTCGTGTCTATATGCGAGATATTTATATGCGTTTGCGTGAGGGGCTGCCGGATCGAGGGAGAGCCGAGTGATTATGCGTTTTGTGATGGTCGATGGCGCTCGTTGTTCTCGTAATGTGACCCGCGAATGCAACGAAGGAAAAACCTTTCGCGTTACTTTAACAATGATTAACACGCGATAGCGCAAAAAAAAAGAAGAAAAACGGAGAATCGAAGATCGAGCGCGTTTTGTAAAATGTTTCTTCGCTCACTTTCAATCGGTTACGGACTGCATTTTTACGGGACAACGCGAATCGACGCTCACATCGCATCCTCACGCGAAAACAATGACTCGACGTACCGGCGCACTGGCCAGAATTTTTCGCGATGCAAAAGTCGTCATCGGCTCTATTTATCATCGCTGTTCGAACTTCAAACTCAAGCTTTCGTGTCTCTCTCTCTATCTCCTTCTTTCTCTCTCTCTCCATGTCTTTCTCTCATTTTTTTTTATCTCTCTCTCTCGCTGCTTTGCCCTTTCGCGAGAGACGAACGACACGACGAAAGATCAATGAGAGAGTATAACAAAAGAAAAAGTATATTTTCCCCCCCCGTCCCCCTTAAACTCTAGCTCATTATTATTATTTTTGTTGTTTATCTTTTATACAATAATTATTATTCGCTATAATCATCCATTGAACATCGGTAAAGATTGATCCGTCGAAGAGACCCCTAAGTGTCTAAATTCAATATTATTATCACAACAAATATCTTTCTACTACTCTGAGAAAGGTTCATCATCGTCTTTGATTCGATCAATAAATATTACTTTGCCCACCGCAATCTGCTCGCAATACTTTGAATTATTATTATTTTTTTTTTATTATTTATTACCTGTATGTGTGTACGTGTTTGTGTACGTGTATTCGCGTGTATATTTGTCTGTGTCTTCGTTACTTATTTCTCCGTCACGTTTTTTTTTTAGTTTCATCTTTTTTTTTCTTCAAGCTTTTTCCGTTTGTTTGTTTTATTTTTTTCTGTATAATCTTATTATCGCCTGCTCTACCAGTCGTTTTTCTCACTGGCGCGAGCAAAAGTTCGCCGAGTCGGGATCCACTGACCGCGGCGAACCGACTCCGCGGGGGGCGCCCGCCTTCTCTCCCCGCGAGTCCCGTCAGATCGAAGATTTTATTAAATGCCAAGCACGAGGAACACAAATCTCTCACTATGTCTTCAACGAGACGCGAAAAAGCCGAAGTCCCGTCGGTCGCGGCATCGAGGAGACCCGCTTTAAGCTACGGTCTGACCGGGCAACATTGATCCTTCCACTCCACGCGCCGCGCGTCTCCTTCTTCCCCGCTTAATCGTAAGTTTTTCATTTGTTTTTTTTTCTTCTTTTTTTTTGCATTTTTTTTTCTTTTCATTAAAACACTTACGCGGTATGGTTTTTTTTTTTTTCTTAAACGTTACGTCCAGAGAATAGTTAGAGCGCTATACGTAGAAATATTCGACTTTGCCTCGATTCCCACAACACATTTTTTTTTTCTTGTTTTTTTCTTGGTTTTTTTTCTGTCATAATCCAACGAGCGAGCGAACGAGAGTCGAATGTCGACGCGTCGCCGGGGCGATTCGGATCGTCGGCGAGCAATTCGGGGGTTTAATCGTCGTCGCCGAATTCAGGGGCCTCTCGAACGTCGCTCGCGGCTCGTTACGTTACATCGGCTATTTATTATCTTAGAGTTACATTTCGCTTACGCAATATATATATATATATAATATATATAATATATATATATATTCGAGGTCTATGGTTATCGTTTATTCATTATAATCGTCCATTAGTTTCGGTATTTACTTAAATTTCCAACATTTGAGAGTGTCTATCGGACACGCGCGTCCCGCGATTTCGTGTGATTTCGTTCCGTATTTATTCCGCTAAATTATTGCGCGCTCATCGTCTTCTCTCTCTCTCTCTCTCTCTCTTTCTCTCTCTCGCTCTCCCTTTCTCTAACTCTCGCGGTGTTTTTTTTTTAAATTCAGTTCTCGATGCCGGGAAGAGATTGTTAGAAGCATTTGGACGTTCGATCGATTATTGATCCTTCGATTACGCGCGTTTTTTTTTTTTATTGCCGCAATTTAGTCGCAACTGGTCGCGTCGATAGGAAGCAAAATATAAACACGAGGAGAAGCAGCGACAACCCTATCAGTCACAGAACACGGAATAATCCCGGGCGAACGCGCGGAGCTTTACAATACAAACGATCTCGTAGTTTCGCCTCGTCTCGTCGTTTGGTTTTTCAGTCCATCAGGTACCTTCGACGTTGGGAAAACTAGTAAATTCGAGCGACCGGGCTAATGGTCGTCCATAGCACGTTTTTACGAGTTTGTCCGTAACAATTATTTATTTACTTCCCCCATTATTTTCTTTATTTAATTATTTTTCCCTTTTTTTTACGCTTTTTCTTTTCTCTCCATTCTTTTTTTTTTCTTCATATTTAATTTGTGTGTTTGTGTCGTCTCACCGTCCTCGTCTACGACAACCGCGACGAGACAACGCGGTCGAGGACGTCCGTTTGGCCGATATCCGCGTTTTTTTCGTATCACAAGGAGGCATAAACGCATTATTACAACAGCGGCCAGTACTTAATGCCACCACGACTTGACTCGAATTTGAAATTGTGATATCTCTCTCTCTCTCTCTCTCTCGCTCTCTCTCACTCCCTCCCTCTTTCTCTCCCGCACACGCATTTCCCTATTTCCCTCACTAGTTTATCGTCTTAGTCATTTCTTTCTTTAATCATTAATACGCAACGGATTTTTCATCGTTCATTTTGTTCCACAACATTTCGAAGCCTACTTCTGTTATCATCGAGTTTACCCCCCCGGTTACTCCGTTATCTCCCCCGCCTCCTTTAACTCTACATTAATAAATGGTACAGAGACACACTGGACATTGGCACGACAGGTGGCATTTAGGTTTAATATAGAATAAAATTTACGTTATTGCGATAACATTTGGTATCGTTGTGTCGTTGCCCGACCAGCCTGAATCTCTTTTTTTTATTTCTGTTTTGTGGGTTATTTTTTTTTTTGTTGTTTTTTTTTGTTCTTGTTTTCTCGTTTTCTTCGTTTATCCCGTTCACAGATTACTTCGTCTTTTGTTTTTTACTCTCCGTCGACGAGAGAGCTTTTCTCGTTATCGTTTCGTTTTTTTTTCACAAGTTTCTCTCACTCTACCATCCCGGTTGGCAGGACGGCGGGCAGCGACGTCAATGCTCGTTTAAGGGTTTTTTTTTCATTAATTTCACTTCGTTTTTTTCGTTTTCATTCTTTTGATTAGATTGGTACAGTCTAAGTTTGATACTCGCTGCAGTCTTCGATCTGTCCAACGGAAAGCTAAAACGGGGAACGCGCGTTTCCCGCGACGCGATCCGAGACCGCGAGTTACTTTTTTTCTCTTCTTCTCTCTCTCTCTTTCTCTCGCGTACTTATTTCTCTTATCATTCTTTTGTCTTCGTTTCGGCCCTTCGAGAGGAGATCGCGCGCACGTGACGCGTGACGAATTACAGTACGATTTAAATATAGAGAACGTTCAGCCCGAGCTCCACCGCTCGAGTGGCGCTCGGCTCGAAGCATCGCAGAATTTATATATTACCGTCGTATATCGTATTAATATATATATATAATATATAATATCCTTAAAACATAGCTCCTAAGATCGTTTGGCTGTTCTTCCGTTCTAACGCTCGCGCGTCGAGGACATTTTTCATCCCCGCCTCGCCCTCCGAACGAGACTTCCCTCGATTGGCCCTTCGGCTCCCTCTTTCATCATTCACGTTTTAAGTAACTCGTACTCGAAGAGAAGAACAAAAAGAAAAAGAGTCGATGAAACAAAAACAAAAAACAAAAATAAAAAAGAAGAACAACAACGAAAAGTGCATTTCCTAAGCTTTATAACGTTTTGTAATTGACATATCGCGAAGACTCTTGCGGAGAGCGTCTCTGCTATTTTATTTATTTTATTTTTTGTTTGTTTGTTTATCTTTATTTTTTGTATCTTGTCGTACTCTCGTATATTCGTGGTCAAGACGTATTTTAGCAGACGCTGGGGCGGGGCGGTTGGGATGCGCGAACGCAGCCGTCGCCGCCGTCGCTGCCGCCGCCGTCGCCGCCGCGACGATCGGTCGCCTGTCTCAGGGGTTTGGTTGAGGATCGGGCGCCGCCTTCGTGTTAACTTTATCGTTGAATCGATTTGATAAACGTAGGCGAATTCATTTCTTTCTTCTTTTCTTTCTTTCTTTCTTTCTTTCGTTTATACATAGTATATATCGTGTGTGTTTGTTTGTGTGTTTTGTGTGTGTTTTAGTGTCATAAACGCGATTATTACGAATGAGTTTCCTAACGAATCGGGGAAGAGATTCGCGCGGACGCGTGATAACGTTTTTTTTTTATCGACGGCTATACAGTTCTTCTCCCTTGTCGCTCTCGTCAGCGACGATAATTCATCATCGAGATATACAGTCTCTCTCGTAGATCATCGTTTGAGATCATCGAAGTTTGCCTCGTGTTGTTTCTTTTTTTTTTATTCGTCATTACTTTTTTGTTTCGTTTAATTATACCGTTTTTAAAAACGAAAAAACGCGCTTGCGAGGTTCTTGTCGCGCGTTTTTTTTTCCGCTTATGATTCGCGTTTTCATTTTTTTTGTTTTTGTTTTTTTATTTCGTTTGTTTGCGTTTGTTTGTTTCACTTGTCGGCCGCCTCACGGCCGACTGCTGAGTATTTGTGCGATCCGGCGCGTTCTCTACATCGACTCACCTCCCAGAAGATCTCCGGGCAAATACAGGTTGAGCGAGCTCGGTGTCGTCCGTTGCGCGTCGCCGGTGTCGATGCCCGAGTTGCTCCACAGCGAGTTGCTCGTCGGCGGGGCGCCCCACAGCTGGCTCGAGCTGCCGCTCCACGTGTCCGGCGGCGGACCCGCCTTCTTCGCCGGCCTCATCGCCCAACCGCTGTTGCCGCTTCCACCGGTCTGCTGCTGACCACCACCGCCACCGTGACTCAGCGTGTGGAGGAGCGTGTGCGCCTCGTTGTCCACCGGCGACTCCGCGAATATCGTTGTGTTGCCCAGCACGCAATTGTTCAGGGCTCCTTGGGCCTGAGATTCGCCAAAATCGAAGTAGGGTTTTATTTTTTTGTTACTAGCAGGTTTGATTCGTGCTCGAATCTGCATTAGATCGTTAAATAAATTAAAGCGAAATTAACATTCAAACTTTACGAAATAGAGGGAAAAAAAAATTTCGATTCTGTAAAGTTTGAAGACCCTATCCGATGAAAAAAATGCAGAAAATCATTTTTAATTTTTTTTTTATTTGGTCACTTCGCTAAAATCGAGGTTACTTTTTTTTCGATCGACCAAACGTGATTTTCTTTTTGCGTTCGAGAGAAAACTCTGTAACGAAGAGAATGCCGCAAGGCGAAACGCGATATCTTGACTTCTGAATTTTTTACAGAATTTTAAAGACAGACCCTCAACAATTGCAATTTTTTAGAAGGGGTACCCCTTTAGTTTTTTTGCGATTTTTGGGGGTCTGATTTTAACATTCTGTAAAAAATTAAAAAACAAAAAAATTTGTTTTGCTCGTCGCTAGAAGAAGGAAATGATGTGGTTGTCGTTGTTTCTTTACCTTGGTCGCCTCGTCGCGCGTCGAGTACTTGGTGAGAGCAATTCCGTGGTTGAGGTAGAGACGGAAATCGAGAACCGGTCCGTGTTGCATGCACAGCGTCTTGAGCGTCGAACCGTCGATCTGGGGCGTAAGATTCTTCAGCAGGAGCCACGTGCCCGATGTCCAGCCGGCGGCCTTGCTGCCGAGACCCGGCGGGGGACCGCGCACTCTCATCGGCACACCCCACAGGTCCGAGTACGTCGGCTGCGCGGGATCTGTCCAGGTGTTCTTCGCGCTACCGAGACGAACGACAATCGTTACGACAAACACAAAATGCGAACGATTGGAAGACGAAAGAAGGAAGAAGGGCGATTTTTTCAGTCGGCCTTTCTCTCAGTTTCTGTTGGTGGCTGTTGTTTTGTCATTTTCTGTTTAAGGTTTTACTTCTTTTTTTTTTTTTTTTTTTTTTTTTTTTTTTTTTTTTTTCAATAAAAAAATTAATTTTTTTTCTTTTCCTTCTTATGCCTATATTTTGTATTGTTTTCAAGAACTCTTCGCATTTATTGTAAATAAGTAAATAAATAAATAAATAGGTAGATAAATATATAAATAAATAAATAGGTACATAAATAAATAAATAAATAAATAAATAGGTAGATAAATAAATGAATAAATAGCTAGATAAATAAATAAAAAGAATCGAAAAATCGTTCCTCACCTAGAAAACGCGCTGGGCGTCGTGGCGGGTGGATTGAAGCTCCACGTGGAGTTGCTGAGGCTGGGAATGGAGGTGTCGGCGTTTACGGACTGCGGCGGCGGCGAGGTCTTGCTGCTCGACGAGAAAATCGCGTCGGCGTCTTTGATAGCGGCGAGCGAGAGCGAGCGAACCACCGAGCCCGGAGTGATGCTCGGATCGTCCTCGATGTTCTTCATCTACGGGGGGGAATCGGGAGCGAATGAGATTACCGAATAACCTTTGGCGGGAAAAAATGCAGCTGCGACGGAAAAAAAAAAACAATCGTTTTCGTTACCTTCCACGGCTTGCCGGGCTCGAACTCGGGCACGAGGTCCGAGAATGCCGAGCCGCCGGGCTGCCAGTCCTTTCCGTCGGTCGCGTCGTTGTTGCCCGCGTCCGGCCATCCGCTGTCGCCGAGGCGGCTCGACCACGTGCCGTCTCCCTGTCCCAATAGAGGATTCATGTTGGGGCTGCTGTGAGTGTGACTCAGCCCGACCGGCGTCTGCGGGGGTTTGCTCGTTGTGCCGGGAGCTCGCGAAAATTCGTTAGCCGTGATGTCGCCGTCTTTGTCGAGGGACGGCAGCTTCCACTGGTTCAAGCGCGACTGCTGTTGACTCTGCGAATTCGACGACAACGGGAACCGTAAAGCAACGGGCTGGACAAAGTGCTGGAATCGCGGGTGAAAAGGAGAGCCAAATCGTTTCGCCGGAGAAATCGTTGGGAGAAATCGACGTTTTGCCGAAAAAAATATGCGCCGAACGTTGTTTGTCCGAATCGTGAGATATTTCTGAATCATCGAAATTATGGAAAATTAATAATGCGTTTAACATTAATAAGAAAATTAATAATGCGTTGAAAATTAATAAGAAAATTAATAATTGAGTTCAACTCATTAACGTAGAAATTCGTTAAATTCCGGTAATTCAATGCTTCGGTAAGGCGACTATTCGGACAAATGACGTTCGGCCAAATGTTTTTTTTTTTTTTTTCGGAAAAACGGCTGTTCGACCGAATGGATTTTTCGGGAAAATGATGCGGCCGCGAAAAGTGAAAACTCACCACGGGCGGCTCCTTGTTCATCGCCAAATCGCTGAAGCTGTTCTGGAGCGCGGACATCGGATCGTGAACGGACGATGATTTGTAGTAATCGGAGGATTGCGAGGGCGCGGCCGGGTGCTGCTGCTGCTGCTGCTGTTGCTGCTGCTGCTTCATGTACGTCGCCTGCTGCACGGCTATCTGATTCTGCAGATTGGCGATTTGCTGCTTCGTCTTGGTGATCTGCACGCTTATCTGCAGCACCGTCTGGCTGTTGCCCTTGAGGGAGTTCTGGACCGAGTGCTGCTGATGCAACTGCTGGAGAACCTTGATCTGCTGGAGGAGCTGATTGAGCAGCAGCAGAGTCGGCGGCGCGAGCGGCTGATTGAGTATCTGCTGGTTGAGGTAGCCCTCCTGAACCGCCAGCTGAATCTGTTGCACCAACATCCGAAGCTGTTGCGTGCTCGGCGGATTCTGAAGGGTTCTCGATGCCTAAACACGAAAGCAGCGACACGCGTCGTGTTATCATCGCGATTCAGCGTCTCGCGATATATACGCAGTGAAAACGACATATTTTCGCGATCAGATCTCGAACGCTCGACGATATCGATCGACAATCAAGCGCGCGGTGTCGACGAACGAACGAACAAGAGCAATAGGCTTCGACGGGGTGTCGAAGACGGACAAACATCAGGCTTATCCGCCGCATCACGAGGCAGAGTTGTAAATCCCTAATTTTTATAGAAATAAAATTGATGGTACTATTGGCTTTGTAATTATTTTTGTATAACAATAACTCGTAATGATTACAATATGATGTGTAAACTTTTAAATAGAGGCAAGAAATATTCATTTCTCCATAAAACTTGATAGTAATTTTATTGAAAAATGGAGAAGTGTTAATGCATTGCGAAAATAATGGAGGTCTGTGTTTGTCCTTTTTTCTCACAATTTCTCCCAAGATTTAATGGAAAAATTGGGCTTTTCTTACGGCTATTCAAAAGTTCACATATAATTTTATAATCGCTTCGGGTCATCCTTATAAAATCGTAACTAGCAAATAAAGTGTTGTGTGAAGTTTAATTCTTAAAGTAACGGGGACTTACAACACTGACCACGAGTGGTTTACTTACGAAATGGCATCGCGACCTCGAGCCACGGAGACCGAGTCGCGTCTCGTGTGCCGCGCGACTGTTTGCCGCGTAAAATCAAAGCGGCGCGTTACACAGACGGCGGGGAAAACAACGACACAAAATGAGGCGGGGGCGAAATCGAGAGAAATCAAACTGCTCTTTTTCCTCGTCTCGATAATTTCACCTCGATCGAGATCCTCGGCTGCTTAAATTTACGGGATATACAAAACAACGTGCGAAGAAAAGTTGAGCGAGGGATGGAAAAAAAAAAAAATTTGTCGAGGGGTCCGAAGGAAGAATAGTGTGATTTTTCTTTTTCAGTGCAAGCACAATCGATTTAACATGCAATTGTTTCAGTTCTAGTGAGCCTTGAATTACGGGTGTGTGATTCGGGAAATTTCGAGCGGGGAAGAAAAGCAAAGGCGAGAAGAGAATCGTCATGCGTTGCGAGAGACTGAAAAGCGAGATCGCGCTGAGTTCGGACGTCAGGTAGTTCACCTGGTTGAAAGGAGGTTGCGGAGGATTGGCGCTCGGCTGCTGTTGCTGCAGTTGCACCGCCGCCTGCTGTTGCTGCTGCTGCTGGAGCTTGAGAAGACTGGCGCTGGCGACCGAACCACCAACGCTCCCAGTAGCCGCCCCGCTAGGCACTCCGGCCCCCTGCGTTACATGAGAACAACCCTGTACCCCATTCCCTTCCTAGCCACTCTAATATATCTCAACTACTTCCATAGGTTATATACGGATAAATCGGTACGGACTTCCAACCGCGAATTCATCGAATTACGTTATTTATTTTCTGTTTGGCGTTGCCAAAAGAGTCGCCCAAGCTCAGTTGGAAGTCTGTTTAAGGGGACCGAGTTACTTGTAATAAAATCTTTTCAGGAGGTCCCGTCGTATAGTCTTCATTTTGCATAGATTCGAGAAAAATTCGAGAGAATTGCAAACACTTCTCGACGGTATAAAAATCTGAAAAAATGCGTGCACATTAAAAGTGCTGAAAAAATTAATTTTTCATGATAATAATTGTAAAATTTTATCAACAAATTAATGAAAAAAAAAAATTGGCCAAAAAATTTCTCGGGAACCTAAACTTTTTTAAAAATGAAAATGCTTCGTTAATTTTTCTGAACACGCATGCATTTTTTCAGATTTTTAACCAACGGGGTTGGAGCAAAATAGTGTCCCCTTTCCAGGTGACTCGGTCCCCTCAATCTAGCGCGATGTTACCTGTATATAAACACCGCCACCAACGAGAACACCAACCTATTCTCTACGATCCTGTCGATCGAGTCAAATATCGTATAAATGTATTTGTTAAAAAAAAAAAAATTAAATCACGTGAGTATTAAGTTCAGACAACAAAACAGCCGTTTACTCAAAGCTCACACGTTACGGTGGTATCGGTGTTTTTTTTTCCTTTTTTTTTGGAAGACATGTTATCGGTGTTACGATTATTTGCACTCGCAAGGAAAAAAAAGATAATGAAAAATGGAAAATAACACCACAGCGAGAGGGGACGTACGTGTTTTTTTTTTTTTTTTTGCGATGAACGTTGCGGCTGATTCCACCCGTAAGTGGTAATTCGACGCGACTCGATTGCGAGAAACTGAGAAGTAAAGAAAAACGAAAATTCGTAAAGGACTCACCGGTGGGAAGGACATCTGTTGCGCGACGTGATTGTATCTCGGATAGGCACCGGTCGAGGTTGCCTGGCTCGACGGATCGTACGCCGACTGAGCGTCGTGACGGCGCCACTGGTCGCAGCTTAGCGAGCGCAGCTGGCTCAGGAGTTCTTGGGCCTCGTCTCGGTTCATCTCGCGATTTCTCAGCGCCACCTCGACGTCCTCTTTCTACGGAGTGCACAAAACGCGCGGGGAGCAGACGAGTGTGAGTAAGACATCGGAAAGCACGAAAACGCGAACCAACTTTGCGATGGAGATGTCGAGCGTTCGTTACTTCAAAATACACACTTTTTCCCTTTACCCTATAATTAGTTTATTATTAAGTCAATGTTTCAATTTTATAAACAAAATTCTTGAAACACATTTTTGGCAATAAAAAAATCAATAATAATAATAATAATGATAATAAAATAAATTTCATGAAAAAGACAGTAAAAAGTAAATGTAACGAAGAAAAGTAACGATCGCTACTTTTGTTTCTCGTTTCTCGGTACATTTGCCTTTTACGATTTTTCGTACGAAATTTATTGCCAAATAATTTATGAAAAAAGACATTGGGCTATAGTCATAGAATCGACATACAAAATTTGGTTAAGTAATTTTTCACCGTTTTCGAGAACATTGGCCTACAAAGAAATCTCTCAAATCAGCTGATCGCCGTCAAACACATCACTCCCGTCTTTTTGCCCCAACGAGGGACAGTCGGGAGTTAAAAATGTTTTAATTAACATTTAAAAAATGTTCATTAATAAAAAAAAATCACCGGATAAATAAAAATGCTTGTGAATTAAAAACCAACAAACGCCTCGACATCCCCGCATCGCGAATCTCGATCACCATCCCCCCCGTACCTTGTAGCCAAGTTCGCACAGGTAGCGAAATTCGCGACTGTTCCAAATGACCTCCTTGGTGAGGGCGGGTTTCGCGGGATGCGCCCAGCTGGGCGTGGGATCCATGTCGGTGTCGCCCCAGCTGGCGGCGCCGGGTCCGCCGCCCATGACTTTCGATTTGTGGGCACCGGGGCCACCCCACGTCGCGGGATTCAGCTGCGGCTCGTTCCACGTTGCCGGGGCCTTCGGCGTGTCGTCCCAGGAGCTCGTGTCGTGGGGTCCGTCGGCCCAGGAGCCGTTTCGGCCCCCGGGACCCCCGGGATGTCCCCACATCGGTCCGCCGCCACCGCCGCCGCCGCCTCCGCCTCCTCCGCCGCCGCCTCCGCCGCCGCCGCCGCCGCCAACATCCGGTTTCATTCCCGGCTGTCCGGGCATTCGATTCTGCGGCATTCCCGGCGGGCATTGCATCCCGCCGCGGCCGAGATTCGGCGTCGGCAGGTCCTTCCAGTGCGAGACTTTGCTGCCGGGCATCGCGCGCTGATTCGCCGCCGGATTGCCCCAGAGGCTCGTGCCGTCGTCGTAGTTCGGGACGTTTCGTCGCTGGGTCGGCGGCGACGGTTCCTCCCAGCCCGACGGCTTACCCGGTATCATGTCCTTCGGCGGTGGGGCCGCCCACTGATTCATGCTCGATGGATTGAGCATCTTCGCCGGCGGACCGCCCGACGGGTGCTGATGACCGCCCATCTGGTGGTGCGGCGGACCCGGCGGCTGGCCCCACATCGCGTCCGCGTTCGCGCCGTTCAGACGCCCCGAGATGCCGCGCGGGTCGCCGCGCATGTCGGCCATACGCGGATCACCGCGACCCGCCATCGGGTCCATCACGCGCATGTGGTCGCGCGGGTCCATCGTCATTCGGTGGTCGCGAGGGTCGCGCATCTCGCGCGGGTCCACGGAGCGAAGGTCGCGGGGATCGCGCGGATCTATCCGAGGATCGCCCCAGCTTGAACCTGGTTTTTCGGGGTTTTCGGGGTTTTTTTATTTTGTTTTTGTTGCTTTCTTTTGGGTTTTTTTTTTTTTGCGAGAAAATCGGCGGCAAGGAAATTCGGGTTTCGGCGATTAATGTAGTTTTTTTTTAGCTGATATTCATTTCGTGCGAAATTGAGAAAAATGAGAGACAACTGCGGACACTTCTTGATGGTATATAAAAAAAAATTATATGGAAAATGTGTGTGAAAAAACACAAATTTCAAAGTGATCTTTGAAATCGGAAAAAATTCATACGTATTTGGAAAAATGAACGAATCGTTGTTATAAAAAAATGAGTCATCGGGATATTTATTAAACTTTTTTTTTTCATTAATTTGTTAATAACATTTTTTCCGATTTTTGTACCATCAAGGAATGTTTGCAATTCTCTCCCTCATTCGTCTCGAATTTATGTGAAATGAATACTAGACGCAAAGACTACATTAATTAATAAGAGATGAAAAGATACTCACCGGTTTGATTGCCCGTGGCGCCGGGCCACTGCGCAGTGTTCGGCTGACTCGGAGCGGGAGCTCCGGTCCACATGTTGGAGGAATCGGCGGCGTCGTCGTCCTCGCCCCAGGTGCCGCCGATGTTCGACGACGGCGTGTGACCCCACGGGGTCTTGGCTTGCTGGGGCGGCGGCGGCTGTCCGCCGTTGCGCAGATTCGCCTCCCAGAGATCGGTCCCGTTGTTCACCGGCGGCTTCCACATCGGCACGCCGTCCTTCGTCAGGGCCGGCTCCGGGGACGTCGGCACGTCCCAGTTTGTGTCTTGGTTCACGTGTTGCTGTCGCACAAACGTTATTTATTTATTTATTTATTTATTTTTTCGTTAAATATTTTTCACGAAAATTCAAACGCGACGACCACATGGAAATAAAGTATATTTCTTATATATTTTATTTCAAAACACTGGTTATTAACCTTTTTTAATCGATTTTGAAAAAAATCATTTTTGGCGACTTTTTTTGTTGTAAGAAATCATAGATCCGTCTCCGGACGAAAAATCGCCAAAATCGACCTCAGAAATATTATAAAAATTCATATATCTTCACTCACGCATCCCCAGCCGTCCTGACTGAAGAGAGCCTCGCGCATCGTGTTGAGCTGCTCGAGTTGGGCCTTGGTAGACGGATTGGTGGCGACGGCGGTGCCGCCGGTGGTCGCGACGGTTCCCTGAGCCGGATTGTTCGCCTGATTGTTGTTCGCGTTCGAGCCGGACGGCTGTTGCGGCACGTTGTTGCCGTTGTTGTTCTGCGCCGAGGGATTCGGCCCGCCGGGCCCGACGGCGTTGCTCGGTTTGCCCTGGGACCACTGGCCGCCGGTGTTCTGGTTGCCCTGGCTCGGATTCGCCGACTGCGAGGTCGGCGCTCCCGCCTGAGCGTTGCCCGGCTGATTCGGATTGTTCACTTTGTTGACGTTGCCTGCCGAAGAGAAGGAGCCAAATTAAAACAAAATAAAACACCGCGAACGAGAAGAGAAGAAAAATAGAAGAACGGCACACACAGTTTTTTTTTCTTTCGTATTCCCCACAATGACACCGAACTATCGATTGGTCGTTTTTCTTGTTGTTGTTTCTCGAACGATTTCGTCAGAATAATCCACTTTCTGTTACCCTCCCATCATCCCCCACCCCCTGTCGGATTAGGCATTTGCATCGTTGGAATACAACGGAATTCAGAAAAAAAATTGTAATTAATCCAAATAACGAAGGGAACGAAAAAAGAATAATTTTTTTTTTCGTGCCCTTCATTACTATGGTGATTATTTATACCTATTATCATCATTTGGATTAATTAAACCCCGTTTTTTTCTGAATTTCGTTGCATTCCAACAATACAAACTTCAACATTTTTCTACCGCGAAACCACCGGTCGCCTTCTGCCGTAAAATTTACCGCTAAACGATTTTTCTTGTTGTTACGTGGTTGTTCTCGGTTGTCGCAGTCGTAAGTGTAAAAAATAGCATTGGCAGAAACGCGGTTGCTTTGTGGTTGCAATGATAGAATCGCGGTTAATTTCACGGCGTTTCGCTACCGTCTCGTTTCACGGCTTCTCTTTTGCTACCCGAACGCACGGAAAAACTCTTCCGAAAAAAAAGAATCGAACAAAAGCAATTCTTACCAGGATTCGTCTGAGCTCCGGGTGGTCCTTGATTCTGATTGGTGTTCGGATTGCCGGACACCGGCCGGTTGACGTTATTGCCACCCCAGTTGCTCGGCGGTCCGGCGCTGCCCGGTGGATTCCCGGGTGTCCCGCCCCATCCGGACTGGTTCGCGTTGTTGTTGTTCGGCGTCGTCGCGGGCGCCGAGCCCCAGTTGGCGCCACCGCCGCCGCTGTTCAGGGAACTCTCGCCGCCGCCGCAGAGCCCGAGGGCGCTCGGGATGCCCCAGCGGAGTTTGTACTCGATCGCGGGGTCGCGGGGTCGCGTCGGCTCCGTCGCCGCTCGTTGATCGCCGAAGAGCGCGCGGAGCGCGCGCTTCAGCTCGTTGCGTCGGGTCTCGCACTCGGTCTCGTTGTTTTTGTACGCCATTTGGTAAGCGGGAATGAGAGCGCGAATGTGCGCGATCAGTCTTGACCAATTCCACGTGGACGGCCGATTTCGGGCCTCGTCTTCGTCTTCGTCTTCGTCGTCCTCGGGTCTCTCGGTGATCGAGAGTCCGCGGGACGCTTCGCGCTCGTCGATCTCTCGATGATTAATCGTCACTCGTTCGCGATCGTCGCGATTGCAGAAGGAGCTTCTCGGTGTCTTCGCGTTGTTCCACCCGGAGAGATCCGCGCGACTCGCGTCGCCCGACGAGCGTTCGTCGTCGTCGTCGTCGTTTTTCGGATGATTCTCGACTGGAGATACAGGTACAACGTTTGTTTGGGATGTGACGGTGGCTGATTGGCATTTAAGCGTCATCGTAGGCTCGCAGGTAGTCAGTGTAGGAATGTTGACGGCCGACCTGACTCGTTTATCCTCGTTAATCGCGTCGTCTTCGTCGTCTTCGTCGTCCTCGGCGTCCTCCACGCGAGGCACGCCGAGTCGAGCTTCCTCCTGTACTTCTTCCTCCTTCTCTTTCTCCTTCACCTCCTCCTTCTCCTCCTCCCTCACCCCCTCGTCAGACGTTTCAGACTTATCGCTATACTTAACGCTCGGCGTAGACTTAGATACCGACTTAACATACGCAGAGTTAGATTCAAGACCAACTTTAGTAGACACTTGATACTTATTATCCTTAGAACTATCGTTGAGAGGCTTGTTAGACTTATCGTTATCCTGAAATGAAAGAGCACCAACAGTAAACATTGTTGCTTCGGTACGTCTAATACCATCATTTTGAGACCCTAACATGCTAATATTAGTAGTCGTTTTATAACTAGTCTTGTAGCACACAGCGACGTTAACAATGTCTTCGATAACATCTGGATTATTGTTACTAATATTCATCGTTTCGTCATAGTCGTCTTCTTCTTCTTCTTCTTCTTCTTCTCCCTCTTCTTCGTCGTCGTCGTCTCGGTTTCCGAGCTCCCTGAGGTCGCTTTTCTCGTCGTCGACTGGCGCCTTCTTCTTCCTTCCCTCCTTCATCCTCTCTTCCTTGTCTTCGTCGTCGTCGTCGTCGTCGTCGTCGTTTCCAACGTTGTCGCCGTTGTTGTTGTTGTCGTCGCCGTCATCATGATGATCGTCGTAACCCTTATTCTTTATCAATAATGGAACACATATGCGTTGCGTCAGCTTGCTCACGGTGACGTGCCCTAGCAGCGGAGAAGTAGTCGTAGTCGTAGTCGTAAGAGGAGACGTAGTTGTAGCTCGGACTTGAGTGAGATTATCGAGGAAAGATTGCAAGGTGTGGTCGGTGATTTCGTTTTTGGAAACGATAAGCGTAATGGAAGAACTGGCGAGACGAGGCGCCGTGATATTCCGGGAGGTCGTCGTCGTCGTCGTCGTCGTCGTCGCCACGAGTCGTTGCGAATCGTCGTCGTCGTCGATCGTCGCCGCTGAGTTTTTTCGGTTTGGCGCGTCGACGTTTTGGCTCGCGGGGGCCGCGACGACGGCGACGCTCGTGATACTGACAAGTTTGCGACTGTTCGGAACCGCCGACCAACGATTTTCGGTGGTTAACGAGAACAACTCGGAGCGTCGCGCCACCGCTGCAACAGCAGCAGCAGCAGCAGCAGCGGCAGCAACAACAACTACCGCCACTGCTGCGATTTTCGCGGCTGCGGCTGCGGCTGCGGCAGCGACGACGGCGGCTCTCGAGCAGTCAGAAGTATTGAGTTGCCGATGGTGGTGGTTGTAAACTAGCAGAGTCGCAACCGGGATGGCGGCGGTGTCTACGCGAGCGAGGCCACCGTCGGCCAGGAGATAGTAGTAGTCACCGTAACTGGTTGAGCTGAGCAATATCACAGACTTTGAGTTGTTATTATTATTAATATTATATATAATATAATTATTATGATTACTTATCAAACTACGATTAGCCTTAAATTTATTGTTTTCGCCGTGGTCAAGGCGGGACCCTAGTAAGGAGTAATTGTCGACAATGTTGGCGAGACGCGGCGGCCGCTGGGGGCGATCAGACTTGGGTATCCTAACTAGGCTAGGTACCCCAGCGGGGCGGCGCGCGTCGTCGCCCCTCTTCTTCTTCTTCTTCCTCTTCGTCTTCTTCGTCGTCGTCGTCGTCGTCTTCGTCTTCGTCGTCGTCCTCGTCGTCTTCGTCGTCGTCGTCGTTACCACTACGCGTACACTTACTTTTAGTACCCTAACGCTTACATCGCTAAAGCTATCCTTATTATCACTTAACGGCTTACACGTAGACTTAGACGTATCGGCGGAGCTGCCCAGCTGCTGACCAAGCGAGCCCGGTGTGTTTTGCTTTCTGTACTTGTGATGATTATGTTCTGCATTGTTGTGGTTATTTACTTTATTATTATTATCGTAGGTTAGAAGGTGATTTGTTGGGTTTTTTGTGGTTTCTGTTGCCACTGACTGGCAGGCCTCGCCTACACCGGCAAAGCTGAGCTCACCTGCAATTACAAATCAGCCCCGCTCAGTCGACACGCGCTATTTTTTTTTTTCACCCGCCTCCTCCACCTTTTTTACCCTCCCGCCCCGTCCCTCCAATCGATATATCGTTTTTTTTCGACGAGAGGACGTCTCGCGAACGCGAAAATTTACCGCGTTTCGCGCGGTTGAGCTGACCTAGTGTGACGATCTTCAGCTTCTCAACGGGCTTTGTTTTTGCCAATGGAAAAACGAGAGACTTTCGCGCGCGAACGACAATCGGAATATTATGTATCGAGGAAAATTTACAAGGAGAAAAAAATCGGAAAAAAAATACCCAGGAAGAAACGAGAAAAAAACGTAGGATCGGAGATCGAGACTCACCAGATTGGCGTGGCAGGACGGTTAAGAAGTCATTGGCGGCGGTAGCTTCGGGGTGGCTGATAGGTGCTGCCATCATGCTGCTGTTTATGAATTCGATATCACAGTACCTAGCATGCTCTGGTCGTTCCCCCTCCCGCGCCCCACTCAGACTGCTTCCCTCTAATACTACTACATCCCCCTGCGAAGAGATAACACATTTTTTTTCATTATTTTTACATTTCTATTATTCCATTGTCCATCGCACGAACGAAATTCTCGTCGGGGAGAGAAATTCAGACGAGCCAACTCTCGCGATTCGTCTCCCCGAATGCGAATTCGTCGTGCGGTCGATCGATTCGCGTCGTACAATCGATCTCGGAAGAACGATAAAAGTGTTAAAATTAAAATAAAATTAAAAAAAAACATAAAACTTTGTAATCTCACCTTGGAATTTTGTACGAAGGCATTTGTTTCGGTAGAAATCTCATGTGAACTAGAATTGTGTGGAAACATTGGGCTCAGTTCTTCTTTGGCAGGCAATGCATAGAAACCAAGATCTGGAAAAGAGAAGGAAACAAATGAAATTATCAAACGTTTGGAAAAAAAAACGTGTCTCGCTCGCGAAGCGCCAAGCAGCGGGAAAAGCCTCGAGAGTTGAAATGAGAAACATTCTTGCCTCATAGACTATCACTATCAGTGCGCTCCTAGCTCCATGCCAATAGGGATCTGCAACAGAATGTTGTCTTTAAGAAAAAAAAAAGCAAAGGAAAAAAAAAGAACGAAAGAACCAATACTCTCGACTTCCTATTCTTTCCGGCACTATCGACTAATCGTCGTCGCAATTTTTCTACCCCCCATCGCGGATGTATATATATATATATATATATATATATATATATATATCTGAAAACTCATTGGCACTCGCAAGCGCGATCTAGTTGCGACATATCTCCGCCGTTCAGCCACTCTCCTCGTCGTAGTCCGCACGGCGAAAGGCGAGATAACTCGATACTCGAGATAAGATAATTCTCCCGCCTCGAGATAACGCCGCTTCGCTCCGCTTTAATTAATTCCTCAAAACGTGTCACACACCGCCACGAATATTTCCTCTCTCGACCCGCGCGACGTTTATTATCTTCAAAATTCGAGAGCGAGAGCAGCACGAGGCGGATTTTCGGATATCCCATGAAATTTTTCCTAGCGCCCGTATCGCCGACTCGGCTTATCTGCCCGAAAGATAATTTCCACTCCGGCGCCGTGGACACATCAATGGGCGATAAGCGTAACGGTACTCCTAACCGATTCTAGCGATATTCGAGAGCGAGGGAGTGAGAAAAAAAAAGAAAAAAAAAAAAAAAAAGCAGCAGCGGACAAAAAGTGTCTGAATGGCGGCTGCGGCCGGCGGGCACGAAGCGAAGTTGTATCGAGCGTAGGACAGGCAGGAATCGTAAAATTTCTATCGTAGCCCGTGTGCCATTCTCAACCAGTGAAAACATAAATTCCTCGTTGAACGTACAGCTCGCGCACTCCCTCTCCCCTCACCTCCCTCCCACCGCTTCACCCTCCCCTCCCCGCCCCCCCAGCCCCCCACCCACCCACCGGGGCCCTCGCAGTCGCCCCCTTCACCGCGCCGAGTGTACCCCGCGTGCGCGTTAGGTATTTCGAAAGGTCAGCCAACGATTCCGAGGCGCAGAACGAGACACACGGACGGACACACAGAGAAAGAGGGAGAGAGGGAGAGAGAGAGAATGAGAGAGAATGAGAGAGAGAGACGCACATACACACGCGAGCGTTAACAGAGCAGCAGCAGCAGCAGAATGAAAGGAATCGAGCCTGATTTATCACATAATCGTGCCCCGACGAGCTGCGATGAATCTCGGGTGGAAAATTCAAAGCGAAGCCATCGTCTCGTGTTCGAATTTCTCCGGGCGCTCAGGGAGGCAGAGCGTTCGACGTCGAACGCTCGGCGAAAGAAAAAAAAGAAAAAGAAGAATGCCGAGAAGGAAGTGGCAGAAAAATACGGGAGCGAGTTAGATAACAACCGCGCGGAGCCCGAGCGGAGCGGAGAGAACGCGAACACCGCGAATCCAACGCACGACGGGCGTGCGGTGAGAGAGAGAGAGAAAAAAGAGACGGAGACAGACAGGGAGAGACAGAGAGAGAGAGAGAGAAAAAAGACGGAGACAGTCAGGGGGGAGCGAGAGAAAGAGAGAGAGAGAGCGAGGGAGACGGAGATATATATATGTATATATATCTATGGCCGCACACTACACCATTGTAATATCATATTTTCACTGTTAACTGTACGGCGTACGAGGCACACACTGCTGCCGCGTTCGCGTCGTCATTACGTTGTCGAACGCTGTGCGCGACTACGACTTGAGTGTGAGAGAGAGAGAGAGAGAGCGAGAGACAGGGAGAGTGCCGAGCTCGGAACGGAGATAGAACGGCGAGATGATGATGGCTGCTTTTCTTTTCCCCTCTCTCTCTCTCTCTCTCTCGCGCTCCGTCTCTCACTGTCTCTCACTTTTTCGAGGCCCCTCACGGATTTTGTATTTTCGCCATCGCAACATTCACAAAAGGCGACGCGCAAAATTCGCGTTCCGAATAACACACGCCGAGGACACACGGGAGGCACAACACTTGTTTCGTTTCCTTTTTATTTTTTCTCTCTCTCTCTCTCTCGTTTTTCTCGATTTCCCTCGCGCGACGAGGATTTTTTTTTTACAACGACGACTCGCGCGCGGCGTGAGAGAGAGGAGAGAGTCGACGGCACAAAAAGGTTGTGGAAACTTACGCTTCGGGCCCACGAAGAACACGGACAGTCTGCACGGAGCTATTTCGCTAGCGCGGAATAGGCGAAGCGTACTCGCGCGCTAGCCTGCTGTGTGCTATTCTCACGAGCGTTCCTCCTCCCCGCCGTTCTCGCCACTGGTGGTGCCCGCTCTCTCGATCGTGTAGTACGAACGTACAACGACGGAGACACCGGGGCAGCGCGGTCGAAGCGGTCGAGGCGGCTATGCACGACGACGTCGTCGTCGTCGTTGTCGGTTCGGCGGCGGCGGCGGCGGCGGTGGTGGTGGTGGTGGTGGAACACGCCAGCGACTACGACGACACCGCGGACCTATGCCACGTTCACATTCGCTCGCGATACCCTCGCCCATTCACACGTACGGCTCGCTCGCTCTCTCTCTCTCTCCCGGCAACCGAATACTCCTCGCGCTCTACTTCGCACCGCGACGACTCCTCGGTGGATTCTCGGCCCGCGTTGTGAAACTCGAGATGCCGTCATTTTTCCGCGAGGTCATATGACCGGGCGTCTTGTTGTTGTTTTTTTTTTTTACGTTCTCGAGGAGCTCTCTGTGTAACGGAGGTTCTTGAGAAGGGAATTCGGTTGGCTTATGGGACTGGACCGGGTTATCGATTTTTTATTTTGAGGAACGGAGAGATTCGGATTAGGTTGTGGAGGAATATCGGTGGTATTTTTTGGGGAATGGATTTACGGGCGTTGGGAGGAATTAAAGCGGGGAAAATCGTGGGGAGATTGTTGAACGAGATTTTGTATTGAAACTCCCCACTCTTAGCTTGAGATAGGATGCGATGTACCGGCTGAGCGGATTTTAATGCCGACGGGAGTGTTTCTCGAGCGAAAACGGTAAAACAGGAATTTTCAGCCCGCCTTATAGGAGGTAATACCGATTGAGTCGGGGGGGGGGGGGGGGGGGGGGGGGGGGGGGGAATGTGTTTCGCTGAAGCCGGTGGACGACTCCCCCCACCCACCGTCACCGTCTCAAAATCTACAAACTTGATATTCCCCGTTACATTTTTTTCGAAAACAATAACTATAAAAAAAGATGTATTTTTTTGAAGAACTTCGGGTTTAAGAATTTTTAATAAACGGCCTCGGTTCTGCCTCGCGCTGCACCGGATGCGAACCCTCGGTACCTAAGTATGCAAATCGCTTCGAGCGAAACACAACACACCTGCTCATTGGGCAGGTCAGAAGTGCAGGGAATTGGGGATTCGCAGGCTCGAAACGGTCCTCTCATTGCTTCTCCAATTCCCCCCACTTAGGCCCTACGCCGAGGCCCCGATATCTCTCCAGGCCTTCCCCGCTTTTGAGCCTCGACAGAGCGGCAGCTCTCGCATCTCGTAGTAGCAGAAACCCCCGGGGGAACTCGCAGAGCCCGTGAGCCGTTCTCCACACAATCGTACCCAAGGAAGTCGAGCGAGTAGCGAGGATTGCGTCGCGACGCGTTCCCGTCCGCCTCGTTCACGGCCGTATCGGAAATTATTGATCTGCAAGATATATAGCACACGGTACGTGGCGACCGGGACTAGCGTTGTCGTCGTAGCGCGTTGTGCTGCTGCTGCTGCCGCCGCCGCCGCCACCGACGTCGCGACGCCGCTGTTCCCTCTGGCGCGCTTCTCCCCCCTTCTTCCGCACCTCTCGCAACTCCGTTCGCCCGACGCGCTGCTTCGCTTCGCAGCTCTATACTCTCTGCCTTTTGCTATACACGCGCCTCCTCCTCCTCCGTCTGTACGTGCGTCTCGCGAGCGAGCGAGCGAAAATCGCACGACGCGCGGACTGTACAGTCGCACGGACTGTACGTGCGACGATTGGCCCGCGCGGTTAAAAATGCGTGTTTCTTTTTCTTCGCACTCGTTGATATTCATAGGACTGTACCGTATGCGCGCGCGTCCGAAGGATTCGACGTGTACCATAGATGCGAAATTACGGTAATTTTTTTGTAATTGGTCAAGAGACCGAAAAATGACCGTCATTTGACGTCACATTTTTTTTTGCTCGTTTTGTCGAAGTAAAAATGACGGGCATTTCGAGAAGCGTCTTGTGACGATCCAAAGTGGACCAAAACACCTGTTTAGTTGCGAAAATAACGGTCGTTTTTTTTTGTCACAAATTTGGTCACACACATTTTTTACGTTGAACTCAAATATGTAAGTCAATATTAAAGCTAAACATTAAGAAATCGTGACTTTTAACGCGGATCAGCTGATATACGACATTTATCGAGCATTTAGACAAATTTTCGATGATTTCCTGAAATTGTCATGCGGATATCAATCATTCGGGCTCGAACTACAAAACACGCGGCAATTGGCGGCAGTTTTAAATAATCGGTCCCAAATAAATTGGTCATTATTTGTACGCGTCATTCGACGGTCAAATGACCCGTCGTAAAATGGACCTCGCGAGCTACGACAGCGCCACATGCGACAGACCAAAACTACCCCTCCCCGAGGATTACCGCTAAAGCGAAAACACTTGTGGCTTATAATTAATCCGGGCTCGAGAGAACGAGTTGCGGGAACTCGAAACTAGTCGACATCGAATATTTGTGAGGAACCTCGCGATTTCTCGCTGAGCGGCAGGGCCTGCACGTGTAGGTCGATAGGTGGAATCGAATTCCACAATCGCGAGAGTGCCGCTGCCGCCGCCGCCGGCGCTGCTGCTGCTGCTGCTGCGTTGTTTTGCTTTGGTTTCGCCGGGAGAGAGCATCGGGGCGAACGAAAAATGGCAACCGCGCGAGTGAAAGAGCGAGAGAACGAGAAGCTTGCGAGTTTCCTTTCTTCTTTTTAACCCCGTTATTATCCGTCTCTCTCTCTCCCTCTCCCTCTCCCACTCTCGCGCTTAGCCAAATCCTTTCTACTCTCGTATTCTCGCCTCGCTGGCTCTTCCTCCTTCTCCTCCCGAGAGTTCCCTTCGAAACTTGGCTGTATATATAGCTGTATATACAGTGGGGTTGCCGCCGCCGTCGCTGCTGCTGCTGCGACGACGGGACGTCCTTGTCGACATACAGCCCGCGACTCTATATAGACCCTACGCGACACCTCTCTACCTTCTATCGCGCTCCTGTGTACACACCTACAAAGCCAAAAGCTATATATTCTTCGATTCTGCGCTAAGAGAATCTATTTTCGCACGCTGGTGCGTCGATCGTCGTACCTCGACTCTCTCTCTCTCTCTGTCTCGCCATAACCTCCGGGTGCGAACGCCGCGTTGTGTTGTACGTAACCGCATGCGTCCATCTATTTATTAGCTATCAATTAGAGGCTCGCCTCGTTTGGTACGAGGGGGGAGGGGGCGGACGTTAATTGCAGGACAGGGGCGCTCGGAGTGACGGTAGCCATAGCGCTACGGCCACTGCGTACACAATCCAGTAATGCACCGGGCACACAAACTCCGCACACAATATTCTCGCGCGGCGAAATGAATGATAGATCGACAAAAATGTAACGCGGATTTACGGGAACCTGTGGTAAATCGTAAATTTGAGTAATTAGTTTACGAGAAACTCGTGTTTCGCGAGAATTCCGTGGTAAATTGATATGGTCAATTTCACTCAGTGTGGCCACGAAGAGATAATTAAGAAAAAATAAAATACAGAAATACAAAAATTAACCAGAGAACTACATATATTTTCTTAGGGGGGACTTGTACCCTGGAGCACCGTTTTTTAATTTTTTTTTTGTGGGAAAACGAATTCCATTGTATACTATAAAACGTAAGTGACAAGTAGAAAAAAAAACCGCAGTCGCCTACATTTATTCGTAGCTCCACAAAAAAATAGAATGAAAAACGATGCTGCAGGGTAGAAGTCCCCCTTAAGGGCATGTGAAATACCGACTGTGGTAATAAAAACTGTAATGAACGTTTCTTACGCGTATTTGCATTTACAGCTAAAAGAAGAAATTAATTCCCTGCACTGGTGAAATCCGCGGGGAATAAATTTCTTCTTTTAGCTGTAAACGCAAATGTCAGACAAAAACTTTCATTACAGTTTTTGATACCGACTGGGCTCGACGTGGATGTTTCACATCGCCTTAGAAGCTGTAAAATCCCGGTTTATTCGGCGTTCCATGTATACCGTTCCAGGCTTAAACAAAGGAAATACCGAAGCCTATACTTCGTTGTATATACTAGGTATATATTTTTCGTCAGCCAGCGATGAGACGCTTTTGACTTTCTCGAGAGCTAAAAATACGCACGAAAAATATGCCGCTAACGGTTGCATGCAGGTAGCTATGTAATGAACTACGGCGAGATATGTTTGTAGACAAGGATATCTTCCCCCCCCCCCCTCCCCTACGGAGTGGACTGAAGTGCCCCGCAGCGCTCCCGCGCGGCCGACAATAATATTGTCGCGGAAGTTACGCAACGAGAAAAAGAAGCGGAAGCGCATAGGTAGAGTTCCCGGCCGCCGGCGCGCGGGTGGCCGCCAAGTGTAGCCTGGCTGCCTATCGACCAGATCGCGTTGGAAAAGTTGGTTGGGTCGGTGGCTGGCTGGCTGCTGGCTTGCCGACTGGATGGCCCGACGCGGCGCGGTGCACAACCCAGCGGCAACGCTCGTTCAAAGTACAAAGTTCCTCGCGGACTATCCAGCGATGCATGCGACTCGCCCGAGGAAAAGGCATACACCACACACACACGGAGCGCCGGTGTCACGCGATCAATAGCGACACGCACCGCGAGCATCGCCTATTTTTTTTTTTTATTCCGAAAAACGTACAGCGGCTTGTTTCGGTTTTTCCATTAAACGAAAAAAAAATTTCGTGACGACGAAATCCGCGTTGTCAGACACACATTAATGCACCAAAAGCCAACGACAAATCTATGCGAAATTTCAGTCCTACGTTGAAATTTGAAAAAAAAAAAAAAAAAAAAAAAAAAAAAAAAGATTTTTCTTCTGTTCACATTTTTCAAAAGTTGCAAAGTAGAACTTTGCACATTGCTTCCTCATTAATTTCCAATTTTCACAAAGCTTCCTCTATGAAGGAAAAAAAATGCAATCCACCAAAAATTCGCGACGTCCAAACGCGGTAGCCGTGAAACGAAAAATCTCGATCGCGAAGAGTCGTCGACAGAAGCGAGAGCCGGGAAGCCGGGAGAAAAGTCGAGGAGCTTATCTTATAAACACATCGAGTGGCATCTGTGTGAAGATCGATAGAGCGATTATCCCCTGGAAAACACGGGGAGCGGTTATTAAGAGTCGCGCGGGAGGATATCCCGCCTACGCGGCGCACAACCGCGAGCGTCGTGGTGTGCGCGCGCGATGCGTGTAACAGCAACAACAATAATAAACAAGAGGAAGGAGAAGAAGGCGAGCGAGCGAGCACGCGCAGTGTTGCGTGTTGTGGACTCTCGGAGGCCAGGTAAACTCGTCGCCGAACGCTAGAACGCGCGCAATTTCGCTCGGCTGGTTTTTCGACCTTTTCGACTGAAAGTCGGATACACAAATTTTCACTACGGTAAACTCGAGAAGTAACTTTTTTTTTTTTTTTTAATAATTTCACACCGGTTTGAAAGCTGTTTTTTTCATGAGAAACAACTAGATTTTGTCGCTTTTTCAGCGTAAAACAATAACTTAAACGTAACTTTTAAGTAACTTTTTTTTTAAATAATAAGCCAACTTATAAGTAACTTTAAAAAAAAATGTGAAGCCGGTTCGAAAGCTGTTTCTTTCATTAAAGCGATGTGAAAACATCCACGTCGAGCCCAGTCGGTATGAAAAACTGTAATGAAAATTTTTGAAGGATATTTGCGTTTACAGCTAAAAGAAGAAATTCATTCCCTGCGGGTTTCACCGGTGCAGGGAATGAATCTCTTCTTTCGACTGTAAATGCAATAATGCGCAAAAAATGTTCATTACAGTTTTTATTACCGCAGTCGGTATTTCGCATGCCCTTAAAAACAACTAGATTACAAGAGGAAGGAGAAGAGGAGGACGACTAGATAACAAGAGGAAGGAGAAGAAGAAGGCGAGTGCGAGGCACGCGCAGTGCGTTGTGGACTCTCGGAGGCCAGGTAAACTCGTCGCCGAACGCTAGAACGCGCGCAATTTCGCTCGGCTGCTGGCTTGTGCGTCGTAACAGAGAGACGCGAGAGAGGAGCGAGAGAACAACGAGACGGGGGAGTAGCTGCCGCGCGCAGCGCTGCCGCTCTGCGGTTTCCTCCGTATAACGCGTTTGCCGGCTGTCTCTCCGTGTGTCCGTAGAGCCGTCGCTAGTTCCAAGTGATGCGCGCACGTAAACTTCACGTGTACGAACGAGTCACAGCAAACGCTGTCCTCTCCACCTCCCCCCCCCCTCTCTCCCCGCGCTCTTCCTTCGCATGCACTATATTCTTGCCCTCCCCTCCCCCGCGCCGCACACCTCCAGGCAATCGCCTTCTTCATCGCTTTTTATGTACTCCACATAGCCCGAGCGCGTCTCTCGGTGTTTATGCGTGTTCGTGCAGGACGCGCTCGCGTGGCGAATGCTTATACAGTGGACTCTCCGATAAGTTAAGTTCCGAAAAGTTAAGGCACTCCGATAAGTTAAGGTTATGTGAAATACCGACTTCGCACCTCAAAAGTTCGGAAGTGCCGTTTTACGCGAATTATGAGCAGATCGAAGCGAAAATTGAAATACAGACGCCAGTAATGTGAACTTCGTGCGTGAATTAGTCAGAATTTTGATTTTCGAAAAAAAAAATTACAGATCAATTACCGGCAGAGAAATCTGTAATGAAAAATTCGATTTTTTTTTCTATTTTTCGACAAAAACTGAGAAAAGCGACTAATTCACGCACTAGATAATTAAAAATCACACATGATACGTGTATTCCGATTACGATTTTGGAGTAATAAATATAAGCAAAACGCACTTCCGAAAGAATTGTCGGTAACTACGAGAAATTTTCACGTCTCGCAACAGCTATCTCTCTCGCACTCACGTGTCACGTGGTACATATTTTTAATCAATTTGTTAATAACATTTTTTAATTATTATTTTTCAAAATTAATCTTTTCAGTACCTTTAACGTGCATGAATTTTTTTCAGATTTTTATTAGATCGAGAAGCGTTTGCAATTCTCACTAACATTTTCTCGAAATTATGCGAAATGAATACTAACGAAAGGACCACCTTGACTTATCGGAGAGTCCACTGTAACGCGATATATATAGTGGACTCTGCGCGCGCGAGAGTGTGTGGTGTGTACACAACCAGAGAGAGATAGGGAGGGAGCGGGAGGGAGAGAGAGACAGCAGCTATATATACCGGTGTAGCTTGGCAACAAGCAGTCAGCCAGTTGCGGGGCAAGGTCGACCCTCTCCCCATAGCTATTTTATCCCGGCATATATTTATTACGAAACCGGAGTTTGTCGGGATATATATATATGTATATGTATATGTGTGTGTGTTGGTTGTGTGTGTAGGAGTATTACATGTATATATGTGTACGGTGTAACAAGCGCGCGGTACCTAAACTATCCGATATACGCGCTTCGGGACTCGCGTGTGCATCGCCGTCCGTCCACCGACGAAAATGCCTCGGCGCACACGTCACACACTTCTCGCACCCTCCACTCGTAAATTGTGGACAGAGCGATTAAACGGATCGGGCCTTTAATTTCGGAAAATCGGACGCTCCGCCGGCTCCGGCGCGCATATTGCGTTTAACTCCGGGCCGGCGAGGCGATCGCCCGGAAAAGTTAATCAATTCGACTTTATTCCGGCGGCAAACTGACTTTTCGATTTCTGTACAGGAATTCGCCGGCTGAAATCGCGACGAATTTTAACGAAAGCGGTTGACATTTACGAGCATTTTTTTTTTTCAATCCGTTCAGTGGTTTGCAGATTTGCAAAATGTATTAATTTGATTAATTATTCAATTATCAAAAAAAAATATATTATTATTAAATTATAAAAAAATTATTATTATTAAATTATAAAAAAAATATTAAATTATTTAAAAAATAATAATGAATAACTTATTTAAAAAATAATTATTATTATTTATTATTATTAAATTATTAATTGGTTTGGTTAATTATTCATGAAATTTGTTTAATTTTTATTAGTGTGATAATTTTTTTTTGTCACGTGAAAATACACGATTCACGGTGTTTGTGGGAAAATAATCGAAGGGCTGCTGTATGAAAAGCTTCCTTCCGCGAGAGCGATCTCCCGTTCCTTCCCTCTCTCTCTCTCTCTCTCTCTCTCTCTCTCTCTCTCTCTCGCTCTTCGTGTCTCCCTCTCCGTCTACAGTTTACAGCGAAGAGCATGCAGCGAGCGAAACGCTTCCCGCCAACGACACACAAGCCACCCAGCGACGAAGGCTCCGCTGTTGCTGCTGCTGCTGCTGCTGCTTCTCGCTCGGACGCCGAGATTTCGCGAGAGACACGAAACGAGCAAAGAGAAGTAAACGCAGGCAGCGTGACCACATTCCTGAGACACTCCCACACTGTGCATATGCGTGTTAAACCTCTCTATGCACACGTACATAGGCCGTAGCCCGTAACGCGGCGCCCGATGGAATAGCGCAGAACGATATTATACATACATAGTATGTAGGTACTATGGAAATAGCGCTCGGCTCAAGGAAAACGATTCTCGGACCTCTCGCACCGCTCTTGCCCATCGAATTTACGATTGAAACTCAACGCGTTTGTTCCACGATACGCAGAACCGTCGGAATAAAAAAAATGAAAAAAAAAAAACAATTCCACCGATAAACGCGTAGGATCGAATTCTACTTGTCGCTGCTTCTTTGTCGACTTCGAGGGATCCAATTTTTACCCTTTTTTTTAACCGAAAGTCCGGGTGCACAATTTTTCACTGTGATAATCTCGAAAAGTAACTTTTTTGAAAATAGTTTCAAACAGGTTTGAATAGTGTTTTTTTGTTGTCTTCTTTAAAAACAACTGGATTTTGTCGCTGCTTTAGCGTGAAAACAATAATCATCGTGTGAGAAATACAAGCCCGACGATGGAAGGTTTGATTGACAAAGTGGTGGAACTCTCCGTGGAGCGGTTAAGTATTAAGTAATATGATTCGCTCGGGCTCCCACCCGAGGCGCGGTAGGCGCAGACCAAAAGTACAGCCTACCGGAGCGGCGCCGGTAACCCACTTGGCACGTACCAAACGAGCCACGCGCGGTTTTTCGAGCGAGTCCACGACGGCGGTCCCGGCAGGCGGAGCCTCGCGAGGAGCCCGAGAGCCGCTCTTCGCCGGGGGATGTTTTATAAAATGAAGTAGAATAAAGCGAACAAGCGAGGGGGGGAAAATTACCCAGGTAAAACAATAACTTCAACGTAACTTTTAAGTAACTTTTTTTTTTAAATAATAAGCCAACTTATAAGTAACTTTAAAAAAAAATGTGAAGCCGGTTTGAAAGCTGTTTCTTTCATTAAAGCGATGTGAAACATCCACGTCGAGCCCAGTCGGTATGAAAAACTGTAATGAACATCTTTGACGGATATTTGCGTTTACAGCTAAAAGAAGAAATTCATTCCCTGCGGGTTTCACCAGTGCAGGGTATGAATTTCTTCTTTCGACTGTAAACGCAATAATGCGTACAAAACGTTCATTACGTTTAATTAAAAAAAATTACCCAGGATCTGCATTCGCGCGCGCGCGTTCTCTCGACTCAGTGTGAGATCCTCTCGACGATACCCAAAGCGCGACTCACTAAACCTGACGTCGCGATTCTCGTTCATCAAATCGTAAGCCATTCGAATGGACCCGATTTCCGATTCGTACTTAGCCACCCTCGTCGGATATTTCGCAAAACTTGGTCGGTACGTGTCACGTGACTGGCGGTGGAATCGCGCGGTGCTCGGTCGGTAAAGAAAATTCCCACCGAACGCCGCGCTCGGAAAAACTCGTTGCTCGCCGTAGAAAGTTTTTTTTTTTTTTTCGTCTTGTCACTGAAATGGAAGAGATTCATCGGAGTTGCTGGTGACTTCGCGAAACGCGGAAAACAAATGAGACGCGCGGATCGTGAGGCTACACATCGAAAATACAATTCGAAGATACTTTCCCGGCATTCGCGTTTGGCTGCGGGTCAACGATCTCCTCGTAGCAGCTCGCGTTGCCGACTGTCGAAACACGCCAATTCGTCTCTCTCTCCGTTTGCTCTCTCGGCTCCGCTTTGCTTTGCGGCTCAATTGTTGCCGAGAGTTATGACCATTTTCGGAGTGACAGCGGGCGCGCATTCCCGTTAAGGGAATGTGAAACCTACTCAGTCGGTAACAAAAACTGTAATCAATCGTACGGAGATACCGAAAATATTCTGAGACAAAGAAAAACATCAACGGAAGCGCATTTTAATTCTCCGTCCGATGATATTTTGTTTTCATCCATAATAAGAATAGTTTTGAAATGGCGCTTATTCAAAAATTGCGTCTATCTCTCTCGCACTCACGTGTCACGTGGTACATGTTTCACATGCCTTTAAGGCGATGTGAAACATCCACGTCGAGCCAAGTCGGTATCAAAAACTGTAATGAACGTTTTTGACGGGTATTTGCGTTTACAGCTAAAAGAAGAAATTCATTCCCTGCGGATTTCACCAGTGCAGGGAATGAATTTCTTCTTTTAGCTGTAAACGCAAATATGCGTAAAAAACGTTCATTACAGTTTTTATTACCGCAGTCGGTATTTCACATGCCCTTAACGGCAACGCGAATGCCCCGCGTGTCTCTCTGTGAACACGCAAAACTACGCACGGCGCTCTATACATGGAAAAAAAAAAAAAAAAAAAAAAAACTTTCTTCAGCGATGTGCATCGAGAAAAGAGAGTCCGAGGATAACAAGAGACCCGCGAAGCGGCGAGGAGACTCGACTGGCGGATTGGCGCGCGCGGCTCGACGAAGCTTTAGGGTCGTGTGCACACGGAACACACTCGGCTGACCAAAGTTTTACACTAGGCTCTCTACGGCGCGTGCGCGCGCGCCATAGAAAATCTCACGGTGTGACGTCTCGACTACGCATGCGTGTCCCTCGCTATACGCGACCTACAGCTACGCCACTCACACACAGAGCCACACATAATATATATATATGCTCGAAACATATATATATGCAGGTACATACGCGTGAATCTCGTTCGGTGGGTAAAAGGCTCGAAATTGGAAAGTCGCGCGATATATGCACCCAGCCTCGGGAATCCGCGAGAGGCTCGTGAGGAATTATTATCGAGGCGCGAATCGCCGGCGAGGCTGACAATATGGCAGCTCCGGTTGTTCCTCGCATATCGGTCGTAACGATGTAAACGATGTCGACGAGATTTCACCGAGCCGGGCGAACGAACGAAGTCTGCGCGATTTTCGCGGTTAATTATTCGAGACGCACCGCCGCTCGTGTCGTTTAATAATGGACGGCGCGCGATTGTTGTTATTATCGTCGCTGTCGTCGTCGTCGTCTCGTTTCGAGCGTCGCACGCGATTTTTTTTTACCTTCCGCCGCGCTAGGGACCCCCGTATATAGGTTATATTTATATTTTTTTTCCTCTCCTCTCCCGTCGTCCGGGTGCAGCGCGAGCGACACGACGACGAGCGATGCGCCGCGACGGATTCTACGCTGTGACGAGCGCCTCGCGTGTAACACAAGCGCGACGAGCTCGGCGCCTCGGACTCACCTACGGCTATGCGTCGAACGGGCGTTCACAGTCGGGGAATATCTCACTATCACACGAAAAATTCCACTTGAAACACGCTCAAAAACACATTACGTACCAACCACGGAATTTTATTGAAAATGAGCCTCCATTGCTTGGCACGGAGTTTCCAGAGGTTACCGAGGCGCGGCGCTCGCGCGATTAACGTGTTTTCAAAATACTCGGGATGCGCGCGCATAATGCGCGCGACGGGCGCGACGACAGCGCCGCCTATGATGAGGTGCGCGCGAAATTCAAACGAGCGTTTCGATGTAACGATAACGAGATTGTTTTCGGAATTTCGGAATTAATAAAATGGTGCAATTTCAGTTTTTTGTAATAATAATCAACAGCTGGAGTGACTCGTGGTAGAAATTTCCTCGTGGGGGGAGGCGAAACGTAGAAACGAAATTGCAATTTCTCGTCTGCCTGGCTTTATTTACACATTTTGTTCGCGAGTCAACACGACGAAAGCTTTAGCTTCGCATCCGTGGGATTCGTTTTACGATCGATCGGAGCGCCTTATCGTTGCGTCGTGGTTGCGTCTCTCTCGACGACGAATAAATTAATACAAAGACGGTAAGCCCCGCGAGATAAGGCGCGTTCATTGAGCGTAGGATAGGAAGCGTTCGACGGGTATTTGCACGCGAAATTCCTAACGTTTTCCATCCGCGATACGAGTGGCGATTGTGATTGGCTCACGCGGAGCCCGTTTGCTTCGTCCACGTTTACGTGTTCGTTTGACTCGATTCATCCGGCGAGCCGAGCTGCTTTTCCTCCGCCTTTTCCGTTCCCTCGGGATTCTGCAGCAGAGCCTCTTTCTCCTGGGGATTCGAGTGTTTCTCCTCGATCGCCGGTCTCATTTTCTCCAATGGAACGTCCTTCTCGTTGGTCACGGCGAGTAGCACCGGCACTGTGGGACTTTTTGTCAGTTCCGATTCTGCAAATATAAACAACAGCGTCACGGAGATTCGCCATGAAATCCGTTTCAAATAATCCAAATTATTTTCAAATAATTCAAATTATTTTTAAATAATCCGAATTATTTTTAAATAATCCAAATTATTTTTAAATAATTCAAATTATTTTTAAATAATTCAAATTATTTTTAAATAATTCAAATTATTTTTAAATAATTCAAATTATTTTTAAATAATCCAAATTATTTAAAAATAATCCAAATTATTAAAATAATCAAATGATTTTGATTATTTCGGACTATTTTTATTATTTTATTCGATTTCCGTTTTATTTCAATTCCATTTTCTCCTCGATATATTACCCAGACTGTCTATCAGCGCGTCTTCGCTGTCGATCGGCCGGAAGCTCTTCAAGTCGCCGCAGAGCTTCAAAATCGTTTTCCTCACGTGCGGACTGACATTGAGGAAAAACAGCCGCCGTTCCTTTCCCTCGAAGGCGGTCAGGAGCCTCTCGATTCCCTGAAACACTGGAAACATCGTACTTCGTTCGCGCGGCGACGGAATCTCGAAAAAAAAAAGATAAAAAAATACGGTCTTTTCCGTCGGAGAGATGGCGGTACCTTCGCGGCGGTGTAGTCGATTCCCTGAAGCCTCTCAAAGTCCACGACCATCGGGATCGTCTCGTTTCCCGGCAGCGAAGCCACCTTCGTTATCTTCGAGCCGAGAAAATCGATCGCCGGATAGAACAATCCAATTTCGGGTTTTATCAGCAGGTATGGGTCGCCTCCGATCGTCTATGGGGCCAAACAAAATTATTAGACGAAACTATTTTTTTTTATAATTTTCTTGTTTAAATCTTACGAAATGAAAATAAATAAATAAATAAATAAATAAATAAATAAATAAATCGCGTTACCTTTCGGTGTGAAACGTCGACGCTCGGCCGCGCCGAGAAGTACAGCAGGTACAGAGCGTTGAGCCCGGCGCCGATAAAGAGTCCAATCTCGACGTCGAAAACGATGCTCATGCCGAACGTGCTTATGGCCGTAAAGGCGTCCCGCTCTGCGAAACAGAAGCATCACTCAATCGTGGTTTCCTTGGCCCTAATTGGTCACACCGCTGGGTTAATCTGTATTTGCCCACGTGGGTGGAGGATGGTGTAATGTGTATGCCCAACGGAGAAAACGCGCGGTACTCACTGGATCCGCTCCACAGAATCTTGAGTATCTTCAGGTCGACGAGGAATATAACGGCGCAAATGAGAACCGCGGCGAGTGTCGCCTTCGGTATGTAGCCGAAGTACGGGGTGAGAAAACTCAGCGCCAGCAAAGCCATGGTACCTGGAAAGAAAAAAAAAACAATGCCTAAATTATTAATTATTATTGGACATTTTTTGTTTTTTCCGAGCACTCGCTCGTGCAACATACCGGAATATAGACCGGCCATCGGGGTTTGTATACCACTGGCACTGGCGACGGCGCTTCGCGTGAAAGCTCCGCACGTGGGCATCGACGAGAAGAGGCTACCGGACAAATTGCACAGTCCCAGCGTTAACATCTCCTGCGTCGCCTCGACCGGCGCGTCGTGCACTAAATAACAAAAAGAGCATTTTTCAAACGTATAATAACTAATAATAATAATTACAACAATTATAATAACAATAAAAATAATAATGATAATAATGATAATGATAATGATGATGGTGATGATTATGATAATGATGATAATTATAATTATAATTATAATGATGATAATGATGATGATGATGATGATGATAAAACGTGCAAGGCGTTATTATTGTTATTATTATTATCATCTTCATTATTGAAAAAAATGTATTCATTTTTTTTTTATTAAAAAAAAATGTATTATTATTCTACGTCGTATGAATAGTTGCTGACCGAAAGCTTTGGCGATAGCGACATTGGTCAAAACACCGACAACCGGAACCATAATCAAGCCAAAACCGAGCTGGTGGCACATATCGACGAAGCCGTAGGTCTCGTTGCCGACCTGAACGGAGAAGGGGGGCAGGGCGAGGGTCGGCAGCCCGGACTGGACCTTCCCCGAGGTGATGAACGGCGTTTTCCCGTCCACCGTCATTCTGTACGCGATCACGGACGTCACGAGCACCGCGATCGCGTTTCGTCCGATCGACAGCACCCACAGTGTTTTCTCCACCAACAAACCGACCCTTCCCGATGATTCCCGTCCGCCCGCTCCGATCTTCAGACGCGAGCAATCGATGTCCTTGAGTTTCTGTTTAAGGCGAAAAAAAAAAATACAAAATAAAATAAAAAATAAAAAGTAAATTAATTAAAATAAAAAATAAAAAATTAATTAATTAAAATAAAAAATAAAAAGTAAATTAATTAAAATAAAAAATAGAAGTAAATGAATTAAAATAAAAAAATAAAAAATAAATTAATTAAAATAAAAAATAAAAAGTAAATTAATTAAAATAAAAAATAAAAAGTAATTAATTGAAATAAAAAATAAAAAGTAATTAATTGAAATAAAAAATAAAAAGTAAATTAATTAAAATAAAATATAAAAAATAAATTAATTAAAATAAAAAATTAAAAATAAATAAAAAATCGCGACTTACCCTGAAGATGAGCAGGAAGACGAGGGCCGAGAAGCCGAGAATCGTGTCGTGAAGCCTCGCGTCGCCGATGTTCTCGAAGAGCTTGACGAGCGTGTCGATGACGTTTCCGGACTTGTATCTCACGCCGAAGAGATGACGGAGCTGCGAGACGATTATTATAATCGAGGTGGCTGAGGTGAAGCCCGACGTGACCGGCATCGAGATGAAGTCGACGAGGAAGCCGAGGTTGAAGAGGCCCATGAGGAGCTGCACGCAGCCGGTGAGAAAGCACAGGAGGACGATGAAGTCCGGCGGCAGGTCCCGCGTGTACGAGATGCTCACCAGGGCCATCAGCGAGGTCGACCCGATCGAGACCTCCTTTATCGTCCCGAAGAGGACGTAGATGAAGCCACCGATGAAGGACGAGTACAGCCCGTACTATTTCAATTTTATTCAATTTTATTGCCTGTTTATTATTTTCGTTGCGCAGCGTTTGTTACAAATTATTCGGCAACGTTTTTTTTTATTGTTTTTTTATTTTTTATTTTTCAACGAATTTTAAGGCCGAAAATTGCCTTGCGATATCTTGATACTTAAATTTTTTACAGAATTTTAAAATCAGACCCTCAAAAAACGCAATTTTTTTCGTTTTTTCGCGATTTTTGGGGGTCTGACTTTAAAATTCTGTAAAAAATTTAAAAATCAAGTTATCGCATTCCGCCTTGCGGCATTCTCTTCTTTATAGAGTTTTCTCTGGATCGCAAAAAGAAAATCCAGGTTTGGTCGATCGGCAAAAAAGTAACCTCGATTTTAGCGAAGCCACGAAAATTCGAAAAAAAGTGAAAAATCATTTTTCGCCTTTTTCTCGTCGAAATTTCGATTTTTCGGGCGAACAACGGTGAAATTTCCCATCGGACAGGCTTTTAAACTTTTACGAAATCGAAAGAAAAAAAATTCGCGAAAAACGTTCCCCTTGCGTTTTAAATTTTTTTATTATTATTATTATTTTTTTTTATTTCGTAAAGAAATAATCAATAATAATAATAATACTATTATTATTTATATATTATATAATATTATTATTATTATTTATATAATATATAATATTATTATTATTATTATTATTTATTTCGTAAAGAAATAATCAATAATAATAATATTCCTGTCTAATCAGAGGTGAAAGTAAGAGAAGAAAAGAGCCGCAACTGCAGGTGAAGGTAACATCGGTCGTACCTGCGCGGTGAGCCCGGCGAGGGAGGCGTAGGCGATGCTCTGGGGTATCATGGTCAATCCGAGAGTGATGCCGGCGATGAGATCGGAAACGGCGTAGAATCTCGAGTAGTTGGGAAGCCATCGAACGATCGGTACGTATTTTCTCAGCCGGCTGACCTTCCGGCCTCCTCGACTCTTCCCGCCCTCGGCTCTCGCCTCGGCATCCTCGACGTCCGCGTCCACCGGTCCATCGATCCCTCCGACTGTCTCCTTAACCGACACTGAACGGATTATTCCGGGATATCGAGAGTCCGCTGCGCTCGGAAGGTAAATCGCGATCGTCGCCGACGCGACGCTCTCCGTACTTACTGTTCGCGACGAGCGACGAACCCGCTGAATGGCAACGCGAGATGAGGCCAACGAATTTACCACTCAGAGCTCCGCAGTGGGCGTTTCCGGCGGTCACGAATTCGCGCGCTGCGTCTTCCTCGGACTTACACTATAGGTGGAAATGCGTTCGCGATTTTATTATTGCCCGAAACGTAATTCGTCGCGGTTGATAGATGGAATTTAATTACACGTGTTTTGTGTGAAACTTCCCAATGTTCGGAAATTTTTTTCAAAATTACTTCAATTTTTGTAACCAATAATAAATACCAGTTTACGTAAAAGCGCTTCCTTTGTATAATATTAATACACAAGAGTGTAATAAAGTGACGAATTTTTTAATCTTTCTATTAATTAATTTGAGTAATTAAATTTATTTTTAATTTTTTTTTTTTTTGGACTTGACGAAATTTAATACAAGAGTGTAATAAAATGAAACATTTTTTTGTTATTTTCCGGAAATTTTCTCAAAATTACTTCAATCCTACATCTCACTTGGGTATCGAATTTAAAATACCAGTTCACTTAGCCTCTGACGGAAGTTCATGCAAAATGTTGTTAACAGCGCACTTACACCTCGACTTGTCGAAATTTAATACAAGAGTGTAATAAAATTACCATTTTTTGAATTCTCCTAAAATGTTCTCAAAATTACCCGTCAGAAAATATAAAATGACAATTTTTTTATTTTCCTAAAATAATCGCAAAATTACTTCAATCCTATATCTCACTTGTGTATGAAATTTGAAATACCAAATTAAAAATCTTGTTAACATCAAATTAAACATTTTGTTAACAGCGCACTTACACCTCGACTTGTCGAAATTGAATACAAGAGTGTAATAAAATTACCATTTTTTTAATTCTCTTCAAATTGTCTCAAAATTACTCGTAAAAAAAAATGACATTTTTTTTATTTTCCTAAAATAATCTCAAAGTTACTTCAATCCTATGTCTTACTTGTGTATGAAATTTGAAATACCAAATTAAAAATAATAAAATAATAATGGTAATAATGGTAATAAAATTATCATTTTTCAAAGTCTCCTAAAATTGTCTCAAAATTACTCGTGAAAAAATATATAAAATGACAATTATTTAAAATGTTCCCAAAATAATCTCAAAATTACTTGAATCCTATATCTCACTTGTGTACGAAATTTGAAATACCAGTCAACGTTGGCTGTAACGGAAGCTCATGGAAAATAAAATGGTAATGAAATTACCATTTTTCAAATTCTCAAAAAAAAATTTGAAAATTACTCGTCAAAAAAATATAAAATGACAATTTTTTTACATTTTCCCAAAATAATCTGAAAATTACTTGAATCCTTTATCTCACTTGTGTACGAAATTTGAAATACCAGTCAACGTTGCCTGTAACGGGAAGCTCATGGAAAATGTATTTTCACAGCGCACTTACACCACGACTTCTGGGCCCGCAGTGTCACCACCCCGCGCGCGCACGATTGTCTCGCATCGAGGGAAGGAAAAAGCGCGCACGCTCGCTTTTGCGCGCTCGCGCGTCGTTTATTGTTATAATCGGGATCCGAGACGCGCCGAAAATTCATGAGCAAACGTCTCGCAGCGCCGCCCCGTGGTGCACGTGCGCGAACGGGCGGGGGACGAGGACTGAGCACATATTGCGTGAAATTCTGCCTCGTTTAGCGGATATATCGAGATAAGTTATCTGCCTCGCGGAGGGTCCCGCCGTCGCTTCCCGCGACAATAGAATTCCGTTCGCGCGTTAAACAATAATATAATCCCACCCCCGGGGACCTTGAATATTTCTTCTCGCGACGCGACTCTCGGCCGCGTGTCACTCGGTGCCGGTGGCTCCGACAACTATCTCCACGATATTTGCGCTAATCTTCGCGCGCCGCGACTCCTGATATACCTGCCGCTTCTTCGCTTCGTCGCAATTCAAAGACCTTTGAATTGCGATTTTTTTTTCTTCTTTTTTTTTCCCCACCTTCGCTTTGCTGCGAGCTGCCGTAACCTGTAATCAGGCGGACGCGGGACGTTCGGTGGAAAGCCGCGATCGCAGGTCGAATCGGTATGGAATCGGCATTTCATACCGATTTCCGACGCAATTTTTCGTCGGATTTCGTCCACAATTTTTCGCGGTGTTGTTCCGACTGCGAAAAGAGCTCGACCGATTTTTTTACAATTTTTTTTTTTTCATGTCTGCATTAGTAAATATTTTTGTAAATGAAAATATTAGTATTCGGATTTTTTAATTATTTACGTTCGCATGCCGCAAGCGCAGGTCGAATCGTTATAAAGTCGGGATTTCATACCGAGTTCGTTCACAATTTTTCGCGGTGTTGTCCCAACTCCGAAAAGAGCTCGACCGATTTTTTTGCCAATTTTTTTTTCATGTAATTTTATAAATGAAAATAATAATATTCGAATTTTATTTTAGACCCTAAAATTAATAATAGGGTAATATTAGTATTAGGAAATATTTTGATTTGATATTAGGATTTGGAGGTCTGAAATGTTAAGCCTAAACCCAGATTGGGCTGAGATTTGATACTATTTATTCCGAGTTTATTTTTCATCTTTTTTACTTTTTTTTGTCGAGAAAAAATTCGGTGGTATCGGTATGGAATGCCCCATATACGTCCATACACTGCTTAGAAAATTCGATTGATGCCTACCCGAAACCAATCGAAATTAAAATTCATTTCTAACCGGAACGAATTGGCTGTAGGAATTGATAGGATTCTCTAATTACTGAAGCTGCCTTCCGGATCGTATCGTGAAATTGTCACGATATCGATGCCCCTAATCGGTCGAAGATCCTGCAGGATCCGAGTGACGATCCAACGGAAACTATACGCTCGTGTTTTTGTTATCTTCACCAACAACGGCTCGACGTAATCGTGGCGATTAATCGCAAAACAAAGGAAAACACCCGCGGCGCGTAATGTCTTCTAAAATATTCTCGTTCATTCTTTGGTTTATTTTCATAAAGATAAAATATGAAGATTTTAATCTCAAGTCGCTTAAAATACGCCTGCGAAACGTTAATCAATCATTTTTATTGAATAAAGAAACGTCTGCATAGATGTGTGTTCTGTGACAGTTATATCGAATTTACGGCTTCGAAGAATCGCACCGATAATTCACGACGCTATCTCGCCTGTCCTAGGAAGTTAAATCAATATTTATCGATCGCTAAAGACCGAGAAAATTCAATTGCGCCCTCGCATGCAAATATCAAGGAGGCCGGTCACACTTTGCTTCCTCTTACTATTTTTTTTTCTTCATCTAAAATACAGATTTACGAACATTCACCCGACGAGACTCCGTGAATTATTTTTCTCGCGTGTGATTCTCGCAAAGGTAACAACAAAAATGCACTCAATTGGCTTTCGCCGTGAGCCGGGAACCCAGTTATATTGCCTTTATTTCCTTCTCGCCGAACGTTAATAAACATTTGGTAATCATTATATAAATGTTATATACTTTGTACATGTTTCGTAAAACGATATATGCGAGAGGAGAGAAAAATCGAGGGTAAGAGGGTCTCGCGCGTCGCGACGAACGTCAATTACAAGTTGAAATGCATTTTAATATATAAATATATGTATATATATAATTTTTTTTCGCAAGCGCACGAAAATACCGTTTAGTGCGTTTTCCCCAAGACGCCCGACGGTGAATTATTTATTTTTCTCGTGACGTCGCGGAGACGCGATTAACACGAGATGCACGACGAGTTTCTCGCTTTCTCTTTCTCTCTCTCTTTTTCACCCTCTCTCTCTCTCGCTCTCTAAGCCCGAGCAAACGCGCGATAAACGATTCATTAGTCGCGAGATAAGGCGGCGAGCGGTCGGGCGCCCATCGGCATCCAACAGCTGAGTTGATGATTTACATAATTAATATTCCAAAACCAGCTCATCATCAATTACCCCGATGGAATATTCCCAGACTCTGGCGCTTCGCGTTAGAAAAAGGTCGAATACATTTCGCTAGTGAATAAAAAAAAAAAGAAAAAAAAACCTGTAGTTTCTTCATTTCTCGTCTCGCTTCGGATCCGAGCGAGGACGACGTCGGATCGGGCGAAACGGGTCTTCCCCGCACCAGACGCTTAAATCTATAAGTAAATAATAATAAAAAAAAAGAGAAACAAAGTGAAACCATGAAAACCAACGAGCACAGCACACGCTACGTTCGGATCCTCGTCGTTTTTTTTCTTCTCTCTCTCTCTCTCTCGTCTGTCTTTGTGCAAACAGGAATTAGTAGTCGCGAGACAGACGCACGCGAAACCGAGAGATTGATCGCGCAACGCGGCGGATGAAAGGACTTTGCGCGAGTCGCTGGTGGCCGAGGGAGAGACGTAATCGCGTTTGCCGTTTTCGCTGCTTCTTTTCGTTACGAGGTAAAAAGTGGGTCGCGGGGTGGGGGGGCTAACGGAGCTTTTTGTTTATCTGCTCGATGAGCTCGTCGATCCTCGGCGACGTGCCGCGAAATTTGTTGGGCTCCGGGCCGATCATCTGCACCAGCTGCGGCACCTCCTGGCCGCTGATCTGTGTGAATCTCGCGAGGGCCTTCATGCAGGCGTAGAGCTGCTCCTCGGCTGGGGTTCCGTTGAAGAACTGCAGCAACGCCATCGTCAGCTCCACCGCGACGTCGTCGAACACCTGCGACGGAACGACGAGAACACCGTGAATTTTATAAAGTAAAATTTTTTTTTTTTTTTCAGACGGACGGATTTCGAGCCGTTTCCGATCCGCGATAATGTCGGAAAATCTCGTTGAAAACCCCTCGATGACTATAGTTGTGATCTTGCGGTCATTTCCATTTTTTTACCCCACCTTTTCCTCTCATTCTCTCCTTTAATATAAATACACTATTCTAGGTATTTGTTTCATCTATTCGATTACCAACGACTCACCTTCGTCGCATCGACTATTAAGAGAATAAGAATAGAGTCTGGACAGGTACCTTAGAAATGCTGCCTTTCGGTAAAAGCTGCCGTAGCTTTTTGCTTTTGTTCATTTTCTGAAAACACAAGCGATCAAATATCCCGTACAAAAGAATCCGTGTCAACGCCGCTTTCGAGCCGGAGAGCACTCGCGGCTGGATCGCGAAAGACCATTGAGAATTCGAAGATTAGACGCTATTTTTTTTTTTTTTTTGCAATTTCGCATTATTGATTTGGATCGTTGTGTTTGATTTCTTCCGATTCCGCGGCTCGATGGTCCTTCGCGAAACGAGCGCTCTCGGAAGCCATTCACATTTAGCTCGTGTCATTTGCGAAAATGCTAATCGTCGTGTTTAACGATTTTTTTTTGTTGCTTGTCGACGATTTGCTTATTACGACGAATCTCTCGAGGAAGGCAGCACTTCTGTTAGGATATAAAGCTTACGAAAGAAACGCGTTGAGACGCCGAGGAAGGAAAATATCAATGGAAATGTGAGAAACTAAAGAACCGAATCGAAAAACTGTTGCTGGGGCTGATTGACTCCAATTTTTTACGTTTGGATCGCATGTCGGGCCTTCGAATTCTTACTGCAAAAATATTGATTTTTTGTTGTCCGTTTATCGAGTCAAAAAGATTCGAAACCGGAGGTTTCAAAGATATTTTCTTCCTCGAATAGTAGAACCGCGCCTAAATTCGTGGTCACGTGGCGAATGTTAACTCTACGACAATTATCAACGTAGAATCTAGTTTGAGTTACGATTAATAAATACAGGAGAGAAGGAGAGAGACGAATAAGCGTTTGAAGGATACAGACCACAGTTTTTACCTCCTTGCAGGCGAGATTGTGAATAATCGCGGCGCCGCGAGCCTGAAGCTCCGGTGATTCCGAGAGCAGCGAGTGCACCGCGACCTTGGTCGTTACCCTGATGTTGCTGATGCCCTGATTGAGGTGTTGCCATTCCGATATGTAGAGCAGCCACTCGGAGCTGCTGAGGTTCTCAAACATATTCGCCATCTGCGGTGGAACGAAAGATTACAAATCTCGTTCGAACTAAGAGGCTCAACGAGTGACGCGTCGTGCCACCGAATTTTCTTCTCCGAAGCTTTTAAGTAGTCCTTGCGACCAATATTCATTTCGCATAAATTCGAGGAATATGAGAGAGAATTGCAAACACTTCTCGTGGGTATAAAAATCGGAAAAAATTCATGCACATTGAAGGTACTAAAAAAATTCATTTTGCATAATAATCATTCGAAAATATTATTAACAAATTGATGAAAAAAAAATGGTTTAACAAATATTTCGATGACCCAAGTTTTTTTTTCATGGAAATGATTCCTTCGTTTTTCCGTATACGTATGAATTTTTTCAGATTTCAGAATTCACATTGAATTTTCACATATTTTCCCTGAATTTTCTCGAATTTACGCGAAATGAATATTGGTCGCAAGGACTACCTCAATGACTTACAAATTGCGCGAGGGGCAGTTGTTCCTCGGCCGGATGACGATCGATGTCGAACGCGAAATTCATTATCGTGTGCTCGCGTCTGTCCTGGTGCAACAAAAGTATCACGTCGTCCTTGAGCGCGGCCACCGACAGTATGTTGAGCAGTTTCACCCTCGCCTCGCTGTCCAACGATTTGTCGTAAAGAATTCGGCCTGTTGATAATATTTTCCTTACACTGCTACTCAATTAACATTATTAATTAACCCTTCACTACTGTTACTTAATTAACATTATTCATTAACCCTTCACTACAATTAACGAATCATTAGCTATTGAATTAACCGACTAACCAACGAAGTTGAGGAAATTGTCGCCGAGGGCCCAGGAACCCTCGTTCTCCAACACGTACTGTCGCAATTCATCCAAGTTCGTCACCTCGGTCTCGTTGAGCTTTCCCTCGAGAAGACGCGCGAGGGCGTCGAACTCGGCGCTCGCGTCGACGACGTTTTTGAATACGATCGGCGGATCGCGCTGTCGCTTCTTCTCCTCGATCTCGAGTTTCTCCTCGGCCTCCATCTGCAGAACCCGCTCGGACGGCAGCATCTCCGCCCCGAGGTCGCCGTTGCTCGGCTGCTGCATCTCGCTCATCGTTCCCTCGTCCGCCATGTCCGAACAACAATTGCTCGGCTCGGTGCTGTTGCTGTTGCTGTTGCTCGTGCTGTTTCCACCCTTCTCGCGCTTCTCCTTCTTCTTTTTCTTCTTCTTTCGCTCCTTCTTCGCGAGCTTCTCGTTCAGCACGTTTCGCCTCTCCTCCAAAGCGATCGAATTCAGCCGCGCCTCCTCGATCGCCGTGTTCAGCAGCTGATACTCCGGCGACGCCTCGCGCTGGATTCTCGCCTCGACGAAGCGCTGACCGACCGTGAAACCCGCGCTCGCTCCGCCCGTCAGACTGTTTATCAACGGCGCCAGCTGCTGTCCCAAAGGCCTGCGCGACACGCAAAACAAAAACGGTCCCTCGCTTTAGCCACTTTTCCCCATCTCTCTCGATTCGTCATCGTTTTGAAATTAAACGACGCCTCGCGGGCTATTCGCGGCGACGACCGCTACACACACTCACGTTCGTAATATCTCCTCCGGGAGATCGAGAATGTATTTCGGGATTCCCTGGCCCACGAGGAAGCTGCTCACCTCTTCCGTGAAATTGTTGCAGTTGTGCTTGAACAAATTGTACGTTCCTGATCTGAAAGAAGGCGACTCGTTTATCGCTAACTCTCCTCGTTTCCGGTAGACAACTTTTCTTCTCGCAACTTTTTATATTTTATATTTTTATTATTTTGTCTTTTTTTTCTGCTGATTTTTTAATTTTTGTAGTTTCTATTTTTTATCTTTATATATTTTGTATATTGTACAATCTTTTATTGTTTTTCACTCTTCTGCCTTTTTTTTTGGTTTTTTTTTTTTCATTTTTATTGTTCCAAGGGCTCGACACGTTTATTATAAGTAAACAAATGAATAAGAAGAGAGCGACGAAAATTGTATACTCACGCAAATTTGGAGGAACCAAGACCGTTAATGTACTCCAAAAAGACGGAGTAAGGCAGATAAGTCTCGCCGAGTTTCTCGACTCGCAGTGGCTCGCCGAGCACAGTACCGCCCTGAAAATAAACGAAGAAGAAAGAAAATAAGTCGGTGAGAGACTGACGGATGAGCTTCCGGCTGCCGCGCGCGCGTCGCTCCTTCCCTCGCGAGGGCACTCGGCGAATCCAGGAATAAGACGAAACGCGAGAAAAACACACACACACACACAGCTACGCGCGCGGTTCGCGTAACCCCTCGTAAAACGCGCGCTCTCTCTCCCGGTTGACCGACTAATCTGCGCGTATCAAACTGTCCGGCTGCGTACCGATCTAATTTCGGAGACGCGCAAATTCGACGTAAACCCGCACCGGCTGGACTCGAGTAACGAACGTGTTTTTCAGGACAGTCAATTTTGCTTCATCAAATTTTCACCGTTCGAAGATCCGAGGAAAACGAAACCGAGGAAAAATTTCCCTCAATTCACATCATCGAGCGTAATAAAAACAAATCACGATAAAAGCGTTAATGAATAAATTTAAAAAAAAAACGAACCAATAAAAATTCCAATAAAAAATAAATAAAAATTTGCACTTCACTGAAATATGCGGAACTACACTGTGGTTTTGTCGTCGTTAAAGCCTCGTCGCAAATTACGGAAGAAAAGTAAAAGAAAAATACGAGTATTAAAAAAAAAAAACGAAAACGACGACGACGACACTTATCGAGAATGCGAGATTTGCGGATGACGTTGATATAAAACGCGGTGTGTGTCGTTGGACGGCGAGGGTGCGGCGAAGGTGGCGGAGTCCCGTTCGCGGGCTCGCCGCGCCGGATGTACCGAGGGAGATGTTACGGCGCGCGTAATCGCGCGTTCGCGTTGCAACTTACCGCGGTTGGCTTTCGGGTTGGCGAGAGGCGAGTCTCGTACCGGCTGGGAAAGTATAAGAGATACGCGAGAACGCGGACCGCGAGCTGTCGCCGTGAGCTACCGCGTAGACCGCGTAGAGCGCGTAGACCGCGCGCGAGCCCGTTGTACCATTTGAAATCCACGCGGCTATTTTCGGCCCTCCTCGGACCAAATTTAGTGCACCCGCGGACGGGAGCAGCCACCGGAGGAGCCGCGAGACTCCGCGGAGAGAGTATCGTATGGCCGCGACGATCCCCGCGATGCGCAGCAGCGGCGGAAGCCGCCGCAGCAGCAGCCGCCGCCGTCGAGGACCAGTTTACACCGGCAGGGATGTCAAGCGTTCGGTACTTTTAAATACACACTTTTTTCGCTTTTCCCTGTGATTTGGTTATTATTAAATGTTTTGGTGAACGTGGCCTACACGTTTATAATGTTTTTAATTTTATGAAAAATCCTTAAAACATATTTTTGGGAATAAATTTTCAGGAAAAATAAGATAATAAAAAGTACATGTAACGAAGAAAAGTGACGATCGCTAGTTTCGTAGTTACTGGTTTCTCGTTAGATTTGCTTTTTACGACTTTTTCGTATGAAATTTATTGCCAAAAATGTGTGTTTGAGGATTTTATATTGAGTTGAAACGTTGAGTTATATAACATGTAGGCCACGTTTACGAAATGTTTAACAATAAACAAAATTATAGGATAAATAAATTAAGTGTGTATCTAAAAGTAACGAACGCTTAACGTTTCTGTTGCACCGGTGGAAAACGCAGCGTAAGCGGGAGGAGCGAATCAGCGGCGCATCGCTTCAACGTTCAACGAGCTTTCGAGGGCCGCGAGCTCCTTGACTTTGACTCACCCGGCAGGTCCAGCGACCGTCCGAACGAGACCGGGCGTTAAATAAAAAAACAAAATATAAAATAAAAAAAAATAACATAAAAATTGAAAAGAGCTGAATGTCCAAGAAAACGACCATTGAAATTATTCTTGATTAGTCGTTTCTTCGTGATGAAAAATCGGAAAACAACCATCGACATGATCATTTCAATGAGTAAACGAGGAACGAGGCAATCCATGCGAACAATCGAATTTTCCGCAGCGCGAACGACGCGTCCGGCCGAATGTGAATCGTTCCAACGCATTTCTCCACTCTTCTCGAAGGACGACTCCGCGCTCGATACTCACGGGCCTTATGCTCTGAATTCCGGTCGGCCCGAAGAAATATTCACGTCCATAAGCGACGATCGCCGTGTGCCAAATGCCGTCCAAAGCGCGGCCTGAAAACAAACGAGAAAACGGACAACGATTATTGCAAGGAAATACGTTAAATTCCGCCCACGAAATATTGTTGGGGTATTTGAATATAACAATCGTGAGGGAAGTGTCGCGCGCACGCGGAAGAGGATAAACGCCGCTCGCGGCTTCCGCAGCTTTATGCCAAGCTTCCCGATGCGACCCAGTTACGCTCGCGCTGAAATAGCGAGGGAACGCGCGGCGTTTTCACGAGTGTCGCGCGCTACTTCATCTCCTTCATCTTCATCCTCTTCGCCTATTCTCCTTCTCAACTAGCGTTTATGCACGAATTTATGAGCCCGCGTTACGCTCTCGTGGGAGGCCGGAGACTTTGGAGATGGATCCGAGGAAATAAGCTCTCGTCATCCGCGGGGCCACCGAGGGTCGCGGACCTCCGCCGAGCCGCATCCACCGACCTCTCTGGCTCTCTCGAGTGGCGCGTCGAAAATTCTCCGTGCTTCCCCACTTTCTTCCTCTCTCCAAAAATAACCGCCCGAAAATGACTTTAGAAACGAGACCTCCGCCTTCGTTTTTTTCTTTTCTCTCTTTTTATTTTTTATTTTTATTTTTATTTTATATTATTATTATTTTTATTTTTTTTGTTATTTCCTTGATTGTTATGCGCTTATTTTGTTTTAGCTTTAAGTTCATTTTCGGTTTATTTTTGTATTCTTTTCTTTTCTTTGATGCTGTTATTTTAGTGTTAAGGTTTTTGTTACGGTGCAATGAATCTAAATCTAAATCTCTCCCGGAATAATGGAACGTTTTTTTTTTTTTTTTTCGTGAATGCGAAATTGCGGCACGGAGCGTCGAAAATAAGCGGTTTGCACGCGGCGAACGCACCTTCGGCCAGGCTTAAAACCACGTAGCTCGTTTACTTCTGTCTATATATATAGTCGCGCAATACTCCATGTGGGTACTCCGCACTCCGCCGCTCTGCACGCTCATTCGCTTCCGCGATCCTTCGCTCTCTATGCCAAACGCGTTTATTAATAATTCCGCGTTGCAATTCTCACGACTCGCGCGCGCGCGCGAATTCTGCAGTCCGTTAATCATTCGCGAAATGATTCAACGACCATCAACGAGGATGAGATTTCATTTTTTACTTTTTATCTCTTTGTTTTGATCGCAACTGCGAGTCGCGAAGCCACGGATGCCGAATGTCAAGATCGAAACTCTGTCGATGTTTCCCGAATTTCGAAGTAATTCGGGAAAAATGTGAAAACGTGAAAAAAAAATATTCCCTAGCCAAAGATTATTTATATTCATTGATGACTCAAGCGTTTCGATTGTGTACACTGAAAATCCGCGGAATTCACGAGAGAGTTTATAATTAAATCGTTTTCATTTGGACAAAAGCGTACGAGAATAGCCCGTGGGATTTGGCGAGTGGCGCGTCTTTCGCGCGTGTAGATCGGGCTGCCTATAGCTGCCGGATTTGGCACTGGCCGAGGCGTGTCTATAACGCGATTGCGATTCACGTTCAACCCTCGCGTCGACGCGACGAGATTGAGACGAAAGAGAATCGCGGCGCGGTCGTCACGACGACGGGACAACGGGGTGGAAAACTCGATGGGCCGCCCACACGTGCTCGCCGCGTCCTCGTGACGTTTATATTCGTCTTGATAATTCATCCCGCTATTTTATTCCCCGGAGCCCCGCCTGAAGATTTCATCGCGATAAACAAGATCGCTTGTGTCGTTTTCGTCTACGCGAATCCCCGCCGCCTCCTCGTCGTTGGCTCCTCTCATCTCGCCTCTCGACTGTTTTTCCACACGTAGCGAATTCTTTCCAGAATCCCAAAGTCGTCGTCGTCGGCTCACCTATGAGAATCCGAGACATCGTCGCGGCCATTCCCTTGGTGAGGTCGTAGACGTAGAGCTCCACTTTCGTCCCCATCTCGTCCGATTCGTCCATTCTTCCAGTCTGCAAATAACAAATTTTGTTACGTTAGTCTTTGCACTCGACGAAAAGCGTTTTTTAAGTTTTTCGTGAAACTTTTTTCCAACTCGTTTGCCGGTCGGAAAAAATCAATTTTCAATTGCCGAAGAAAATTTATTTTCTCAGCACACTCGAAAACATTGATTTTCCTCGCAAATTTTTCTTTTCGTCAACTATTCGAGTTGTCTTCGTTTTTTTTCATAAAACAATGAGAAAAGAAAAAAAAATACACGCGAGATTGAACGTCTCGCTTAGGGCATTCGCGTGGCACAGCCCAAATCCTAAAATTAATCCATGAACCGTTGTGGAAGTTTGCCAGATTTGTCCGGCAAAGGGAACGCGCGCACTCTCTCCGTGTATTCGCAAAAAAAAACGAAGAAAAAAATTATCTATTCCCAGCGCCTATGTCGAATATGATACTCACTCGTCTTCCCCGACCCTCGAACGCGATGTACCTCAACATTCTCGGGAATTAACTCGACTTTCGAGGAGGAAATCTTGGGTCACACTCGACACAGCTTAAACTACAATTTTCGCACTGTAATCCTATCGCTATTCCGAGGCTATTCGACTGAAGAAGATACCAAAAATAAATTTAAAAAAAAACTAAAAGAGAGAAGATCGACGATCCGCATTCGCGCCGCAGTCTCGACGCACCGGCTGCGCCGTGGATCATCGATGGTCCCGAGGTCCGTTCGCGCGACACCTTCTGACTTGGCTCCGGCGATCAATCATCGATTTTCGCGGGCTAATCGATCGATTAGCGGTGCAGCGAGCGACTTTATCGTCTCGACACTTCGCAGTCGTTAAAGAAATCTGCATATATATTTTTTTTTTTCTTCTTTTTTTTAAGTTCTCCATACCTTCGGAATTCGATTGCGAGTCGCTTGAATTTCAATAAAACAACAAAATTAAGGCAAAAATAATTCATCGCATCGACATTTTTTTTTTTTTAGTGTTTCCGCGAAAAAAAAAATTGCTACATCATCCGACTTCAAAAAACAACAAAAAAAATTAAGAAAAATCATTGATCGTATCGAATTTTTTGTATTTACTGTTTCCGCGAACAAAAAAAATTGCCACATCATCGCGATTTCGCGATGCGATTTCGCCTTCGAAAATCGAACGTTTGGTGGACGGGGGAAATTACGGATTCCAACGGAATAAAAAAAATGCGAAACTACGAAAGAAACTGATCGACGTACCTTTCCACTGTCATTCACGATCGACGACTATCGGATCAACAGGTGGAGGCGTCTCTGTCGCGTGCACTGATCTCGACGGTGGGTACACACTCGATTCCGCGTATAGAGATCGATAGTCGAGGAGACGAGGGCGGAGAGGGTGGCGACGACGGCGAGGCCGAAGAAAGCGCTGCAGCGGCGACGGCGGCGACGATTGCGGGTATATCGATAAATCAGCGGGTCTCCGAATGCGACCGGTGGAAAAGAGCGACGAGCGGCGATATCGGGCGACGCGACGACGGCGGTGCTACGTCCGCCAAGCTAGGTCGCTACTGGCTGGCAAATGCAACGACCAAATCATCGTCACTGCGTGCTGAGCTCCTGTGCTGCTCTTGTGCTCTCTGTCTCTGTCTGTCTCTCTCTCTCTCTCTCTCTCCTTCGCTGCCGTGAAAACGTAGCGAGGCGGCGAGAGCGGGCAGGGCGGTAGGCGTTCTCGTTTACGTCGCTTCTTGGCGCACCGATGGACTTTTCAACCTGTCGCGCTAACGACCGACGCGCGTCGTGCGCGCTGCGAAAAAAAACATTCGGTTGACAAGTTTTTTCTTCAACGCGATACCATTTTTTTTTTTTTTTTTTTTTTTAGACTTACCCGCTGGTTAACACGTCGGCGTCCAGACGCTGCTCGAGGATGTTGATATAAGTACGTCACTTCCGCTGCTGCTCGCGATACACACGACCGGCTGCTCTCGGCTCGATGGCTGATTATCTGCGCACCTAAATAAAAAAATGGCGGTGTTAGGAATTGAATTGCTGTGTATGATAATATAATTCTTTAATAATTGGATAATGTATTGGCATTTTGTTCGGATATTATTTTGGGCAATTCGTCGAGTGACCCTCGAGCTGCTTTCGGCTCGATGGCTGATTATCTGCGCACCTAAATAAAAAATGGCGGTGTTAGGAATTAAATTGCTGTATATAATAAATATCTTTTTTCTCATTGTAACTAGAATGTGAACATTTTCGAAATGGAATTTTAATAATTGAATATTGTATTGGCATTTTGTTCGGATATTATTTTGGGCAAATTGGTCAAGTAATCCTCGAGCTGCTTTCGGTTCGATGTCTGATCTGCGCACCTAAATAAAAAATGGCGGTGTTAGGAATTAAATTGCTGTATATATAATAATATCATTTTTGTGCCATTGTAACTGGAATGTGAACATTTTCGAAATGGAATTTTAATAATTGAATATTGTATTGACATTTTGTTTGGATATTATTTTGGGCAAAATGGTCAAGTGACCCTCGAGCTGCTTTCGGTTCGATGTCTGATCTACGTATCTAAATAAAAAAATGGCGGTGTTAACAATGAAATTTCTTTATGTAATAATATCGTTTTTGTGTCGTAATTTCGAACGTAAACATTTTCAGAAGGACGAATTTTAATAATTGAACATTGTTGCATTCTGTTCACGGTATTATTTTGGGAAATTCGTCGCGTTGGACGTTGCGAAATTCGAGTTGAGTAGCCCTCGGACATTCGTCAACGTCTCTCGGCAGACTCGGCGAGAGCTGCGCCGATTTTCGCGCCAGATTCGTCGTTCACGACTCGGCGAATTATATCCACCGCGATTTACTTAGATAGGGCGCGCTATACGACTGTCGTAGAAGGTCTAGCGGCAGCTGTCTAATAATAATCTCGATCGCGAGATCCATTAAAAACGCTTTCTCGTCCCGCGCGACAATCCCTGGTTAAAAGATCCGATTAGAACCAGTAAAATGGCAAAAAATCCTATTAAAACCTGTTTGAACCGATTATTTTTCATTCGGAATTTCGTCCATTTCATTGGTTTCTGTCAGCGCCAATCGGAATTATTATGCAGGGATCCTAACGACAGTCAGTGCAGTTACGTCTCTGTGGAGAAAATGAAGAAGAAGAAGAAGAAGCGAAAAATGGCGAGGCTGTCGGAATGGCGACGAAGCGCCTGAGACACGGGCGACCCGACGTGCGTCGGTGTCCAACGTTTCAAGCGAGCGTCACTTTCACGGGGGTTGACGGCCCCGACAACCCCCGAAGAAATGACAAGCAGATTCGGTGTCTGCGAGTCGGTCGGTCAGTCGGACGGTGGATGTTATATCGACGGACGGAAAGATTTTACACGCACAACACACTGCGGCGTTAATCGCAGTATATGTATATATACACTCAGCAAAAAAATGAAGGGAACAGTTGAATTTTACCTTTTTTTTTTCATTGATTTTTGGAGAGCTGTAATTTTGTGAAAAATGGTCGAATCGTAATAAAACGAAATGCGTTTTAAAGCTTGATATCTCTAGTTTGAAAATCTTTTCAGTAACTTTTTTTTAAAGCAACAAGAAGCTCAGTATTGATAAAGCCACAACATTTTTTTTGTGCCCGTGGACGATTTTGAAAAGGACAAAAATTTCGAAAAAAAATTCTTCCCGCTTTTCCTTAGGTTCATGACGAGCGTGTTGCTTAAAAAAAAATACTGAAAAGATTTTCAAACTAGAGATATCGAGCTTTAAAACGCATTTTGTTTTATTACGATTCGACAATTTTTCACAAAATTACAGCGCTTCAAAAATCAATGAAAAAAAGGTAAAATTCAACTGTTCCCTTAATTTTTTTGCTGAGTGTATATATATATATATATATATCTCGCTGATAAAATTTGCGAAAAAAAATAAAAAAATAAAAAAAATAAGCCGTTGTTGTTGCGAAGAACAGAGAAAAAGGCGCGAGGAGTGAGACGCCCCTCGTAGCGAAAATTCCCTCTCATTGATTCGCACAATTTTGCACTAACCGCGGTATGTGTTTTGCAGCAGTTATTTCGCGATCTCGGAGGAAATATATCGCGGTAAGCGCAGGGGCAGAAGAAACGTCGAATGCGAGGGAGCGAAAGAGAGAGATAGAGAGACAAAGAGAGAGAAAGAAGGACAGTTAATCGCGATACACGTATATATATCTCGTTGATAAAATTTGCGAAAAAAAGGAAGAAAAAAAAACATGAGCCGTTGTTGTTAGGTAAAAAGGCGCGAGGAGCGAAAATTCCCTCTCATTGATTCGCACAATTTTGCACTTACCGCGGTGTGTTTTGCGGCAGTAATTTCACGATCTCGGAATATATCGCGGTAAGCGCAGGGGCAGAACAAACGTCGAATGCGAAAGAGAGAGATAGAGAGACAAAGAGAGAGAGAGAGAGAGAGAGAGAGAGAAAGAAGGACAGAGAAAGAGAGAGAGACGGAGAACGAAGAGACAGCAGTCAACACTGGTAGTTCCACTAGTAATATACCTTTCTTCCCTTCTACGCGATCGCGGCCAAAGTTACGTGTTCACATAACAACGAACGCCGTGTTTCGTTCGACTCGATCGAAGCTCCGAAGGATTTGGACCCGCGAAAGCCGCTCGGTAGTCATCAGCGAGCTCGGTGGGAGCGTCGACGACGGTTCTTCGAGTGTTTTGTCATTCACTGAAACGAGGTTAGGACGCCCAGGAGTTGACTCGGCAGTTTTTACTCGTCACGGGCTTTTCTCTCTCTCTCTCTCTCTCTCTCTCTCTCTCTCTCTCTCTCTCTCTCTCTCTCTCTCTCTCTCTCTCTCTCTCTCTCTCTCTCTCTCTCGCTCGCTCTCTCTCTCTCTCCATCCTATTTCACGCGTTTGCCTCTGTCATCCATCCTAGGGACTTTGGCGCGAAATCCCGAACGCCACCGCAGAGCCAAACGGCACCGGAGAGATCGAACAGCTGATGCTTCACGGCCACCGGCGAAATGTCAAAATCCAGACAAATCGTAAGTCGTTTCGGATTTATCTCTCGCGCCTTTCTCTCGCGAAATCGCGAGCGAAATTTTCCGATGCTCGCGAAAGGATCGGGGTGTCGATTTCATTTCACGAAGAATTCGAAACCCCGGACGAGTGTTTATGTCCCGTGCGATGCACGCGCGTCCGCTTTGCCGAGTAACCATGGTTGCTGTAGTAACGCGACTGCCTTTATAATGTATTTCGTTATATCTCGCGGACGTGAATGCGTATTCGTTTTTTTTTGCGAGTTTGCGGTTTTCGATGGGTTCGAATTTCAGTGTATTTTGGTTTTTTTCGGGGGGCGAAGAAATGATTGGGAGCTTTTTTTTTTTAGACTCTTCGGGTTCAGTCACCGGAGGGAACAAAGAGAATCGATGTCAGTCCCACGGACACTGTCACCAAACTCTTTGAAAAGGTTCGTACTTATAGTTCTTAATTTTGAATTCTTTCTTCATATTACGAATCGACCGAACGTAAGACTTAAATTCATTGTCGGTATCCAGCGGTGAATTGATTTTCTAAAGTAGGCAGGAGCAACAAAGACTTCACCGATACTCCAAAATCGCTGAGAACGCAATAAATTTATTTAGCAAAGAAACAACGTTTTTTTTTGCACGCCAATAATCATCCATTGATGAAAATAAAATACTAGGAAAATTGTGGTATATTTGTGTCGGAAACGCTTGAAACGGTCTTGTTTGAAATTGCAGATCTACGATGCCTTTGAACTCAGCAGCTTTGGCTTCGGGCTCTACAAGCAGCGCAATCACAAAGATGAAATCATTTCGTCGCGCAGCAAAACCGTGTCCGGTATCGGCCTATCCCACGGCGACATGGTGTATTTCGTACCCGTGAACGGTACAATATTACGTGACAAACCTTCCACCAGTGGAATCTCCGAGAATTCAGTTGCGGCCAGTGAGTGACGATTTTTCGCGTGATCGGAACGCGCGATGAAAATATCACTGAAAACAAGCGTTCGTTACTTTTAAATGCACACTCATTTTTATTTATCCTATAATTCGTTTATCATTAAACGTTTGATAAACGTGGCCTACACGTTATATAACTCAAGATTTCAACTCAATGTAAAATCCTGAAACACACATTTTTGGCATTAAATTTCATACGAAAAATCGTAAAAAGCAAATGTAACGAGAAACGAGTAACGACGAAAGAAGCGATCGTTATTTTATTTTTCATGAAGTGTATTGCCAAAAATGTGTTTTAAGGATTTTTCATTGAGTTGAAACATTGAGTTATCTAACGCGTACGTCACGTTCGCTTAATATTTAATAATAAACAAATTGTCGGGTAAAGAGAAAAAAGTGTGTATTTAAAAGTAACGAACGCCTGACGTCTCTGACGGAAAATTGGGAAATAACTGATCTTTCCCGCAGAAGAACCAACGCCGATGGACGTAACGCCTAGCACTAGTCGAACGGGAATGTCGGGTCCGCCGGGTGCGGTTCGCCCGCTCGCGAACGTCGTCGAGGACGAGGTCGATCAGCAATTGTGGAAATTGGATGGAAAAATTCAACGAAAGCGGGACGAAAAACTGTAAGTGTGTTTCGAAGCAGCGCGTAAAATTCCTCAAATTCACGGTGTTTATGCTTATGTCTTTTTTTCTTCTCTCCTCGTTATCCAGATGCAGGCACGGTGCTTTCGGCTGCTGCGTCCACTGCTCACCGCTGGAGCCCTTCGACGAGGCTTATCTCAAGGAACAGAACGTTAAACATCTGTCTTTTCACTCTTATCTCCGAAAACTCACTGCCGGTGTAGATAGGTGAGTTCTCGGTCGAATTAAAAAAAAAGGAAAAGAAACGAAATGGAAGACACTCCCGATATAATTATATTATATAATATAATAATAATTATATTATATAATATATAGATAATTATATTATATAATATATAGATAATTATATTATATAATATAATTATATTATATTAATTATATTATATAATGGATACATTTAATAAGATTTTGGCGCAATTGCAGAGGAAAGTTTCTACAACTAGAGGACATTAGTTGTCGCATAAAGCGCGGATGCAAGGATCATCCGCCGTGGCCGCGCGGCATATGCAGCAAATGCCAGCCGAACGCTATCACGCTCAATCGCCAGACTTATCGTCACGTCGACAACGTTGTGTTCGAGAACGCTAATCTCGTCGAGCGGTTTTTGAATTATTGGCGCATAACCGGCCACCAGCGCATGGGCTATCTCTACGGGAGATACGAGATTCACGCGGACGTTCCGCTGGGCATCAGGGCGGTCGTTACGGCGATCTACGAGCCGCCGCAGGTCAGTCGCCAGTCGATAATCGCCCGAGATTTGGTCGATCGAAAAAAAAAAAAAAAACGTAACCTTGATTTTAGCGAAGTGACGAAATTTCGAAAAAACGTGAAAAATCATTTTTTGCGTTTTTCTCGTCGAATTTTCTATTTTTTCGGGCAAACAACGGAATTTTTCGGAATCAGCGGGAAATTTCCCATTGTTTTCCAACTTTGCGAAATTCAACATTGTTTTTTTCGCGAAAAATGCAACTCAACTTCCGGCTAGAAAATTCGGTGAAAAATTCATTATATATAAGATTTTAATCCGAAAAGACTTTAATTTCGAAAAACATAAGAGCCTTAAATTAAATATAGAAACAATGATAATCGAAGGTGTATTTTTTTTTTTTTTTTACGTTTTCCAGGATAGCACGAAAGATGCGATTGTCCTGTTGCCGGACGAGCGCGAAGCTCTGGTGGACGACGTCGCGCGAATGCTCAACTTGCAAAGAGTCGGCTGGATCTTCACGGATCTCATCGCGGATGATATAAAACGCGGAACTGTGAGTAGATGGACGAGTATTTTCGCGACGCCGATCATTTCAATGCGATCATCATTAATTTTTTTTTTTTTTTTGTCACAGGTAAAACACGTGAGAAACATCGAGAGCCATTTTCTCTCCGCTCAAGAGTGCATGATGGCCGGTCACTTCCAAAATCAGCATCCAAATCCCTGTCGTTTCTCGCCGAGCGGCTCTTTCGGCTCGAAATTCGTCACGGTTTGCGTGACCGGCGACGACAAGAATCAGGTGCACATGGAGGGCTACCAGGTGTCGAATCAGTGCATGGCACTCGTGCGGGACGGATGTCTCGTGCCGACCAAGGATGCTCCGGAACTTGGCTACGTTATCGAGTCCACGGACAAGCAGTACGTTCCCGACGTCTACTACAAGGTGAGTGACAGCTGTACAGTTGATGAAAAATACCAGTCGGAATTTATTTAAGGTAGTGGGGAAAATATCGGTAAAATATTATTAAGGACTTTTGTGGAAAATATCGAATCCTTTTTGATGAGATGATAATCTGAAAAAAATCAAGCATGTAGAAAAGGCGCTGAAAGATTAATTTTGCATAATAATAATTCCAAAATGTTATTAACGAATTAATGAAAAAATGAATTGTTCAACGATTTGCCCGGCAACCCAACTTTTTTTTCTGATGACAATTGTTCATTCATTTTTCTGAACACGTTTGAATTTTTTTCGAATTTTGTCTAATTTTTTTTTAATTGCGTTTTTTGAAGCAAAACGGGCGGCGAAACCCGTAATTTAAAAAAATTAGACAAAATTCCGAAAAAATTCGTAGTTCAGAAAAATGAACGAATAATTTTCATCAGAAGAAAAAGTTGGGAAGACGTCACTCGCGTTACTCGTCGCACTTTCTACACACTAAGGCGGGGGGTAAAGCAATGAAACACACGGCAATGAAATGGGGGAACAATTTATGAATCGTATTCGTCAAAATTCAAGTACATTCGGGGCTAACTCTTTGTTTTCCCCATTACGCTTGGAAACGCATTAAATTCGTCAACTAAATCGCGGTGTCTCGCGCGCTCGCAAATATCCCGACGAATAACATATAATTGCGCCATTATCGCGCCGCCGTAAGCGTTTTAACAGACAAAAGAAATAAACAATTGCACCCCTTTATCTCGCTCTACACACGAATCGTTTCTCACTTTCGTACACATTCTCGGTGAGTCTCGGCGATGAAAACTTAAACTAACAATCGACAAAACAAAAAGGAAATTAACTTAAAAAAGAAGAAAAAAAAAAAAAAATCTCGCGATATCAAAGATATCATCACGAAACGATCGATCGATTATTTTATTCGTAAATTATATCGCTTTATATATCAGTAGTTTGCGGTTCTTTTTCGTTCATTATCATTAATTACGATTTGTCTTCAAGGACGAGGGTTCATTTTTTTTTCTATATTTTTTTTTCTTTTACTCTCGTCGTTACAATTCATCGCTAAAATCTACGCGATTTTTGCCTCGGTTGTCACGTTCATAAAAATATATCTATGTACAGAGTATGCTGTGTGTGTGTGTGTTGTGTGTGTTGCCGTTACTTCCGTGTATCGTTGAAACGCTCTTTGATCCTCGTCGCGGAAGATTCGACCGACGCTCCTCATTCGCTTTCAACTTTGCTCGAGACAACAAAAAATATATATAATATTATCGCGTGTCTTTCGCGTACAACGTTTGATCGGACGATTTATTCGGGCGATTTTCCGGCAAATCTCTCGCGTCTCGTTCGCTCGTAATTACAAGTGTCCATCCACAACACTCACTCTCTCCGTCTTTACGAAGTAAAATCACGATAAAACGGACGATTCGCGTCTGATAATCATTCAACAATCGTTAAAACTCTCAAGTTCAACACCAATACGAGGGATTCACTCATCGGAAAAGGCATTTTTCACGCGACGCGACACAAACCGTATTGACAATTTTCTTCCTTCTCGTTTTCTCTTTATTCGACCCTGGTTACGTGTTACGTGTGTCTAAGAGTTTTCCGTGTTTTTTTTTCCTCTGATTTTGTGTTCCTCACTCTTTCGTCGTTCGTGTCGCTCTCGACACGTGTCGCGGAGTATTCGTGTTGTACATATATAATTTATGTATAATAATACATAACGACGGGTTTCACAAGGTTTTACACGAGAGCAGCAGCACATAACGCGTTGTACATAATCGTATTTTGATATACAGCGTAAAGGAATGATTCTTTTTTTTCTCTTCACTTTGTTTAAATATATGTTTTATTAATTCTACGCCCGCGCGCGCGAGTTTCGCTCGTCCTTCCGATGACAGGAAATTTCGTTGGCGCGGGACCCGGCGGGAGGGTTTTTTCTTTTCTTCTTCGCATTCATTTAGGCGAGCTTTCGTCTTTTTTCCGTTTTTTGTTCATCCCTTAGGCCTCTCGTATATCCTTTCACGCAAACGGTTCGCACATTGAGATCTAACATATTAAATATTAACGCGTATCTCTTAACGGCTCGTTGGGGCTTCGGAAATTCTCGACGAGTCTTCGGATACCTCCGGCCACTCGATCCACAAAATTCTTCTTTCTCTCGATCCTCGCAAATATCTATTCAAACATCGAACATGCGGGTGATTTTTCTTTTTTTTTAGTTTTCGCAACCCGAATCGCTTTATTCGGAATAGAGATCTAAACAATCTACGTACACGTAGTCGCATCGGTGTTTTTTTCCGCTTCGCCGGCATCACAGACTTCATTTTATCTCGCTCTCGGCCGACGGAAAAAATACCCGAGTTTTTCGCCTAAAAATATATACATTTATCTGTATGTATGTATATAATAATATATATCTCTGCCTGTGTATATATATTTTTATTTTATATATATATAGCTCTCTCCCTCTCGCTCTTTCTCTCTATCTCGTTTCCGTCGTCTCTTTTAATCCCTGTGTTAACTTGAGTTAGTTTTATTTTCGCGCTAACTACTAAAACAAAAAGAGAGACTTTGTTCGTCGTTCGTTACGACGCGCGGGATTTGAGGTACGCGTTTTTCTCCCGTTAAAACCTATCGCACGATGCGCGCGCCTCCCGATCAACGAAAATCGCGTAACGAGGGAAGGGAAAAAAAAATTGCGTCCGGAGTCTCTGCTCAAACGATCGGAGGACTGCGAATCGATTGGGAGTCGGAGAAAATCGAAATGCTCAACCGAGAAATTGCGCGACTCGAATTCTTCAAGACCCCGTACAGTCGATTATACCGAGTTATGTTTACTATAGCCTAGAAGTTGCGTCGATTAACGATCGGTATTATTTTTTTTTTTGCTCTTTTTCTTTTTCTTTTTAGGTACGTATTTGTGGGATCATCGGCCCGTTAAATATATATATTTATATATATATATTTATATATGTATATCGCAGACGCGGAAAACCCGCTCTTACACATCCCGGACAATATAGCAAAATACGTCTTTAAATATTTCATATATCTCTCACTTCATTTTTCAATATTCTCGCGTTTTTTTGTTTCTTCTTCGTTTCTCACTCAACGCGCGCGCGATTCAAAAATAGACTCAACATTTTTTAGACTATTCGTTAATAGTTAATTAAGTTTCTTCTTTTACCCGTCTCTCTGTTTCTCGTTCCATTTAACGTTTGCACCGATTCAAGAGCCGAAGTTGCTCGGCTCTCTACTTCCTCCACGTGTTTTCTTTTTTTTTTCTACCCTCGGAAAAAGTAAAACAAAAACAAAACGAAAACGAAGAAAAAACGCACCTCCGAGCTTTCAACGCAGCCGAGGAGCTTCGCGATATCGCGGTTACAACTTTCCGCACTTGGTGATCAGAATCGTTTTCGTCGGCTTTCCCGTCTGATCCCCGAACGCCGAGATCTTCTCCACGAGCTCGAGTCCCTCGACGACGTGACCGAAGATCCCGGTGAATCCCCGCATCTCCTGCAGAATAATCCGAAACTGCGATCCAACCATTCCGAGATTATCGTGTCGCTTCTGCGTGCGTCGCATCCCAACGGCCCCTCGAACAGCCGGGAATTTCGTGTCATCGGGCATGAAATACCCGTCCTCGAAGATGCTCCGCCCGCCGCGCCCGTTATTCAGCTCAAAATCCCCGGTGATGACGGATTCGCCCTCCCAGCATTGAAAAATCGTGCATCCCTTGTAACCAACGCCGACCTCGCCGGTCGCGAGGACGCTGAAGTTCTTCGCCATCTTCGGCGCCACATCGGGTCGCACTTCAATCACGATTCTGCCGTGCGGCGAGCCGTTCACCTCGACGTTGAAGTAGTACATGGGATAGGGATTCGAGGGTCCTCGGAGAGTCCCTCCGATGTTGTTGCTGGAAACCTGAGTCGGCGAATGAGTCACGAGGCCTCCTCCGCCACCTCCGGAATTAACAACCCCGGCGTCTTGCATGAAGGAATTTTGTTGGCTCGGGTGAAGCATCGAATTCGGGGGTGCCGGAAGCGCCGCGGCTGGCTTCACCGAAGGCGAACCCGGAGGAATGAGAAGTTGCTGCTGTTGCTGCTGCTGCTGCTGCTGCGATTGCTGCTGCGATTGCGGCGGCGGCTGAGCGCCCTGATGAATGTGAACCGGCGTCGGAATCGCGTGATACTCGATCGAGCCGTTCTGCATGTGATGCTGCTGTTTGCTCACCACGTGCCTCGAGTAGAGCTGCGACATGCAGTAGTTTGCGAGAAAGAGAATCGGATTTTGCGCCGCCGCGAGGTGACTCGGCAATCGGCCGCCGCCGCCGTTGTTGTTTCCCGGCGCCTGAATATTTTCACCCGCGTGGATACTCGTCAACGCCTGTTTCAACAGCGCGAAATCGAAAATCACCCCCGAATTGCCGATCAAATCGTCGAGCTGACACTGCAGCATCATCTCCTGGTACTTGGACTGCAGTCGCTGCTTCTCGATCACCAGCTGCGAGTGCAGCGTCCACACGTCGCCCGGACCGTCGATCATCTGCAGACTCGCTTTCGCCTTGCCGAGCGTCTCGCGAGCGTCCGATATCTCCGGGAAGTGCGTCCAACCGTTCTGCAGATCCGTCTCCACGTGGGTTTTCAGGGTCACGCAGGCTTCGAGGACTTTAATCAGAAACTCGCGCTGCTGCATCGCCAGTCGTTGGATTTCGGACGATAGTTTTCCCATTGCTACTAATTCCAGCTGAACCTGTGAAGTTTTAACAATTGAGCGGATGCTTAATGATTTACCGTTGACCACTGATTGGAAACCGATCGAATGGACGAAATTCTGATTGGAAAATAATCGGTCCAAACAGGTTTCTAACGGATTTTTGTCCGTATTTAATGTAGCCCTGCTTAATAATTCCCATTGACACTGATTAAAACCGATCGAATGGACAAAATTCCGATTGAAAAATAATCGGTTCGAACTAGTTTCGAGCGGTTTTTTGTACGTTTTGTTGGTTCTAATCGGATCTTTTAATCGGGGAGGGCACGTTATATTATTGGACCCCGTTGCCTCGATGTTTTAGGCGCTTTTTTTTTTTCTTCTTTCTTTCTCCCTCTCGCAATCGGTCTGGGGCGGAAAAAACGTGGGGCTTAGGCGAGGAAAGTGAACTTCAACTCACGTCGGAGATAAGCTGTTCTTTGGCATCGGTCTGTGACTTGATTTGGTGACCAGGGTGTTCCTGTTGCGTGGCGCAAGCGCGACACAGAGCCGTGCAACACGTTCCGCACCATAACGCGAGTGGCATTCCATGCGTGTGACAATTTTCGCTCTGCGTAGACAAAAAAAAACGAAAGCCAAATGTTGGCGTTTATTTCGAACGTCGCATCTGTCGGATGCATCGTGGAAGGTCCTTACAGGATCCTTTTTTTTTTTTTTTAAGATATTCACAATTTTATTAGCAAAATTGCTTGCCGAAAGGAAGTTATTTTGTATTTGATTTTAAATTCGCGTGAACTTCACGTAATTTTCCAATCTCTGGGCGAGAGAGAGAGCGACGCTGACCTTCAGCAATGATCCTATTATACAGCAAAAACCTTGCATCTATGGCTTCTCGCTAGCCATGCGCAAGTCTATCTATGTAGACCGAGCGCATCGAGCGCTCTACGAACTGTTGCCACCTACCTTTCTCTCTTTTTCGACTTGCTTGGCGGCGCTACTGTTGTTCGTTAGTTTCAGGTGGGAAAAGTGATTGGCTAGGGCAAGAAGCGGCGAGTTTGTGGGCAGAGCGTCGAGGCCTCGATCGCCGAGCTCCGTTCGCTTCCAACAGTGAGCGCAGAAGAGGTCCCTCCCCTTCAGCAAATTGTTCTCGATGCATCGCAGGCAGAAGTAGTGTTTGCAACTTAGATACTTTGGACATTGATCCACGTCGTTGAACTTGAGCTTGCAGTAACTGCAGAGCGTCAGCTCCTCCAGATCCGTCAGTACGCTTGGATCGAGCATCTGAAAGGTTTTCCGTGTTAATCCATTACGAGTCATCGTTTTTATAACAAACAAAAAAAAACAATAATAATAATAATAACAATAACAATAATATTTTAGTCTCCCAAGTTTAACTGAAGTAAAATTCCGGTCTTTAAATAAAAAGAAATAAAAATTAAATGCGAAAGTTCGTTTTCAAAAATCGAATAATTGCAGAAAGAGGGACAATTCGCGAAGCGAGCGTCGCGGAGTTTGAAAAAGTGACATTTTGACGGTGAGCGCGCGTGCGCTCGAAAGCCCGCCAAAAGTTGGCAACCGCGCGACTGGGGCCAAGAAGGCGCGACGAAGTCGTGGCAGGAAGAAGAGCGGGAAACGCCGGACGCGCTCGCCGTGTGTTCGTGTTTTCCTCTCCTCCTCCATCCTCGTCACTTAATCGCGATTGCTCCCCGGAAGACACCTCTTTTCGTCTCGATTCCTCGGTTGCGGCGTGAAAAAAAAAAAACCACGCGTAAAAATCGGGCGCGCGCGTGGCGACCCGAAAATCGCGCGCGCGCTGCGAACGAGCGAATCGGCCACGGAGGCCGCGGTTGCCGGTTCGTCACGCGGAATCCGCGGGAACGTGGAATTCTCCCGCGCTCTTCGCGCAACGTTGCAAACGGCGCAAAGCGGCGAGCGTGGAAATTCGCGACTTCCATCGGGTTCGGCGATCCCCCCCCCCCCCCCCCTCTTCTTCCTCCCCTCGAGCCCGTCGACGTTTATATGCTACGTAAGGAAAACGTGGTTAAACAATAGCGTACTTCGTTATATTCCGAGGTGTCGGCGAGGCAGGAGAGCGAGTCAGCGGCGAGACGAGAGAGAGAACAAACCAACAAAAAAAAAGAACACTCACAGAGAGGCCGATGCACAACCAAAGGCGACACGCGAGAGTCACACGCGCACGATAAACCAGCGGCAGGCGGCCCTCTCGTTATCACAGCTCGACGAGTAACGTATCTACCGTCGCGCGTAGTCCCCGTCGACACCAGGAGTCACCCTCGGGCCTCTTGTACTTGCACATCGAGCGACAAAACCACCGTCACCGTTATGCGTGTGTGTGTGCGTGAGAGAGAGTCGCGTGCGTGCCCCGCGCGGCAGCACCGAAATTCTCGCGGGAACTCGCGCGCACTTTTTTTTTTCTCTTCTTTTACTATCTCTACTATCTTCTTTTTCCAATTTTTTTTTCCTTCACGCCCCCTTTCCCCCTTATTCTCGTGTTACTCTCTTCTCTCCGGCATTCGGTTTCTCCCCCCGATCAAGCGGAATTTATCGAATTTCTCGGCGTGCGGAGATCGCGGACTGCTGCTGCTGCTGCTGCTGATGCATAGCGCGTCCGGCACACGCCGGCTAACGCAGCGTCACTCGGCGACCGTCGGCGAAGACGTTCGTGTTTTCACTTGGTTTTCGTTTTTACAGGCGGGTTATATTTTCTCGTGGGCTGCGCTGTCGTCGCCGTGCGGCTGCCTCTCTCTCTATCTCTCTCTCTCTCTCTCTCTCTCCCCGTTCTTCCTCTCGTGTTTCACCTACCGCCGAACGTTCTGCCACATCATGATCTTTCGGCGACTCGTTCCGCGTTACACTCTCCAAGCCACTGGCATGGCGGGCGCCGGGAGGGACCGCGACTCGCGAGACCGACACGCACACACAGAGCGCGCGCGAGCGGCGCGCTGTTCGCCAACGCTGTTGCTGCTCGCCTCTGTCTCTCCTCTTCCTCCTCTTCCTCTTCGTGTCCGTCGTCGTCGTCGTCGTCGTGGTCCCCGTCGACCACCGTCGTCGTCGTCGTCGTCGCCGCCGCTGCTTCTGCTGTTCTCCACCTTTTCCCCGCGAATCGCGCGCGCCTCCTCCTCCCCTCCCCCTCCTCCCCTCCCCTCGCGCTTTCTACGCAACTTCGTCGTTTACTCGAGCTTATCGGCGAGCTTCCCCCTCCCCCCCTCCGACGCCACCTCTACCGTGTGTCTCCCTCACACTGTGTGTCTTTTTACCCTGCCGCCGCTGCTGCTGCTGCTCGCGCCGATTTTGCGCAGCTGTGCTGCCGCCCAACTCCATCTTGGATGGTGAACAGCACCGGCCGCCGCCGCTGCTGCTGCTGCTGCGAGAGAGCTCGTCTCTCGTGCGCGCGCAACGATGTCGCGAACCGCGCGCCAATTGTGCGCGCGCGAGGAGCTTTTCACGCGCGCCGATTGGGTTTATGTGTGTGTGTGTGTGTGGTGGGCTATAGGCGGGCTGAGGCGAAACATACGGCCGGGAATCGACAAGCAAATTCGCGCTTTTCCTCCTCGTTTAAAAATTGTTTTTTTTCGTTTTTAACCGTTATTTGTTTTATTTGTATTTTTTTATTATTTTTAATCGTTATTTGTTTTTATTTTTTATTTTATATTTTTTTTTATCGTTATTTGTTTTTATTTTTATTTTTTCTTATTTTTAATCGTTATTTGCTTTTATTTTTATTTTTTTTATTATTTTTAAACGTTATTTGCTTTTATTTTTATTTTTTATTATTTTTAAACGTTATTTGTTTTTATTTTTATTTTTTATTATTTTTAATCGTTATTTGTTTTTATTTTGATTTTTTAATTATTTTTACCCGTTATTTGTTTTATTTTTATTTCGTATTTATATATTCGTGTTGCGTTTTAACGATTTCGTATTGAAGATCTTTCGAGATTGAATTTTTGTAATTCGGATATTTATTATACATTCGCCAATGAAACGTGAATTTTTCGTGTCTGTTTCGCAGGAAAAAGATTCGTACGGGAACGAAGTCTCGAGACTAGCCAGACCCCTGCCGGTGGAGTACTTACTCGTGGACGTGCCGGCGTCCACACCGCTCACACCACAATTCACTTTCTACGCGAATGAAGACATCACCCCCTTCCCCGTTGAAAACCGGTGAGACGAAATTTTTGTCGACCGATCGATGCGAGACGATCGATGACGAAAAATTGTTGCCGTGGCTTTGACTGAGAATTACTTTTTTTTTTTTGCAGGCTCGTCGATGGACAAGTGCAAGAGTTTAGCTCCCTGTGCACTTACATCCAGCAGTTCAATCCTGATGAATTTTTGGAAGCCGTTTCGGACTTTCATGTACTGCTGTTCATCTCGACTATGGATATGTTGCCAATGAAGGTATTTGACAATATGAAATTTAAAATATACCCGGTTAATTCAAAAAAATAGATTTATCGTAAATAATCGTTTTTTTTTCTTCAAATTTTTTCGTGAAAGCTATCGCGTTTAGAAAAAAAAAAAAAAAAAACCAATAGCAAATACGTTGTCTACGGGCAAAAATACATCGAAATAAGGTTTTAAAAAAAGCTACAAATCAAAAATGTTTTCGAAATTTCGACACCACTCAAATTGAGGTTACTTTTTTTTTATCAAACGAATTTGGATTTTCTTTCCGCAAAATTTCGATTTTCGAAAAAAAAAAAAAAAAATCGATTTCGTAAAATGTAAAAACCCTATCCGATGGGAAATTTCCCGTAGATTCCGAACAGCACTGTTGTTTGCCCAGAAAACCGCAAATTCGATGTGAAAAACGCGGAAAAATGATTTTTTTCTTTGAAAATTACGTGAAAAATGCGAGATATAATTTAAGCAGACCACAGATTTTCGGAAGACAAATTCGAAGACACCTAAAAAACGCGTGTGTGTGTGTTTTCGTTCTTCTCCCCGCAGGATCACATGGTACCGCTTATGGAGGCGATTCGCACCAAGGACCGGCAGAAGGCGAACGAGTGGGCGCGATCGGAGCATTGGGCGACGGTGGAGCAGCTGATATCGGCGACCTCGAGCGCGTCTTCCCCGATGTCGAGTCAGGGCGCGGCGGCGTTCGGTGGGGCCTCGATGGCCTCGTCTTCCTCGGCGATCGGCGGCGTCGGAATTGGAGTCGGCTCCGGCGCTATACACAATCAGCCGGCGAATCAGCCGCTCTGGACGTGTTCCCACTGCACCTACTTGAATCCGGCCGACCTCGCGACCTGCGAGATGTGCAGTTTGCCTAGGTTCACCTGATTGTTAATGTAAAACAATTTGATTCTTCTCGTTGCTATCAGTTTTCATCTCACCCTCTCTCTCTCTCTCTGGTTTTTCTCGCGTCGACGCGGATGTAACGCGAACAATTCGCGTTACCCGTGGGATATTTCGTTTTCCAACCCGACATCCTCAACCCACCCACATTTATTACCGCTCCAGCGTCCTCTTCGGCCCTACGAGTGACGAACGAATATAAAACTTTGCCGCGTGCAAGCCGGACTTAAGCGCGTCGCCGCGTTTGCGAAAAATCGCGCTTTCTGTTTACAAAAACAGTGCGCGATTAAACGGCTATTCGCGGTTGATTCTTCACTCGCCGTAACGACTCCTTGGCGAAAGATTGATAAATTTGGGTTTGAAAAAAAAAAAAAAAAGAAGGAAAAATTACCAACGCGTGGTTTGAAGATAGAGAAGAAAAAAAGGAAAAGAACTAACGGAAAACACATCCGACTGCGACGACGACGACGACGACGACGACGACGACGACAACCGATCACAATTCTTTTCCCGCGTGTCAAAAACGACCTGAATCCACGACAATTTTAATGTTAGAATTTTTAACAAGTGATAACTGTGATACAGGAGCACGTGAAACGAAACATGACGACGAGAATAAAGAGACGGTGAAACGATAGAATGGGAATATGCGATGCGGGGAGAGTTTCGGTCGGTACGAACGATCTTTCGTCGTGGTATCTGATTAAAACGTCCGGTTCTCACAGCAGATTTAGAGGAAGAAATTAAAAAATGATGATATTCAATGGTTCAGACGATTATTCAGTCGGGCAGTGAACGTTGCGCGGAATTAAACGGTTGTAATCTTATTTTGTAGAGCGCGAGTCGTGTGTCAAGGTGTAATTTGTCTCGTGAATGATAAAGATACGGAAACGAAAAGAAAAAAAAAAAAAACAACAAGAATCGTTTGTTTATCGGTTGATTAATAAAAACGGCATGAGAACTTTGCGGTTTGCTTTAATTCTGGTGAATTTATGTCCTCTCATCCCGTGTCAAGAGAATTCTCGGAAAACTGCATTTTTGTAAGAAGAAGGGAAACAAGTCTGCATTCTTTTTTTCTTGTAAAAAAATATTTATCGGTTGATTAATACATTTCTCTTCTCCTTCCGCTTCTTCGATTCATTTCAAAGAAACCGAATGCTCGCTGCTGATCCTGCTGACGACGGAATCCAGGAGACTCGAGACCCGAAGCTCTTCGTCCTCAATCTTATAGGTCTTTTTTACTAGCTTCTCGTCCGTGAATTCTTGTATCCTCGAAACGGATGTTCTCTCGCCCTCTATGTGTTCCAGAACTTCCCGTTCCGCGTTTTCTTTCCCCTCCTCCGTATGAATCAGCACGACTACGATATTTTTGTCGCTGTCGTGGATACCAAATTTGGTCAGCGCCAGAGAAATATTTGTCGACGAGGACATAACGTAGAGTATCTCGGTGAAGAGAGATTTTGTCGTGAGTTGAGAACGCAGATCCCTGAGGGCCGCTTTGTTCGCAGCCACCGCAATTTGCAGCGGATCGACGACCATCGCGGCTTTCACGACGCAGCATCGAATCTCGCCCGACATGAGTTTCTTGCGAAATTCCGGCGTATTTTTCACGCCCGTGAACAGATAGACGCTCAGCGACTTGCCTGTCTCGCGGTCCAGCGGCAAAGTGTAATTTTCCATCGTTTCGCCGGCAACGTTTTTGAGGTTATGAAACACTTTTCGCCGCTATCAACAATCGAACGCTGCGGATTCGAATAATCAGTCGCGTGCGACGAACGTGCGACGTTTTGCGAGTAGGAATGCTCAATTCTTTGTCAATCGTCAGTCGCTCAGTCTAAAATACGAGGGACGCCTTGATTCCGATTTTTCGATCACGTGATACGTGAGAGCGAGAGAGATAACTGGAATTTTTTTGAATAAACACCATTCCAAGATTATTCTTATTCTGGATAAAAACAAAATATCATCGGACGGAGAATTAAAATCCGCTTCCGTTGATGTTTTTCTTTGTCTCAGAATATTTTCGGTATCTCCGTACGATTGATTACAGTTTTTGTTACCGACTGAGTAGGTGTTTCACATTCCCTTAGGCATAAACATGTACCACGTGATACGTGAGAGCGAGAGAGATAACTAGAATTTTTGAATAATCACCATTCCAAGACTATTCTTACTCTGGATGAAAACAAAATATCATCGGACGGAGAATTAAAATCCGCTTCCGTTGGTGTTTTTCTTTGTCTCAGATTTTCGGTATTACGATTACAGTTTTTGTTACCGACTGAGTAGGTGTACATTCCCTTCAGTACCGACCGGGCGGAGAGCCCGCGCGTTCCGCGGAAATTCCGGTTCGCGTTGTTTACATTCCCGAACTCCCATTCTGACGTTTGTCAGAACGCTGTTGTCATTTGCACACGCGTTCGCTCCTTTTCTCTTATCAATCGCCGTGAATTCACTCGGTGAATTTAAGATACGCACGCGAGACGGTAACGGAAGGAAAAAAATCCTGCGTAATGCCGAGCCAATGAGCCGAAGTGCCGAAGGTGAGCCGCAAGCGTGAAAGGAAGCGGAGGTTAATTTTCGGAGCACGATGGACTCTCAGGTGCACTCGGAGCTGATTATGAAAGAGGAGAATTTCGATACCGCGGGTAACAGCACGCCGCAGTCCTCCGACGAGAGCAAGACACCCGTGTTGGACAGTCCGCCGGAGGTGTCTATAGGCATAAGGCCGCAGCCGCTCATCTGTAAACCGGAAAATATTGGATGCAAATCGGAGCCAATTGAGACCAAATGGCACTGGGCTCCGGGAGCGTGGCAGGACGCGACGAGGACCAGCGCCTTTCAACCTTACAAGGTTCGACCACTTTCATGCTAAAAATGTTATATAAATAAGAATTATAATCATTATCTCATTTACGATAAATATCGTAATTCGGTGGATAAACCGAATTGAGAGTAAAAAAGAAAAACATCGTTTTTAACGTCATTTTGTTTTTAACGTCGAAAATACGAAAAAATATCGTAATTCGGTGGGTAAACCGGATTGAGAGTAAAAAGAAAAATGACATTTTTTTAAACTTCGAAAATACGAAAAATATAGTAATTCGGTGGATAAACCGGATTGAGAATAAATAGAAAGACATCGTTTTTTTTAAACGTCGAAAATACGAAAAATATCGTAATTCGGTGGATAAACCGGATTGCGAGTAAAAAGAAAAACGTTTTTTTAAACTTCGAAAGTACGAAAAATATCGTAATTCGGTGGATAAACCGGATTGAGAGTAAAAAGAAAAATGTTGCGTTTCAGCCTCCGACTTTGCTCACAAATTTGCAAAGAGGCAACACAAAGACTCAGATACCGTTGCTGTACACCAGCGGCGATATTACCTTTCACACGCTGGCCGGGCAGGGTGAACTGACGCCTGAAAACATAAACGCCGGTATGCCGAAGAATGAGAATGTTTTCGGAGTCCTCATAGGCGATCGATCGGGATTTCACAAGCGCGATATTATTTATTGCCTGGATTTCAGAGACTATAGACGAGCCGGACGAGCAAGGATTAACGGGACTGATGTGGGCCTCGGCTTACGGTCAACTGGGTAGCGCCAGGCAATTGTTGAAAGCCGGAGCGAACAAGAATTATCAGGGGAAGAACGGAGAGACGGCGCTTCATCTCGCCGCGGCCTACGGACATCACGATCTCGTCAAATTGCTGCTGACCAACGGAGCCGATTATAACGTGACCGACGAGGTGACTCCGAACAAAAATCCCAAATTAGAATAAATAAAAAAATTAGAAATCCCAAATAAAAATAAATAAAAAATTAAAAATCTCAAATAAAAATAAATAAAAAATTAAAAATCCCAAATTAAAATAAATAAAAAATTAAAAATCCCAAATGAAAATAAATAAAAAATTAAAAGTCCCTAATTAAAATAAATAAAAAATTAAAAATCCCAAAAATCCGTAACAAAAAATAGCAAATCGAAATCCTTCGCTTCCTCTCGTCAATAACGCTCTACAATCGATTTTCCAGGAAGGCAACACACCCCTGATATACGGAGCGATCGGCGATCATCCCCACGTCTGTTACGAGCTGCTGACGAGAGGCGCGGACGTGACGCACCGCAACGTCCACAACATAAGCGCCTATCAAGCGGCGACGTTGAAGAAAGCCTCGACCGCCAAGGTCGTCATCGAGAATTACTTGATCCAGCAAATAGTCACCTAGACGGTGCGTCTCGGTATTTAGTTCGGCGATCGAGCGATAGATTTAATTATTTTCATTTTATTTTACGATTCCTGAAAAAACGTCTCCCCCGTTGCGATAGGCAATTTTCGCGGTTCCATTGTAAATACAGCTGTAAGAAATAAATTATATTTTCTCAAGACTACCTCGTGTTTCTTTTTTCCGTTTTTTTCTACTAATATAATGTATTTCTCCATGGGACATAACAGTTAAATATTTATTCACCGAATGCAGTCCGCGAGACTTTAGTAACATTTGTTGCTTCCTTCGTTTTCGTTAATTTTTACTGTGGTATATCGTAATGGGCGTGTAAACGGGGTCTCCCGGATCGCGATTAGACGCTTAAAAAGTACCTTCGGACAGTATTCACAATAATCAATCGTAAACGATTATACGCAATCCATTGCTATGTCCCCTTGAATTGTTCCCGCGCGGGTGAAATTTCGTCGAGTTCCGGGGAGAATCGGAACCGAGAGTCCTTTTAGTCGAAAACATATGTATATATGTATATGTAACGTCGCTCGGCGAGGAAAGTGTACGTTTTTTTTTCTTCTTCTTTTTTTCGTTAACGGAATCTTCCTCGAAGCGCGCGCGATCGTCTCTCGTTTTCTCCTCGTCGGCTACGCTTAAACAACGATTGATACGCGCAGACAGAGCCGTGTCCACCGTGGGCAGCGAGCGATTTTTAGACGACTTCGTAGTTGTCAGTGAGGAATACTGTCTCGACCGAGTGCTTCACCGGACTCTCGTCCTCCACGAGCAACACCTCGCTCACCTGAAAAAACACACACACATAAATCGTTATTATTCGCGCGAGGCGCGGAAAAGGCAGGCGGGCTAAAATACACATAGAAATATTTATATGTAAAAAATATATGTCGCATATACGTTGGATATAGACCGTTTTTGGTTTTTGGTTAAGAACTACCGTTTGAGGCCATTTTCATTGTAATTCTTTTCAGATAATTACTTTCCCATATTCCAATGCTGTTACTTCGAAAATATGAATTAAAATTGACAAGATTATCCAGCCAATTTTTTTTTTTTCACACCATAAAAATTAAGTCCTTTTCAATCAGGTGGCCATAATTGCACCAAAGGTGGCCAAAAACGGTACTTCTACCCTAAACATTTGATAATAAACAAATTATAGGGTAAAGAGAAAAAAGTGTGTGTTGAAAAGTAACGGATACAACGAGAGAAACCGACGGGGCACTGACCTTAATCTTAGCGTACGGAGTTTTCGACGAGAATGACACGTGAAGCGGGAAAAAGTCCGAGGGCGTCGAGGAGGGAACCGAGAACTCCATGGATCCGGATTTCGTGGAGGCGTCGACGAGCGGCAGCGACCAGACGAGCATATTCCGGCGCGGCTCGTGCTCGTACTGGCCGTCGTACTCGCTGACCACGGGGGTGCAGCCCATCGGCAACGGAATGTTGATCTGCACGTCGTTGAGCTCGAGATCGGTTTGCTCGAGTTCGTACTCGATATTAACGTCACACCCGGCCTCGCCGTTCTCGGAGGGCCAACAGTTGATCGAGAGCGGCAGGGCGGTCTCGTCCTGCGCCTGGAGTCGCCATTTCAGCACCCCAACGTCCGTATTAAGTGGAAATGGCTTCGAGGGAATTTTCAGGCCGATCTGGCTGTGGGTCTTAAAGAGCTCCTTGTCGACGTTCGGATGAGTCTGAAGCTGAACGCCCCGGGTGTCCTTTGCGATAGGAAAATAATGTCCATCAGTAAAATACATTGAATTTTGTGCGCGTTTTTTTATAGGGAAAATATGTGAAAATTCAAAGTGAACTCTAAAGTCTGAAAAAATGCATACGTATTCGAAAAAATCATCATTTTCGTGAAAAAAAAACTTGGGTCATCGAAATATTTGTCAAACAATTGTTTTTTTCGTCAGTTTGTTAATAACATTTTCGAATTATTAATATTCGAATTATTTTCGCCCCTCATTTTTCTTGAAAAAAAAAACGCTATTTTGAAAAATTAGACAAAATTCTGAAAAAATTCATACGTATTCAGAAAAATTAATGAATAATGTTCATCAGAAAAAAAAGTTGGGTTCGACAATCTACCTGGTAAGTAACATTTATTTGTTACTAACATTTTGGAATTATTATTATGCAAAATCAATCTTTTCGGTGCCGACAACGTGCTTGCTTTTTTTTCCGATTTTTATTCCATTCTCGAAGTGTTCGAAATATTCTCTGAAACTCACGTTTGGCGGGACTGTGCCGGTCGTATTACCTCAAGTATTTACTGTCATAAGAAAGCCAGTCTCACCTTGTTGTCGAGTTGCACGCGTATTCGGCCCCACTTGTCGTCCGATATGTGAAGAGTCACGAGGCCGTGAAGCTCGAAGTGCTGGAGGCCGCCGTCGCGGCCGACCCGCACGTTGAGCTTCTCCTCCTGGCGCAGATGCACCGGCTCCGTGTTTATTATCTGCTGGGGCGCGATCGACGCGGCCTTCGAGCTCGAGACCGTCATCACCGAGCCGCTCGACGCGACAGTCTCGCCCTCCTCCTTCAGCTGGTCCACGAACGAATCCACGTCCCGCGCCTTTCCGCCCAGCTTCATCGCCCCCGGACCCGATGAACCGCCCGTCGTCTTCGCCGGCGGCGGATTGTAACTCATCTTCAGCGGCTCCGGCGAGAAATTCGCCGAATCGCCGACGCTCGGCGACGACGCGAAGTTGTTGCTCCCGCTGTTCCCGTAGCCGCCCCCGAAACCCGGACTCTTCATTCCTCCGCCGCCGCCGCCCTTCTTGTTCGCCTCCATTCGCTGACGCTGAAGCTCCTTCGCCTTCTCCCGCATCTTGTTCTTCGCCTCGCGCTCCTGCGTGAATCTCACCGCCTGGTACACGCGCTCCTCGTGCGAATCCATCTCCACGAAGGTGCGAATCTGCGCGAGATTCACGCTCTCGCGGTAGCCCAAAGCGACGATCTCGTCGAACGCGAATATCAGGTTGAACGTGTTCTCCGCGACCTCCATCTCGTCCATGGATTTGCAGTACTCCGGTATCTGGTTGAATTTTTTATTTTTAACTTTTAATTTAACTTAACCAACTGAACTTAAATATTTAACCTTTAATTTTTTTTTAATTTCAACATTTTTTTCATTTTTTTTTTTCTTAAATTTACAATTATTAGCTAGATTAGTTAAAAAAAAAAAAAATACATTCTGTTGTTTTTAATCTATCCACCAGTGATAAATATATCCAAAAACCCGGTTCCTCGTCTCGCTCTACACAAATTCATCTCTCTCGTCAACTTACGACTCTGGCGAACAGGCGCAACGTCTCAAGATCCTCCAGTATGTTGCTGGCCTTTGTCGTTATCAGAAGCATGTACAATTTCTCCAGCGGCTGATAAACATAACGCACCGACTCGGTCTCCACAAAAGTGTGCTGTTTACCCGTGCTCATCAGCTTGGGAAACGCCGCGAGGAGACCCTCTATCCTCGCCTTGGTCATCTCCACAAACTGACGGGATATGATGGCTGCGGAGAGTCAAACAAACGACATGAAAAAAAACAAACAAACCAAACAAACAATCCATCGTCACACAAAACGCAGAGTCAGCCTTGCGCCGAGTCTGACGTTTTCCTTGTCGTGTCATTTTTTCACGATCGCGACAATTTCACGACTCCGCGAAATCGGCATTCCCGATAATAACAACTTGGGCAACTTAATACGGCTGACGAAACGTCACTCGGGAAACGCCACGAACCGGATATTGACAATGAACCCACCCCCGAATTTCACGCCCCGGATTGATGATGACACCCGGATTTATACTCACTTTTTCCCGCTTTCGTGCATACCGCAGCGGCAATTAGTACCTGAAAATAGCGAAAACAAGAGAATCGATTGAGCGGGTTTATCGTGCGTGCGACGGACACGGGCAGCTCGCTGGCGGAGCGCCGCGATGGCAGGTGACACTCGGTCCGCTCGACGCCCGGACGCACCGCGACGGATCGCGCGTGTCGCTCGTCGTCGCTCGTCGTCCGGGACTCTCGGCGACGACGCCGCGAGCGAGAGAAACTTACCATCTTCGTTGAGGGAAATAACGCGCGGCTCGAGGTTTTATTATTTAATAACCTAGTAAAATGTTGACTTCTGCCAGCGTATTCTCAACATTACGTCGAACACCGGAACGAGCTGCAGAGGGCGCGCGAGCTTTAGGTGACGTGTGCAGACGTGACGTTCCGGGTGCGACTGCGAGACGGGCGCGCTGGTTTCGTCGTGCAGAGCTCTCTTATATCGACGAAGTAATTCCGATTGACGCGCTTGTAGAAACCGATGAAGAAATAATGGACGAAAGTGCGATTGAAAAATAATCAGTTCAAACAGGTTTTCATTGGATTTTTGTCTGTTTTATTGGTTCCTGATCTTGCGAGGTGAAACCTACTCAGTCGGTAATAAAAATTGTAAACAATTATTCTGGTGACGGCTAACGTTTCCGGAAACAATACAAGTTTTACATCGTTCCTCTTTTAATTCTGCATGATGTAAATCTTTATTTTTTCTGGCATGTTTCTAGTTTCCGTGAAATGTTGTTTCGAAAATGATTTTCCATCTCTCTCGCACTCACGGAGGTTTAATTCGGCGAATTTTCGATCTAACATTTCGGCAATATTTGCCAGATCGAATTTTTTCGAGTGGTAAGGCTAATTTTTTTTAAGCTCTGTGATCTTCGAGATCATCGATCCCTGTTTTACCCGCCGCGGGCCGTCGATAATTCGGCGAATATTTTCGATCTCTAACATTTCGACAATATTTGCGCCGATCAAATTTTTCCGAGCACAACAGGAAGACTGACTCATGTATGTTTATTGACGCGCACGTGTCAGACGTTCCGAAAAAATGGACAATCTGGAGCAGCAAGTACGAAGAATATTTTCCACCCCTGTGTTTTACCGAATATCGCGCGTGTTTTCTCACAATTATCATGGGGCAAAATTTTCTTCTGTTTTTCTCTCTCGCCGCTCGCGTAACGTCAGATCGACGAGATCGAGGCCCTCGTCGCGATCTACGGGGACAATTGGCAGACTGAGGACCTCGGGAACCGGTCGTACAGTGTCAAAATTCCCGATGGCGATAATTACGTGAAATTGTACCTGAAATTGCCGGTTGATTATCCGTCACGCGCGCCGCCCGTTTACGAGATCTCCGCTCCGCATCTAAATCGCAACGCCAAACTTCACCTCGGCAGCCTCCTCGACGAGGTATACTCGTAGGTTTTTCCGCCTATTTTCCTCGCTTTCCGTTTGCTTTTCCTTTTTGGATTCGCAATTCTTTTTTTTTTTTTTTCAGTTTTTTTACCTAGTCGTGAAATTTAATTTTTTGCATTTTTTTTTTACTATCTTGCAGGTCATGCATCGGTGAAACTGTGATTTATCAATGGATCGAGAGAATCAGGGAAGAATTGCAGCTGGGAACGGTGCCGGATCAGTCAGAGATCGATGACCAAGAGACGGTTGAGGAGGCTGGGATCCCTGTTGAAGATTCTCCGCTAACCGAAACGATTCCTGTGGAAGAAGAAGATTGCCCGACTATTTATCATGGAGAAGTGATTTTGGATAGGAAAAGCTCCTTTCAAGGTCATGCAGCAACGGTCACTTCTGTTGACCAGGCAAAGTGCGCAAATTAAGGCAACTAAGGAGAAAACTGAGAAAATATTTTATTTGTTTATTTATTTATTTATTTACTTCTTTCTCATGGGAAATTTTTTTTTTTTTTCTTAAAAATATTTTTCTCTTTTTTCTCATGGGTAAAAAAATATTTTACTGTTGACCAGGCAAAGTGCGCAAAATACGGCAACTAAGGAGACACCTGAGAAAATATTTTATTTTTATTTATTTATTTATTTATTTATTTTTTTATTTTTTTATTTACTTCATTCTCATGGGTAAAAAATTTTTTTTACCCATGTAAATCTGTTGACCCGTTGCTTCCGATTGTTTCCAGACGAGTATTGAGCTCTCTCCTCACGAACAGAAAAATCGAACAGGCGACCCACAACATCTACGCCTACAGAATCTTCAGGGAGGAGAGAAATACGTTTGTTCAGGATTGCGACGACGACGGGGAGTCTCAGGCGGGCGGGAGATTGCTGCACTTTCTTCAGGTTTGCTTGAGAAAAAAATCTATCTCGACTTTGCCAGCAAAAATTACTTTTCGACAAAACCGTGACCGCTTTAATCTTGTATTCGAAAGATTATCGATGCGAGGAACGTGCTGGTCGTCGTGTCCCGCTGGTACGGCGGCATTCATCTCGGCCCCGATCGCTTTCGCCACATCACAAACGCAGCCCGCCAAGTTCTTCAGGATTCCGAGTTGATCCCAAAACTTCGGGATCAAAAGAAGTGATTTTTTCTTTTTCACGCAATTTTTCGAAAGGCCTTCATCAAATCGTGTTGTGATATAAAAAACGAAAATCACGTTAATAAAGATACGGAAACCGGGACAAAAAAAAAGGAACGGCACACAAAAAGTGGTCTTTCAATCGGACCTCTTACGCCACTTTTATTATAGTCCGGAATATCCGCGTTTTCGCTGAACGAAAAGTCAATCATCTTCAATTCGTTCGATCGCTTTCGATTACTTTTCCTTCGGTGTTTACGTTACGCGGACGAAACGCCGTTCCGGTTTCTACATTACATTATATTATAGTATATATACGAATGCATTACCTGAAAAGCGTACAGTACAATTCACCGTGTGTATAATATCACCTGTTACTTATTTACAAGTGTACGATTATAGTAAAGAATCTTTTTTTTTACGAGTACTCGTAGCATTTAGCGCACTTATCGGCCATACAGGACATGATCGAATTCCTTAATTCTCACTCACACTCAAAATCGCTCTTAAATCTCTTTCTCCTCTCCCCTCACACACAAACACACATCGCAATCACACGAAAAAATGAACGACACATTCAAACCGCGACTAGCATAAGAAAATGCACTCACATTGTCAATTATTAAAAGTTACTCCCCCTAAAATACCGCTAAAAATAAGAAGGAAAATAAAGGCGCTCAACGAATGAAATAAGTAGCCGAGCGAGCGCCGAAGTTGATGCCCTTCGCACTAGTCGAGTCGGTACCAAAAGCTGAATAATAATTTATTAATTAATAATCATTCATTAATTATTAATCTATTTTTTTTTTCATTTCAATGCTTCGCGAATTCATCACCTTTCACTAGTGCGAAGAGTCCCCCAACCTCGTTGATCTAGGACTATCCGTTGATTGTGCTATCTCGTATCGAAAGTGGACAAAACGTTTGTTATTGCTAATTTTACCCCCGAGCCTCGATCGCCACGACGGAACGATCGATCAGCCGCAAGACGCGACTGGCTTGTCTCGTTCTCGCGTCTCGTCGTCGGACGAAACGGAAGCGTCGATTCCCCGATCTATGGAATCGAGTTGACGACCACCCAGTCCTCGGCCTCTTCGTACACAGCTCCGGGGTTTACGGAATTAGCCGTTGTCACGAATTCTTTCGAGAGAACTGAAAAATTCGAGATTATTATTTTTTTACCTTTTTTTATAGCCTTTTTAAATTACTATTAAAGTAATTATAAATTAAAGTAATAATAATAATAATATTTAATTAATTATAAAGTCAAAATACTTTTATTACTAATAATTTACTAACATTGCGTTTTATGTTACTCACTATTGAAGTGTCGCTCCAGTTCTTGAGGATCGATTCCCGTGGATCGCGGCTTAACCGCGTTGATCAGCCGATTGTTGCTCGACTTGGCGCCAATTTCCGAGCTCGCTTTTCGCTGCAAAAGTCGCTTGCTGCACTCGCCGAGTTCCTCCAGTTTCTTCAATTCGGTTCTGTAGCTCTCGTCCTCGTCGGCGGAGTCGGTTTCCGTCGCGAGGCTCTCGTCCTGCTCCCCCTCGAGCTCCTCCGTATCCTGCTTTTCCTCGAGCGTCGCCTCGCCGAGATTCCCCTCGATGTTTCCGTTGCTCGGTAGTAGAGTCGTAAATCCCTATTTTTTATACAAATAAAATTGATGGTATCTGCTTTGTAATTATGTTTTTGTAATAATAACTCAGAATTTCAGAATTTTTTTTTCTAATTTCATTATTTGCGTTAATTAGAATTAGAAAAGTCATTATAGCTACAAATTGCTATGATGACTTTTTATACCCAATTTTATTATGTGGGTTAATTAAAAAAAAATTCTGAATTTCGTTGCATTCCAACGATGCAAACTTCAACACCATAAAATAAACTGTTGTGTAAACTTGAATTCGTAACGAAATGGAAACTTACAACACTGCTCGGTAACGTGCAATTCAGATACGTTATCGAGTTGAGCGAATTATTCGTTCCCGCGTTGTTCGACGTCACGTGGCTGCTCGTCATGAATTCCGAGAGATCGAAGTTCAACACGTCCGCCAGGAGTTTCTCCTTGTTCTCCACGTCCTTCTGAATCGTCTCGAGATTTCGCTCGGCCTTCAGAATGCAATCGTCGTCGATGCTCAGCGTGAGAAGCGACGCGTACGTCGTCTGCTGCTGATTCTCCTCGATATCGTTGATCTTGCTTTTCGCCAGAGCGACCAGCGTCTCCTCGGTTGAATCCTGATCCTCCGACAGTTTCACGACATTTTTCGCCTCGGATTTTTTCGATTTTCTCTCAGGTGTGAAAACAACCTCCTCGAATTCCTGCTCGCCGATTCGCTGGAATATCTTGCGGCGATCGTTCAGCGCGCCCTCCGCTCTGGCGGACAAACGGGGCGGCTGTTGCTGCTGTACATCGCCCGCGGGATCCGCTTTCGGTGGGCAATTCGTCACCAGCTCCGTCTCGAGGTAGATAGGAACTATCGGCGGCATCTCCGTCGCTTCCTCCGCGTGGACCACCGAATGAGGGTCGACCGCGCCTCTCGACGGCAAACCACTGTACGTGATAACGTATATTTGTTTTATTTATATGAATTTTTATTATATGTATTTCGCTTATTGGAATTTTGATTTTTATGAATTTTATTTTTGTGCTTTGGCCGACTTGACAATAAAATAAAATAAAATAAATGGTAGAGTGTTTGGCGGAAAATCACTTTTTAAATCAACGTTTCTTCCACTATGTCAAAGTGTAGGTTTCGAACCTGTAGTAATGCTTGCAATAGGATGACACGGGCAAAACACTCTAAGAGGTTTCGAGACATTCGAGATTTGCCAAACAAAGTTTTCGAGGAGCCAAAAAAAATGCGGCTCCTCGAAAACTTAATCGCAAGCGTCCCCCTTTTGCGAGGTATTTTTGTAAATTGAAAATGTCAATTTCACGGGGTGGCAACATTTTCCTTGGTTTAGGTACTCGAAAAAAAAAAAAAAAAAAAAATTCTGTTGTGCTTTCCTTTGTTTTTTTTCGGGTATTTGAAGTAAGGAAAAAAAGGACGATTTCTCGATGAGCTGCCGGCCGCTCGAATTTTTCACATCTCGGATTTGTAATACACACAATTTGACTCGTTCGACTCACCCCATCGCCTGCATAATGTTGCTGGGATTGATCTTGTAGAACGGAATCGCCGGGACGATGGAATTCTCCTTGAGTTTCGAGGTCAAGCCGAGAATCCCAGCGGTGACGGGTTTGATGCTCATCTCCGCGAACGAAGCCAGCGGATCTCTCGGGTCGGCTTCCGGCTCGGCGCACGTGATCTCCGGGTGATAAGCCACGCGAATGATGTTTCTCTCACCCTCGAGAATAAATATCTCGTCCTTGGTACAGGCGACGTCGATTACCCTTCGGAGATCCGAGACCACCGAGGTTATCGCGATCGTCACGGGATTCACGACGTAAATTACGTCGTCGCTGTACGTCACGAGGAGGTCGTCGCAGAACGGCAGGAGAACGCCGAACGTCGGGTCACCTCGGTTTTTTCGCACCTTCTCCGAGGCCGGATTCAGCAGAATGACTTCGGTACTCGCGCAACGAACGGCTTCCTACGATAATTGCAGAAAGAGTCATTAGTGTATCCGTTGAAAAGCCGTCGACAACGATACATTAAATTATATTTATAATTTAATGTATTAAATTGTAAATATAATTTAATGTATTAAATTATAAATATAATTTTAATAATAATCATAATCATAATCATAATCATAATAAATTAATAATCATCATAATCCTAATAATAAATTAATAATAATTTAATTTTGTTACATAAATAAATAAAATATTTAATAGACGATACGAGTGTGAAATCGTATAATTTTCGCACATTTCAATTTAAAATTACGTTATTATCAGTTAGGTCGCGTCGCGCACCTTGAATATCAGAGTCTTCTGAACCGTTCCATTTTTGTCGGATTGCCATATCCTCAATCCCGGCCGACTGGCGTAAATCACCGGGTCCTGAACGTGTCCCTGCCGGGAACCGAAAACGGCTCCCAGTTTTCCCAAACTGCAACGCGAAATAAGTCGACGCTTTGAGAATAGATCCTTTTCATTTTTTTTATACGATATATAATTTTCGTTGAAAAATAATCTTTGTCGTACGTACGTTTTTCTCTCCTTCTGACCGACCTGCGAGATTTTGCTATTCTGATTGCCGTGAACGAGAATCGTGCGGAAGAGCGTCGAGACGAGGAGCATCCCCTGCTGATAGCTCAACTGCACAACGGCGTATTTTTCGTTCAGCAGCTCCGACGATTTTGATAAATGCTGCAACGGATAACGAGAATTCGCGTGAGCGACAAACCGTCCTTAATTAATCGGTCGCTGCGCGAATCACCCGGTGAAATTTACCATGTAGAAGTCGATTTCCGTCAACACGACCGATCCCTCCTGATCCCCGCTGAACAATTTCATCCCGTTTTTCGACCACTCCACGGTCGTCACTCGACTCTTGTGCAGACCACCGATATTGTATCTCTCCACCTGTTTCGATTTGCAAAATATGAAGGATAAGGAATAACGAGCGGGCGGCTGCGAGTTGCTCTTACAATTGTTACGCGATACTCTTGCTGTCCCCTCTTTTACCTGCTTCTTCTGCTTGGGCTTCAGACTGTCCGGCAAACTCGCCGGCAGGCTTTTGGGGATTTGAAACACGGTGACTACGCCCTGATCGCTGCCAGCGGCGATCATGTAATCCACCGTCGAGATCACCCGCAAACAGGTGACGCTCAAATTTGTATTCTGAAAGGTTGCATTTCGGTTTCAATCGTCTTATCGATCTACATATTTTTTTTTATCTTTCGCTATTTTCACCCACATCTTTCTTTTTTTTGTTCAACTTTTTATTCATTCTATTATTTATGTGTACAAATTTTTTGTTTCATGTTATTCTTTGTTTTTATTTATCATGATATATCTTTTGTTACTTTTGCTTTCTTTGTAATTTTCCTTTCTTCTTCGCTGTTTTTTTGTTATTTTTGCTTTGCTGTATTTTTTTTACTGTTAAGTTTATTATTATTATTATTATTATTATTATTATTATTATTATTATTATTATTAAAATTGCATCAAAATAGCGAATGCTCAAAACAGTGAATGACTGAAGCAGCAAATTTCATAACGATGGCCATTCTAGATTCAGGCTCTGTGATTTCTTTTGAAATTTGCTATTTTTCTTGTTAGCCATTTTCACCCCTACTCAAAGATAGCACAGCCAGCATTAGACTCACTTCGCACCGCAGTCTCTGCAGCTGGCCGGTCTCGCGATCGTACCAATAAACCAGCCCGCAGTTTGTCCCAATGGCGATGGACTCGGGCAGCACGTCGATGCACGTGAAGCTTATATCCTGCGTGAATATCCCGTTCTGCAGTTTAATGGGAATCTGCTGAAGGAGATTGGACAGCGGCGCCCATTCCCTCAAGGGTCCTCCGTCTTCGCTCATCGGAGTCGTCATGATGGGTACCAAAAATTGTCCCGACGGACGCGATGAAGACTATGTCGAGTCCTGAAAAAAAATGTGTGCAGCTGTCGTTGTGTGTTTTTTGTCTTCCGCTTCCGGTACGAGAATCTCGGCTACAATGCGAATGTTTATGAAAATTGTCAACGGAAACGAATACAACGCGAATACGGAAAGGAAGAAATGAATACAATGCGGCTCGGGCGGCGATTGGAACTGAAAACGGCGCGGTTACTGACTCACCACGCTAACCGCCGGAATGCCAGATAATTCCTCGGCCGGGAGTCCCCGGGAAGGAAACCGCGATGACCTCGACAACCTAAGAGGTTGCGGGTTTGAGAACCCGGAACAACCGCATTTTCTTCGCGTCCCTCGATCACAGACTCGGCTCGCGCATTTTTTTATCTCCTGTCACCACCGACGACGCGAGACACCGCAAAAGCTGTCAGATTCGGTCAGCTGTTGCCGAAATCTTATGCAGAGTTGGTTCGGAGACCGAGCGCACCGTTCGGTGTGTCGATGGAGAAACGTTTCGAGAAAATTCATGTGTGGATTAAATCTACTCAGTCGGTAAAAAAAACTGTAACCAATTATTTATTTATTTATTTATTTATTTATTTATTTATTATCATACATACGGGCCAGGGCCCAATTAGATTACATTACATTACATTATTCCGACAATGCTCAACGTTCCTGGAAAAAAGAAAAGTTTGCACCATTCCTCTTTCGATTCTGGTTGGTGTAAAACTTTTATTTTTCCTGGCATGTTTCTAGTTTCCGTGTATTTTTGGTCCGAAAATTATTTTCTATCTCTGTCGCATTCATGGTGGTTTTTAACAAATTTCTGTCTTATATTAAATACACGTATATACATATATAGAAATATTATTTCGTTTTGGTTCTACAACCGACTGCACCATTTGGTGTATTGATAGAAAATCGTCTCGAGAATTTTTTTTCACGGATGGCGGAATCTGTTTTACCGACGGGCACGAGATGTACCGGAGGGGCGAAGAGGGATTTCTCGTTGGTTGGGAGACCCTCGAAAAGTCATAACAAAAAAGACGGGAGGTGTTGAATCAATGTCTTCACAAAAATAAGAAGAAGAACAAAAAGACGGGAGGTGTTGAATCAATGTAAATTAGCGATGGATTCGGCGAATAACGAAGTCAATGTTTACGGCCTCGTGACCGAATTGTGCAAACGAATTCTCGACGAACACACCCCCGAGGAACACCCCTATTTGCCCCGCAAGGACAACTCCGGCGTTCTGCGGAGATTGAGGGTTCGAGCCTTCGAGATACTGTTGAAAAAATCCGAGAAATATTACGACGAAGATGGTGAGTTTTTTTATTTCTCATTTTCTCACTCCTCCCGACTGTTCACTAATTTTGCTATAATTTTTATTTTTTTATTTTCGATTTTTGTCACTCAGAACGTCGGAACACAGATCCTGTGGTAGAAATCCTCAAACACGCCTTCGTACTGAAAACCGGCCTGCAAAAATGGTCCAGAGGCGAAGAATTGGAGAAATCGTTGGATCTGTTAACGGAGGGAGAGAACGATTACAGCGACGGTGTTTATTCCACTTTACAGTTCCTGAATTGCCTGAAATCGCTAGAAATTAAGGATGAAAATACTCTGGTAAAAATCGTGGTGATACAGATTTTTTTTTTCTTTTATTGACAGTCCTTTCGATTTCTATATCTTTGGGGTTTTTTTTTCAGGATGTCTTTCATTATGGAAAGCCGCATCCTCTGCTCCCGGAGATGCCGAGGAATCCCAAAGAGGTTCCCAGGTTTCAGGTTTATCCTATAGAAGCATTGGCGACACCAGAGAGATTTGAGGCGATGCTGGGAATCCAAAGAAACTGCTTGACGGCAGGAGATAATAACGACAGAGATCCTCGCAGTTGTCTGTCCTTCAGGAGTCGGTTTAAATCCACAGCAACCATAGGGGTTGTTGAGTCTATTGGGTAAAATTTCAAAGAAATTCTGTGTCTCATTTACTGCTAAAAGCTGCCTTGATTTCCTTGAAACCGGAGCTTTCGCTTTCTAATCACGATAACCGGGCTTTTTTCATCATTAATAATAAACGATTGAATGGTTAATGATTCGTTACCCATTTAATCGTTTTGATTTTTTATTTAAATTTAAATTAAAACTAAAAATCGTTTACATTTTTATTTAAATTTAAATTTTGCTCATTGATATATCTAATTATGTTTTTTTTTTATTTTTAACATTTTTTTTATTGTCTGGAATTTTCATGCTGTGACTTCATATCAAAACAATTATTATAAGTTGAAAAGAAAAAAATCCGTTAATATAAATTTAATTTAATTACCAAACGTTTTTTCAGCACCAGATCGATGCTCTCCATGCCGATGTACTCATTGCGACCCGTCGCAACGCGAGAATTTTCCATGGCCTCGTACTTCATGCCCGGAATAACGGAGGACAGTAACGAGCTGAGGGACGATTATTCCACGGGTTTCATCGGGCAGATTCCCGGCCGGGAGGCGCAGTGGCTGTGCGTGAAGCCCGCGCGAGCCAAGACCGAAACCGCGTCCGAAATATCGGACGCGCAGTCGACGTACGTCGATATCAGCGAAAAATTCGAGAACGCGAGAAACTCGCAGGACGTCGATTGGGAGAATATCGTGGATCTGCCGGTTCTCCCGGATCATCGGACTTGGGAGTCTCTGGGGCGCTTCGAGGCGCCCAAGGAGCTTCCGTTCGTCACGGAAACGAGCGCGGCGATGCTGCATTTCGAGACGATGAAGCACGCTTCCTTCCTGCCGCTGTTGCCGAGGCACATCGTCGAGACGTTGGATCCTATTTTCGAAGTTCCTACGCGAGAGTTCTTGGAGAATATCAAGTTGCTTCTGCTCGGCGCGGAGTCCGAAACTTTCTCGTGGGACGAAAAGGTAAACGCATCAATTCTACCCATTCAATTATTTCAATTTTTTGTGAATTCTATCCAATTATTATTTTTTTGTCATTTCTATCTATTCAATTATTTATATTTTTTTGTCAATTCTATCTATTCAATTATTTATATTTTTGGTCAATTCTATTTAATCAATTATTATATTTTTCGGTCAATTCTATCTTTTCAATTATTTCAATTTTTCTGTCAATTCTATCTTTTCAATTATTTCAATTTTTTGTCGATTCTATCTATTTAATTATTTATGTTTTTTCTTTCAATTTTCTATCTGTTCAATTATTTATATTTTTTGTCTAGAACAAAAAATGCTACGAAACTTCCGAAAATGCTACGAAAAAAAATCTGACGTTTCTCGCTCCGAATTGCAGGCGGGCCGCTTCTGTCTCCGCCGAAACACGACGATCCCGGGGCTGAGCGCGAAGGCCCTGCGCGGCGCTTGCGAGGAAGTCACGCACTGGGGCGCCTGTTACAGATCCTTAACCATCCTAACGAAGCCCGACCCACTGACCGGAAAAATGCTTCAGGAGGGTCTGATATTCCGCGCGATGTGCAACAGCGTAAAAGAACTCTTGGTCTTTTATCAAGCCGCGATATTGCGAATCTCCGTGGGAAAAATTGGCAGCAGCGGCGTCACGGAGTCACCGCCGGCTCTTCTGCGTCTCCTGACACGCGTAAAACCCGTGGGAACGATGATCGCGGAGGTCGCCAGGCTCTGTCGCTGCGATCGTGACGACAGATCCGAGCTCGGCGAAGGTTTGGGCCTTTTGTCACATATCTACGAAGAAGTAACGCGAATCACGAGCCCCTCAGTCGCTCTCGTCTTCTACTCGACCCTAAAATCCTGCTGCGAGGTTTATTTCAATTTCCTCGAGCAGTGGCTATTCGAAGGCGCCTGCGACGACATCCACGGCGAATTCATGATCCGCTGTCGTCCTCAGTATCTCCTCGAGCGCAGCTACCGATTCTGGACCAAAGGCTTCGCGATAAACCCGAATTCCGTGCCGGGATTTCTCAGCAATCTCGCCAAACCGATTCTCGAGTGCGGAAAAACCGTGAGATTATTAAAAATCTGCGATCCGAAAAATCCTATCTGCGCGATGTTCGCCAACTCGAAGCCCCCCGTTCGCGTCTGTCTCAGCGTGCGGATGGTGCGCGAGCAGGAAATTCGCTGCCGGGAATTTCTGCTGAAAGGCGAGAGCGTTTTGGGCCCGAAAATCTCGTTTCGCGTGGCGTTTGAGGAGCAGAGAAACGCTGAGAGGGAGAGAGCGGATCGCGTGGTTGAAGCGCAGCGGGAAACTTTGATGAGGATCAAAAGGGAACGCGAGGAGGCGAAGAGGGAAGTCGCGAGGGGAAAACGAGAGTTGCTGGCGCAGCTGAAGGATCAGGCGGAGGAAGTGGCGACGAGGAGGGAAAAAGAACGAGAAGCGGAATTGATGAAGGATAAACGACTGATGGAGGATTTAAACGCGGCTGAGGAGATCGCGAGGAGCGCCGAAATGGCGGAGAAGAAAAACGTGCTGAATTATTACAACGAGCTCGCGGCGGAAGTCGAGAGACGAAGAATTCGCGCCGATTGGCGGATGAGACGCGCGAAGCTCTTTCAGCAAAGAGTCGACTGCTTAAGTCGAGCGAACGCGGAGCTTTGGGGAATCGAAGACAGCAGCGATTTGGCGGAATTGTCGACGCCGACGCCGCCGCTTTTTAACGAAATTGAGGAGGAAGAGAAGAGGCTGAAATTGGTGGATGAGGAAAATTCTGCCGAATTGGAAGCGAAGATTGATGAAGCTGAAGACGAGAACAAAAATCCGACACTTCCGGATGTCGAGGAGTTTAGCGAAAAAAATGAGCCTCGAGCGCCGGATCCTCAGGTAAAAATTAAGGAAATTCCGGTGATACCGGAAGCGAAAATCGTGGAAGTCGCGAAAAAGGCGGAAGCGCCGAAAAAATCGCCTCGACCCTGCGTGCTGGACATAAACAGGACGAGAATGATGAGCGGCAGTAATTTCACGAACCTCAACGAGTTTCGCGAAACCCTGGAGACCGTAAACAAAAATCTAGAAACCGCGAGGACTCTGCCAGCGGATTTACGAATGATCGCCGAGGACAACGCGACGGCGGCGCGAAGAAACCGAATGAAGGTTTTGGGCCAAGAATACGGAATGACTCCGAACAACAACGAGTTCAATATAATCGTGATGGACGCCCAGGGAAACGAGAACACGATCTGCATCGACGCGGCCACCGTGAATCCCGACAATCTGCGAAAAATCACCGAAACCCGAGAAAATTTGGATCTCGAGGACGGAAATCGAAACGGAAATCTCACGGAACTGGAGAATCTGACTGAAGCGCAGAGGAACCGAAGAAGAAACATGACGGAAACTTATCGCGACGCACCGACGGAAAAAGAGGAGCCCAGGGTAAATTTCGCGGATTACTCGGAGCTGCAGAAAAATCGCGCTCGAGTCATGGGCCACGATCAACGTAATTATCGGGATTACGTTGATGAGGAATTGGATCTTGAAATCGGTGCGGATTGTTTGAATCCCGCGACGCCGCTGAATCCGCAGCCGCAGGACTGCGAAGGCGTCACCCCGATGTCCTGCACAACCGACACTTTTCCCCTCTCGATGAGCAGCAGCAGCACGACGCAATTCGCGAATTGCGACGAGGATTTCGCGAAGAGCGGAATGCGAAGCGCGACGACCCCGGGCGACGATTTAACGTCGGAGGACGCGCTGGATTCGCGACCCGGGACGGGTTTCAGTCTTCCTCAAGTCGGCCAGACTTTCCCGAATTTTTTTGGTCGCGCTGCCGCGACTCCCGCGCCGGCTTTCCAGTCGAAACTCACGGTCGCCGATGTGGAAATGCTCGACAATACATCGCTGAAAGTTTACCTCGAGAAATCCGTGACGATTCCGCTGAGAATTCAGAGTCGTTTGGCGAACGCCGCGCTCGTTAAGTTTATGATCTACGAGCAGAAAATGCTGACGCATTTGCACAGTTTGCGAAGCTACTTTTTTCTTCTGAATGGCGAATTTGCGAAGAGCCTGACGGGTTCGCTTTACAAGAGGTTGTACGAGATTTCCACGCCCGTCGAGCTTTTTCGACCCGCGACTCTCACGAATATTCTCGACACCGCGGTGAACGGATCGATCGGCAGTTCCTACGCGAATTCGCGGCTCCTCAGCCTATCCGTGATGGACATACCGACGCAGCTTCAGGTCTCCAATCCGGAGTTTCTGAATTGTTTATGCCTGAATTACAAAATCTCGTGGCCTCTCAGCATCGTTCTCGACGCGAAAGTCATGCAACAGTACAGCAAAGTCTTTAAATTTTTGCTGATGGTCGGCCGCGTTCTCTACGTGCTTCGCGAGGATTTTCATCTGCTGAAGATCGAGAGAAACGCCGCGATTTCCGCGCAGTACAATCGACTTCAGCTGTATCGTCACTCGATGATGCAGTTCATCACGGCTCTTCATAATTATCTCGCTTTCAGCGTTTTGCACGCGAGTTGGACGGAATTCGAGAAGGATTTAGAGAAGGCCACGACACTCGATCAGATTTATATGACCCACGTGGCGTACGTGAGGAAAATACTCTCGAGATGCATGCTTAGCACGCGGGGCGAGAAGATGCGGACTTTTTTGTGCAACATCTTCATGGTTATTCTCAAGTTTCACAATCGCATCAGGTCGCAGAATTGGTCGAGCACCGGGGCCGGTTACTCGCGGGCGAATTTCGAGTGCCTCGAGAGGATGTATCAGACCTTCTGCGAGGCGAGGACGTATCTCGCTCACGTGGCGAACAAATACGCGAGCAGCGGTTATCAGCCGCATCTCGCGCAATTTTTGAACGCCCTCAATATCAATCCGCTCTACGATCTCACGGCTGGCTCGAAAAAATCGTAGATACTTGTTGAGTCTGCTTTGTTAGTTAGCAAGAATGTTTTCCTCGGAGTTTAAGGATTTGGGAGCGCCGAGTATTCAATTCGCGTGAATTTGAGAAAAGCGCCAGAGAATTGCAAACACTTCTCGATGGTCTGAAAATCGGAAAAAAATTAATACGTATACAGAAAAACGAAGGAATCATTTTCATAAAAAAATTGGGACATCGAAATATTTGTTACACAATTTTTTTTTAATTTGTTAATAACATTTTGGAATTATTATTATGCAAAATTAATATTTTCAGTATCACGATTTTCAGTGTTTGCAATCTCTCGCACTTTTCTCGAATTTATGCGAAATTAATATTCGGCAATCCTACTGCCTTAACAAGAATGTTTTCCTCGGAGATTAAATGGTGCGTTGATTGTTTGAAAAACACGAATTTAATCGAATTATTACGAATTGCGAACTAACGCTGCTTCTGTAAGATATTTTGTCGAAAAAAAAACAAAAAAACAAAACGACGTTGCAAAGCATAAAAATAAAACGTTTTAATCACTTTGATCGTGTACTTTGCCATTAATAAATCTATTTTTCTTAATGTTTCGCAGTGTACAGTATATACATCCGGCATGCCTTGCGTCGTGTTTCCGTGAATTCGGTGTGTAAGAAAAAGCGTTGAAAAAAGAAAAAGAAAAAAAAACGGAGAACGAAAAAAGAAAAGCGTCACGTTGGAACGGTGACGAGATTTAGGATATCACATTGAGAATTATGTCGTACTGTTGGTCGAATCCTATGTAGCAGTCCGACATGAGGTAGAACGTCACTTTCGTTTTTCCTGAAAAAAAAATGTCACGTATTTTATTATTATTATTTTATAGGTAAGATTAAAATTATAAAAAATTATTATTAAAATTATTCAAAATGATTCAAAATTGTTATTAAAATTATTATTATTTTATAAAAATTATTTTATAGGTAAGATTAAAAGCAAGATTGGCAATTGAAATAGTAGCCGAGAAACAATTTGCGCGATTTGCTTACCTGCAGGCGCTGTGAATTGCAATTGGCTTGACTTGGACTGGTTGTTGACTCCGGAGGCTCGTTTGAGCGCCCAAAGTTCCCGGTGCCCGATGTCGCCGAGAACCAGGAACCAACCCTCGTCCTTTCCCCTGAGGAACATCGGGCAGTGAGCGCGAAGATTGTTCGATCGATTTTTTCGCTTGAGCGTGATCACGAGCGTGTAATCCTCGTTCGCGTAAACGTCCACGCTGGTCGGGCGTTTGGAATTCATGTTGATCTTCATCGTCTGATAAGCGCCGGACCACGAGCCCTGGATCGACAGCTCGACGTTGAGTATCGGCATCGCCTTCATCACTTGGTGAACCTGAAACATTCGTTTAATCGGCTTTGCGGAATGTTCGATAATTTTTTGAATATTCGATAATTTTTTGAATATTCGATAATTTTTTGAATATTCGATAATTTTTTGAATATTCGATAATTTTTCGAGTATACGATCATTTTTCGAATATTCGACAATTTTTCGAATATTCAATAATTTTTTGAATATCCGATAATTTTTTGAATATTCGATAATTGCTTGAATATTCGATAATTTTTCGAATTTTCGATAATTTTTCGAATATTCGATAATTATTCGTGTATTCGATAATTTTTCGAATGAATCTCTAATTGCCAGATTAAATTCACTCACGTGACGAATATCATTGTCCTCGAGTCGGCTCGACAAGGCGCCAAAGAGCGACTTGTAGTCGTCGCTCACACTGGCGCAAAGTTCCGGCAGGCACTTGGGAAGCTGCGAGAAGAGGTGAAGATCTTCCTTCTCGATGTGCGGCAGCGTCGCGATCGCGGACTCGTCGATCCATCGCGCCTGAATGACCATCTGCAGCAGTTGCATAATTCTCAGGGCGCTCGAGAGCCAACCGCGCTCGGCGACGATGTCGATCATCGCTTGGAGTATTCGTATCGTCTGATCGAGGACGGATTTCAGGTCGGTCGTGTAATCGGCGCAGGGAAGCGTCAGCCTCGAAAAATGCGCCTGGAGAAGCAGAAACGCTTTCGTGTTCGCCGAATCGCAGGACATTCGGTCAACCGGGTAGCGGCAACGCTTCGACAGCTCCTCGTTCAGCAGATCCTCGTTGTGCCTCACCGGCAACTCGTCGTATTCGTGCGCGTCGCACATGATTTTGAGGTACTCCGGTATCGTCAGATTTTCACGCAGTTCGGTGGCAAAGTGGCTGACGGTTATGTGCGAGAGGTAGTAGAACGAGGCTATTCGGCCCATTGGAAGCGGGTAGATCGCCGTCTGCTCCGTCTGAAAATGTATTTATTTATTTATCTTATTTATCTATTCATTATTTTATTTATCTATATATTATTTAATTTATTTATTATTTTTATTTATTTCACTCGGTGCGATAATCCATGTTTTATTGCGTGAAAACTTCATTTTCGCTACTTGTGATATAAAATTCACGTGTGCATTAAAATACCAAATTTTTATACTCAATTTCCCGAATTTCCTATTAAATAATTTTCATAAAATCGTAATACACCGTTTTCGTTTCGTTTACTTTACCTCGTCGATCTCGATGCAATTCGAGTCTACGAGACGTTGCAGCTCCTTCTCCACGAGTTGCGAGAGATACACGTTGATCTGACTGGGCTCCAAGACCTCGAGGTCGTAGTAACGCGGATTTTTCATCAATCTTCGGAAGAAATACGTCCAAGTGAGATAATCGAGGAACTCCTGTTTGGTCTTGATTGTGCCGGCGACGATCTCGGCGTTCACGTGATCGGGAAGCACCTCCAGCAGGCTGGATTCCACCGGGAAAGGCTCGTAGAGGAATTTCTTGTAGAAATTCTTCTTCACGTCGTGAACGAGCACGACGGCCACGCCGGAATCGTCGTACTGCGGTCGTCCCGCGCGTCCCATCATCTGCAGAACGTCCGTTATCGGCATGTCGACGTAGCGCTTGGTTTTCCCGTCGTAGTACTCGGTGCCCTTGATCACCACGAGATGCGCCGGGAAATTTACGCCCCAAGCGAGCGTCGCTGTAGCAATGAGAACCTGGAAAATCAAGAGGCCAGGTTGATAGACTTTTTTTTTTTTTTTTTTTTTTTTTTTTTTTTTTTTAAATATAACAAGCAACGCACTTTTTACGTCTATTTCGGAGCAGGAATAAATCGACAACGATGGATTTTGCGATCAACCGAAGGCACATTAAGTAATGATTAAATTTAAGGAAGAAATGATTAATTTTATGGAAGTAATGATTAATTTTAAGGAAGTAATGATTAAATTTACGGAAGAAATGATTCATTTTAAGGAAGTAATGATTAACTTTAAGGAAGTAATGATTAAATTTAAGGAAGTAATGATTAAATTTAAGGAAGAAATGATTAATTTTACGGAAGTAATGATTAACCTGTATCTTGTTATTGACGAAGAGTTCCTCGACGGTCCTTCGATCTCTCTCCTGCAGCCCAGCGTGATGAAGTCCAATACCGAAAGCGAGGGTGAGCTTGAGATTCGTGTCCTTAATATTCTCAATAATATCGCTCATCTCCTCCTCCTGCGTGTGAAGCCACTGCTTGGGGTTGTCCTCGGCGGCGAGATAGGCGATTAGATCGAGGGCGGTGAGCCTCGTTTGTCGTCGCGAGGCGACGAAAACGAGGGACGGACTGGCGGGCGCGTGTTGCCTGATCGCTTGGAAAGTCGGCCTGTTCATCGTCGCCATTCGCGGGCAGTAATGCTTCCCGGGGAATCCGCTTATGTGAACCTCGAGCGGCACTGGGCGAACCGACGGACGGAAATTGTAGAGTCCCATCGACTTTATTCCCAGCCAATTGGCGAGGTCGACCGCGTTCGCCAACGCGGTCGACAGTCCCACGATTCTCAGAGTTTTCTTCGTGTGCGAGGCGATGAAATTCGTACGCGAGACGATCACCTCGAGCACCGGGCCTCGATCCTCGCCCAGAAGGTGAATCTCATCGATTATTATCAATGCGACCTTCTGCACGTAGCTTCGCGTCTGCCAGCTTCGGCTTATTCCGTCCCACTTTTCTGGAGTTGTAACTATCACGCTCGCTCGAGAAACTTCACGCATGTCCGGTGCTACGTCGCCCGTGAGTTCCACCACGGATTTCCCGAGTTTCTCCTCGATTCTCACCTGGAATAAAAAAAAAATAAAAAAAAATGTATTTAGATTACAGTGTGCCAAGACTTTCGTAGATCAGACAGGTGTGATGAGATCCTATTGTAATTATCATGTATCAAGTTAGCAATTAAAATTAAAAATTAAAAAAATTAAAAATTAAAAAAAAATTGAAAAATTAAAAAAAATTAAAAAATTAAAAAATTAAAAAAATTAAAAAAATTAAAAAAATTAAAAAAATTAAAAAATAATCATGTATAATTAATCAGCCTTTTGGCTATGTAATGAGTTTGTTTATCGCTCATTCGTTTATTTTGATGGTTCGATATTTCACGCCTTGTCGATTCTCACCTTCCAGTCGCTTATTCGCTCACGCACGAGCGCTTTGAGCGGCGCGATGTACACGACCTTCTGGTCGGGATACTTTTTGAAGACCCGGAACATCGCGATCTCCGCGGCGATCGTTTTTCCGGAACCCGTTGGAGCGCCCAGAAGGACGTTGCAGTCCGTGTGGTAGAGACAGTGGAATATCTGCGTCTGGATGGGATTGAAGTGCGAGAATTTGTAGAGGCTCTCGAAACTCGAGTCCTTCAGAGCGCCGATTGGTAAGGGTTGCAGCTCGAGCAAATCCGTGTGCGGCGGATGCAGCTCTGGGAGAACGAGATTGTGGAACGTGAGCGCCAGGACGGATTCACAGCCGAGCCAACGGTCGCTCGTCACACGGACTAAATACTGCGTCGGGAGAGGCTCCGACAGCGGTATCGTCATCACGAGCTCCTGCGGAGTTTGAGTTATCACCTGGGAAAATGAACACGGCGAGTTAGCGATAATATTAATTCGAGACGTTAGGCGGTGGATTCGAAATCGGAGCAAAAAGTGGGGCGAAAGTTGACTCGCGTTTTTCGTGAATTTTTTTTTTTTTTTTTTTTTTTTTTTTTTTTTTTCACGAAAAACGCGGGAAATTTCCCATCGGATAGGGTCTTCAAACTTTGCAAAATCGGAAATTTTTTTTCGCGAGAAACGCGAGGCAACTTTTGGCTTTAAAATTTCATGAAAAATTCAGAAATCAAGATATCGCGTTTCGACTTGCGATATTCTTTTCGTTACACAGTTTTCTTTCAAACGAAGAAAGAAAATACAGGTTCGATCAATAAAAAAAGTAACCTCGATTTCAGTGAAGTAAATATAAAATAAATAAATAAATAAATAAGTAAATAAATAAATCACCATTTTTCTGGTAGCGAGGAAGTACTCGTGATGATAGATGAAATTATTGTCGGGATCCTCGATCCAAATCCAAAAGGCCTCGGTGCTCTTGCCGTGAATGTGATCGTTCCACGTGAATTGCGGATAGATGGTAAGCCGAATGCGCAGCACGGTTCGGGTGATCGGTTGCAAACTGTACTCCATATCCAGAGCGGGAAATTCGTGGCAGCACTTCTTGATGAGCGCGGCGGTCTTGTGATTGCGCAGAAACTCGCCGATCTCGCGGACATCCATTTCCCGGAGTTTGTCGACCGACAGATTGCGAGCCTCGATTTTCTCGATTATATCCGCGCCCAAGCAGTGAAACTGGCGCATGGGGCTCATGTGATCCCATTGCTGGGATTCGATCATTTTCGCCATTTCCAGCAGGCGTCCAGCCATTATCGCGTTGTTCTTTCGAAGCTCCACCTCGAAGATTGCCCGGCAGATTCTCATTGCGTTCTGGATATCGTTAAAAAAAAAAAAAAATCCATTTCTTTTAGTTCAATTAACGAAGAAAATGCATTCGTAATTTCAGTCCCTGATTAGTAATTCTCATTGACATTGATAGAAACCCATCAAATTGACAAAATTCTGATTTAAAAATAATCCGTGCAAACAGGTTTCAATCGGATTTTTTTCCGTTTTTTTTTCTAATCGGTGGATTTTTTAACCAGGGGTAGCAATTGTTGTTTGTATACCTGAATTATGTGTGATTGATCCGATTGCAGCGAGAACGAGGTGACGCGTCCTTGCGAAAGATACGTTTGCAACAGGATGTTGACTTTGCCGTGAATATTCTCGGTGCCGCCTTGCGGTATCACCTCGCAGTAGTCGATGGAGAGACTGTCCAACTCGTTCATCTCGTCCTCGCGCACCTTGAGCTGCTGGAACTCCTGGGACTGTGAAATCATCGCCAGGATGTCGGCCTCCGTCATTATCGGCTTCGCCAGGTTGTTGAAAATTTCCACGGTGTCGTATTTCAGGTAGTAGTGACTCGCGGTGCGACCCAGATCTGAAATGTCATTTGGACAAGCAAAATCTGCTATAAAAAATAAATTAAGGAATACGAGGAATTTTTTTTTATATAAAACTAACGAACACGAGGAATAAAAAATAAATTAAGGAATACGAAGAATCTGTTTAAAAACATAAAATGAAGGAATACGAGGAATCTGTTTAAAAAAATAAAATTAAGGAATACAAGAAATCTGTTTAAAAAAATAAAATTAAGGAATACGAGGAATCTGTTTAAAAAAATAAAATTAAGGAATACGAGGAATCTGTTTAAAAAAATAAGATTAAGGAATACGAGGAATTTGCTTTAAAATATAAAACTAAGCAACACGAGGAATCTGTTATACAAAAATAAAGCAAACAAAAACGAGGAATTAGTTTGAAAAAATCAAACTAAAATGCAAAATGTTACCCGTAGAACTGAGATCACCGGTCCCCGCGTGGTAACGAATCATTTTCGCCTTGTCGAGCGCTTTCGCCGCGGTGTCGATCAGCTCCTTCCGTTTGCGATCCAAGTTCGGATCCTCCATCGCGGTGGCGAACGGAATACCGTAAACATTGTGATTGAGTTTCATTCTCACGAAGAGATAGGTGTAGCTGAGCCATTCGACGGCCTCCTCGACGTTCGATATCGTCCCGAGGGCGATCTCGGCGTTGAGATTGTCGGCGAGATAAGTGATGAAGCTGCTCTCGATGGGGAACTGGTTCGTCAGCAGCGAGAGGTAGTGATTGAGCTTGTTGTGCGATGTTATTATGACCGCGTGGCCGGAAGTGTCGAACTGCGGCCGCCCGGCGCGACCGAAGATCTGCAGAACGTCGAGAATTCCCAGATCTATGAACGTCCCGTGTTTCGAGTCGTATATCTCGGTGCCCTGTCGAGAAGATGAACATTTTATAACGGGAAACTCATTTTCTTAACTCCGAAAAAAAAAAAAAAAAAAAAAAAAAAAAAAAAAAAAAAAAAAAAAAAAAAAAAAGTTATTTTTAAAATGTTTATGATTATTCAATTTATATGTATATATTATTATTATCTTCATTTGTTTAATTTAAATTTGAAAGTTTGTTGAATGTTGTATAAATGGAAAAGAATTTTTCCCCAACAAAAAAATAAATAAATAAATGAATAAATAAATAAATAAATCTGTTATTTTTTTAATGTTTATGATTATTTAAGTTATATATATAATTTTTATCTTCATTAGTTTAATTTAAATGTAAAAATGTGTTGAATATTCCATAAATGTAAAAAAAAATCCCGTTAATAAATAAATAAATAAATAAATTCCTTACCCGAATGACGACCGCGTGCGCCGGCAAATTCACGCCCCAAGCGAGAGTCGACGTGCAAACAAGAACCTTGATCAAGCCCTGCGAGAAATACTTCTCAACCAAATTTCTATCACACCGCAACATTCCAGCATGATGAACCGAGAATCCGTACTGAAACAACTGCGCGAGATATTTATTCCTCGAGTTCTCAAGCGTCTTCAGCGCGAGCGCGCGAGTCGATCCCTCGGTTTTAAACAGCTTCAGCGTGTCGTTCTGTCCAGCGATATCCTTCAACGCGTTCGCCGTTCTCATCGTCGCGTTTCGCGCGTGAACGAAAACCATCACCTGGTGTCCCTTTCGCACCATATCCACGACTTGGTTGTAACAAACGAGATCCATGTCGTGAATCTGCTGCGTCGGCTTCACGGCCTTGACGCCGATGAACGTCTGGCTGAGCGGAACCGGCCGGAAACGATAGTCGAAGTAAAAAAGGCCTTTGTAGGGATTCACGCGCAGAAAACGCGCGACGTCGACGTAATTCGGAAGCGTCGCCGACAGCCCGACGATTCGGATCATCCTCTGGGTGGATTCGACCTGCCGAAGCGTTCGGGCGACCAGCGCCTCGACCACCGGGCCGCGATCGCCGTGCAAAAGGTGAACCTCGTCGATTATCAGCAGTTTCACGATACTCGTGAGCGCCACGTCGCCGATTCCCTTTCTTGTGACGATATCCCATTTTTCCGGGGTCGTCACGATCATCTGCGTTTGTTGAATTTCTGCTTTCGTCAACTGCATGTCGCCCGTGAGCTCCCGAACGGAAACACCGAGGGGGCCGAGTTTTTTGTTGAAATTCATCGTCATTTCCGCTGCGAGAGCCTTCATTGGTGCTACGTAGATTATTTTGAAGGCGTCTTTGCGCAACACTCCGTCTGTTACGTGGAGCTTCAGCTGGTGGACGACTGTGAGCATCGCCACGTTCGTTTTGCCAGCGCCGGTTGGAGCGCAGATCAGGAGGTTCTCGTTGCTGTTGTAGGCCGCGTCGAAGACGATCGTTTGGATGCGGTTCAGGGCTTTTACGCCGTTGAAAGCTAGTTGGCCGATCTGTGGGTCGAAAGGCGTGAGGGTGAATGGGGATTTGATCGGTTTCGACGTAAGAGGTTGAAAGAAAATTATTTTGCAGGCTGTAGGCAAGCGAATTGGATGGAAGAAAAAATTATCGGACCCAAGAATTGTGCAAGTTGGTTGGAAGAAAAAATTCCCTGACCCAAGAATTGTGCAAGTTGGTTGGGAGAAAAAATTCTCTGAGCCAAGAATTGTACAAGTTGATTGGGAGAAAAAATTCTCTGACCCAAGAAAATTGTACAAGTTGGTTGGGAGAAAAAATTCTCTGACCCAAGAATTGTACAAATTTGTCGGGAGAAAAAATTCTCCACCCCAAGAATTATATAAGTTGGTTGGGAGAAAAAATTCTCTGACCCAAAAATTGTACAAGTTAGTTTGGACAATGAATTTTTAATTATTCACCTCATCGAGCGACGAAATCAGGATCGGCTCGTTGCCCACGTCGAGTGGAGCTTGCGGCGGCACCGGGATGCTGACTTCCTCGCACAGATTCGAGTCTTGCCGCGTGGCGTCCTCGGGCAGCAGGATTTTGTGACCGGCCACGAAGCCCGCGGACGCCTTCGAGGTCAGCTTCGAGTCGAAGACGAACGGGAAGACTTCACGGACGTGATTACTGCCCACCATGGTTCTTTTCGACGTCGAGAGAATCGGGGCTCTCTGGGCGGTCAGCGCTTCCTGCCGCTTGAGGCGCAGAGCGATCGGCTCGAACTCCTCGTCCGATTCATCGCCGTTCGCCTCGTATTTGCTCGAAGCCTTCAGGGCCTTCTTTTCCTCCTTACGAACCTGCTTCGCCAGCTGCTTTTCCTTCGCCGACTGAACTATCACTTGGCAACCGTAACGCGGCTGTTCCGTGGTTTTTGCTGGAGTCAAGATGATCGTTAGAGTTGGTCATCGTTGTAGATGTAATTAAAAAAAAAATAAAAAATAAAAAATAAAAATCTTTCCGAACTTACCAGGAAGATGTTTCAGAGCCTTTTGGTTGGAAAAAAGCGTATTTATGCTCTCGCGATGCTCAATCATGTATTCGATGAACTGTATATTGTCGAAGCCCAGCAAATCGAACAATTCGTCCTGCAGATTGTCGCCCGAGTTTTTCAGCTTAAATTCTAACGTCGTAAAGAGGGTCTCGTAATCCATGCCGTTCGTCGTCTTCGCGTGGCACTCTTTGAGGGCTTTGTGAAATTCGCTCTTGCTGAACTGTTAACAGTAACATATATTTATTTATTTATTTATTTATGTATTTATTTATTTAAATAAACAAATAAATACAAATTAAATTAAAAGTAATTTGATAAAATTTAATTGAAAAGAATAAAATTTAATTTAAAAAAATAAAAATAAAATTTCATTATTAAAATTATTGTAATTATTTAAAATGACTTTAAAAAAATAAATGAATAAATACAGAAATTTTTCGTGCGACGTACAGACGCTGCGAATGTCAATGAATTACCGTGCTGGGTTTGTTATTCGTCTCGACGAACTTGTCGTACGACATCGTGAAATCTTCGACGGGATTCGACGCATTTCTCTGCGTCATTTCGTGAAGAACTTTCGTGTCCGGCCACACGACTCTCGGTGGGTTGTATTCGGGCGTCAACGCGCTTATGTCAAAAGGCTCCCGCTCCGAGGACTCCTGCTCGGAGTTCATGATAAACGCCAAGTTCTCCTCGCTCAGTCCCTTCTTCATCTCGCTTATCGCCTGGTTTTTGCATTTTAACACGATTGAATTTTTCCCCTCGCGAAACGACATTACGACAGGCTTTTGCCGCACGAACCTGCGTAATGTTGTAAACCGCGTTGGCCGATATTCCGCCCATCAGTTCCTCCAGATGCTTCATGGTTTTCAGGCTCACACGATCGCCCTCGTTTATCAGAATTTGCAGACTGGTCATCGCTGCATGATCAGCCACCTCCGGAGCTTCTCCGTCTGTGTTTACAGGGAACAAACACAGAATTGAATAACATTCAGAGAGTGAACGATACTCGAATATCAATCGGAAGAAACACCTGTGGTGTATATTCTCACCGCAATATTTTCCAGCAGTCTCGCGTATCTTTGATAAAAAAGGTTTGGCAGTTTCGGGCAGATTCTTGCAGAAATCTGACCACTTGTGTTTTCTGAAAACGTGGGATACACAAAATCACAGAGCTTCTGGAATGGAGTAAACAAATTAACTAAGCAGTGCGACAAAAAAATGTAATTACTCGGAGAGTCTCGCCGCCTCCTCCAGCCTCTTCTTAGACAAATCGTTGACCTCCGCATCGGTCAGAGATTTCTTGCGTTCAAGCTCGGTGAAAGCTCTCATGGAGCGCGTCAAGCGCGGTACTTCCCGCATTTTTGGAGCTTAGATCTGCAATCGAAGAAAAAAACAAAAAAAAACAAAAAAAAGATTAGACAAAGAAAAATAACAACAGACAAGGAAAATAGAGTCTATCGTAAAAATTATGCAAAATTGCGTAATTTTTACTTCCCGCATTTTCGGAGTTCAGAAATCCAATCTGCAAACATCGAAGAAAAAAAAAACGAAAAAAAAAAATTAAACAAAGAAAAATGACAACAGACGAGGAAAACGGAGTGTATCGTAAAAATTACGCAAAATTGTGTAAACGAGTGACACGACGGGACAATCTTGCCGCATTTCCTACAACTCGATTACCGATCGCGGAGTGCTAGAAAAATTCGATACTCCGAACTGAAAATTCGTAAACCGGCGTAAAACGCAAACATATTTTGACACAAAGGAATCTTCGAGCGGCTAACCTATAAAATCGCCGACAGCGGTGTCGAACAAAGGAGATCGCGAGATTTCTGATGATGATAATAATAACAACGAGGAAATCTCGGTTTGCCGTCCGCGCGATACTTACGAGCGAGTTGTCGATCGTCGTTGTCCCTCTCGTCCCGAAATTATTATACCTACGAATTATTCTACATTTCTCTAGGAACGTCCCGTTGAATACTGATGGAGCCGAGGATTCCGCGAAACTGAGGATTCAAAAAATTCGTGGGGCGATGAGACTCGAGGGGCAACAGGTGGCGCGGCGATCGGTTGATAGTTCCGGAGAAAAACGTAAAGCGGCAGAGCGGCCAGCGCTAGTTTCGCGATCGTCGGTTCAATCGTTCGGGAACAAAGAGATTCGCACAGTTTTTTCCGTTTTTCGCGAAATTCGTCGATGAATGTAACGTTTTGACTTCAAAATATCGATCGTTTGGTGGTGCAGTTGTGTTCGGTGCTTCGTGAGTGATCATATTGAAGCTATGGGTAACGATGAGGCGTCCTTCTCGGGTATTTGGGAGTCAACGGTTGTCGGTAGGAGTTTCACACTTTTTTCCACGAATTTTACAACAGTTGTTTACCTTCATCTGAACCTGAATTCTAAGCAATTTGTCGCCAATTTTGAAGCAGGCGACGCCAATTATTCGAAGCCTATGACTACTCATATTGCGGTAATGATCAAGTGGCAAATTTATCGGTAGATAAAAATCAATGATCTTCAATCGTTTCTTCCTCGTTGTCCAACGGTTTCCGCGAGCATTATCGGGTTATACCGAAGTCTTTTCAGTTTGAAAAAATACGTTGCAATACCTGCAAATTTACCGCGAGACATCTCGATGCCACAGGTTCCCCGTGATTTTCTCGAATCTTCGTCGCCGAGAAACAGCAACAAGGTTGCAATTCTCGACCGACTCCCATCAAGTCCCATCGAGTGTCCCGCAACAATGTAAACAAAATAAAATTAAAAAAAATAAGAAACAAAAATTCAGTCACCGCATTAGCGATATCCGCAGCGACTAAATTTCGTCTCGCAACCGCAAATCTAAATACGCGTGAAAAAATTTCCCAATAACGTAAACAAAATAAAATAAATTTTAAAAAACCAAAAGAAATTGATTCATCGCATTAGCGATATCCGCAGCGACTAAATTTCTTCTCCCTACATCCTTTCAAATCGCGCGAAAAAACCGTTTTTCCAGGAGCGTACCACATCGTCCCTCAGGCGCCCCCGCGCAAAAATCGCCACCGGGTTTCCTGCAAAAATCCGCGAGCGATTGCCCGGTGCAACGTGAAAGCCTCTGTGCGCGACTCTATCGTCGCGGGGTCTTCGCGAGATGGAATAGATCGAATATCCCAGCGCGAGCAGCAGCAGCGATTCGGCAACGACGCCGCTGCGCGCGTTCCCGTAAACGCGGGAGTTGCGCGCGGCGCAACTCCCGCGAGCGGAAACGAGAGGGAGTGCGCGAGAGTGTGTTCGTGCGGCCGTTCGGGGGCGCGCGCGCGGGGAGAGAGCGCGCGCGAGAACCGTTGGGATCCGCGAGGGGCAGGCAGGCGGCAGGCCCGGAGGCAGCAGCAGCCACACACGGTTGTGCACGCCAGCAGCAGCAGCATCAGCGAGAGACGTCGTCGTCGTGCTCGTCGTCGTCGTCGTCGTCGTCGTCGCTACGTCACAGTGTGGCATCGCGTCTCGTGTTGGACGCTGCTCGGGGCTTCTCCACCTCCGCCTCGACTAGCGCCACTGACCTCCGGAGCCCTCAGTATCCGTCGGGTCTCTAAGTCCGTCGGATCACGGCCGCCCCAAAGCCGCTTCGGCACGTCCTTACGATCCTTCGAGGACAACGAAAACGCGTCTCGTGGCCCTCGCAATACGGATTCCAGCGTGGAAACATCCATCGCTTCCTGCTGCGGGAAGAATAAAATAAAATAAAATTAAACAAAACAAAGGAAAACAAATCATAATAATAACATCCATCGTTTTCTGCTGCGAGAAGAATAAAATAAAATAAAATAAAACAAAACAAAGGAAAACAAATCATAATAATAACATCCATCGTTTTCTGCTGCGAGAAGAATAAAATAAAATAAAATAAAACAAAGGAAAACAAATAATAATTATAATAATTATAATAATTATAATAACAACAATAACAACACAAAGAGACGCCGGATAAAAAGACCCAGCGACTTGTGATTCTTTCCAAGAACAAAATCATCCCCCCCGAGTGTTTTTTGTGTGAAAAGTGCAAGTGAATAAAAAAAAAGAAGAAGAACGTTCGACGCTGCGAAAGCGGAAGAAGACAAAGGAAGAGAGAAGAAAGAATTCGCGCGCGCGAGTGAAAGAAGATGGAACAACCGGATTCGGGCGCGGAGATGCCGAGCGTGGTGGAGCTGAACGTCGGCGGTGTGTTCTACACGACGTCGCTGTCGACGCTGCTGAAGGAGCCGGACTCGCACCTTGCGGCGATATTCAGCGGCAAGAAGCCGGTCGAGAAGGACGCCAAGGGCAAATACTTTCTCGACCGTGACGGCGTGCTTTTCCGTTACGTCCTCGATTTTCTGCGAAATCAGGCGCTGACGCTGCCCGAGGGTTTCCGGGAGCGCGAGAGGCTGCGCAAGGAGGCGATTTTCTACGGGCTTCCGGGTCTCGAGAAGGCGGCACTTGAGTCCGGCAACGACTCGAGCGTCTCGTCGAGCTCGAGCGGCGGCGGCGGTGGCGGCGGCGGTGGCGGCGCCGGCGGGAAACGCGGCGTCGGCTACATAACCGTCGGCTACCGCGGCAGCTTCGCCTTCGGTCGCGACGGCCTCGCGGACGTTAAGTTCCGGAAGCTAGCGCGGATTCTCGTCTGCGGCCGGATGGCCCTTTGTCGGGATGTCTTCGGCGAGACGCTCAACGAGAGTCGCGATCCCGATCACGGGGTGTCCGACCGATACACCTCGCGATTCTTCCTCAAGCACAGCTCGATCGAGCAGGCGTTCGACATGCTGCAGGAGCAGGGATTCAAACTCGTGGCGAGCTGTGGCTCCGGCACAGCCGGCGGCAGTACCGAGCAACTCAAGCCTGGGGTTGATTCCGAGGAGAATCGCTGGAATCACTACAACGAATTTGTATTCGTGCGCGAGTAAATTACGCAGCGTGGTAGTAAATCAACAACGCCTCGAGCTGACGATCAGAGACACGAGACTGTTGGCCGTGCGACGTGAGTCTTGTTGACTATGTTTTGAGCCCCGTTGAACGGTCGCACTTTAGGGGCGAAGGAGAAACGGAGGCGGGGTGGAGGTTGTTGGGGTGCTGAGGATGTCGGCGAGACGCTGTGCGTGAATTTTGTGCAGGGGGGAGAAGAAGGTTCTGATGTATTCGGAGATGGGAATATGAAAGAGTTGAGATTAAGAATTAAGTTATGGGGTTAATTGTAAGTGGTGGTGGATGGAGGAGAGTAAATTAAGGGAGTTTATGGAGGATAAGAAGAAGGAGAAGAAGAGGAAGAAGAAGGAGAACGAGAGGAAGAAGAAGAGGAATGATAAATACAACAACAGGAAGAACCGCTGGATCGTCCTCAATGTCTCCGCGATCCGCAAGTGGAACGAGTCGACGTGTGGTCGACCCTCGGAATCTCATAATCGCACCGCGTCTCCCCCGGCGGCAGGATCCACGGACGTCTTCCGGTCGTCAAGCCAGCACAGAGAGGAGGCTGCTTACCTCGAGCACACAAGGCAGTCGGGACAACAAGATAATCAAACGATATCCGAGGAGAGGAAGAAGAAGAAACGAACCCAGAGCAAACGAAGAACCGTGCGGCGGGGGATGAACTCGATTGCAGAAGCGATTTGCCGTATTCATTATCGCGTGAGGGATCCTCGGCTCGACGTTTTCCCCCCCGCCGAACGATGACAATGGAGAATCGGCGGCGGCCCCTCTGGAATCCGAAAATCCAAACGGAAATGAGAGAGACGCTATATATCGGCACGCGGCTGTTGCGCCCGGCGGTTTCGCGCCTCGCGACCTCGGGGGATCGATTCTTCCCTCTCGCCGGTCCCGATAATCTTCGCAGGCACCGAAGCGGGTACACGAAGTTCTAGACTTCGCGGGTGTAACTTTTAAGCGCGTATTTGTACCGTGTAAACTTTTTTTTTATTCGTTCGCGACTCAGGCCTGAGGAGGATCCGCCGATTACGCATGGTTTTTTTAGGCACTCACGTCTTGCAAAAACGCACAGAAGTGCCTATTAAATTCGGTCAGATTTCGCCTAAATTATCTTTTTACACGAAAACGTTAGTATAATTTGAAATTATCAATTTTTTAATTCCTAAGCGGACCGAAGGGTCGAACTTTTCATTCGCGCACGGATAAGAAGAAAATATACCAACAATTGTCTCGCTTAACGTAAGCTTCGAAACGTCTTTCAAAGCACAAAACTTTGCACCGGGCTTGTGACTCCCTAGAAAATTAAAGTCGCGAGATTCCCGAAGCTCGATCGTCGTAAAGCCGACTGGGCACCCCTCGTAAATCCGCGTTACGCGGTCCAAACTCCTTTTATCGACACAATGGGCTCCGCCAAGTTTTCGACGAGCAAAAAGAAGAAAAAAATAATGTTACGCGCTCATTTAACCGCACCATAAAACGCCCTTCTCAACAGCCCGTAAGTCAAGCGTTTTACCGCGCGAATTAATTAAATGCCACGGGCAACGAAACTACTTCGCTCCGACGAAATTTTCATATCTCACGGTTTCGTTTTTTCCCTCTCGCGTGCGTAATCGTCCCGGCGGACTCCCCGCGGGCCTTCACGATTTATCGCTGACCAAAAACTGTTTACACGGTCTGCGACGACACTATAGCATTTAACGAGAATACAAAGCAGAGAGAGAGAGAGAGAGAGAGAAAAAAGAAAGAAAGAAAGAAAAACACAAACGCGCTTCCTGGAGGAGCGCATAATTCTTCCTCCTGTACCTCAGCGCGCGGTACAAGGGTACAAGGGTAAAACTAGGCTAACGCGCGGACGGACGGGGTGAATGTTGATGGGTTTATGGGTGCGTGTGCGTCTGGCGAGGCATGAAAAAAAAACGTACGTGCGTGCGTTATATGCGTCGTCTGGTACGAGTGGCAATGTCACGCTAATGCAAGCGACGAAAAATAATGGGGGAGAGAAAACAAACAAGCGAAAAAAAAAGCTACGTTGGAATGGATCTCGAGGATCGATATACAAGCCACACAAAACGAGGGGGGCTAAAAGAGAAGCGAACTGGTATGAAAGAGAGTGAGTGAGTGAGAGAGGGAGAGATCTATTCGAGTCACGTTATTATAGAAACGAATTACCAAACACGATATCCCGGAGGGTGGTTGACGACGGGTTTTTTTTCCAGCCTCGAGAGTCTCCTTCGTCCCAGCACGTCGTAAAACGCCCCCGAGTTGAAATTTCGAACCTCCGTTAAGCCTAATTGAGTCCGACCGGATTAACTCGAGGCTTCCGTGAATGGCGGGGCGGATATTAGCCATTCGGCGAGCGAAACGAGAGAGCGGAGAGGACGAATGCGGTTGGGGTTGTAGAACTTCGAGGAGGTTTCGAGGTTTCGCTAGGAGACCTCGAGACCTCCTTGAGGACAATCGAAGTGTGGCTAATGTGCTTACATACCAACCAATAACGTGTACAAACTGAGGCATTCAGGACGCGAAAAAATGGGAAAATAATTGAGTGCGAGAGGGAGAGGAGATTTTTATTTCGTGCTCTAAGCTCATCATGCGACAACATAAAGCCATGAAAAAAATAATCGCCAAATCAATTATTACAAATTCAATAAACGTTATAAAAATTTATAAACATTATAAGCAATAAAAGAAAAGAAAAAAATATACAAACGCGTATTAACCAAAGAAGGAAACATGCAATATGTAAAGAAAAAATGAACAGAGTAATGCAATAAGAAAAAGGGAGAGACAGAGACAGAGAAACATTTCACTCTCCATTAATTAACGAAATTTTGATGGAATTTCGTGTCCATCAGCGCGAAGGTTGGAGGCTCCGCAATTCAACTCGGGTGGGTTAATTAATCGTCCGGTCTAATTACAAGTTAGCGTCAAGCCTGGAAAGCCCCGAGCCTCTTTTGTTCCTAACCACCGTCCGCTTTCATATTCCTTCCGTGAATATCGTACAACGAGAATATTTTCGCGCCGGGACGGAAGGTTTCGCGGTCGGCGGTGTCCGCGGAGAGTCGGGCAAATCGTTTGCACGTCGTGGGCCGCGGGGTCCGTGAATCATTGGCCCACCGCGTTGACGGAAGACATTTGCGGGAGGATTTTCGTTAATCCTTTGGGAAAGCCGCCGGCATCACCGGTGATCCTGGTCCACTCGTGGGGTGGATCGGTTTCCCTGATTTCGGGTGGAAACTCATTGGCTGCCGGGCGATAAACCGCTCGAGGGGCAAAAAAAAAAGGTTCCGGGGGAGCCGAAATCAGTGGCGGACTGTCTTCGAGTCCTCGATGAATCGTCGCTTTTTCATTGTGCCTCACGCACACGGAAAACTCGAACTTATCGACCGGATCGCGCGGTCTCTCGGCGGTTATTTTTATCAGTAGCCAACCTCGGCGCGATAGAGAGAACAAAGAGAGAGAGAGAGAGAGAGAATGCGGGAATGTGTGGCGAGAGAGGAAACAGGGTGGCTCTGGTACCGGCAGCAGCAGCGCGACTTCCAACATTTATCTTCGGACCCTCGGGCTCGTTCGCGAGGAATAATCGGTACCTCGTCATCCCAGCAGCTACAGCAGCAGCAGCAGGGATTTATTTACTCTCGCGCGTTGCGTTCTCCACCGCGCTGATAAGACGAGCTTTCCGCCGAATAATTTTTTTCCCCTCTTTTTTTTTCGGTTTTCCCTCCCTTCTCAGCATCGACGCGCGGCCCTTCGAGGCTGTGGAAAAATCATGTTCGTCGACCTCCCGCCGGGAAATCGACGAGTAAAAAAGAAAAAAAAAGAGCGCCTAGGCTCCCGTGTAATATATAACACTGATTATATATATCTGATGATCTTACGTAATTGTAATGCTCTATAATGATTTTTGGGCCTTAGCTGGCGTAAACGGGTATCATATATAGCCACCGGAATTTCGTGTTTAACAATCGCACGCACACGTCTCTCTGGATAATCGCGTCTTATCACTCGTGCGATTTAAAATTAATTTAAGATGAAGAGGAAAGAATAATATATAAAATAATGAAGAAAAAAAAGAGAGAAACAAGTGGGAAGGACACTTGGTACACCGTGAATTGAGAATTTACGACCAATAATTGATATTTGTAATAGAGAGAATATACCGGTAAAATGTGTAAACGTGCGTCAGGTGGTGTTTGTATTGTGTAAATATATGTGGGCATTGGGGTGGTCGCGAAACTGGCAATTAACACGTTTTTTTTGCCACGTGCTGTGTTGCTTTGAATTACGTTTATCAAAACACGCCTCGCGTGATATTACAATGTCAACATCGGAAATTTCTCGTTAATAAAATTTAATCAGCGTTTAATGTGTATCAATGTTGTATTTAATTATAACGTCGACTTTGATTGATGAATATTTATAAGCAATTAACGTAGATTAAATTTCATTAAAGGGGAATTTACATTTTAATACGCGGGTGGCTAATTGCGACTAAATATCATTTACCGACGCTTTGGTGGGACGTATCATGTATTTCCTTTATTTTCTTATTTTTTCTTTTCTTTGGGACAAAATCTACATGCAAACTAGCAATTAAAAAGGCCATTTCGGGTCGTCCCTGGTACGCACACATATATACTATTGACTCACAATGCTACGAGCGAGAAAATGCCTCGTATCAACTACAGTAGCTCGGTGTGATGTAACAATGTTCATTCATCCTTGTAACTTTGAATCGAAAGCGAATTAATAAAATACATTTAAAAAAGAAAAAAAAAATAATAAAAATGGAAAAAAAATATATATAAATGTATGTCGACAAGACTGTGTATTTACCCTTTGTAAATATACGCGAGAATGAACAAAAGAGTGGATCAGAGTGAACTTGACAGAGCGCGAGATGGAGGGAGAGGAAAGAAAGAGGAGAAAAATGTATGCACTAATATTCGTTGGCGATTTATTTCTGGCATGAGTTCTGCGAGAATTCTCTCATTCACTATGTACGGTGTATATATATACACACACAAATATATATTCTCTCTACGTGAGACAATCTTTCCTAGGCACACGTTTATACTCGACGTCGACGACGAGAAACAAGTGAGAATAAAAGAAAAATCCAGAAATTCCGCGCGTCTCTACACGCTCGTTCCTTATACAATGTCGTGACTTCCGACGATTTTTGTAATTCACACTGCGATATACACGTTTCAAAAATGAGCGTTTGTGGGTCCTTTCCCCGTTTTTTTTAAATTTTTTTTTATTTACGTGAGAACGAGAGAATTATTACGCATATGTTCCCCACGTGTTTTTTTCCTTCCTTCGTCACGCACACCGTTTGAACGACCTTTTGTGGTCCTTGAGGGGGGAAAAAAGCCAGCGAGTAAGCGACGAATGAAAATCATTAAACAAAACCAAAAAGTGTAAAACAGTCTTAACGTACATAACGCTGTAAAATATATTGATATTGTATATGTATATAAAATTGCGAGAAAAAGAAAAATAATAAAAACGATGTGATCCGAAACGTGTGTTTCTCGTTGCAATTGTGTCTTTTATTGTCGTCGAACCTTTCACAGTACGATGGTTATTTTTTTATTTTAACATATTGCGACAATTTAACGTTTGCTCCGTTGGTGGCGAAAACGTCGAAGCTTTCGTGCCGTTATTATTCCGGTGCGTCGGTGTATCCAGCCGTTGAGAAATATATCGCGTGGTCGTAGAGTTTTCGTTTATCGTTGGAGCGTTAAACTGCTGCCGCTGTGGCCGGAGATGACGATGCACTTAAGCAAGATTTAGGAGGTATGTAGCCATAGGAATAGGGGATATAGGGATAGGGACGGCGGGAGGAGCCATCAGAGACTGAGAGAGGCAAAACGCGTTGCTTATGCATTCAGGTCACTGGGATATCTTCTGCCGGGCGGATCGCGCGGAATATCGTCGTCCGGGACTCCCGGGAAGGCATTGAAGCCAGCGGGAGGGCATCGAAGAGGCTCCACAATTTTATATCGATCGCTTTCCCGTAGTCTCGTGTGGGCTGACATTAACGCCCTTGCCCCCCTATAAACCCCCTTAAAGTGGACGCTGCGGGCCATCCGACTCCTAATCGTGCGGTAAGAATTTAATCGCCTCGAGCTCTTCGCCATTTACAGGCAAAAGTAACGTCGGTTGCGCCGCATTTTACGCTTCGAAAAGGAAAAAAAAAACCGCCAGAAAGAAAACTGAAGAGCTTCAAGTTATATGCGAATTATTACTAAGTGCGCTAAAACAGAACACTTGATTTAAGTTATCTCGATAAAAACTTCTACCATAGAAAATCAAAATAAAAATAATAAAAAGTAACATTTTACGCTTTGGAAACGAAACGAAAAGAAAAAAACCCTTCAGAAAAAAACTGAATAACTTCAAGTTACACGCGAATTATTACTAAGTGCGCTAAAATAGAACACTTGATTTAAGTTATCTCGATAAAAACTTTCACCCTGGAAATCAATTAACGCCATTTTTTTAACATTTCTTTCAGGATCCAAGAACTTCGGAAGCTTAGATGAGTCTCTTGCTCCTCGGTTAAATGAACTTTTCTGGTGCAAAACAAGGAACAAAAAAGAAATCTTAACAAACTTGAAGGAATCCACGATGGCGCGGCGAAAAAAATCCGGGACCCGTGGACGACGCTTCTTTCCGCGGCGAAACATTTTTCCATGCAAAGTGTCAAATAAGAGGCGGAAGAAGAAAAAAAAGTAGAAGTGGAAGAGACGACGGCGGCGGCGGCGGGAAAACCCGAAAGTTTTCCGTTGGCGTCAGCCGCGACGTCGGTGGTGGAGTGCACAATGGTGCAACTCATTGAGTCTCGGTGTACATAGGCATCAGGTTGAACAGCGGTACAGACTTGTTGAGAAGTTAGAGTCGGGCGGTCCGAGCCTCCCAGGCATCTTGGCTTCTTCGCCTCCTGAAAGTCGAGAGAGACGCCTGGATACGAGGAGCAGCAGCCGCTGCCTTCGAGTCTTCGCGAGCTCACCCAAGTTTCCCTATCCACGAAGAAACCAACGGGGAACAAGGCTGCATAATTCACGTTGCATTTGCGCGTGGAGTGGAATCGCACAAGCTGACGGCGGAGGTGTTCATGATTGACTGTAACACCTTGGAAATCGCATGCAGCGTCTGATCATGGAACACAACGGATATTGGGTCAGAAAACCTGCGCCAAAATAGGAGGAAAACAGAAAACAGGCTATAATGAGAATCTGAGTGAAGATGACGTTGAAATCTGCATCGTTGCAATGCAAAGAAAAAATATTAATTCCATAAAAATTTAAATAAATCACCTCTATTAGGGGGAGAAATTGTATTTGTTTGTCATGCTCTTATATTAGTCGTTATAGCAACTTTGTATAGGCGGTATAATCATTTGGGATCATTAGGGTAGAAGTATTGTTTTTGGCCACCTTTGGTCCAATTGTGGCCACCAAGTTTAAAAGGATTTAATTGTTTACGTTGTTAAATAAAACAAAAATGGGCTTGACAATCTTATCAAATTGTAAGAATACTTTCGAGGTTTCAGTATTCGAATATGAAAAAACAAATATTTCAAATTAATTACAATGAAAATGGCCACAAATGGTACTTCTACCCTAATATTTTCTTTTTAATTCCATTGCACTGTAACGATGCGAACTTCAACGTCATGAGGGAACTGCAGGTGTGAAGACACGAGGAGCAAGAGGCAAAAGTTTTTTCTATCCAAACGAGGGCGCGAATTCCTCTATTTTACGCTCTTATTCTCCCCACATACGCTTTTGTCGTGCATTTTCTTTTTCCTCAGGTTTTTCCACACCGGGAAAGTGAGGAAGCTTCGATGGAATCGCAACCAACGACGATGCCGACTCTACTCCACTCTCTCCCTGCCTCGGACCGTGTGTGTCTCTGTCCGTACGACCAATAGAGCTCTTGGACTCGAGCCAGAAAGCGAAATCGCTCTCGCGCCTCGTTCCTGTGACCATAAGTGCTCCCGCGTGGGCTCGCGATATGTTTATCTCGGTGCTTTTGCCGCTACAGCCACTGTCAGCGGTGGTATGTAAAGCAGGGATATCCGGTGTTATTATCCGTAGGGCAGCTCGGTGTAAACTCTCGCGATTCAACACTTCTCCTCCTTCTCCTTCCTCCCTCCGCCTCATCCGCCTCTTCCTCCTCCTCCTCGGCCTCCCAGCCTTAACCTGCTCGTTTCTTCCGCTCTGACGAACTCCTCGTACCACTTTCGATTCACCTCGTTTCCTCTTTTTCCCTCCCGCACACACAGTTCCCAGGAAATACCTCTAACAGGGCACATTTCCGGGTAGAAATAAACTCCAGGATGCCACTAATTCTCGAGTGGTTCGGCAAACTCGTCATCTGCCTGAGATTCCGGTCTCTCGTGGAACGAAAAGTCGGCCAGTGGCCGGGGAACTTTCGTTCGTTTATCGAGCGCAGTATTTGTCGGCTTGACCGTAATAAGATCTCAAAATTGATAGTCTCGAGAAGGAAAATTTCGGGGAGGAAGCAAAGAAGAAAATTTACAGCTTCTGCTTCATTAACATGAATTAAATTATTAACTTCAATTCAATAATTAGCTTTAATTCAATTATTAACATTAATTCAATCATTAACAAATTCTTCTAGATAGTCGAAGGAAAATCTGTGAGCCAGATTTTGCCATATATCAATCACGGAACGTTCTTTCGATATTCCTAGAGGAACGAAACTCAGTATTTTGAAAAAGGTCTTGGATCAAGTTTCGACTAACTTCGAATGGCAGCGAGGCAAGAAGAAATAGGAGAAAGGAAGCAATGGATCTGCTATCCCATATTGTGCCTCTTTTAAGGCTTTCGTGTTCCTCATCCCCTTCCATTTATTTCGTCTAATCGTGCATATTATTTTAAATCGTGTATATTTCTTTATTACCTTCATCACGAACAGTTTTCATGCGTCTTCAGCTAACGTAGCTTTCGTGTCCGATACGAGTGACTTTTATGCACTATGCTCTTAAGAGTCTTCGCCCTGGTGCACGAAATAAACGTCTCTCTCTCTCTTACTTCCTCCCTCTCTCTTTCTCTTGGCCTCGTCTGAAGACACGAGCTTTTCTGCTCATGTTGATGGTGCTCGAGCGCCTACTTAGGAACTGTCAGCCTTCGTTCGATGGAGCGTGAGAGCCTCTCCGGGCTGATCGGGTTGACAAGCTTGTAACCAAAGTGCTCCTGGTGGCCCCGCGTTTTCCCTCCATAGTTCGCTTTTTCTCTCCCCCGCTGTATAAAATAATATATAATTCACCTCGAAGCGCAGCGCGAGGAAGAGAAAGAGTAAAGCTACTCGAGGTTTGATCGATGCGCGGGAAACTCTTGTGGGTGCTCGTTTAAAAATTTCCCTCGTTATTCAAAACCAGCACGAACTTTTCTCTACAATCGTTACCGGGTCAAAGGAGGAAGAGGGAGCTGGCCTGTGTTTTGTGTGTGTATTATTTCTCACTCGTGTCCTCGCCCAGACCATTCGTGAATGATCGAGGGCTCTCGTTTATCGAATGGGTTGTGTGTGTTTGTGTGGGTGTTGTGCACCCCACGAGTCTCTGTAAACTCCGCGATGGAGGGTCCTTCGTTTCGGCGCGTGCAACAAACGCGCTCGGTGCATTACTATGCATTGAAAAATTCGTGTACGACGAAAGGATTTTCGGGTCGTGTACACGTTTCATAGGTTTCTATTAGACTGGCTCTGGTCTACCGTGTGATCGATATGGAATATGCAAATCGTTTGTTTTCGCTTTTTCCTTTTTCCTTTTTTTAATTTTTTTCTTGTGTTGACACACAGACTATTTTTATTGACTGGAACATACGAGCGCTTAGCCAGTTTTCACTTTACTAAAATCGAGGTTACTTTTTTTTGGGTCGATTGAACTTGGATTTTTTTCTTTCGTTCGAGAGAAAACTCTGTAATGAAGAGAATGCCGCAAAGCTAAACGCTTTATATTGATTTATGCATTTTTTACAGAATTTTAAAGCTGAAAGTTGACTTGCGATTTTTGCGAAAAAAAAATTTTCGATTTTCGATTTCGTGAAATTTTTTTTTTTTTCGTGAAATCCGTACCATTTGCATTTTTTTGCGAATTTGTTTGTTTTTTTTCCTTTTCTTTTGCTTCCAAAAGCTCGGAGGCAAAAGAGCCGGAGAAACATACGTCGAAGCCAGAGAAAACACTTTTATTTTGTTCCCAGAGTGCAGAGAAAGCAACGGAGATATACACGGACGAGTAGCTCACGCAAATTGGTTCCGTCGGAGCGTAAACGAGAAACAGCAGCAGCAGCGACTGTTCCGTCGGTCCATCGAATTCTCCCCTGCAACGTCCGGCACGGCCGGTCGCACGTTACTCAAAAACCCATTTCCCTGGCCTCTCGGAGAGTCCTCACGGTGTCCGTTACTCGCGTCGAACGCGGAGACAGCCGACGCATGGGAGAATGATGTCGCACTCGGTGTGCCCGACGCGATCGACAGGGACCACTGGACGTCTTCAACGAAGCCGACAGGCGGACCTCATGTCGCGCTGCAACCTAACGACCGATAAAACACGACTTCTTCATCGTGAAACGAGAGTCCTCAGAGGCGAATCATAGCAAGAACGAAAATAGGACACTCACAAAAGGTTTTATTCTTTTTTTTCATGTCAAGTTTTTTAACTGCTATCGAAAAAAAATTAAAGACTTTTTTTTCGTTCATTTTTTTACTTACAAAAGGTTTTATTATTTTTTTCCATGTGGAGTTTCCTAACTGCTATCGAAAAAAAATTGAAGACTTTTTTTCGGTAATTTTTTTCTTTACAAAAGGATTTATTATTTTTTCCATGTGGAGTTTTTTAACTGCTATCGAAAAAAAATTAAAGAATTTTTTTTTGTTGCGGCCTTTTGTTTTCAATTCCTTTCACATGAATTTTTCTCTTCAATTGCTTTTTTGCCTACTGTCGAAAAATAGTTTTTTTTTTCTTTATTTCGTCTTCCTGAATTTTTTCGCAAATTATTTTCAGCGTTCTTTGAGGACCGACGAGCGCGCGAGCGATGGGGCTTGCAAATTGGTTCGTTTGGGCCGTAGCGAAAGGCGAATTCTCAAGAGCAGAGCTAGCAAACTGCGGGACGCGCGGGGGGGGCGAAACGAAAATAAAAGAAATTGCAGCGGAGCGGCGGAGTCTTTTCCATTTAAATTAGCGCTTTTCACCGGGCGGCGCTTCACTCGCCCGCGCATGTTGTGTGCTAATGACGTCTGTTAATTATCGTCTCGACGCTCGTGTGTTCGTCGTTCTCGCGTCGCTGCGCGGAAAAGCTCCTGCGGATGACATTAAATTTACTATAGTATTTCGCGAAAGTGGCGAAGGATTTTTTTCCTCTCTTTTTTCTGATGTCTAAAACTTGCGGTTGACAGCCCGGTATTTAAAACAAGCTTCTTCTCACTTCGGCAAAGATACGTGAGAATTGTGAAGAACAATGTAACGCCGGTTTTCTTAAATGGCTAATTTTTGTTTGTAAAAAGTGTTTTAAAAAAACCTGTCATTTGGAAAGTTTCATCAATTCCAGTAAAACAATTATATAAATTTTGACAAGATTCGTATCGTCAATGAAAGTTACGATAAAATTTTAATTTATTGGACGATACGGAAAGCAAAAAAATCACTTGAGGCAATTATTTTTTTTTTGTTTCTTATCTTTTATTATTTACATTTTTCTGTAACAGGCAATTAATTTGGTCGAATCAAACTGTTCATTCATCTGACAAAATAAAAAAATCAATATTCGTACGATAAGCCAGTATTTATAAAACTTGTCGAAATCGAGGATAACCGAAACATCGTGTCGAGTGGGGAACGAGAGGAAAGAAGAGCCTAGAAACGAGTCCCGAGTAGCATATTGATTTTGATAACCATCACCGAAGGCCAATTCGCGCGAGATGATAGATACACCGCATACCCCTGAAAATGTCCTCGTTCTCGTTTTTCCCATCCGCGACTACGCGTAACGGCTGTTATTATAACGATTATTGGTCGCGGGTTTTTCTTTTTTTTTTTTTAAGGTCCGACACAAACACAATTTCGCGGTTTTGGAGTCGCAACAAAAAGTCGGCAGATATTAATTCGTCGGGGCGCAAAGTGTGTGAAGCTTTTCGTAAAAAAGTAACCTGGACATTCTGGTCTTCGGTAAATTTTCTGCGTTTTTCCTTTTTGCGTTAAAACGGTGGGCGGTGTATAGATATCGATGACAATGGTAGCGAGACGATTCTCGCGACCGCCCGCGGGGATTCCAATACTTTTTAATTATCGCTGCCCGGGAAGAGGTAAATTCCCGCTGGTGTTCTTGAGAATTCTCGTTATATAGCATTATACGAAGAAGCTCGACTTCCACCACTTTTTCTTCGTCTTTTCCTTTCTCTCTTTGTGTATCTTATATCTAAAAACTCTCTCTCTCACCCATCCCTCCCGCATTCACCGCAGTCCAATATTTTTTCATTAGCCAGAAATGAATACGCGACATATCGAAGAATTCACAAAAACGAGACCAACACGACCAGCAAAATCTATTACTGGATATAGAGGCGTGAAATAGCTTTGAGCTATCAAGACGTTCTATTAGTCACACCGTACGAAACACAATTACAAAAACAAACATTTTCCCTGCGTCTGCAAAATTCTATAGAAATAAAAAAGAGTTTAACCCATGTTTAGTAGCTGCTTTTTTATCATCAAAAAAATAATTTAAAACAATTAATAAATTCGCACCAGGAATTTTTTTTTTAACGCAAATCAAGTGATATAATCTTCGTCCCATTGTCGCTTTTTCCGCTAATAACCCCCGAGATTTTTCCTTCAATAATATTAACCCAGAAAAATCTGTCTTTCATGCAAACCTTTCTCTCATTTTTCCAGAAAAACCATGGGGACGACGAGGACGTTCCGGAAGCGCTGAAATCGCTCCAGCCCGGTGAGTCGAGTGGAAGGGCTCTTCCATCGCCACAAGGACCACCAGGAAAAATAATTCGCTGGTGATTGAATCGTACCGCGGATTATGACGATAATTAAAACACCCTCGAGGCACACGGATCCCGGACGTCGCTGTGCAAACTGTGGGCGGCGAGGAGCGGAGATAGTACGTAATTCCGTCACACGTATCCGTGACTCCGGGCCTCGCGGGTAGTTGTGGAATTATTATTTGCTCGGTTAAGCCAATATTGAGTTTAACGTGATTGGGAGATATTCCGGGAGTTTGAAACGCACAGATTCCTGCAGCTTCGTTGCAGCTCGCGAGGGGGGCGAGCAGTGACAGAAACATTCGTTAATCAACCTGCTATTACAATATTATGTTATATATCTGCTGTGCATCAGAAATCGACTCTGTAGCCGCAGCTGCCGACGAGAGCTTTAATTTTCCGCGATACGCAATTATCGCTGCCCGACGAAGCTTAATAATGAACATTTCCCGTCTCACTTCGCTTCTCCTCGTTTCCCACCGATTCGCGTCTATATTTCGCTCGGAATGCGCCACGGCAACGGCAACGCGAAAACTGGTCTCGTGCCCAATTCATTATCAGCTCTTTGTAATCGAATCGCTAATACGGATATAGAGTTGTAGGCGTGACCGGGGCCACTCGGTTCGTCGCGTTAATAATTCAACAATTTGCTCGCCACAATTTTCAATGCTTTCCTGCGATATTAGCGAGGGGCTATTCACTACTGAAATCAACGAAGCACGTAGAAATCAAGGACGAAATTAAAAGAAAGCGCTCGAAATTGCTGAAAATCGCTCGAAGTCTATTTCGATTTTTCTTGAAATCCCATTGAAATCACATGGAAGTCGCATTGAAATGACGAAACAGAAATCACATGAATTGATGAAATCGAAATGAAAATAACTTCTTACTGATTTTTAATTTCTTGAAATCATTTGAAGTCTTCCGAAATCACTTGAAAAAAATATGAATTCTGCGAAATCACAAAATATTTGAAATCCCTGAAATCACACAAGAAATCACATGAAATGGGGCAGTCATCGAAATCATTTGTGCACCTAAACAGAGAGTAAATGGTCCCTCGAATATTAGCTACGCACTCATTTTTTAGAGAGCGCGAAGACTCCTGAAAATTGTGAAACGAAAAATCACCACCCGAGACCAGATCGCGCGTGGCAGTTGCGGCTCGAAGGAGAAACTAAATTCACCTCGCAGAGCCAATTTAGTTTATCACTCGCAACTCGAAGTTCACGAGGAGAAACATACGAAGGGCATAAAGTTGAAATTGGAAAGTGCCCAAGTTTAATTACCGTAAAGGCGTCAAAGGCATTTCTGCAGGTCACGCGAGAGAAGTAATTTCAACTCGCCCCGGGTTTTCACTCTACCGCGCGGTGCACGTAACGATATCGAATGTGTCCTCCGCTCAATTTCGCACTAATTTACTTGACTGCCTCGTTGACGTACGCGTTAATTATTCGTATTATCAACATGATAAATTATACCGCCTGTCGGCGGACTTTTCCCAGCGGTACGCGAGACAGAAAAAAAAGAAAAAAAAAAAACAACACGAAGAAAATACAGGGGAAATATAAATAACGAGTTTACTTTGGGTCGACAGCGACACCGGGAGGGCTTGATACGAACGAGAGTATCGCGTGTCCCACAACACAACACGCGCTTTTATCCACTTTTCAATAAACGATTGTCGCGTGACTACGAGTGGTAAGTTGGCTGGTCGGCTTTTTCTAGGCGTTGGATAGATCTCGTTCGAGATTTAACGTGGTACTCGAAAAACCGTGGAGGAGAAAAGGCGAGGAGAGAGAGAGAGAGAGAGAGAGAGAGAGAAAGACAAAAAAAGGAAACCAGCTCAGCCCCAATTCGGCTTTCGTATCTTTCGAATCCTTCCATTAAGTTCCATTAGGCAGCTGACACACACAGAGAGCGTTCGTGCTCGAACCCGGAAGTGCCAAAGGCGAGAGAACGAGAGAGAGAGAGAGAGAGAATAAAGTAAAGCGAGAGACAAAGCTTTTCCTCTCTTTCGTCGCAGTAGAAATCGTGATAGATCCGAGCTTCCCTGGATTTCGTCTGAGCAGTAACTTGGCCGTATTCACCGAGGGCTGAGCAACGAGAGGGAACGAGAAAATGCTCGCCCCATCACTTTCTCTCGCTCCTTTATCGAATCTTTATTCGCGTCCGCGTCATCCACGCCCAGGCGAAAGGCTTTGTTTCCATTTGGGCCATCGGGATCCAGCGCGATCCACTCCCAACGGACTCTAATTTACATTTCAATGCGGGCATTATCGATTCCGTCCGGATTTTCAATGAAATTATTACTCTCCGCGGAAATAATGTATGTGGGATTAAAGCGCGTTCGCGTTATAGTTTCCATTTAATGATCTCTCGTGACGAAAAGATTGAGTACAAGTATTTTTATAACGTTTTGTGATTTACGTAATTTTTCTATCAATATAAACATTTTTTTCCATGATTTTATTTTTTCTTTTTTACTCTACAAACGAACGATTTCAAACTCCGGAATAAATACCTTTTTTTGTGGCGGGCACTAGGATACTTTTTTTTTTTATCAAAAGTACTATATTTAAAGAGTGTCAGGTTAAAGTTTGAGTTAAATCGATCTTTTATTTACGGAGTTATGATTTTTTGAGTGAAAAAACGTATTTTTTTCGGCCTTTCACCTTCATTAATTTTTTAAAAATATGTTGCAATTTAATATCGGGAAATTTCTTTTTTTTTTGTAAATTATCTTCAAAATTTAAAGTATATTCTGTAATTTTTTAATCGACCCAGAGTGACGAACGTGATCGGTGTGAGAAGTGTGACTATAAAGGTTTAAGGATCTCTCATGAGAAAAATCAAAATTCTGACGCGTCTTTTTTTTCTGGGGTCGTGTTTTAATTTTTTTCTTTAGCGAACGAAAAAAGGGGTGAAGAGGAAAAATAAAAAGAAGGGTGAGTAGCGCGGTTTTCGAGTGGTCTTAAAGCCTTCTTGGTGGCTCTTAAAATTCACGTTCCAGTGCGGCAATGGGACTAATCTTTTTGTTTGCTTTCAGTTCGCGCGGTACGTCGGTGTCAAGTCCTTCGGAATAACCGAAGCCTCGCGACTCGCTCTCGAGCCACGTACGACTGACTGCGGCGCGACGAATAGGAAAGCAGCAGGCGAGTCGCGCAGGTGGCGGATCGAGAGAAACCGACGACTAGTTGGATCAGCCGAGCGCACGGAACCCTTTGATCACCGCCAAACTACGGAGGTATAGCTCTCGTCACTACCACCACTCTGTGTGCCTACGTATCTGGTACACGTGTTTCGTCGTGTCGCCTACGCCTATATCTGTTTCTCCACGACTCTCCACGTGTCCCACATAGTCGCTTTCGGCGCCCTCGTGAAAAACCGACCGGGCGTGCGAATCGTGAGAGGCCAAGGTGCGCTTCGATCGGCGAATTCCCACCGGAGATTCGGTCAAAGTTTGTTTTTCGAAGCTTCGACGGTCTATACGGAGTTGGCGAAGGAGACCCGAGTGAAATACGTGAATGCGAAAATCGAACGTCTCCGGAGACTCGAATTTCTCGTCCACTTCGACGGAAGGGGACGAGAAATCCGCTCCCCCCACCCCCCTTCATCGTTCCTCGAGCGTCACGTAAATCGATCAACTTTTCGTCAGAGACGTATTTTACGAATAACAGAAGGAAACGACTCGATTTTTCTTCAATGTTCGATTTTGAAAATATGAGGAGATATTTTGCAGTTGTGCTGGAAATTTTTATATCGGAATATTCGAAACAAGTGCAAAGGCGTAATTATTTTAATTGTTTTGGAATTGTTTTCGCACTATTTTTTATTCATCGGGATGTCAAGGGGAAGTTTTTGAGTCTTTTAAAGAATTTTCTGTTCCTCGTAAAATGTAAAAAAAAAAGGAAATATTGAGTTAAGCAGTCTGTGAGTTTCTCGGCAACAAATATTGAATCATCGTCATTGGATCGCGTAATCAGCTCGCCCCACTCGTCTGCTGCTCTCCATTTACTCCGAGAGTAAAGTACATTGGCATCAGTGACGATCAACTGAGTTTTACGATTCTCAGGACCGCGTGGAGTGCAAATCCGTGGAAGTTATTTTGCCTCTCGAGGCTGAAGTCATTTTTCCGGTTTGCGCAGCTGGCTCTATTTATATTCCGGATTCCGAGCGAGGGTGGATATGCAAAAGGCGAGGAGGGAAGGTCCAGGCCGTTTTGGAGCCTGCGACCCCGGTGACCTTTGAACCCCGGCGCGGAAGGCAAAAAATCCGGTGTCAATTTGCTCTCAGTGCGGGCACGGGAAGTCGCGCAGCATCCGGCTCGGGTGACAAAGCGAGTTGCAGCTAATAAATTCCGAGGAGAGGAAGAGATATTTATTGCGTATCCCGAGGCAAAGACTCTTAAGAGCACCGTGCAAAAATCAACAAACAAGCTCACAAAACATGCTCGATGCACAACATCAAATATACAAATTTTACAAATTAACACTAAGAAAAAAAGCGAAATATATCAAATAATACAAAAATAGTTCAAATTAATTCCAGAAATAACGAAAAAATAATAGAAAAGAAAATAATTTCGAAAGTAACGCAAAAAATAGTACAAAACAGCAAAAAAAAAATAAATGCAAAAATAATATAGAGACCGAGAAAAAAAGTACATTAAATAATACAAAAATAGTACAAAATAATTCAAGAAATAACGCTAAAATAATACAAACGGAAGTAATTCCAAAAGTAACGCAAAAACTAGTACAAAAGAGCTCAAAAAAAAAAAGAAAGTAATACAGAGAGCGAGAGAAAAAGACGCGAAGAGTGAAAAAAAAGTTAAAAAAAAAAAACGAGGAAGCAAGAGTGACGCTGGTCTGTCCGGTTCGGTGGCCCGTACGAAAATGAATCTCTGTGGCGGCGTCGCCACGCGTTCTAGGCTTGATCAATAAAGCATCGCGCTTGCGCCCGCTGCCGGGAAGCCGAGATCTCGTCGTCGTCGTCGTCGTCGTCGTCGTTGTCGTCCTCGTCGTCTGGATATGCCAGCCTAACCAGCTACTCTTCCTCTCGTTCTCCGCGCGCTCTTTGCTGACGCTCCCGTCTGCTCACTGCGGGACGTTACTACTGACGCCTCAAGTGCCCGAGAGGCTATTACGGCGTCTCCCGGCTAAGAGCGCCGCGCTCCCATCCGGGGGCTCCGTCCCCGTATTATACTTTTATCCAAGCGCTATCGCGTCCTCCCGCACAAAACGTTGCGGGGATACGCGGAATCAGGTCAGATAAGGAATCTGACCTGCTTTTCATTCGCGACAGGAGGAAACACTCCGCGGAATATATCGCACCACTTTATCCAACGTGGCGGAACACACGGGTTCTTTTTTTTTTCCTTCTCTCTTTCGACTTTCGCGCGAGATACGCGTTGTTAAAAAAAAAATGAGAATTTTGAGCAACGGGCTTGCGGGTCGCAAAGCGTAATTCAGATACTTCCGGTTGATATTCTGAGGGGAACAGATTTGAATTGATCAGAACATTTTGTTCTGAGAGAGAAACAACGCGTTGTTAAAAAAAATGAAATGAGAATTTTGAGCAACGGGCTTGCAGGTCGCAAAGCGTAATTCCGATCCTTCCGGTTGATATTCTAAGGGGAAACAGATTCGAATTGATCAGACCATTTTATCCTGAGAGAAAGAAATAGGTGTTGTTAAAAAAAAAATGAGAATTTTGAGCAACGGACTTGCGGGTCGCAAAGCGTAATTCAGATCCTTCCGGTTGATATTCTAAGGGGAAACAGATTCGAATTGATCAGACCATTTTTTCCTGCGGGAGAAACAACGCGAGAGATGTTCTTTATCGCTTTTGCCCGTCGGGATAAGTTGAGAAAAATGTATCACACGGATGTGGAGGACGATTCGGCCGGGAAATACGCGGAGAGCAAAGAAACTGTGAGCGGCTTTCTTTTGCCTCAGCTTGAGGGGAAATTGATGGAAATATATCTGACCACTTTGCTCGACGTTTCCGAGCATTTATTGTCTCCTACAGTTCCGGAATAAGTAGAAAAGAAAGAAGGTCGCGAAGCGTCGGAGTGGAGAGCGGAAAAAAAAATCCCGGCTGCTTTTCTTGCTGCAGGGCGGGAGATGGGAAACAGATGGATATTCGTCGTTGCCCGCATCGCGGACAACGCTTCGTCGCTTTCTTCGTCGCGTGGAGTGAATGATGGACGTGCATGAAGGATCGTGGGATTAAGCGCAACACGTCGCCCAATTGGATTTCAGTCTGGGCGGAGAGATAAATGCCGGAAAAGTACGACTCTTGATGCATCGAACGTTTCAAAAAGATGAGTCGAATGAGGTGTGCATAGAATAAACACATTTCCAATACACACATCGCAGTGTGTATTGTAAGGTGTGCAAAAAAAAAAATTATTTAATTATTTTTACTGCAAAAGCAATTAAGATTTTTTTTTAAGATTTGTTGCAATAAGAAAAAAAATCCCAGTTTTTTATTATTTACCAAAAAAAATTAAATAATTTTTTAAAATTCAATAAATAAAAAAATTAAATTAAATAATTTTTTTTTAATTAAATTATTTTATTTTACAAAATATATGTAAAGAATTTTTTTTTTTTTTTTTTCTTGAGACACCCTAGTGTATTGTGTGTGACCGTTCGGGGGCGCAGGTATCCACGAGACAAGATATCGCACTTGTGAAGGAGCCCAAGTGTCCCGCTTCTTCTCCTCGGGATACCCATGTTTTCCCTGCTCTCTTATTCCCAAAAAAAAAAAGAAAGACGAGAGAAGCGTCTTCAGGATTTATTATACCACCGCATAAACGTGAGTGGCGAACGAAGAGGAATGAGCGACGAAAAAAAGAAGAAAAAAAAAACTCGAGAGCGCGCGGGCTATAAGGGTGTGTTCATCGCTCAGCGCATAAACTTTGTGTCGAGTTACTTGCGAAGAGAAAGTTGACGCTGCTTCTACTTAGCGGCGAGAGGTGTCTCTCCCCTTCGTTCACGACGCTTCCCGGCCTCGCTGGAGTTGAATTTCAAGGCTCACCGGGGCCAATTGATTCAAAGGGGTGGAAATAACCGGATCGAGGATGCCGAAAAAACACGCGAAGAAAAAAAAAAGACGTGGAACCAGCGCGACGAGTATTCCGAGGCAACCGAGAGTAGGGGAGAAGTAAAAAAGCGCGGAGCTTGCGCCACGACCTCCGCGACGATGTGAAGAACCGTCGTAAAACATACTCAGATTCTCGTGCCCTGAATCGAGGACGTTGGAGTGGAAGGAGGAAAACTCGGGGAGGGACGACAGAGAGAATGGACGAAAATTTCTTATTTCTTATTCCGCATGAGTCGCGAGGGAGAGTGAAGATAAAGAGGAGTCGCTTCTAAGATTTCCACGAGGATCGCTCCCTCTTCTGGCTATATCTGGGGCAATCACTCTCTTCTACCTGACTCCCACCTGTTTTTACCTTCTCCCTCCTCTTCCCTCTCTCTACTCGTCTTACGTTTACACAGATAGATTTATATCGAGCATCGATTTATTTCTGGACTGCACACACATCCAGTCTCGATTTCTCTCTCTCGTTCTCTATGCTCAGTTCTCTTTGACAAATCGATGAACTACGTTCATAGAACGGATGCCAGTAGACCGAGGCTCTTGGCCTGCTGGGAAATTCGTTTAAATTCCCATATATTCGCCGTAAGTGGATTCGAATTCTCGTTTCCGACAGGTAACTCCACACCCAAAGAGACCTTCGCGTCTCCCCGCCGCGTGTGGTTCGTATATTTCCACCGCGCATATCAGGCATTTCGGTATTTACGGTAATTTTGTGTGTCCTCGAAAACGATGTTTCACACGTCTCTTAAATATCGTTCAGCGTGTCGAGGAAATTCACGAATTATTTTAGATACTCAAATCCCTTCATACAGGTATTAAACACCGAATTTATGATTTTTTAATTTATTTATTCGTTCCATATTGAAGTCGAGGTATCGAAAATTCCGTGGAAATATGATGACAATAATTAATCGAGGTTTGCGCGAGTTTCTGGGTGGCGGTAACGAAGGGGAAATTGCGGGCACAATTGAGGGGGGCCGCGACAGGTCGTCGAAATCGTTAAATACCGAATGTGCGGTTGTCTCGCGAGCTGCCGGGACTCATCTGGGACGTATAAACCTGGGACTGACTCGTAAAGGGAGAGGAAAGCGTTTGCATTGGCTCGTTCGTCGCAGCTGGCTGCGCCTCTTGCAGTGTAGTCTGTATATCACCAGATATGGCTGGCTGTTTGCACCGAAAGGGGAAACTCGCGAGAGCCCGAATGTCGAGCGTGGGATTTGGGATATCGGGGCAGAAAAAATCGTGTAGGTGCTGCAGCGAAAGCATTTGGCGTTTGTCATCGAAACGCCGCGCGACACGTTGCTATTTTCCATCTCCCGCACCGTTAAATTTCATCCGGATCGATCATCCGCGCCCCAGCTGCGTTGACAACTCCATAACACATATACAGAGCGATGGGAACCTCGATGGCTGTGTAAATAGCAGGTTTTTCGGGAATATTTTGCTGGCACTTTGTGTCCAAGATTTATGATACTTTCGCTTCCTCATACAGGATGCTTCGTTTTCACGTTTTGTCGGGACACTTAGAATGATCCAAAATGTCGAGAAAAGTGCTTCAGGAAAAGAGTCCGCAGGGCTTCGAGAATTCAATCCAAAGTAGATAAACATAAATTCCATTTTTTCAATATTTATCCATTTTTTTCAATAACGATTGCCACGAACTTTTATGGGAAATTAATATTTCTTGCCTCTATCAAAAAGTTTATAGATCATATTATAATCACGAGTTATCATTACAAAAACATAATTACAAAGCCGGTCGTACCATCCATTTTATTTCTATAAAAATTAGGGACTATTAACTGTGATTCCAGCCTCATATATCAACCAATTTTCCCTCGATTACAGATTAAAAAAACGCGGAGGGGGAGAAAAGCAGCCGTGACTCCTCGCGTGCGGACCGATTTCCTTCGGCGGAAGTTTAAGGTCATCGATGATGTGGATATAACGTAGTCGAGCGGCAGCGGCAGCAGCAGCACGTGCTATGAGAGGATCGAGGAAGGATAAAGCGCGGCGCGCGTTCGCCACGAGCTTAACGTACGTACGGCCGAGGTGTGGTGGGCACGCCGGGGAGCCAATAGGCCGCAGCATATCACGTTTGAGGTCGAACCTGACGTCACCCGGGAGAGTCTGCTGGAGTATGCACTGGGCCGTGAGGGGGCTGCTCGCGGCTCGTCGCGGTGCACAGAGAGGAGAGGAGAGACGAGAAGAGAAGAGGAAAGCGGCACACAAAATGCCGCCGCAAAGTGTAGGTGCGCGATGGCCCCGAGTTGAGGTGAAACGAGCTGCGAGAGTCTCGAAAAGAGAGCGGATGGAAAGAGAGGAAGAGAGAGAGAGAGAGAGAGAGATACATTTATTTCGTGCTCTAGGACGGAGTCCTCTAACCGCAACGTGCCAAAAATCTTACAGCCATTTCAAGAAATAAAAACAAAGCAAAGCATTACAAGAGAAAATAAAACTAAAACTAAAAACTGAAGAGTAAACTTAAAAATAACAAAATGCAACAAAAAAAAACAAAATCATACAATAATAAAAAATAAAAATATAAAATAAATATAAATAAAAAGTTATTATAAATATAAAAAAACATATTTATATAAATACCCAAACATTTGGAGTTATCAGCGAGTAACCAGCCCATTATTATTATCAAAAAAAAAAAAAACGTTCCCTTGCCGAAATCGAACCAATAAAAAATATAACCAAACATAGTAAACAAGCGTGAGAAAAAAAGCAAGAACGCAAAAAACCTATGAAGCAAGCAGCAATAAACAAATCCGCAATACAAGAAGAGAGAGAGAGAGAGAGGAAAAGAGAGCGGACGGAGAGAGAGGAAGAGAAAGAGAGAGAGAGAAAAGTCCCGGGGCTTCTCTGACTTAGCCCCACCCCGGGTGGCGTCCTCCCCCGCCGCCGGGGAGCGTCGTCAGTTGTTGCTGCCCGCGACCTTGTTCGCCAAACTCTATATTTAGACATACACGCGGCGTAGCTCGCGCCCGAACGAATTTAAGCCACTGGGCGGATTAATGAGCGAGAGAACTTCGGTCACGGACACGTATGTTGCCGCTGCCGCTGGTCTTACACGCGCATTGTGTGTTGTCGTTTGTTCGAGAACCCCCGCGGCTTTGCCGCGGAATGGAGCACCAGCAACAGCGGCAGTCGAACGAGTGCTAAAGTCCCGGGTTATTACTGCTGTGAGACTGTTACCGGCGTTGCTGCTGCTGCTGCTGCTGGTCGGAGTCGTGGAAAATCGCCCGCGGAGCCCCGGTAACGCTAAGCCGCAGTGGTAAAGGTCGGGCATTAGCCGGGCGACTGCTCGTACCGAGTCAAGTTCCTTGGCGATAACGCGTGGAATTATCGGAGAGACATGATTTTTTTTTTTTTAGGGAATAATTGGGCGAAAGCGCGCGGCTTACTCAGTTGCCAGTTCAGGGAAATTGAGGCTACTTTTTTTTGGATCGATCGAACCTGGATTTTGTTTCTTCGTTCGAGAGAAAACGAAGATAACGAATTTTTTACGGAATTTTAAAGTCGAACCCACAAAAATCGCAAATTTTTCACTTGCGTTTTTTTGCGATTTTTGGGGGTCTGGCTTCAAAATTCTGTAAAAAAATCGGAAATCAAGATATCGCGTTCCGCCTTGCGACATTCGTTTCGTTATAGAGTCTTCTTTCGAACGCAAGAAGAAAATCCAGATTCGATCGATCAAAAAAAAAGTAACCTTAACTTTAGTGAAGCGATGAAATTCCGAAAAAAGTGCAAAATAGTTTTTCGCTTTTTTCTCATAGAATTTTCAATTTTTCGGGAAAACAACGGTGTTTTACGGAATCAGCAGGAAATTTCCCATTGGATAGGGTCTTCAAACTTTGCGAAATCGATTTTTTTTTTCGCAAAAAAAGACCTATTAATTTTTACAAATTTTTTTTTCTTTCCATTAACCAAAGCTAAAAATTAATCAGAAAGATTACGAATACCAGTGAGAGATCTCTCGTTCGACGAATGCCAGCAATTATGGCGAAGCAGCGACGTTAGGTGGATTCAGGTGTTTCGTGAATTCCGACCCTGTCTCGGCCCGCTCGAGTTCCTCGTTCTCTTGCGAATACATCTGTACAGATATATCCAACTGCGCGCGCGGCACTTCGCCTATTAAGAGATTAAACGTGACACAATAGTAATGGCCAAAGGAGGTTCAAACAATGAAGGTAATAACCGATTTGGCGTGGAGCATTACCGCCGGGCGTACGGAGAAACGTTTCCCTCGCCTTATTCCCTGTGGCTCCTGAAATATTGCGGTACGTAGGGCCGCACCTGATGCTCCAGGAAAGCTCTAAGCCTAAGTGGACTCAGCCTTGGAACTACCGTAACGTTTCTTTCAAACCGAGAGCGTTTTCGTCGTCTGACAAAGAAAAATCTTCTTTTTTGTTTTTGACAAACAAAAGTCTTCATTTTCGTTTGTCAACCACTATTTAGGCCGAAAATCCGATAATCCGTAAATCATAACGAATCGACAATATCCATCATTTTCGGGTTATCGCGCCACGAGCAACACGCACACGTGTTTGCATTCACCCCGTTCCAGCTGGCTGTCGGTTTTTGCGCTAACGAGTGAATTATCGAGACAGCGAGCGGGGCGATATATCGGCCAAAGGGCTTTCGGACAGTTTGCGAATTGCTGTTCTGGGCCAGCAGTGTATTAGACTCTGCGACGAGAGACGGAGGTTCGCGAGATAGCGTAGGATTAATACGCGGCGCGTCCTCCGCCGACTCAGCCACTTTTCTCGACTTTTTCAAATCTGTGCCGTGTTAGGCAAGATTTAGTGTTCAGGAGAGAAAAAAAAGAGGCCTCCAGAGGCCTCTTATTTTCTTTTCAGTCCTTCGTAGGGTAAATAAACGTCGTAATGTAGGGCAAATGTGTAGCCAGACTTGAGCCGAAACGCCCTTTGCACAGTTTGGGGGGTGCAGATATTGAGTGACGACATCTCGGTTGTATTCGCAGCTCTCGTAGCACGAAATTCCTCAAGTTCAGCGGAGGCTGACGCTTCTCGTTCCTTGCGCCAAACTCGTATCAATTATATTAGTCGTGTAAGGAGAGAGGAAGAGAGAAAACAGAGAAGATAGAGTTGAGGATGAGGATTTATCGGAAGTCGTCGAAGATATTTCTTCCATGGCCTCTGATCTCCCGCCGAAGGCCCTCGATACATCAATCCACGTGGCGCACACGGTTTCCCCGGGGCAGGAACCCCTCGGGGAATTAACGGCGTAGCGGAGTCTCGAGGGCCTCGAATCTACGGGGCTCAAGGAATCGTTAACATGATTTATTTGTCGACCGAGTCACGCGAGACTCCGCGTTAATATCGCTCGCCGACTCTCCTCAATTTGTCCGAAATCCTTGGGGGCGCTCGGCCGCCCTGCTACAGCCAACAAAATTGGCTTATTTTAAAGAACGAGCAACGTCGAGAGTATCGAACATCATTTTTTATTTTTGCAATTCATTCTCTCGTCGTCCAATATTTTTTTTAATACTCAAGTCAACCAACTGGTCGATGACCATGTTATTCAAAACAAAAATGGTACGCCAAGTATTGAAAGAGTAGCCATCTCGCAAAAAAAAAAATTCACGATAAAAAAAATTTCCGTTAAAAAATTATAAAACAAATGCAATATATTAGCCAAGTAAAATTTGTCATCAGTAGATCATCAGTGGGTGGTTCGGTATTTTTTTTATAGAAAATCATTCACTGATGACAAATTTTACTTGGCTAATATATTGCATTTGTTTTATAATTTTTTAAAGGAAATTTTTTTTTCTACGCGCCTGCAGCGAAAACTGGAAAAAGCGAAGGGGAGGCGCGGTGGACACGCAGGAGTTTCCCGGTGAAGTAATCATAAAGTTACCGAGCGAAGTTGCTACATCCTGATCCTATATCATTGCCAAGTTGGTCTCTTAACGAGAGTTCTGGCTCCGGCAGTGTCTCCAATGTCTGCCCTGCCCGAGAAACGTTCCAAGGGCTGTAATACACAATCTCTCGTCTCTCCATACCATATACAAGTATAGACGCCTTTAATACCAAGTTTCAAGCTTTGCCTGACGCTCGGATGAAACCGGATCCGCGGAATATCCCGTTCACGACTGGTTGCGAGTCCTGTAGTTGTTACACAACTACCATGGACGAGCCATAGTCTTCCGATTGGGAGTGCCTATATCTTCCAACTAATCCAGCCCAACTTCTCGCTGGGAGTAGAAGTGCCTCTTTACCCAGACCCACTCGTGGATCTACCTTCCGCTTGGGTTTCTCCCAATTAACTAGGCTAGCACGAGTTTCGGACCATTCCGCACTAATATACCGTTCCAACTTTGGCCTCGCGCTCAAGACGTCTATTTTTTTTTCTCTCCCTCTCTCCTCACGTTGGGGGAACAAAGTTTGTCGTATCACGTACGATGGGAGTTGTAAATCCCTAATTTGTATAGAAATAAAACTGTTGGTAGAATTGGCTTTGTAATTATGTTTTTATAATAATAACTCATAATGATTATAATATGATGTGTAAACTTTTAAATAGCGGCAAAAAATATTAATTTCCCCAAAATTTAATAAAAAATTCGGGTTTTCTTACGGCTATTCAAAAGTTCACATATAATTTTACAATCGCTACAGGTCATCGTGCTAAAATCGTAACAAGAAAATAAACAGTTATGTATACTTTATTTCTTAACGTAATGGGGACTTTCAACATTGCGTACGATGAGCACAAACCGAGATACCTACGTCAGGCTATAAAACTGCTCATTCAATTTCAAAACACTGATAACACACGAACATCGTGTTGATATCTGCAATGCGAGAGAGAGATTTCGAAACGCGTCGTCGTCGTCGTCGCATTGCAGCCGCGATACAACCGACTATCGGAATATAGCTGGATCGATATTTGCGGTTTTCCTTTATCCACCCGCTTATGGCTGTAAGTGCGAATGAAGGGCTATCTCAGTCGGTTCTATTGGGCCTCCACCGAACGAGTTATGCGAGATGAAATTATCCTCGTAATCCTATCGATGCTCGCGCCCCCCACGTAATGCGTTCGGAGATGAACGCAACCAGGTAGCATGCGAAGCTCCCTTCCTATCGTGTATAGGTGTGTCTATATTCATATACGTATCCGCATTTCCCTCCAGTGTTCCGGGGTTGGTCCCCCTGTTGCCGCCTCTTCAGCCGCTGCACCTAGTCTCACCCTACTCGCCCCCTGGCTGTGCCTGTAGCCTCGCGTATCCGATGAATTGGCTGCGCCCCGAATCGAATAGGGTCATCCTGATTTCCCGTCTACAGCCGCAGTCGATGCTGCTTCTGCCACCCGAAATTCGATTTCTGTCCCGGTGAGCGAACGATTCGAACCGCTAATTCGTTGATTCGTGGCCGGGTGATGCACATCGTTTTGTGCGTAGATGCGGGAACAGAGACACGTCAAGCGTTCGTCACTTTTAAATACACATTTTTTTTCTTTGCTCTATAATTTGTTTATGATTAAATGTTTAGTGAAAAGTGGCCTACAAGTTATATAAGACAATGTTTCAACTTTATGAAAAATCCTTAAAACACATTTTTGGCAATTGATTTCATGGAAAAAGGTAATAAAAAGTAGATGTAAGGAAGAAAAGTAACGATCGCTACTTTCGTTGTTACTCGTTTCTCGTTACATTTGCTTTTTACGATTTTTCGTAGGAAATTTATTGGCTAAAATGTGTTTTAAGGATTTTACATTGAGTTAAGATCTTGAGTTGTATAACGTGTAGGCCACGTTTACCAAACGTTTGATAATAAACAAATTATGTACGCGAGGCTTCTTGCTTCAACTTTGATCGAATCATTTCAAGAGCAAAACCTCCTTTTTTCCCTCCGGTAATTAATCCCTGAAATGAGAACTTCTCACGCTTCCTGCGCCCGGATCGAATTCACAATTTCTCCCGCTCGCTCGCGAACCCGGCTGATGCGCGAGTTCCAAGCTCCATCCATTCTTTCCCAAACCCGCGCGCGAAGATATTCGACGTTATTAGTAAATTAATCAAGACTGAAACGGGGATAACTGGTTACAGGAAGTGGGCGACGTCGGCGGCTCGGAACCTCGTTAATTCGATCCGGCGAGCCGGTGAGGTGGAGAATAATTGAGGAAAAAAAAATAGTAGGGAAAAATAATTGGGTTACGAAAGAGAGGAGATAAGGAAAAAAAATGTGCAGCTAGGATTTTTTTTTAAGCTCCGATATACCACATAATAATTCACAAACACCGGTTTGCGAATGAAAATTGTAGGCTATATTATAATTTTCTTGTAGATTTTAAGAAGTATATGGATTACTTATATAAGGACTCGAACAATCAAATGATTCCTCGTTTCAGTAGCTTTTACTGTCCGTCTAGATGATATAAATATTCACTGCCGAGGGGGACAAGAGTCGCGGGAATAACTTTCCGGACTGGCGATTTCACTCTCTCTCTCTCAGTTGGGTGGCTGACACGTTTTTCAGCCCCGATTCCCTCTTGTCTCGTTTGCCCGCACGTCAGGTGCCGCCGAGCTTTTGTTCCATCAGTGAGAGAAGACCCCCCCTCTCATCGCGCGCTAATAAACGACCCAGGAATAACGCCTCCTCTTCCGTATTCACATCTAAGCGCCTCGTTCTTTTTATATTCCGGGGAATGCGAGGTTTACGAGGTGAGCCGAGCTTTATTAGCCTCGAAGGGAAGAAGAGAGTATTTTTCACCCCCAAAAAGCAGCTTTTTCGTATTCGCCACATTAGGGAACATGAAATTCTACCTCGTGGCGTGTTTTTTACGCGTCTATTGCAGTTAAATTGGCGAAAATAATTTCGTAAATTCATGTAGGGTTTTTTGTTTTTTTGCACAGGTCGAGAGATTCACGTGTAACATTTTGGTGCCAACGGAGGATTCGGAAATGTAAATCGCGCAAAACGTGTGGAACGTTTCATCCAGTGTTGTGAGTCTCCATTATTTTAAGAATTAATTTTTACACGTCAGTTTATTTTCTAGTTACAATTTTATACCGATGAGCTGCAGCGATTATAAAATTATATGTGAACTTTTGAATAGCCGTAAGAAAAATCGAATTTTTCAATAAATTTCGGAGAAATTGTGAGAAAAATGGACAAACACAGTCCGTCATTATTTTCGCAATGCATTTTTTTAAAAAGATTTACTATTCTGGAATCGCGGGTTTCTTTCGTAAGACTGGAAACACGTTTGCCGAAGTTATCGACATGCTCGCATGTGTTTGCAGATGGAGAGCGTGACCGAGCGAGCCCGGAAGATTGGAAAGTCAAATACCTCGTCGGGCGCGATTAGAATCAAATCGCGTGGGGTGTGTCGGGCGCTGAATATTCCAGCGTCGATTGGACGGATCGCCGCGCGAGAGCCCCGATCAATTTCCTAATCTTTCAACCTATATCTCGCCGAGGAATCAGGGATGGTAAATCAGGCTAATCATCAGGCTAAAACTGGAACCAGGGATTGATTGGTTGGGGCTGGTTTAACGTTTACGGCTGTCATCGCCGCTGACACCGGAGAGAGAGAGAAAGAAACTCAGGTCGGTCACTGATATTCATTGAGGTATATCTTACGTATTAAAAAAAAAAAAAAAAAAAAAAGATTGTAATCGACAATTCAGAGCGCAGAATTTTTCTGTCGATTTTACGAAAGATTCCATATGAATGAGCGGAAAATCCATTAATTTAGCAAACGCTGGATTTCAGGAAACTGAGAACTCCTAATACAGTATCTTCGCCTATCGATTTCTTGAGAGGAAGGAGGAAGACCGGTGGACGAATCAATTTCAATATATTCCGCTAAATTTCCCCGAGTCCCTCTCAATGCAAGCGATATTTTCAATTCCTGTTCTGTTGATTTATCCTCTCGCTCTCGCCTCACCTCGCCAGCCATCCACAAGAATTAATTCAATCCAGCTACGAACGAATCCTTTTGTCCATTTTTTTTTTCTCGCGGTTCCTTCTTTCCGAAACTTTCGTTGCCGCGCAGAGCGGCGAGAGATGAGATACAGCAGAACCTCGATAAACCGCGGATTTCGCTGGAAGCACCGGTGATTTTCTCCCGAAAGCAGCGAATTTCGGAAGAGATTGCTTCGTTATTGGTTATCATCGGTGCTAAAACACTTTTACGATCGGCCGCTTCCTTCGCAAACGGCTTAACCATGATTGCCGCTATCCGCGGATCAATTTATCGGGGTTCCACTGTACACGTGGCTATCATTGTAGCCCAGCAACGTCAAACGTTGGTATTATGGGATGCCAGGAGGAGGCTGGAATGGTGGTGAGTGGTTGGTTGCCAGGGGGTTGGGGGAAATTGGGGGGGAGCGAGGGGGGGTCCCGGGCACACCGGGAATTGGAATTTTCATCGGGTTTCCGAGCCATTCCAATTATCTGGCCGTTGCTTCTGGTACTCCGTCGGGTTACTTCGTAGCACAGCCAGCCAGTCAGGCGGCTTCGATACACGTTAAACATCAGCTGAAACTTCTCTGTCCGTCCGTCTTTCCCTATTTCCCTCTTTCTCTCTCCTGGCATCCAAAGAATTCTCGCGAATTCTCAATGAGTGACTCTCACTCCTCCGGGTATTTTACTTTATTCCAGCTTTATTCGCGCGTAAGTTCGGAGGCCGCGCGTTAAGCTTGGAAAATATACACGAGATTCGACGGGCGAGAGGAATGTTGTTACAGTGGAAACTCTGGTGGTTTACGTTCGAGGAAATGTGCGGATTCACGTGCGTCGTTGCGAATATGACGTTGAAGTTTGCATCGTTGCAATGCAACGAAATTCAAATCAACAAAATATTAATTCCATAAAAATTCAAAACAACCAAATATTAATTCCATAAAAATTCAAAACAAAAAAATATTAATTCCATAAAAATTCAGAACAGCCAAATATTAATTCCATAAAAATTCAAAACAACCAAATATTAATTCCATAAAAATTCAAAACAACCAAATATTAATTCCATAAAAATTCAAAACAACAAAATATTAATTCCATAAAAATTCAAATAATTCACCCCCATTAGGGGGTGTAATCATTTTTTTTTGGTCATGTTTTTAGTCGTTATGATAATTTTTTATAGTCGGTATAATTATTTGGGATCATTAATATTTTGTTGTTTTAATTTCATTGCATTGCAACGATGCAAACTTGAACGTCATTTGCGAATCCGTGTTTCGCGCGGTAAACGCGAGATTCCACTGTAGTCGAAAGCTCCGGGCTTCTCGGGTTCCTCGGCGAAATCGAGCTCGGGTGAATTCGAGTCCTTTGCGAGGAGCGAGCTCGATTGTACGTCAGAGCTCAGCGGCTTGAGGGAGAGAGACGGAGATTCCTCGAGCCATCGGTGTATTACTGACGTGCATCGAAACGCCCTGCCCGAAACCTCATTATATCCGCTGCGCGTGCCACTGTAATTCCCGAGATTATTGAGTGCATTCTGCGGCTCGGGTTTGCGTCGCGCACTCCAATTCCTCCTTGCCCTTCGAGGCACTCGAGCAAGGGTCAAGGTTCTCCGCCCTGTGGCCTTAGTTACACGAATAGCCGATGCATAGTTTACACTGTTAACAATGTTTGCGGATGTTTACTTTGCTGGAAATCTGATTCGTCAGCTGATGTATAAAATTTTATTCGTGTGTGTAGTAAAATTCCAGAATGTTATACTCAATTTTGCTTACTTGTATTAAACATATAAAATTTCCTAATAAGAATGATATTAAATAATAGGAAATTTTATTTATACGAAGAAGCTTTATTTATAATGTTATTAACCTTTTTTAATCGATTTTGAACAAAATATTTTTTTGGCGACGAAAAAAATATTTTTTCTGTCAGAAATCGTAGATCTGGCTCCGGACCGAAAATCGCCAAAATCGACCCCAATTTTTTTTCTTTTTTTTTTCAACATGTCAACTTTTAACTCATAAATCGGGAGTCTTCCATACATTTATATGGAAATTTGTAAAATTTCGAAGACTCAGCTGATCCACTGAGATTCATTTGCCGTTCTGCTAATTGCACTGGAAATATTCACCCCCTGTTTGCCGTTTCTGCTTTGCTCAGCTCCGGGATATTTGTTCAATGCCGTAGCTGCTACGCACTGTTGTAGAGAGAATACGGCGGCGTTAACGAAGTTTCGCGTCGAAGGCACGACTCGCTGAGACAAATCCTACCCGCTCGCACGAAACGAGGAATATTGTTCTAAATTACTGTTCCGGTGGCGCAGCTACTCGATTCTGAGATTCTGCCGGGATCGAGGATACAGTCTCGGCGGAAGCGCGAAAGCGAGATTCTTCGCTCGTGCGCTTAATGCGCTTAAGCTCTCTCGACCCGTCTCACTTCGCGCTGAGCTCCGGAGCTTCGCGCTATACGCCGTATAAGCTACAAATTCGACAGACGTACTAGTTAGTACGTGCGCTTGACGATGAATAATCAAGCGCGCAACACGTACGCGCGACTTGAGACGAATTGTTAACGAGATTCTGCATGAATGAAACTGATTCCGAGATCCATCGAGAACGGATCGTTAATTAATCAGAGCATTAGAGAGACTTTTAGTAATAATTGCTAAAAAAATAGCATCTATCATTAAAAGTCTCTCTAATGCACTTAGATTTTCTGACATCAGTTTTTATTTTTTATTTTATTTTCGCTCGTCCCAAAATACTGATATTTTTTTTATGACAAAATGAAGCAGAAATGAATGCGTAAAGTTGATAACAGTAAGAAAGAAATGCATTGAAATGTATTAAAAAAATCGAAAGACTGAAATTTTAATATCACGCGGAGTCGAAAAATGCCTGGAGAATTTCACGGATTAAAAATGATCAAATCCGCCTGTCGAGTCTTCTTCTCAGCGGCGTCGTTAAAAACGTTCTTAAGAACACATTTCTTGCCCAGAGCCGGAAAAAAGTCGATGTCCTGCCAACTACGGCGACAGTCGAAGAGGGATCGGTATCGCTGTTTCGCGTCCAAAAAAACCGTGAAAGAGACAGCGACTCGTTCACGCGCTATTTTGACGTTTCACGAGTCATCCTTCCGCCGCATTCCGCGTTGCGGACAACACGAGGACATCGATCACTGTCGTGTTACAGTAGGCAGAGGTCATCTCAATACCCATTACACGCTCTTCCCCTGGGCGGCCGTATCGGATAAAAGCTGTGAAAGCTTGTCAGATCCTTCGACACCTTTTACCGATCGGTGGGGCGAAAGGAGCATAAAAACTCTTCGAGAACCGCCCCATTCACGTATTTCCGTGAGGCCTCGAGCTGTTTCCGAGTAGTTTGCACCATCCATTAGTTAATTCGTCTTCGTAAGGCGAAATTTTCACGGTGTCGAAAAAATCGATGGGTATCGCGATGAGGCAACGAATTTCCGAGATATCGGTAACTTTGATTCGTGCCACATATTCTTTTGTTTCGATAGATTTCGTCAAAAATTTTAGATTTTCTACGGTAATACAGGAAATTTATTTTCACAGAAATTGTAAAAATTGTAACTGTGAAAAATTGTGATACATATTTTTCGAAAAATTCTTTTCAAAGTCTTTCATTTCGATAGATTTCATTAAAAAATTCTACCCTTGTAGAAATTGTAGATTTTCTACAGAATTTTCTACAGAAATACCGTAGATTTGATTCCCCAGAAATATGTAAAAAGTATAAATTGTAAAAATTGTAGATTGGAAAACATTGTTTGATACATCATTTTCGTTTGCTTAGGCAACCAGTCGTCATCATTTACGCGAACGATGAAAATCTCCGTGGACTTGAATTCTCAGCAGTGACTTTTCGACCTAGATATCCGAAGCTGCGTGTAGCCGGCCGGGCACTGGGAAAACTGGCGAAAGATGCTCGGGGTTCCATTAGCAGACCGATCCATCGGGGTTCGCTGTCCAATCCTTTGCAGCTCCTCGTCGTCTCCGTAGTCGCCGGAGCTTCTGCGTCCACCGCGTCTGTTTGCGATGGACTCGCCGTGCGCCTCTGTATCTCGCGCACCGATCTCGCCCTCGTGGCGTTCTGATCCTCGCAATCAACGTAAACGAGCCAGCGGCAGCGGCTACGGCTGCTCATTCACCACCCTGATTAAACGTCTATTTATCCACGACACGCATTCAGCTCAAAGTCACCGCGTCGGTGCTGCGTGTACGCTTTTCGAATCAGTGACTTTCCTCGGCTGAAAAGCTTTTTCGCGAACCACCCGAAAAGCGCAGAGCAAAAACTCAATTTATTTATTTATTTATTTATTTTTCACGGGTATAAAAACCCAATTTCAGGCAGAGTTGTAAATCCCTAAAACTTTTCGAAATGAACCGGATACTACAAATGCTCTTCTAATGATTAATTAACGTCATTAACATGGAGCAATTGTATTATAATGTGTACATTTTTTAATAGCTGCTAAGAATATTAATTTTACCAAACACAAAACTCGATAAATTTAAAACGATCGATAATTAATTACATATGAAACATCGCGGTAGAGTCAAACAGGTTATTAATAGTTAATAGCTAACTTAATCTGAGGAACCGACAAATCGAATACATTGAGAATGAGAAGCATCCAGATTTCCCAATCTGGCGATACGAGGCGATCAACTCGCCAACCAAATTTATCATCTCGTTGCCCTCATTCTTCGCGCAACTTGAGTTTTCCACCGCGGAAAAATAAAAACGGCGTTTCGATTTTTTTTTCTTCCTCTTCTAAATTCACCCGAGAAAATAGCAGCAGCAACAGTCGTCGGTTTCCGTACACCCCGAGGACGATAAAAATGACGATGCGTTTACAACGAAACACATTTATGAGGCGCAATGAAGGCTTCGCGATAAACGCATCCCGCGAGTATTTTTTTCAATCTTCCGCGAGTTCCACTTGTGAGACAGAAGCCTGTAACACATACAGCCGAAGCGTAAAATAGTCGAACGAGGTGGATTTTATCGCTGCCCGTGAAACCGAGGAGTCATTAATTTTTTCGTGCTTTATGATCCCGACGCCCGCGTCCTCCGGACGTTATCGCGGATCCTCAGGATCCGCGGAGCTCAGCGCTCTCAGTCGATGCTCGGTGATCACGTTCTTCAGGGCGAGAGAAGAAAGTTTGACGAGTTTTTATCGCGAGTCGCACGTAGCGCGCCTCGGCAACCCCGGTGTTTCGTATCCTCTCGTTAGTTCGTCGATCGCCGAGCTAACGAGTGACTTCCCGAGGAAAAGCGCCCGCGCAGCTGCACCCTAGACGTCGGCCACTCTCGCGCCGTATTTATCCCTCTCTTTTTCTCGCTTCTCTCCCTCTCGGCGTTGTTTTTTTTGTCGTTAAACCGCCTCCTGCCGCCGACTCATAAGCGAATAGCGCCAACTTTTACCCTTCTGGTCCGCCTCTCGCGTTCCTCGTGGCCGACGCGCCCGAAGAAAGAGGAGAAACCTGGCGTCGACGGCTGCGCTCGCTGGTTGTCAGTCGCACGATGCCAAACTTTTTCATCACCTCCATCGCCTCTTCCCACTCGAATTCTACGGTTTCTTCTGTATTGTAGACTTACAGTACATCCGCTTTATATACGTTCGGTTGTGGGTGTCGTTTACAGGGCTTTCTGAAAGTAAACTTGCTGCTCGTGGGAATCAATGTTGTTTCGATTTCTTCTCATTTGGGCTGAAAGGTCGTATCGTTGTCATTTAATTCTTATTCGTTTAGTGGTCTGTTTTATATACGTTCGGTTGGGTGTCTTTTTAAAAGTAAACTTGCTGCTTGTGCGATTTAATGTTGTTCCGATTTCTTCACATTTGGTTTCTACTGTTGTTGGGATTATAGTCAATTTCGGGCTAAAAGACGGTCGTATTATTGTCATTTAATTCTTATTCGTTTAGTAGTCTATTTCATATACGTTCGGTTGGATGTCTTTTTTTTTTAAATAAACTTGCTGCTCATGCGTTTCAACGTTTAAACGCATGAGTAAGGATCAAAGTCAATTTCGGGCTAAAAGGCGGTCGTATCGTTGTCATTTAATTCTTATTCGTTCAAGTGGTCGTGGGGTCGATTATTGCCGAGCTGGAGGAGACGCAATTAGCGAAAAGGCCTGACCGTGAGACGGATATCCTCGACGTTTCGAACGACTATCCCGCATCTCCTGTGGGTCTTTACGCCGGGGACGCGAGTGGCCGAGTGCCCGAAGCCCCGGCAGGGTTTGTCGGGGGAGATTCGATTAACCGTTATCCACAGCCAACCCTTCTGACCAAGGACCCTCGGGAGAAGCGCGTGCCGGACACAGGGTCACCGAGGATTGGACCCCGCTGTCTCCTCAGATCCCGAATAATCGAGAAAGAGCCGCCCTCACACCGGTCGGCACAATTCCAGTTCGGCTCGGACTCCACTGGGCCACGTAGCTCTCTCGATTCAACGAGACGTCGCGTTGATAACGCAACTGGCAAAATCTACCACGATTATCGTGGTACCAGGTTGGAATTTCGAATGGCCTTTTTTTCTTACAAACTAGAAACCAGTGTTGTAAGTCCCCATGCGATGTTGAAGTTTGCATCGTTGGAATGTAACGAATTTCTGAAAAAAAAAAAAATTAATTCTAATTTTATTATTTAAATTACACTTAAATTAATTAAATTCAATTAATTCAATCAATTCAATTCAATTCAATTCATATTTAAATTAATTCTAAGATTTATGGGAAATTAATATTTCTCGCCTATATTTAAAAGTTTACACATATTATAATCATTACGAGTTATTATTAGAAAAACATAATTACAAAGCCAATTGTACCATCAATTCTATTTCCATAAAAATTAGGGATTTACAACTCTGAACTAGACATTCAGCGTGAATCGTGTTTCCTTTAGAATCCACAGTCAACAATTTGTTTAACTCATCAGAAATGAACTTTCGACGATTACTCGCGTCAGTCCAAAAGCTGCAACTCGCTTTCTCGAGGGAATTTCTCCAGGGTGTTTTTCACGGGTTCCCCGGCAAAGGGAGCAAAGGCGTCGCGGCGCCCGAGTTGGACGATAAGCCCGGGGCCCGAGTTGACACGACCACTGGACGAGCGATACAGGTGGAAACTCTCGCGGCGAGTAAACACGGCGAAACGCGGGCGCGGTTGAATAAAGAACGCGAAAGAGGCGAAAAGGGAGAAAAATTAATGGCCTTGGGAGGGAAAGGGAGTGAGTCGAGTGAAAAGGGGTGTCGGGTCGACGTCGTCTATGGATCTTTTACTCATGAGCGAGGGAAGCCGCCCACCTCATCGCGATTCCAGAGCTCGTTCTAATTTTATTCTTTCCGCCCTCGCAAATCCACTACTCTCTCTCTCGACTCTCGCCCTGCCAGCGCTATCGCCGCCCTGTTCCTCCTGCCCCACTGGCGAACGCCGGCGTTCCGAGTAACAGGCGTAATCAGCATCGTTCCAGCGGCACCAGCTGTTTCGCTCGCGCATCTCGCATCAGAGATTCAACCCCCGGTTATACCTGACATTTCGTGCTGCGCTATCAGCTTCATCCAAAATGCCCCGTTTGACCTTTCGGCCCTGGTTGAATTTTGCCTACCCCCGGGAGACACACGATATTCGTTCACCCTTTTTGTGTCCCGACGACTCGGCCGACTCATCGATCACTGATAATGAGAACGAGAATATTTAAGGAAAATAATTGACCGACTCGATTGCAATCGGGACCAGAGATGTCCAGCGTTTGTTACTTTGAAATACACACTTTTTCTCTTTACTCTATAATTTGTTTATTATTAAATGTTTAGTGAACGTGGCCGACTTTATGAAAAATCCTTAAAACACATTTTTGGCAATAAATTTCATACGATCACTACTTTCGCTACTTTAATAATAATAAAGAAATTATTAAACGTTTAATAATAAATAAATGATATAACGAAAATAATTTACCGATTCGATTGCAATCGGGACTGACGTATGGACTATTATTAATTTTCGTTGAACAATATTTCTCGGTTGCCTATATTTCACGTTTCCGTGAGCTCCGATCTGTCAACCCTATCAACGCGTATATTTCTTCGGTAGAGCTGCGTGCTACCCACGTAACAATCTCGCGGCGTTCTCTGTGCAACCCCCACGTGTTGCTGACGGGTTCGAGTTGCGACGTACAGGAAGACGGAGTGAGAGAGAAAGAGAAAGAGGGAAGAGCAACGGCAACGCCAACGCCACGAGCAGTCTGTCTAGTCGGTGTTATATGCTCGGTCCTCGAAGCGCAACCTCCGTTTCTCTCATCCCCCCCGACTCGCTGTCGCGTTACTCCCGCACGTAAATTCTCCCCGTGTAAACGAGGAATTCTCACCTCCCATTGTGGACTCCGACGCCACGTCACATGCACATCTTTCGTTAGTACTTAGAAAAAAAAACTCCCAAATATTTAGCAAATTTTAAAAACCTGACTTACGAATTAATTTTTGAAATTATTATTACTCAAAGTCAATGAGTTCTTAGTATTCTTAATATTCTTAATATTGCGGATTTATCTACGTTTTTATCGCAGATGGAGCAACCAAAAATTATGATGTTTAAGTTTGCCTCGTTGGAATGCCACGAAAATCAGAAAAAAATAACAATCTTAATTAACCCAAATGATGAAAATATTCTTTATGAATAATTCTTTATTTCGTGCCCTTCGTCATTTGGGTTAATTACAATTTTTTTTTAAATGTTCATTGAATCTCACGATCGGCGACGAATACAGGAATCATTTTAATGTCTGTACTTTTTCTGCACTTTTACAAGAAAAAAGCAGCGTTCTATTTAAACGAAAACGTGCTTGTATCACGTGAAACACGCAAACCTCGACGTGTACGACGTGTGGAAACGCGTGTTATACGCATCTGCATATTACTTCTTGATGTACAATTTCCACGTTATGAATTTAGATAGATCATAAACGCAAAGCACGTAACACGTGTACGTCGAGGGTGCGAGGAGACGCCGCCGCGTCTGCGCGACAGAGACAGGCATTTCCGTATTTTCCGTCGTCGTCGCAGCGTGCAGCTGCACCGGGGAACGTGCATTATTGCGGACTGGGGTAAATTTGGTGTGATAGCTCGTTTAGCGTGCCGCTGCACGGTGTGCGTAGACGTCGTTCGTGTTCCAGGCGAGAACATCTCGACACGTTTGCCCAGGGATGCTGATTTTATTAAGGCCAACGAAGCTCGCGACTCCTTCATTCGGAAACGAATTTACACGATTTATTCTTAAATATCTGGAGCACACATTTTTTTATGTCATAAATATACGACTCAAGAAAATTCCTATATTTTTTTAAAGTTATACTTTAATGAAACAATGGTGGTATTTTTCTACTTGCAAATGCATTTTCATTCAGAAACGAATTTACATCTATTCTTAAATATCTGGAGCACACATTTTATGTTTATTTATTTATGCTTGTATTTATGTCGTCAATATACGACTCAAGAAAGTTCCTATATTTTTTAAAGTTATATTTTAATGAAAAAAGTACTATAATATTAAAATCTTGCTGAAATTGTTTTTTTTTTTTTTCAGGTACTAAATCGTTTAATTCGGCAAGGTGTCCCGGTGGGGCATTTTTATACTTGCAAATGCATTTAAACGCTGCGAGGCAAGGATCGTGAAATTTATTCTCGGGTTCCGGGCAATAACTTGAGTGAATTTCTCTTTCGGAACGGCCCGTCTCAGGGGCCAGGGAACCCGGCGAATTCCACGGCGTCGAGTTTAACCCCCGCGCCTCACCTGGGTGGCCGCGGGATCGAGGGATATTACTTCCGCGCACTTTTCCTCTCGAGCTTTTCGCGCGGCTGTCACGAGACACTCCTGCTCAGGCCGGATGTGGAACAGGTAGAGAGAGTCGCCGGAGCGACGTCACATATCATCCGGGAGATTCTTTCCCGAAGAGATTCTGGCTTTCGCCCGGTGATCTTCTTCGCGGGAAATGAAATCCAACTCGCTCGCTTCTTGCAGTATTCACGTTGCTGCTCCTCGGTATTCGTGCATCATGCATATTCGTCTCTGAATAGCCAAGTTGCCTGGATATCTCACTGGGAATATATAGGGAATCACGGGTATTATCGCTATGCAGATATATAATAGGAAGGGCGAAATGGGAGTCCCTCTAAGGAAATGTGGAATAGACTCCTGGTTGACCTAGTCGTGATCGAAAACTCTGTAACGAGGGGAATGCCGAAAGGCGGAACGCGATATCTTGATTTTGGAATTTTTCACCGAATTTTAAAGTTGAAAGATGCCTCGCGATTTTCGCGATTTTTTTTTTTCGTAAATTTTGAAGACCCCAGCGGACCCGGAAACCACGAGTTTCGACTCTTTTTATTAATTCACAAAAAAATGACATTTTTTACGTCACTACTGCAAAATTGGGAGGAGACGAGACGTTTAAATAATGTTTAACGATTTTTTAAGGCGTTTTCAAGATGTTTTAAGGTGTTTTATAAATCTGATTACAGGTCGAAAAATTAGTCGTCACCCCCATCGAATTCCACCGGGAAGTGAGAAACCAACACTTATAAATTCTCTCGGTGTTGGTTCGAAAACGTTATTGCAGCGGCCATTTCGCCCACCTCGACGCCTTCAAACCCCTTCATTCGAAACGCAAGTTTACGGTCCGCCTATCCGTGCAACTCCAATCGCCTTCCCACTCCCAACACAGCGTTTCGGTGGTGGTTTAGGTGTGTACACAATACTCGTTTCCTCACACACAGAAAGGGCAACGAGTAAATCGCGGTGTTGTGCAGAATTTACGATCCTGAGATGGGAGCTGCAGTTGCCGCTTCGCCGAGAATCGATATTTTAAGAAGCCCTTTTTCCAATCGAGAGAGTAAACCCGAACAAACCGATTGTCTTTTATCACGAGATTGGAAAAAACTCAAGCGTATTTCCGATTTTTGCATATCCCGCTTTCATCGGGCTTAACGTCTTCCATTCATTTTTTGATTTTTTCAATTTTCTTCTGGTATTTTTTTCTCACCATGGAAACGCTTTTCCACTTGACTTCTCGTCGTCTACACGCCAGCGCCTGATTTCCACCGTGTTGACCCTCCATCGCTGCTTCTCTCGTTCCACTTGGTTTCCGGTGTATCAACTCTGTTTTTCTCGATATGCCCGGGAGACGTCGCGAAGTGGATTTAGTCCAAGATTTACTCGCGAGGCAAACTTGGCTCTTGTCCCAATAAGCCCAAACGATATAGCTGCGCCTCGCGACTCGAGGAGCTCGGGTTTCGTTTCGAGAAAATAGCGGAGCTTCCGAGTGAGATTGAGAAAACTAGACTGTCGAAGGAGACGCGAGGGCAGATCTATGGCCAACGAGGGAAACCGCGTTTACATTATTTTTCTCGCTCTCTCTCCTTCCAAATCAATTCCGCCCCGAGTCCTTCGTGCTTCGGCAAGCCTTGGGAACTTAAATGTGTGCCGAGCGCACACAGGAAACCTAAGTTTTTAATTTAACACAGTATCAACGCGACTTCCAACTCGAGAGACGAGTGGAAGTCACGTTCGCTCGTTCGTTCGACCAGGCAGAGTGCTCGGTGCGGAGATTGGAAGAGTTTTCGAGAGCACGGGCGACCGAAGATGACAGAAATAGGGGTTCTGTACCTGTGACTCCGGCTGTAAACCATCCGGCTGCAAATATGACACAAACTTTCTCGCTATTTCGAACTCGTCTCTCGCCTTTTCGTTACTCATTTCTTATTCATATAGCGTAAACACTTATTTTTCGAAAAGACGATTATTTTCACCTAAACTTGACCTGAATTTGAATCCTACTTTAAAAAGTGTAGTAAAAACACACAAAAAATAGGAACAGATTTTTGCATCTTTTTGAGTGATAGTAGAATAAAAAATCTGATATATATATTTTTTTTTCAATATCAGGGAAAAAAGGAATGCAAAGTAGAGCTTTGCCAATTGCTTCCTCATTATTTTCAAATGTTTACAAAGCCACCTCGTGTACTTGGAACTTGGTTGCGGCCTGCGGAAGGCGGAGAGAAATCTCGTTAAGAAGAAAATCATCAACGAAACCGCACACGGCCTTTTATTCCGCCTGGCTCGGCTCGCGGAGAAAGCTTGACCCGAGGGTTCGGCGGGGGTCGCCGGGGTCGGGGGAGGAAACGTCCCTTCTAGCTATCGAAGTAATTTATCTCGTTGACGAATTACCCGTACACCGAGACACACCTCGTTTCGGAGATGCGTTTTCCCGTGGAACCTTTTACGTTCGTGAGTTCCCTCAATTTTCCCGGATCCGGAGGGTCGCGAGAGGGTATTTTTCGCGGATGTGGATGGCGCAGGACGAGGCCTCCCCCGCACCCCGCGGCTAAGCTCCGGGGAATTTGTAGCGCACGGAAGAATTGAAAACTTTTTTCTGTTTTTTCTTCTTCCAGAAACGCGTACGACGCAGACCAACGCGACGGCCTCGCGGAGAAAGCCCCGAGACTCGGTCCGGGATTCATCGAGGGGACGGAAAAACGCATTTGCAACTCCCGGGAGAGAAGGAAACAGGAAACGAGGGAAGAGAAGGGAAAATGGAATCGTGATACGGGAATAAGAATTCGCGGGAAAGAAGGATGGGACCATTGGATTCGTCGCATTAGCTTCTCAATCGGCTGGAACTTGCAGTAAAAATGCTTTACCGGACCGTCATAACCGTTTCCCGGAAGTTCGGGTAAAACGTTTCTTTTTTTTACGTATACGAAAAAGAATAGAAATACCGATGATTGACAAATCGTCTTGGAAACGCCTTAAAACATCGTGAAAACGCCTTAAAAAATCGTGAAAAAATATTTAAACGTCTCGTCCGCTCCCAAGTTTGCATCCTGTACAGTCGGGACATTGTGAACTCTCATTGCAGCATCGGGAAAAAAATTCAGCAGAATGCCTCGGCTCACAGTCGCAAGAAATGTCATGAAAATCCGCCTTAAAAACGCCTCAAAAATCGTGAAAAATGATTTAAACGTCTCGTCCGCTCCCAATTTTGCATCCGTTTCTTGCGTTTCTTGCGGCAGCTTAAATAAGCTCGGGGAAAGTTTTCGCCGCCAAGAAGAATTGGTGGGAGGAAGTAAAAGTAAACGTTGCACCGTGGCGCAAACGGCAAAGTGGATGCCGTCCGACACCGAGCATTTAGCCAATAAACGCTAAACACAAATGTGAATTCCTCTAGTTTTATAGTTTTGTAAATATTTTCGTGTGGGCGCCGCTCGCTCGCGGGTTGATGGCGGAGCAGCGGATGCCGACGTTGTTGAGCTGCAGGAGCCGCGCGCGCGGTCCGGAGCAGCGAGTACCTCGTAAAAATTTGACGATGCAACGAGCGCGCGACTGTCGAGCGTTAGAGAAACAGTTTCGCGCGCCGGGCGTATTCGGGGGCTGCTCCCAGAGCCGGCCGCGCTCTTGGTTTACGGTGTACGCGATTTTCAGAACTCCCGTAAACCTCCTATAAATCTTCATCCGAGCTTTATTAAAGAGTCATAAAGAGAACGGTCGACTTTGCCTTTGCATTTATTATTAATAAACTTGACAGTTGTTAGCAAAGCTTTTATTACTATCGAGAAGTTCCGAAACAAAAAAGTGTCGGTCAAAATCCCCAACCATAGGTGACGGCGAGCAGAAATTACGGTCACGGCACGTCAGATATTTTCTAAAAACAAAAGTGAAGAACAATTGACGGTGATTTTTTTGGTAAATTGACACTCACAAAAAATTACCGTCACGGCACATCTAAGGCGCAAAAAAAAACAAGTATAATATAACATGAATTACTATAATAGTGTTTAATGTAATTCATCGTTGATCGGCAAGGCAAACAATTTATCGAAGACGTGCACCGGTTTTGTATACATTTTCATAGGCATCATTAATTCTTTAAACACAAAATCGTCAGCACTGTGGTTAGGGAAAAATCAGGGAAAAGTCAGGGAAAAATAATCGAAAAGTCAGGGAAAAAATCAGGGAAAAATCAGGGAAAAATCATGGAAAAGTCAGGGAAAAATAATCGAAAATCATGGAAAAGTCAGGGGAAAAAATCAGGAAAAAATCAGGGAATGTTTTGTCGGCGAAAAAAAACGGCCACCTTGTTGTACCCTCGTCTCGATGCAGCGCAGCAGCAGCAGCAGCAGCGTGTCGCATAAATTACAGAGACAGAAGTACCGGTAGCAGACGCGGCGATAGACGTGCAGAAGCGTCGACGTCGGCGACGGCGGCGGCAGGAGCTGCGCCCGACTCTATATTCCCTTTGTTCTCTTTGTTTCGCCCAGCGCCTCTAGGAGCTCTAGTTACGCCCTTTCATATGCAGTTCGTAGATCGGTTTCCCTCCCTTTGTTCTCCGTTTTCGCTTCTCGCTTCATCTCCCTCTCCTTCTGGAATCAGCGGGGGGGAGGGCAGCAGCTCGCTCGGATAAATCCTGTACTACGCGCTGGCTGCGGCAGCCGGACGCGAGTGCGAGTATAAGCGAAGCCGCAAAGAGCCCCGGAGGCTCGGCGCGCGAACGGGGAAAAGGAGAGACAAAGTAGCCCCCGGCTGGCCGCGGAACAATAAGCAGCGCATGAAATATTCCCGCGCTTCGCCAAGAAATCATTTCGAAACTTCTCGCTTTTCCCGATAAAACGTGCGGTCGCGAAGAAGCGGGGAAAACGGCTTCGGCTTCGGCTCTCATTGATTTTTTTTTTAGCTTTTTAGCTTTTTTTATATTGTGCAGCTTGTCGATTTAGTGGGATTTGCAACCCGCTTCCGATTCGTCAATTGTTTATGCATATATTTTTGTTTAATTGTTTTTATTTATATTTTATTTTACTTATTTATTTTATTTTGTAAATAAAATAAATTAAAAAAAAAATTATTTTATTTATTTATTTTATTTTGTAAATAAAATAAGTAAATAAAATAAAACGAGTAGCGGATCAAAACGCGCGAGATTCCTGATTCTCGGCAATTTTCGCCGAGCTCGTTAATAACCACCGGTTAATCTCAATATTCGCTATCTCAAGTACAACAAAACACACATTTCGGCCGCAATCGGACCGACTCTTCGAACCGATATATTATATATAATGGTGTCCCTGGTGCAGTCGGAATCTGCATTCAGTCGGCGCAATCGCGCGCAGCTGCAGCGAGGACGGAAGACAATTAATCCTGTTTATTTCATGCCGCGCGTGATTATCGTCCGGCCGTTTGGTCCGAGTTATTTGTACGAAAGGGGGACGTGTGGATGCTGCGAACGGGGTGGTTTAATCGAGCGCACATGCATGGAATATTGTTAGTGTATGAGAGGACGAAGAATGGAGCGGGGAGCGACCGATGAATTGGGTTCAAGTGCGGGGCGAGCAAAACGAGCATCGGGCTCTGATTCGACCGAAAGTAATTTATAATTTCGCTCGTGTTTTTGTTGCAGGCAGAGGAGAAGTTCCAACTGGTCGTAAACATGAAGTATGAAGCTTTCGGGGAGGGCGCGGAAACGGCTGGCGAACGTTGTCGGGGAAAAGGGAGAAAATGGAGAGCCTCGAGGAAATATACGGCGGACGAGAAAACAGTGGACCGGGGGAGAAGCTTTAAATGAAGAGGACAGGAAGGGCCAGGGTATCTCGCTCTCTTTCCCTCTCTCTCTCTCTCTCTCGAATGTACACTCATTATTACGCTTCGCGCAGCAGGCAACACCAGCAGCGGTGGAAACGAAAGCAGTACGAAAAGCCCGGCCATTCATCGACGCTCTCCATTCTTTTGCCTCGGCTGTGTGTGGAATAAAAGGGAATGAAAAACTGACCGAGGCCACATTAGGAACGAGGTCGCACTCGCGGTTCCTCCACAGCCCTCCGACTCTCCGACATTCGTCCCCTTCTCTCTCTCTCTCACCGTTCGCACAACTTTTCGACACACGTTTCCCGTAATATTTATCGCCGCCCGCCGCGGAATTCATGTGGGAAAACACATTTCTGACGCGCGACATTTTTTTGCCTCGTTTTTTTTTTAAGCCAGGCGATATTTGAGACACGTAAAACGCTTTATAGTGTTCGGGCGGGCAATAGGGGCGAAAGAGGAAACGAAATTCGCGATTCAGTTTATTTTCCTTTGGCCGTTGATACAATTTACTTCGTCGTTTAGCATTGAAATGAGAAAAAAGGGAGTTAATTCCAATTTCAGTCCTCGTCAAGAATTCAATCGTCAAGAATTCAAAAAAATATATTCTGTCGACAAGAATTAATAATCGACAAAAATAATAACCGACAAAAATTCATAAAATATATCAAAAATATATTCGAATTTCTCACTCGTCGCGAAAATTCTCAAATTCCAATCGAACCTGACTTTCGGTTCAACATCAGGACACGCGTTACATCATTAGTGTCGCGCAAAATGATCAAAGGACGTTTCCTTCCCTTTCCCCGGGGGAGAAAGAAAAGAAACGTGTACAAAGCAAGTCAAACGTTTCACAAGAGAAGCACGTGTACAGCGGGGTTTCGACAGAGCACACAGCGTTTACGCGAAAGAGCGCTTTGTGCGGAAAGGGAATGGAAAAGGGAACAAACAACGAGTCTTTTCCTCTTTCGCTTCTTTTTTTTCCCCCCCTCTTTCTTTGCTTCTCCTCCATTTAAGTCGCCATTATTCCCCGATAAAATTATTGCGCGTTGCAATTCAGTGGAGTGCCACTTCCCTCTGTAATTCCATTTGACTTGTTCCTTTTCTCAGCGCGCCCTCCTCGTCTCCTCCTCCTCCTCCGTTTTACGGAAAGTGCACGAGGCGTGCGGCAAAGTTACAGGGAGTCTGGTACGACGAATAATTCTTCCCGCCCGGGAAGCGGAAAAGGAAGCGAGTGGCACGAAGAGAGACCGCACGCGCGAAAGCTCGCTGGAATGCTTAAAGCGAGAGCCGTACGTACGGATGTATACGTGACCGTGTGTGACGCTCGTGTTCCACGGGCTCTGAGGCAGCCTCCATAGCGAATAGCAAAATACCGCCGCCCGGGACGGCAACGTCTACCAAACACGTATTCTATATGCTCCCCGGCAGGAACGCGGCCTGGAGTTGAACCCTCGGAGCGGCAGCTTGTCCACGAAATAATGCACCGCCTTCGTCCTTTCCCTCTTTTTCTGGTCGAACGTTTGCATAGAACGAGGCGGGACACAGCTGAACAGCCCGGGAAGGCCGCATTTTGGTGAGCGGATTATTTTCTACCTTTACCACTTCGGCGTCCTTCTTTCTTAGTTTCTAACATTTTTTTTTTTTCATACACGGAAAAAATATCATTTATTCGCAATCAAAACTTCGCATCCGGGCTGCCAAAAATAAGTGTAGTTGTTTCTAGTTCCCACAATTCTGTAGGATATTGAAAAAAATATAACGCGAAAATAGGCAAATGAATATTTTTATCGTTTCAATGTTAAATCAGATTTTCACAAGAATAACTCCAGTTAATTTAAAAATATTGTTTTTGGCAGTCCGCAAGCGAAGGTTTTTTAAATTAAATTTAAACCTTCTATTTAAAAAAAACTTTCCCAAACGAAGGTTTTTAAAATTAAATTAATTATTTTGTTTTCACGGTGTGGTTTAATAAAATTCAAAGTTGAAAGCATCGCAGCTCCGTCTCGGTGCGATAAATTCGAGGGTAAAGTATAAGTTTCAAGCAGCAACCTCTGCAGTCGATGTTGATTCGTTTCTTTTTTTTTTGTCCAGGTGAAAATGCAAGCGCGAAAAGCGGACAAGCGTGGAGAACAGCAGCGAGACTTCCCGACTTCCGGACGCGTTCGTGGCCGTTGTCCGTGCGGCGTTGGAGGATTTTCCGTGCTTCTTCTTCGCGGGCGTGAATAATTCAACGGGGGGCCGAACGGCACGACAGGGCTGAAAGAGGATCGTGCGAGGGATCCGCACACTATTCAGAGGCCTCGGCAGAGCGCTTTCCGCGCTGTTTCGCCGCCGGAAAGCGAAGCTCCGAGGGATCTTTGGTACAGCGACGACGCCACCGGCGTTGTACGTGACCAGGACAATTGGTAAAGGGCGAGCAGCAGGTTCGCAGCTTGCGGAAGAAGAAGAAGAAGCCATCGCGGCAAGCGTTGCAGGCGCGGAATTGAAATTCGAGTCGTAGAGAGTCGAGAGAGAAAAAGAAGGAAACAGCTCGGGAACCGGAAATCCGATTGGGATTATGGGATTAGCGTTTCCGGCGCGCGCGAGACGAGAGGAGAAGGCCGGACAGAAGGAGAGGGAGGCACTTTTATGACGCTACGTGTCTTTTTGCTTCCTCTCTGCCCGCGGTATTCGAGACAGCGCGGATTATATTCGTTTTCCGCTGTCGCCTCGTTCCTCTCAGCCTTCCTCTTTTTTATTTTTCGCATCCTTCTTTTCTTCTTTTTTTTTTCCTATCGCCCGCCCGTGTTTATTCCTCGCTCCGGCGAACATATCCCGTGGGCACGAATCCGATTACACTGTTTCCCCGACGGAAACCGCCGCGATCGTTCGTAAAGCAAATTGCGTGAAAAATACGAGTGCAGCGGGGGATGAGAGATGCGACGAAAATTATAAAAACGGGGCATTCGAAACGTAGTCTTTCGAAATAAAAGATTTATACGCTGTTTTCTCGTGAATATTAAAATCTTTTTGTCGGTTAGATGAGCTTTTTTGACCCAGTAAAAATCGAGACTTCGCAAGATAAAATTGACGATGTTGGGTGGAAATTACTTTTATCGCAAAGAATTTTTTTATACATGCGTAACGAGTTCATAAATCTACATGCGAAATTTCATCTTAATTCGTTGCATAGTTTCTTCACCAAAAAATTAGAAAAGCGCGGAAAAATTCGCGAAAAAAAAAAATTCCCCCTTAAGCAGACAATCTTTATTGATATATCGACACGTCAAAAGGAGAAACAGAAGTGAAGAAGAACAGAATAACAAAAGTAGTCAAAACAAGAAAAAAAAGGCCAACGTAATACAAAACAAGTCGAGCCAATCGGCTTCAACAAAAATATAAAATCTCCGTTCAACGCAACGAAAATTTGAATCACATGACGATTATTCGCCTCTGAGTCGACGATAACCAGAAACACGACGCTATCGCGATGGTAAATTGATGGAACTGTCGTCGATGCGCTGGGAATCTATTTAATTAAGGAAATCATCGAAGCGGGACGACAGAGGAAGCCGCGCGATCAAACGCGTGCGATGCGCCAGAATCCACGGCTACAGCCAATCAAACCCCGTAGGGTTTCGCGACGGGGGGGAGGAGAAGAGAGGAGGAAGAGGCGAAAGCCCTCGTGGACCGAGCTCGGGCATCACATCCACCAGAAGCCTCTGGTGTACCGACACAATACTCGCGTAAACAATGGACACGATGAAAGCTGCTGACGTGGGCATCAATGGTGGGCCTGGGCTTCTGTCCCATGGATAATAGATAATCTATATACGTCTATATACACCCACATGGTATACGAATATATATACAGATATATATAAACCGGCGATGAACCTACTTGGTGGCGATCAGCATAGTCAATTAGCGATGTTAATCAGCGAGTAATCGAACTCGGCGTCAAGTGGCCATCTATAATCCACCGTCGGCTTAAAGGGATACTGGCGATGCTCTTTATAAATCTGACGCTGAAACTTTTCACGCCTGCTCGGCGTGGGAAGCGAGAGTGCGTTTTTAAAGGGCGGACCCCTTTAAAAATTCGCCTGTAATCGACCGATCGATACGGCATCTCATTAATAACCGGCGGGTGTTAAAACCGCGCGAGGCTCGGAGATAGAAAAAAAAAAGCGTGAGGGAAAGACAAAAAGAAAATTCAAAAGTGTCTTTTGCGCAAAATGGGAGCAAAATGGGAAATAACCGCCAGGTGTTAAAACCGCGAGGCTCGAAGAAAGAAAAAAAAACACCCGTGTCAAAAAGCCAAAAAGAAAATTCAAAAGTGTCTTTTGCGCTAAATGGGAACAAAATCTGAAATAACCGCCAGGTGTTAAAACCGCGAGGCTCGAAAAAAGAAAAAAAAAACCGTGACGAAAAGCTAAAAAGGTAATTCAGAAGTGTCTTTTTCCCGTGAGCAAAATGTGGAATAACCGCCAGGTGTTAAAAGCGCGAGGCTCGAAAAAAGAAAGAATATAAAATAATAAAAACCCGTGACGAAAAGCCAAAAAGAAAATTCAAAAGTGTCGTTTGCCCCGGGAGCAAAATGTGAAATGGTTATACGGTGTAACGCCTGGTGCCCTGTGTTCCGTGGCGCGAAACGAAAAGCACATGTGAGTCGCGCGAGCGCGGAGAAGCGAAGCGAGAAGGATCTCTCCGAGCGGGAGTCGTCGGTGTGAGTGGGAGGCCAGGATACACATGCGGGGGAAAAAATATAGGCACAGGGGGGGATATAGGCGACGACCCGATCTGCGGATGTAACGGACCGAATATCAATTTCGTGGCTGGTGGGCGTTGGGATATGGAAAATCGATCGGGTCCCGCGGCCAAGAGTGAAGGATGCTGCTGCTCTTTCGCGCTTCTTTTTTTTCCTCTCTTCGCTCTCTTTCCCCTCCAATTTTTTTTCTCCTCTTCCTTCGTCTCTACTTCCCTGTTTCGCCTCGACTTTCCTTCTCGCTTCTCTTTTACTTTCTCGCAATCTTCTCTTCCTTTTCGCGCTTCTTTTTTCCTCTTCGCTCTCTTTCCCTCCAATTTTTTTTTTTTTTTTTTTCGTCTCTTGCTTCATCTCCTTCCCTCTTTCGCCTTGACTTTCCTTCTCGCTTCTCTTTTACTCTCTCGCAATCTTCTCTTCCATTTCGCGCTTCTTTTTTTCCTCTCTTCGCTCTCTTTCCCTCCAATTTTTTCGCCTCTTGCTTCGTCTATTTCCCTCTTTCGCCTCGACTTTCCTTCTCGCTTCTCTTTTACTCTCTCGCAATCTTCTCTTCCTTTTCGCGCCGCCATGCCCGGCGTATAGATTTCCCGAGCGATCGCTCGCGCATCCCTTTTGCCTTTCAGCCGAGGCTTCCCTTCCACATCAGTCTCACCCCAGACGCGACTCAACATATCCACGGATATGTTCGCCTTTTTCTCAACCTTTTTGCACCGCCTTTTACGCGCCTTTCGACTTTCTTCGGATATGAAGAAAAAAAAAATTGAAACGAAACGGCGAACGCGAAGAGCCCGCGGCGTGCGGAAGCTCGCAAATTGCTTCCTCATTATTTCGTAGCTTTGACAAAGCCTCCTCCAGTGTAACTAATGCGGGTTGATCGACTTTGGCTTCCCCGACGGAGGCGGCTTTGTCGGAAGTTCGAAGGCTGCGAAATTAGCCGGGGGTAAAAAATCGTATACGTAAAAAAATAAATCATTGATTTAATAAAACCGTGGATTGCGGGCTGCCAAAAATAATGTTTTTAATTTAACTCCAGTTTTCGTTGTCACAATTCGATCAAACATTGAAACAATAAAATATTCTTTTGCCTATTTTGGAGTTATCATTTCAATATCATACGAAATTGTAGGAAATGAAAGCGACATTAATTTGACTGCATTTGTTTTTCGCAGCCCGCAATCCACGATTTTATTGAATCAACAATTTTTTTCCCGTGTAAATCGGCAAATAATAATCGAAAGCTAATTCTTTTTCTCTTTACTCTGATTTCCAGGCGCGATGGTACCAGGCTCGAGTTCTTCTCTCACGATCTTCGTCTTCCGCATCAACTTCACTCACCGCCGACGACCGCGATGCGCGCGGGAAGCGAAGGGATCGTTACTCCGAAGGTCGCGTGTATAGCCGAGAGTTACGTATATACGCACCCTCGAAGCTCCGCCAGGTTATCGCAATAAATTACGCGGCAGGCTATAACCCCGGTGCAGGCGCCGCGCGCTCCGCTCTCTCCACCTCCGACCGCGCGCGGCCGAAAATCATCCCCTCGAAATTTCGTGGCGCGTATAACTTCGGCGCGGCCGTTGGCTTACGAGCAGGTCGCGCGACCGGCGCTACCGGAGAGTCAACTCGCCGTCGGGGCTCCCGGGGCGCAAACTGTATGCACCCTGAATAATCGACTAGGTCGGAGGCACAATTCCTGAATTAACGACGAGCCGCGCCGCGCGGCCTCCATGCGCCACACATTCTTGCAATCGCCAGCGGAATTACGAAATGCCGGGCGGCGCGGTGACGCGCAATTTAATGAGAATGACGCGAAAAAAACACGGCCGCGAGGAAAGAACACGGCCGAATTACGTGATATTCCGCGATGCCAGGGGGAAAAAAAAGGTCAGCGCTGAAAAATCGCGGCGAGACCGCGGGTCGCGTTTCACCGAGGTGTTCAACGCGTGCCAACGGCGCAAAGAGCGTTTTAATTTTTTTTTATGGAAATTACAGCTGCAGTTTAATTTTTTAATTTTTTTGTTTCGAGAAATGTGGGTATTATTTTTTTTCTAGAGAGAGAAAAATTTGGTGGCGGAGTAAATGGGTCAATTTAATATTTACTGGTGGGAATAATTTGATTCGCTTTTTTTCGTGATATTGTACATTTTTTAAAATTTATATTTAATTATATATAATTATATTAAAAAATTATACATTTATACACCATTTTTTAATGGAAATTACAGCTGCAGTTATTTTTTTCTTTTTTTTTTTTTTCTTTCAAGAAATGTAGGTATTATTTATTTTTGGAGTAGAGAAAGAGGAAAAATTTCATCGCGGAAACGTAAATGGGTCGATCTAATATTTACTGTTGGGAATAATTTGATTCTCTTCTCTTTTTTTCGTTTCGTGATATTGCAAATGCTTAAAAATTTCCGGTGCAGTTGATAGATGTAACACAAACGTTTATTTTTCCTGCGGCGTTTCGTTGGCAAAAATGCCGAGCGATGTATCGTTGGAATTGATTGGACACTGATTGCACATTAAATTCGATTTCATGTTCGTGGAATTAAAAGCGTCGAGGCCGAGGGTATCCGCCGCGTTTTGTAGCCACGCTCGGCCGCGTTGGTTACGAGAAACCCCGAAATTCGCGCGGCTGTGGCAAACGATGCAGCGGACACGCTGCCGCGGACCGGAGTGCAAACTCTCGCGGCATCAATAAAGGACACTGCTGGGACGCGGAAATTCCGGTTTCAATTCGTTGGGGGGCTATCGTGGCGCGACCCGCCGCCCACTCGGCATCTCGGTACGAGGATATAATTGGCCTGTGCCTATACACCCAAGTACACAGGGCGTCCACTGCAAGAGAGACGTGAGTACAGTGCAACCGCGATTAAAGACGAATTTAACACTAACTTTTTTCGCATACAATACAAAACAGATTGACAATATTTTTTTATTTAGTCTCAACCGCAATTTTGTTCTCTCTTACCACGGATTATTATTATTATTATTATTATTATTTTTTTTTTTTTTTTTTTTTTTTTTCAAATAAAATTGATTACATTCAAATTGAGAAGAGGACGATTAATTGGCATTCCGAATAATCAGGATTTTTTTTATTCTGGTCTCAACCGAAATGTTATTCTCTCTTACCGTGAATTTTCTTTTCTTTTTTCAGATTAAATTATTTTTTATTCTAGTCTCAAACGAAATTGTGTTTTCTCTTACCGTGGATTACCTTTTTCTTTTTCAGATAAAATTGGTTGTGAAAAACGAGAAGACGACATTTAATTCACATTCCGGATAGTCGGGGTTTTACTGTACGCAGAGGGCGAAACAAGCATAGCAGGAAAAGGAAAATATCGAAACGCTTGATACAGTCCAACGTCGTTTCGGGCGCCCAATCTCCGCGCAATTGACTGTCGCGAATTGGCCGCGCAGTCGACAACGCGAAAATTTCGCATGCAGCGAATAATTTTCCATGAATTTTCCACGACTCGTTCTCGCGGTGGATCGAACGTGTTCATCGATCTCTCGGCGCGCGCGGCCCGCGTAATAGTGAATTTTCGAGAGGTCCGGCCGCGCCGCGCGATTGGTATAAATCATCGTCGTGGCGGTCCACAAAGGCCCGACGCGATTTTGAAACATTCACGAGGCCCGCCGCGAGTGCCATCAGTTGCAGGAGGAAATTCTCCGCTGCTGCTGCAGCCAGCCGCACTCTGTGTCACGTTCAGACTCGCGGCGGTTTTCAGCGGAAATTTATGGACGCCTGGAAAGCCACGGAAAAAGAGGAACAAGAGGAGGAAACGAATGGGAGATATGAGCGCCAGAAGAGGATTGGACGAACTGTTGCGCAGCCTCGTGAACCGAAAACTCCAACAATTCTGGTTCGTTTTTTCTAAACCACAACTTCAATCCAGTGTTGAAAGTCCCCATTACTTTAAAAATTAAACAGTTTACTGCGCAACAGTTTATTTTTTAGTTACGATTTTATAATGACGACTTGCAGCGATTATAAAATTATACGTGAAATTTTGAATAGCCGTAAGAAAACCCGAATTTTTAATTAAATTTTCGGAGAAATTGTGAGAGAAATGGACAAGCACAGTCCTCCATTATTTTCCAAATGTAAAAAAAGTATTTCTCCATTTTTTCAATAAGATTACCATGAAGTTTTATGGGAAATTAATATTCCTTGCCTCTATTTAAAAGTTTACACCTCATATTACAATCGTTACGAGTTATTATTCTAAAAACATAATTACAAAGCCAATCGTACCATCAATTTTATTTCTGCAAAAATTTAAGCATTTACATCTCTGCTTCACTCAAACCTTTTAATTCCATTTGAATCGTGTGAACGTCACAATTTCTCATTAAAATATTCCCGTGCTGAAATTTCGTCGAAAAAAGAGAAAAGCAAAAAAAAAAGAATCACGAAAACTGTAATTGCACGTTAACAATTACTGACCCACAAATCTCCAGCCACGTGTAAGCGTTTTTTCCGCTGCCTTGATTTTATTTTATCACCGCCACGGTGGAACGCGTTGAAGCGGACGAATTCACATAAATTTCGTCCCTTGAACTCGGTCGTTTCGCTCTGGCGAGTTTTTCCCCCGGAGCGCCGCGCGCGAGGGTCGCGAAAAAATACGGGGGAGGCGAAACGCGAGGAGGAGAGCGAGGAATAGGCGAAAGATAGAAGTTGGTATAATTTAGATTGCTCTCCCGCAGCGAGAGCGCCGCTGCCTTGGACTAATGGCCGAGCGCCGCGAGTGTTTCGCCCGCTGCCGGATTTGCGTAACCGGAAGCAAACAGCGAGCTATGGGGGCGAAGGGGACGGAGGGGGCGAAGCGAGACAAACGGATATACGCCGCGCGACTGTCGGCCGTAACATCATTTCTCGAATTCAGACTGCACGGGGCGCGTCGGGCCCGGTAATATCGCCTCGCGCGCTCGTCCGAATTTTCGTTCTCCACTTTGTTTCTCCGCCCCCCGTGTTTACCCTCCAACCGCGTTATAATCCGATTACACGACACCGGGACTGCGGAACGCAATTACAGTAATACGGCGCTCTCTCAAATACGGAAATGCGCGTTAAAACAATTGTTATTATTCGTCGATAGATTAATACGCGTTTGCCACGAAACGCGGTGAGAATTTCCAATTATTAAAAAAAAAATGCGAAGAGCGATTTCAATCGAAGAACGAAAGGGGTGTCGAAACTAATACGTTCTCAAATACGGAAATGCAAGTTAAAGCAATAGTTATTCTACCCTATTAAAAAAAAAAAAATAAATAAATAAATACATAAATAAAAAATAAATAAAAATAAATTAAAAAACGCGAAGAGCCATTTCAATCGCAGAACAAAAAGGGTATCGCGATATTTGCGCGGTAAACATATGGAAATCCCAAGTAATTATCGGAGTATAATGATATTTCCGACGAACCGCCCGATTGTCCCAATTAAAGCAGTTAATTTGCAGCGCACACGAAAACGCAACTCAAATATCGAGCGAGCACTTTCGCGGGGCCTCCGACAACAAAACCCTTTCCCCGCGGCGCCCCTAATGAACAAGTTGCTAACTCAAATTTTCAGTCGCCTCTCTCTCTTCTCCCCCCGAAAAAAAGCATTAACGAAACTTTCCGCGATGATCGCAGCTACGTACGCCGGACATCGAGGCTCTTGGCCCGGTGTGCTTAAAAAGTTGCCGCGGAAAAATGTTCAACTCCGACGTCGGCTTGTTAGTTCTGACGTCGAGGAAAAGTTGAAAACGCTCTTCGGTACCATTGCGGTTCGCGCGTTGGTCTATCGATCGAAACGCTCTCTGTGGGCGAGTCTCGTTTGAATAGCAGCCTCAAATCTGGGCCCTCGGCTCGCCAGACTTCTTTATTCTCTTTATCCCGTTAACGTCCAGAAATGGGCAACGTTTCTCTTTCTGTTTCCCCCCTCGCGATTCCGCTGAAACGATACAAAAAAAAATACAATTCTCTCTGCAGAAATTTTCGTGTCTCCCAATTCTTTTTTTTTTTTTGCAGCCCGTTTCGTACGACTGGTGAATCGGACCGCAGGACCAGCTTGAGGAAGAAGCCAACGGAACGGAAACGCACGATTATCGCGCGCAGATCGGTTAATCCGTGCAAAGTGGCTCGCCGCACACATTCAGCGCGACCGCAGACTGCATTTCGCCTCGTTCCTCGGCAACGGTTCGGGCTGTACGTACTACACGTATATACGGAAGAATATACCGCCCGCGCGGAGCGCTTCTCTCCTCTCTGATGGTCAATCAGTTACGTCGCCGCAAATCCCGCGCTGAGAGACTTCCGACGTCCTGCAGGAAGCCTGCAATCCCGCAGGGAAATTCTATTCCACTCCGCCGGAGTCTTCGATAATACAGCGCGAGGTAACTATCAACGTTTTTAAAGCGTACGCGTCGGGAAACGACGATATTTAAAGCTGCTTTATATTCGATACAACAGCTGTGATAAATACGAAAAAAAATCTGGAACGATGAATTAATTTTAATCAGCTCTCTCCGTTGTCTCAGCTTAGATGTCTCGATGACGCGAACGTTTTACGAGTCAAAACAAATTCAATAATATAATTAATTATATTAATATAGTCATATCAATAATATAACAATAATTATATAAGTATTATTATTATTATTATTATTATTATTATTTTTAATCATATAATATTTATATAATATAACAATAAAAAAATAATAATAATAATATAATTTTATATATAATTAATTATGTAATATTTAAAGCTGCTTTATATTCGATACAACAGCAACGATAAAAACAAAAAAAACCCAGAGCGAAAAATTAATTTTAATCCGCTCTGTCCGCCGCCTGGGCTTAAATCTCTCGATCATCCGAACGTCTCACGAGTTTCAAGTTGAATTAAATTTTCCGTATGACTCGTCAGCATCGCACAGGGTGGTTACGCGGGGGTTTTAAAGGGCTGTAAAAGTGGTACAAAACACTGTAATAATCTGTACCGAGCGGTTACGGCCATATTTCCCGCATTAACGCTCGAGTCGGCTGTGTAGTTCAGCTATACGCGGTTGCGCGAGCGCGAGAGAGGATGTAGATAGTGCGGAGAAGCTGAAGGAGCAGGCACTTCCGGAAGCAGCGGGGAGTAAAGCGCGGGCTGAGGTCCCGCGCTGCGGTAGCGCCAGTTTAGGATGGTTTAGGAAATACGTCAGGGTTCTCGAGGTAACGAGGTAGCGGCGCTGGCAGGAATAGAGCCCGGAGAGAGAGAGCCTGGCGGGGCCGACAGCGCGAGGCCGCCGCTGTTGCTGCTCGAAACCCGCTCTCCAGTGAGCCACTCTCGAGCTCAGCCACATTTATCTTTCTCATTAGAACCGGGACCTTAACGACCAACCTAGCTTAGCCACACAGACCGCTCCTGACTCCTCGAGAACGAGAAAAGAGCCAGTTCTCTCGGTACACATGTATATATGTATCATTAAGCGCCGAGAGATTTCGCCGGAGACGCGACGTTCTCCAAAATCCCCCCCGCAAACTTCGCGGATTATTTATTTGGTCGCGTTATCGCTCGTGGAAACTTGCGAAATTTCGCGTGGTGCAACGACCGGTTTATCGAGAACGCACAGGTGAATTTCACGGAGGGGGGTCAAAATAGCGAATGGCTAAAACAGCGAATTTCAAAATAACGATCGTCTGAATCTGGAATGGTCATCATTATGAAATTCGCTATTTCAGGCATTCGCTATTTTATTCATTCACTATTTTGACTCACATTGTTTATTAAAATGGAATGAAAATAGCGAATGATTAAAATAGCGAATTGCTGAAATAGCGAATTTCGTATTTATTATCTCGTATTTATTTATTCGTATTTATCTCGAATTTATTCTGGATTCAGACCGTCCATTATTTGGAAATTTGCTATTTTCGTAACTCGATTTGACATCAGGAGACTCTCAGGGCTTTTTTGATTCGACCAATTTACGAATCTACGTTTTTTTTCTTTTTTTTTTGCTTATGAGTGTAAATGGTTATTTTTGTATTTTTTCTCTCTCGCGTAGGACGTTGGTTAGCATTGAAATTTCTCAATTAAAGTGCGAGTTGTGGGGCGCCTCAGGTGGGGCTTTTGTCGTGGAGCCTCGTAAATAAGTCTCATACGAGAAGATCTGGCATTTTGCGACGGTCGAGATTTAAGCTCGAGGGGGTTTTATTGCCTCGCGGAGATCGAGTCTCTGCGGGAATGAGATTGAAGCCTTGTTAGCAATAAAGCTCGCTCTCGCTCCGTTTCATTCTCATTCTCGTCCTCATTTTGCCGCGCGCGGCACCCGCGACGTTACGACTCCTCTGTCTCGTCGCTCGAGCCTAATTTAATCACAAAGAGCTGAAAATAGCTCGCGAAATAAAGTCCCTGGCAGCGGGCGGAGCGGGCCGCGAGAGGAGCTTTTCCCACGCTTTCACGGCAAACCAACCGACTCGAATGTCCTCGGGATAATGTCGAAAAGCTAAATTTTCATGCTTACTGAATAACTCAACTGCCTCGAGAAACTGCTACCCCAAAATTGCGTTGAGCTCCGTCCCCATTTAGTCATCAACTTCAGCCTCAGATATTTCGTTCTCACTGTTTTAATCGCAAAAAATGGTTTTCCTCTTTTAGCCAGTCAGAAATTATTCACAAAAATGTGAATATTAAGACATTCGTTTTTTTAATTTAATAAAGATAAAGAAATTATTCACAAAAATGTGAATATAGATTTTTTTTGTATTTTTTTTTTTTCAAAATTTACTCCCGACTAATTTCGCAGAGCATTAATAGAAATTTCGACGATTTCATGGCAGGATATAATTTTGATGCGTTTCGCCGTGCGAATGCGCGCTGCAATTTCCGGCTGTGTGCCAACGGCTGTGCAACGGACGTGCGTCGTATCAATTTCCGTCTAATCCAACTTGTTTCGAATCTCCGCGTCGCTTTGAAATTCATCTCCCCTGGCTGACGGAGTTTCGTGCGTTACTCTCTCGACGTTCGCGATATTCGCGGCCACCATTCTGCCAAAGTCATTTCCGTTAGCTCGGAAGAGCTCGAAGTGCTCGCTCGGTTGGTTGCCGGGGGGGTTATCAAGACTCTCTCGATGTTCATTCAATGTTCACGTCGAGCTCCAGCCTCGGCCCGGCTGATCCTTCAGCCCGCCGAACGTTTCTCCGCCGCCTCGTCTCGGAGTCTACGCGCTTCGACTCTCCCAGTCTCGTCCCTCGTTTTGCGATTGACTCTCCATGCTCGGCGGAGCCTCCCGAAAATTTCATTCCCGCGATTTTGCTTTTGCTGGCTTAAGTTCGAAATCACATTTCCCTCGAGGATGTCTCGTCCCCCTCGACATCCAACAAGAAGAAACTCCTGTTTGAAAAAAAGTTTTTATTCTCAAAATTCGTTGAGAAAAATGCGAAAAATGTTTTTGCACTTTTTTCGAAATTTCATCACTTCACGAAAACGGAGGTTACTTTATTTTGCATTTATCGAATCTTGATTTTCTTTTTTCGTCCGAATGAAAACTGCATAACGAAAATAATTTTTTACAGAATTTTAAAGTCGAACCCTCAAAAATCGTAAATTTTTCACTTTTCAATTTTTTTTTTTTTTATCTGGCTTTAACATTCTGTAAAAAAATGAGAAATCAAGATATCGCGTTTCGCCTCACGGAATTCTCTTCGTTACCGAGTTTTCTCTCGAACGAAGAAAGAAAAACCAGGTTCGATCGATTACAAAAAAAAAAGTAATATACCAAAATAAAAATATTTTTCCCTTTTAGGATCCTTAATGTCCAGACGTCTTTCGGGTAGGAACTTCGTTCGCCTCTTCCGCCCCAGTTCGCGGAGTCTTGAACATATAGCCACCACCGTCGTCGCCCATTCCCATCTCAATCCTCATCTCTTCGCCGGTGATCCTCATACCAGACGCCAAACTCCGGGCTCGCGTCGTACGTGAATAGAAGGAGAGGAAATACGTGTGCGTCGTGTTCAGACTGCACGCGTCTATGTATTACGTCGTACATATATCCATATAGGGGAGGTGCAGGCAAAATGGGTCTCATACACGAAAAATGGTTTTATGACGATAACAAAAGTGTATTTTGATTGCTTTTGATCCAAAAATTCAATTCCAATCATCAATTTTGAGCGTCGTAAAAAAAAGAAGTGCGGGCAAAATGGGACAGATCCCCAAATTCGGAAATTCGTGGTTTTTTACTCGGTGATACTCAACATCATCCTTAATGGTTATATTGAAAAAAAAAAAAAAAAAAAAAAAAAAAAAATGGTAAAATTTTTTTTTCAAAGTGACTTTTGAAAAGCCGGATTGCTTAAAATCCTCAAAATTGTTAAAAATCTTCATATTCTGCTTACATGTTTTTCACGACATGGGGATCTGTCCCATTTTGCCCGCAAAAATAGTTGGAACTGAAAAAAAAACGCTGCCCCATTTTGCCCGCATGTCCCGTTTTTCCCGCACCTACCCTACAATATGTGTGTGTGTTACAGAAGGACCCGTTGCACGCGGCTGGTGTACAGAGAAGACTGCAGTTCGTGCGCCTTGCAAGAGACACGCTGTGTGCGCGTAAGATCGATCCGAAGTTCCGGGGAACTTAGATTGACGACGCTGCTCTCTCGCGTCTCCCGCTCGGTCCCGCTGATGGTCCGCCTGGCGCGGAATTTATTCCCTTTGGACGAGGCGAGGACGAGCATCGTCGTCTTCGCCTCGACGCTGCTGCGAACGTCGTTATCGCCCCGCCGGATCTCTTCTTCCCTTCGGTAAGTGAACTCCGCGCTCCGAGAGACAGAATGTCTTCAACGCAATTATGAATATGAAGACGCGCGCGAGGCATTCTCCGTCGGCGCGCAGCCACTTCTCTCCCTTCGCGGGCGATGAATTTTAAAGGATGAACAAAATTCACGCGCTTTCAAGTGGAGAACCCCGACGCGAAGCCGTCGCAATTGTGAGAAATAATCGTCGTTTGAATTTTTTATTTCATTACCGAGACGGAATTATCAAATCTTCCTGTGGGCGAAAATTTCAAAACGTTGTTGCAATTGTGAGAAATAATCGTCGTTTGAATTTTCACGTTATCACCGAGATCGACTTGACCAATTTTCCTGACAATTCCAACGGCAAAATCGTCGCCGTCGCAACGACGGACTTGACCTTCAGTTTACGCGCTGACCGTGCAGCACGTAGCGCGCTGTTCACGCGCGCTGCTCACGGTGAAGAAAAAGGCCACCTTACATGGATTCCGGCGGTTTTGTTCCCCTCCTTAAGCGTCGAAGGATACAAATAACGTCGGTGCGCCGCCTAGGAAGCAGAGCGTCTCGAGAACGTTGAATAATATTGTCTCCCGGCGTGTGCCGCACTTATTTATCGCTCCGGGGACTCGTGGCAACGCTTATTGAAAGACGAAGGGCGGAAGGAAGAAGCGCGGCCGTAACATTCCAGTCGTAAATGCTGGGACGAGTTATTGGACACGGCGAGACGCGACCGCCACCTTAGTACCGAAACTTCCCTCCGTCTCCGTGTGTTCCCTATGCGTGATCGGAAACCGGAATGACGATGGCGATTTCATTTTTCCCCCGGCCACGAATTTTTCCCTCGCCCACTAAAAACTCGTGTTTCCAACGCGAATTACGGTCGTCTCATGCGCCGATATTATACGTTGAATAGTCGGCGTCGAGACGCTACCGCGAATCTTGTCGCACGCTAAGATACTAAAAGATACTCGGCTCAGTGATGAAGAAATCATTTCTAAGACAACCTTAGAAATTATCAAAAATCTACTTCACTCCATGTTATCTCGCGTCTAATTTTCCTGGAAATAAGGGAGGTGCGGGCAAAACGGGACAGCGTTTTTTTTTTTTTTTTTTTTTTTTTCAGTTCCAACTATTTTTGCGGGCAAAATGGAACTGAATCCCATTTCGTTAAAGTCGCGTCTATACGACACAATTCAACGCATGTAAGCGGAATATAAAGATTTTTACCAATTCTGAGTATTTTAAGCAATCTGGCTTTTAAAAAGTCACGTTGAATTTTTTTTTTTTTTTTTTTTTTTTTTTCAATATAACCATTAAGGAATATCACCGAGTAAAAAAACACGAATTTTCGAATTTGGTGGTCTGTCCCGTTTTAGCCGCCCTCCTTTATAAATATTTTGTAAAAAAATTACCAATTTTACTACGTTTTTATATCATACTTAATTCTTTTCGTTTCGATAACGGGATTTAAAGCGAGTTTGGCGTGCGTCTCGCTTACTCCTGGCCTCCTGAGCCGAATTCCACCAGATCGAAGAACGTGAAATTCAACGTAGTCTGGCCGAATTACAGCCGTCTCATTCCCCGATACTACGTTGAATATTCGGCGTCGAGACGCTACCGCGAATCTTGACTCACGCCGAGATACTAAATATCTTCTGCCTGCATCGACGACGCTCGGCGTGACCAAAAAAAGTCAAACTTGCCGGTCACCGCGAAACATCAAAATTTTTCTCTCGTATTCTAATAGCCTAATAATTGGCTGTTATGATACTCGTTATTTTCTGCATTTTATCGTTTTGCAACATTTAATTAACTATTAAATGTCAAGATATACGCAAATGCAAAAAAAAAGAGTGACGAAATTCAATATTACGCTCTGGCAACTTTCCTTTTTTTTTTTTAGAAATTATTCATGAATATTTTACTTCCTCTGCCTCTAAATTCCTCCGACACTATTAATTGGCCGATTCTTAACGGCAGCAAAACATAATTTTACCTATCAGGAAGCGGAATAAGAATTTCTTATCAGACGGCGTTTCGCATAATTATCATCGTCACTCATTGTATCACAGTGTAAATATCCTCGGATCTGCAAACAGTTTCCAAAGATCAAGGTGAAAATATATAGTTGAACAATTACCGGGAGTGACGAGACTCGAGTAGAAAAACATACATCAGGCTTTTTTTTCTGCACGTCGAGGATAATAGCGTCGAGTCACGGTCAAGCAAAAAATTGCAGTGTTCCTATATATCACGCGATTGTGGTCGGAGGCGTCGAAGAGAGAGAGAGATTAGACTGTCTGTGTGTCGGTACAATTTAAACTGATTGTCGTTGCGTCGAGATACATAAGAGAGCTTCGCGACGACGAGCCGACCAGTCAGATTGATTTCGCGAAAGTGGTAACACCAGGAGACATCAGACATGCAGCAGTGGGTAGGAAAAGTGGCCGTGGTGACGGGCGCGAGTTCGGGAATCGGCGCCGACACCGCCGAGGCTCTCGTGCGCGCGGGCGTCAAAGTCGTTGGCCTCGCGCGGCGAGTCGATAAAATTCGTCAATTGTCGGAGAAACTGAAAGGCCAGAAGGGCAAACTCTACCCCATCGAGTGCGACGTGCAGAAGGAGGACGACATACTGAAGGCCTTCAAGTGGACGGAGAGCGAGCTCGGCGGTGTGGATATTCTCGTCAACAATGCCGGGGTTTTGAGCACCGAGAGCATCATCGGTGAGTTCCAAGGAATAGCATCCGGTGTCTCTTAATCGTGCGGATTTTAGTTTTTTCCGATTTATTTGAGATCAGTGTTGTCAGTCCCTGATACTTTAGGAATGAAAGTTTACACAACAGTTTATGTTATAACGATGACCTGTAGCGATTGTAAAATTACGCGTGAATTTTTTTAAAGCCGTAAAAAAAAAAACGATTTTTTCATTCAATGTTTTTAACATTTAATGAAAAAATCAATAAAAAATAATTTAAAACAGTGTTTTTACATTTTTTCAATAACGATTACCATGGAATTTAATGGTAATCGTTATTTCAAAGATAATCGTGGAGTCTCAGCGACTGGTTAACCACAAGTTTTATAGCGATAAGAAAAATTCGTGACCTATTATAATTAGGGACTTTCAACTCTGTTTGAGACAGAGTGCAATTAATCACGACAAAGATAATCGTGAAGTCTCAGCGACTGGATAACCACAAGTTTCGCAGTGTTACGATAAATTCATGACCTATTATATATTAAGCCAACAATCAGTGACAGATAATACGTGCCGATAAGATACACAAGTAAAAATAAAGAAGCGCCCACTTTTGTCTTATCTTCTGTAATTTACGTTTGATTTATCTTTTCAGAGGGCAAGACGGAAACTTACCGAAGCATTCTTGACGTAAACGTTCTGGCCTTCGCAATCTGCTCGAGGGAGGCCGTCAAGTCGATGAGAAAACGCAACGTGAACGGCCACATAATCGTCACGAACAGGTGCTGAAAAAATGTTTTGCGCGATATTAATTTAATTATTAACAAAAAAAATCGGAGAAAAAAATTACGTGACCGATTTATTATTGACAAAAAATCAGCGAAAAGAATTACGTGATCGATTTATTATTGAAAAAAAAATCAGGGAAAAAAATGACGACCGATAAATGTTGATTTTGCCTTGCAGCGTTCTCGGCCACGACGCGGACATCGCCAAACATCCGGTGAGCCTCTATTCCGCGAGCAAATACGCCGTGACCGGGATGACAATCTCGATGCGCAACGAGCTCGCATTGGTGGGAGCGAACGTCAAAGTGACGAGCGTGAGTCCCGGACTGGTCGACACCGAGATGCCTGCGAGCGCCGGATTCTCAAAAGCGTCCCTCGAAAAAATAAGCATCAAGGGGAAGGACGTCGCGGAAGCGATAATCTACGCTCTCTCGACTCCCCCCGAAGTTATGATCAAGGAGCTGACGATCGAGCCGCTGATGAAACTTCCGAAATGAGCGAGATAATAATAAGTAATAATAAATTGAATAATTCGTTGAATTGATTGAATAATTCATTAGCATTAAGACAGCGAATAATAAAAAAAGCCGATCGTGGATTTTTTTTTCTACTTTACACAAATGTAAAATTTACCGTAAAAACGATGTAATTCAGCCGAGCCTTTTTCCCAGATTTATTATTTTCGCCACGATTGGCCGAAAGAAAGCATTACGCAACGGTTTTCCCCGACTTCTCTCGATTCATTCCGTATTCCCCACCAGCCGGGAAAACGTATTTCTTCGAGACGCGCAGTAAAAGCGGTATTTACGAGCTCGAAAGTGGTATAACAGCGGGATTCTTCGAGTGAAAGGGCTTTTTTTATAGCCGCGCGACCCGCGCGAAAGTCGAGGCTTTTTCTTTCGTTTCGCCGTTGCGACGAGGCAGGCAAAACAATAGATGCGGTGAAAACTCATTTTCTATTTTTTTTTTAAATGAAAATCGAATCCCTACTATTTTTTGTCCATTAATTGCGCAGAGTAAAATTCGTGGCAACAATTTGAAACCTCATCGTTAAAACTCATTTTCTGTTTATTAAAAATCTTTTTATTATTTTTTAAAATGAAAATCCAACCCCAACATTTTTTGTATTCGAACCTGAAGATACTTTTTGCGTAGTTCGAAGGCGGCTGCGAAGATATTGGTTTCCACTCCATTCTCCTCGCTATTCTCCACCCTCGCTTGTTCCCCTCCTTCTCAAAGATATCGAGAACTGAAAACGAGCGCAAACGTGGCAAAGTTTTGCCCGCGAGGAGGCAAAAATGACTGACACGTAGAGCCCATTAACCGCGCGAGAGTAAAATTCGTGGCAACAATTTTATCGGACTTTCGGAAAACTTCTATTTCCACAACTTTCTTCGATTTCCCGTTGCCACGTGTGTGTTAAACATCGGTGCGCGAGTTTCGCCGACGCGTAACTTCCGTGCAAACTCATCGATACTTATTTTCGCCCTCGCGCCTCCGCAACCCGAAAGTTCGAGTGGCAACATTGAAGTGCAGACTTTGTAATGTATAACGCGCAGAAGCGGCAACACGTGATGCGCTTCTCACGGTAAATACAGCAATTATCCGCCGCGGCAATATTGGCCCGTCGCCCGGTGTAGCGAAGGAAGAAATACGCGGCCTACGGGGCACGTCGAGCCGAGTAATTTATTAATTAACACACCAGCCCCGCCACGGCGAATAGGCGAATTTGTCAATTAACTCGGTAAATACTGAGCCTCGGGGTTGATATTTATCGCAAATTGCTCAGCACTGCCGGCTGCAATCCCCGGCGTTCGACACGCGCGGCGAGAAACTTTGCCGCACAGCGGTTTGATATTCGTTCGGGGAGAAACGTTTCTCGGTTCAGTGAGGAAGAAATAGACAATAGACGAAGAAATAGACAGCCTTAGAAATTATCTAAAATCTACTTCGCTGTGTTATCTCACGTCTAATTTTCTTCGAAATATAAATATTTTGTAGAGAAATTAACAATTTTACTGCTTCTTTTTTTTTTACTTAATTCTCTTCGTTTCGATAATGGGATTTAAAGTGACTTTGGACGGTGCCGCTTATTTCACGAAACTGAGCGTGCGTCTCGCTTACTCCTGGCCACCTGGGCCGAATTCCACCAGATCGGAGAACGTGAAATTCAATGTACTCTGGGCTCTTTCGCTGCTCAGCGCTTTCGCGTTTCTCGCCTCGTTGCTCTACGCTATTTACAAATTTCCCTCGGATTCTCTGATGATCACGAAAATCACCTGTGTCGGCGCTGTCTGTGGATTCATTGTGAAAAACTTTGTGTGCCGGCTGCACAGAAAACGCATACAGGTGAATAAAATTGATTTTTATATTGACAAAATTGAAAGTCATCTTAGAAATCTGAAAAAATTCATACGTATTCAGAAAAATGAACAAATCATTTACATTTTTTTTTTTATTGGATCTCCGGGAGATTTGTAAAACAATTTTTTTTTTCATCAATTTGTTAATAACATTTTAGAATCATTATTACGCAAAATTCATCCTTTCAGTACCTTTAATGTGCATGATTTTTTTAAGACTTTTATACCATCGAAAAATGTTTGGTATTCTCTCTTATTTTTCTCGAATTTATTTGAAATGAACGGAAAGCGACATAACTACCTCAATATCAGCCCCTCTTAATTTCTTCTTATTTCTCTATTTGATTTATACCCAAAAACCTCTCACACCTCGCGAACTAACATCGTCATTAATTGTGCCGCAGATCCTGATACACGAGATGGAGGATTTCCGGCGAAAGGCTCGGATCCACGAGCGCGCGATTCTCCAACGTTACGTGGATCGTTGCTCCTCGGTGCACGTTACGATAACTCTGATAAATTATCTCACGCCGGTCCTCGTGCTGTGCGGAACGTTTTTAAAGCCCGACGAGATTCTCCCGGCCCCGGCCGCTTATCCCTTCTCGGTGGACTCCGGGCTGATGCTGTACGTCGCGTACCTTCATCAATGCTTTGCCGCGTTTCAGTGCTCGGCCGGAGCTACCGTCGACTGTCAGACGGCGATGCTGACTTGGTACGTTGGCGCGAGGCTCGAAATTCTCGCCTCGGAGCTGGAGAAGATCTGCGACTCTGGAACGATGAAGAAACTCGTTGAGGAGCATCAACAATTGCTCGGGTAAAATGTACAATGACGTAGAATTTTTTGTTAATTCTCAGCCTCGTATTTTTTTTTCTCGTGCTCATTAGAGTAAGTTGCTCGTTATTTTTTGCAGGTTCGCTCACGAAGCGAAGAGCACGATGGCCTATATCGCGCTCACTACTATCACGACCAGTGGCATCGCGACAGTCTGCAGTTGTCTTCAACTCGTCAGTGTGAGTAAAAGAATATTTGTATGAAATTCGTACCATGAATTATTTATCTTGAAGGAATATTTGTATGAACTTCATACCATGAATTATTTATCTTGAAGGAATATTTGTATGAAGTTCATATCATGAATTATTTATCTTGAAGGCATGTTTGTATGAAATTCATACCATGAATTATTTATCTTGAAGAATTATTTGTACGAAATTCATACTAAGAATTATTTGTCTTTTACTATTGCGATAAAAATACTAAACTGCTTGTTTTTGATTTATTTTTTATTCTTTTTTTTTTAATTGAAGGACGAACCGATGGCTGTGAAAATGCAGTTCGGGCCGGTGGCACTCATTTCGATAGCGTGTCTCTTCGTCTGCGCCTGGCCCGCGGATAACATCATCACGGTGGTAAATATTTTCAGCAACGTCGCCGTTGGTCTCGCTGTTTACAATTGGAAGAAAATCCCAGAGAAGACGATTACGGTCAGTGTGATTTCGTAGGCGCCGCGGCCTACAACAGTCCCTGGGTGGACATGACGCCGGCGCTGAGGAGGCACGTTTTGATGATTCTCAGGAGATCCCAGAGGCCGGTGGTCGCGTCGATCGGCGGATTCATTCCCGCTCTCTCGCTGCGCTACTACGCGTCGGTAAGCCGAAACGATCCTTAATAACTCCCATTAACATCGATTGAAACCGATCAAATGGACAAAATTCCGATTGAAAAATAATCGGTTCAAAAAGGTTTCTGTCGGATTTTTATACGTTTTATTGGTTATAATCGGATCTTTTGTGACAAACGAATTTGCTTTCGTTTCAGTTCCTATCGGCAGCATTTTCCTATTTTACGACACTTCAGGCCACAATGGTTGTCAACGCGGCATGAGAATCTTAAAAGGACACTACGTGTGCGTAGAAAAAAAAGACAAAAAAAATCTCACTAAAAGGTAGAAAAATCGAGATGAATTTATTTCGAAATAAAAATGTAATAAAAAATATACGTTTTTTCGGCCACGTAATCTCAGCGTGAGATTCGCGAATGTACGAGATTTTTTTCCCGCGCAGAGCGTTTTTCGCTGACGGATTGAAAGATCCTTTTGGCCCTTGGCGAACGTTTTCGCACCAGGGGAATAGCGAAGACAATGTAATGTTCGTGTAGCCACCTGTGCTGCTTCTCACCGCGAATGTGGCGCGTTGTAATTATTCCCGGAGGAAATATTAGCTAATAGTGGCACAGTGGCCGAACACCACGTGATTTATTAATTAGTAATTCGCCGGAGTCGAAGAAACTTCCTCCGCGCGGCGGAGCATCGATTTATCAATTCTCCTCAATCAGTGAAAATTGCCGGGTCGGCGTTTCGAGCACATTTAGCGAGACCCTCTGATATCGAGTCCCGCGGCTGTAACACGCGTTGTAGCTTCGTGTTACGCGGTAATTACGCGGTAAACTTGGACCTGCCGCGCGTGGATTCATCGCCAGTGAGGAAGAAACATTTGTCCGGTCGGTCGCCGAGCGATCGTCAAAGAAAATCTGCTTTTTAAAGCACATTTTCTTCGGACTTTTTAAATCCGCTTTAAACCCAGTCAACGTTACATTTTCCTTGGATTCACTCGACAATGGTGCTCAACGTGAATGTGGAGAGAGCGATTTATTTCACAAAACTGAGCGTTCATCTGGCTTACTGCTGGCCACCGCCACCCAATTCGACAAAGTGGCAAAACAACAAGTTCGACGTACTCTGGACCGTCTCGCTTTTCAGCGCGGTCGGACTTTTTGGTCCCCTGCTCTACTCCGTCTACGAGTTCAAATCGGATTCCCTCAACCTCACGAAATCCGCGTGCTTTCTCGGTGCGGTCGCCGGACTTACCGTTAAAATCGTCGTCTGCCGGATGCATCGAAAGCGAATACAGGTGAACCGGCGGATTACACACCGGTGAGATTCAGAGTTGTAAATCCCTCATTTTTGTATAAATAAAATTGATCGTACGATTGGCTTTGTAATTATGTTTATATAATAATAACTCGTAACGATTTGAATATGATGTGTAGACTTTTAAATAGAGGCAAGAAATATTAATTTTTCATAAAACTTCATGGTAATTTTATTTTTTAAATGGAGAAATACTGTTAATGCATTGTAAAAAATAAAGGTCTATGGTTGTCCATTTTTCTCACAATTTCTCCGAAAATTTAATGAAATTTTAAGCTTTTCTTATGGCTATTCAAAAGTTTACATATATTTTTTTATAATCGCTACAGGTTATCGTTATAAAATATAAATTAAAATAATGGGGATTTACAACACTGGTGAGATTATTCAGTTGTCGACGTATAATTTTGTTTTTCTCCCGACGTTTCCGAAACCTGAGGCAAATCATTTTTTTTTTATGTAATATTTCTTTTTTTCTTACAGGGTCCAATTTTCGAGATGGAGAATTTTGTAAAAAACGCAAAAGCCCACGAGCTCGCGATTCTTCAGCGTTACGTCGACAGATGTTCGCTTCTTCACGCGACGGTCACGATCGTCAATTACGTGGCCGCGTCCTTCGTCATATTCGGTCCGTTTTTGCTGCCCGACGTGAAGCTACCGACACCGGCTGTCTACCCCTTTCCCGTCGACTCCGGGCCGATCATGTACCTCGTGTACATTCACCAGAGCTACGTGGGCTTTCAGTGCTCCGCGTCGGCGACCATCGACTGCCAGGCTGCTCTTTTGGTTTGGTACGTCGGCGCCAGATTGGAAATTCTTTCCCTCGAGCTCGACAAAGTCAACGATGGACAGGGACTTCGTTCCTTCGTGCGAAAGCACCAGCAATTGCTTCGGTAAAGTAAAAAAGTCGTCCTTCGGCGAATTAATCAAGATAAACGCTGCCGCCGATTTTTTTTTTTTTCACAAAAAAAAATAATATAAAAATTGCTTCGGTAAAGTAAAAAATCATTTTTCGCACGAATTAATCCCAATTAATGCTGCGGCCGACCTTTTTTTCACTAAACGAAATAAAATAGAATAAAATAAAAATTGTTTCGGTAAAGTAAAAAATTGTGCTTCGGCAAATTAATCCTGAAACTCGCTGCCACCGAATTTTTTTTTTCGCCCAAAAATCGCTGAATTTCACGTCTTTTCAGTTTAGCACACGAAGCCAAAGAGACAATGGCTTACATTGCAATGACGACCACAGCAGCGACTGGCATTGCAACCGTTTTCAGTTGCCTCCAACTCGTCGGTGTACGTTGACGAATTTCGTCGTCCAACGAGCCAACATTTTGCGAGCGCTAATTTTTTATTTTTTATCTAAGAATCAACCGATCGCCGTGAAAATGCAGTTTGGTCCTGTGGCTCTGATCTCCATCGTCTGCCTCTTGGTCTGCGCGTGGCCTGCCGACAATCTCATCAAAGTGGTGAGGTGACACTGAAATTAAATAAAAAAAATAAAAAAACGAAGAATAGCATTTGCTTTCGTGGTGTGGCGAAAATGTCAGAGAAAACGATCGGGGCAGTGCGATTTTGTAGGAACATCGGCGTACGACAAGCCGTGGTTCGATATGTCGCCCCCGTTGATGAGAAATATACTGATGATACTGCAGAGATCTCAGCGACCGGTCGTTATTTCCATCGGCGGTTTTCTTCCAGCTCTCTCATTGCGCTACTACGCATCGGTATACAAAAAACAAAACATTACAATCCAAAACCACGGAATTCCTGTTTCTAACAAAATGCAATTTTTTTTTAGTTCCTCTCAGCAGCATTTTCCTACTTCACGACACTTCGTATCACTGTAAACGTCAATCAATGAGTCGTGAAGATTTCCCATGAATTCATTAAATACGGATAATTAATGCGAATTTAATTAATTTTTCAACGCCAACATCTAATTCTGAATTTATTCCAATCTTTTCACAGAACTGAACCAAAAATATATTTTAGATTCGAAATTATACGCGGCGAAAATAACTATTTTTGCTGATGGAAATCGTGGCCTTATGCAAGACACAAATCATCGTTATTTTAGAAAACACCGATTCGTTCGTTGAAGCTGGGCTTAATTTCCTTTCGTTTGCAATTATTTAAGACGTTTTTTTCTTTCCCTCTCTCCGTAATGGGATCCAAAGTGAGTTTCGCCGGAGCAGCGAATTTTACGAGAAAAAAACTGTTTATCTGGCTTTTTCCCGGCCACCTCTGGCGAGCGAGGAGGCCGAGTCCCCGAAGAAGAACTTTAACGCGCTCCGAGAGCGAAGTGGCTCTCTTTTCTTCCCGCCGCTGTTTTCCGTCCACGAGGTGTCCGAGGGGAATTCTCGTGATCTCACGAACGCCCCGCGCGCGTCATCTGGGAACCATCGCTGGGTACGTTATTAAAATTTCCGTGTGCAGCAGCCGCAGGAGCAGCGCTGAAGATTATTGCTCGCCTTATTTGCAACGAGTTTCGAATGTGGGGTGCAAAACGTAAGTCGTAAGTAAAATTACTCGTGGCAAAAGGGAAACAGGAATTAAAAAGAAATTCTCATTACAGCGACGAGCCGCTCGCTGTGAAGATGCAATTTCGACCTCCGACTGCGATCCCCGTCGTCTGCCTCTTCGTTTGCGAAGACGGCGCGCAGCTTTCTTCGTTTCATTACCGACGTTTTATTGCCGCCGTGAAAGCTCGAAAAGGAATGTCGGGTCAGTGCGATTTCATAGGTGCGGCCAACGTACTACGTACGGCTTCCCCGAGGTGACAATGTCACCTAAAACGGGGAGAAACGTCTTCATTACTCCTCGAAGGGCTCAGCCGACGGTCATTTCCGTCCGACGGTGGATCAATTTCCGCTCTCTCGACGCTCAACATTGAATCGGTAAGAACTATTTAAAACGAATTATTTCGACATCCAAACCCCATAAATTGTGACCGTGAATAATCTTATAAAATGCACTGCAAAAACAAAAAGAAATGAACCCCTACATTAATTAAATTTTTATCGCCTCTCATAAATAAACTAATTTCGCGTAAAATGTCATTTTTTTCATTATCTATTACAGCCAGCGGAACGGGACATTCGGAAAGACAGTGGATATAGAATGATTTATGCAGGAAATCGACAAATGGAACGAGCCGAGAAGTAACGGAGGAGCCGCAACTTCGCGGATCCTGCGGAAGTGCGACGATAACTCGGCGACCGTGGATTACGATCTGGCTTTAACTAAGGGGTAAGTAATTTCTCTCCTTGTCCTTGCAAGCCCGGAATTACTGTATAAGTCTCTCGCATCCTGAGCTCGCCGGGCACTTTGCCTTTTTTTCTTCCGCCTTTTTTTTTATTAAAGCGTAGCCGTCCGGAAACGTCCGGGTGATCGATAAGAAGCGCGAAGAATGCTGCTCGCCCCCTAAGCTCTCCTCTACTCGTTAAACGAGTCGCCGGGCAAGCTACAACACTTCGCCTATTTTCTTTCGTCTTTTTTTTTCTTCCTTTTCTTCTCATTTCTTTTATTCAAGAGAAACGCAAAGAAGCCTGCGACGTCCAGTAGCAGTTGGCCCTCCGGGCTCTCGTCTCATTCCCCCCCGCAGGCCTCCCTTCCCTCTTCTCCTTCCCGAGCGAATTCGCAGGCAAAATATAACCAGCAGACGCGACACGAATGTTTCATCATGCCTCCGGCTCAACCTCGTAATATTCGGCCCTTTCGACGACTCCACCGCGGCGAAATATTCCTCCCGGAATTTAATGCTGCAGGCCGTGAAGATAGTTTTATCTCGCGAATAACCGTAACTAGTCACTCTAAATACGCGCAATACTTTTTAATTTCCTTCCTTGAGTCGCTGGGGCGCGTAATCTTGTCTAACGAGGGGCGCTCAACGATTATCGTCGCTGTAATTCACTGTTTTTAAATTTTTTTCCCCCTCATAATTTATTCAATTAGTTCTAATCTTCCTCCGTTATTTTTTTATTACGTTATATAAATGATGAACCAGCGACTGCGCTATAAAAAATTGTCTTCCAATACGCGCAATACTTTTTAATTTTCTTCCTCGAGTCGCTGGAGCGCCTAATCCTTTTTTTTTATATTTACACAAAATTTGTCAATATTTTGGGGCCCTCAACGATTATCGTTGCCGTAATTCACTGCTTTTTCATTTCTTTTTTTCCCTCCTAATTTATTCAATTAGTTCCAATCTTCCTCCGTTATTTTTTGTATTACGTTATACAAATAACGAACCAGTCTCTGTGCTCTAAAAAATTGTCTTCCATTCCCGTTCTTTCGCAGCTAAAACCACGAGTTAGGCCACATCGATGAAGGGGAGACGAAAAACGGGGCGGGGGAATCGATGAAGATGAGAGACGAAGGAACGTTCGACGCGGCTGCCGATGAAACCCTTTGGGACCGGAGATTTACGTGCGGATGGCTGTGTAACTAAGGTATTAGCGCGTCGCATATCGTGCGAGCCTCCTGCCCCGGAACATCCGTGGGACTCGGCGCTATTTGCTCGGCGCGAGGCAATCACGAGCGGCGAGTAGTTCATACATACACGGATACCCAGTGTCGCCAGGGGTTTGTCCCTCGAAGAAATAACCTGCGCCACCCGCAGCTACGCCGTTATATAGCTATTCCTCTCCGTTTCCCGGCAGCTGTCGATAAACACACGGGACAAATCGAAAGATTAGCTTCACGTCAAACTTCGAAACGTATCGCCCTCCCCACGTTCCCCGTTTTGCTGCTTCCTGCTTCTCGCTTCTCCCCGAGCCTCGAGGAAGCAAAAATGCGGAAACCGATGCGAAGCGTCCTTCCGCTTTTCGCTCTTGTCAAAGTTCGTTACTTGAACACACACACTTTTTTCTCTTTACTCTACAATTTAATTTACTTTCATTTAATTTAGCGGATCACTCCTTTCAATTTATAATAGTGTTTAAAGTGGAGCCGCAGCTTAAAATTTCCAGTTTCTACAAAAACAACAATTTGTTTATAAAAATATTCCAAATAAAAATAAACATATTCCAAACAAAAATAAAAATATTCCAAATAAAAATAAAAATATTCCAAATTAACAATATAACAAATTATAGGTAAAAAAAAGAAAAAAGTGACATCTCTGGTCACGCGAACCATCGACAACGAAAAGGATTTTTCTTCCCCAACGGCAGAGCCCAAGAAAATTACAGTTGGAATCTCAGGCGCGTTTTTTTCAATTATTGGGAAAATAGGTGTTTTCCCCTCCTCGCGAACAGAGCCGGATAAGACGGTGGAACGGGGAAGGCGCCGCCTGTATATAATTCAGTCACTTTGCGCGGGCCATAAGTTCTCCTCGGCGGGGACACCGCGCGGTATTTCAGGGCTTTGCAGCGCGGCCCCGATGCGAAACGTGTGCGGCACACCGGACGAAGCGGGGAGATCTCGCAGTACTTCGCAGTGGGTAGCGGCGCCTAATGGTGCTTTTACTTCGTCCCGGACACGTCCGGAACGGCCGAGCCGTAAACCGAGAACCGCGCGGCGAGCATCCGACATCCTCTAAACGATTAATAACACGTGACCGTTGCTCTCGCCGCGTGTAACGGAAACGCAATATCATCGCCACGGCTTCGAGAGTAGTTCGCGCTCGTGACTCGATATTATTACTGCCTCGTGCTTATTGTTATTGGAACATGAGAGCCGCGTGGAACGCGTAGGTGGCGGCGGCTGGCTTGCACTTCGCAATTTCCTATCGCCTCGAGTGCGCTAAATGGAAAGAGAAACAATAACGCGCGGGACCGACTCCGTGTACTTCGGGGACCTGTTGTCACGATACGTTTTATTGGCCGCGCGTTCGATGAAAAATAGCGAGTGAAATGAAGAATGCAACGTGGGAAGCCCTATGGAAATAAAGTATGAATTATATTCAAGATGTATATGAATTATATAAAATTATATGTGGGGCGTTCTACCCCGTTTCGACCTGGATTTGACCTCGACCTCTCCGATTTGGCTCATTTTTTTTTTAAGACTTAGTTGGATCCTCAACTGCACAATTTTTTTTGCCATTTTTTAAAATATATTTTTAAAGTGACATATAAAATACCATAACTTAAAAATCTGATAAAATTCTGAAAAATACTTTGTTCGATAACAAAATTATCTAGCTTATAGCCAAAGTGGGGAAGATTTTTCTTCTTATAGTTTTTAAGCTTTTTTATACAAAAAAAAATTAATCTACTACAGGCGATTGGTCAAATGTTTATTTATGTAAAATTGGATATTTCAGATTTTTAGGATCGTTTTCAGATCTTTCCGAACTGTAATGAAATATATCTGAGATATAGTTTAAACAGATAAAAATATATTTATTATATATTTTTCGGCGAAAAGTTCTGTATCTCTTGAATATTTTCAAATATAATTTATTTCCATGGGGGAAGCTTAGATATTGCTTCCTCTTGTTAAAACAAAAACGTTGATGTATCGCGGCAGATTTTTCGCCCGACACTGGAATATTTTTCGACGCTGTAATTAAATGATAATTTATGGGATGTAGTGAGATTCGCGAGAAGGAGGTCAATTGAGATTAGGCGGCTCACGTGTGAAGGGACTCTTGGCAACGAGATCCTACTATTAGGTACCATGTGGCCTCCTTGTACAGACCCCCCGAGATCCAAAGATCTACGTCATTTTCTCATGATTTCTCGGCCATCCATTACAGTCCGGCACGCGATTCGTGCCCGGGCAGAATGTGATTACCGTCTTACCGTTTTCGCCCTCTCTCGTCTGTCTCTCGAGTTTTCCTGCGTTCTTCTCACCTCGCCCGACTGCCCGATGTGCGCCTTAATCACCGATCTCTCTCTCGCGAAGTTAAATTCACGGTTTTCCGGCGGACGGGAACGAAGTTGGGATGTAAATAAAATTGATAACAACGGCCCCGGTTATTCTCGTATTGCGGTATAGCGTGATACAAATTTATTCACTCTCCTTTCTCGCGACGGAGAGAAGGAAGTTCAAAGGCCGAGAGAGGTCAGCTAACGAGACAAAAAGTTTCAACTTTACACGTTTTTTTTTTTCACGCACACTTCAGGCACTTAAAAAATAATAGGTTCGTTTCGCCGTTTTCATTCACTCACGAAGCTCAGTAGTCGTTGGTTTCTCTTGAGATGTGTGCTTGTTAAACGAGGAAAACCTTTTGAGTTTTCGAATAATTAGCTACGAATTTTTGTGTGTCGATACTGGCTAACAGACGGTTTTCGGTGTGTTTAAGTCTTCCGTGTGGTTATCGATATTTTAGATACTGAATCCAAGTGGAATTTCGTTCGAAGGAAAAAGAAACGTAGATGCAACAAAAATGTCGTTTTTCCATTGCATTTTTTTTTTTCTTCGTGTATCTTCGACTTGATGACCAAAAAGTTATTCGTCGCCGCATCTACGTTTTTTTTCCTTCAATAAACATCAGTATGGAAGCGTTTCAGAGAGTCGGACAAAAATCTTACGATTATCTTAGAATTATTCCGGACAGCAAAGTCGACAAAACGAGTTCGAATTAAAATATGTCTACGGCTCTTTTAAAAAAGACACATACAGATTACCGAAGAGCGATGAGTGAATTTGGCATGCGACTAGAAATAAAATTCCCGCGGGAATCTTCGCATTCTACTTTTCCCTTCCTCGAGTTTTCTCGTTGAGAAAAAATTCTGTTCACTCCGCGTCACGGAGTCTTTGGACTTTCGTGTTTAGTGTTTAGCACCGATTTAATTAAATCGCTCGGCGCGCGAACGCCGCAATTATTCACTATTAGCGTCGAACGAAGGCCGATTCTCTAGACTAGCCGCTGTTTATATTTATTATTATTATTACGTATATGTCTCGTTTTAATCGTTAAGTCACGTTACCCTTAAGTATACCAAGTGCAAAATATATTATATCCGAACAACTATTAGGCAAAGTTGCACCGAGGGTCCTGAAGCTCGCGCTCGAGTTATTCAATAATCACAGTTCGCACTGCACTCGACTGTCGGTAGGCCTGACTTCTCTGTCTTTACTTTAAGTCTCGTCGTCACAGCTCCCAACAAATCCACTCGGAAATGTTTCCACCTCGTTAAGTACGCCGCCAATATTTTCTTAATATATTGAAAATATGTTTACGAATATTCTTCTCAATATTTTCAATATATCTGGGGCATCCATGTCGGTGAATAAAAAAGAAAACTTTTCTTCAGCCGCTCATCGTGAATGTCCGTTTTCGTCAAAAATCTCGCCAGGGTAGTCGCGAGCAGAGATGTCAAGCGTTCGTTACTTTTAAATACAAATTTTTTTCTCTTTACCCTACAATTTGTTTATTATTAAATGACTCAATGAAAAATCCTTAAAACACATTTTTGGCAATAAATTTTACGGAAAAAGATAATAAAAAGTAAATGTAACGAAGAAAAGTGACAAACGCTGCTTTCGTCGTTACTTGTTTCCCGTTCAATTCGCTTTTTACGATTTTCCGTATAAAATTTATTGCCAAAAATGTGTTTTAAGGATTTTCCATTGAGTTAAAACCTTAAGTCACATAACGTATAGGCCACGTTTACCAAACATTTAATAATAAACAAATTACAGGCTAAATAAAAATACGTATGTATTTTGAAGTAACGAGCGATCTCTGGTCGGAACGAAAACGATCGTTTTTTTAACTTTCGTATGTAAAAAAAAACGGAAAAACGATCGTGGCTAGAATTTCATCGATCTCCTTCATTTTTCACTCCAGCAGCCCGTTTTTCTCGAAGCTGACGGATCTGAAGGCGTCCTCGACGAGATCCGCGAGGCACCTGACGGCCTGAAGAAGCGCCGCGAGGAGAAGCGACAGCGACAAGGAAATAATTTTGCTGGGCACCAAAGCGTTCTCAGCTGACTGTCCTCTGCTCGTGATTTTTTTCCGCTTCCGTTTGTCGTACACGAAAGGTTTCCCTCCGGGCGAGTCTTTCTCCTTCTCGTGCATCGCCTCGTGATGTTTATCACCGGCGGCGGATTTCGGTGACGATTTTTCACGCGAATTCGATCGCACATCGATCTGTCCGCGATGTCCGGGCTTGGAATTTCTCTTCGCGCCTTCAAACCCCGATTTCGCGACTCTGCGACTCGTCACGATGTTCTCGATCATCTTCCGAAACTCCTCGGCCTTCGCCTCAACCTCAGCGATTCTGCACTCCTTGGATTTTTTCCTCGCCCGTCCGGCGTTCTTTCTTCTCGCCGCTTGACACGCGACGCCGCTCTCCAAATGTCCCAAAGCGTCCTCCGACCTCGCCTTAACATTCACCTCCAAATAATTCTCGTTCAACTCCCCGAACAAATTCTCCAACGACGTTTTCCTCCTCTCGTAATTATCGAGACACTGAAATATCGAATTCTCGTCCAGCGAATTCGTTCGACTGTGACAATTCTTGCGATCCACGAGTTTCTTCTCGTTCACCGAGTTCAGATTGTAATTCACGAGATCCACGACGCTGCCGTTCGTCGTCTCGCGAATCCTGATGTTTTCACGAGTCTCACCGAAACCGCATTTGCTGGGAATTTTCCCGAGACTGTTGGGAATAAAATTCACATTTCTGTCGGCGTTCGGATAAACAGCGGAGTCTCTGGTGCTGCTGGGAACGCTCGTGGAATATTCAACAGCGTCGCTTGTCGATCCTTCATCGGTGAACTGCAAAAAATTCTCCTCCGAATTTTTCTTCCCCGCTGTTTCTAAATCCTCGCGCGCCGAGCCGAAAATCTGTCCTCTCTTCGCGGATTCCAGATTCTCCGTGCAAAGAAGATCCTGAACCTCGTGAACGCTTCGCTCGATGCTCGGACTTTCGTACAAAAGGCTCTTCAGCTCCGGAATATCGAGTTCTTGAACGTGCAGCAAATTCTGCTCGATATTCATGAGACTCTCCTCGATCTGAATGAGACACTCCTCGATATCGCAAGTCGTGCTCGTCTCCTCGGTGCTCTTCGAGCTGTGACTGGATTCACTTCCCGGGGTGCTGGCGAAGGCCAAAAGCTTCATTCGCGACCTCACGAAGCCCTGAAATCTCTCCAAGTCCTCCGCCTCGTTCGACGATTTTTTCCCCCAATTCTCGTCGCCGTTCAACTCGTCACCCTCAGCCGCCTCCCATTCCGAGCGTTCGCTGCGGTTGTAAAAAACCTGATAGTTGCTGTGGCTGTTGGCGATCTCGTAATTATTGCTGTCGTCGAGAGGAATCAGTCGTTCCCTGGAGAAATGCTCAGCAGTTCTCTCGCTTTCCTGTTCAGAAAGAATTCCATAAACCCCGTGGCTGTTGGCCACCGAATACGAAGATCCAGCGTCGTACGAAAAATTCTTGAGGTTCTCGCAAATTTTAGATTTACCGTCGATCGTTCGCCGAGCGTTTGGAAACGTGTAGGGAACGTCTAGATTTTTCGATCGCGAGAGATCGGAACTCGGGGTTTCGTCGGTGAGTAAATTGTAATTGCTGTGACTGTTGGCGTCAGGATAGGCGAATCTTTTGGGGCTGAAATCGAGGCTCGAACCGTCGCTAATCAGGACGTTTAAGCTGCTCAGCGCGTTCTCGTCGTCCGTGTCGAAATCCAGGAGATTTCGCATCTCCGGGCCGCGACTCGATTCGGTGCAGTCGTGAATCTCGACGTGGCAGAGAAGATTGCTGGCCGGGGGGGCCGCGGCGGCCACGGGATTCGTCGTCTCCGTGGCGATTACGTGTAGAGTGTCGTCCAGGAAGTCGAAATCCGAGCTACGGTAGTCCGGGCAGGGCGTGTTCACCGGCGAGTGCGAGAGGAGATTTACGTAGCCGCCCGCGCGGTTCGCGACCGATCAAGTGATCGTTTGGGGACTCGCGGCGGATTCGTGACTGTCGTTCAGCACCTCGTTGCTGCTTCGCGTTGCACCGGGTTTGTATGTTACTTTCGGATGCGGCAGCTGAATCTCGCGGAACTCGTCGGTGAACGAGAGGATGAAGACGCAGAATATCGTCGCGCAGATCCACTCGGCTATCGTGCTCGCCACGTGGAGCTCCCAACCGCCGTCGTTTCTGTACCACTTTCGAGGATTTTTTCCTGAGGAAGATACACATTTTTTTATTATTTTTTTTAGTTGTTGTTATTGTTGTCTAATCGTGGTAATCATGGTGGTAACAAAAGGGAAAAGTGTTACCCTCGAAAGCCATGTGAGCCAAAATTCCGCAGATTATTATGAGGAAGAAGCAGATCGTGGCGAGGATGGACATGACGAGGCGGGCGTGAGCGACCCGCAGCGAACAGCCCAGTGGGTACATGTAGTACGAGCAAACGGCCTGTAATTTTTTTTTATTTATTTATTTATTGCAGAACTCATTTTTTTAATAGGATGCATTTTTTTAGTAATTTTTCGAGACTCATTTTTAGTCATTTTTTCGAGAGTCATTTTGTAGTAATTTGTAGTCATTTTTAGTAATTTTTTCAGATTCATTTCTTCGAGTCATTTTTTCTTGATTCATTTTCTTTAGTCATTTTTTCGATTTATTTTTTATAGGCTTGAGTTAACAACGATTTTTTTTTTTTTTTCAGATACGTAAAATGTTGATGGTCTACCTGTATCCAAAAGTAAACAGTTCCGCATCCAAAGCACATGAAAGCGCCGATGAAGTGAACGACAATCACCGAGGTCTCCTGAAAATTGGCCACGAGCGAGAGTCCCAAAGTCGACAGGAGGCCGAAAATTAGAGCGGCTCGGTTCCACTTCTTCAAGGAAACATTCAGCCTGAAGGCGTTCGTGCATTCTTTGATTTGTGAGTATCTGATGTACACCGTGAAGAACACTGGAAACAGACACGGTACAGATTATATATCGATGACAATGTAGAAACGAGAAGAAAAGTATAATAATCGTTATCTCGCGGATTCTATGAACGATGATGATTCGACGAATTCTATCAGCCGCGATTGATCTCGGTTGCCCATCGAACGACCATGAGATAAGCATTTTCCACGACTCTATTTTCCTGGCAATCGGTGCCAAAATCTACGAAGACGGAGTTTCGAGAATCTCTCACGAAAACACGAATCTTCCGCGCGTGTTATCGTTGATACCCGGTAAGAAAGACTCGAAATCGATAGTATCGATTTAATAAACGCCGAACGTCGAGCGACGAAACCCACCGCGTTGCGAATAAACTCGAGAACAGCCGAGTCTGCTTCACTCTGTCAATATTTATCGACGCTGAACTTTCTATTGGTTTCAATTCCAGTGCAGGGCTAACAATTCTCTTCTCAACTCTTCTCAACTCTCAACTCTTCAAAAAGCTCTGCACATAGTTAATTTTTTTCTCTTCTCAACTTCACAATTCACGCTTTTTCAGTACTACTTGTTGAATGTAATCGGAACGATATTTTTCCTATTAATAATAATTTTAAAAAAAATTAAAAAATAAATCACATCAACGCGTTACATAAATTCATCATTCAGCGATTCACGCTTCACGCTTCAAGGTTGTTGCCGAGTAAAAGGAGCGGAATTATTAAACCCCAGCTCCACTTCACTAATATCTACAATCCTACGTGAATTGCAGATGCGAAAACCGCGAAGATCCGACGATGACGAAGATCGTCATCGGCGTATCGAGTGTCGCAACCGGTGTGGTTCAACGATCCGTCGCGCGTTCAACCAGGCGGAATTGAAATTAAGAGACGGTAGGAGTGGTTCATCAACCCGGCTGCGCGGCGGTAATTGACGAGCGCGCCCGGCGAGCCCGGCGATTAAGCCGATGATGTACAATGGGTCAGAGGGAACGAGAAATGCGCGCTCGATCCGAGGAGCGCGACGCGAGGCCTCAATGTTGAATCGCGAAACGTGTCTTCGACGATTAATTAACGGGAAGCGAGGTGAGAGGGAAAACCCAGAGAGAGAGAGAGATGTTTATTCTTCTTGCGTTTTCTATTGTAAAAAAATATAATAATGTAAAATTTTCTGTTGTAAAAGGATACAATATTGTAAAATTTTCTATTGTCAAAAAATACAATATTGTAAAATTTTCTGTTGTAAAAAATACAATATTGTACAATTTTCTATTGTAAAAAAATACAATATTGTAAAATTTTGTATTGTAAATAAATACAATATTGTAAAATTTTGTATTGTAAATAAGTACAATATTGTAAAATTTTGTATTGTAAAAAAATACAATATTGCACAATTTTCTATTGTAAAAAAATACAATAGAAAACGCAACGAAAATAAAATGCTGCATTTACAAATAATATAATACAAAATCCCTTCGCACAACAAATAATAAATAAACGCCGCCGAAATGAAAAAAAAAAAATTAATTAACACACAATCCATCACACAGAGAAAGAGAGAGAGAGAGATAGAAGCGACCTTGTCATTGCGTCAGCGTTCGTCATTGAATCGGCGTGACGTCGAGTTCCGATCGCCTCGAGTCTCAGCACACGCGGCTTTAATGCGGTATCGCGACGGAAAAGCCTCACGCACACATCGGATCACGTTTGCCGCTTCGTGCGACGAGCGAGCGTCGCGTGCGGCTCCCGTCCGGCAGTCAGCCTCCAATTGATCTCGGCGATTGCCCAAGAATTCTGATAACTAAGGTCGCGCGCACGCCGAGCGCGGAACAAATTGTTTTGTTTTTTTTTTCTTATTATATACGAGCCGTATCCCATTTTTTGCTTCGTTGCACCCATAAATACCAGCGCGAGATTTTTGCCAGAAGTGTACGAGAAGAGTTGATGCGAGATGGTGAAAAATTAATTGTCATTCGGCGCGTGACACTCACTGAAAGTCGCTATCAAGTTGACGAACTGCGAGAATATGCAGCTCTCCGGTGGATAAGTCGCCGTGTCCGAGATGTACGGGAATCCCGCCTCCACGTGGTCCAGACTCACTGCTATCGCGTACCTGCAACGGAACAATGAGAATTAGGTGAATTTTTCTTTTACTTCGATTGCGTTAAGGGGAGACGCGTAATTATATTTATTTTCTCGGCTTTCCCACAATTTTTGAAGACTTCTTAAGGTCAATTTTTTTTGTTTTCATTACATTTTTACTATATTAGAGTGTGAAATGTTATAGCTTAAGAATTATTTTAATACTAAAACGCGAATGAACGAATTACTAAGTCAATTTATTTATGGAACAATTAATTTCTGTTGAATTTCTTTTACTTGGATCGCGTTAAGGGGAGACGCGTAATTAAATTTATTTTCCCGGGTTACCCACGATTCTTGAACACTTCTTTAGGTCACATACATTTTTTTCATTACATTTTTATTATAGTAGAGTGTCAAATGTTATTACTTAAGAATTATTTTAATACTGAAACGTGAATGAGCGGAGTACAAAGTCAATTTATTTAATGCCTCCTGCGTGGAACGCAGGAGGCGTTAATAAATTGACTTTGACGCGAAGTTGTTTCCCCACAGTCCTCGTTGAAGAAACAGAAGCACGCGGTGTGAAGTACCGTGACCGTGTACAGTCGCAAGAGTATATCAAATTAAAAAAAGCTATGACGAAACAGCATTCGCTCGAGGAAACTCGTAACATAGGTCTTTTTCGCTGAATCGAGAGTCCCACAGAGAATGCATGTTGCGGCAACGCGCATTTCTCACGGACTGAGATCTCACGAGTGTGCGAAAGCGGCTAGTATATACCTATATATATTTATATGCGTTCATTGTTATCCGGTGAAGATAAGAATGCAGCAAAAGTGCAACGATAGATTCGCCGCATCGTGAAAAATTCGTATTAAAATACGAAATTCGTCGCAAAAAAAAATTCGCCGGTCATTATATTATAAATTATATTTAAAAAAAATGGAATACATTTTTTAGTAAAAAAAATTTAGTTACGGAGAATAATTTTTTTAGATAATTTGTAATGTAACGACTGGCGAATATCTTTTTTTATATAAATTAAAGATTACATTAATTTAAGGGAATTAACAATTAATGAATAATAATTAATTAAATTTAATTACTTTAATCATTAAATTTTTTAATTTTTTTTAAGATGTAGAAAAGTGCTGAAAACTTACGTGGCGATTACAGTGACGGGAAGAGCGACGCAGAGCACGATGGGCACATAGTGGAGCCTTTCCAGGACCTCGGGTTTCTCCATGATGATTGCCGAGGTGGAAAAACAACGATCAACGGTTGCAGAGCAGCGAATTCGTGCGAACCGTCAGCCACGAGGCTCGAGCCGAGTCTGCGGGAACAGCGCGCGACGTGCCTCGAGGATCCGGCACCGCGTGTGTCTCGCTATCAAGATTCCTCTACGCCAATACGACCGAGCAGTGCGACCTCTTCCGCTCTTTCATTCCAGCGCGCCTTCTTCCGGCCTTCGTCGGGTCAAAGCCGCGAAAGAAGCTGCCGAGATGACGCGCCGAGAGGCCAACATCCGGTTCACCGTCGAACGCCGCCCACCGAGCCCGCGACCTCCACCTGAAAAACGATTCCACAATCGCTCGATTAAGGGTCTTTCACACATTCGTTCGCAACGAAAAGTTTCAACGGATTTCGATTTCGGTAGGTATTGCAAATTTTTTATTTCGATAGGTATTGCAAATTTTGAATTTCGAATTTTGAATTTCGGTAGGTATTGCAAGTTTTGAATTTTGTATTTTTAATTTTGGTAGGTATTGCAAATTTTTTATTTCGAATTTTGAATTTCGGTAGGTATTGCAAATTTTGACAAAAATCCAACATTGAAGAAAGTGAATCGAAAGTGACTCGGAAATCATATTTTCCTCTGTTTTTTTTTTTAATGTCGCGAACTACATGAATCTCTTCATCGAACCTTCGACATGAAAAATCACGTGTGAATCATTCTTAATTCTTCACACAACCGCAAACATCGTCACTCAAATTGGATGCAATTTTTCATTTCTCTCACCGCACATTAACAATTAAATTTAAGTGTTCGCCGGTTCACGAAGGTCGCATTGCTAATTTTATACCTGCAAAGGACGCTTTTTTCTTTTTTTTTTTCTTCTTTTTGTTTAAATCCGAAGCCAATAAAAGTCAATGCCGCGGTGCTCGGGAGAAACGCTCACGAGCACGGCCACGTGAACTTTCGCACTGCGCCGCGTAATGCGAGGAGGAAACGAAGCGAAGGCACCGCAGAGATCCAGGAAAAAAAACGGGGCTATTGTAAACACCGGATATTTTTTCTACGGAAACGAATCACAAGTGATAAGACTCGGGCGAATTGACAATAGAGAATATTCAGCATCGTCACTCGACTTCGCGACATGCTTGGAGGAAATCTTATCTTATCGAGGATTTATGTTACACAGAACCGCAGATAAAAAAGCGCGTTTGACGTTCGTTCGCGAGAATAAACATTGATTCGCTAATTGTCTAGGTGGAAAGTCGAGGAAAAAAAAACGTGGGGATATTTTTACGAGCCTTCGTGACCCAGTGAAACGATTACAAAAAATAATCTCGTACTCCTTTCCTTAATTAAAATTTACCAAAAAAAAGCGAATATATTGCATTAGAATTTATATCTAAATCGTGTAGAATATTTATACCTTTATTTATATATTTATAATATTTATTTATTTATCTATAATAAACTGGACAATCTCTTGAAAACAACTAAAAAAATGTGCAGAAGAGCGATAAACAAAAGCTTATTCAATACACAAAATATACAAAAACAAAAAAAGAAACTAAAAAGGTCACAAATTAACAGAAAAAAATAAGTCGATCGGATTCATTCAGGAAGTGCGTTTTAATCTACCCACAAAAACGTAGAAGCATTAAAACTGCGTAGATCGCGTCGCACTCGAAGCTCCCGTACCTTCGTTTGAGCCTTCGTTAACTCCGGCGTGTCATAATAATCCAGCGAGGAATTTTCTTCTTTCAGCAGCGAGCCTCCAAAACAGTTTTACGTTTCATCGTGGGGGTGGTGAAAGTCGAGCTGTTGATGAAGTCTCGGGCGAGTGATAAGAGGTGAGCTGCGAGCGGACGGAGGCTTCGAGGGTGCCACGAGATTAGCTGACGGTTCGTCACTGCTCGGGTGACACGCGTGAAGCGATATTAAAACACGCGGCGGATATCCGTGCGAAGGCGAGGTGAGAATATTCACGTTCAAGACCAGACACGAGACTCCGCGGACGGCCGAGGTTATGGCCCGTTAAATCGATTTTCCAAGCCTCTACCCCGTGGAAAGCTCCGGGCGTCTGGCCACCAGCAGTCTCGGCAGGGCGACGCTGTCGACTGTGCGTGCTGCGCCAGCGAAATACCTTGGCACGGTACCAGCAGACCTCCGACATCATCGACGAGCTTCTTTCGCAGAAAAAAGAAAGCGTAGAAAAAAAAAAATACAACAAAATTATCAAACGATTCCACTGAGTCTCCGAAAATTTTCTGACGATTTTGTTGACTGTAAAAAGGAAGAAAAATTAATTGAAAAGATTCCCAATCGTTAGAGATGAAAAATAAAAAAACTTTTCAGGGCAAATGTTTGGCTTATCGTCGCCGAGTGAAAGATCGATTTATATTGGAAAGTCGTAAATCACTGGGAATTGAAAAGCCGCTACTCGTTATCGCATTTTTTGTAGTTAATAAAAGCTTATCGCGGTGCTGAAGAGATTATTCGATGAGTCGCAGCCGAGGTTCGAGGGTTTACCAGCTTTCGCCAGGGCGCAAAGAGGGTGCGACGCTTCCGTGTTGTAGCGAGCCGCGTTATCGAACCTAGGGAGTCACTTTATCGAGGGCAGAGAGTAGCTTTATCGTAGGTTGCAAGCGCAGATTGTTGTCGATTTAGTTTTGAGATTCGCTGTGCAGTCGCAGGGAAAGATTTTTTTTTCGTACGCTCTCTAATTTAATTCACAATTTTTCGTTGTCGATTAAATTAGAAATCAACGATATTTTTTTTCCTTCGAAATCAACGATATTTTTTTCCTTTGATATCAACAATATTTTTTTCCTTTGAAATCAACGATATTTTTTTCCTTTGAAATCAACGATATTTTTTTTATTTGAAATCAACGATATTTTTTTTCTTTTAAAATCAACGATATTTTGTCGCTATAAATAATTCATGAAAACACGTTGGTAATCGGTGTATTAAAACCGATTGCGATATATAGATGCTTGCAAGAAAACGTGAGTCGGTCGCTGAACGAACGACTGAATACATGTTTAATGCTTTTCCGATGCGTCGCTATGGAAATTTATGAATATTCGTTCGCCTCGCCTCGCACTGTCCCTAGCAAGTTGTGTCACTCCGACTTGCTGATCGGTTTCCTCATTCGCGAATAACGACACGCTTCACATACTTCGATACAAATACGCCTATCGCACCAGGGAATTACCGCGGGTGACGAGGAGAAACTCGGAAAACGTGACTCGCGGTATCACAAAATGTCTTTAATTATTTACACAGCCCTATCGACACAACGCCACGCAGATTATAAGTACACGATTGTTACACATTAAGCAATAAACCCGGCGACGGACTAACGTTTAATTTCGTGTGTCTTCGCGTCGGAGGGTCAAACTTCTTGCAGTGCGGTTTCCGGCTTGTCCGAGGCTTTCCTGTCGCGAGCCTTGTCCAGATACATCAACTGCGAATCGTGGAACAAAAAGAAAGCGAAGAGAATTATGAAGGAATATCGCACGCCGACGCTGAAAGACGTTTTAATCGTCTTACCGTGACGACCGTCGGCTCGAAATTGATGAGACGAAATTCCGGAACGAAAGTGAGAAGAAAGACGCAGTAAACAATCGCGAGCATCCACTCGGAGACGGCGCTCGCGACGTGCCAGCCCCACCCGCCGTCCGTCGGCAGCCACTTCTTGTAGTCGCTTCCTGTACGAGAGAATCTTGCGTTAGAATCTCGTTTTGGCGCGTTTAAATGAAACATCGAGGGCTGAAGGACTCCGCAATAAAAACATTAATACTATTGCTACTGAAACATCGAGACGCGAAATCTTGCCTCGAAACTCGGACATCGAGATGTAGCCGGGGATGATCGTCGCGGTGGTGAGAACGAAGGTGAGGATCGAGAGAGCCGCCCGCACGAAAACCACAGCTCGCCCGTTCACCGCTGATTCCATTTTGTAGCTCAGATACGTCTGAAACGATCGATCGGACAAGTTACAGCTTTTTTGCTTCTTTATAGAGGAAACTTTGTTTTCGTAAAAAAAAATATTTTAAATCGAGATTTTTATGTCAGAACACTTGGAATGGTCTGGAATGTCGAGAAAAGCGATTTCCGGAAGAAAAAAAATTCCGCGGAAAATTTTCGGAGGTTCGGCTTACCTGAAGGCAAAAGTAACTCGTACCGGCGGTGAAACAGGTCATCGCTCCGATCATGTGCGCGGCGACGACCCGAGCTTCCTGAAAATTCGCGAGTATGTCGAGCCCGAAGCAGGCGAGCGCGCCGCACCAGGCGGTCAACACGACGGTCCTACGGTGAACGAGACCCTGGCCTCTCTCCTTGCGCCACTGCTCGACCTGACGATGCCTTATGTACACGCAACATCCCACTGCAATTTCGGTAATTCTCATTCGTTGACTTTCGTATTTCCTGGGCCGAATAGGGGAAGATTTTTCTTCTTGCAGTTTTTAAGATTTTTTCATTAAAAAAATTATTTAAAAAAAAATAGAAAAAATAATTAATCTATTACAGGCGACTGGTGAAATGTTTATTTATGCAAAATCGGATTTTTTAGAACTTTTTCAGAATTTTTTGGTATAGTAGAAAATAGAACATTTTGAAATTCAACAAAGTATTTTTCAGAATTTTGTCAGATTTTTAAGTTATGTTGTTTTATATGTCACTTTAAAAGTATATGTAAAAAACTGACAATAACCATAAAAAAATCGTGCATTTAAATAAACATATAAATAATTTCTTCCTTATAAAATAGAAAAAAAACGCATTTCGATACTCACGCAGAAGCGCCGCGATGTTCAAACACTGCGCGAATATGCACGATTCGGGCGATAGCGTTCCCGTCTCGGAGATGTAAGGAAATCCAGGCACCACGTGGTCCCACTGCACCGATATCGTGTACCTGAAATACGATCCATTAATAAACTTCGCATTGTGTGTGGCAGTCGCGCGCGCGTTACACGTGACGCGGCGTCCCCACCGCTCGGCATTGCTCGGCCGACAGTCATGTACGATCATTTTCGTACATTAATTTACGTCGAAATTGTTCGTACAGATCGACAGCAATTTTACGAATTTACGATTACAATTTCGGCTGCTTCATCGAATGGCGATTTTTTAATTCTCTCCGAAGAATCGCCGATTCGATCGATTTTTTTTCTTCTTTCTCTCGTTCGAATCGTCTTCTCATAACATCCCTTTGTGCAACTCGAAACTCGCGCATTGTTCTCGATAAGTCGTCGACGCTCGTCGACGTTTTCTTCTCTTCTTTTTCAACGCAAAAATTCGCCACTCACGTTATCATGAAGGTGACCGGTATCAGAATGAAGAGGCTCAGAGGCAGCATGTGTAGATTGTCGCACAGCATCTTCCAGCCCCTGTGGTCAATAATTCTCGGTCAATAAATACATATTCGTAGTAACAACATTCGATACAACAATCAACGACGATTAAGTAATTGCAAACTTGGCAATGAGATACGGCGTAATACATCAATTGGAGACTCGTTAGAGTTTACATTCATCACTTATCTTCGCTACTACAAATCTTCACGATTATTAGAAATTATTTTCACGCTCCTCGTCCACTCATTGGATTTGCCAATTTTTTTTTTTTTTTAGAGCTTTCGTTAAAAATTTAATTATAATCACGTAATTAACGTCAAATGCTTTGATATTTTTATCGCACTTTCATTTCATTGTTACCAAAGTCTTTATTTTTTTTTAATCCTTAAAACTGAAACGTTGAACATTTTAGCGATTTTGCGTTCAGCCAAAGAAAAACTCATCGCACTTTCGCAATTCCTCATCGCCATTGAACCAAATTCTCACTCACTCGTTGAATCACTCGCAGCGATTATCGCAGCCAATATATCTCAGAGAATTCTTTTCCTCTCGACACTCGCGAACGGGCAATTCGCCATGGGCTGCATCCGCCAACTGTCCGTGAGAAGCGGTCCCAGAAACGGCACCCCGGCCGTCATACCGATCGCAGATTGCGCGCACACAATACGCAATTGCGGAGCAATTAACGCGACGATAGAGCACGAAAGAATATACAACCGATACAGCAGGCATTCGTCGTGACGTTTCTCGTTTTTTTCCCGAAACAGCGACGAAGAGAAAAAAAAACACTCGGTGATAAAAAAGAAATCCCGAAGAGTCTTCTCGACAAGTTTCGAGGATCCAAACGTCGCGGCGAGTGGAGCAAAACTAATTAATAAATCGGTCAGCGTGCGATAAACCACCGCTCGGTTCCTCTATTGACGCTACTATCAACCTCGTTCGTTACCCCCTTAACAAACCACCGCCACGCGCTATAATTAAAACGCGCGTGTGCGAAGAACGCTCGAGTTATCAAACCGCGAGAGAGATTTTCAGCTCTCTCGACTTCTTCTCTCCTTCCTTCCTCTCGCTTTGTTTCGTTATTTTGCGTTTACGAGAACACAAATCCGATCGACCGATTAAAGCGACGCAATCGTAACTAACGAGCGGCGACAACTCCGAGGAGCTCCGGGATTGTACGAGAACTCGCGAGGCGCGAAACGAGAGCGAGAATGTGTGCGTTTTGCAGCCGACTGAGACGACTGAAAAGGCTGCTGCTCGCGAGATCGCTGGACGAGCGAGAGAGAGAGAGAGAGAAAGAGAGTTCGACGTATTTGGGGCACGATGTTACTCTACTTGATGAGACGAAATAGCGATGACGGAGGAATCGAGGCTCGACCGCGCGACTCCAGCGTGTTTTTGCTGCTTTCGGCGACGACGATTTGGCCCGGCGATAATCGCTCGTTACGTCGATGACCTCTTGATCATCCTCGGAAACTGAAACTCGTGGAGACTCTATGCAAGATTTTTGTGTACTGAGTCGATAGCTTTTGACATTGGTCACGTTTTATTGAAATTCTTTGGAAACATTGAATACGATAGACAAGTTTTAAATGGACGAACAAAAAGTTGCAGATCGTTCGCGATTTTTTTTTTAGGAAATGTAAGTTTGACTGTGATTGACTGATTTTTTTTTTTTTTTTTTTTTCAGCGATATTCTTTAATAACATCTTGAATTAGCATTCACTAAAAATCGCGCGACGCATACCTCGGAAAAAAAAAAAAACACGAACGAAGGCCGCAAAAGCGAGGCGCGATAATTTTTGGAAATCGCGGGAAATTTTGATATTTATAGAAACGTCGCGTTGCTGGAATCTTCCGCGGGGCCTAATTTCAGCGAAGCGCTTAAAGCGCGCTCGTCCAGCGCATTCAGGCCAACCGCGTGGAAACCGGCGATTATTATGCACGCGCTTTATCGCGTTATCTGGCTACTCTTGACGACCGCTTCTCTCTCGCGCGAAACTGGTGCTTATTGCACAATCCCGCTTAGTAATTCCGGTAATTCCCATTGACACTGATAGAAACCGATCAAATGGACAAAATTCCAATTGAAAAAAAAAAAAAAAAAAAAAATCGGTTCAAACAGGTTTCAATCGGATTTTTGTCCGTTTCATTGGATCATTCAAAGCCAAAATCTCATGCAGACGCAAAAAGCGATCAGGCGCTTATTAAAAAAAAATAAATAAAATTCTCATCGTCTTCATGCGCGATTAATCGCGTTCAGCCACGAGTTTATCGAAATTCCGTTCTCCTTGCCGGAATCTTCGTTTGTCGCCGCCTTCGGTGGCGACTCCGATTTTCTTCCTTCGTCCGCGGATTTCTCGATGCTCGTCATTTTGGCTCGCTTGTTTCTCGATCTCGTGTGGCTGAGCATGTGACGCGTGAGATTGTCCTTGAGAACGAATTCGTTCGGGCAGTAGGTGCAGCGGAAGAGATGCGTCTCCGAGTGGCGATCGAAGTGCGCGAGAAGCTGCAGCTTCGTCGCGAAGCTCTTCTCGCACATTCGACACTGAAGCGAATTCTTGCTCGGCGAGTGAACCTCGTTGTGATGCAGCAGCACCGCCGCCACCGATTGCAGTTGAATGTTGCAGCTCGTGCAAAGAAAATACGTCCGCGGTGGCTTTTTCCCCGGCGCTTTGCGCGCTTTCACCCCCTGAAGCGTTTTTTCCGGCCTCTTCGCTTCGATCGGCTTCAGAGTTGTAAATCCCTAATTTTTGTAGAAATAAAATTGATGGTACAATTTTCGTTAATATTAATAAAAAAAATACATTTTTATTTAAAACATGCATATAAACTTTAAAAATAATTTTTTAAAAATTTGCGTTAAAAAACCCAATTGGCTTTCTAATTATGTTTTTATAACAATAACTCGTAATGATTATAATACGACGTGTAAACTTTGAAATAGAGGCGAGAAGTATTAATGTTCCATAAAATTTCGTGGTAATCGTTATTGAAAAAATAGAGAAATACTGTTAAAGTGTTACGAAAATAACTACAATATAGAAAATAAAGCATAAAATCGTAACTAGAAAGTAAACTGTTGTACTTTAATTCTCAAAGAAAATGGGAACTCACAACACTGATTGGTTTCCGCCCGAAGACGTCGCGCGATTTTCTCTTCTCTCCCAGCGGCAACGACGATAAAATTCGTCTGTCGATTAGCGAATTTACCGGCGTTGCTGATGAAGCTTTTTCGGCGCTTTTCGAGGCCTCGCAGTCCGAAGTGTCGGAGATTACGATGATATTGGGATCCACGCTGATTCCGGTCATACTCTGATAGGTTTCGGGCTGAGCGGTTTTCGTAGCTTCATTATCGTTAAAATCGGCGGGATTTTCCGTTTCCGATTTTTCGGGGTTTTCAGTGGCGGGAAATTCGCCTGTGTCGAGATCGTTTCTTGAAAAATCGGCAGTTTCGTCTTTCACGTCGTTAACTGAAGTTTCCGGCTCGATTATCGAATTCTCCGGAAATTCGTCGAGTTTATTGTCACTCGTATCGGCGTTCTCGACGGAATCCGTCTTGTCGAACTCGTTGCTATCGTTCAGCGTGGAATTATCGGATTTCTCGGTTTTTATCACTTCCTGTTTTACGAAGAGCGACGGAAAAAATTGTTTCTTGTCCAGATTATGCAGAATCTTGGACATTTCTTCAAATTCTCTGGCGCGAAGCATTCGATGCTTTTTTCTGAAGGCCTTTTCCACCTCGATTTTCACCTCGTCCGAAATGTACTCAGGATCGTAGGCCAAGTCTTCGATCTCCGAGTCACTGCTGCTCGCTGCAGTTTTTGCCACCGAAGGATTTTCCTGAGACTCACCGGTCGTTGCCAGGATCCTCCTGAGCTCCTTGTCGGCCATCTTGATCTGCCGCCTGAAGCAATCCGTGACTTTGACAAGAAAAACACATTTTTGGCAAATCGTGCCTGGCAATCTGTCCCCTTGGTGAACCTGCGACAAAAATTCAAATTTTTCAGAATGCGTTAAACATCAAAATCTGCAATATCGGATGTCGATAAATTATTTTATTTAAATTTTAATTTTGCTAACTCATTTCTTCTTTTACAATTATACATTTTTGTGTCACGGAGCAGGAACTTAAAAATCCCAGATTTCGCAACTTACAATAAATAAATAAATAAATAAATAATGATTATTTATAGATTAGAATTTTGTGATAAAAAAAGAAGATATTTACAGATTAGAATTTCGTGATTAAAAAAAAGAAGACATTTATAGATTAGAATTTCGTGATTAAATAAAAAAATGATATATATACATAAAGTTATGACACGGAAGTTGTTAAAAATTATTCATAGCTTAAACATGGAAATTAAGCGGAAATATTGAAGACGATAATTTCCGAATAACAGAGAAACGGCGAAGACGCGCGGCACGAGTCACGTGACCCCCGCTTTCTCTCTCTCACACACGCGATTCCCACTTCTCTTTCTCTCTCTCTCCCCAACCAAGAGCGGGAATTTCCGAACAAAGCGTAAGACACGAGTGAAGCTTACCGAAACATTGCCGACGTTCATCATCTTCCTGGGCACTTCATACATAGCACAGCCTCCCGAGTACAGCGAGATCAGCTGCGAGTATCTCCCATCGGTGCTCAAACAGGCGCGGCACATTTTCTTCTCCGTCCTCTCGTCGACAGGCGACATGTTTACCGTTGTTTACAACACGCGACGCGTAAACAAAACGTGCTGAAGCTGCGGACGAGTCCGATTCGGACTTCAAAAACTCGACGAAATTTCCGTGAAACTCCGGCGAGATGCTGAAGATCGATGAAGAAATTTGAAGAAACGTCCAGCGTTGCCGATCAGCCGATAAGCACTCGCGATCGAAAGCTCCGTAAATCCCGTATAAATCGTAATAAACAAAAGACGCTCGGAAAAAAAATAACGCGATGTCTCGTCTCCCTTTCGTATTTCCGAGAAAAAAGAATCGACCCATCGCGACGTCTGTCGTGGGAAACGTGAAATTCCCGACGGAAACTTTCGAGCCCGGCCCGCAAAGATGGCGCCCGATTCAAAATCCCGATGATGTGCCCGACGAACGTGGTGCGCGATCGCCGATCAGCTGTGCGCCATACGACTCCGAGTCCGCAGTCTGCCAGTCGCGAGCGACGTGTACACCGCACACGGAATCGGCGAGAAAAGCGAGAAAACATGAGCGCGGTGGACTGGGACGAGGTCAAGAGGCTCGCGGCCGATTTTCAAAAGGCCCAGCTGAGCTCATCGCTCCAAAAGTTAGTCACAATTCGCCAGTTTCACGAACCCGTTTTTTATTCTCTTCCGTCACTTTCCATCTGTCGACGCGACAATCGGTCGACGCTTCGCTGTTGCTCCGTTTATTCATATTTTTTCACTCTTTCGATTATTTTTATTCAAGTGTCTATTGTTATTATTATTATCACTGTTATTATTATTATTAGCACAAAATTTTAAACCTTCCGAAATTTACTGCAAGGCTAAGAAAAACAGACTTATTTGTAAACGATCGTAACTGTTTAGGTTGTTGGAGCAACATTGAGTGGAAATCATATTGAAGTTCACAGCGGCTCAGTTTCTGGATATTTATTTCTGGTTTTATTCTCTTCCATCACTTTCCATCTGTTGCCGCGACAATCAGTCAATGCGTCGCTGTTGCTCCGTTTATTACTATTTAATTCACTCTTCCATTTATTTTTATTCAACTGTTTTTATTATTATTATTATTATTATTACTATTATTATTATTGCCAGAAAAATCAGAACCTTCCGGAATTGACTGCGAGGCAAAAAAAAAATTGTAAAAATTTGTTTGTAAACTATTGTAACTGTTTAGGTTGTCGGAGCGAAATTGCGTGGAAATCATATCGAAGCTCACAGCAGCCAAGCTTCTGGATATAATTTTCACCGTCGATGGCAGAGAATACGTGACGCCCAGTCATTTGGGCAAGGAAATCAAGGACGAGCTCTATGTTCATGGCGGCAGGATTAATCTTGTTGAGTTGGCAAAAATTCTCAACATAGATTTGTCGCAAATCAATAAAGTGGCGGCGGACGTCGAGCGGCACGACAAGGGACTGAAATTGGTGCTCGGGCAGCTGATTGACAAGAGTTACATGCTGAAAATCGTCGGCGAGATCAACGACAAACTCAATCAAAACGGCCACATAAACGTGTCGGAACTGACGCTGCAGTACGATTTGCCCGCGGATTTTCTGCAGTCGATTATCGAGAAGGAGCTGGGAAAGAGCGTGCAGGGCAGGCAGGACAAACAGGATCCGAGGATTTTTTACACGGAAGGCTTCATCGCCAGAAATAGAGCCAAAATCAGGGGAGCCCTCTCGGCTATCACCAAACCCACTCCCGTTATCGCGATTCTGGGGCAGTGCAAAGTTCCGGAGAGAATATTTTTCTGTAAGCTTCTGAATTATTTAAATGTTATTTATTCGTCTATACATTCAATTTACGCTGATAAAAATGCTTCAGAGCGATTTAAATTTCAGAGAATATTTTTCAGGAATTTTCAATTCCAGAGAATATTTTTCAGGAATTTTAAACTCCAGAGAATATTTTTCAGGAATTTTAAATTCCAGAGAATATTTTTTCAGGAATTTTAAACTCCAGAGAATATTTTTCAGGAATTTTATATTCCAGAGTATATTTTTCAGGAATTTTAAATTCCAGAGAACTTTTTTCAGGAATTTTAAATTCCAGAGAATATTTTTCTGTAAGCTTCCGAATTATCCAAACATTATTATTCGTCTACACATTCAATTTACGCTGATAAAATTGCTTCGAACGTTCCACTTAATTTTCACAGCGATCCTGGAAAGTCTGCAAGAAATGATGCAAGTTCCCGGCGTGGTGACGGGAAAACAGGGCCAGAACAGTATATACGTCCCGACAATATATTCCAAGAGTCAGAGCGAGTGGGTCGACAATTTTTACAAACAGAACGGATACCTCGGTCGGTATTTTCAAAACCCCACTTTTCTTCTTTTTGTTTTTGTTTTCTTTCTCATTTTTTCTCATAACGAATGAACCCATTTAAAATTTCAGAGTACGACGCGTTGACGCGTTTGGGCATCGCAGACGCGCAGAATTTCGTCAAGAGGCATTTCGCCAATGAAAAATTGACTCTTCTAAGTTCCGTGGCGGTCGGCTCAGCGATAATCGACCAGGTGGACGCGAACGTGGACGAAGTAATCGCAACAAGCTCGTTCGCCGACATTTATCCCCTCTTGCCGTCCGTTTTCACCACCGAGGACACCGAGAGTCTCCTGAAAGACGCGCAGAAGCGTTCAAACACGAATTTCCACGTTTTTGCGAGCACCGTCGCTGTTTCCGACGCGTATCTTCAGTCGCTTTGCAAGCCCTTCGAAGCAACGGCGGAAAAACGCGCGCGAGAAGCCGTGGATAGCGGAAAATGGCTGCAGACGATCGCGGAGAATAAATTACGTTCCTCATCATCGAGACCGGCGGAGACGACGAAGATCGACAAGAAGGAGGAGCGACGAAAGAAGGCGTCGAGCGGAAAAGCCGGAGGCGGAAGTCAGGGTCGCGAGACGAAGACGAGATCGACGAAGAAAAAGTACAACCAGTCGAAAAATCAGGATTTCGATTCGGACGAAGAGCAGACGACAAAAAGCGGCAGCGGTGGCGGAAAATCTGAATTGGCGCTCGTGACGATCGACGAGATCAGAGCCAAGTTGAGTAAAGATGAAAATCTCGCGGATATCGAGGATCTCGTCGAGCAACTCGCGGAGAATCTTCAGCCGCGGCTCAACAAAATCGCGCTGACGATCGCCGAGCAAATCGCGCAGAGCAGCAAAAACACGAATCTCAGCGAGATCGAGGAGCGACTGAATATGCTGATTGCGAACGTTCGCGTTTTCGACAAGGGACTGAAACTCGTGGATCGGAATTTCCAGGCGCCGCTCACGAAGTATCTGATGAAAACTCTGGCCGTGGATTTCGCGACGGATATTTTTAAACTCGCGGCGCAGCAAAACGTTTTGCAGTGTCCGGCGAATCTGACGACCGAGGCGAGGCAGAAGATGCTGCATGAATTTCCCGCGGATGTTAAGGAGCCGCTGGGGAATTTGCACAGGACTGTGGCGGGAAATTCGGCGGAGGAATTTTTGAACAGCGTTGAACCCGCGATGGCCGCTTGCTGCCTGGTTTTAAGGAAGTTCGACAAGAAGAAGGAGCGACCGGTCGTTTTGGGACATCGACAGGCGCTTTTGGAGCAGCTTAGGGAGACCGCCGATCCCGCACTCGCTCTTCATCTAGTCACCAGCGTTTTATTCACCGCCGCGACGCAGAGCGCTCTTCATATGTCCGGCAGACACGTCGCGTCCGTTCTCACGGTTTTGCAGTCGCACTTGGAGCCCGCGACGGTGGCGACGCTGTCGCAATATCATGGTGAGTTCATCTGCTAATAAATTAAAATAAAAAAAATAAAAAGATAAAATAAATAAATCAGCAATGAAATTTTAAATAAAAAATAATTAAATCGATCAGCAATGAAACTTTAAATAAAATATAATAAATTAAAAAATAAAGAAATTAGCAATGAAACTTTAAATAAAATTAAAAAAATAAAATTTGCTATGAATTTTTTTTTTAATTCTTAAAGGAGCGAAATTTGAAAATATGAAGGAGTGAAATCTGAAAATATGAATATCCGTAAATATGAAGGACTAAAATTTGATTCTTCATATTTTTTTCGCGTTCAACATAAACATTTTTACGGTACGATAATAATTCGAGACTGTTTTACAGATCGCGTGCTGGAGTTTTTGAGCTCCAACGACGAAGCCGCGAAGGCGGAAGCCCTGAAAGCTCTGGAAAACGATTTGGACAAGATCAAGGAGATCGCCAACAATTTCAAGAGCCACTTGAAGTCCGAGAAGAATCACGAATAATCGGCCAATGCTCGGATGTTGTCGTATAATCGACTGACGCTGCATCCCCGATCATGAAAAAAAAAAAAACAGCATTGACGTGTATAGAACTATATTTTGTATTTGTATTGTGGGAATTGGAAATCGTTTTTATCGTCTATCCGAGAATTTTTCTTCACTCCCTGTATCTCAGTCGCCGATGGATGCCGCTAAGCGTCGTCATCGCGGTTTCGACAGTTCACCGAATGCGCCGCATTCGGTGGATTTCGGCCATTTTCGGCTCTTCAACGAACGTCGCGTAAACGACGACGGTTGACAAAAATTCGTGATAAAACGCCGAAAACGTGAGTATCAAGTCATGGAAATATCGTGCGCGAGGAATTTTTCCGAGTATTTTCGCGATCGCGACGTCGTCGACTCCGAAAAACGAAGAAACGCCGGCGAAACGAGATTTCGAGAAAAACCTAACCTCACTTTTTTTTTTTCTCGTTTCGCAGATAACTAAAAACAAATGGCCAAGTACGTCGATCTCGCGAAGGTAACGAGCAATTATGCGACGCGAATGAATCGACTGAGTAATCGGATATTCGGCGAGGTCGTCAGACCCACAAATCAAAGATCCATGAAGGTCGTCAAACTCTTCAGCGAAAAACCGGTCGACAAACGTCCCGAAATTATCGAGTATTATCCGAGACACCCGGAGATCGGATGGCTGATGAGGAATCTTCGAAATTACGGGCTCTACAGGGACGAGCATCAAGATTTCAAGGACGAGTTCGAGAGACTGAGGGTCCTTCGTGGCAAAGGAAAAATCAAGAAGGGCGATCAGCTGATCGGAAAAAAGAGGAGGCTCGCGATGGAAAAATAATCACCCTGTAAATGCTCGAAATATAAGTTATTCAAAAATTGTCTTCTTTCACCAAAAATCGTCTTTTTATAAAATCATCTTTTTATCAAAATTTCGAGGGTCTTGCGCGGTGAAGGAAAAATCAAGAAGGGCGATCGGAAAAAATCGGAGACTCGCGATGGAAAAATAATCACCCTGTAAATGCACGAAATATAAGTTATTCAAAAATTAATTATCTTCTTTCACAAAAAATCGTCTTTTTATTAAATCATTTTTTTAATCAAAATTTCGAGGGTCCTGCGCGGTGAAGGAAAAATCAAGAAGGGCGATCGGAAAAAATCGGAGACTCGCGATGGAAAAATAATCACCCTGTGAATGTTCGAAATATAAATTATTCGGAAATTCATTTTCTTCTTTCACAAAAAATCGTCTTTTTATCAAATCATTTTTTTATCAAAATTTCGAGGGTCCTGCGCGGTAAAGGAAAAATCAGGAAGGGCGATCGGAAAAAATCGGAGACTCGCGATGGAAAAATAATCACCCTCTAAATGCTCGAAATATAAATTATTCGGAAATTAATTTTCTTCTTTCACAAAAAATCGTCTTTTTATCAAATCATTTTTTTATCAAAATTACGTGGGTCCTGCGCGGTGAAGGAAAAATCAAGAAGGGCAATCGGAAAAAATCGGAGACTCGCGATGGAAAAATAATCACCCTGTAAATGCTCGAAATATAAGTTATTCAAAAATTAATTATCTTCTTTCACAAAAAATCGTCTTTTTATCAAATCATGTCGTGTCAACGATGTTACAAATGGTCACTAAAAGCATCGTAAAACATTGAGAAAACAGTCGGCCACGAGTGGCCACGGCGTTCGAGCGATAGATATCGTCAATTCCGTCCGGCATCACGAGCTCCAAGTCAAACATCTCCTCGTCAGCGTCCGCGACTCGTTTCCCGTTGATCCCAGCGACGATCGTTCGTCTCTCGTGCTCCGAGGGCACAGCGATCGGCTCGTCGATTCCGTCGTCGTGACTTCGCCCGATCTCGCGATACTGGCTCAGTCGCTCCTCCCGCTCGCGAACCGCGTCGAAATCGGCAGCTTTGCCGTACCTAAAGATGCGAAATGACGATCTTCTATTTTTTTGTCACAAATTTTTTTTTTTTTTGGTCTTCTATTTTTTGGTCACAAATTTTTTTTTTTGGTCTTCTATTTTTTGGTCACAAATTTTTTTTTTTTGGTCTTCTATTTTTTGGTCACAAATTTTTTTTGGTCTTCTATTTTTTGGTCACAAATTTTTTACGTTGAACTCAAATATGTGAATCAATATTGAAGCTAAACATTAAAAATCGTGACTTTTAACGCGAATCAGCTGATACGCAACGTTTACCGAGCATTTAGACAAATATTTGATGATTTCCTGAAATTGTTATGCAGGTATCAATAATTCAGGCTCAAACTAAAAACACGCGCAATTGGCGGGAGTTTTAAATAATCGCTCACAAATAAATTGGTCGTTTGTTTACGCGTCATTTGACGGTCAAATGACCGCCACAAAAATGGACCTCGCATCTCTACCCGTACCAGCCTCTCTCGTCGAGAATTCTACTGTAATCGTCGAATCGCCCGAAATCCGGCGGCTCGAGTCTCCCCCTCGATTCCGGAATCTTCGCCGATCCGCCGGATATTCTCCTCGTCGAGCTTTTCGCGGCGTTGCTCGTTCCATCGGACGAGAATTTCAAGGACACCGCGTAGGCGTCTTCGGCGTCGGTTTCCACCTCCCCCTCCCCTTCGTTACCATCGCCGTCCGCCACACGAGAAACCTGATTTTTTCTCGCGTCATAAACCGCCGTGAATTTCGTATCGTTCCGCAATTTCCGCGGATGAAAATTGCTCCCCGCGCGGCTGCCACCGGAAATCCGCTCCTTTTTACAGGATCCGGCGGCATTTTCCGCGCCCATCGCCCACTGCTCGATGTTTTTGTTCCCGAAAATGAGCTCCCACATCCAGGACTTGAAGACGCTGACGCCGAGATACGTGGGGAGGCCGCCGCAGTCGAGGGAGAAATTCGACCAGGAGGCGATGCCGAGGAGGACCATCCGCTGGTACTGATCCTCGCAGACCACCGGCGAGCCCGGATTTCCCGCGCACGCGCGCACCCCGTGCTCGTCCTCCACCATCGTGCAGAAAACGTTCTTGTAGCTCGCGTTTCCCTCGTGCTAGGGATGGGCGATGTTGAGAGAAAAAAAAAACTATGTTAAAAGAAGCGATTATTTAAGAAATCGATCATGAAGAATCGATGTTTCTCAAAAAATATCCGAACATCGATTAATTGGTTTTGACAAATATCGGAAAAAGAATCGATTATTTGAAAAAAAAAAAAAAAAAAAAAAAAAATAATAATAATAATAATAATAATAATAATAATAATAATAATAATAATAATGGTTTTGACAAATATCGGGAAAAGAATCGATTATTTGAAAAAAAAATAATAATAATAACAATAATAGTAATAATAAAATAATAATAATAATAATAAGAAGAATAATAATAAAGGTGCTCGATTAATCGACAAACATCGCCCATCTCTACCTCGTGCATGTAGACGCAGACCCGCCACGAGTTGAGCAGGACTTTGCTGTACTGCACGGGCTTAGCGTGGACCTTGGCTGATCGCGGAGCGACCGTGCTTTGCCAGCCGAATATAAGACAGGACTTGTAGTCGTCGTCGAGCCGCACGGGCGCGATGTCGAGGAGTCCCACCTGCCCGTTGCACATGTCGAACGCACGCACGAGCTTGAGTAGAGCTATGTTGCGATCGTGGTCCGGGGGCCTCGCGTACGCTTGGAATCCTGGATATATGTAGGTCGCTTTCACGCTCACCGTTTGGCTGCTTCCGGTGCCGTTCAGACCGCTCGCGTAAAGCTCGATCGACTGTTATGATTTATGTATATAATTATATATACATAATTATGTATATAATTATGGCCGACAAAATATATTTGTTACGAAATTTTCCCGAGTTTTCAACGATGAACGATTTTTCTTAAGGCCAGGCTGAACGTTTTGTCTCTTTCTAAACATTTCGAACTAATCGTATTTGAAGACTATAGTGGAATCAAATTTGGTAAGCGGAGCTCTCTGGGTGAATCGGATGCGAAGATTTACCTCTGGGTAAATCAGGTGCGAAGTAATCGACAGATGCGAAAATTTACCTCTGGTTAAATCAGATGCGAAGTAATCGACAGATGCGAAGATGTACCTCTGGGTATCTCAGATGCGAAATTAAAAGGAAATCAGAACCCGCTTACGAAATTTCGTTCTGTAGAGTCTTCGTGTACGATTGGATCGAATTTTCTCTTTTTTCTCTCCCCTCTCTCGTGAGGGTTTAGCCTATCCTTAATTTTTTTTTCATTTTTTTTTTAACGACTCTCGGCGATCCCTCACGTTTCGTTTTTGCTCCACGCATTGCGCGGCCGTGAGAACCCAGTCCGGCGATATCAGGACTCCGCCGCAAGCCGCGATCGTGTGGTACTGAATTAGCCAGGGAAATTGGCCGTCGTGAGCGCGGGCGCCCCTCAACGCGGTTCCGGGAGATTCTCGCACGTTTGACAGCAGCACGACGAGCAAAATCAGACAGCTCGGCATATTTTTTTTTCACGCTCCGCGTCGTCGCGACATTTCGATGTTACTTTGTTTTGGGGATCGGTCGATTCGAGTGTGCGATATCTCGATGAAAAATAGTGGCAATCGGATGTATGTAAAATATATGGCACATTTATATGTATAACGTTGGTCGCGAGTCGGTGAGAATTCTCGCGTAATGGAGCGGCGGAGATTTACATGGGTAGTATTTTCACCGTTTTCACAATTCCTCCTTCGCGTTCTTCGCGCTCTCGTTAGTCTTTTTGCTCTCCTTGCCGCCGCTCTTCTTCTTCTTTCCCTTCGGCTTGCTCTTCTTCTCCGGAAGCCCAGTGTCGCCCTTCTCCTTCAGGCAGGCGTCGTCGTCGTCTTTCAACGCTCGCTCCGAGCACAGATACCTTCAGGAAACAATAAAAGCAAATTGCTTATTAATAATAATAAATAATAAAAAATAAATAAATAAGATTTATTTATTTCTATATTATAAGAAATAAATAAAATGTATTTATTTCTATGTTATAAGAAATAAATAAAATGTATTTATTTCTATGTTATAAGAAATAAATAAAATTTGTTTGTTTCTAAATGATAAGAAGTAAATAAAATTCGTTTCTTTCTAAATTATAAGACATAAATAACATTTATTAATTTCGGATTTTTTTTTTTTTTTTTTTTTTTTTTTTTTTTTTCTTTTTTCAATTTGTTACAAGAATGAAAAGAAAAAAAAACGCCTATTAAGTGACCAATTATTACCTTGTAAGAGGTGTAATTCCCTGCTGATTGTAGTACCACTCCTCAATATCCGATTCATGATTCTCCAAAAGATCCTCGCACTGCGTCTTCAGCGTGGTAATTTCCACCGACGGTTTGTCCCACAGTTCATAAGGTATTCCCAGCTCGACCTTGACGCCTTTGTCCCTGCATTCCAAACAAACAAAAATTGTCAGTTAGAGACATCTTGAATTTTTTTTTTTTTAAATCCCTATAAAGTTGCTGCAATTGTGAAAATACCGTACACAAGACCATGCAGAGTTTTGAAAGTCTGACTCATGCCTTTGGAAAATCTGGTACTGTCGCCGCGCTCCTTGTGGATATTGTACTCCAAAATCCTGTCGCAGACATTTTCCAGCGACTCCACCAGCCTCAATTCCCTGCAAAATGTCGACAATTGCAAAATTTTCACGAACAAAAATTCGTACAAACGAATTTTTTTATCTCGACTCTCGTTCCATCCGCGTTCTCACGATTTTCGGTACTCCTTCTTCTTCTTGGGCGCCACATCGTCGACGGAATATCCGATCTCGAGAACGTCGTGCGTTTTTCCGGTCTCGTTGAGCCGGGCTTCGAGTTCCAGGGCGACTACCTTGCACACTGCGAATAGCGTCGTTAAAATTTCGTCCCTCTCGTTTGTTTTCCTTCCTTTTTTTTTACTCACCTTCGCACTTGTTGGCGTATTTGACGCCTTCGGCCTCCTCCGGCGCATCGCAGACGCCGCCGGCCGCCAGGAAACTCAACAGCACGATTGATCGCCACATGACTGACCGACGATGCGAGTCTTATTGTGAGCTCTAATCTCGTTTCACTCGCGTCCTGGACGCCTTCAGTTCAGCGTCGGAGACACCACGTGTCGTTGTCTCATTGCGCGTCCTCGCGTCCGATTTTTATATTATATTATATATGTGTAACTGGTGATAATAATCAAATGGAAGGAAATAAACGAGCGCCGCAGGGTTCGGAGGTCGTAGGGTCGAATTGTCACAACGAAGAACACACGAGACGCACACCGACGCAACGCGCGAGGTGTTCGTCAATCGTGGAATTTTGTGAGCAAGTGTGTGGTGCAGATTTGTAGAAGATGATGCTGCAGCAACGAGGTGGCGCTGTCGCACACGTTTACGATTTGAAAGCGCGCAAAAGGAAAATCAGATCTTGGTGGGAAATCAGCGATTTCCAAAGTTTCTCTTTATACTTTTCTTAATAAAAAAAATATATATATATATAAAAAAGGAAGTGAAAGCGCGTAAGAGGTAACTCAGAGCTTGGCGGGCAAACAGCGGTTTCCAAAGCCCCTCTTTAAATTTTTTCCAATAAAAAAAAAATAAAATAAAAATAATATGTGAAAGAGCGCAAGAGGAAAATCAGATCTTGGCGGGAAATCAGCGATTTCCAAAGTCCCTCTTTATATTTTTCTCAATAAAAAAAATGCAAAAATAAAAACGCGCGTTCGTAAATAAACTTAGTTTAGCGATTACCTTCAGTTTTTCTTTTTCAGGATTTCGGGATCGATTATTCAGAGCACACTTGCGAGAAACCACTCAAACGAGTTCTCTATTAGATATACACAACCGATATTAATATATAGTAATAGGATGGAAATAATAACGAGCTCCTACTTTATCAAGAGACGCGGTAGCGTCTCGACGCCAAGTATTAAAAGAAATCTATAATGCCGCCTCACGACGCTCTCACGACGAGACGCTAGCGCTACTCTTACTTTACAGCACGTTCGTTCTTTTTCGTCTGCTACGAACTTCTAACGGCAATTATCTCAGTCAACACGTCGCGGACGCCAAATGTGTCAGGTTCAATATTTTTTATTTATTTTTTTCTTTCCAATGAGCCCTCTTTCAATCAAATCGGTGCCCGCAACGCTAATATCTGGCCACTTACGATTTCGATTCTGTCAAAAAGTTTTCGTTTCTCTGTCCGCACTCACACATCGGCACGATTTTGTCCGATGATGTCTGATTCGATATTATGTCAGACAACATGTCGCGGACGCTAAATGTATGAATGTGAATATTTGTTATTTTTTTTTCTCTTTTTTATGAGACCTAACGCAATAAAATCGGTTCACGAAATGTTGATATCTGGCAAATATTCATTTTGGCTCGATCGCATATACGTGTGCATATACGTGTGAAGTCGGAACTCACACGTCGACACGAATTTGTCCGACGATGTCTGATTCGATATTATGTCAGGCAACACGTCGCAGACGCTAAATGTATCAGCGCCAATATTTTAAATTCTTTTTTCTCTTTTTTATGAGACCTGACGCAAGAAAATCGATTCACGAAGTGCTGATATCTGGTAATTTTTTTCATTTCGATATTTTACGCGTGACGTGTGAAGGAAAAGGTGCCCACACAGCGGCGACAACCTCAAAGTCGTGAGAGATCGCGATGAGCATGAAAAAATCGTCCGCGCGAACCGGCTCGTTCCCATCGTGTGACAGAAAGTCAGATCGTGCGTGATTATTACTTTAATATTTACTATCGAGTGTAATGATTTATAATAATAATCTCGCATCTTACCGCGAAGGTGTCTTTTCAAAACAACAAAATTAAAATATGGAATATACGTTAACCTCTTGGTAAAAAATCGACGTTTGGAGGTTATGTTTTGGACTTTGTTATTACAAATTGTCACGTTGGGGTAATTTTTTTAGTATTTTTAGAACGCGTTAGGCTTGCTCAATCACACAATAACGAATCCAATTGCTGTATGGCAAATCCTGTATTGCTTTTTGGAAGCTATACAGAAAGTCAAATGGAATGATGGATGCCTGTTGCGCACAACATTCATCAGTCTGTAACATGCAGCAGTATTTCCAGTACTCATCCATGATAGAGCACTAATTATTTGGTGTCTTGTAGAAATAAAGAATGCAGAGGTTGGGCATGGTTAAATTGGTTTGTCCACTGACGGAGCAGCGAAGCATAATAGTGAACAATGTCAGTTGCAAGAAGTGCGACCTGACCATTCGCAAAGAGCCCTGTCGTCGCATTGAAGATCGCTTTCAAAAAGATATGAAATAAACCAAAAAATGTTTCTTCGAAACAAAAATTGTACGCCAAGTATTAAAAGAGTAGCCGTCTCTCACAAAAAAAACTCTCCAAAAAAAATCTCTCACCAAAAAAAACTCTCCCAAAAAAAATTTCTCACCAAAAAAAACTCTCCCAGAAAAACTCTCTCACCAAAAAAAACTCCCAAAAAATATCTTACAAAAATATTAACGAATCAATATATTAGCCAAGTAAAACTCTAATATTAGCCAAGTAAAAAAAAAAAAAAACTTGGTGTACCAGCGTTTTGCTTCCGCACATAGTTCATTGAAATAAGGACGAGAAGTAAAATGCTGGTACACCAAGTTTTTTTTTTTTTTTACTTGGCTAATATTAGAGTTTTACTTGGCTAATATATTGATTCGTTAATATTTTTGTAAGATATTTTTTGGGAGTTTTTTTATTACAGTATATCGTTTCAATAACTCCGCGCTGCCTGTCTCAGCGTCTCTCCCCGTGTCGTGTCCCCCGGTAAGCGTACAATTCGTTTGTATCTCAGGTCGTGTACTCGGTGAAATCGTCCATGTGAACGCGTTTGTTCGATCGCGGCGAAATGTCGTCCGTCGGACCGTCGGAATTGTTGCTCGCCGACTCCTGGAGAACTCGGCTTCGCAGGCGCTTTATGTGTCGCAGACGCTCGAGGAAATTCGAGGCGTAGGGATTGTGACCGTTTTGCTTCAGCGACGAGGAGACCATCGAGGCGAGCTGAAAAGAGATAAATAATTCGATTTGAATTCATGAACTTAAAAATTCAAAAAAATTCATACGCATTCGGAAGAATGAACGAATCATTTTCATAAAAAAATATATATATATTTTTTGTCATCGGAAGATTTGTTACACAATTTTTCTTCATCGTTTTATTAATAACATTTTCCAATTATTACTATGCAGAATTAATCTTTTCAGTTATCATTATCCAGTATTATTATGGAAAATTAATTTTTTCAGTTATCATTATCAATTATTATTATGCAAAATTAATCTTTTCTCGAATTTACGCGAAATAAATACGTAAATAAATAAATACGCGGCAACACTTACGTTGGCATGAAGAGCGAGCTGCCGCGAGAGAATAGCGAGATTCTGATCAGAAATAATCTTCGGCTCGCTGTGACCGATGTGCTCGGCGAGCTCCTCTCGCGCCTGAACCGTCACCTGATTCGTTCCGTGATCCAGCGGTTGGATAATTACGCAGGCGTAATTGAACTGGCCCTGAACGAAAAAAAAAAAAAATTCTGTATCTAATTCTGTATCTTCTATATCTAAATCCGTATTTTTTATATCTAAATCTGTATCTTCTATATCTAAAAATTTGTATCTTCTATGTCAACATTTTCTGTATGTAAATTTTCTCCCGTCGATCACAACCGAGTCAGATTGCGTACCTTAACCGTCTGTATGTTGTACGGCTCGCCGCTCTCGTTGTAAACAATGCTAACGTAATTGTTTCCTATGTGCTGCTTCTTCGACGTGCACTTCGGATCGCTCGGCTTCGTGGGCATCAGAGTCGCCACGTGAAAAGCCACCTGGGTCACGTCGTCCTGCCAGATATAAGCGAAATTCCCGTTCTCGCCGTTGCGATCGAGACCACCGAGGAAAACACTCTCGTCGAGGTCCTTCAGCCGCACGAGGGTGCCGAGACGCTGAAGGAACTCCGTGTAACGCAGCGATCCGTGCTGATTCGCGAGAATCTCCATCTCGTTCGACGCCTGGCCCGGCCCTATGTACAAAACACCGACCTTGTGCGTCTCGTACGGCTGTATGCGATCCAGATTCGTCACCGCCCGCTGTACCGCCGTTGTTTGCGGCACCAGCAGCGGTTTTTCCGTCGTCGTGCCGAAGTGGGCCGTGTGATACAGCTGAAGAAACACGAAACTAAAAAAGCAAAAAAAATAGCACTCGTTATTGAAATGGTATTTATTTACTTTTGTTCTTAATTTTTTTTTTGTTTTACGAATTATTAAAATAAAATAAAAATTTCGTGTTTGACGAATTACTGAATTTATTTTATTATTTTTTATTATTTAGTGTTTGGTGTTTTGTACCTGGGATTGATGCCGGTGCGCGATGTGTCTTTGACTCGGGGCGAATTGCCGCGGCGTACGTTGTCCCACTCGCGTGACTGTTTCACGGGGCTCATCACGGAAATCGTGTGGCCGCGATCGCGAAACGCGATCGGAGGCAGCGTCGACGGATCGGGTCTTTCGTCCTTCTAACGAAGATCAATAATTCGTTAGAAGAAATAATAATTCGATCGAGGATAACATTGATTTTTTTTTATCCTTTAGTTACCTTGTCCATGGCGTAGCTGCGACCGATCGGCGGTTTTGTATCTATAGTCGCGGAGCCTTGCTTGAGACTCAGCTCGGAAACTCGCGAATACAGTTGCGTGGGCGACTGCGGCGGTTTTCCAGCGAGCGATTGAAGCTGCTGCGCCGCTCGGTTCTGCACCATGAGGAAATTCCCGGGCGCCTGATGATTTCAATTAATTTAATAAATTAACGTAATTAAATTAATAATACGTTTTATTTCATCTTAATTTTGATAATCAATTGAATTAATTTAAATAATAAATTTGATTAATACAAATAATATATTGAATTAATTTTAATAATACATTTAATTAATTTTGCTAATTTAAATTAATAACTTTAATAAATTCCGTTAATAAATAAATAAAAATGAATATTTTTATACCTGTACGGCTGTGGGCGAGGGCGGCACGGTGTTGCTCGCCGCGGTCGTCGGATGCTGCACCGCGTGCGCGTGCGTCGCTCCCGGATAGGATCTCTGCGATCTCAGGTTGTTCGGATGCTCGCCGTGATGCTCGGTGGACGGAGGTGTCGTGCCCATTCCCGAAATTTCCTCGGGAATCGCCTCGCAACTCACCCTAATTCAAGTTCACCGACGGATTACGACGGATTACGACGGATTACGAGGAAAACCACTGAAATAAAGTTTCTTTCTTTTTCGACGACGATCTCAAACCTCGTACCTCATGTCTTTGGCGTACACGTTTTTCGCGTGTTTCTTCAGTTCGGCGTCGAGTTTAATGTCGAGTTCGATCGAGAGAGGATCGGCCTGCTGCAGATTCAGTTTGTCCTTGTTCAGGAAGGGATTTTTCCAATTGGCGCTCATCTCCGGACTGGAGTTCGACCGGCGGACGGGATTCCTCGATCTCCGAGTCTCTGTAAAACGATCGACGTTCGATATTGTTTGATACTGTCGTTTTTTAATTTTTAAATTTTTAAATTTTTTAAATTTTTTATTTTTTATTTTTATTTTTTTCCTTCACTCACCCTCGTCTCCTTCTTCGAGACTCTCCAGACTGTCGCGCGAACTCTGACGAGACGGACTCGGCCGCGCCGGCGAGCCGGGAATCGCGATCGGACCGCTCGACGCTGTCGAGGAAAAGTAGGACACGGATTTCGTCGATGCCGTTGCGACTTCCCGCTGATTCTGCGACTGCTCTACACTCATTTCCGCCGATCGATCCTGCTCATAATCAACAATTGTTTTAGCACAAAACATTTATTTAATTATTTGCGTACCGACTACGAAAAAAATGCAGCACAATATTTACTTAATTAATTGCGTACTGACTACGGAAAAAAGCAGAAAAATTCTTACTTCTTGAAGATCCTCGCTCGGTTGAAAATCCATGGGATTGACTTGTTGACTAGTATTCGCCGGTAGTTCCGGGGTCGGCATGTAGAGCGTCGTGATATCGTGAACCGGAAAATCGAGCGGCACCTCGAATTGCATAGTATTTTGTATTCGCATTATCCAGGACATGTCGCCCGTGGGACGACGAACGTAAATCTCGGCCCAGCCTTGGCACCAGCAGGCGCAAGGCACGTGTTCCTCGTGCTTCTCGCTCCCGAGGATCTGCTCGAGTTTCGACGGTTCCGCGGATTCCGCAGCCGTTGCCGCTGCAGCCGCCGCGGCCGCCGCTGCTGCCGCCGCCGCCGCCGCCGCTGCCGGCTTTTCACCCTTGGAATCCACGTCGTCCAGGGATTTCTTCACGTCCTCCGTCGGCGAATTCGCCGCTGTGTTTCCGGTGCTCGAGCCCGCGTGGCCGCCCGACGATTGGCGCGACAATTTGCTCTCGTCCTTTACACCCTGTGGATATTCGAAATTCTCACTGGAATTATCCGAGTCAACACGTCGCGGACGCCAGACTGAGGTTACTTTTTTCTGGATCGAGCAAATCTGGAGTTTCTTCCTTCGTTATTGAGAGAAAATTCAGTAACGAAGAGAATGCTGCAAGGCCGAAGGCGATATCTTGATTTCTGAATTTTTCACCGGATTTTAAAGTCGAAACTTGCCGAGCGTTTTTCGCAAAAAAAAATTTTCGATTTCGAAAAGTTCGCGAACCCTATCCGATGGAAAATTTCCCGCTGATTCCGAAAAACACCGTTGTTTGCCCGAAAAACCGAAAATTCGACGAGAAAAATGCGAAAAATGATTTTTCACTTTTTTCGAAATTTCGTCACTTCACTAAAGTTGAGGTTACTTTTTTTTGGATCGATCGAATTTGGATTTTCTTCTTTCTGTCGAAAGAAATCTCAATAACGAAGAGAATGCCGCAAGGCGGAAAGCGATATCTTGATTTTTGAATTTTTCGCAGAATTTTAAAGTCGAACCCTGAAAAATCGCAAATTTTTCCAAGGGGTACCCCTTCAATTTTTCGCAAAAAAAAAATTTTCGATTTCGAAAATTTCAAGAACCCTATCCGATGGGAAATTTCCCGCTGATTCTGAAAAACACCGTTGTTTGCCCGAAAAATAAAAAATTCGCCGAGAAAAATGCGAAAAACGATTTTTTATTTTACGAATCAAAGTGCGAAAACGTTTTTCACGTTTTTCTCATCGAATGTTCTATTTTTCGGGCAAACAACGGTGCTTTTCGGAATCAGCGGGAAATTTCACATCGGATAGTCTTCAAATTTTACGAATTCGTACTTTTTTTTTTTTTTTTTTTTCACCGAAAAACGTACGACGGGCAACCAGTGTTTTTATAGTAACGCACACAATACCCGATTTTACCTCGGTGCTGGAGGTTCTACGTGGCGGTGGTATCACAGTTTTTCCGTGCTCGGGACTGGAAGGCGCGGTGGCTTTGCAGGCGACCCAACAATTGTCGCACAATCCGCTTCGCATGGCTTTGTTGCTGCATCCACTGGTCGTGACGGTGATCAATCTGTTGCCGAGTAGCCAGGTCATCGACTGTCCTTCCTTGAGCAAAAAATCCGCGGCTGGCAGCCTCTTAGGTCGCGCGGTGTACGTGGAGAACGTGTAACGCGCCATTAGATCTATGCAGGTCTCGGTGAGCTCCACGTGAAAAGTCATGAGCGCCTCGTCGATCGGTGGCTTGAGATCCAAAGTCCGACCCTCGCCGATCATGCGATTCGCCATTATCGGCCTCTCCCGACGACCCCGACTTCCCTGCTCCGTCAGACTCGAGCTGCGCTTTCTGTTCGACGAATCCTCGTTTATCAGACTGAAATCCGGCTTCATCAGATGTCCCTCTTCGAAAGGCACGAGAACATTCGCTTTGAGACCCTAAATCGTCAGCGAAAAAAGAAAAAAAAAACGAAATAACAGAAAATTTCGTCGATCGATCGACGAACCGTCGATTCGCAGTTGAAATTTTGACTAATGGAGCTACATAGTTTTTCAACTTTTTATTGTTTTGCTTGCGCAAAACTTTTTTTACACATCGTATGCATTTGTCAATTGCAGAATTTTCTCACAATTATTCGTATCGTCCGAACTCATAAAAAATTTTAATCGGGTTTTGCAGCAGTCCGATGGACTTAGGAAATCGATACTCACGGTCGTGATAAATTTGACGAAATCGCGACGAAACGGCAGGCGGCACTTCAAAAACCAAACGGCGATCACGTGATGAGCCAGAGACACTGTGTAGTGGTTGTACTTGAAGGGATTGGTGTACGGCAGTAGAATAGCGAATACCGACATGTATTGGTCTCCGATGAAGCTCGCGAAGACCTTAGGCAACCTGGTGAGAGCTGCAGCGTCGCTCGTTAGAAATTGTGAATACAAGTCTCCTCATTTTCTTCACTCGCTACTTACTCGAGAGAAACTCTAGGATCGGTATTGCGATGTGCACAGTGGCCGAGATTTTCGACAAATTAAGCAAAACCTCCGCCAGCAGTTTGTTCATCGCGTCGCGCATCTCCAGCGTGCAAGTCGTCAGGCTGGTGACGCACTGACTCGCGCATCTCGCGGTGAGACCGACCTAAAGAGTTGGGAGACGAAAAGTGTGAGCGCAAATATAAAAAAAACAAGGGTTACTCTATTTTTTTTTTTTTTAAGAAAAAACAAGGTTCACTGTTTTTTTTTTTTTTTAAAGAAAAAACAAGGTTCACTCTGTTTTTTTTTTAGAAAAAACAAAGTTCACTCTATTTTTTTTAGACGTCTTCGCTCCTCATTAAAACACTACGAAGGCAAAATGTTCGTCCTCGAATGAAAATCCGCTGCTCACCTCTAAGCATTTAATGAGACGCTGCTGCAAATTCGGCTCGAGGTGAGCGTGATAAGAAGCGAGCGACGCCAGCACGGGAAATATGTACACGCGGAATTCCGACTGAGTAAACTTTGGTGGAGCGTTGTCGAGGGAATCCGGAAGCCTGAGGGACTTGTCGCTCACCTGCAACGCGATTAAAACACATTAAAAACGTTCCCAAATTTTCTCCTCGCCAGAACGAGCGAAAGCAAAAGTGTACTTTGTTTGAGGGGATTTTTTTTAAATAATAATAAATCGTTACCATTGAGCACAGCGCAGCGGCGAGATAGTCGATGTCGTTGCTGTGCCTCGACAGTATCAGCGCTCGATTCTGCATCACCTGCGGCATCTCCTTGAGTATCAGTTGCAAAACCTTCCAGTCCTTTTCCTGCTTTATACACGATATGACGGCCTTGCAGGCGTGTTGAAGCGACAGATGGGTGAGCTGGCAGGATATGTGCTGAAGCGGCGCGGGACTCACGGGCGGCGGGCTGGTGCCGCCTCCGCCGGTGCCGCTCGCGCTGCCGCCGCCGCCCGAGCTCAGACGCTCGACCGGCGCGTGTTCCAGCACCAGGTAGGGGCTGAAACGCGTCACGATGCCGCTCGTCGGGTCCGGAAAGCCGAGATGGTACAACGAATTCGCGCGGATTTTCAGGAAACACTCGAAGATCTGTAACGCGTCGATTATGTCGGAAAAATAAATTCAAGGCCAAAATAATAATAATAATAATAACAATAATAATAATAATAAAATAATAACAATAATAATAACAATAAAAATAATAAAATTTCAAGTTTTCAAATTCTCACATCATGCCAAAAATGTATAATTGTTGTAAAAGGAAAAAAATTGAAAAAAATGTTAATTGAAACATTTAATTTAATTTAATTTTTTTTGTTGAAATGTTATTTTAATTTTTATTGATTTAATTGAAAAATTAAATAAAATTGAATTAATAAACATGGAATATTCAACTGGCTGTTAATAACGCCTCAAGCCGCTTACGAGATAACGAATCGTGGGGACTTCGTGAAACACCGTCGGATCCTTGTAGTGCTGATCGAGATGGTTCACCAGCACTTTGTAAGCCTTTATCGCGTGACTGGAAGGCAGATGGTAAATCTTGGCCGTGAGAACTCGAACAACCCCGACGACCGCGGTTTTCACGTCCTTGATATCCGCGTCGACGGTCACGGGCGAATCCGAAGAGGCGAAGGGCTTGTTGATTATTTTCTCAAGAATATCCAGCAGCTCGAGGCACCGTTTGGTCTCGCACTCCATGCACAGGTCGACCAGAAGATAGGCGGCCACGTTCCTGATCGTAATATCAGGATCCAAGTCCACGTGCTGCAGATAAGGCACGACGATGCGCTCGATGAGCTCGTCCTCGTGTCGCGAGCGATTCACCTGTATCAGTGTTGCAACTCCTCATTACTTTAAGAATTCAAGTTTAAACAACAGTTTATTTTCTAGTTACGATTTTATAACGAGCAACCTGTCGCGATTATAAGAAGAAAAAAAAATTTGAAGAAAAAAAAATATATATACATTAATTTTTTTTTTTTTTTTTTTTTTTTCAACAACCCAATTAAGGTTTCACAACTCTGACCTGTATCACGTTGGTCAGCACATCAAGAACCTTAACGCGAACGTTGGTTCGCGCGTCGTTCTTCAGATACCGCTCAATGAGTGTCGCGAGTTTGCACTGCCACTGATAGTGAGTCGGCCCGATTTCCTGGGCCCTGTAATCAATCAATTTCAGTATAGAAGCCTCGGGTCGCGCGTCCGAGCAGCGATCGACGAGCTCGTAGAATCGCTGGGTGCATCCGTTGTACTGTCCACCGTCAAGAAGATTCTCGATGCTATTCACGGTCTCGTGAAGACTCGCAAAAACCTGTTTGCTCGCGGGCTGCTGGCTCGTCTCGGTGTGCGTGATCACCTCCTCAATTATATCCAAAATAATGCTCCACGTGGGCTCCTGCAGCTCGAGCCCGTATTTGTTCACCAGTCGCTGAATCGAGAGCGTCACCTCGTACATGACTATCGGATGATTGCAACGAAGCGCCTGATTGAACGACGGAAGCACCGAGGTCGGCGTGCATTTAAGTTTCGGAATTCTGTGAGTTCCCCAGAGTCCCATGTTAACGTAGAAAACGGCGCCGCGAAGGAGATAAGCGTCGCGCTGAAAATTCGGATCCTGCAGGAGTCGACACATCGTGTGAAGCGCCGAGTGACCCATGTGCGTTCCCAGCAGTTTACGCATTATTTTCCAACTTATTTGGCAGTAGGTGACGACATTGACGCTCCGGCAGAGGGCGGTTATGAAGGTTTGCAGGGAATCGGATTGGAGATTTATGTTGTAGCCGACGATCGTGTCGAGGGTGTCGAGACAGCCGGAAACGACCTCGGTGCTGTTGCTGTTGTAGCAGAGGTGGCAGATGTACTGCACGAGGCCCGAGACGATGTCCTCGTCTATGTAAGCCGAGTTGTACTTTATCACGTTGACGAGGAGGGAGAGAAACTCGGCGCCGCGTTTCCCGTCGCCGCCGGTCACGCTCGGCATCCACTCGAGCAGAAATGGACCCATTCGCTCCTCCAGGTGGAGGATTACTTTGCCGTTTTCTGTCAGGCTTTGCAGGAGCTCCAGACGCGGGCCGATGTCCTCCGGGATCTCGTGGTCCTTGACGACCATGAAGAATTTCACGCGCATCAGCGAGGAGAGCTTGCTGTACTGGCCCTGCACCAGGCAACGCAGGAAATTCAGGGTTACGTGGCGGTGCTCCTTGGCTACGTCCTTGCTGAGCAGGTCTTGGACCAGGTTCCACAGTCGCTCCACCGCTCCCTGTGGGTGAGAAAATGGAATCGTTTTTTTGGGGCTTTGTGATGGAGTTTGCGTCGTTGGAGTGCAACGAAATTGAGAAAAAAAAATTCTGATTTCATTATTTGGGGTGATTTGAATTAGAGAAGTCAGCATAGCAACTAATTGTTATGATGATTTTTTGTACATAATTTCATTATTTGGGTTATTAAGAATTCTTTTTTTTTTCTGAATTTTATTGCATCCCAACGATGCAGACTTCAACATCATGGAACTTTGATAGGATTTAGTCTACATTTATCATTTTTTTGGTCAATAGACTTTTTTTCCACAGAGGATGAAAAAATATTTGTAGGAATATTTATATTTATAAAAGTAAAAAAATATAAATTTTAATTTATATTAATTTTTAATTTTGATTTAATTTTTTTTTTTCAATAAATTTAGATTTATAAAAAAATATTCCTAGGAATATTTATATTTCCTTTGCAGGAAGTATAAATTGATGAGGAAGCAATGTGCAGGTTTTTGTTTTTACTGAAATCAGTTGGATATCTTCTTGAAATGGAGAGAAAGATTTTTGCACAATTCGCAGGGATAATAATGGGACAGTTGGTTGTTGCTACTGAAAAAATCTTTTGCCAAGCATCGCATACATCCTCCCACTGATGATTGAGTACAGCATCGCCAAGATCCTTTATAGCTTTGGCTCGATGATTGACGGGACTCTCCGGGCCAATTTCCTTCTCCATATCGTGAGTGAGGATGACATCTTCACGGCTTTTGTAGTTACCTGCACAGTTTTAACCGGAACAACGTTCACGTAATTTACAGCTAATAACATCGCAGCGGGGATTCGTTTATTGGCAGCCCGAAGGAGCAAAAACTGGGCAAAGTCAGATCGGCGGCTGAATCAGTATTTTTCAGTCGGAACCGACAAAGAAATTAGCAAAAAAGAAAAAACCAGACTTCTCGCGCGAAACTCGGCGGAAGGGCTCCACGATCGAAATATTTGTCGCGAGGTGGAAGAAAAAAAAAAAACGAAGATGGAAAAACAAATTTCGCGAGAGGCAAAACTCGGTGGACTTAGGTTACCCACCTTTGTTAATGCGAAACCATTGTTTCAGTTTGTCGAATGTCTTGTTGTCCTTGTCTTTCGAGCTCATTTTCGACATTGTCACATTGTCCGTATCATTGGACAAATCGTATCAACGTAATACAGACGCGCGGACACGATTCGCCGATTTTACGAAAATTCCACGGTATATCCCGGTGGACATGTCAAAAGTCAAAAGCGGACGGGACTGTGGTGGGGGCAACCATGTGAGAACCAGCATATACCGCAGGCTCCGCGGGAACCATACCGGCTGCGGAATCTTCCGGTAATTCGCCGAAACGCGATGGACCACGACGCGAGTGGCGCCGCGGCGCGAGTTGGTTATCGACAGTCGGTAATGTCACGACCTCACCAAACCACAATTTTTGTTTTAAGGTTGTCCTTGCGACCAATATTCATTTCGCATAAATTCGAGGAATATGAGAGAGAATTGCAAACACTTCTCGGTGGTATAAAGATCTGAAAAAAATGCATGCGCATTAAAGATACTGAAAAGATTAATTTTGCATAATAATCATTCGAAAATGATATTGATGAAAAAAAAATTAATTTTGCATAATAATAATTCGAAAATGAAATTGATGAAAAAAAATTAATTTTGCATAATAATAATTCGAAAATGATGTTGATGAAAAAAAATTAATTTTGCATAATAATAATTCGAAAATGATATTGATGAAAAAAAAAATTAATTTTGCATAATAATAATTCGAAAATGATATTGATGAAAAAAAATAGTTTAACAAATATTTCGATGACACAAGATTTTTTCTTTTTTCATGAAAATGATTCCTTCGTTTTTCCGAATACGTATACATTCTTCCAGATTTTACAGTTCACATTGAATTTTCACATATTTTCCTTATAAAAAAACGTACAAAACCAAACGTAATTCTAGTCAACAATCCGACCGAAAAACCGAGCTTTTGAAAGCTTGGTTGGTTTTTAGGTCGGATTAACTAGAATAACGCTTGTCTTTGTGTCTCAGATCAACCCGGTTGGAAGTATGAAATTCGGTTGTTCGATTTGCTAGGGGAATGCCGAAAAACTTGAAAAAAAAAAAAAAATAGGAAGGACGCCGTCATTATTGTCAGATTTCCGATTTCTTGTTGCTCCGTGTGCAACAAGTGAATCTGCACTCGCTATTCCGAATTATTTCTCCACGTTGGTCAGAGTGAAACCGAAGCGGCGCACCTTCGGCTCGGCAACGGATCGTCCGATCGGCATACATCAATTCGTAATAAGCTAATGGGGTGACGTGGGTGACGCGCAGGACATTCGGCGCGAAAGAATGCGCGGTCGCGTCCACCGCGGGACCGGCAGGAATGTCGCGCGCGAGCGCGAGCGGATTTTCACGCTCACACACGCGTATATACATCGGCGGCATATCCTGATTAGTAATTCCCGGCGTGGCACCGCGCGGCGGACTACTTCTTCGGCGCATACTGACACCAAATCCCATATACCAGCCGGAGAGAGAGAGACGAAAAGTGCGCAGGCGCGTGAGCGAGAGAGACGCGCGAGCGCTGCCGGAGAGCAGATAGAAAGAGAAAAGGAAGACGAGTCGGTGCCCTCCGGGCGTTGCTCTGGAGCCGCTGATGATCCTCCGCGGAGAGCAGCTCGAGATTTTACCTCACCTCGCGCGCGGCTCAACGGCCACGATACGTCCAACCAACGTGTCGAGCTACAATCTAATAATATTTTCGTTAAAACTCGTTGCTTCTTCCCGAGTCCGGCCGCGACCCGCTGGCCGGACTCGGTCAACCGCCGCCTCAAACTGGTTTTTTTGATTCATTATACAGGCATCAACGCGGGGTACACGTCGATCTTTTTTTTTTTAACGGAAATAGAAATGCTTGCTTGGGTTTTCGTTCCAGCGTTCTGGGCGCATTTGGATGACTGACGAAGGGGGCGCCACTTGTTTTCGACCCTCTTGTGTTGAGGGCTCGAGTGTCGCGGCGATAAATGGCAAGGAAATTGCGTGATTTTATTTTCATATAAAGTAGCACCAAATGGTCATAAGGTTACTGCTGCTGTAGTGCAGCCAACCGAAGCCAGGCCCTGGTTTTTTTTATTCATTATACAGGCATCAACGCGGGGCACACGTCGATCTTTTTTTTTCACGGAAATAGAAATGCTTGCTTGGGTTATCGTTCCAGCGTTCTGGGCGATTTGGATGACTGAGGAAGGGGGCGCCACTTGTTTTCGACCCTCTTGTGCTGAGGGCTCGAGTGTCGCGGAAATAAATATCAAGAAAATTGCGTGCTTTTATTTTCATATAAACTAGCACCAAATGGTCATAAGGTTACTGCTGCTGTAGTGCAGCCAACCGGAGCCAGGCCCAAAACTCTAAGAAGAAAAAAGATATATAAATCAGCTTGTACTGGATCTAATATTCATGTAAACAGTGTTTTCATGTCGCGGAAATAAATGGCAAGGAAATTGCGTGCATTTATTTTCATATAAACTAGCACCAAATGGCCATTACTGCTGCTGTAATACCGCCAACCGGAGCCAGGCCCAAAAATTCTAAGAAGAAAAAAGAAGATATATAAACCAGCTTCCACTGGATCTAATATTCATGTAAACAGCGTTTTCATGTATCTACGCTCGCGAATCCGCGATTACGGCCGAAGCTTCGGCCTATCAATTACGATAATCGCTGGAAGTCTCAGAAAAACGCATCGCTAGCCAGTAAAACACCGAAGCAACGAGGGATAACGCTCTAGGGTTACGATCGAGTAACGGTCACGGCGTGATTGTTCCGGTTTCGCGAAAATTTAGCCATAAAGCAGATCGAGCCGCGAGGGCAGGTGGAGAGGGCAGCGAGTGCCTGGCGAAGGCGAGTCGCTCGGATCTAGGTTATGTTTGAAATCGCTGCGTTTCAGCGCCGGCTTCCCGAATCCCCGACTCGCCTAACCGCCCAATAACGCTCGGCACCCCAGCGGCGAAGGTATAGATACAAGGAAATGTGAAATCGACGAGTCGCCCGCACACGTGCGTCACGCGCACGCGCGAGCGGGCGGCTATCGTTTTGCTCGGGAGGCTTTTCGTCGGTTCGATGGAATTTGTATTTGCGGTGAAACCTGTCGCGCGACTCTAACGACCGCCGCGCCGCGATAATCACCGGCGAAGCGGATGACAGCGGGACGGTTGGAGGAAAAAAAAAACGAGGGATCTCTGGCGAGGATGACGGAGAGCCAGTGGTATAAGTGCGTTATATATGGCGCGTCGAATAGAGACACGAGCGGCGCGAACCGCAGTCTCCCGCGGCCCGCGCGATCGCGTGGCTCTGTATTTACAGTTAGACGCACCGCGCGCGATAAATCGACGAACAAACGAAGAGCTTCCTTTCGCCCGTGGCACCTGCGACGAAAACCCAGCAAGGCCGTCGTTTCGACGTCCGGTGTCCGAGAACCCCCGACAATGCCCTAGAAATATATATATAGATAAATAGAGAGGGTTTTATTGAGCGCACCTATGAAGGCCGTGCAAATAAATACGAAAGCGCGGGAATCAATCGCGCATAGATTAATCAGGCTAGAATAATGCACAAATGAAAATACAAGCCATGAAATGAAAGCCGCGTCAAATACGAAGCGTGCATAGATTAGTGGAATAAAAAATGGAATGCCAAATACAAAATAAAGCACCGCCGACGAAACCCGGACAACCCTTATTTTCGTATCACACCAACTTATTTTCAGCGAGCTGCGGGCTTTTCATCGATTTCTTTTTGTTACTTTGAAAGAAAAGCTTCGAAGAAATGAGTATATTATGCAACAAGTGCGTAAAACTCGACTTTCCGAGGCGGTTTTGCGTGCGTAAAGTGCTCGTTTTCCGGCAGGCGTGCGTAAAGTAACCAAGAGTGCGGAAAGTGGAACTTTGAGGATTATCGTGAATTCCGGCAAACATGATTAAACTCCCCTCCGACGTTCGTCGCGATCGTACGAATACATCGAGAAAAGAAGAATCTCGTCAATCGAGAGTCGAACCTCTCGGACCTTTCTAGTTTCATTCATTTCTAGCAGCGTTAATTTTCATTCGCAGTCAAAGGCATCGAAACTGAAAGGCACATAGGTTAGGATCGGGCATAATCGAAGCCACAAATCAAAGGCATCCCGTTGTTCGCGCTCTCGACGATCTCTCGTCCCGTCGCCCCGTCACTCCGCTCTGAATTCTAATCGATCGTCGTTCGATCGGCCACATAGCACTTGGCACTCGCGTGTCTCGGCAGGTGCCGCGCGAGTTCTCGGTGCGCGGGACGGGAAGAGGCAAGAGGCTCGAAAGGGAGAAACCGGAGGAAGCCGCGAGGAGGAGGAAGATGGCGCTCGACACGTGTGCGTTAGGCACAGAGAGCGTCGGGAGGGGGCGGGTGCGGAGCTGCCCCGACGACGATAGGACGACGGGGGACGATGAAGAGGAACGGCGGGAGGTGGCGAAGGAGGACGCCCGGGGACGTCGAAGGAGGTGGCGGAAGTCGCGAGAGCTCCTCACCTATAAGAGCCTCCTCGGCTCGGCGCTTCGTCTGTTTAACACTCTCGCCTCGTTGAACGAACGAGTACTCGGCTCGCTCGCTTCCCTATATCGTCAAAGTGCCCCGACGCGACGTTATCGCCTGATTCGCGAGATCCGTCGACGCGACCGACAGACACGACAACGGGGCCCCGAGGTGCTTTTTACTCGAGAAGAGCGGCGTTTTGTCGAGTCTAAGTAAGACACACGAGGTGAGTTCTGAGAAGAGACGAATAATCGGCGGGGAAAGAAAAGTAGTAGATAAAACGACGGCGGGGTGCAAACGAGGTTTTCGCGCCGCATTTACGACGATTGTGATACCCAAAGTGTCGAGCACAGTGAGCGAGCTTCCGCTGAACTTGGCGCGCATGCGCGGCGACGGTTTTCTGTATTTGCAATGAGATTGACGCGCGCTGGTTGAAATATTATTGGAATTTTTTTGACGTGTATACCGAAAGTTTCGACGCGATTTTGGCGGAATCGTCGGATGACCGAACGAATACGAATAGGAAGTAGAATTCGGTGAATTCGACGGGTAAATTTTCGTGAATTCGATGGTTAAATTTTCGTGAATTCGATGGTTACATTTTCGTGAATTCGACGGGTAAATTTTCGTGAATTCGATGGATGAATTTTCGTGAATTCGACGGGTAAATTTCGCGCGTTGAAAGAGCCAGGACGGGTTATCAACGCAGTCGTTGCTTTCTTTGCTGCGCCGTCGCTGCTGCTGCTGCTGCGTTTCTATACCCCGTACGGAATACCGTATTAATCACGGTATTTGCCGTGCATGCGCGAGAATCCACCACGGGAGTCGACGACTGAGGCGAGTCACACGTGCGGCGCGTTCGCATGAGAGAAAAAAAAACAACGAGACATAACGACGCAGTCGTTACTGTAACGCAAACAACTTCCCCCTCCCCGGGAAAATTAAATACACGGAAGACATGTTTAACGGGTATTCCTACTGTAAAAAAAAAAACAGTGGCGAATTATTGAATTAACATCTTGGTGTTAAGTCTACATTGTGTGTTAACACCGACCTTTTTCCACAGAGCAACGATAAGACGTGTGCGTAAAATATTATTTGTGTTACGACGATATAAACGATGCAACTCGGCGCAGTTAATTGCTTAGTAATTCCGATTGAAACTGATAGAAACCGGTCAAATAAATAAAATATATATCGATTGGAAAATAATTTAGAAAAATTATTATGGAAAAAAAAAAAAAAAAAAATCATCCGTTCGAAACCAGATTGGAAAAATCTGGTTTCGATCGGACTTATGTTTTTGTTTCTAATGGAATCTTTTAACCAGGGCTGTCTGAGATATCGGATAAATCGCGTTAGAAATAAAATTTAAAAAACGTCGGTAATGCAGGTATCGACACGAGTTGTTTAAATAATTGTTGTCTATTTCAGAGCCATGAAGTCGGTGGCGGTGGTGGCAGTTGTCTGCTGCTGGTTGGCTGTGGTGGGATTGGCGGTGGGTAGTCCGGTGCCGAAAAGCGACGATGCCTCGAAGACGGTGACGAACGCCCTGGAAGCCACCGGAAGACAGGCCGCCGCCGCGGCTCCCGCGGCCCCCGCGGCCGGCGACGACGACGACGACGACGATGACGACGACGACGACCTGGATCTCGACATCGGCGACGACGACGACGACGACGATGACGACGACGAGGAGGGAGAGAGCGCCGGCGGGGACGACGACGACGACGACGAGGACGACGACTACCTCGAGAGGTTCATCGACGACATCCTCGGCGGTGGGTAGCGAATTTGGAAAAAAAAAAAAAAAAAAAAAAACATTTTTGCGGTGTGAAATCGCCAGCCTCGTCGCCGCAATTAGAATCCCCGTTATGTGGACTTAGGGTAAACGTACCGATAGTGGTGATTTTTATCGGCCATTTTTATTATTATTATTTGATTATTATTATTATTATTTGAAGAACATAATAATAAAAATAATAATAAAAATGGCGACAAGATGTTATTCGAGTTATTATAAAATAATAATTCGAAAAACATTTTATTGCTATTTTTATTCTTATGTTCTTCAAATTATTACTCGTGGCCATTTTTATTATTACATTCCTGATATATATTTTTTTTCTCATAACTGAACATTGATTTCCCGAACAAATTGATATTAATTCGTCGAACGATCTACACGATTTTTTTTCCTTTTTTTTCGATGAAATGTTGTTTTGTTTGTTTGAATGCAATGGCCACGATCGGATCTACACGAAGGATAACAATCGGGGAGTAATGACAAATCTTTTGCGGTGATCGCGAATTTTTTGTCGTCGCAGCAAAATGTTTAGCTAACCACAGCAAATTTTTAGCTCTACCGTAGTGAAACTTTTGTTGTCGCTCCGTTATTACTTTTCTCCGTGTAAGCTAGCCAAAAACGGTACGTCCACTCTATATTCACTTGGCAATCGTCGCGAGCCGCCGGTATTCCGATACGGGCAACGGAATAGCGGGCTAGGAATAAATGTAAGGCGTGTTTACGCATGTGAGTAAAATATCTTCGCGAGGTGCCTGTATTGGCCTGCGGACTCACCTGTGGCATAACGTAACGGTAAGCGAAGCTCGCGCGCCGCCCGAATTAACATAATCCGTGCGTGCTCCGCGCGTTCGCTGCCCGTTGTTGTCGTTGTCGTCGCGAACGCGACTACGAGAATTTCCATCGCGGCCACGAGACCCACTTGTTTCGTCCTTTCATTCACTTACTTTTTTTTCCAAGAGCAGCCACAAGACCCACTTGTTACGTCCTTTCATTCGCTTATTTTCTTTCGTTCACTTTTTTTTTCCATCGCGATCACAAGACCCACTTGTTACGTACTTTCATTGGCTTATTTATTTTTCACTTATTTTTTTCCATCGCGGCCACAAGATCCACGCGTTTCGTCCTTTCGTCTCCTTCTCTGCTTAAAAATTCCCATTGACTCTGATTGAAACCGAACAAATGTACAAAATTCCAATTGAAAAATAATCGGTTCAAACAAGTTTTCATCGGATTTTTATCCGTTTTATTGGTTCTAATCGGATCTTTTAACCAGGGTTATTTTTTCTTCTTCTTTCTTCGATTACCTTCTCTTCCTCTTCTTTCTTTTTTCTCGGCTGTTTCGTCGACCTACATCCTACCTCAAAGGTCGAGACGCGCCGAGTTTTCGTTTCTCCTTGAATTAACTCCAATCCTGATTAATTGCATTATTATTAACCTATTCGTTTTGTCGGTTTGCCGTTGGCTGAAAAATCACGATGCGAATTTACCGAGAAACGTGTCTCGGGGCGGCGGGGAAAATGGGATATCTTTTCGTGTCAGTGTTACGAGGCGACGAGGATCGCGCGGCATCCGCAGAGCGGTAATCCACCAAAGTGGGACAACGCGCGCGCGCTCGAACCCCCGGTGAATGTTCGATGAGCTGTTCGGTCTGTCCGGAAGCGAACGTGAGGCCTCCTCCTTTTCCTCTCCTCCTCGATACTACGCAGCGTCGAACGAAATTAACCGGCTACGACTCGACGATCTTCTTGTGTACCTTTTTCTTTTTTCTTCTTCTTCTTCTTCTTCTTCTTCTTCTTCAACCCGCCAACAAAACATACCATTCTTATTCATCTTTACTACAAACAAAAACCGTACCAGATATTATGCTACAAAATTACAATTTTGAAGAATTACATTTTCACGATTTCGCGTTATACGTTTGTGGAAGCGCAAAAATCTATGCGAGCAAAAAATAGATCTATGATACATTCAAAACATATTTTTATCATATCATCTGAAAAGTTGTATATTCCAGATACATTTTCGTGTATCCTTCTTTTTCATCGGACTACAGAGGAATAATTTGGTATATGTCGGATCTATTTTAGGATATATACGAAATCTATGCAATCAAAAAATAGATCTAAGATACATACAAAACATATTTTTATCATATCATCATCCGAAAAGTCGTATATTCCAGACACATTTCCATATATTCTTTTATATACTTCTTTTTCATCGGGGTACGGAGGAATAATTTGGTTTACTCTCATGAATTCCTCAGGCGACGAGGACGACGACGACGACGACGAGACGAGTTCGGTGGTCGAGCCGGTGGTTCCAGCGGCCCCGGCGGCGCCAGCGGCGGCCCCGGCGCCCCAGCAGCAGGTTCTCCAGGCGGCACCGTCGATCCCAGCCGCGGTGCAGGCCGACCTGAACGCCCTGAGCGCGGCGGAGAGCGAGGCCGAGGCCGACGAGGCCGGCCTCGCGGACAGCAGCGCGATCGAGGCCGAAGGTGCGAATTACGACGAGGACGAGGGCGGCGCGGGCGGCGACGTCGCGCCCGAGGGTCAAGCGGCGAGCAGTCTCGAGGCTTCGGCCGCGTCTGGCATCGAGGCTGCCGAGTCCCAAGCGAGTCCCGTGATCGTCAACCAGGCTGCACCGGCGATCGCACAACAAGCGGCGGCGAGCGACGAGGACGACGACGACGACGACGACGACGAGGACGACGTTGACCTCGACATAACTGAAATCGACGAGGACGACGACGATGACGATGACGACGAGGAAGACGACGACGACGCGGACGACGACGACGATGACGACGACGACGACGTCGGTATCGCGGAAATCACGGACGCGCGTCGAGCACGTGAGTTCAAGGGCAAGACCAAGAAACACCACCACACTAACACGCGCACGGCGAGCAAGCGTTCGAAACACGCGCGCAGCCACCCGAAAGTCAAATCTCACTGATAAAACGAGAGTCCCGACGTTTCTTGAGAATTTTTTAAAATGATTTTTTGTTTGTTCTTCTTTCTTCTTTTTTATTTTAAAAACGATCGAAAGCGCGCGATTCGCGCGTGCGACAAACGAGCAAACGGAGAGCTGAATGTTTGCCCGGGAATTGTTTTTTTTTTTTCGGGAAGAAAACGCGGGAGCCTCGTTTTTCAGAGACTCGACGTTCGTCTGATTTTCCCTTTTCGCGATCGAACGGAAATAATCGCGTTGTTGAGGAGAAGGTTTTTCTTTTTCCTCGTTGCTCTTGCTTCAGTATTGCTCCGCAGTGTGCGAACTATTAGCTCTATTTATTTCTAACTTTTGCAATTCTTTTTTTTTCTACGTTTTTTTTTTAACTTTATTTATTGACACGAATCCGTTTCTGTCGGAAGATCGTTTTTGCGGATTTTTTGCTACGAAGCTTTTGTTGTGCGCGTTAGATGTAAACATTCTTTTTTTTCTTCGGCTTTTCTCGTTGATTCGGGGTTTACCGGGGAAACGTGGCTAACGAAGCGTCGCGCGTGAAACTCGGTGAATCGTCAAAATCTACGTGGGAAAGAGAAGAAAAAAAGCAAAAGAAAAAAAAACGCAGTAGCATTAAAATGCCGTGGTTTGCGGATGACGTTACGTCACGTCTCTCTCTATCTACCCGCGGCGTTCGCCGCGTCGCGTGCAATAACTCCTCTCGTTCTCTTTTCGTTTCGTGCTTTTTTGTGTTTTTTAATTTTTTTTTTCCCCGCCATTTTCTCACCTTTGCATTGTATAGAAATGCGATGAGCGAACTCAGAGCTCGAGAGTGCTTGTGACGATTTTTTCTTATTTTTTACCACGAGTGCGAGTCGCGAGAGAATGATGAGACAGTGAGCGAAAGTTGCGCCGAGTGAGTGTTTTGTGTTTTATTTTTATTTATATTCCTTTGAGGTCTCTGGCGTTCCAATCAAAGAAGATAGTAAAAACGGAAAGAAGGAAACGAAACCCCGAAAAGTAACATAATTTTGTCATCGAAACGGAAGAATTATAATCTTGTGGAAGAGAAAAGAGAAAGCTGTACAGAGACAATTGTCCGATTGGGATTAACTAAATATAGATAATTTATTATTTTTACAAAAAAAAAAGAAAAAACATTGTGTTTCGTTTATTCATCTTGCAACTTCGTAGAGTCCGTGCGTCGTAGGTTCGTGTCCAGAGACGCGTGTTACACGAGATAAGAGAAATACAATCGAGAGAGTGCAAACGAGTTAAGTTTTTTTTTCTGTTTAATTTTTTTATTTTACGATTCGAGTTCAGATAAAATCGTTAGCCTTTTTCTTCCTCTTCTTCTTCATCGTTGAGACACACGTGACGTGCCGAAATCGCAGAAGAACCACCCAGCATTTTAATGAACATTGTTGTTTTTTTTTTTTCATTAATTCATTGCTTAAATCGGGCTTCGCATAACGTGTGGTCTTTTTTTTAACTTTCCGCTTGGTGGATTTTCGGATACGTAGATTGCTGAATCACTTTTATTTTATACATTTTTTTTCTTGCAAACTACTCGTCTCCTCCCCGAATTAACGTCGTGAAATGGTAGACGGTGGACAGTCGACTGTAACAATGCGTAACTGGACAGAACCACTGGACCAATGGACACACCCTCCTCGATTCCCGACCCTCGCCAACCACCCCCAATGTAGTCAGTAGTGCGTAATTTCGACGTAGATATTATTTTTACGACCCCGGTATTTGGTACACCTAATATCTGACTGATCGTAGTCGTAGAATTTTAATTGACGGTAGAAATAGAAGTTGAATTTTTAATAGAAGTTGATTTTTAATATAAGTAGAATTTTAATACAAGTAGAATTTTAATAGAAGTTGAATTTTAATACAAGTAGAATTTTAATTGTCCGTAGAAATAGAAGTTGAGAAACCGTATTACGAGAAACAAGTAATTCCTAATCCGTAGCAAAGTCGTTGCCGCCTCGAAGAAAAGCATTTTTCGCTCCTCCAAAATCATGCTTCTCAGTTTACGCCACAATTCATCATTCCATAATCGTCCGCGTTTTTTTAGTATTTTTTATTTCCAACTATTTTTATTAACAACTATTTTCGATAGCAGTGATCAATGAATTGTGGCAAAAAAAAGAAGTAGCTACCCACAAATATTTTGGAGTAACGACGAGTCTTTCTTCCTTAATTCTGCCGAAAACGCTCGCAGCCTGAGTCGCGGTGATGGTTTTAGGGACATTGACAATGTCCACCAGCGTTTCCCTCTCACTTTCTCTCTTTATCTCTACAATTTTCTCATTCTGTTTCACGATCTCGAGGCGCCAAACCCGGTGACACTGATCGAGGATCAATTTGTCACAAATCGGGCGGCAACCTCGATATTTTTATTCGTCGAATTGACTCGCGGAGCAAAAAAAAAAAGCTGCCCCGCAGTGAAAGCTTCGAACGTTCAACGATATCTCGGGCCAACTACGATGGAGTCTGACCTGAAAAAAAAATTAAAGAAAAGTGGTCTCTGACCCAGAAAGAAAAAGAAGCGAGGAACGCGGGAAGAAAGCGACGGGCCGGTTTTTCGATCCCGAGAACGAGGCAGAAGCGACGGGAGCTAAACGATTCCAGGCGGTCCGGAGAATTTTTTATCAGCTTTCACCCAGTCAGCCGGAAACAATAAACGTCCGGTGGGGAGGGGGAAGGGCTCGATGAACCGGTGGAAATCGAGGTCACTGACCCGGAGCGGCCGGTGCGGCCGGCGACTCCCGGCGCGACCCTGACCCACTGACTACTCAGGCACCACGGACTTCCTACTCTCCCGCGTTCGGTGCATCAGCCCTCCGTATCAATGAAAATTCGGTTATCGTTTCCGTTTAAAGAATTTAATCTACAAAAAACAATCAAGAACAATTCAAGAATAATTCAAGAATAATTCAAGAATAATTCAAGAATAATTAAAAAAATAATTCAAGAATAATTTAAGAATAATTCAAGAATAATTCAAGAATAATTCGTTATTCTTGATTTTCTTTAAATAATTCTTTATAATTGAATAATTCAAGAATAATCCTTTATTCTTGATTTTCTTTAAATAATTCTTTATAATTGAATAATTCAAGAATAATTCTTTATCCCTGATTTTCTTTAAATAATTCTTTATAATTTCTTCTTTATAAACTTGATAATTCTTTTGCAACAATTAAGAACGTTTTTTTTCCACTCCCGCTGACGAGATCGAAACGTAGATAATTTTGGTGTTTGTTCGTTGTGACTTTTTCAAGTCATTGAAAATCTATCGAGCATTAGACGGCGATGAAAGTGGGAGAGAGAGATGAAGAAAAATAATGAAGTAGCGCGACTGGAGGGACCGTGAGTGGACGATTCACGCGGTATTGGGTCGGTAGGTGAGGGCCGTGCGCGTCGAGCTCGAATGACCCACAATCAAAGACCTGTTTGGTCTTCTCCCCCCTCGATCCCCGCCCGCCCCGTTACACGAGGTGTGACGATTGTCCGGCGGGGCTTCGACGCACCGTTAACATTGTTGTTTAAGTAGGCTAGCCGGCTTCACTAAACTGGTCTGCCGTCGTCCCGCTATTGGAGCTCCTCGAACCATCCGGTCGAGCTCCACCTCCTTCGAGAATATTTTATTTTTCATCGCTCACCCGGATTCCTGAGGAAAATTATCGGTCGATTGGAATTTTTATATCTCGTCATGGGAAGGGAATCAGAATTTTTATGAACATTGACAATTACTTCGAGCGTTGACCCTGAATTAAAAAAAAAAATTGTTCTTAATATTTTATCAACAGAAGAGAAACAGAATTTTTTTATCATTGAAATTACTCAGAGCGTGGAATTATAAAAAAGCCAAGAAAATTAAATTCTGATGTGAGTTCCTGTTTTGCCCCCTGAAGAATTCTGTAAATTAGCTTTTAATTTTTTTTTTAATCCCACGAATTCTTTTCATACCATTTTTTATATTTTAGAAATTAGCCCCCATGTATTTAAAAGTCACTTTTTGGGTAAAAAAAATCAACAGAACTATTAATATTAAGTATATTAATGGTTAACGAAAAGTAATTTCTCGGTTGGAAATCGAGCAATCGAGCCACCTTCACCGGGCTGAAGTCACGAGATCGACTCTCCCTACCTGCTCGTCAGGTTCGTCTTGGCCTTCTCGATCTCCAACCGAGAGTTCTCGACCCCGCGAGGCCCGTCCCATCGACGCTTTCAACCGCGGAAGTAGGTCGACGACCGGCTGCCCGAGACCCCCGGACGATGATCCCTGCCGGGCGGTCGTGTGACCTCACGAAAAATGCGGACAAGGACGCTTTCACAAGGGCGTGGCATTTTTTTCCGGTTCTTTGATGATTTTTTTTTACGATCATCGCATCTTGGTTGGCCCGAGAGATCGTAGGAATTTTAGAGTTCAAAGACGTTAAGATATCTCCTTAATTAATCCGGACGGTCAGAAATTGACGACACAACGCTGATATTTTTTTCTCTGTACCTTTTTTTTTCTTTACCTCTTTCTTTCTTTTTCTTCTCTTTTTCTATTTTTATTTTTTATAAACTTGTATATGGATTTTATTTTTGAAAATCGATATAGTTAGGTAAAGAGAAAGTTTTGGGAAAATAGAAAGAAAAAAAATTATTGGCTCCGTGTCGTCGATTTTTTAGACTAAGTTGCCGGAAAGATTCGGTCCCTCGCGGTTGGCAAAGGTAAGACGAGCGCGAGACGAGGCCGAGGAATCGACGACAACGATTTGCGACAATTGCAGGTGCGATGGAGTCCGATCCCAACAGCCACGTGCCGGCGATCTACGTCGCCAAGTACAATCGCTTCGTCGACAATATATTGGGACGCATCAACAAGATTCTCAAGACCAAGTACGACCCGGTGACCGTGAAACTGACGAATCCGAGCACGAGCACCAAGTCGAGCAAGAACAAGTCGACGACGAAGAAGAACAAGAGGAAGAGGACGAAGAACGGGTCGAAGAAAAGCGTATCGGGCGCTGATCTCAACGACAAATCCGTCGTGGTGCAGGCAACTTCTCCGGCTCCTCAGGTAAAAACACATTGAACAGTTTTCCAACACCCGGAGAAATTATTCATCAGTTTAAAATAAAACGGCACATTAAACTTTATTTATTCGAATGAAAAGCACGTTTCATAGAGGGGCAAAAATATTTATTCGACTTTTATCTATGAGCGCTACTTATTGCAATTAAATCATATTGGTTGTAATAAGACTTTTCGCAATTAATTTATTTAAGCATTGCAATTAAATCATTTTAGTTGCAATAAGTCAAGCCAGGTTCCGAAAAAAAAAAATTTTAAATGTATTTATTTTAACAAAATTGTATTGAAATTTATGAAATCTTTTCTCTGGCCGTGAATAATTCCTGCAGTTACGAAATAAAAAATAATTGCATCTCCTTGCAATAATTTTTCTCAGGACACCGAAACCTCGAAATCGGCTGCAACGTTGGCGGCGGTCACCGAGTACATGTCGAACGCAGTGCCCGAACACGTCGTGTCCACGACACCGCGGATCTCGGAGCCGATAGTGGCATCGAAACCCGAGAGCCGAAACGCAGCCTCGTCCACCAACAAGCCGAAGAGGAAAGGAACCAAAAGCAAGAACAAGACCAAGAGCAAGAATCCCACCACCACCACCGCCGCCAGCAGCAACAAAAACAAGGTCGCAGTCTAATTTTATAACCACTTAAATTCGATATCACTGCGATAATTCACGATCTTGAGATGATAAAAAGTTCATGATTTCCGATGGATTTCGAAAATCTTTCTTCGAGAGCCAATCTGTAGATACAAAAACATCGGCAATTTTTCGCCTTGCAATTTTTCTATAGTAAAACAAATGAATGCAATTCGTAGTTAAAAAAGTGTCCAACAGGAAGCAAATTGCTTCGATGTTTACGGACGAAAATGAAGAATCAGTAAAACGACAGCAATTGTACAATTTTTAAAAGTGTCCAATAGGAAGAAAATTGCTTTGTTATTTACAGACGAAGGCGAAGAGCCAGTAAATCGAATGCAATTGTAAAATTTAAAAAAGTGTCTGACGGAAAAAAATTGTTGTTATTTGCAGACGAAAGCGAAGAAGCCGAGCAAGTCGAGCAAGCCGAGCAAACCGAAGGCGAAAGCCACGCTTTACGGTCTGTCGTCGCTGAAGCGATCGGGCGACGTGTCGGTGAACATGATGAGCGACCACACGACGATCAGAACGAAATTCAGCCTGGGTCCCCTGGTGCTCAAGGTGGAGAAGGAATTCGGCCGGGCGACGAAGCGGGAGCTGCGAAGCGCGACCGCGACCACCGCCGAGATGTCCGGAAAGCTGAGTCTCCGCGTTCTCCACGGTGGCGCGGCGACCCTACACTCGATTCGCGTCCAGCAGCCGAAGCAGGTTCGCGTCGAGAGCGCCGACGATCACGACAGAACGCGGGAATTCGTGTGGAAACGCTCGTCTCACATCGCTCATCTCGTGTCGCAGAAACTCTCGTCGGCCACGAGGTCGATGCTTCGGCCGCCGCCGATTCCGGCGCCGCGAGCGCCGTAACAATTTTTTTTCCGTTTTTTCGACTAAACTTAGCGATATCGCCTCGTCGCCCTAATGAAAAAGATTGAAAAAAATATTGATAAAAATCGATTGAAATGGACAAAATCGCATAAATGATAATAGAATTCAGATTTGGATCTATGCGATTTTTGGTCCATTTTTGTAGATTTCTGTTTGAGCTTTTTTTTTTAATAAGGCGGTAAGGAAATCGTGCCGAGATTATTTTTAACGATTGCGGGCGATGATATTTGTCGCGGACTATCAGAGTAGGCGAAACGATTTGTTCGAATGATCGTTCGATTTTTACCGTAAATACGTAGTTTAGGGATGAACGAAACACCGGTCGAAGTGTCGACGAACGCAACGCGTTTGATTGTTCGTTTGTCTATTTATTTATTTATTTATTTATCCGATGGAAAGGCTGATCGATACTTGGTGTGATAACTTGTAGCATAGCCGCAGTGGGTTCAACGTCGCAGCTTCGAATTTCCGATCGAGAATATATAACTATTTATTCTTATACGAATGTATCTCTACCTGTACCTCCTGAAATTTGTAAATAAATTGAAATTAATCTATACTCCAATTGACTACGATTTATTTCGTGGATCGTCGAAGTAATGAAAAAAAAAAAAAAAAAAAAATCTTCGAGATCTCCACTAAAATCACTATCAAGATTTCCATTAAAAAATCCTTTATCAAGGGAAAATGTAATCTAATAAAATAAGACCTTATCACACAGTTAAAATTAAAAACAACTATGAATTTCGATAAATGAATTGAAATAAAATCGCGTTTCGGCGTTGCAGCCGTTTGAATTTTTCAAACCAAAATATTTTCACGATACAGACGTAAAAATCTAGAAAAACCAATCGTAAAAACAAAGTTATTTGTGGACGGAACAATAAGGAAGTAAACAGTTACGCATTGCACCGATATCAGCAATCTTATCTCTTGCGCTCAGCCACAAAAAGCGATTTCTTCTCTACCGACCTCCGTCAATAACTTATCAACAAACACGTATATTTTCGCGCCTCTCTCTCCCTCCCATTGGGAAATCCCATCACGCGGCGTGCATTCTCGTTCCACACCACGATAAAAGCAATCACGCATCTCCGGTGATACACGAAACTTGGCGCTTGTGTGTCAACCGAGCCGTGACCGTTGACACCAAGCATGATGATTATCATCAGTCAGCAGTTTTTCGTCTCGACCTCTCAGCGCGCGAGTCCCGGCGTTTCTCTCCCATTAGCGGTCAGTCAATCGTACGATCCGCAGCACCAAAACAACAAGCCGACGATCCAAAACGTCTCGTTTAAAATCCTCAAAACCCTCGTTTTTAAAATCCTCAAAAACCTTCGTTTTTAAAATCATCAAAACCGTCGTTTTTAAAATCCTCAAAACCCTCGTTTAAAATCCTCAAAACCCACCTTTTTAAAATCCTCAAAAACCCTCGTTTTAAAAATCCTCAAAACCCTCGTTTTTAAAATCCTCAAAAACCCTCGTTTTTAAAATCCTCAAAACCCACCTTTTTAAAATCCTCAAAAACCCTCGTTTTAAAAATTCTCAAAACCCACCTTTTTAAAATCCTCAAAAACCCTCCTTTTTAAAATCCTCAAAACCCTCGTTTTTAAAATCCTCAAAACCCACGTTTTTAAATTCCTCAAAACTCTCGTATTTAAACTCCCCAAAAACCCTCGTTTTTAAAATCCTCAAAACCCTCATTTAAACTCCCAACACGCGTGTTTTTCGAGCCACGCGATATCGCGAGGATTCGCACCAATCGTAAGTATCGAATCCTTATCATCGGGTAGCGCGCACTTATTGTTAGCTCGCGGCTTGCTTGATGCACGAGCGTCAATCGGTTTCCCCTGTATTGCGAGACGAAAAAAAAAAAAAAAAAAAAAAATACTATATAGGCTCGTGTGAGGTGAGGTTGATTAGAGTCTTCTTCGTGTGTGTGTGTAAACCACACGAACCTCGCGCTCCCCGCTGTTTTGACTCTTCCCGAGGCGGCGCGTAACTCCCGGCGGCCGACGGCGAACGCAGTTTCGACTCGGTCGTCGTCGCAGCTGCACCAGGCAGCAGAGCGTCGTCGTCGCCGCTCGCGCCACTCTCCCCCCTCCCACCCCCCCCCTTCGCGCCGTGCTCCCTCGTTTTCCAAACTTTCACCGTCGTCGTCGTCGTCGTCGTCGACGCCACTGTGTTTGTTGCTCCACAGGTTGTTGCCACACGCGCGTCAAGTCCGCCGCACACGTACGGGAAAAACGCAGAGAGCGCGCGCCCGCGCCCTCGCGGCAAGGTCCAAACTTGCGGGTCAATTCCAAGCCGTAAGCGAGGCGCAAACGCATCGGTTGTAACGAACCTTTGACTCGGAATTACTGCGCGACACGTCGCGGCAGCCACGCATTCCGGTAAGTTCGTCATTTAAATAATAATAATAATAATAATAATAATAATAATAATAATAAGAGGAGTAAAAATATAACAACGAAAAAAGCTCCGTTATTTTCTCGCCTATTTTCTCATTAGCTTTTCGTCATTTTTCGTCATTACATTAATTATATAATAATAATGATAATAATAATAATAATAATAATAATAATAATAATAGCAAAAATAACAACGAAAAAAGCTCCGTCATTTTTTCGCCTTTTTTCTCATTAGCTTTTCGTCTTTTTTCGTCATTAAATTAATGATATAATAATAATAATAATAATAGCAAAAATAACAACGAAAAAAGCTCTAATTTTCTCGCCTTTTTTCATTAGCTTTTCGTCATTTAATTAACACAATAATAATAATAATAATAATAACAACAACAACAACAACAACAACAATAATAGTAATAAATAATAATAATAGCAAAAATAGCAACGAAAACAGCTGCCTAATTTTCTCGTCTTTTTTCCCTTCTGTTCCAGCAGCGATCAAAAGCCTATTTCGAGTAAATATCCCTCGAACTGCGCACACCTGCGACGATTTAAAAATGGCTTCGCTGGCGTCGAAGCTGAAGCTGCCGAGCGGCGCGCTCTGTAATTCCGTGGCGCAGCTGACGGAGTTTCGCGCGCGTCTCTCGACGAAGACGCAGCCGGCGGAGCGCGCGAAGCAGCCCGAGGATTCGGCGGGACGCGAGGTGATACTCAAGTATCTCGACGGCAAGGACAACGGGATCGCGGTGCTGGGACTGAACAGGCCGGAGTCGAGGAACGCCTTCGGCAAGGGTCTCGTCGCGCAGATGTTCGAGGCGCTCTCGAGCGTCCGCGGGAACGAGAAGATTCGGGTTGTCGTGCTGAAGAGCCTCGTGCCGAAAGTCTTCTGCGCCGGCGCGGATCTACGCGAGCGTTCGAAGATGCGCGCGGACGAGGTGGCGGATTTCGTGACCTCGCTGAGGCGCCTCATGAGCGAGGTCGAGGCGCTTCCCGCCCCCACGATCGCCGCCATCGACGGCTTCGCCCTCGGCGGCGGCTTGGAACTCGCGCTCGCCGCGGATCTGAGGACCGCCGCCGCTGAGGCGAAAATGGGACTCGTGGAGACGAAATTGGCGATCATTCCTGGTGCTGGCGGCACTCAGCGACTACCGCGGCTCGTCGGCAGCGCCACCGCCAAGGAACTCATCTACACCGCCAGGATATTAGATGGAGAGCAGGCGCGAAGCATCGGCTTGGTTAACGCGGCTGTGCCGCAGAACAAACAGGGCGATGCAGCCTACCAGGCCGCGTTGGCGATTGCCAGGGAGATTCTGCCCAATGGACCCCTCGGTGTCAAGTTAGTATTTTTTGTTTTTTTTTGTTAGGAATTTTGGCTGAGAATCGCCGCGGGGCGAAAGGCCGATGGCCATTTTTCACTGTAATTAATTTTCGATCATTGTTTTGCCGTATTTATGATACTTCGAAATTATTCATGCAAATTGATAAGATTGTCCGCAGCAATTTTTGTTCTTTCTTTGTAATGGAACCCTCGGCGTCAAGTGAGTATTCTTTGTTTTTTTTTTGGAAATTTTGGGCCGAAAATCACGCGGGGCGAAGGGCTGATGGCCATTTTCACTGTAATTAATTTTTCAATAATTGTTTTGCCGTATTTATGATACTTTGAAATTATTCATACGAATTGACAAGATTGTCCGCAGCAATTTTTGTTCTTTCTTGGCAACGTAAACAATTAAAGGATTTTGAACTTGGTAGCTACGATAAAAACGGTGCATTTTTTCCTGACATACTGTTTTTTTTTCACCTCTTTGCCGGCGAATTTTCACCTTAATTTCACGAGAAAAACACCTTTCGATCGCGAGATTCGACGAATTTTCGTAGCGCCTCGAAAGCCTGAGGATCGTTAACTGATAAGAATTTCGAAAAAAAAGACGAAGGTGTCTGGACGGAAAGCTACGGCAAACAGAGCGAGTCGCGTGTGGCAAATCACGAGGGATTTTAGTAATAATGTATTCCGATGGATTACGCAAGTCGCGCGGTGTCGGGCGCGCCGCTTTATCTGCATCTACGGTGGCTTATCTTGTTTCAATGCCGGCGAGTCGTCGGTCGATGAGTTAATGCACACACACGAGCGTGAGCGCGCGACGCCGCGCAGCCTCGGGCCCAAATCACGTAGTCACTTTTCTCCGTGATCGATTAGAAATCGTTATTTTACAATTTCCGTAACACGGTTCGATTAGAAATCATTATTTGACGTTCTCCGTAAAGCGGTTCGATTGAAAATGATTTTTTTTACGATATCCGTAATGCGGTTCGATTGAAAATAATTATTTAACGATATTCGTAACGCGGTTCGATTGGAAATAATTATTTGACGATATTCGTAACGCGGTTCGATAGAAAAAAAAAAAAAAATTTACGTTCTCTGTAAAGCGGTTCGATTGGAAATAATTATTTGACGCGCATTTTTTTTTTCTACTCGTTTCAGAATGGCCAAAGTGGCGATAACGAAAGGCACCGAGGTTCCCATGGCGAACGGCTTGGAGATCGAGAAACAGTGCTACGCCCAGCTACTCAACACGGAAGATCGCGTCGAGGGTCTCGCCGCTTTCGCCACGAAACGCGTGCCCGTTTACCGCGGCGTTTGAAACCAATAAATACGTATTTTACGCACATTTGACCCCCTCCAAGACCGACGTAAAGACTGCGGTTTTTCACGCCGGCTCTGAGCAAGTTACCACTTTCCGCTTTTATGCCAAACGACTTTGATACGCGCGCCCCGATGTTTTCGAAATACTTGCATTTTAACAGCGTTAAACGCTCGCGCGACAATCGCGCGCAATCTCGATAAAATAACTACGATATCTACGATTATCTTCGATTATATATATATAATACAATACAAATTTATATAATATACACGTACGCGATTACGCAATAGAAGTAGCCGCGTTTATCCGATGTTTTTGTTTTTGTTTCGCGCGCGGCGAAATATTCTAATCGTTATTGTTATCCATCGAATTTTTTTTTTCTTGTTTTCGCAAATATATTTTTTACGATAAGTTGTAAGGTGTTGTTTATATCGATGTTGATAATAAAATAGCTGTTGTTTTAACGAATTTTTTCACACGAGCTTTTTTCGTTTCTCGATGAATAATTTATTAGTATTATTCATCGAACTTGACGAAATTATCGAACGGGCGGCGATCGACGTTCACAGACGAATCAAACGATTCTCATCTTTAACTGATTCAATAAACATTATATTTGTTCCTCTGTGAAGATATGTACATAGAAGATAACGTAAAAAGGTTCAACGACGGCCGCGCACGAAAAACGCGGCTAAAAATGAACATTTCAGAGTGTCGACGACGCGACGAAATTCTCGTGAGGTCGCGAGGATTGCGAGCCCTAATCGTTGTTGCGCTTTTCCTGAAGAACCGCGCCCAGCACTCGGAGCTCCTGGATCAGACTCTCGGGGCCCGTGACGCGGTGGCCGATCGTCAAATCGCTCTCGTATATCTCGTAGTCGTTTCCGCCCTCCTCCGTCTTGTCGCCGAAGAAGTGAATCTCGTCGTACTCGTCGATGTGACGCAGGCAGTACGTCTTGTTCCAGCCGATCGGAAACACGTCGAACGATATTTGGCCACCTGTGGAATTTCATCGTCGTAGAGATTCTTTGACTTTTGCGTGGGTTTCGTCGCACCATTTTTTTAATCGTTTTTACGTTACATGCGGCACAATCGAATTTTTTAAAATTAAAAGCGGTTTTATCTTTTAGCAATTTTTGTATTTTAATACAAAAATTGCTGCTAAAAGATAAAACCGCTTTTAATCGAAAATTCGATTAAAATTCGATTAATATATCGAAGCGAGCGAATTTTCATTTACCTATGCTGTACGTGAGCGCGAGATCGGTGAACTTTTTCTTCAACGTCTGTATGAACTTCTGGCGAATGTGGTTCTTCTTGTCGAACTCCTCGAACTGGTCGCGCTCCTTCTGGCTGCAGTTGCGCCCGACCGGCGAGATGTTCAGCATCCCCGTGCGGAATTCGATGAAAGTGCCGCGCTTGAACGGCAACGTCAGTTCGGCGATGTAGCTCAGGCAGAAGTTTATGAAGTCTTGCAGGGCGTCGTCGCCGATGAAACTTTGGATCGTCTGTGCAAACATTTTAAGCAAATATCGTCCATACTTCGTGTTCGTCTTTGGGTGGAATTTTTTTTTACACGACGACAGAATTCTTTGAATAGTCGTTCCGTGAATGAACATCTTAATTATCTCAATTAACGTGCGTTAAGTGAGGCTCCGTTCGCGCGAGTTTACGTAAAAAATCCTTGAGGAAAAAAGAGAGAATGAGAGAGATAACGTATTTTATTTCGAGCCCTGGGGAGCAAGGGTATTATAACTTTTTTTTAACTTAAATTGAAATTTTACTTTAATTTTCATTTTAGGGAATATTCTTTACTGCATTATATAGGGTTCCTAAGGCCATCGTGGAAAAATCAATACATACTTGTAAAAATAAATAAAGCGAAAAATAAGCACGCGATAATAAGAAATAAAAATAAGAAGTAAACTAAAAATAAAAGAGGGAGACAGGCAGAGAAAACTCACGTCTGAAGCCAACTCCTTGCCGTCCTTGTAGCCAATAAGACCGTTCTCGGCAAAAACGTATCTGTACTTCTGGAATATCTTTTCACCTCCCAATTGCCTTTTTATCTTCGCCATGTCGGAACCCCCGATAACCGCGACGTCCCAGCCTTCCTTCTTCGCAATCGCGAAGACATCCTTCTCTATTTGCGGGTCGATTACCTGAATAAAGCAAAACGAATAAATAAATAATCAACCCTCGGGAAAGCCGCGATTTCTCGCCGACTATTATTATTATTCTCGTCACCTGCTGAGGTTTCGTCAGAGTTCCGTCGACGTCGAACAAACAAATGATCTTCTGGCTCATGGTGTTTGCCTTATCTAAAAAAACAAACAAAAAAACAATTCGGAATTAATCCAATTAATTTAAAAACAACAATTGCAAAAATTTCAAGTCCGAATAGAAAGAAGCGCGAAAATGCCGGGTTTATTTTTTCTCGACCGCGAGTCACGTGAAAGACGCCGCTCCCCATTGATTATCGGCCGCTCACTGTGGGCGAGACCAAAGCCCTCTTTTTTCGCTTTTTTTCTTCTTTTTTTCCCCTAAATCTCGACAACTCCTAATAAAAAATTCTCACAACCAAGAAGACAAGAAAATGCGCATTTTTTTCTCGTCTTCTCGGTAAAATCGTAACTAAAAAAATTGTAAAATTCGTAGTGGACAGAACTTGCTTATAGGTGCGACGAGCGCGTAAACACGATTAACCTGTAGGAATGCTGTGTGTGTTTATCGATGCCGGAAAAATGATTGTCCGGCTCTCAGCGAATGTACGAGGCGGCCAAGCGGATAGACGTTCGCGGTTGAGGCGGATTGTCGAAGCCGAAGCGATATAAGAAAAGAAGAAAAAAAACGTAGCGTCGAGGCGATCGGAGCACAGAGGGAACGCGAGCGACGGGGCTACTTGTCAAGCGCGGGGCGCGCGCAGTGGTGAAAGTCCCGTTTACGTGGCCGCCGCTCATCGATCGAGACGCGCGCGCGCGTGTCTCGCGTTCGCCGCGCTATGTCGACAAACATCCCTCGTCTCGTTATTCTCGCGCTGTGTCTGTCGCTCGCGCTCGACGATCGCGTGGCAGCCGCTTCCGCGGATTCCGCTCCGAAAGCGCGAAACGTTCTTCTGCTTCTCGGTAAGTTTGGCGAAGCGGCTGCTGATGATAATTGAAAAAAATCTCTGGGTTTCTCTCGGCGTCTCGGCGCTTTGGCGCCTCGGCGCAGGCGCGCGTGGTTCGACTTGGTTTTGGCGCCAAATTCAAACGAACTCTGTGCCTCGACTTGTCACGACTCGATTTGTCAAAAAACGCGATCGATCGCTGCTGAATTAATTAAGCGAGAATAATAATTTTTGAAAAAGCAAAAAAAAATAATAATAATTCTTGAAAAAAATAATAATAATAATAATTCTTGAAAAAAAAGAATAATAATAATAATTTTTGAAAATAATAATAATAATAATAATAATAATTCTTAAAAAAGTAAAAATAATAATTTTTACAAATTCAAAAAAAAAATCATTTTTAGAGACTAATAAATGTTTTTTTTTTATTTACAGCTGACGATGGAGGCTTTGAGATGCGATCTTATAGAAACAATATTTGCCAGAGTCCGAATCTCGATCGTCTGGCGAAGGATAGTTTGATATTCAATAATGCCTACACCTCGGTCAGCAGCTGCTCTCCAAGGTAGGAACTCTCACTTTGCCGAGTTATTAACGAAAAACTCATTTAAACTTGACAAACGGGAGAACGAAAAAAAAAAAAAAAAATTATTTGCTCAATTTAACGATAAATCGTTTGCAGTCGTTCGGCTATTTTGACCGGCTTGCCGAGCCACCAGAACGGAATGTACGGTTTGCATCACGGGGTTCATCACTTCAACTCGTTCGACGACGTTCGCAGTCTGCCGAAAGTGCTGAAGGAGCACAAGATAAGAACCGGAATAATAGGAAAGAAACACGTCGGCCCGGAGAACGTTTATCCCTTCGATTACTCGCAGACCGAAGAGAACAATTCGATCCTCCAAGTGGGCAGGAATATAACGAAGATAAAGCTCTTGGTGCGAGAGTTTCTTTCGACGAACAGATCGCAGTGAGCCAGGAGAACAAAAAATTCAAAGAAGAGTCAATGAACAGGGGGGAAAAAAAAACTAAAAAATGTCTTTGCAGGCCTTTCTTCCTCTACGTGGCATTTCACGACCCTCATCGTTGCGGCCACTCGAATCCGGAGTACGGAAATTTCTGCGAAAAATTCGGTAACGGAGATGAAGGAATGGGAACCATTCCCGACTGGAAGCCCATTTACTACCAGTGGGACCAGGTTAAAGTTCCGTATTTCGTCCAAGACACGGAGGCGGCGAGACGCGATATTGCGGCTCAATACACGACAATTTCCCGACTCGATCAGGGTAATTAAAAAAGAAAGAAGATAAATTAATAAATTAGACGATCGGAAATTAATAAAATTAGGCGATCGGTAATAAATAAATAAAACGATCGGAAATTAATAAAATTAGGCGATCGGTAATAAATAAATTAGACGATCGGAAATAAATAAATTAGACGATCGGAAATAAAAAAATTAGACGATCGGAAATAAATAAACTAGACGATCGGTAATAAATAAATCAGACGATCAGAAATAAATAAATTAGACGTTCAGAAATAAATTAAATAAACGGAAATAAACAAAACGATCGGAAATAAATTGACCGATTTGTTTCCAGGTGTCGGTTTGGTGCTCAAAGAACTCGAAGACGCCGGATTGCGAAATAGCACCCTCGTGATTTACACGTCCGACAACGGAATTCCGTTCCCAAGCGGGCGGACCAATCTTTACGACCCCGGAATGGCCGAGCCGATGATGATCTCGTCACCGTACAACCGAGAACGAAAGAACGAGGTGACGTACAGCATGACTTCGCTCTTGGACATCGTTCCCACGGTTCTCGATTGGTTCAGCATCAGAAACGACGAATCTTCGGGTGGCAATGAAATTCCCACGCCGTCTTTCACAGGGCGGACGCTTCTGCCTCTTCTCGTGGAGGGTGAGAAATCTAAAATTCTCTCGTTCGGAATGCTTTTTTTTTTTTTTTTTTTTTTTTTTTTTTTTTTTAAATGTTTTCTTCTTCTGCAGAGCCCGTGGACGAAGATTTTGCGGTTTTCGCGAGCCACACGCATCACGAAGTCACCATGTATTATCCAATGCGAGCTGTTAGAACGAAACGTTGGAAACTCATTCACAATCTCAACTTCAAAATGCCGTTTCCGATTGACCAGGACTTTTACGTTTCACCCTCGTTTCAAGTACATGAATTTAATATTCATTTCAATTTATTTAAAGCCAATCAAATTATTATTATTTAATTTTTTTTTTTAAATTAAATTTATTTATTTAATTTATTTCAATTTAATATCAATTTAATTTATTTAGCCTGACTCTTCACCCTCTCAATCTTTTTTCTTTCCTTCCCATAAATCAATATAAAATAACAAACCATTTTTTTTTTCTTCAAGGATATTTTGAACAGAAGCCGTTCGAATTTGCCACTGAGATGGTACAAAACTTTGGATGGATATTACAACAGACCCGAGTGGGAATTGTATGACTTGAAATTGGATCCCGAAGAGCTGAAAAATGTGGCTGGGAAAAAATCTTCCAAGGTAGGTTTACAATTTAATGTATAGAATCTTCAAGTAGTTTCGATGTGGAGTTAGAATGCAAAGAATTAATGCTTTTCTAGGACATATTTGTGTCTCTGAGGAAGAGACTTTTTGAGTGGCAAAAAGCTACTCAAGATCCCTGGCTTTGCGCCCCGGGTGGAGTGCTGGAGGGAATCGGCAAGAACAAAAACAATCCTCAATGCATGTCCCTGGATAATTTGGGACAAAGTTAAGTCCATCTTCGACAAGGACAAAACCGTGATACATTTATACTTTTATACACGAGATATCCATGACGAGTTAAGGCCCAACTGTTTAAGGTAATAAAGAAAACTGAGAATTATTTACTCACAAAGTCTCAAGTGGAAAACATGACTCTCGGCATCGAAGTATTTTTCCCTTCCTTCTCATGCTTGGCCAGCGCTTCTGTGAGCTGCCGCACGTAAGCCGCAGACTTGTTCACAGTTTTTTCCGCATTTGTCATTTCGGACGAAATTTCCGTCATCTGCAAAATAATATATTTATTTAATTTATAATCTGATTTCTTCTTTTACCATGTGTATAATTTTTAAATATGTAGCGACAATGTAAAAATTCCAGACACTAGATTACAAAAAAATATATATAGAACAATTAAAAAATTTCAGATTCTAGATAAAAAGAAAAGATAAATATAATTACTTAAACTAGTACAGCAGTGATTAATAATTATTCCTAGTGTAGGATTTGAAAACTCATTTCCCAATCTTGCCAAATATTGAACAGATACACAAAAAAATATTGAAAAAAGATGATCGTTAAGATAAAAAATTGTCTGCCGTCTGCGAAATCGCGACTGTCGCGAAATCTACCAAATAAAAAATAAAAAATAAATAAATAAATAATAAAGATCTACTAAATAAAATAAATAATAAAGAAATAATTTTAAAAAAATCGTCTGTCGTCTATTAGATCGCGAACGCCGAGAAATCTACTTACGTACTGCCTGTAGCCGACGTATCTGTTGTACTTCTGATTCCTGTTGTAAATCTGCTTGACCTCGATCATAAACACGAGACACAGAGCGAGACCGCCGAGGATGATGATCGTGTTTATATTCTGAAGATTGCGCAGACCGAGCATGACCGAGGCGCACGATGATAAGTCGCTTCCGTTGCGAATTTTAATTGTCACCCGAGGTTTCGTCGAAACGCCGGAATATCGGTAGAGCCACTCGGGTCACTCGTCGTGTCGTTCGAATCATCGTAATTTCAACTACACGTGTAATACAAAACGACAGCGATGTTTACGAATGACAAATAAAAATCGAGAGACTCCAGGCTCGACCGCAATTGGCCCGCAAACTGCCGCAACAATTCGCAGTGTTGACTGCCGTCGTGACGCAATTCAATTCCAAGATGGATGCTGCGACGGCGGCTAAATCCGATGAACGTGGGAATCTTGACGTCTCCGTCGGTAAAAACGCAGATACCGACTGAGCTAAACACCCCGCGGCGCGGCCATTTTGAATAATACCTCTGTAAAAAAATAGGTATTTGCTTTACCGACTGCTCCGGCATTACCATCAATTTAGAACGCGAAAGCATAAAATCGAGATTTCGTGAGACCGAAATTTGGCGGGAGATTTGAAATGCCGTTTGCAACTCAGTCAGGACGGATAACAGGGTGAACGCGACGAAGCCTATATCGAACAGAACTGTTTCGTTACTGCAAGGAAATATATGACTTCGAAACTGCGAAACGTGTTCAACTGTAAGCACTTACACTGTTAAAAATATACGGCGTCAAAAGCTGCTGGTGTCGACTTTTTCTGCGTCCAAGTTTTCCAGCACAGGAATTTCCCTGAGTGTCACGTTGATCTTCATCCTCTCATCCTCATTTCGAGATCGTCTCAGCGTATCCCGAAGTGCGACCTGCCTCGAATTACCGCGCGACCCGAATCATCCCCCCCTCATTACAAAAATCGAAGTAATCAACCAAATGAATGGAAAAAATACTATATTTTCGATCATCTTTAATTGCAAAAATAATATTATATAAACGTTTTTTTTTCTTTTTTTTTTTTCGAGCGAACACGAATAAAGATGACGTTTTTGCAATACGTATTTAATGGCAATAAAATAAGAAACGGTACAATAATAATAATAATTGTAATAATATAATCATTCAATAATTATCATGTTGTGTAGTAACGCTATCTAAGTTGAATAACTCGATAATTTGCTTTTTCCTCTTTTTTTTTTTTGTTCACCTCAAACCCGCCAATTCGATAATTAGTACTAAACATAGCAGCAGCAGCAGCAGCAGCAATAATAATGGTAATAATAATAATAATAATTAATAATAATAATTAATAATAATAATAATAATAATAATAATAATAATAGTTCTTCCTTAGAATTACTCTTTTATATCATATTTCACTTTATATCGTTCTTTTCGCGTGACTCGGACGAACAAAAATATCGCTTTTACATTGTTTGAAAAAACTTCTTACCTCTCTTACTATTCTTTCTTTCTTCTTCATTTTATTATTATTATTATTCTTGTATTTTTTTTCTCATTTTTTTTTCTTTTCTCTCAGTTATTTAATTATATCAATATACCCCGATACAAGATGCCGCTCGCCAAGTGTCGTTTATTTTTTTTTTACTCTTTTTTTCTCGTGTTTTTTTTACTTTGTTCTCTCTCGCCGTACGTCGTCACCGAGGGGGCGCAACGCGGCAGAGATGCATGCGTCGCGCGGCGCAACAATTGCACACTGCCTGCCGCTTATCGCGAGTCGCGATATGAAAAAAGCGTATGTAAGTTGTACGGCGTTGTGTTTCATTCTTTTTTTTTTCTTCCTTAGCTACTTCGACTTCCTCCTTTATCGCCTGTTCGATTTACAGTTTTTCTTTTTTGTTTTTTCTTTTTTTTTTTTTAATGATATACAACTATATTATAACTTTACACACGTATGCGTTACGTGCTGTGTGTTTTCTTTTTTGTTTCTGAATTCCTCCTTCGTTTTGTACGTAACTGTAGTGTGTTAATGGGGTCTCCTTAATCTCTCTCTGTGTTTGTGTTTTACTATGCCAATATTATTCGTAAAAAGTGTTTGTGTGTTCGTGTTGTGTTTTTGTGTGTGTGTTTTGTGTGTTTATGATCGGGTGCGCGAATTCTATGTAACATTGTATCCGATTGTGAAGAAATGCGGTACGCGTAGACGGCGAAATTGTGTATCCGGGGTAAATCAGGCTATTCCGGCGATCCGATTAATCCGCGATCGGGTAGGTCATCGTCGTTAAATCGGCGAATCTGCTTCTCCAGTGCATATCGTGATTAGTAGGGCTTTGCGTCGTTGCTCTCTGTCTCTCGGTCTCCCCCTCCCCCGTCCGTCTCGGTCTCTACGCATCGGCGTCTCCGGTCTCACCGCGTCGCGCAACAGTGCATAAATTCTGGTTTATTCTTTCTCTTCCGTTTTTGTTCTCTTTTTTTTTCGTTTCTTTTATTATTCCTTTTATTATTTTAATTTTTCGAGAAATTTCGTCGCAGCAGTCGACGTTGAGCAAAGTTACTCGACGACCTTCAGCACCTTGCCGATGGCAATAGTTTTGTCTGAAAAGAGAAAAGGTTAGCGAATTTTTTTTTTTCGTTGGTTATTGTGATGTGCACTTTTGTAGTGCGAATTTTTGCGGGGAGACTGCGTGACGTTTTCGATTCAGTTTTTGTTGAATTTTTTTCGTAATGTTGTAGAAAAAAAATATTTACATCGAATTGAAACCGATGACGATAAAATAAATTTCCTAAATTCTGTCTGAATTTTCTAAATGATTTTCTAAATGAATTTTCTAAATGCATTTTTTTAATGGATTTTCTAAATGAATTTTCTAAATTAGTATTTTTTAATGTTTTTTCTAAATTCATTTCATCGTCATCGAAAGAAAGAAATTTAACTAAAAAAAAAAAAAAATACAATTTTACAGATCGAAAAATTGTCCGAGCGATATTACGAAAATTTGTTCGAAAAACTGGATCGTCGCTACTCCAGTCTCCCCTCGTGTACGATCGAAGCCAACACTCACTTTCGTCCCTCAGGGTGAATCGTCCCATTTGTGGAAAGAGTTTAAATTTTTCAAGGCATATTACTCCCGCGCACTCGATTCTCATAATCGCCACCTGATCCTGCTTGACGAACCTCGGTCGCGTTTTGCTTTTGTCGCCGGTTTTCTTGTCGACCAGACAGATGAGCGCCTTCACCGTGACCTCCTCGGCCGCGCAGTGAATGTGCATCACGGCGCTGTAGCCCGCGCAAATGATGCTCTTGTGCTCGAGTATCACGACCTGGGCGTCGAACACCTTTCCCGTCTTGATAGGATTGTTGCTGTCGCACAGCACGAAACCCGGGCTCACGTCCTCCTCCTCGATTCCCTTCAGCTTGATCTTCACGTTCTCACCGGGTCCCACCGACGTCACCTCCTCGTCGTCCGACCACAGCTGATCGACGGTCACCGCCGTCTGTCACGATTCAACGAATTATTTAACCGCTCAATCGACAGATTTTCAATAATCCATCGAATGTTTAAGAATTTATCGCGGAAAATGACTTCTTCAAAAATATGTTGAAAAAATGAATAAAACGTATTATTTTCGAATTTACGGTTTTTTCTCCTCTAATGCGAATTATTTCCAAGCCCATTCAATTAAAATCCACGTCTGTGATTTAATCGGTGAATCGAACGAATTTGAATCATTCATCGAACCTCAAGAATCCATCGAAATTTTAAGAATTTATTATAGAAAATGATTTGTATAAAAAGATGTTCAAAAAATGAATATAACGTATTTTTTATCCTACTTCGCAAGAAAACTGAATGTACGTTTTTTTCCTCTAACGCGAATTATTTCCAAGCCTATTGAATTAAAATCCACGTCTGTGACAATTGAACGAATTATTTAACCAGTGAATCGTCAGAATTTTAATGATTCATCGAACCTCAAGAATCCATCGAATTTGACGAATTTATCGTAAAAAATGATTTGCTCAAAAAGATATTGAAACAATGAATAAAACGTATTATTATTGCTCCTAATTCGCAGTGAATCCGAATTTACGGCTTTTTTCTTTCCTCCAACGCGAATTATTACCGAGCCCGTTGGATCAAAGTCCACGAAGGTGTGCCGCGTTCGACCGCAAGTAACTCCGGCAAACAGTGATAAAACGCTAGAGAGAGAGTTTGGTATTTACCCTGTTGGGCATAACGAGTAAAGCCTGGCCCTTTCTCGCCTCGCCGGCCTCGACTTTTCCCATGACGACCGTTCCCATGTCCTTGTACTTGTCGACGATCGGCATGATGAAGGGTCCGTTGCTCTTGCGATTTAGCGACGGTAGCGAGTCGATGAATTCTATAAAAGGTGGGCCCTTGTACCAGTTGCAGAGGCTCTCGGGGATGCCGTCTTTGAGGCCGATTCCGAGCTGTCCCGAGACCGGCATGAACGTGAGATCCTTGGCCGGATTGAAGCCCAGTTTACGGAGGTACGGTAATATTTTATCTCTGGAAAGAAGAAATTCCGCGCATCCGTGAATCAATAAACGCCGCAGGATTCGTCGGGCGATAAAAATAACGAATACTTCTTGAATCGTAAAATCATAAAATCCTACTCTACAATTAATCGTAATATTTAAGTCGTAAAATTTTTGTAGTTTCACGTAAGTCACTCCATGCTAAAAATGTATAATTGTTGTGAAAGGAGAGACGCTCCGCCGCAGATTCGTCGGGTGATTAAAATAACGAGTATTTCATGAATCATAAAATGAATCATAAAATATCCTAATCTACAATTAATCGTAATATTTAAGTCGTAAAATTCTGGAATTTTCAAATAACTCACACTACGCCAAAAATGTATAATTCTTATAAAACGAGAAAACCCTAAATAAATTAAATGAAATAACAATAAAAATTCAACGAACGAAAGTTAGAGAAGACAAATACGTTTTTTTTTGTTTTCTTTTTTTTCCTCGTGAATTCACCTACAATTAATTGTAATATTTAATTCGTAAAATCTGGAATTTTCGAATAAATCACTCCATGCCAAAAATGTATAATTCTTGTAAAAGAAGAAATCCGTGAATAAATTTAATTGAATAAAAATTCATTTTCGACGAGCGAAAGTTAGAGAAGATAAATACGTGTGTTTTTTTCTTGTTTTCGTGAACTCACCTACACTCGTTGTATCTTCCCTCGTCCCACTCCACGGTCGGATCGTCCATTTTATTAACTAAAACAACCAAGTGCTTGACTCCCGCGGTTTTCGCGAGCATCGCGTGCTCCCGCGTCTGGCCGCCCCGGTCGAAACCGGTCTCGAATTCGCCTTTGCGCGCCGATATCACGAGGACCGCGAGATCGGCCTGCGCCGCGCCGCCGATCATGTTCGGCACGAAGCTCTTGTGTCCGGGCGCGTCGAGGATCGTAAAGTGCTTTCTCTCCGTCTCGAAGTACGCTCTACCGACCTCCACCGTCTTTCCCTTCTCCCGCTCCTCCTGATTCGTGTCCAACGCCCAACTCAGATACCACGTCTCTCTGCTTCGCTCCTTCGCCTCTCTCTCGTATTTCTCCAGCGTTCGCTTGTCCACCATACCGGTCAGCGCCATTATTTGTCCGCCGATGGTCGATTTCCCGGCATCTGTCGGTCAATCGGTCAATAATTACAAGACGATCGCATTTTTCAGAAACTTTCTTTCTGTAAATAATAATAATAATAATAATCATTTTTTTTTCATACGATGGGAACAAAAATGTTATTTCTACGCACAAATTGGATTCTTGAATTCAGCATCCAATTGCATAATTAACGAGCTTTCACATTAAGCGCAAAATTCCCGCTAACCTTTGACTAATAATACAACAAATTCGGTGCTCTTTCTGATTTGCAAAACGATTTCCTTGTATTTTTTTCTGGGTACAAAAATATACTTCTTATGCAAAATCAGCTTCTTAAATCGTACATCCAATTCCACAATTAGTGTCAATACGTTTTCTCATTAAGCACAAAACTCCAGCTAATCTTTGACTAACAATACGACAAAATTCAGTGCTCTTTCTGTTTTTCAAAACATTTTGAAATCAAAATCAGCTTCTCAAATCGAACATCCAATTCCACAATTTTTTTGAAAATCCCACCAATTTTTTACCACCGATACGACAAATTCTGTGCTCTTTCAATTTTTCAAAACGACTTCAAAACCCTTCTTCGCCTGAATCTCCAGCGTTTCGTCGCAGTATCCACCAGCGACTTTCCACTCACCCACATGTCCGATGAACACAACATTGACGTGTTCCTTTTTACTCTTGGTATCCTCCGCAACTTTAATGATCTTTTTCTTGGGCATCTTCACAACAGCCTCTTCGTCCTCCTCGATATCGGCCTCTTCATTCTCGGGCGTGAGGAGAGGATCGCCGTCCACCGCCGCCTCCTCCCAGGAATCGGCGGGCTGATGACCCGGACTGGTGTTGGCCTGTTCATTGTCCGAGACCGGCTCCGATGTTGCGGGCGGCGGAGTAACGCCGACGCCAGGCGGATCTTCCACTCGATTGCCGATGGGATCGGGTGGTAGAGCCGGCGTCGACACACCTGCCAAAGCCATACGCGACAACGCCGCAGCGATATTAGCCAACCTCCACAAACAAAATCTCCTCTCGAGAAGCTCGCAAGGCGCAGAGAGGAAAAAAAAAAAAAAAAAAAAAAAAAACGCAGAAAACCAAAATTACTCCAAATCTAACCAAAAAAAAAAAAAAAAAAAAAAGGCAAAAAAACCAGGACCAACTAAAAAAAACTGAGAAAACGGCCATGGGATGGGAAAGGCGGAAAGGCTGGGGGGGGAGAGAGATCGAAAAGAAAAATCGCCTCAACGGTATCGCGCGGAAAACCCATCGACGAAAACGCGGGCGAAAAAACAAAAACTAGGCGAGAAAGAGAAGAAGAAAAAGAGCATCAGAGATCTCGACTCAGGAAAAAAAAAACAAAAAAAAGGAAAAACGAAACGTAGTCGCGACAGTCAGGGGGGGGGGGGTGGAGGGCGGTCGGTCGGTCGGGCGGGCATCAGAGAGGCGGCGAGGGGGCGAGGGGGGGGGGGGGAGGGGGGTTGGATGTTACGAGAACAGAGAGAGAAAAAAAAACGAGGCTCAATCGAAAAAATGTGTGTTGCGAGCCATCGGGCGGCTGTGGCGAAAATATTCAGCGGGCCCCGCGAAGAGATGGTTGCGAAAAAAATAATAACGAAAAAAAAAGGAGCCACAGAGAGAGTGAGAGAGAGAGAGAGAGACCGCGGCAGCCGGGCGGCTGCTGCGGCTGCGGCTGCAGCAGCAGCAGCAGCGGCAGCGGCAGCGGGGGCGCGTAGCGAGGTTGAGGTTGAGCTTGGCGAAGACTAACCGTGATGAGTTTCAGGAGGTACGAAGGTGGTCGCGGTCGCGTTAACGGCTGGCGTGTCGGCCGCACCACCATCGTGAGGATAAGCCGGCGTGGCATTGCTGTTATCCGGCAAAGAGTTTATGCAGAAGGAAGGCACGAATTCCGCTGCATTGACGTTGAGGGTGGAAAACTTGCCCTCGATGAACTTGCCTTCGGCGGTTGCGGTATCCCCGCAGTCCGCCTGCTGTTCCCACGAGTCCGGCGCCACGCTGTTCGCCATATTTATCGCCAAACGCACCACTTTTTAACGGACACCACCCAATTATTATCACTCCTCCGGCCGTTTGTACGGAAATAAAGAAACGCGCTCCGCCGACGGGGCCCCAACGTCGCGCAGCACGCTTCGCGCGAATCCACGTGGATTCTGTGGATGATCGGTTCTTCAACCGATGTTCCGCTCTGTGCGAACGGGCTTAAAAAAATAGTTTTGTTCGCGGGTATGTATGCGCACGGCACGCGCGTATTGGTAGGTCCGCCGCGTGCGAGCCCCGTGGTCTACGTTTCGCTGGCGACCCACGGCCGCCGGAAACTGCCATACTCAAAACATGTACTCGGGGGGCACGAGTGACCAACCGATGGCAGGTTGGTGTCGCTGCTGATGCTGCTGCTGCTGCTGCCACGCGAGCTCGATGGAATCTTTTGCTTGACGCTGCTGCTGCTGCAACTGAGTGCGACTCTCGCTTCCTTTTTGTGTGATCCTTGCGCAGTGTGAAGCGGGATACGATGGATTGTCGGCTCTCACACGTGGAGCGGGATACATCTGTAACCAATTACCTGATTAAAATAAACGAATTTATATAAAAAAATTAAAAAAAAAAAACGTGGAGCGGGATCAGGATTTGCGAGGTCCACCACGTATTCTGAACTTTTGAGGGAGCATTATCTGAAATTTAAGTCGTTGGCGCGAAAAGGTTTATAGTTGGGGATGAGAGATGTTTTTCGATTAATCGAGCAGCGACGTTTTTTTTTTTTTTTTTAGAAAGATCGATGTTTTTTTCCGGTTTTTCAAACCCGATTAAACGATGTTCAATGTTTATTTATGAAACATCACGAATCATTATTATTTGACGCTGATTCAAGCCTCACTGTGTATTGAATGTGCCTTGAGACACCTTGGTTGACTTTATTTATTTGAATAAAATAATTCCGCTGATTTTGTTTTGATTTTTCGTCGTTCTCTACTTTACCGACGTAAAATAAACGATGTTCCGATGTTTTTTGAGAAACATCGATTGTTCATAATCGATTTATTTAACAACCGATTCTTTAACATCGTTTTTTTTTCTCAACATCGCCCATCCCTATTTATATTTATATATACAGCTCAGAAACTCGACAACTTGGTTAAGTTCTCAACCGACGAGAGCCTGAATAAAGCCATTTGGTTAATTCACTTTACTTTCATTGGTTTTTTCCCGTTTATGTTCCCAAATACATTTTTGTAAAAAATGTCCTGCTTAAAATAAACGAATAAAAAAATATAAAAACGTGGACCAGAATTCCGTCTGTCCGACCGCTCGACGCTCTCGTCGTTTCTCGTTTCTCCCGCTTTCACCGCTGGCAGCAGCAGCGCCCGAAGAACGGCTGCACCTCTCGCGTATCTTTGCTAATTAATGCATTAATGACCCACGCGGCGGCCACGTTGCGTAGGTGCGTTTTTGGCCCCGCCGCGTGGATCAATTGAAGGATGAATTACTTGTACACGTTGTACACATTGGAATGTTATCTTTGAAAAGGAAACTCGAGAAAAACGATTTCGTTTATTTATCTTGTTACGGATGAGGTTGAGGGTAATTACGGAATGCAATTATATAAATTATCCGCCGAAAACGCGTACCGTGGGAGGGACAATGAGGGAGACAATGAGAGGAGAAATTGAATTCTCAGCATTATCGAACAATCGAGTGCAGATTGTTATCATCCGCGCTAAGCGTGAGTTTCACTTTAGGCGCGAGAGGCGCGCGGGCGCCGAGATAGATGGAACCCCGAGTGCTGCCCTCGCGCGACTCTTCGAGAGCGAGAATACCGGGAATGTGTTTCACCGTCGCCTTATAACCGCGTAATCGCCGCGGCGGTCGGACCTCCGCGCACTTTCCTTTTACTCACGGCCCGCGCTCCGAGTGTCCTAGAACAATCGTTGCGTTTCGCTGTTTCCTGGTAAACCGGTTGAAAAAAAAAAAAAAAAATACACGAGCGACATACCGCAACCCCATAAACAACACTCGGGATCAAGGCGCTCTCGATCCAGCGGGTTGAACTTCGCTCTCGGTCGGAATCGCTCGCAACGACGATTGCGGAATTAATTTAAGGAACGAACTAATGCGACCTGTCCTAATGCCATATAATTTTCAGAGGAATGTCGAGCAATGATCGAATATATGATCAGAGCGAAACCTGTTCCGAAGTTCAAGCGCAATATGTTATTACCGAATAAAATTTCGCACTGTTTTTTTTCCTATATTTATACAAATTAGTAAAAATGTAAAAAATTGCCACGATAAAAAAAATATTCGACGTAATAACGAGTAAATAAAATGTCTTCCCAATGGTACTTTTACGATATATCCAGGTCCGTTAAGGTGGCAAATTGAAAATTAGGAAATCAAATTTAGTATATACTATAATTAGGTGCTTTTCAGGTTCTAATTAGGTGCAAAAAAAAATTTTGTGCTCCTTTATTTTCGCCGGAAAATGAAAATCTTACGGGACCGCTAGCTTGATATTAAGCTAGATAAAATATAAATGATAAAACCCCATAAATATTCAAATGATAAAAAAAATATTTTCGTCGTTTCAAAATTAGGTGCGTTTTAAGTGCTAATTAGGGGCCAAAGTAAAAAATGTGGTGCTTCGAATCAAGCTGGCGGTCCCCTGTAAATGTATTCCTGGTCCCAGTAAAAAATTCATTTTACCACGAAAAAAAGGATTAGGCAATTTTCATTTTGTTACCTATTTAGCACCTAAAAAGCACCTAATTTTGGAATGAAGATATATTTTTTAATCATTTTTCATTTTCCGGCAAAAATAAAGGAGCCTCAAATTTGTTATCTTGGCACCCAATTAGCACCTAAAAAGCAACTTATAGTATATTCCAAATTCCATTTCCCAATTTTCGTTTTACCACCTTAACGGACCCGACGTAACCCAGCCTATAGTGACGACTTCTCGCATGTCGTCCCCCCGGCCACGGAATTCGTGAGTCGTCGCGCGAGTCACAGGGAGGAGGGTGGATTCGGTCGGGCGATCAGCGGCCGAGGAGCGAAGGCGCTGCCGGTCGGGCGGCTCTACAGCGCAAACCGAGGGGCCCCGAGGGCCCGTTCGACTCGGGTGGTGGGGGAAGGCCGAGTCGCTGCGGGCGAGCCGAGGCAGCTGTTGCTCTTGGTGCCGAGGCGTCGAGCGTGTAGACTGGGCAGAGGCGGCGAGTCGCAGCAGCAGCAGCAGCACCGGAGCCGAGCGCGTCAGGATGGCAGCGAGCGTCAGTAACCCATCGCTCGCCGTAGGTTTCCCACCGATAGTCCGCGATGCCGATAGTTTCGCGAACGCCGAGTCGTCCTCGTCGTCGCTTATAAACATCGCGAAGCGTCCCCGAGGATTCCGCAGCGGCTGAGCGACGAGGAAAAACCCGAGGGCCGCCGATCTCGCGCGAGCGACGAATGGAAAAACGCGACTCGGGCCGAGGCGACGATCGTCGCGTTCTCAAACAACTGCGCGACGCGTCAAGTTCAAGAACCGCGCGATAGAAAAAAAAACACGCAGAGCGAGGGAAAAAAAACGAAAGAAAAACGCGAAGCGAACGAGAGCGACACAACAGGGGATACAAAGTGAACACGGAAATTGTGATTTTTTTCTACTGAGTGTAAAAAAAATTGTGGAAAAATAAATAAATACATGTGAATATAGAGATATATGTGTGTTTTTTGTCTGTTTGTACGGGTTTTTTTTTTTATTTCTCGGCAACCGGGAATTTCCTTCGGGCGTCGTTAATGTAACGCGTGTACAGTGCGGCCGCGCGTAAGTCGCGCGCGACGAGACTCTGCAGGCAACTTCGGGTCGTCGGGACCCGACGAAAGTTTACGCGGGACGAGATTCGAGCTCTTTTCCTGATTATGTTTCCAACTACATTTTGGAATTAATTACCTGCTTGAAATAAACGAATTTATATTTAAAAAAAAAACATTTTTAATAAAAATATCAACTGTTGATAATTTTGCGTCAATAAGTTCGTGATATATTTAATTCCCGTGTCCGACGCGTCAAGTTCAAAAACCGCGCGATAGAAAAAGAAAAAAAAACACGCAGAGCGAGGAAAAAAGTGAAAACGGAAATTGTGATTTTTTCTCCCCGAGTGTAAAAAAAATGGTGGAAAAATAAATACATGTGAATACGGAAATTATATGTGTTGTCTGCTTATCCGGTTTTTTTTTTTTTCGGGATTTCTCGGCAACCGGGAATTTTCTTCGGGCGTCGTTAATGTAACGCGTGTACAGTGCGGCCGCGCGTAAATCGCGCACGGCGAGACTCCGCAGGCAACTTCGGGTCGTCGGGCGGGGGGAAGACCCGACGTCGTTTACGCGGGACGAGATTCAAGCGCATCGCGGATATGTAGCGGATTTTTCCGCGATCTCGAGCAGGCGCAGAAGGTACGAAAAAAAACACGCTTTGTCGACACTTCCTCGTTGTTGCTATGTCGCTATTGGGTTAGCGTTAGGCTGATGTCCTGACGATATTAAGTATCTCGCTGACTCTGTATGTTCCCATCGCACTGGAAGCTGGTCTTTTCTGGAAAACACATTAGCACTATAGAAAATAGATAAATAAATATATAAATCGTTGGATCCTGTTGTTGGGCGTCGCGCGCGACACACGCGATCCACCGTCGATACGTCGATTATTGTTATTATGTATCTGCACGCCTTCTGTGGTATTATGTCATGCATGCGACACGGGCTACGAGGACGGAGACTTTGCGATTCCGATAGTAGAGCAAACTGTACATACTAACATACTTATTTATTTATTTATTTATTTATTTATTTATTTATTTATTTATACACTTGGGTTTACGTTAGGAAGGTTAAAAAACACGCTTTGTTGGTTCAGCTTTGTGAAATTTTTCGGGCTTTTAATAACGAAAATCGTCGGTTCTACACGAAAGGGCTAAGATTAAATATTTTTTTACAGCCATGGTATTTTTTTTATTAAAAATTTAAAAAACGACAAAAATTTAAGTTTTTATATAATGATTTAAATTATTAAATAAAAATAAAAATTCTGAAAAAAATTAAAAAATTAAGAATTTAAATTTTAATATCATGATTTAAATTATTCAATAATTATTAATAATTTAAATGATTAAATTACATACATTTTAACATATGATTTTTATTTATTTTTAATAAAAAGATCGAATGACAAGAATTTGTGTGGCTTTAGAAAAAAATGTGGAGCTGGTCCTTTTGGGTGATCCTGACTTTTGCGAAAAGCAAGACAAACTTCGATCTGCAACTCAGTAAAATAAAGGATTTACACTACTTGAGATTTCTATAGAAAAAATAAATATGTATAGTCAGATCACTTTATGGGATGGTGTAATGTGGTTATTAAATAACAACAACAATCATAACATTATTGATAGTAATAAGCAGATAAATAAAAATATATTGAATAACGAATCACTAACAAATCGATAATTAAGCACTAACGATGGCAAAGTTTATTATTATTTTACTTGGAACACGTTTTTTTTTTTTTTCAAGACTAATTTATCAAGGACACGTTTTCCATCTCCACGAAAAAATCATTCGATTCGTTGTGTTTCGGCAATGAGGGTTGATATCGTCGTGATATTAATAAACTGCGACGAATTGGTCGACTCAGGGCGCATCACATTTTCCATTCCTGCATCAGCCTGTCCCATCCTCCCCTTCTCTCCTCGTAACGCAAGAAGCAAAGTAGAGATTGTGTATTTGTCGGACAATTGGTCACTCAGTGGACTCGCTCGTCTCAGCTCGTAATCGTCAATTGTCGGCCTAGAGAATTATACTTGATTGTGCTACGACTCTACGTGCTAGACGAGCGCAAGACTCACGCAAGTAAATAATAATAAACTCGGTGTTCCGGTCAGGAGAGGCCTGCAGGAACCCGGAGCTCGGTTCCCATTGTTCGAATTAACGTTTCGAGCGGACGACGACGACGATGAGAGAATGAAATTTCGCCGCGTATTACATTTTTTTTTCCTCGACCACTCGATTCGCCTCGTAATTTTCGTAATTATGCTTTCTCGCAATTAGCGGAATTTCTAGGTAAATTCACGCGTAATTAATTGTTATCGCATTCACCGAATTCATTCAATTTATTTCGATAATTAAATTTATTTATATAATTAAATGCATTTCTATAATTTATTTACATAATTAAATGCATTTCTATAATTTATTTATATAATTAAATGCATTTCTATAATTAAATTCTCTGAAATTCTTTTTGGTCGAAACAATTCATTAATTATTTTAATTATTTAAAAGAAGCTAAAATTTCAATTAAAAAGTTCATCGAAAATATACGTTTTTTTATTTCAATAATTAAATTTATTTATATAATGTAATTCATTCCTATAATTAAATTTATTTATATAATTAAATGCATTTCTATAATTCAATTCTCCGAAATTCTTATTGGTTGAAACAATTCATTAATTATTTTTACTATTTAAAAGAAGCTAAAATTTCAACTAAAGGGTTCATCGAAAATATACTTTTTTTTTTAGATAAAAAAATCTGAACAATTATATAGTTTCGAAAAAAAAAAAAAAAAAAACACGTGGCTGAACTGACAGCGTCGCATTTAAAAGCCAGATAGCGAGAGAAAGAGCCGGGGATTCGAGATTATCGCTCGAATAGTTTCCACTCTCGATTGCGGCGGCAATCGTTGCGATAGTATCTGGGAGATGGCTGCGTGCGTCCAAAAGCGAGGCCAATTAAGCGCATTGGGAAGCGCGAGAGTGCAATAATATGTGTTTTCCAGACGGCACAAAGCGGAAAGTTTTTCACGCGTGAATAATACAGGTCACGCGATTTTTTTCTCCTTTTTTTTTGCTCACCCACCGAACACGACATTTCAAACGGTTCCGTTTTTCCATTTTTTTTCCAGAGCTTAACGCAACACGAAAAACGCACGAACAAAGAGCGCAATGGAGAAGGAGAGGAATATAGCAATATTGGCTTTAAATCCTGCGACCAACCAAAGACTCAAAGACTACCGCAATCTGTTGTAAATAAAAAAAAAACAGTCAGATGAACGCAAAAAAAAATCGCAATAATATAATAAATTAAGAGAAACCAAAAAAAAAAAAAAATTATTAAAAAAAAATCAAATTATCACCCATGTGGGAAGCCTCGAGATGAAAATCGACAGGAGTCGCCCTGGAGCGAAAATGGAGCTACTGACGCAGCAGTCGACGACCACCAAAATCTCCACCTTCAAGAGATCCAGATCGTTCCGAGCCTCAGCGAAATTGATCCACAAATTTCGGAGTCACACGAATATCCGGGCGGCTATAGGGAAACTGGAGTCAAAATCGGATCTCGTCTCCTGGCGTTGCGAGACGCTGGAAAACATTGAGGAGCCTCGATTGGCCGCAGGAAAAAATCGCCTGGAGGTGGAGAGACCTGGACTGGAAACCGTGAGGGAAACGAGCGATTTGCGTGGAATCGTTCGTGAGGTAAAAAATAAATTAACGCTGACCGAGAGGCCGAGGAGAAAAAATCCAGCGGCGGAAAATCCTGGGACTCTGAGGTCCTCGGAGGACTCGGAGGGAGGCGACAATTATTGGAATTCGATGGATACGCATTCGTACGAAAATCCGACGTTCAGCCTGGACGGCTCGCTCGACTCGTCGGTGTCCGAGTGTCTTTACAGCGTGGAGCCTGCGCGCGATGATTTCGACAAGCTGCGCGATTACGTGGAGGATATCGGAGGGAACAATAAGAGCCGGCCGGAGGGAAAATCATCGGCGGCGAGACGGGGAAAATTGGCGGAGCGGGATAGCCGGAAGATTAATTGCAGCGGATTGTCGGGCGAGGGGAAAAAAATTGAATTGGACAGTCTCATCGAGGGCGGCGAGGATTTCGCGGGGAGAAATCGGGATTATCGCTCGTCCAGTTGGATCACGAGCCGAGGGGCGAATTTTCGATTCGGGTCAGCCGCGGGATTTAAGGAGAAGATTCTCCACGGGAGTAGCGCGAAAATAGACAGAGAGGCGAGGGGAAATCTCGCTGGGTCTCAGGTCGTCTCCGCTTCGAGTACGTTTTATCCTCGTTTATCCTCCTTTCCTTATGAAAAACAGAAAAAAAAGATGCCCTGAGATTTTTGAGTCGCTAGAACTGAGAATCGCTGCGATCGAATTATTTTGGGATGGAATATTTATTTTTTATTTAAAAACGAGCCATCGACTGGACTTGATTAATAATTTATTTGTGTGAAATTGCGAGGAGTTGATATTCATTTTTGTTTCTTATCTTGACTCTAGAATCGCACGCGTTCCAAGGGATGGAGTTCCTGGAAGGTTTTGGAAAGAAAAAACAACAGCAGACCAACAACCAGTCCAACAGTTTGGCGGCCAACATAAATCCACTCACGGCGCAGCCGTCCCTCAATATTCATGTTCACGGTGAGAATGAAAAAGGAATAATGAAGACTCGGATCAAAACATTTTTTTTTTCATAAACTAATATTGATTATCAAAATATTAATCATCCTGTGATTGCAGCTCTTTTCGTCGCGGTCGAGCAGGGCCATTTGGAGAAAGTGCGAACGATTCTGGAGTCAACCGATGTAGACGTGAATAGGTGTGAAAATCAAATTCTAGCCTTTCGAGTAATCGATAAACGTACAAAAATTCTAAATAGAACGTTGCACATCGACTCCTTATTATTCCCAATTTTTTTCATTCATAAGTAATGAGCAACGATTTAGTTTTCCTGTGTCAAAAAATTAAAAATAATAATAATAATAATTAAAATTTAGAATAAATAAGAATTAATAATAATTAATATTATAAAAATTTAGAATAAATAAGAATTAATAATAATAATAAATGTCTTTAACTTTTAGTGTCAACAGCGATGGTTTGTCGACCCTGGACGTCGCGGTGCTGAGCAACAATCGACCCCTCGCGAAGATGCTCATCGCTTACGGTGCTCGCGAAGGCAATCGGTGTGAGTGTTAAAACGCGCGCCGATCGCCGCTTCCTCCCCGAAGATCCAATCGCTCATTCGCCTTGCCCCATTATACTGATTCATTTCTCTCGCTTCCGTTCGCCTCAGTCACGTCTCCGGAATCGCTGGACAGTCACTTGGCCTCGTTGCTCTCGACGGCGGAGCTGAGGGCCCAGGAGCTCGGCGGTTCGCCCTCGGCGAACGGATGTTCGATTCTCGAAACCGCGCCGAGCTGCAGCCGCGGCAGCGGCTACTCGACCTCGCACAGCAGTTTGACTGGCTGCGGCGACGACGCGGAGGACAAGCAGCTCGCCACCTGGGAGCGGAGAATTCGAGCCCTGAGAAAAATGTTGCTGGGCTTCGATCAGTCCAGTAGGTTCAGCGTTCAATTGTTTCCACGAATTTCCCGGCCTCGGTTCGACGGCGATTTTCAATCGATTTATTTATCAATTAATTTCACGAATTTCGATTCAATCATTTTCATGAATTAAGATTCAATTATTTTGATGAATTTCGATTCAATTATTGTCGCGAATTTCAATTCAATCATTTTCACGAATTTCAATTCAATCATTTTCACGAATTTCAATTCAATTATTTTCACGAATTTCAATTCAATTATTTTCACGAATTTCAATTCAATTATTTTCACGAATTTCAATTCAATTATTTTCACGAATTTCACGGATTCGCTTCGACGGCGATTTTTAATCGATTTATTTACCGTCAAAAGGGCCACCGGATACGACTTTTCAGGTCGGGGTCGACGTGACGGGAACCAACTCGATAGCCCTCAAATTCCAGGAGTCCGACGTTCACGACTGCTCGCCGATCTGCACGAAATTCAAGGTGCAATGGAGCACGAGCGAGGACTTCGCGAACGTGCGAGGCGAGCGGGAACTGCTGGACATGAAGCAACGCGAGTGTAGAATCGACGGCCTCGTGCACGGCCAGCGATACCATTTGCGAGCCGCGGCTGGAAATATCAAGGGGTGGAGCAGATTTGTGCCTTCGACTCCGGCGTACGTGACGCCCAGCAGTGAGTATCAAAATCAGCCCGTGTAATCAGAATCAGAGTCATAAACTCCTAAATGCTTGGTACTATTATTAATTAATAATAGTATATGTTCATTTAAATTTTTAATTAAATATAAAAAATGTTCATTACAATTTTTCTTTAAAAATAAAAAATGTACATACAAATTTTTCATTAAAAATCAAAAAAATTTCATTAAAAATCAAAAGTTGACACATAATTTTATTATAGCCTGCGGCAATTATTAATTAAATCACATCTGAAAACCAAAACGTACCGCAACATTTGTTTCTCAAACCAGTGAATTTTTCAAGCCTAATCGGAATAAAATTCCTAGTTAGAATAATATAAGAAATGTAAAAAAAAAAATTGATTTTCCCTTGGCCAAGGTTGGCGGGACCTCGAGGGAAAATCACCGAGGTACAGCGGTCGCCTCGACCAGCTGGAGACCCTCTTCGCGGGCGTCAGTCGTTCCGAGTACGCGCAAGAGACGAGCGGAGCGCAGCGTCGCAATCACAAGAAGAAGACGACGACGATAAAGCAGCTGTTCACCGCGACTAGCAAATTTCAGAAGAGCCTGCGTCGCGGAATTTTCCTCGCGTGTCTTCTCTACCACGAGGACAAAGTCCTCGTGACGAACGAGGATTTCCTGCCGGTCATCGAGGTCGACGAGACTTATTCGCCCAGCTGCATCTACAACGATTTTCATTGGCTCATGAAGGTCGCTTGCAATTGGGACGACGTGAAATCCTTGAGACAGGACATGGAAAAATCCGGCCAGGGCAGCTCGGCGAATCATCTGCGACTGAAGCTTCTTCAGGCGGCGGCGCAGATGCAGGCGGCGCTCAGCGTTCAGGATCTCGGGCAGATTTATTACAAACCGATGCGAGACGTGAACGGCACGATGGTGATTTCCACGGTGAACTACGTGAAAACCACGAAATCCGTTTCCATTCTCAACGGCCGTTGGCTGCCGCTCAACAAGGTGATAAAAAAAATTGGCAACCAGGAGAACGGAAACGTCGCGGATATTCTCATGAGCAGCGTGCAGAGCCAAATGACTTACCATCAACTCAGCGGGATTAAATTAACCAGGGGACTCTATCTCGGGTATCTCAAGATGCAGAGCAGCGTCGATCTCGTGCAGGTCTTCGTGCCATCGAAGGCACCGAACGTCCTGCCGCACTGCAAGATTCGCGACAATCCTCACGTTTCCGCGTAAGTGAAAAAATACGTTTTTTAAACTTTTTCTTGAGGAATTTTTTATTTTTTGGGGAAGCGTCGGTGCTTTTTGGAATCAGCGCGAAATTTTCTACCGGATAGGCTTATGATCAAACTCTTCGAAATCGAAAAAAAAAAAAAAAAAAAAATCGAAAAACTGACGTCACCTTTCGCTTCAAAATTCGGTAAAAAATTAATCAATATATCGCGCTTAGTACAAAAACGTCCTCAAAAACCTCCTGAAAAACTCCCCCGACGAAAGTATCTCGTCCACAAAAACGACAACTTTTTGGGGCTTCCCCCGTTTGAAATAAATAAATAAATAAATAAATAAATAAACAAATAAATAAACTTTTCTTTATTTTTCTTTTCTATAATAAATAAATAAATAAATAAACTTTTCTTTATTTTTCTTTTCTATAAACTTAACTTTTCTATAATACATAAATAAATAAATAAATAATCTTTTCTTTCCCCAGCGAGGAGTGGCAATACCTAAAGCGAATAATGCGGGCCCAAACAAACGACCCAACATTAGTACCCGAGGAAAAGGAGAACGCGACGAACGAGACTCTCCAGCTGACCGAGCAACAAAAGCTCTTCGTCGACCTGGTATCCGCAACCTCCCGTCGTCTCTTCTCCTACATGGAAATCGACACGGAATCCTCGCACTCGCATCGTCTCTACGACTCCGAGGTGATCGAATTAACGAGCCAAGTGTCCCTAATCGTGATCGTCCCGCCCGCCGAAACCGCCTGCACGGCTCCAGGAATCCGCGAGGCGCTTTTGCAGCGCGCCGATCTTCTGGTTCTGCCGATCCAAGTCTTCGAGATGATCCACTTATCGAGCTACCAGAAAAAAATGCTGAATCTCTACTCGCGTCTCAGCTGCATTTTGGAATTAGACACAGCGCAGGCTCAGCACAGTCATCGCGAGGCTTTCAGTTCCTCGGAGCTCGGAGTGGCTCGCGAACGGCTCTCAAAACTCCAGGATCTCCAGTGTCGAGTCAACGGAATCTGGAAGGAGTCGAGATGGCTCATAGATCTCATAACGTTCGCTCGCGATCGCGGAAATTCGGGCCAATCGTCGTCGCAATCGGCGGGAATATCGATAATGAACCTGCTGAACATCGACAGGAGCAAAAGCGCCGCGAGCAGCGGGGGTCATCACAGCCTGAAGCGAAGTTTGCTTCAGCTTCCGCCGCGCGATCCGAAGCTCGTAAAGTCGAGTCCGGGCCGAGGAAGTTGGCCGGGTCCGAATATGTCGAATTCCGCGTTTTCCGCGGCGTCGTCGACGTCGACCGCGAATATCTTGACGAGCGAGTTGAGCAAAAGCGAGCAGCAGTTGCCGAACAAAGGGGCGAACGGTCAGTACACGAGGAAATGTGGAGCGGCGGATTTTTCCGCGGATTATCAGGAGGAGGAGAATTCGGAGGATTCGAGGCTGAACGGGATTTCGGCGCTCTCGAAATCTGAGGACAGTCTTTTGCTCACCAAGTACAAACACAGCCCGAGGAATCGATCGGTGAGCTCGCTGACTTCGGTGACTTCGGGAGCGAAAACCGCGGGGTACTCGAAGAGTTTTGTGAGCGTTCCGACGACGAACACAAACACTTGGGGTTTGAGTGGCGGTGGAAACGCCAGCGATGGGATTGTTCATCATTCGCTTGATGGGAGTGACGACTACGCTTTGGGGAAAAACGTCGCGACGCACAAGAAATCGGCGAAACCCACGGCTAGTGTTGCGGCGGTGGCGACTCCGAGCTTGGATGGGCAGGTGGATATGAAGAAGGACGAGAATACTTTGATGCCGGCGCCACTGCCGGGGATTCTTCAGGCAAGATGATTTTTTATTTATTTATGTACGGATTTTGTTTAAATTCATAAGGCTAATTATTTTGATTGAAATAATCATGCTGGTCGTTTTGTATAAATTCATAACGCTAATAGTTTTTGTTAAATTAATAAGGATTTTAATTTTGTTTAAATTCATAAAGCTGGTAATTTTGTTTAAATTAATAGCGCTAATTTTTTTATTGCTGACGCTAATAATTTTTTTTAAAGAGGTAACGCTAATAATTTTGTTAAAATTAATAACGCTAATCATTTTGATAGAATTAATAAGGCTGATCATTTTGTATAAATTTATAACGCTAATAATTTTGGTTAAATTAATAACGATTTTAATTTCGTTTAAATCAATAACGCTAATATTTTTTTTATTTTTTATTTATCGCAGGTTTACGCGGCTTACCAGACCGGCCTGGCTTCGGGTACTAGTCTGAAGCTGCACGTAACACCGCGAACGACGGCCCGCGAGGTCGTCGATCTCGTTGTGAAGCAGCTCAACATGGCTGTGGTTCTCAAGGGCCAGGAGGGCCCGATCTACACGGCCGATGAATTGCCCAATTTCTGCCTGGTCGCGGTCATAGGAGCGCGCGAGCGTTGCCTCAGGGACGACTTCAAGCCGCTGCAGCTGCAGAATCCGTGGAAGAAGGGCCGACTCTACGTGCGCCAGAAGCACGACGTTCTCGCTGCTCTCGAGCACAGCAGCAAACAGACCGCCTACTTGTAGAAATTATCAGCCCCCCCCCCCCCCGAGCTTATTGTACAAACGCAAAACGTGACGCAAATACGAAATATAGAGTATAGAACAATTTTTTCCAGATTTATATAAAGAGCGAAACGAGAAGAGAAAAAAGCAAAGCGATTTTTCAATGACACGAATATTTTTTCACGACGAAAATAAAATAAACCGTTGAAACGAGTCGCTTTTTTTCGCCCTTAATTTTCTGCCCCTTTTCTTAATAATTCATCACTGGAATTAATTAATTATTAATTAATAGTAATTTATATTAATGCGTTAATCAGTTAATTCTTAATAATTAACTAATTAGTACGTGGAAAACATTGACGAGGACTGAAAATGAATCAGGAAAAGGATCAAAAAAAGGAAAAAGGTCATCGCAATAAAGTTTCAACGCAATTTCGTTTCGATCCTAGAATATAATTTTCAAGTCTATGTGTTCGATTTAACGATAAATAGAGTCGGCGAGTGACGCGTCAATTTCTCTTATCCGCAACGTAATTAGCGCCGCGCGACACTCGCGTGCGTAACGCGTCAACGCGTCAATTATCTCTGATCCATGCACGTGATAATTTTTCTTTTCTACCGCTAAGATCGATCGCTTCGAAATTGACGTACTACCGGAGCCACAGCTCATACAGATTCTCTAAACGAGTGTTGGTCCACAATTTAGTAGGTATAACGATCGCTCCTACCCGAGATAAATTAGGTGTTCGATCGGAGCGATCGCGAATAAATCGTCGGGGCGCAAAAATCCGCCTCGATCCCCGCGAATAAATAATCGTGCGAAATAATCGAGCTACGCTATTATTTCTACCGACGAATCATCAAATTTATACTTCGTGTCCATCCTAATTCCGCGCCAGAGACGTCAAGCGTTCGTTACTTTTAAATCCACACTTTTTTCCTCTTTATCATATAATTTCGACTCAACGAAAAATCCCTAAAACACATTTTTTTGCAATAAATTTCACGAAAAAAACGATAATAAGACGCAAATGTAACGAAACTCGTTTCTCGCTAAATTTGCTTTTTACGATTTTTCGTATGAAATTTATTGCCAAAAATGTGTTTCAAGGATTTCATAAACGTTTAATAATAAACAAATTGCAGGATAAATAAAAATGTGCGTATTTCGAAGTAACGAACGCTCGAAATCTCCGCTCTGCGCTCTTTGGGTGCGAAGAAATCCGCGCAGGTGGAAAAAATCTATTAGTCGGATTATAAACTCCGCGCGAGGGGAAAAAATGCGTCTCTCTTGGACCCACATTCGATCAACGACTTTTTAACGCGAGAATAAAATATATATATATATATAGTATATCTTTTTTTTAATCATTGTGAAGGGGAAAAAAGTAAAGTAGCTCCCAGTACGTTATGAATACCCGTATAACGAGTTACGAGGTGACTCGCAAAAATTGGCCCGATATAGTATGATCACAGAGAGTTTTTTTTTCTTCGCCTCGAGGTATAATACGATACTGAATATACGAGATAGTTTGCGGATATTTTTCCTCTCTTTCTCTCGCGCTCTCATTTTTTTTTTCTTTTTTTTAATACGACGCGCGCGGACCGAAGAATATTTACAAGTTGCGCGACGATCGCGACTAGAAGAATCTTTTTTTTCTCGCGTCCATCCGCGAGAAAATTCGGTACATTTTCCAACGCTACATTTTCGATTTCGGGACATTTTCCGACGACCGCCAAAGAGAATTCGTGACTCCGGTGACGAGAGTCGTGGCCACTCGGGGACGGCGATTCATGATTCACGAACGCGAGAAAAAACCGCGAGATCCTCGCGCAAAGGCTTCGAGGATTTTTATTTCTCTGTCGTTTTTTTTTTTTTTTCGTTTCTTTCTCCGGTTCTTTCGGCTCGCCCGTGCATCAAGATTTCATGCTGCGTCCCCGCAGCGCACTTAGACCAAGTCGCGATGGCAGTAGAAATTGTATTAGGTGAGCTTTGCCATCGTCGACTTTGCGGCGCGTTTCGTTCGGTCACGCCGGAAGAAGTTCGGGTCGGTCGTTCCGATCCGCTCGGCCTCAGAGATAGTTAGGCCTCGTGGCGCAGCAGAGGAAATTCAAGCCGTCGCCGATGTAGGACGGAGTCCCGGGCCGGCTCTCCCAGCGCGTTCCCTTTTTTGATCCGTTGCTCTTCACGTTCCCCACCGACGCGTCCTGCAGGGCCGTCGAACGCTCTGCAACGATACGTTTTATTGAATTTTTCTCTTCGAGAAAATCAGTGAGTAAAATGTCTCGGATTTTCGATGTAAGTATCGTCGTGTTATTCGTTCTTTAATAATACAAGATCGAGAAAAAAAATACGAATTATCAAACGAATTATCAAATTTTCTGAAATAGAAAATTTTGTTTTCTCAAAAAACTGTCGTCAACTTTCACTTAAAAATTCGGTAAAAAATTCGTTTTCCTACGAGTTTTCTCTTGAACGAAGTAAAAAAATTGCAACTTCGACCGATAAAAAAAAAGTATCCTCAATTTCAGTGAAGTAACTGAAAAAAAAGAGTTGAAAAGCGTTGAAAAAAAAAAGAAAAAAAAATTAAAGTCGCCGTCCTCCACCGCGAGGTTGTAAAGCAAACACAAGAATATCGAGCTTCCGAGGATTAAGCGGAACGTGACGTTACCCGTGTCCGCCTCGGACTGCGGCATGAATTCCTGTAATTCGGCGACCAGCGCGCTGATCTCCGCCGAGTCCTTCCTGATGCTGCAGACCTCCTCCTCGTTGAAGTCCGGCGTGATTTGTTTGCACAGCAGGATCTGCGAGATCACGTTTCCGATATTCGACGGTCCGGACTTGTTCGCTGCAAGCGAAGTGTGATTGGCAAAATTCAACACGACAAAAATCGCCGCGCAGACGTACAAATTTTAAACAAGCAAAACGCCCAAAGATTGCGTTTTATTGGGAAAATTTCATTACCGTAATACCCGGACATGTCCATCGGTACGATGCGCACGAGTTTCTTGCATTTGTATAATTCCCGAAGAAACAGCTGAGCGACGAAAAACAGGAGCACCAAGTTGGGACTGTCGGCCGGTATACCGAGATCCATGGCGCTGGAAAAAAAAAACACAAAAAATTCATGTTTAGCGTTATTAATCCAATTTGAAAAAATGTGAACACGGATATAATTATGTAAGATTCATAGCACTGCAAAAATTTGAAGAAATGTGTACAGGGATATAATTATGTAAAATCCATAGCGCAAAAAAATCCATGTTTAGTGTTATTAAAATTATTCAGAGAATCGCAAAAGAATCCAATTTGAAAAAATGTGAACACAGATTCCATCAGAAAAACTCGTGTTAACGATGCATTCATTTTCCCGCATAAATCTTACGAGGCAAAAAAAAAAATTGCCCGAATTTAGTGCGCAGCTCGGGTCTCCTTAAGACACGTATAAAGTACACCGAGTCTCTGGCTGTTGTAAAGCACGAGTTTCCTCGTTCCACCGAAAAACCGCGAAGCCTATTACACTGTATGCATTCACCGCGGTGCTCGAGCCAAGAAACAGAAAACAGCAACCATAATATCCACTGCGAACACAAGTCGTGAAGAAAATATCGCGCACGACGTTCCGAAACATCTGCTATTCTATTTCCGTTGGCGTAAAACGTGTTCAAGGGCCTCGGTGAGCACACTTTACGTCGTGGCTTGATATTTTTCGTAGTTGAAACCCGAAGGCCTCGTATTTTCGTGAAGCAAGCGCGTAAAATAATGCAGGAAATGCTTTTTCCTCAACTTAGCCAAACTCAGTTCCCTTGAAGCGGTTGAAAAAATATTTCCAAACAGTGGAAACTATTTTTCAAAAAAAGTTTAGGGCGACATTTCACTGCTCGCGAGGAGAGTAACGCAGTTATTTCGCCTCGGGTGTCGAAAGAAACGTGGATTTCGTTATCCACGTGTTATTGACTGTTTTCCTTTGCCAAGCTGAAACGGAGCGTCACACAGTTCCTTCGGAAAATTCGCGACACAACTAGTTGGCCAGCGAGCCGTGAGTCGAGAGCGCAGAAGGGAACGAAGGAAAAGCTCTTTGTCAATCTCCTCTTTCTCCGAGTTTCTCGAGTGTCCTTTTTTCCCCTCCTTCCTGTTTTTCTTTTTTCGCGCGCCACGACAAACTCGCCTCTTTCTTTCTTCCTTTCCCGTCGACCTATAGCCCACGGTAATATTCCAAAATCGCGTGTATAGGCGCTGGATACCCGGTGATTCGGAAAACAGGAAAATAGGACGAACAGAGAGATGAAATCTCGCGTTTCCAATTTATTTTTCGGCCCCCCGAGAGAATTTTTTGTGTTGGAAATAAAATTGCGAGATTCAGGGAGTTTCGGTGTTCGCGAGCGGCGAGTGAATCGCGACTCGCTCTCTATTTATCTATGTATTTGCGTAAATAAATTTCGACGAGCCATTATAACGTGGAATTACCACAGTGGCCTGACGCTCGGAGGCACGAAAGGAGTTTGAGTTCGCTCAGGGCGAACTCCATGTAGACATTACCCCGGGGACCGACGAGGCTGGGCTTTTCGAGCGTGACCCAGTGGGCGAGAGAGAGAGTCCTGGCAGCAACGTGTAAAATTGTCAACGTTAGTTGACCCGTCCCAGGGTCCATTCCGTAACAGCGGTTGTGGTGTAACTAAAAGGCTTAAGGGAATATCGCTCGATACTCGATTGATTGGCAAATTGCATGAGAAAAGTTGCCGCTGGAATTTCCAACGAGGGTTTCCAGGGGCCACGTGGAAACGTTTTCGAGTTATTTCAGAGTTTCTGAAAAAAAAAAATTAAAGTAATGAAAAATCAGAGCTGGGTACTCAAAACACAAAATATTTTATGTATTTAAAACACAAAATACTAAAAAAAATACTTTTTGTACTTAAAATACAAAATATTTGATGTATTTAAAATACATTGATAAGAACTCGATTTAGTTACTTTTTGAAACACTTCGAAAAAATCGAGTATTCAAAATATCAGAAAAATATTTGAGTACTTAAAATACGTATTTAAAGTACTTTAAAAAAAATGCAACGTATCAAAAATGTTGCCTAGCTGTGTTAAAAAAATTAAACGTCATCTTGTGAGATATTAAAACAATCAAAAAATTTCATCTGGCTACGGCGACGATTTAATTGAATACAAGCGGGATGCCCTCCACGTGTCGGGACAGATTGATAAACACCAACGCGAACAGTTGGCGGCCTCCACACTTGATTTATTTTTAGTGTAACCACAGATTAGTCAGCCAGAAAGTGAACATGCGCTTCGTTGATATCGGCGCCCGTCGGCCGAACGCGAAACCCTCGTAAGTTTATCGTTTCCCGAGCTGTTAAAAATGCTGAACGGAAAACACGTCGTTCGGAAGCGACCGATTGTGTTCGACCCCTTGTTTCGCCGTGTGTTTTCTCTCTCTCCGGTAAAAAAAAAAAAAAAAAAAAAACCACCCGAACGACCGTTAAATCGATCCGCAAGCCCCTCTCGTAAAGTGCACTTTGCAGTCAACCGTATCGCGCGCGAGATATCTCACTCGTTATGCTTTGAAATTCAATACGGAGACAGGAAAAACGCGGTACTGCAGTTTGTTCCTCGGATTTCTAAACCACCCTAAACCGCGCCGCCTACTCGTCGCAAATAACGACGAATTACGGTTGCGGAAAGTCGACATTTCCGATTTCTGGGACCGACACTTTAAAAATTGATATCTGATATCGACCCGGCCGTAATCGGTCGCTGTCGTCAGGGAAAATTCGCTGCAATAAATTGAAGTAAACGAAGCTTATTTTAATCAGCTTGAATTCTGATAAATCTGTTACTTAATTTCCAAACGATTTTAGTTTGATAATTATTTACTGATCGTAAAATTTCCATCTCATAATTATTTACTGATCGTAAAATTTCCATCTCATAATTATTTACTGATCGTAAAATTTCCATCTTATAATTATTTACTGATTGTAAAATTTCCATCTTATAATTTACTGATTCTAGAATTTCCGTCTTATAATTATTTACTGATTGTGAAATCTCCGTTTTATAATTATTTACTGATTGCAAAATTCCCGTCTTATAATTATTTACTGATTGCAAAATTTCCGTCTTCCGTCCGGTTTCAACGTCCAGTCAATTTCGATTCCGGATACCAAGACACGAGGTGTCCGCGATTGTGAGAATCGGCGCACCTGCAGCGGTGGAATTTCGTACATGCATCATCGGCTCGGTAATCTCTCGAAATCGGGTAATCCCCCGATAATCGCGATCAACACTCGCAATTAGAGCGTAAATATCGTCGGTCACGTGATCTCGGGTGCCCCTCGCGTGTCGCGATTCCCCGGAGAGCGGCGGCCAAGGGAGCAGGGAGAGAGCAGGGAAAACGGAGGCACGTGTGCGTGCGGAACTCTCCCCCGGACGCCCTTTTGCCGGCAGACACGAGGGAGAGCAATTGCGAAAGAGCGTTCGAGAGCTCAGCAGACGACTTTTAACAATAGCTCACCTCGCGAGGTGGAAAGCGGCGCGAGACGCTCGGCAATCGGTAATTCCCGCTAAAAGCGAGTCGCAATTTTCAATAATTTACCCCTTTTTTCTCAACGCGATTCCAGTTGCGCCGAGGAAAAAAAAAATCGATACAGGGAAATAAAAAAAAACTGATTCTACGAATTAAATAAATCACGTCACTCCGACTGCGAGCGGCGAGTTAAAATTTCCTCGAAGTGGATAATAAAATCCCGGTCGGCCGGTGGATAATTAATTAATTTCATCAACGAAAAAGAATTCGTACACCGCGTTTGCTATGAAATCTATTTTATTATTGCTATTAAAATTATTAGTATAAAAGAAATAAAAAATTGAAATTGAAACACGCAGTCAAAAATGCGTCGGCCGGTGGATAATTAATTAATTTCATCAGCGAAAAAGAATCCATACACCGCGTTTGCTATGAAATCTATTTTTTTATTATTATTAAAATTATCAGTATAAAAAAAAATAATAAAAAATTGAAATTGAAACACGCAGTGAAAAATGCGTCGTCATGTCCCGCCCGCGACTCGCAACTGCGTGCAGGTATAAATTCCGCAGTCTCGCTAACGACTCGCACGAAGGAGAAACATAAAAATCCGGGCGCGCGTTTTTCTTTTTTTTTTTCCTCCTTCATTTTTCTCCCCCGCATTTTGTAATCCTCCGCACTCTGCGCTCCGGGCCGTGTGGGGTGTTTTATTGAATTTTAAACCGTTCCGCGCGCGGGTGGCTCGGGGGGGGGGGGGGAGGGGGGGATAGAGAGCTTGTAATTAATAAAATTACGAGGAAGCCTGAAAAGCCGAAGCGGCGCAAAGGCTCGGCGTGTTCTTTAAAGGTCCGCGCTGTTTGCATTTCCGGCCGTAAAATAATATTTACTCGGTTAGTTACTCTATTAGCCGGTGGGCGTGGAGAGAGGAGGAGGAAGTTCATTTTCCGTGGGACGTATTTACCGAAATCAAATATCACAGGGGTGAGGGCAAAACGTGCCGACTGATCCATAATGTAGATACCGCCCGGCTGTATTAGCGTCAACGTCGTCGTCTCCCCGTCGTCGTCGACGACGATAAAATTTACGGCCTAAGCGAAAATTCACGGAAATTGAAAACGATGGATAGGATCGGAGATCGTTTGCCGCGGGTCGCGCGAAACCCTCGGATATTCGGTGACAAAGTGCGAATCGACGACGATTCGTGTTGATCGGAATAAGCAGCGAGTTTCGAGAGGACCAAAAAATGAGCGATAGGAAACGATCGACAGTGAGACGAAAAATTCGTGTCCCACGGTGGACAGAAATTTAGTGTTTGATCGGAATAAGCAGCGAGTTTCGAGAGAAAAAAACGAGCGATAGGAAACGATCGAATGTGAGACGAAAAATTCGTGTCCCACGTTGGACAGAAATTTCCATCCGCCCAGCCGAGCTCGTTGCGCTCCTCTCATCAGCTGAGAGACCATCGCGCCGCTGCTCTCAGCGGACGCGTTTAAATATTCAAATTTTCATTAGTTGGCGGCAAACGTTCGCCCCGTCCTCCTCTGCGGATTCGACGTCGCTGCGTGAACTCTTTGCCTCCGTCCGCCGTTTTCACGTCCCGACGACACCGCGAAAGCTTCTTGTCTCGCGTTTCTTTTCTCGCCTCGGCTGCCGGAAACTTCGTTTTCGTGGGAGAGGAAAAATCATTTCGACAATTAGATTCATTGTTACCCATTAAGGGGATCTTCTACCCTGGAGCACCGATTTTTTATTATATTTTTTTATGGGTTAACGAATAAATGTAGACGACTGCGGTTTTTTTCTATTTGTTACTTACGTTTTAGAATATACAATGGAATCTACTATTATTGGTTTTCTCACAAAAAAATAAAATGAATAAACGGTGCTCCAGGGCAGAAGTCCCTCTTAACGTTAAATTTAATTTAACGTTACCCATTGATGTTAAATTAAATGTAACTTTGTGTCCCAACCGCCTGTAAATAATTTAGTTAAATACGTTAATTATCTAATTAACGCTATTAATGGGTAACGTTTTACACTTTTTAATTCAAAATCATTTCGACGAGCAGAATGCGGAGGATTGAAACGAAAACGAATGCAAAAGAATGCAAAAGGATTGAAACGAATACTCACCTTCGCATCTGCGGTAGGATGAGTTGCGAGGTACTTTTGCAGGACTCGACGCAGTTGCGTCTGAGCTTCCGGACTCGTTCGCGGAGCTCCGGACCGTCGCGAGCCTGTCCGATGTTTATCAGCAGATCCCGGAACTGCGCGACTTGGCTGTTGATGTCCTGTATCTGCTGCAGAGCGAAAAATAAATATATAAATAAATGTATTAATTTCTTTCAAACGTATTTAAAAAAAAAAAAAAATCCGACAGTAGCGACAGTTAAAAAAAAAAATTGTCCGCACAGAAAATAGAGTAAAATTTAGGTACAAAAAAAATTAAATGTTTACCCTAGCAGATTTACGGCTAATAAAAATGTTTTAGATAAAGAAAAAAAGAAAAAAAGAAATAACGAAGAATTTTTGTATCGAGAAAACTATAAATCGTGGCTTTAAATTACGACAATAAATACCAAATCCTCTGAAATATTCAAAACGACAATAATACACACGTAATCCGCGCAGTCGGTTAATAATTACTGCATATATCGTGAATAAAAAATGATATATAGTCCGAAACGACTGTCAAGTTGCGCGGGGTTGTTTCGTGAAAGCGAAACGATCCATCATGTGTGTTGCGTGCGTCTCCCGTACCCCATAAATTTTCCCTCGTAAATAATGCGTATTTATCGGATCTCTCTCGAGTTTTACCAGCGCGATCGCTCGATCCGATTTATCGTCATGGCTTTTGCTGGTCGACAGGGTCGGCGATTGCGTCATTATCTGGACGATTTCTCGCGGGGCTCCCGAGCCTCGGCGAGCTGCTCCTCGGCTGAACGAACGTGCGATAGTGGCGGACGACGCCCGGCTCGCGGCATATCGTTTGTCCCGACGATTCTTCGTCGCCTTGCGGTGTCGCGCGCGTCCCTCTCTCTATCGGTCGTCGTCGTCGCGTCGTTCGCGCCGTCCGCCCCGATGATGCTCGATTGACTTCGGGTCGACGGTCATTTTTTCTCGGCCCTCGTCGAGCATTATCGTCGACGAAAATACCGCAGCTGAAGGGACAAAATAATAAACAAATGATAAATAAAACAATTGTGAAAAAATTTCGGAATAAAAAAATGATTTTTTTTCCCACTCTTAGAAATTCTAAAGGTAAATAAGACAATTGTGAAAATATTGCGGGATCAAAAAAATGTTTTTTTTTCCTCTAAAAAGTAATAAAAATAAATAAAACAATTACAAAAATATTGCGTAACAAATTTTTTTTTTCCCCTCTAATAGAAAATTGTAATGGTAAATAAGACAATTATGGAAATATTCCGGTATAAAACAAACAAAAAAATGCCCTCTAAAAGTTTGTAATGATAAATAAATAAAAATGGTAGTTTATCAATCCGGTTTAACATTTGATAACCGGTGGAAGTTGGTGAAAAAATAAGTTCTGATCCAGGACGAAAAAGAAAAAAAGAATTGTTTTTGTTTGAACCGCTTTTTGATTCGACTCGATTTTTTCTATTAACCCAAACGTGCGTAGAAAACCCGGAAGAATCCTGCGAGTGAAATATCGAGAGGCTACACGGAAAAATCGACTAAACGCCGATGTCACGCAACATCTCGGATAAAAAGTATTATTTCGAACTGCTTAGCCCCTCGAGAGAGAAGCAGCGATCAATTTCCGTCTCATCGTCCCGTCGACAAACACACACGACGCTCGTGCACGCGTCGGCCGTGCCTGCTGAGCCGGCGGAAGGACGCGAGGCGGGAGCTCTGCGGGATCTCTCGGGGGGTTAAATATTCGATGCCCGCTCTGCCGATTTTTCCACCGCGTTCCCCGTGCGGATTATTCAAAATTAAGGGGGACTTCTACCCTGGAGCACCGTTTTTCAATATATTTTTTTGTGGGGAAACGAATAAATGCAGACGACTTCGATTTTTTTCTACTTGTTACTTACTTTTTAAAGTATACAATGGATTTTTTTTATTTTTATTTTTTTATTTATGTAGAATAAATGTAAATGTAAATATAGAATAAATGTAGACGACTGCGGTTTTTTTCTACTTGTTACTTACTTTTTAAAGTATACAATGGATTTTTTTTTTTTTATAAGTGTAGAATAAATGTAAATGTAAATATAGAATAAATGTAGACGACTGCGGTTTTTTTCTACTTGTTACTTACTTTTTAAAGTATACAATGGATTTTTTTTTTTTTTTTTTTTTTTTTTTTTTTTTTTTTTTTTTCAAGTTAAAAATTGTCGGCGTTTCAGGTCCTCAAACACGATCATCCAAAATAAATGGCTACCACTCTCCTGATCACTGTAATTATGCGATCGGCCTGAAATTGTGCATACATACTCGAGAAACATGTTTTCATGGAACGACGGAATTTTTTTTTTTTTTAACGTGAATAACAAGTAGAAAAAAACCGCAGTCATCTACTATTATTCGTTTTCCCACAAAAAAAAAAAGAAAAAAACGGTGCTTCAGGCTAGAAGTTCCCCTTAAGAGCAGAGTCGCAACCAAAGCCCAACTCAATATAACAAAAAAAAAATAAAAAATTATATTTCCCAATAATCATGAATCACTCGTCAAACACTCGACTTTCACTTTTATCCGAAACCCCCGTTTTTATTCAAACCCGTTTTATTCCACCCACTTAAACACCCAATTTACAATCGCTACGCACAAAACACGAAAAAAATGCGGGCATCAAGGCCGCATCGGTTTACGAAAATTCCAACCTATTCTTCGTCTTCAATCAACCGTCGCGTCGTCCAACAGCGAATTTTAAACGCCGCCGCATTTTCCCCGCCACCCACGACACACCGAAGTAACTAAAAAAAATACCTAAGTATATTCACGAGTAATAGGCGAAAGAGGCGAAAGAGGCGAAGGAGGGGAGGTGAAGAAAAAAAAAAGTAACGCACGTCGCGTAAGGAGTCACCAAGGGCCTTTATTATTATTATTATTATTATTATTATTATTTCTTTTTATATATATTATTATTATATCTTTTTATATATATTATTATTATATCTTTTTATTATTATTATTATTATTATTATTATTATTATTTCTTTTTATATATATTATTATTATATCTTTTTATTATTATTATTATTATTTCACTCCGCCTCGTCGATATTAATATTAGGGCCGAGCGGTGAGAAAACCCGAGTTTTCTTTCCAGCGAGACACGAGTCAACAGCACAGATATCACGGTTAAACACTTTCCGAGCGAGGTAAGTAAATAAAGTTTTATCCACGGGAGCCGCGTCGGGTGCGACCGAACGCCGCGAGCTTTCGTCCGCGACTGCGAGCCGAGAGGCCGTGTGTGCGTGTTTTAAAACACGCGTGATGGTTATCTATATATGCCCGCCGAGCGGGGGCTGTGCTTTCTCCCTCCCCCCTCCTGCAGCAGCAGCAGAAGCAGGGGGGGGGGGGGGTCGTCTCTCTCTCCCTCTGTGGGCCGGTATCGGTGGCCGCGCATGCCTCACTCTCGTTTCCGGCTAGGACTGTACCGAGTTTTCTCCTCCTCCGTCCTGTCCGTCCGTCGCGTGGCGCGCGTCTTGCGAGAAACTCGGGACGACTCTCGGGGAGCTCCGAGGATTTCCGCTCGTCGAGCAACCACGGCGGTCCACGAAAAAAAAAAAAAAAAAACAAAGCCACCCGCCACCGAAGAGACAAAAAAAGAGAGAGAGAAAAAAAAACGTGTCTCTGAGGAGAAAAAAATGTGGAAGTCGCTTTTCTTATCTCTGGATTTACCGTCGTGGAGATTCTGGGAAGGGGGGAATATAGAAACAATTGAGTAAACGCGTTGAGTGCGGGGATAAGGTTAAAGTAAGGTCAGAAGGAGAGTCGGGAAGTTTATACACAAGTTTCGGGTAATGTGATAACCGCCCTTCTTTCGCCTCCTGCCTCCTTCCTCTCCCCCGCCGGACTATAGTTTGTGAATCTCTTCGTGCTCAGTCGGTATGGAAAACTCTAACGAATGCCATTCGGATTCCGCACGCATTTCGAGAAGCACCGGATCCGTCTCTTAATTCCGCGCGCGCCGCGAGCTCGGCTTTTCTTCTCCCCAAACGTGTGCGGATTTCGAAGGGCACTCGTTACAGTTTTTATTACCGACCGATTGGCAGCGTCTCAAGGGGGACGTTTTTTCATTTTATTCTTTGCGGTAAAACGAATAATTGTTTAAATGTATTAAAGATATATTGAAAAACGGTGCTGCAGGGTAGAAGGGGGATGTTTTTTCATTTTTGTGGGAAAACGAATAATTGTTTAAATATAATTGAAAAATATATTGAAAATAAATGAAATGTAAAATATATTGAAAAACGGTGCTCCAGGGTAGAAGTCCTTAAATATTTATATACGGTGACTCTCGAAATTTCCGGTAGCCCCGCTAATTGCGTTAATCTCGGCAAACACACTTATTTTTCGTCGCCCCTGAAATATTCAGCCCATTCCGGCCGCGCGCGTCGGCAATCGCGTAATAGCGCGAATTCGGGGCCAGGGTCACAAATAAAATGCGAGGCTCCGGGAATCCGCTGTGGAAGGCTGCAGAAGTGTTTTTCTTCTTTTTTTTTTCTTCCTCCTCCGGACAAACAAATAATTCTCATCCGCGACGCCGAGATACAGGTGGGCCGGTTATTCTCGCTTTTTCCTCAAAATAAAGCGTGCACAGCGAGAGAGCCGCCCGCGCGCACTGAGTAATCAAACACGCGGGGCCGCCGCTGTGTACTTCGGGCGGGCTTTGGGGCTCGTTGGTGCGTCGCCCCCCCCCCCCCCCCCCCCCCGGGCGCACACGAGCCGACCAATCTTATTAGTACAGGCAGTTCCGCGCGAGAGGCGCCACTTAATTCTACCCCGCATTCACTGTACGCGAATTAATTAAATCGCGTAAGCGTCGGCGATTTCCTCGCTCGGCAATTAGCACCCGAGCGATATCTCAGTCGGTACTGCAGACCTCGTGACTCTCCACCAATCCCCAGGCGCAGCCAATTCGCGTGCAGATCGCGCGGCCCGCGATCGTAAATCGCTGATTGCGAACAGCCGTAAATCGGCGATTGAAAAGTGTAACACTCGTATTTACCGCTTTGTCTCTCGCCCGACGTATATCAATTATATTTGCGAAGCAACTCTATGTGTCAACTATTTCGCTATGTGTCCTTGTGTCAACTATTTCTTTTTGTAATTCTCTTTGTAATTTTTTTTTGTAATTTCTTGTAATTTTTGTAATTTTTTTTTTTGTAATTTCTTTTTTTTTTGTTGTGATTCTCTTATTTCGACTTCTTGTCTGCCATGTGTTATTGTTTTCAAAGGGCTTGTCCCGTCCATTGTAAAAATAAATAAATAAATAAATAAACGCTCGTTGCACACACAGCGACGTAACACGCAGTCTGTGTCGATGACGTTTCGTGAAATGGATATGAAATAAAGACAAATTCTCAGTGGAGAAAAGCTACGCTCGTATATATATATGATGTATACATTTCGCCGCGGCGCTGCTGCCCTACATTTTACTCGTTCTCCCCGACCGACCGCTCGAGGTACCCGTATTCTCCGTATATATTCACAGGACATTCGTGCATACGACGTCGGTGGCGACATTGTGTGCCATATCGAAAGAGGCATAACACGAGCGCACAGGTAGGTCATAGGTCTCGGGTCTCGGCAAACATGGACGCTCGTGGTTCGCCGGCTGTTGGCCGTTTTTCGCCAACCGATCGCGCGCTTTGACCCTGACCCGTCGAACGCCTACGTGTGTTAGGCGCCACATGCGCCACGAGGTTAGGCTGCGACTGCAACTTGCGTACAAAGGTTGCGCGCGATACGAGCGAAAAATCGAGACGTCGCGGCGTCCAATTAGCCGTAAAAATCATCGAGCCAATTGACCGTAAAAAAAACAAAATTGTAATTCCATAAAAATAATTCCGCTGCACAGAAAAACATCGGAAAAATCTCGAAACAATTGCCTCAAATTTTTCCCAACTTCTCGAAGACACCCGAAAATGTTAGATGCGTATCACGTGACCCCGTTGAGCGTGAAGTCGCGTCGGAGCGACGGTTGGCCGCACTGCAAAACATCTGTTTGCCAACCTTAGGCGAATGTGAAATACCGACTTTGCACCTCGAAAGATCGGAAGTGCCGTTTTTCGCGAATTACGAACGGATCGAAGCGAAAATTGAAATACAGACGCCAGTAATGTGAATTTCGTAGGTGAATTAGTCAGAATTTTGATTGTCGGAAAAAAAAATTACAGATCAATTACCGGCAGAGAAATCTGTAATGAAAAATTCGATTTTTTTTTCAGTTTTTCGACAAAAACTGAGAAAAGTGACTAATTCAGCCACTAGATAACAAAAAATTACACATGATACGTGGATTTCACCAATGCAGGGAATAAATTTCTTCGTTTAGCTGTAAATGCGAATATGCCTAAAAAAACGTATATTACAGTTTTTATTACCGCAGTCGGTATTTCACATGCCCTTAACCAAATATCGTTGCGATCGCGATCGCAGCAGTGGCAGCCCTGCGTCGTCCGTGGCGGAATGGCGGATGACGTCCCGCGAGCCTTCGGCGCCCTCGGTCGCCCCGCGCGTCGGCCATAAAGAATGAATAAAATACACACACTCACAGCGAAGGGATCGAGCTTCCAGGGAAAGGCCGAGCCGGACGAGCGTCGCCTATGGTGGTGATACTGGTGGATGCTGAATCGGCAGATGCTGCTGCTACGACGCGAGCCGCCCGTCGCTGCCGCCGCTGTCGTCGTCCTCGTCAGCTCCATCGTCTTCGTCTCTATAACCCGCGGGCATAACTCGCGCGCGACACGTGCGCGATGGGAGAAGAATATTCAAGGGGATGTGTGATATACGAGACACTCGGCCGCTCCGACGCCCCCTACCGTTAATTCGGTTTATTCTCGAACTCGAGGCGCTTCGCGAGCTCCTTTATTACACGTATATATATATACAGCGTATATATTCCACTGTACTGTCGGAAGCGCCGGCGTATCCCATTCGAGCGCCAGCTTCTTCCGCGTTAACCCGCCGGCTGTCTCGAGACGTTCGAGACGCGTAATGTTTGTTCAGCTTCAGTCAATTCTCAGCGCGGCCTGGAAAATTCGAGAGGAACGTGCGCGAGGACGCCGAGTGTATTAACGGGAGGAGGAGGAGGAGGAGGAGGAGGCGGACAGGGGATGACAGTGGAGAAGCTATTGTGGCTCAACGATATGCAGACGGCGATGTAATATGGATGGCGGTTACTGTAAGCGGCGATGTTATGCAAGATCCAATTTCCAGTGCTCTTTTGATGGCCTTTGTGTGATATTATGTCGTGGTGTATCGAGTGACAATGTGGTATGCATTAATTAAAATTAAATTTAAGAAATTGTAAATATACATATAAATTTACAATTTTTTAAATAAAAAAAAAAAAAAATTATTTAAGAGATTGTAAATATACATATAAATTTACAATTTTTAAAATATTTTGTAATTTTTTTTTATTGAAGAGATTGTAAATATACATATAAATTTACCATTTTTTAAATATTTAAAAATTTTTTTTTATTTAAGAGATTGTAAATATACATATAAATTTACAATTTAAAAAATATTTTTTAATTTTTTTTTATTTAAGAAATTGTAAATATACATATAAATTTACAATTTTTCAAATATTTTTTAATTTTTTTTTGTTTAAGAAATGATAAATATATGTATACATATTTACAATTTTTTAAATTTAATTTTAATTAACGTATAACACATTGTTACTTAATTCAAGAAAAATTTTACAATCGCGCCCGATAAATCGCAACCATATCACGATTATCACGACCCAGCGAGCGTTGTATACATCGGACGAAAATCGTCCGCCGAGTTCGCGGGCGGAGTTATATAAAATCCGATCGCGCTGTTTTCCCGACGTTGTCGGGGGGCAACTTTTATTAAATCTCGGCCCGAGTCGTATAATCCGATTGAGACCCGAATGTGCGGCACTTGCCCGGCGGAGGCATAAAAATTCAGGACCCGCGCGGTAGTTTCGTGCAGGACGTCGGTCGGCGTCTTCGACGTTGAAGGACGCGCGAAGGGGATGGACGAGCGGTGGATAGACGAAGAGGGGAGGGGGGGAGGGGGGGAGGCAGGAGCCGAGAAAGCGGTGCGCAGGACGCGCACGATTCCCACAGCATCCGGTCCGAGCTCGATTGCGCGGCTGTCCTCGCCCCCCCTCCCCCTCCTACCTTCCCCTTAGCGCTGTCCGCACTTGATATCTCCGCAAACCGCAAGTCGCTTCTTACAATACATGAAAGAAGCGCGCGGCGGCGGCGAGAGAGCAGCGCCAGCCTAAGCAGCGCCGACGAGGCGAACAATTGACAACACCTACATAGATACGAGCAGCACGGCGGAAGCACACGAAGCACACCGGGGAAAAAAAAACACCACGACGAAAATAACAATAATAACAACGGCGCGGCGAAAACAGCGTCGAAAACTCGTGGCACGAAACGAGAGACGCGCGATGGGAGGAGGAGGGGGGGGGGGGGGGGAAGGAGGGAAACCGAGTAAGACAACGAAATAAATATTTTTCAACAAAATTTGTTACGCCAAGTATAAAAATCGAAGGTATCTCATTTGATAGAAATTCTTTCTAAACAAAAAATTACTTTTAAGACAACGAAAAAAATATGTATATAAGTTGGGTTCTGTTTTTTTTTCTTTTTTCTTTCGCACACGAAGCACACCGGGAGAAAAAAAAACACCACGACGAAAATAACAATAATAACAACGGCGCGGCGAAAACAGCGTCGAAAACTCGTGGCACGAAACGAGAGACGCGCGGTGGGAGGAGGAGGGGGGGGGGGGGGGGAAGGAGGGAAACTGAGTAAGATAACGAAATAAATATTTTTCAACCAAATTTGTTACGCCGAGTATAAAAATCGAAGGTATCTCATTTGATAGAAATTCTTTCTAAACAAAAAATTACTTTTAAGACAACGAAAAAAATATGTATATAAGTTGGGATCTGTGTTTTTTTTTCCTTTTTCTTTCGAAAGTGCGAGAGGCCTCGTGGCGGCAACGTGTCTTCGCGTCTAACGTGTATCGACTGACTGCGAGAGAAGCCGCGAGGCGAGAGCGAATAAGGGCGACTCGCTCGCTGCTTGTATCCTCTCCTCGTGCGGCGTCGCTGGCGGCTGCCGCCGCTGCTGCTGCACTTCCAGCGTCCCTTGTTTACCTCACCTCGCCTCGCGCCTCTCGATCCACTCTCCTCGCCCACTTCTCGCTGCGTCTCTTTCCCTCTCAGCCACCAGCCGACGTTATATCCGCCCCGGCAATACTAGTTGACGTACACGAGCACACTCGACCCCGGCGTACCTCTCACCCTCGGCGCAACGCGACGCGAGTGTCTCTGCGTTTGTGTCAGGCAGTGTTGTATGTATGCGTCACACACACTCATGTGTATGCTGTAGGGGAGGTGTGGGCAAAACGGGACGCACGAGGGAAAAATGGTTTTATGACGAAACCAGAAGTGTACTTCGATTGCTTTTGATCCAAAAATTCGATCCCAACCATCAATTTTTTAGCGTAGGCAAAAAAAAAGTGTGCGGGCAAAATGGGACAGGCCCACAAATTTGGAAATTCGGGTTTTTTTTACTCGGTGATAGTCCTTAATGGTTATATTGAAGAAAAAATTATTTGCCAAATTATTATTATTATTATTATTATTATTATTATTTTTTTTTATTTTTTATTTTTTCAAAGTGACTTTTCGAACGCCAAATTGCACCAACGGATTACACGCCAAACGGTGCACCAAGGTAGAAGTCCTTCTTAATGGTTATATTGAAAAAAAAAAAAAAAAAAAATTTGTCAAATTATTATTATTATTATTTCAAAGTTACTTTTCGAACGCCAGATTGCACCAACGGATTGCACGCCAAACGGTGCACCAAGATAGAAGTCCTCCTTAATGGTTATATGAAAAAAAAAAAGTAAAATTGTAAAAAAAAAAAAATTTTAACTGACTTTTCAAAAGCCAAATGGCTTAAAACACTAAAAATTGTTAAAAATCTTTATATTCCGCTTCCATACATTGAATTGCGTCGTATGGACGCGATTTTCACGAAACGAGGGTCTGTCCCATTTTGCCCGCCAAAAATAGTTGCAACAGAAAAAATCGCTGTCCCATTTTGCCCGCACCTGCCCCCACATATATTTACACGCGTGCGTTTGTGTTTTATGCACAGCCTCGGCGTCGTCGTGTTAACCGCACTCGCGGAGGGATTAGAGGCTCTCGCCGCGCGGTTGCTTTTCCCCAAACCCGCGCCCGACATAACATAACACCTCCCCCCCGTTTCTGTTTCGTGCATCCGCCGCCGCATGTTCGATATGCACGTGCTACAAAGGCGCTGGAATGGGAGCGTCGGGAGGTGGGGAAGGGATGAAGGGGGGAGGGGGGGGGGGCGCGTTAGTGAAACTATTGTAAATATGGATGTGGCTACCTGCCGGTTGCCGCGCATATATTTCAATCTAAAATCCGTATCTGCGTTTTTGTGCACGACGCGAGGCTCTCAATAGGCGAGCGCGGCGAGCTCGTCGTACGCGCGCCGAGGCGGAACGAACAAACGACGATCGCTCGGCCACCTTTCGGTGGAAAATATGGATTCGGGATCGCTTTTGTGGCGAAGAAATATTCTCCGTACACGGGCGTGAATAATGGGCGGGATTTATTGTGATTCATCCCTGTTCGCGCTAAACGTAGTTTATTCACGGGTTTTACTTTTTTTATGCTGGGATTTTTTTTTCCACCTTTTTTTTCGACTCGTGTATCCGGAGCGCCGAAAACTTTTCACCGCGATCGTTGGAGATCGCCCACACACGGTGGATGCGAGACGAGCGAAAAAAAACTTGGGACACGTTTACTTCGTTCGACAACTTTTCGTCGTGAAATTCCGAGCCTCGTGGGACGTACGAGGAGGAAAGAAAAAAAATCGATTTTTAGGTTATCGACGATCTCGCACGTCGGCCACTTAGCTATACGTAGCGTCGTGTCCATTCCATGACGGTGCGGAACCTTCCAGGCAATTCATTACACCTACTTTGTGTGTATAACCCTCGACTATTACGTAATCTATAACGCGAGCTGACATGTGTTGACGAAGCGGGGCGTCCCGACGAGATGAGACGTTGGTTTTTTCTCTCCCCCCCCCTCCCCCCTTCCTACCGGTATGGCTTATATTTTTTTTGCGTTTGTTGGCTTCATTTATTTTATTTTATTTTGCATTGCGCTTATTGGTTTGATTTATTGTGTACTGCATTGGCTTGTTATATTATTATTATTATTATTATTAATTTTTTTTTTTTTTCGTTTGCGTATTTAAGTTTAAGTTTAGGTTTAGGTTATTATTTAGTATTTAGATTACTTTGTGTGCGGGACGGTGTGTAAGGTTGTGAATGTGCGAGATTTTTGTTACGCCTTGCATTGTACGAATTTTGGCGCGATACTTTTAGGAGACCTCAGCCCCAGTGCACGAAATAAACACCACAAAAAATTTCACTGGTAAAAATTTCCCACGTATCCCGGATGTCGGATCAAGGTTTCGTCTTTTTTTCTCGCCTCGTTACAAAAACACAGCCGGTCGGCGCACTCGCGTCCCTTGACCTTGGGGGTCACGGAACGCCGTGGAAAAATTGTCTTCCAGGGGGCGGACAGACCTGATTAACCGGGAGGAGCGCCGCGCGCCTGCTGAAAAAGTCCGACGATTAATAAAGACGTCTCTTGATTACTTTCGCCAAGCTTGTTTCGCCGTTTCTCGGATAATTCGCCGGCTCGAACGTAATGAGGGGGAGGGCAAGAAGGGACACAATAGATGAGCCTTCGGCTCTCCCGCGCCGCGATCCTCGGGCGGCGTGACTTGACCTCACCAGACTGCCCCCCCGAGTACTTGAATTAATTAGTACCAATTAAAGCGCTCCTATGTACCAAACTCCCCCGGAGCACCGCGTTACGCACTATATGACGCAAGTTGCGCCGTTAATGGTGCCCATTGGATATGACTTTCCACAAATCCGAAATATCGTATTATTATCATTATTGTTATTATTATTTTTGTTATTATTATTTTTATTTTTATTAATGTTACCATCATCATCATCATCGTCATTATCATCGTCATCATCATCGTCATCATCATCATCCTTGTCATCATCATCGTCATCATCATCGTCATCATCATCATCATCATTATCATCATTATTATTATTATTATCATTATTATTATTATTATCATCATTATTATTTTTATTATCATTATCATGATCATCATCATCATCATCATTTTTTGTCTGGAAATATATTTCAAAATATATTAATAAATATGTTCGTGAAAATATATTACGATCGTTTTTTTTTTGCTTCAGGGAAGCCGAGGAAAAAAAATCCACCGAGCGTACTGCACATTTTGTACACCCGTAGCCGGTCTATTGTGCATACAGAATATCGAGCTTCGTTGAGCGCGGTGGGCGTAAAAAAAAAAGTGGTCAATCATAAGACGAGTACAAAAGGAATCCGTACGAGGAGCGCGGGATGAAAGGATCGTAATTTCGCGAATAATAACATTGTAAAGGGGGGGGGGCAGGCGGGGATCGATAGCATCTTGGAAAAAGTGTGCTGTACGGGCGGCTATCGAGGTGATCTGGGGAATCAGACGCGGTGCGTGCGGGCCGCACGAGAGGGTTCGACTCGATAGCCTCTTGATTATCCCCGGCACGCCAACCGCCTCCCGCCATTATGGAAGGCCGACGTCGGGCGAATTGAAACTTCCTTATGTACCTCTCTCTCTCTTTCTCGCTCTTTCTTCCCCGAGCTCGTAAGATTTTCGCGAGGCTACCCGAGAGCCGTCGGTAAATAAGCGCGCGCACTTATCGGCCGAGCCAGGCGCTGCCTCGCCGAGCCCCTCGCAGGCGGCTGGAAACGTCGGGATATAAAGCGGAGGGACGTAATAAAGAAGTTGCGGCGGCGCTGTGTAAAATTGCACCCGGGGCTTTGTGTGCTTAGGCTGCGCGTCGCGGGCTAATTTAACTTTCGGCGAGGTTATTTTCCGAAACGAAAGAACGAGTCCGCGAAGCGGAATGCTAATGAGGGCTGCTGTGATTAGGCTGCGGGGGAGGCATAAAGTGGTTTTTATTTTCTCGATGTAATCGCCACTCGACCTCAAGTTTCGTGCAAAAAGCCGTCCCGGAGCCGAGCGTTAATTTTTCGACCTTGCTCAGAGAGGTCGAATTTTTTTATTTTTATTTCTTTTACTGAAAAAAAAAAAAAAAAAAAAAAAAAAAAAAAAATCTCGGAAAATAAAATTATGGGGGTTGCTCGAGGCTCAGTGCTAATTCAACTTTCGAGGCTTTTAACAAAAACGAGGTTTTGTATTAAAAAAAAATATCACGTAGGTATTTAATTTAAAAAAAAATTATCCTCTCATAATCCTAAAGAAGGAAATAAAAACTAATTTCTCGTCACGCCCCGACAAAACCTCCCGCAACAATGCCACAATTTTAATGTCATCAGTGGCCGTAATTTCTCCCCCTCGGATATAATACATCGAATAATCAACCTTCTCTACGCCGGTATTAAGTTAGTGTGGGTTAAGCCATTAGGTTTGAGTACATAAATCGGATTTTACACGTTGCGCCGCCTTCACGCTTCGGGCTTTCAACGGATCATGATTTATATGAAATATGTACGCCATATATATGCATTAGTTATATATATATAAATTAAAAATAAATAATAATAATAACAACAATAATATATTATTGTTATTATAAATATATATAAAATAAAATAAATAATAATAATAATAACAACAACAACAATTATATTATTATTATTACTATTATTATTATTCATTTTAAATAATAATAATAATAACAATAATATATTATTATTATTATTATTATTATTATTATTATTATTATTTTATATGTATTATTATTATTGACTTAAGATTAGGTTTAGGTATTATATATATAAATGTAGGAATAGCAGCGAAGCGCAAGTCGAGCCGAATTAAAGATTGGTTTCGGCATTGAATGCAGGATAACTCGATGAATGGCTCAACTGCAGGCTCACAAGTTTGTGTCAGTGGATAAATTGAACAAATTATAGAAGAATGCGTCCTCCCATGGGCCGTGTGTGACGCTCGGGCGCTCTCGCCGGACACCCCGGTCGCTATATACGGTCACTGTTTGTTTGCGCTACCCGACTATAATACACACGTACCGCGAGCGATGACGACGTTTTAACCCGCAGGCTCTCGCGCGTCTCCCCTCCCGCCTCCTGCCACCGATACAATCCGCCAGAGGTTCTCACCCTATTTACCCCGACAGCTTATTCAATTATCCTCATTGGCTCCATTGGACGGTGGCGACGCGCGTCGCCGGGATGTCAATACCGGCCGGAATCGGCAAAGTTTTACGCTCGGTTGGCAAATTCGAAATAATCGCAACGTGGAATTTATCCGACGGTGGAAATTAAATACTTTGACTGGCGCTTCGGGAATTTGTTGTTTCGAAAAATTCCATCGAGGGGAATTTCTGACGATTTTTTGCGGAGTCGGTAGAGTTTTATACGCGATTATAAAATTCGGTCGAAAAATAGACGAAGGTGCGGCAAAAGTTACCGGTTTTTATTCGATTTTTTTATTTGTATAAAAAATATTTATACAACATTTATTTAAATTTGCACAAAATTTATTTTTATTTATACAGAATTTATTTGAATTCATATAGACTTTATTTAAATTTATACAGAATTTATTTAAATTCATATAGACTTTATTTAAATTTATACAGAATTTATTAGAATTTATTTGAATTTATTTGAATTTATACAGAATTGATTTGAATTTATTTAAATTTATACAAAATTAAGTTAAATTTATTTTAAATTATTTTTTCAATTGATTTAAAAAATTTTATTCGAACTGCGAATAATTTCTGAAAAACTCTGTAAAAAAATGGACAATTATCCCAAAAAAAAATTAATCGCCAACTTTTGTTATCGCAGGTTTTCGCGTCGATTCAACAAGTCGCACGAATCGGACTCCCGGATCGACGATTCGAATCACCAGGGGGCCTCTCGGGGCGGCATTGAGAGACACGGCGTTCGAATGATTGAGCCAACTGCTCGTAATTACATCCGAGATTAAATGTCTGTATACGTGTGACGAAGTAAAGAAAGCGACTGCCGTTGGTGAATGAACGAGGTGCCCGGAGCTGCGTCAGTGGCGATGACTATGCCAGTGACCACAGATCCCTTCGCTCGGTCGGTCGCAGTGCGTCTCGAAAACTCGACGAGATCACTCGTGGCGCCTGCATCCCTCGCGAACTTTCGTCAACTTTTCCGCCCGCCGCGTTTTCTTCGACCAGTTCGCTATGTACTCGGCGTGGATTTTTTTCACATTTTTTGCGCTCGGTGAGAAAGTGTTTTTTTTATCATTTAAAGCTTTTATTTTTTATATCTACATTTTTTTATTTTTCGCGGCTTGCTAATATTTTTTGCTCAGTCGTGTTTTGCGCTCTGCCTGCTGCACGATATTTGTGGGATATTATAAAATATGTAGATTTTATTGTTTCGTGCAACTCGTGTTACGGGTTGCTATGGATTTTTTTTTGTGCTCGGTGAGAAAGTGTTTTTTTTATTTTTATTTAATGCATTTTCCAATTTTTTTTTTTTCGCGCTCGGTGAAAAAGGGGTTTTGTAATTTAATGAATTTTTCAGTTTTTGTTCGCCCTCGCAATATTTATTGCTCGGTTGTGTTTTGTGGATTTTTTACCCTTGCTTTTTTCGATTAAAAAAAAATGATATACTTGCGAATTTTTTTTACGTGTTAGCAAAGAAAAAAATATGTATATATAATTTTTTTTTTAGTTTCATACAACTCGTGTTACAATGTTGCTATGGATTTTTCTTTAATGTCAGAAACGCGTTTCCGCGACTTTACTTTTGCACCGCGTTATGCTCTTCAACACGCTATGCTCATTGCAGCGTCGAGCCACGCGCAGACGATAATAAATACACCCCGTGCGTTTTAAGCTGCGAATGGTTGCACTTTCTTCCGGCTCCATCGACCTCGACTCACGTGCCGTTTGCCTATATCATTTTTCTTCTATGCGTCCGCACACGCCATCATAATTATTCGTAATATCTCAACTTTTTTTTTCTTTTTTTTTCAATTAAAATTTTAATTTCTTTTTTAATTTTCCTGTGCGCGAGGAAAATGTCATGGAGCTATTATTGACAGGTTTTTTTTTACCGACTAAAAAATATTAAACAAAAATATAAATATATAAAAAAAATAAAATAAAGAAATATATTTTCTCAACTAAAAAAAAATCATTCGGAGTGACGAGAAAAGGATCGTAAAAAATTATTGCAGTTATTTTTTTTTTTTTTATCGTGACATAAAAAGTTTTGGAAATATCATAAAGTTTCTTTTTATCCTTCGTCCGTTCGCTCATTTTTCTGGAAAGACAAATCGCCCCAATTAGGACACTCAATTTCAGGCCTCGTACATCTGTAATAATGTAAAACGAGCGAGACATTTTTTTCAAGAGCAGCCAGTTGGAAAGACTGACGAGCGATTTTATGCGACTGCGATAAATGACTCGGATATAACTCACACGAAATACTAAAATTGAGCGTGCCGCATTATTCCAGGCGTTCGTTCCGAGGGCAATTGGGGAGTTAAGAGCGTTCCCACCACGGTGGAACCTTACGAGAATACAACGGTTATTTTGCCTTGCCACGCTGACGAATTAGGTGAGAAATCGTCATACTAAATTTAATCCATTTCACGTATCATTAACCTTAGAAAAAAAGCTGCCTAAATTGCTTAAAAAAAATTATTATTCAATTTCCAATACATTTACTAAATTATGGACAGACCCAAAAAAATGCTACAAAAAATTCCTGTCAGAAAGTTCTGATTTCATTGACTAAAAAAATTAATCTGATCCAAAAAAATTTGCTATTTAAAATTCCTGTCAGAAATTAAATTAATCTGGTCCAAAAAATGCTATTTTAAATTCCTGTAAAAAAATTCTGATCTCATTGACAAAAAAAAAATGTGACCCAAAAAATGCTGTTTAAAATTCCTATCAAAAACTTCTGATGTCATACACTAAAAAACAAAATTCATCTGAAATTCCCACAGTCCAATAAAATAATTGCGTGAGAAAATTGGAGTCAACAGCCGAAGCTGAGGTCTCGAAAATGTTCCCAGTATTCGGTTGAATCGGTGTCAAGCGTAATTTGCCATTCAGCGAGCCCCAAAGGGGGGATGACGATAAAATCTGATAAATGACTCCGCTCAGGAAATATCAATTGTTTGTACGAATAAATTTTCATCCCCGCAGGAGAAACGCCGATAACCGTGAGATGGTGGCGAGAGGGAGTCCAATTGGCGAGCAGCGTGCACGGTTCGTCGCATCGGGTGAAGATGCACGAAAACGGGAGCCTGGAGGTTTCGCACGTGCAGCCGGAGGACACCGGGCAATACGTTTGCCAGGCGTTGAGACCCGCGCCCTGGGGTCACGTCACCCAGGTCTACGCGATCTACGTCAAGTGTGAGTGAAATTCTAGCCGCCGATTTAGGGAAATAAACACCGCAATTCGCGTGTGATTTATAGACAAAAAAATGAAAAAAAAAAAAAAAAAAAAAAAAAAAAATCGCCAGGGAAATAAACAGATCAAATCACTTCTGATTTCTAGAAATTCTAGAAATTCTAGAAATTTATAGAAATTCTAGAAATTTATAGAAATTCTAGAAATTTATAGAAATTTATAGCAATTTATAGAAATTCTAGAAATTTATAGAAATTTATAGCAATTTATAGAAATTCTAGAAATTTATAAAAATGTGTAGAAATTCTAGCTGCCAATTTAGGGAAATAAATACCGTATTTCGCGTGTGATTTATAGAAAAAATAAAAATAAAAATAAGAAAAAAACAAGTTCGCCAGGGAAATAAACACCGCAATTCGCATGTGATTTATAAAGAGAAAAAAATGAAAAACTGACAACGTTCGCCAGGGAAATAAACACCGCAATTCGGGTATAATTTATAAGTAGAAAAAAAGAAAGAAAAAAAATCAACAAAACATTCGCCAGGAGATACCAACGACATTCATCTCCGGTGTCGGCTAATACCTTCCTGAAACAGCCAACGGTGCGAAAATCTCTCTTTCACCGCGCGTCATGTTGTAAGCACCCGCGGTGCTTGATCGCTCATTCCCACGAGGATCAGCGAGATAAGATATCGCATTGTACAGTTTCTATGCTTATGTATTATATATAACTGTCGAGAAGGGTGTATTTGCTTTACGCGTCGATAGACGAGCGCCAAGTGACGTTGCATCTATGTATCTACCGCCGTACTTTCGCTGTGCCGTGATCGAGTTCCGGTAACGCGATACACCGGCGTTTTATAGAATCCAGTGGCCGGTAGAGTCAGAGATACATTTCGAGCGTTTTGGATTTTGTTGGACTTTCGACGCTTTATTTTTATTTTTTAATTCTTTTTTGGGAGGTCAGGGTGACATTTTTTTTAAGTTTGAAATTTTTAGGTGAGTGATTTATTTTCTGTACGATTTATCTTCCAGATCCTCCGAAGATTCTTCATACTATACCGGAAGGCGGCGAGCTGGAGGTAAATCTGGGCGAGGAAGTGGACATGTCGTGTGTGGCAAATGGATATCCATTACCAACGATAACATGGAAGATGAAGGTAGGAAGCTGAGTGCCGACATCTCTGCTTCCTTACAGAGGAAGCTTTGTTTTCATGAAACTTTCTTTTTTCGAGATTTTTATTTTTATTTTTATAGTCTGAATGTGCGGCCCGCACGTTTTTATTTTTTATAATCAGAAATCAAGATTGAGACCCCAAATTAATTTTTATTCAATTTTGAATTTTTTTAGAAAGATGTTTGATTGAAACTCCAGATTCATTTTTATTCAATTTTATTTTTTTTTAGAAAGATGTTTGATTGAAACCCCAAATTCATGTTTATCCAATTTTTTTTTTTTTTAGAAAAATGTTTCTTTGAAACCCCAGAATAATTTTTATTCAATTTTTTTTTTTTTTTTTAGAAAGATGTTTGATTGAAACTTCAGATTAATTTTTATTCAATTTTTATTTGATTTTTTAAAGATATCTCTACGTTATTTTTTAATTCCCATGTATTTTTGTGCTTCGAATCGTGGATCAACGATAGGACGCGGAGCTGCAATTATTGGACAGACCTCGGCTGCGGTTTCACGCTGAGAATCGGAGCCACGCTGGACGTTACACCTGCGTGGCCAGCAACGAGATTGGCGAGTCCGCTCAGGCTTTCATCCAGCTACGCATTAAACGTGAGTCCACTGGATAGGATTTCATTTGACAGTCAATCCGGATGTTTGCGCGTATGACACGTGAAATTGATATCAATTTCCTTGAACGAGTGAAACAGATCTCGACAATGGATTTTGTGACTCGTGAACTTTTAACAGGAGGAAATCCACGTTTTTTTAACCGGCTGCTATGCAATTTCAAATATATTCCAATTCAATTCAATAAATAAATAAATAAATTTCAATTAATTTGAATAAATAAATAAATAAATAAATAAATAAATTTCAATTAAATACAATAAATAAATAAATTTCAATTAAACTTCCATAAATTTCAAAACAATTTTAATAAACCTAAATAATTCTGCGCATCGACAGAACCAATCAGCTCAGCTTCGAACGACACCGATTGACAAAGGATCAAAGACGTTTATCATATATATATTCGAAGGCTGTTATCGAGTTTCGCGTGGGACGTGATGAACTCGGCAATTGCTTGGCTCGCCTTCCGGGCAAGTCAATCATGTAAATCGCTAATTTTCCTATAACTTGATTGACAAAGGAAGTACGCGACGGTCTAACGTACTTCGTTTGCCCTCGGAGACGCGCCAAGTTTGTTGGTTTGGCGATTCAATTAGGAGGAAAATAAGCTTCGTCTTCGTCGCTCGCTCAACGACAACTTGTTTGCAACTACTTAGGCCACGTGTGTCGTCTGGCACGACTCGTTAATTGAAACTCCGAACGAAATATTAATTATCTAATCGTCGCAATTTCCGTTATCAATTTTAACTGGGAATTCCGATAACATTGATTATCCAACAAGATTTATTTCAGCATTTTTTAATAATGATTTCAACAAGGAAAATGTGGCTAATGCGTTCAGCCTCGTTTATCGATAATTGAGATTGAGATTATTAATCTCAAAACATTTTTTAAAAATTGAAATTTTATTGCGATTTTTTATTTTTTTTCGATTTTTTTTCACTTTTGTATACTTGAAATATTAATTATTTAATTGACGCAATTCCTGTTATCAATTTTACCAGAGAATTCCCGATAAGATTGACGATCCAACGAGATCTGTTTTTTTTAATAAGGATTTCAATAAGGAAAATGTGGCTAACGCGTCAAGTGACCCCGGCCTCGTCTGTCGATAATTGAGATTGAGATTATTAATCGTTGATGAAACGTCTCGTGGCAGATAAACCGGAGATCGAGACGAGGAAGAGATGGGTTCACGCCTCTCCGGACGTCCGGACCCAGCTTGATTGCAAAGTCACCGCCTGGCCCGAGGCTCAGGTGAATTTGATATTTTTTTAACCACCATTGGCCCCTTTTTAAAAATTTATTTTAATTAATTAAGGGGGACTTCTACCCTGGACTAGTTTTTTTTTGTTGTGGGAAAACGAATAATCGTAGACGTTGTACTTTAAAACGTAAGTAACAAGTAGAAAAAAATCGCAGTCGTCTACATTTATTCGTTTCCCCATAAAAAATATAACGAATATAATAAAAAATATAAACAATATAAAAAATAGAATTTCCCCCTTAATCTTATTTTGTATTTTTGCCATCAGGTCGACTGGTACTTCATGGACGAGAAAGTGACCTACGACTCGCGGATTGTGATGCACACGTCGGGCGAGAACGGCGAGATGCACAGCCTGGTGATAAGAAACGTCATTCCCAGCGACTACGGTTTCTACCTGTGCAGAGCCTCGAATTCCCTCGGGATAACCGAGAAGGCGATCGAGCTCTCGGCGGTGGCGAATCCCGCGGTGATAAAAGAGTCCCGGGCGGTCGGGAAGAACGCGCACTACTTCATCTGGGAGGTCGACAGCTACAGTTCCATACTGGACTATCAGTTCTGGTTTCGCAATTATCCGGTTGGCTTCCCAATTTTTTTCTATATCAAAACTTCTTTTTTTATCGATTTTCTATATTCGATGGGCTCATGATTTTTTTATTTTTATTTTTTATAATAGAGTATCAATTCTGGTTTCGCAATTATCTGATTGGTTTCTCATTTTTATTCTGTATTATAACTTTTTTTTTCTATCACTTCTCTAAATTTTATGTACTGATGATTTATTTTTTAAAGCAGAGTATCAATTTTTTAATTTATTTTAGAGTATTAATTTTTAATTTAATTTTATTTTATTATAGTGGAGAATTAATGCTGGTCTCCCAATTATCCGGTTGGCTTCTCATTTTTATTCCGTATCGTTAAGATTTTCTTTTCTTCGTTTTTTTCCCGCGATTGTCTAGAACGGAGAGTGGCACAAACTGTTCATTCCCAGCGGGAGCGACGCTATGGGACCTGTCCACGCGAAATCCTTTAATCTTACGGGTCTCAAGGATGCGACCAACTACGAGGCTCTCGTGCTCTCCAGAAATCGATACGGATGGAGCGGACCCTCGAAAATCTTGCGCTTTGCGACCGAAGGAGCTCGTGAGTTAACTCGATAACCTACGGGGCATTCTGCGTCAAGTTTACCTGATTTCTCACCCTCGTTCTCTCTGAATGGTATAAAAATGCTATTTTTTATACCATTTTATTTATGGCACAAAAATGGTATTTTTTATACCATTTTATTTATGGCACAAAAAATGGTATTTTTTATACCATTTCATTTAAGGTACAAAAAATTGTATTTTTTATACCATTTTATTTATGGTACAAAAATGTTACACTTTGAAGACTAGAAAAAAAAAATCCTGGGCCATATTCGAGAGATCATAAAATAAATCCAAAACGATTTTAACACAGAATGCCCTATATACGACGCCCTTTCCCGCCCTCGGGAATCCCGCTGAAATAATGAATTTATTACAGCCCAGCCGAACGAGAGTTACAAAGTCGAGAAAGTGTTCGAGGAATCGGCCACGGACAACACGATCTGTGAGTCATTTTTCCAAATTATTTCACGCCCCCAAAAATTCAAATATCTTCGGAAAAAGCGAGACTAACGAATTTTCCGGATTTTTCGTGCAGTACTTCGAGAACCGATGTACCTGGGTCTTCCCGTCAGCTCGTCAACGAAGAACCGAATCTCCTTCTTACTCTTTTCATTCGCCTCTTTCGTTCCGTCATTTATCGCATTTTTTTATTCGTGACTCTCGCGCTCCGAGTGTGAGAATTTTTTAGACTGATAAGCGTCGCGTCTGGTTGATTATTTATATACGTTTTAATGTACAGTTGTTGTGAAGAGAGTCGAGAGTTGATTAAATCGTGAGTTCGAATGCAAAAAAAAAAAAATCGTTGCGAAAATCGTATAAACGAGGAGCTCGAAATGTGCCTTCGTGAATTCTCCCTTCGCAAGTCTCGCGAAACTTACCGATGTGACGACAGCGGACGAGTTTCCACGTCGCCCCGACGATCAGTTTAGTGACCACAACCCGGCAATTTTCCGCACGAACGACGACGTTTCAAGAGGCATCGCCGACGGGGCTTCTCGCTCTCGAGGCCAAACTTGGACCGATAACTCGACGCGACTATCGCCAATAAACGAGACGTCTAATGGGGGACCCCGAGAACTCGGTTATCGTGACGTCGACGCCCGCCGATCGGCACGTCGGTCGCTCACCGCCAAATCGATCGCGATTTCACCCTCGACTTCTCGGATTCAGTCCACGATTTTTTATTCCGTTTTTTTCAAACTCTGAAATGTACAAACTTTTTGTTCTGCATTTTCGTTTTCAATTATCAAACATCAAATTGTTAAAAATTGCAAATTGTTCAAATGGCAAATTAAAAATTGCAAATTGTTTAAAATTGCAAAATTGTTTAAAATTGCAAATTAAAAATTGCAAATTGTTTAAAATAAAAAATTGCGGACCAAATCCGAGGTTCATAAAATTTGAATCGATCTAATTTTTTCAAACTCTAAAACCTACACCGACTTTTTATTCCGAATGTTCGTTTTCAATTAACAAACATCAAATTCTTTAAGATCCAAAATCGTTTTTATATTTCGTTCGTATTTGGACCGGAGCAACGAAACTTTCGCTAAAAGTTTCCCACCTGACACGAAACGCCCAGCAATTTTTTTTCCCCGACCGCCAAAAATCGCCGAAATTCCGCATTTTCCCAATCGACGAAAAAAAAAAAAATCTCCCGACCTCCGGACACCCAAAAACCTTACAGCATCGTCATTACGAAATGAATTTAATAAACATCATACAGCCTGAGACAAAAGTGGTTTTTTCTTCATTTTTTTTTTCTTCCTCCTCTTCGTTCCACCATCCTCACCTCTTGTTGTGTTGTGTTCTGTCTGTTCTCTTTCATTTTTCCGACTGCTCGTGTGTAAACTGGTTGCCATTCTTATACAATAATTGTTATTATTATCATTATCATTATCATTATCACCTTATTACAATAATAATAATAGTACAATAGAATTATCATATCAAAGTTCACGCAACGTTAGCGGTATGAAAAAAGGGTTGCAGCTCCATTCATTGTTTCGCTTGGTTATTTTTTCCTCTTTTTTTCTTTCCTTTTTTTTTTAATTCTCATCCCCGATTGCCATTCTTTCCGTTCCTCTCGCGCGCTTTTTTTTTTTTTTCGTAATTCGCGTATTTCGCTCTTTTTCCCGCGCTCATTGTTTAAGTGCGCCGCGTTCGCGTCTTTTGTGTCTCGCATCGCGAGCGAAGAGCCCAGAGATATCGAAAAACCCGGGCGGAGGGATCGGTTTTCAGTGATAAAAAAAAAATGAAGAGAGAGAAAAGGCGCAAAAATTCCGGGTGTTGTGTGAAGAAAATAAAAAAAGCTCCCCGCAAGAGGTGGGCGGCGAAATGAAGACAAAGTCGACGATGATGATGACGATGATGATGATGATGACGATGAAAAACGATTATGAACTCGCGGTTAGTGCGCTCCGACTTGATTTTTTTTTTAATGACGGTAGAGGGGGCGGCGGTTGGGCTGGGTTTATTTTTTTATTTTATTTCTTTTCTTTTTTCTCGTGTGTGTGAAAAAACGTTTCCTCGCACTGTCTCTGTATTTTTTTTTCTCCTTCTCACTCGTTGCGCGTGCTTTTGTTTTTCTTTTTCTTTTAATAATAATAATAATAATCGCTTTGTGTGTGTTACGGGGCTCTCACTCTCCTTCGAAATAGGCGAAATATTGTTTAATTCCTGTCGGTGGCTCGGAGCTTCTCCTCGACGGCCTCCTCGGACGCCTCCGATAGGTCCGTCGCCTGTATGTACTTCTGCACACCGACGAGCGACTTCTTGAGAGCGTCGAACGAGCTCGAGTACAACATCTTCTTTTTCACCTTGGCCGTGTCGGGACACCACGACATCAGGAACAGCTTCTGTTTCTTGGAAGCCTGCGAATTTGGACGAAGAAAAAAGGGAATGAGAAATACGAACGATTTGCACGAGATTGGCGATAAAATTGCATGGAAATTTGAACGAGTCTCGGAAAATGTGGATATCTTTTTCGTCGAATTACATTTTTATTGGCCAGGAAAATTGAAGAATAAAAAAAAACATGAGGAACACGATTTACGAAATTGTTCATAAAATTGCAATGGGTATTCGAATAAGTGATTCGGCTGGTGAGATAAATTCTCGCCTCGGAATTGTCTCGAGAAAATGTGGATCTCTTTTTCGTCGAATTACATTTTTATTCGCGAGGAAAATTGAATTACTTTTATTAATGAAAATTGAAGAATAAAAGAAAACGAGTAATACGATTTACGAGATTATCCATAAAATTGTGATGGGTTTTCGCGGCGAATGAGTAATTCGGCTGGTAAGATAAATTCTCGCCTCGAAATCGTCTCGAGAAAAATGTGGATCTCTTTTTCGTCAGCCCGCGATTACGTTTCAATCGAATTTTCATTCGCCAGGAAAAGAAAATCGTATTAAAAAAAAAAAGAAAAGGAAAGTGAACCGAATTACGAGATTGTCCATAAATTCGGCTGGCAAGATATATTCTCGTCTCGAAATCGTCTCGAGAAAAATGTGGATCTCTTTTTCCTCGACTACGTTTTCGCTGGAATTCTCATTCGCCAGGAGAGGAAAATCGAATTACCTCGGAGGTGCCTTGGCATTGGTGAGTGTACTCAAAGTCGAAGAGACCGTAACGGCACTCGCCGCTTCCGCCCTTCTGAAGATCCTCGAGGAAGGCATCGTAGGCGGCGTCGCGCGGTCCAATCACCTCGACATCGATCTGCTTCTCGTCTTTGATATAGAAGATAACGTATCGATGCTTCTTGTCCTTCTTTATTTCCTCGTACGTCGTCTTGCAAACGTCGGCGACGGTCACACCGGATGCCTGAAAATCGAGAAGAAACGCACGATTAGATTTAGTCTTGTGCATTTTTCTATATTTTTCTATATTTTTCTGTATTTTTCTTTATTTTTCTGTATTTCTCTATATTTAAAAATATTTTTCTGTATTTCTCTATATTTAAAAATATTTTTCTATATTTTTCTTTATTTCTGTATATTTTTTTATATTCGCTAATATAACACAAATCTCGTTCGATTAATATTTTTATTCCATTTCAAATAGAATCGACGAAGCCAGACCATTTTTTTTCGTCGCGATTGCGGTTTATTTTATTTTTTCCCGCACATATTGCGATCCACGTCGAGGATTTATCTCGAGGATCTCACGACCCGAGTGGCAGGAGTATAAAAAGCCATCGTATCGAATTTTAATCGAATTCCTTATCTCGCTCGATTCGCACGGCTCTTTCGAGTTTCTTCGCGTGTCTCGCCGCCCGCCACGTGTCCCCCTCGCACAGTCGACTTGTCTACTTGTCGCGAGTAGCGCGGAGAGATAACTTTAGAATCCGTTTCGTCGTGGTTCCCTTTTAGCACCGTATTCGCGCGCGTGGGAAGAAACTTATTTCCGTACGTCTTGTCGCTACTAATGCTCTCGCTCAGCCGTCCGCGAAAAGCTTCTCAATCGTCGTCACGGAGACCCAACGAAAATGTGGAATCGCCTCGCGACCCTCGGAGAGCTCATCGGAATAAAAATAATCAAATAAAAAAGAAGAAAAAAATCATCTCGTCTGACGATCGTCCCAGTGGGAAATTAATTTTCGTTTTTTTTTTTTTTAGATCGATCGTTCCAAGCGAATTGAATTACCGGCGTCGGCCTCGGCGAATTCGGCCGCCTCGCGCGAAATTTCCGTCGAATCCGCGAATACTCGGAGCGTGACTCACGATCGCGACTCGTGATCGGCCGCGCAATCAGCCGATAATTGAGAATATTTCTCGCGGCGAGTCCAAAACACTCGCCAGCTGACAAACACGTCGTCGCTGGAACTCGTGTGATTTCCACGAGTTTTGGCGTTTGCGTTGGAAACCCACCGCGGTTTTTCTACGCTCGAAAATTACTCGTGGCCACCCGATCGTCTTATAGCTCGGCGGCTCGGGCGCGCGCGCGGCTCGTTCGTCCACGCGATATTTATAAGTTTTGGAACTATCGCCCGTTCCTTACTTCGTGAGTGACTCGCGCGTCTCGGAAACTCGCGACGACTCCACCGATGCGCAGTTTAAGAACCTCGTTCAACGTTCTCACATTCGCATTTATTATATATTTATTATAATATCACAATCAAATTTACCAGACGATATTTCGTAATCTGAGTGAAAATAATAATTGGAATCTACAGCAATCAGCGATTTTTTTTTCTCTGAGCAAAATATTTTCGCTGCTTTTTCCACAAAAATTAAATAATAATAATAATAATAATAATAATAATAATAATAATAATAATAATAACAGCAATAATTAAATGAAAGTTTTTTCGTAATCTGGGCGAAAAAAATAATTAGAATCTACAGCAATCAGCGATTTTTTTTTCTCTGTACAAAATATTTTCACTGCTTTTTCCACAAAAATTTAATAATAATAATAATAATAATAATAATAATAATAATAATAATAATAGTAATGAAAAAGTATTTTCCGACTGTTTTGAGTAAACCTGTTTTCGTACAGTAACAAAAATCTCAGTAAGCCGAAAAAAAAAAAAAAAAATTTTACTCGTCCCAGTAGGCTCTGAAAAATCAGTGACAAAGGGCAGAGTCCCGCTTTACGCTGAAAATACCGGCTACGCGAGGGATTCTCGTAGCTGCTGCTGCTGCTGCTGGCGTCTACCGATCGGGGATGCCGGCCGGCCGGTCGCCAATCGATATTATCTCAACGTCAATGGAGAGATGCCTGGCGTGAGGCGTCGCATGCCGTATGCGAGAGAGACCGAGTCATATATATATATATATATACACATCTGTATATACGTATATAGCCGGCGAGTCGAAGCTCCCTCTAGGGCGTTGTTGCGTTCGAGCGTGCGGCGTCCAAGGTTACGAGACGTGCGACAAATGAGTCACCAACGGGCAACGATCCCCTCTGTTCCCCCCCCCCCCCCTCCCCTCCCCAGCAGTCACCGCAGCGCGCGACGACCGCACAGCCGGTGGACCCTGAATCTGTTCGATTTAGCAAAAATTGCTTAAACATTGAATCCTCCCATTAACGCGATCGTTCACTGCGAGCCCCTCCCCCCCCCCCCTCTTCCCCTCCCCACCCCTAACCGCCGTTCCCTTCGGTCTTCCGCCGTTTCCAAGCGGATATCAGTCCTCGATGTCGATGACTCCCCGCCGCTCGGCCAATCGGAAATTACGGAGGCTCGACACGAGCAGCTGTTTTAACTGTCCAAATAATAATTTCGCCTCGCCTATTTTATCCATTATCGGGCTTGCGGGACTGACGCGAAGGCGGCGACGCCGGGCGACCCTCATGGCGATGACAAGAGAACGTTGCAAAAAAAAAAAAAAAGAAGAAAAAAAAACAAAGGAACTGAGATTAGGAAGGTGTATAGAATTCTTTCCCCCGAGCCAATGAGATTCGAGTATTTTTTTTCTCTCTCTCTCTCTCTCTCTGTTTTTCAAATCCACGCAACGCCAACGGTCGTTACGGTTGGTATTCGTGGAAATACGCGGTGAATCGCGCTGCGCTGCACAACTGTTATCGATTAGTCGGCAGCGGCGAATTTCAGGCGTCGGTGCGCCTCCTGCCGATATACGTCGGCTGAAAAGGCCCGCACAGCGAGCGAGAACGAAGAAAGAAGCGCACAGTCAGTCGGGCGAGAGCGTGACGCTCATTGGCTCGGCGGTCGGGCACGAAAAGTGTGATTCACACAGTAGTCGCTTCCTGGAAAAATCTCGGCCGGTCATCGTGCGAGCGAGGCGGGGATCGCTCTCTGCGTTATAACGCGTGTAACATTATCGACACGAATCGACGCAAAACGAGAGCTGGTTGGCTGTCTCTCTGCGGTTTGCGCCTCGAAATCTTCGCGTCGGGCGACGCGGCGACGACGAAGCGAGCGATGCCCTCGCAGATTGGAGAGCTCGTAGGGTGCAACATTTTCGTACGTCGAGAGAGTAAAATTTATCCGCCCCTGAGATACAAAATCACCTAAGGATGCAAAAAGCATACAAAAAAAGGAAAAAAAAAACAAGCGGACAGAGAAAAACGTAGGGAGTGAGCATCTAAAAGCTAAATATGAGAGAGAGAGAGAGAGAGAGAGAGAGAGAGAGAGAGAGAGAGAGAGAGAGAGAGAGTAGAGTAAAATTTATCCGCCCCTGAGATACAAAATCCCCTAAGGAGACAAAAAGCATACAAAAAAAGCAACGAAAAAAAAACAAGCAGACAGAGAAAAACGTATGGAGCGAATATATAAAAGCTAAATATGAGAGAGAGAGAGAGAGAGAAGCAGCCGCAGTGCCGGAGCTAGTAGAAATGGCGACCGAGCGCCTCCCCCCTCTCTCCCTCCCCCCCGCGTCGTTGCGCCGGCCCGAATTTTCGCTCACGGAAAATCCTCGGCTTCCGGCTGGTAGACGCAACCGGAAGTCGAAATTTCTCCGACGCACCTCTCGGGCGCCCTAATTTCCGGCGAAAACGGCGACGACGCGACGATAATCCCGCTGCTACTTGACACGGCGAGTCTCCGGCAGGATCACTCGCGAAAATGGCGACCGGCGTCTCCGCCTCTCTCTCTCTCTCTGTCTCTCTCACTCTCAGCATAACCACAAATTGGCTGCGCGCGGCACGTCGTCCGGAGGCCCAAAGGGAACCCAGGGCGGCCCCCCGGCTTACGTCAAAAACCGCGTTCAGAGAGAGAGAGAGAGAGAGAGAAAAATCGACCACACCTTTCCACCCAGTCGCGATGCTAACGATCTTTCGGCACCGGCAGGAGGTCCGCGCTTTATGGGCGCCCGTTTAACGGTATAATTCGTGCGCAGAGGGAGAGAGAGAAAGAGAAAGAGAGAGACAGAGAGAGAGGCGAAAGGGGAGAAAAATGACGGTTCAAACAGCTCGGTCAAGGCTAAAAAAGAAAGAAAATAGGCGACGTTCGCGTTCCCTAAAAAAAAAAAAACGGAATCTCCTCATCCGCCCCCCGCGAACACGCCGAGTCGACGCATAACCACAAAAATTTGCAACTTGGCCCCTGCAGCATAAAACTAAGGAAAAAAGTCAGAAGAAGAAGAAGAGGAAGAAGCACAAAAATGTCGAGAGAGTCGAGCACTCGCCGTGGGCCTCGTTCATCTCCGGCTCGGCGAAAGCCTCACGCGTCGCACACGTCGCCCGAGTCTCTCTCTCTCTCTCTCTCGCGCCCCCCTCGTTCTCGTCGTTCGCGCACCGGCCATGCTACCGTTCGTCACACTTCTCGCCTACTTCTCTCTCTCTCTCTCCGCAACACACGAGACGAGAAAATCTCTCGCGTCTCTTTGGCATCTCTCCGTACTCACCATTATGAAGGAAGTAGTTGCAGGTACACCGTGGGTCTAATCGCCGAGATAAACAAGCACTACCGGGACACTCTCTCCTCTTGTCGCGGGGGGATATACCGGGCACGGTCTCTGTGGCACAACTGCGGGCTATCGGCACCAGTGGTCTCCGGCTGCGGGGTTCTCGCGTACACCGGCGGCGGCGAGAGCGACGAAACGGGAAGGGAGGATCCTCTCTCGGGGCTCTCCCGAGCAAGCCTGCGTGCTGCGCGCGCCGCGCAGTCACTGCGCATGCGCAAGCGCATCTCCGAGACTCTCCGCGCAGCCCGCACGAGTCGGAGTCGCGCGCGCGCGTCGAACGCGCAGCGAGCGATCTCGACGACTCGACGATTCTCCATTGGTCCCCCACGTTTACCACCCGCCGAGCAGCAGCAGCGCGACGACCACGACTCGGCTCGGCACGTACGATGATTTTAAGCCGTTGTTGTTTCGCCGGCTGCTGCCTCGGAGTGGAAAAAAAGAAAAAAAAAAATGGGATCCTCGAAATATTGGCCGATTGCCGATCGGTAGGGATCTGTAATAATGAGGGAAAAGGGAGGATTGACTACTAGCCGGTCGTGGACTGTTTCGCATGAAACAGTGCGCATGCGCGCGCGCTTCGTTCCTTCTTTCTCTCTCTTTCTCTCTCGCTCCTCCTCGTCGTCGTTTATATAAAACGCTATTTTTGAAGAGACGATCCCCTGCGGAACGAAACTCCGTACAAATATGACTATTGGCAGGAACGTCGAGCGAGGTCCCCCGATAACACGGCTGTCGGCGTAAATCGCGCGCGCGCGCGGCGCGCGGATTTTCGCGGAGAATTCGTCGAAAATTAGTCATTACTTGAGGAGGACTCGGGCCCGGCGGAACGGCGGCCAATCAATGATCGGGACGTAGGGAAATTGCCTTATATGGTCAAGCGACATGCATACCCACCCCGCCGCGACCGACAACCGCCACCGAGGGGACACCGGCAGCGACTCCACGACGTTTCGCGCACGCTCGAGCGTCCACCTCGCTCGTCTCGGCTGTTTTCGAGATTCGTCGAGCGCCGAACCGCGCGAACTGAACGTCGTTTTCTTCCTATCCTGATGTGTGTCCCCCTTCTCCTTTTCCAGAGAAAACGAGAGCCTCCTTTATTCACAGCGAATGATATCGAAAGTGGAACTGAATGACACGATTTTTTTATATTGTCTCGCATGATTTTACAGCGCAGAATTCGCTTCAGCGTCGATACATTTTTTTCCTCTCTTCTCATTGGAGCGCCGCTCGGCCGATAATTCCTATCCCGTTCCTATCTCGTTCTTCCTATTCTGATCTGTCCCCCTTGTCCTTTTCCAGAGAAAACGAGAGCCTCCTTTATTCACAGCGAATGATATCGAGAGTGGAACTGAATGACACGATTTTATATTGTCTCGCATGATTTTACAGCGCAGAATTTGCTTCAGCGTCGATACATTTTTTTCCCTCTCTTCTCATTGGAGCGCCGCTCGGCCGATAATTCGCTTATCGCCCCGCGCGGCGTATTTACAGTGCGATAAAAAGAAAAAGAAAAACTGCATCTCCGTCGAATCGATCGGGCCCTGATAACGATCCAGGAGGATCGAGTGTCTTCGCTTTATAAGTCTAGGGCAACACTGTACGCAATCCGGCTGCACTATTTATATGTACATCGCGCTCACGCTTTTATGCACGCTCAACTCACACACGCAAGTCGAGCGCCTCACACACAGCTGAGGCCGTCGAGCACGTAAAGATTCGCGAGATTTTTGGACCGATCTATCAGAGTCCAGGAAAGATGGGAGGAAATATGTGTATCAATACTTACTATAGATATCGAGTCGTTTTTTTTTCCTCTCTTTTTTGTTCCTTAACACAATCGAAAATGAGCCGATTTTTTTTTTTTGTTTTTTTTTTTGCGAAATTGTATCTCGATCTTTGCATCCCGTAGACGGAATTTTATTACAACAACACGCTATTATAAGTTCGGTATATGGACAACAGAACATGTAATACTGTCATCGCTCGGTACATGTTTATTTGTTATTTTTCGTTTTGTTTTGCTTCGCTTCGCAGTCCTATTTACGTTATCCTCGTTCATCGACGCCTTCGGACCGGCTACAATTATTATTCAGTCCAGTCGGGATGGGGGAAAAAACGCGCGTCTATCGCCCTTCGACGATGATTCGACGTTACAATCGTGCGATATACTTAATTCTTTAAAATATAATATTGGAGATTGCCTAACGAGCGTTTCAGTCGCGAGAACACAGCATTCGGGACGACGGGACAGACGACGAGAAATCGAGGCGATGACTTAAGGTAGTCCTTGCGAACGATATTCATTTCGCATAAATTCGAGGAATATGAAAATCTGAAAAAATGGATGCACATTAAAGGTACTGAAAAGATTAATTTAGCATAATAAAAATTCGGAAATGTTATTAACAAATTGATGAAAAAAAATAGTTTGATAAATATTTGGATGACCCAAGTTTTTTGTTTCATGAAAATGATTCCTTTGTTTTTCCGAATTCGTATGAATTTTTTCAGATTTTAGAGTTCACTTTGAATTTTTACATATTTTTCCTATAAAAAACGCACAAAATTCAATGTGAACTCTAAAATCTGAAAAAATTCATACGTATTCGGAAAAACGAAGGAATCATTTTCATGAAAAAAAAACTTGGGTCATCGAAATATTTGTTGAACTATTTTTTTTTTTGCATGAATTTGTTAATAACATATTCGAATTATTATTATGATAAATTAATCTTTTCAGTACCTTTAATGTGCATGAATTTTTTCAGATTTTTATATCATCGAGAAGTGTTTGCAATTCTCTCTCATATTCCTCCAATTTATGCGAACAGATTTTTCACAGCGTCTCTCGTCACTTCGAAACTTGTTCGTTCTTCGCCCGGATCGGCCGTCCGCTTAATATCAATTATTTTACAACAGCGACGTCGCTTACATTTGATCCTCCTTCGCGTCGTGCAGTCCGGTATAAAAATAAAATAAATTAATCGTCATAAAGGTAATGAGTTATCGTCAGAATTGCAATGCAACGGATATTAAATCAAATTTCCGATGAGAAGACGAAAAATGAGCATTTCAAAGCGACGAGAGGCGGGTGTTTTTTTTTTTGCATTTCACGATTAAAAACCCTTCGATTTCCCGTGGAACACGTAAGAAAAAAAAAGAAAAAAAAATAGAAAAAGAGATACATTCGAAAGTTGAGCGTACGTTGGTATTTACATGTGTTACATTTCAATGATGACGGTGAATCCTCGTTGCACCGTTTTTTTTGTTCTTTTTTTTCTCATAAAGATTTCATCATTTGAATTGTCGACTACGCGCTCGAAGGGACGGATGCGGCGTTCGTTGCTGCTCGAATTAAACGCTTAAAGATTGTGCAAAGAATACGGATTAACATCGCTCGAAACTTTAATGAAATATATCGTAAATTCGTACACAGCAGCAAAACGGGTGGATCCCCTCGATCGGCGCAAAGTACGTTTTTTTGTTGTTGTTTTTTTCCTTATTTATATCATCATCATCGTCATCGATATACGTTGCCAGATTCGTCAGCGAATCTCGCGCTCGGCGCGCAGAATTTTTGTCGTCGTCAACGAAACGTAACGCGAATTCTCACGATGATTAACAAAGATCGTCGGTTTACAGATCCGACTTTCCGTGCGAAGAGTTTGATCATAAATACGTTCGCGATTATCCTGGGCCTATGAATAAAACGGGGGACTGGGGGGAGCGGGAAATTATCGCGAGAGTCTCTCGACTCACGGCGAAGCCGCTTTCGCTCGACGCTCGTGAAAATTCAGGCTCGTCGCTCCCGAGATAATCGTAAAGTAAAAATAAATCGTGGCGCACGACTCTTGACGAGCGCAACGAGAGCGGCGCGGGTTATCAATTTAATCGTTGACCACAATCGCATCCGTACGGACGCACGGGGGGGATAAAAAGTGTTAGATGAGGCCGCGTTTCTTCTTGTAGTCCTCCAAGTTCAGAGATCGCCGGGGTCCCGTGTCCTTGATATTGCTCACGGGCTTCGGTAGAACACTAACGGGATTACCTGCAACGGAGAATCGATTGGTTAGCGTTCAACTTTATTTATTTATTTATTTATTTACTTATTTATTTATTTATTTATTTATTTATTTATATATTTATTTTACGGGACCTGCCGTTTTTACAAAAATATAGTTTCGCTAGTGTAAATACGATTTCTTCTATAATTAGTGTACATTTTCCACTAAATTCCATTTCCATTCCACTAATTCCACTAATTCCATTTTCCATTTTCATCTTTTTTTTTTTCTTTTTCGGTGGATATAACAGAATTTCCCGTTTATGATTGTAATCGCAATAATAATGATAAAGATGAAAATAATAATAATTTCCCATCGGAACGGGTTTTCAACCTTTACGGAATAAAAAAATAAAAAAAAAAAATTAAAAAAAAACGCAGAAAAAGAAAGGAATCAGCGGGAAATTTTCCAACGGATAGGCTCTTCAAACTTTCCGAACCCAAAACTGTGTTTTTTTTTCGCCAAAAACCCAGTTCAATTTTCGCCCCCATAAAAATCCCGTAAAAAATTCCCAAATAAAAAAAATCGTACGTCTTTCATCTTAACTCTTGAAAACTCACTTGGAATCGGTACTTCTAAGTCTATCGTGATGTCGAAGTCGTGGGCATCGAAGAGATCCTCGGTGCTTCGTTTCTTCTTCGTTTCCTGTCCATTCTCCCGTCCGTTGCAGCTCGCTAATGCGTCATCGTCGAGAATTCTCGGCGGAGCTTTGCCGGCTAATCCCGGCGCTCCGGGCGCTGCCGGGGTGGCGACAATTTCGTCCTCGTCGGGTTTATAAACCATCCGGGGTTTCGTGCTTCTCCTCGTGAACGGATCGTCGACCTTCTTCCCCTTGTTCGCCTTGATCTCCTCCATAATCGCCTTCTCGGCCTCCTCCACGTTTTTCTTCCTGTTCCGATCGTTGATATACGAAATACTCGAGATCGTCGCGGTCCGCATTTTATCCAACTCCGAGGCTCGTTCCTCGAGTTCGCTCAGCTCCAAATTCAGCCTCGTCGCCGTCTCGTCGTCGCCCCGACAATTCGCCGCGTCTCGTTCGCGCATCAGTTGCGCCTTTTTCATCGCATAATTATACGGATTCTGTTTAAATCTTCCTTTCTCCTGGACAATTTTCTCAATATCCTCCTCCTTAAATTCGTAAACCATCGCCTCCTTAATGTCCTTCAGCTTCCTGTCGAGCTCCTCGAAAGTCGGCATCGAAATCCCTTGTAAAGCACAAGTTTCCTTCCACTTGAAAAATTCGGACTCCGTGAATTCCTGATTCGACACGAATTCCAGCCGAAAAACGCGTTCCTGGGCTCCGTGACGCAATTTTAATCCTTTGTTCGTTCTCGTCCCGCCGAGTTGATAAATCTTTCCCGTCTCGCAAACTCCGCTGACTTCAGCCACCCGATAAACCGGCTTCCCATTATTATTACCGATGCCGATTCTCACGAAGCAGCCTTGAACGACACGATCGAAGAACGGCAGATGAACAAAACGCTCCATTTTGTGTCGGGACAGCCGAACTTTGTTCAAATCCTCCTTCGTGCTGACGAAAACGAGTTTCTTCACTTTGCTCTTCCCGCCGCTCGCCGATTTTTTATCCTCCCCGTTGACCGCCGAAGTCGCGTCGTCGTCGTCGTCGTCATCGTCATCGTCGTCTTTATCGCCGTCGTCGTCGTCGTCGTCCTCGTCGTCGGAATCCGAGTTTCTGCTGTCGCTGGATGAGGATCTTTGTGTCCTCGATCCGGATTTTGTTGCCGATCGCTCCTGCTGTTGACCCGGTTGACGCGGTTTTTCATCGCCGTCCTCGCCGCTGTCCGACGATCCGCTGTCGTCGGAATAAACGTCCGAGGCTTTGAGCTTCGTCTTGCTGCCGCCTTTGTGATCGCCCTCGAGTTCCTCCTCGTCCATGTCCTTCGATTGCTGCTGCTGCAGCTCGATTCGCTGTTTCTCCTTCTCCTCGCGCTCCTTTCGTTCCTCTCGCCGCGCGATCAGCTGCGACATCGCGTGGAATTTCTTGTCCTGCTTCTCCTCGATCGTTTTCTTGCGGTCCTTGCTGCGTTCTTTCGGGTCCGGCGCGCGTTCGAATTTTTTCTCGTCGCTCGTGGAGCCCGCGGAAGCCGCGACGCCGCCCGCTGATTTTTCGCGCTTCTTCGACTCTTTGTTCTTACGTAGTTCCTGCTTTTTCGCCATTCGCAGCTTCTTCTCGATCTCGAAGCGAGTTTTCTTTATCTCGCGCTGCTCGATCCGCTTGTAGATCTCCTGCTCGCGCTCCTTCTCCGTCATCTGAGCGAGGCGCGCTTGATCTTCAGCGTCGCCCATCAGATTCTCGTCGTAGCCGTCGTTGAACTCCTCCTCGCTGGACTCGGAGACGCTGCCGTCGGAATCCGAGACTTCGCCTGGGAACGACAATATTTGGACTCGTTTTTTAAATGTTGTTTCGACGTACTTGTTTAATTGATTATTGTAAAACTTTTAACTAGTTTCGGCAGGGATTTGTAACGACGAATTTTCGAGAATTTTCGTCGTCCTCTTTTTTTTCATACCGTGGAATCGCGATTAAACGAGTCACTGAGTACTTCGAAAAAAAAAAAAAAAAAACCTAGTTTATTTAACGTTATTTATAAAAAATACTGAAAGCTTTAAGTATTTTTTTTATACTATCCAAAAATTCAGATTAACTTCCACCAAATCTCATAGTAATTAGTCAAAATAAAATATTGTTAGTCATTATTGATTTATGAACTTTTGCTCTTTAGCTCTTAATTAACCAGGATTTCGATCATCCAGGCATTTTTTGCTCCCCAGAATCTTGATTAAAACGCGTTTCTACCATAATTTTAATAATTATAATAAAATTATTATTAAAATTAACAACAATAAATGATCAACCTTCTTCAGGCTCCGAAACTTTGACCGATCCCTTGTCGCTGTCGCTGTCCTCCGAGCTCGACTTTGTGACTTTCCTCCTGTTCCTCTTATTCGGCACCTTCTTCTTCTTAGCCTTCCCGCCTTTGGCGCTCCAGTCGTCGTCGTCATTGTCGTCCGACGAGTCCGAATCCTGTTTGGCCTTACCGGACACTCCGTTGTCCTCGTTGGATCTCGAGTCATCCTGACTCTTTCCCTTCTTCTTCTTGGCCAACGAGAGAAGATCCTGCGGCAACAAAAAATCATCTTCGTCACTCGGTTATCTCAAGTTATCTCGGTTATCATTTGGGAATGCCAAAATAAAATATGCAGTTTCAATTCCGTTTCTCGAAGTTTCGTGCGAAATAATTTTCGTGCTCGATAAAATAATTTCGTGCCGTCGATAAATCGCGGCCATACGCGTGTTGTAAAGAAGGACGAAGATGAGGAAGAAGAAGAGGAAGAAAAAAAGCCCGCGACACAACAGGAATTGCGCGTGTGGATTTTGTGCGCCAAGTCGCTGTAAACATTCTCACGTTATCGAGATCCGAGCCGCTGTCCTCGACGCTCCCGCTGCTGTCCGAGTCGATGAGCGCCTGATTCTTCCGCTTCGGCATCGCTTCGCGCGTCTATTTGTCAACAGCGAAACCGCGGAAAAATAAGCAGCGTCCCGATGATAATGTCATACAAGAGGCCTGCACAGCGCGAAGCCCGTCGCACACACGTCCGTACACATTCACGTCTCGTGGGTAACAAATTCACGACGCAGAGTGTTGACTGGTGGTGATAGTTTTGCCGAGCGCTCGGGAGTTGGTGGCGAATGCGAGAAGTTGGTCTTCTCGCGAGAGAGCCGAGAGGAAATAATACGCGTATAAAAAAATTGTTTACAGTTTTTGTTACCGACTGAGTAGGTTTCACCTCCCTTAAGGGCATGTGAAATACCGACTGCGGCAATAAAAACTGTAATGGACGTTTTTGACGGATATTTGCGTTTACAGGTAAAAGAAGAAATTCATTCCCTGTGGATTTCATCAGTGCAGGGAATGAATTACTTCTTTTAGCTGTAAACGCAAATATCCGTCAAAAACGTTCATTACAGTTTTTGATACCGACTGGGTTCGACATGAATATTTCACATCGCCTTAAGGGCATGTGAAATACCGACTGCGGTAATAACAACTGTAATGAAGGTTTTTGACGTATATTTGCCTTTACAGCTAAAAGAAGAAATTCATACCCTGCACTGGCGAAATCTGCAGGCAATGAATTTTTTCTTTTAGCTGTAAATGCAAATATCCGTTAAAAACGTTCATTACAGTTTTCGATACCGACTGGGCTCGACGTGGATGTTTCACATCACCTTAAGGCGATATTTTTTACGGATATTTTCGTTTACAGCTAAAAGAAGAAATTCATTCCCTGCGGTTTTCACCAGTGCAGGGAATGAATTTTTTCTTTTAGCTGTAAATGCAAATATGTGTAAAAAAACGTTCATTATAGTTTTCATTACCGCAGTCGGTATTCCACATGCCCTTTAAGCCGGAACTGATAGAAGCCGATAGACATGGTCAAAAACCGCATAGGTACAGATAAAATTGTATTAGGATCCATGCGGATCTATACAGTTTTTGTCCATTTCTATCGGTGTCCATCAGTTCCTTTCAACAGGGCTGCGTTCGCATGAAGCGACCTCGTAAATCAGACCGACCAATCACATCGTCCTCAAAAGCAAAGTACAATCGAACGCGACGATACGATTGGCTAGCACGAGCAACGTGTCTTCAGTCGCGGAAAAATCTCGCAGCTCATGAAAACCGCCTTAAAGAATCAGCCTGCAGTCTTCAGCCGAGCGACCGACGGTTCTCAATCTCCGCGAAAACCGAACAAAACCGCAGTCACACGAGTCGAGAGGGCAGGCCCATACGGTCCATTCAAAATCGCGCATCTCTTCCCTCATCAATCCGCTTTTCTCGCCGAGCTCGAGACCCGAGAGGCGAGGAAAGAAAAAAGCAGCAGCTCCGCCAGTCTCGGCTCCGATCAGTCGTTAGCAGTCGTCAGTGTGCCGAAAATTCATGCGGATCGTCGTTCGCGAATCGAAGACTCAGAATCCCAAAAAGAAAAAAAAAAACAAAGACGCTCTAATGAGTTAGCGCGGAACGCGAGTGGCCTGTCGGGTTTTTCGTGTTTAATGCAAAACCTTTCTTTTTTTTTTCTTCTCTCCCCCCGCGCCGTAAACACGTCTCGCGCGTCGTTCGTGTGACTCCAAGTCCGTCGAACCCGGCTGGACGGCGACGTTCTTAACCCCCCCGAGTACGGATTTTCGCTCGCGTCCTCCTAACCTCCGTTCGCGCGCGGCCCGTCCGGCCTTTTTTTTTTTCTCGCTCTCACCATGTCCGCGCAGTTCGTCGGTTTCACCGTGTCCGTCGACTGCGGCGAGGATTTGGGCACCTATCAGGGTCAGATACTCGATTTCAACAAGCAGGACTTGACCCTCGCGAAACCCTTCAGGAACGGAGTTCCTCATCCCCTCGCTCAAGTCGTTATCAAGTAATCAACATCTCCGTGTTTTTCTGTTTTAAATAAATCCTATTATTATTATTATTTCCAATTTCCCAAATTATTATTATTATTTCCAATATCCCAGATTATTATTATTATTTCCAATTTCCCAAATTATTATTATTATTTCGAATATCCCAGATTATTATTATTATTTCCAATATCCCAGATTATTATTATTATTTCCAATTTTTCAATTTATTATTATTACTATTATTATTTCCAATTTTCCAAATTATTATTATTTCCATTTTTCCAATTTATTATTATTATTATTTCTAATTTTCCAATGTATTATTATCATTATTTCCATTTTTCCAATTTATTATTATTATTATTATTATTATAATTTCCAATATTCAAAATCCCAATTTCGCTAATGGTAAATTTTTTTTTTTTTTCTCCAGTGCAAAAGACATTGTGAAACTCAAGATAATCGCCACGGAGGAAGCGGCGGCTCTGGCTAAGGAGCCGCAGACGCAGGGCAAAATATCGGTGAAGAGGCCGATTGCCAAAAGGGCGAGCCGATCAGTTTCGGAGTCGATGCCACCGGCCGCCCAGACGGCGGCCACTCAGGTGCAGATTCATCCCAAAAAGCCGATAGAACCTGTGGCGATAAAGGCAGAGCCGCCGTCGAACGGGAAGATCAATTTGGAGGCGAACGCCAAGCCCAACTCGAAGCGAATATCGCAGAGGCAACGCTGGCAGGAGAGGGACGAACAGGCGTTTGGAACGCCCATAGATCAGTCGTTGAATCAGGATTTTGACTTTGAGACGAACCTGGCGCTCTTCAACAAGGAGGTTTGTGAAAAAATTAAATTAAATTAAATTAGAAAAAAATAAACTAAATAAAATTAAGCTAAGCTAAATAAAAAAATAAACGAAATATAATTACTAAACGACAAAAAAAAATGAACTAAATTAAATTAAGCTAAATAAAACAAAAATAAACGAAATATAATTACTAAAAAAAAAAATGTTTAGGTTTTTCGCGATACCTCGTGGGTTTTTCACAGCTGTGATTTTAACGGTTTTAGGCCATTTGGCAGGAAATCAATTCGTTGAAGCAGGACATGATCCGGCAGTCGGAGAACAGCCGGGGAAAGTATCGTCACGACGAGAACATCATCGAGTCGGAGCCCACGGCGTATCGGCAGATCGTCGTGCCCTGCGCCGGCCAGCAGGAATACGTCACCGACGACGGCCTCGTGATACCCAGCATCACGCTCGATCTTCATCGGCAGCTCATCGGCGCGGCCGATCGTCTTGGGATCAGCTGGGAGCGAAGGGTGAGGCCTTTTTCCTCGAAATTATATCGAACTTCTTTTTTTTAGTCTCGATTTGGAAGATTAAATTACACGTTTAATATATACTGTAGATTGAAATATTTCTTGTCTTTTTGCTCTGTTAATTATAAAAAGAAATATTTTTGTTGAAAAAAAAAAAAAAAAAAAAAAAAAAAAAAAAAAAAAAAAAAAAAAAAAATTAGGCAAAAAAATATATCTTTTGGCCTTTTTTCGGTAAATTTCACGTTCTAATAAAGAAGATGCATTAAAACTAATGATTCTAAATAATACATTGAACAATCATAATACGTAAAAAAATAAAAATAAATCATATATTAGCGTAGAAATTCAGTCAAAAGACAATTTCCACTCCCTCAAAAATTCAAATAATAACGAAACAATTGACCGTATGAAAAAAGGAGTAACAAAATTCTCTAAAACCCGACGTTCCGAATTCCAGGTAGAACTGCTGGGCCGAGCGGGTGCGGAGATAATCCTGCAGCTGCTCGGCGGCGCGCACAGACTCAGCCCGAAAAACGCGCACCAGTGGCCGACGGTTGTGGCGCTCTGCGGTCCCCATCGTTCGGGCGCCGCGGGCGTCAACTGCGCCCGCCAGTTGTCTAGTCACGGCGTGAAAACCGTCGTCTACATTGAGAATTCCGAGAACGTATTTCTCCTCCAGGAGCTTTCGTTGTACAAATTAACGGGTAACAAGGTGGAAACCAAGGTGGAAAAATTATCGTCGGCGGTGGATTTGATTCTCGTCGCACTTTCGGAGGAACATTCGCCGAGGATCGCGACGTCGGTGGCGAAATGGGTGAACAGCAGCCGGGCGCCGGTTTTGGCGATAGAACCGCCGTCGGCCGGGACACCCGGAATAACGAGCAAATTCAGCCTCCTCGGGGCGCTTCCGCTCTCGCACAGCCCGGAAAACGGTCGCCTCTATCTCTGCAATCTCGCGCTGCCGAACAAAGTCTTCGCCGAGGTCGGAATCACCTACAAATCACCGTTCGGCCCGAAATTCGTCATCCCCCTGCATCTCAACAACTCCTAGCAAAATTTCGGACGTCTCGTCGACGGCGCGACGACGATGATACCGTGAATTTGTAAGAGCCTCAAGTGCACTTTTCGTATCTGCCGCGTGTTGTGTGTGTGTTTCGCAATCGCAATCCGCCACGAGTGCTGAGAGACTTTGACTCGACGAGAGAGAAACTGCGACTGCGGTGAGGAGAATGAAAAGCGAACGAACTGAACAAAACGATGATAATCCTGCCGATTGAGAATGAATGAAAGGGACGAAAAACACCGATTGAAACCTGTTTGAAGCGATTATTTGGAATTTTCGCCGTTTGCGCGGTTTCTATGGAACTCGGAGTGGGCGAGGAGAATCGATGACAACAAACTGAATAAAATGAAGATAATCCTGACTGGTTTGAAGATCCGATTGGAACGAATGAAACGGACGAAAAACCAATTGAAACCTGTTTGAAGCGATTATCTTCCAATCGGAATTTTCGCCATTTGAGATCGGTTTCTGTAAAACTGGAACGAGATAAGGAGAATCGACAACAAGAAACTAAACAAAACGACGATAATCCTGCCTGGTTTGAAGATCCGATTGGAACGAATGAAACGGACGAAAAACCGATGGAAACCTGTTCGAACCGATTATTTCGCAATTGGAATTTTGTCCATTCGATCGGTTTCCATCAGTTGTCAATCGGAATCACTAATCACGCAATCCGATACGTTTTTGTTTTCTCTCTCATTAACCTCTCGTGATTACAGATATCGTGTTTTTAAGACTAGCAACTCGTAGGGTAACTCAGCGGATTAATCGTCGACGTAAATGTTACTATTGTTAGGGTAAAGCGACGCGGTTTTTCGGGTCGAAACTGACGGACATTCTCGGGGATCGCGGCGATCTTCCCTCTCGCGCGCGTCTCCCAAAGTGACAAAAGGTGCTCGATGAAAATTCATTTCTTTATACATGTAATACGTAATTAATATCGTTTGTCAAGCCTCTCGCGGCGAGACTTAAGACCCGAGGAAAATCGATTTGTACATGAAGTGGGGCGTTGATTATTTTATTGACAAAGTCGGAGACGACGGAGGAAAAAAAAGGCGTGTTTGCTTCTCCTATGAAATGAAAAATAAAAAACAAAAAAAATGGAGAGAAGAATACGAAAGACACGTCGATGCCCGAGGCACGCGAAAAAAACCTGCCGAAATTCATTTTAAAACGACGGAGGAGGAAAAAACGTCACAGGATCGACGGAAGTATATTTATTTTTACTGTAATTATATATCGAAAATAATTTATATGAAAGAGCTCGACAGACTCGTTTGTACATTTTTTTTTTTTTTCGTCGTTTTTGGCAATTCATTCTCGTCGCAAAAAAATCGCCGCTTAACGGCGTCATAGCCACGATCTTCACTTTGTTCTTCATCGGCCGCGAAACGAAAAAGGCCGGATCGTATTATAAGATATATCGATAAACAAAACAAAAAGAAGCAAACAAACAAATATATATATATATAAAAAATAAAAACGTGAAGACGATATAACTCCTGAAATGTGCTGTAAGCGGCGGAAAAACGCCGCGTCGACTGCGCGGCTCTGTAATAAAATATAGTTGAATAGCCACAAGAGAGACTCTTATCAATAGACTCGCTCGTATCGCGCGATAGCGCATCGAGCGCGTCAGCTGCTCCGTCATCTCTAGGCCGCCTAGCTAAAATCGGCCCCGAGAAACTCGAGACTATGCAGCTCTCGATCTACAAGATAATAAGCTTCGTTTTTTCTCTCTCTCTCTCTCGAGATATCCGCGAGTTGGCTGCGTGTTTTTCAGATAAACATATGGCACCGATTTTTTTTCTTCTTCTCTTCTCCTTCCACCGTTCGCCAACGGTACCATTATCATTGTTATTATATTTTCTATTATTTCTTCGCGGGCCACTCGGGCCTGGCGTAAAAATCGTCGCGATCGTCTTCGGGGCTCTGAAAAATAATTGTTTTTCTATTTTTTTTTCTTTTTTTTTTTGTCTTGCTCCCCGAATGGTTCGGCTACGATCGTTTCGGCTTCCGTTTCATCGGCTCCTCGGCGATGACGACCTTGACGCCGTTTGTCATACGCGGTGTGACGGCGACTTTTATATATTATACCGTTAATTGAGATTGTCCCTCGGGTGTTCGACACAGTGCGCGTTGAGATATTGGCGGAGAATTATCTTGAAACGCGGTAATGAGAGATCGTTCCTTCTTTTTTTTTCTCAAGTCTTTTTTCCGCTGCGTGATCTCCGACTGTTATCACGCGGCGAATTAAGACAGACGTCTCTCTGCGTTATCTCGCGCCCGCGTTTCGTAGCGAGGAACACACGGATAGAGTCGCGTTTTCCGTGCCTCGTGAATTACGCGATTGAGGTTTCAGTTCGGTGTGTCTGTGATTTTCGTCATTTCGCGCAAGGGCGGCGACGGGCAAGGTCGTTCCTCGGACGCTCCTCGATGGTGGATGTCGTCGAGGGTTTCGTGACATCGTTGCGGTAGAGAAAAAAAAAAAAAAAAAAAAAAATAGAAACGAACACGGGCGTTGTGAAAATTACGCACAGCCATTGCCACATCATGTGAGACTCGGAATGATTCGGTAATTTCCACTTGGAATTTTACACCGAGAACGAAAATTCAAATTTTTTTTTTTTTTTTTTTTTTCGTGTTTATAAAATTTTGGCTGAGTGCAAAACGCGATTGGCCCAAATTCGCCGCGAGTTCCGCTTTATTGGATATCACGGAATAATCACAGCTACTGGATGGACTTTGAGAGAAACCCAATCGTCCATGTTCGGAGTCACCAAACCAGCGGCCTGCCGGACAGATTTCGGGTGGATAGTTTGAGAGGAAAATGCCAGGGACTCTGACGTATCCAATGTACGCAGGTGTAGAAAATCCCCCGCAGAGACAGCGCTCTCACACTTGGAGCACCCAGAGGAGAAGATCCAGGGATGTCGTCGCGCCTGCCAGGCCTGGACGGCTTTCTCTGGCTGAGCCGCCTTTGGTAATTAACTCATTCGCTATCAATTTTTTTTCTTTTTTTTTCACTTTTTTATTAATCATTGTTATTATTATTATGATATTCATGCTATGTAATCTAATAGCAACCAGAAAAATATTTCTGCGTAGAACATACTAAATATTATTTATTAATTTCTTAGCTACCTAATTTTTTTTTATCAATTATTAATTATCACTGTTATATTGATGTCCATAAAAACAAATTTTTAAATGGGATATGTTTTTGAGACAAATTTGTGCGAGCAACATACCGAGTGGCCTTTTTAGCTCAGCAGTCAGCGAAGGAATGAGAGGAAAAAAAAAGTGTGACTTTGTTTTTTCTCTGCCGACTCTTACATAAATCTCCAGCACTAATGTATGTAGCTTCGAGCTGTGACATTCAGAGTGTACAACATGCACACCTTTGGTTTCTTAATCCCGGAGTAATATAGGGTGTGTACCGCCCCCTTTTTTTGAGGCGACCCGCAGCGTCGATCGTTCGATAAAATACCTCACAGATTATTTTCCGATATTAAAAGACCCGCGTATTAATCCTCGCTCGGTAATTTCGGGCCCGCGAAAAAAAACAGACACACGCGGTAATTCCAGCTCCTCTCGCTCGGTCACTCGTCGTCAAATTGACAATCTCGACTCTCGTGCAAAAACATCGACGCTGCCTCCGCATGAGCGGCGGAGGATCGCCGAACGACCGCGTGAGCCATAATTAGTAATACTGATTATGATTCGCTGTGATCGAACTTATAAAAAAATCGGCACAGTTTATAGACACGATTTGTGGTTTTCGTACAATAGCAGATCGAGCAAAATATTTTGATAGTAAAAAAGATCTGACTTTTTTAAAGGAGCGCCGCAGCGCCCACTGATGACTGGTGGCGCGCCCGGCGTTTTAGTACTAATAATAAAAGCGCGAGCGCCGACATCGCAGCTGTCAGGAGTCAATTGTCAAACTCCGCCCGCGACGTCGCGGAGTTACGTTCGAATCCCGCATCGCGAAGAAAAAAAAAAAAAAAAAACCAGAATATCCGTCTGGCGGCCCGGAGGTCCAGAAAGTCGAAAAAAAAAATTCCGAAAAAAATAATGATTCTGATTAACCCAAATTATGAAATGAGGTTTAAGGGGGTACCGTTTTTCATTTTATTTTTTTATGGGAAAACGAATAATAGTAGACGACTGCGGTTTTTTTCTACTTGTTATTTACGTTTTATGGTACACAATGGAATTTTTTAAGTTAAAAATTGTCAATAAATTGTCAATAAAATAGAAAATAAATGGCTCAAAAAAAAAATCCATCATATACTTTAAAACGTAAGTAACCGTAGAAAAAACCCGCAGTCGTCTACCTTTATTCCTCTGCCCCCTAAAAAAAAATATAACGAAAAACGTCGCTCCAGGGTAGAAGATCCCTCAATCAGAATTAATTTTTTTTTCGGAATTTCGTTGCATTCCAACGCTGCAAACTTCAACATCATACATTTATTCCTTTCCCCACCAAAAAAAATATAACAAAAAACATCCCTCCAGGGTAGAAGATCCCTCAATCAGAATGACTTTTTGTTTCGGAATTTCGTTGCATCCTAACGATGCAAGTTTCAACATCACAAATTGCCCGAAAGCGAGCCTTTTGAATCGCACGGGCGCAGCGAAGGAAGAGAGGCGCGCGGAGGTCTCGCGTGCGCGCCGCCGTCGTCGTCGTCGCCGCCGCCGCCGCCGCCGCTGTGGCCATCTTTAAACACGCGAGTATGTCACATCCGTCCGACTCGTGCAATCGAGTGACGGGAGTGGGGTTAAGACAAATAGCTCGTTTCTCGATGGCACACGAGAAATTGTGATTCCGGGCCGATAATAACGAGGGACGGACGGACGGAACGCGACGACGACGACGTTGAGGGAGAGCGGAGCGCGTCTTGAGCGGCGAGAAGCGTGAGAGAGAGAGAGAGAGAGAGAGAGCGAGGGACATCACGAACCGAGGGGCCAGCAACGTTAATGGCAGAGGAACATGTATACGGTTACTATCCGACGAACGGTGTCGATGGCGAATGTGTACGTAACGTTTTCGCTTGACAGTTTGACAGATTGGATATTTTGCCCCGCGGGCCGCCCGCGGGATTTCCTCGACCTCGGCTCGCGCGGTTTTTCACCCGCGGCCTCCCCGACGTTTAAGCATCCTCGGGATGTTCCGCGGATTTCTTTTTTTTTTTTGCGTCTTTTTACGGCTACGCCGCGTCCGAAACGTCAAACCCAACGGGTTTTGTGATCGCACGCGAATTACGAGTGAGGAACGCGACACGATGATTCAGAGGTGGAAAATTTGTGGGAGCGACTTGAGACGGTTTTTTTATGGGTTTCCAGGGGGTTTGGAGAGGGAAAGGAGTTTTGGTTTTGGGGTTTTGGGGATGGGGGATTTTGGGGGTTTTGACAATTGTTTTGTGGCTGCCGGCTGCGATTTTGGGCTTCCAATGTTTTTTTTTTTGGGTCTAGCGAATGAGGGACGAGATGCGTTGATGGTTAAACGGGTGGTGATGATTTGGGTTGTCAGGTTCATCCGCTTTGTTTTTGTAGATTTAAGACGGGTTTTTGGGGTTCCAGGGGGTTTGGAGAGGGAACAGAATTTTTTTGTTTTGGGGTTTTGGGGATGGGAGATTTTGGGGTTTTTGACAATTTTCTGGTTGCCGGCTGCAATTTTGGGCTTAGAATGTTTTTATTTTTATTTTGGACGAGCGATGAATGTCGGTGGCTGAATGGGTGGCGACGATTTAGGTTGTCCAGTTGATCTGGTTTGTTTTTGTGGTTGCGACTCGGTTTGAGGCTGCCGGCTGTTGCTTTAGGCCTGGAATATTTATCACTCGATGTGGACTGGATGAGGTAGATTTTAGGTAGTTTGTCATTGTAATTGGGACTCTTTTTGATCATCAAGGCGGACGAGGCTACCAGCAGGCTGAGGCTGAAGGTGATCGCTGGCCACCAGCTCGCCAAGAAGGACATCTTTGGTGCCAGCGACCCCTATGTTCGCATAGATCTCAACACGATAGACGGCGATGTCACGGTTGACTCTGTACTTACCAAGACCAAGAAGAAGACTCTTAATCCTCAGTGGGAGGAGGAATTTATTTTCAGAGTGAGTTTTGCAACGAGAGGCTCATTTTTGGTTGTGAAATTTAAGAGACTTTTTTTTTTTAACTAAACAAAATTTATGGCCGGAATTAATACTTCATATGCACATAATTTTTGTGTTTTTTTCGAGCAGGTCAAACCCATAGAACATAAACTGGTGCTCCAGGTGTTTGACGAGAACCGATTGACGAGGGACGATTTTCTCGGGATGGTCGAGCTGACGCTTCTGGCGTTGCCGAAGGAGCAGGAGGGCCGGACGATTCCCACGAAGCAGTACATATTGCGTCCGCGCAGGTGAGTCGGCGGCGTTCTGCGGTTGCGACAAAAGTCGGGATACGTTTTTAAACGAAACGTGGAATTGCAGCACGGGAAGTCAGAGGGCGAAGATAAAGGGCACGTTGGAGATATATCACGCGTACATATCGGACTCGTCGAGCGCGGATTCGGGGGATCCGGACACGGCGCCCGATTCCGGAGGCTGGGAACTCCTGGACAGACCGACGCCGACGTCGAACAACAGTCCCGTTCAGCAGACCGGCGAGACCGCCGCGGCGAACGGCCCGTTGCCGCACGGATGGGAGGAACGTCAGGACGCGAACGGTCGAACGTACTACGTGAATCACATAGCGAGATTCACGCAATGGGAACGTCCGACGGCGATGTACGTGACAAAAGCTTTTGAATCCCCAAATTCCCCTATAGAGATTTATTTATTCGTGTTTTAAATTAATTAATTAATTATTTATATATATTTTTATTAATTTATTAATTATTTATTTATTCACGTTTATGTTTTTATTTAATTATTTATTATCTAATTATTTATATGTTTATTTTTTATTTTCTAATTAATTATTTATCTATTTCAAACTATCGGGCAAAAGTTCTAAAGTCTCTTACATATTTTAATAATTAAATAATGAAAATATTGCAATCTAAATAATTAAATTATAGCAATTAAAATCGACCAATGAAATTATTGCGAATATCGACTAATCGTAACGCTTCGCTCGACAGGAACGTCGTGCCAACCGGCGGTGTGACAAACGAGCAACGCAATCTCGACACCGCGGCCACGGAATTTCAACGACGATTTCACATCAGCGTGGACGACGCCGAGAGCCGGGGACAACACAGAAGCTCGGTTATTAATCAGGTGAGTGAGACGGTGAAAGAAAATTGTTGAAAAATGCCTCCCCCGACTCTCTCTCTATCTATCTCTGTCCCTCTCTCTCTCTGTGTCACCTGCCGCTGACGTAATATTTTAATCTTTTCGCTCTGAGATTTTACAATTTTTTCTCTCAAAATTGCATTTTTTTTTCCTCGAAATTGCATTTTTTTTTCCTCGAAATTGATTTTCTTTTCCTCGAAAATGAATTTTTTTTATTAATATTTTTATTGGGACGATTAATTTATTATTGAGAAAATTCGTAAATCAGCCAACAGGAGCGAAAGGATTAAAACATTCCCGACAAATTACAAATTTAACTACCGTCCGATCTATCGACAAAAAAAAACGAGAAATCGTCGGTCTTAGGCGTAGCTGATATTTTGCGATTCCCCCCCGTACGTTGTGTATGATAAACAAACTAGTTAGTCAAAATCCCGCGAGAATGCATGAAAAATGCGCGCCACGAGGATTCAATTCCGGAGTTCAAAGAGCGCGAATTAATTAGCGAGACCGAAAATTAACGGGAGTCGAACGATCAAGATAAGAAAAAAAAAAAGAATTACTAACTCTGTACAAAAATGGCATGCGGAATGTAGAAAGAAATATGCATGTATGTGTAAGGATGGTGAAGGGCCGCGCGAGGAAGACGAGAATTCCGAGGCACGGGAGAACGACGAGGATAACGGCGAACGCGATCGGGACGCCTCGGACAGCGAGAATCCCGTCGATCAGCGCGGTTACTTGGGCGAATGCGACGACCAGGTATTCGATAATCAGAGTTGTAAATCCCTCATTTTTACAGTAAACATTTTTATAATAATAACTCGTAATGATTATAATACGATGTGTGAACTTTTAATACTTAAAAGTTAAATATTAAAAGATAATATTTTTAAATGATATTTAAAAATATTTTTTATATTTTTAAATAATTGTAATAATATTTTTTATATTTTCAAATGTTTTACATGTTTTAAGTCAATATTTTAAAGAGGCGAGAAATATTAATTTCCCGCAAAACTTGATGGTAATCGTTATTGAAAAAAAATAGAGAAATACTGTTAATGCAAATAATGGAGGACTTGTCAATTTTTTTCACGATTTCTCCGAAAATTTAATTAAAAATTCGGTTTTTCTTACGGCTATTCGGAAGTTCACGTAAAATTTTATAATCGCTACAGGTCGCCGTTCTAAAATCGCAACTAGAAAATAAACCGTAAGCTTTGATTCTTAAAATAATGGGGGACTTACAACACTGTCGATAACACACCACACAAACGTTAGCATGTTCGTGTGAGCTTTATTAACGCTTTGTCTCGACCTTTGCGACCTCAGTCTCGTCGACGCGTTGCGATTAAGAAGCCTCGACTAATAAATAACGAAACCGGCTGAATTTACCTCCTCGCCTAGTGCGATAAATTCGCGTAGATCGCGAGACGGCGAAGGGAGGAAGAGACAAACGATGGAAAAAAGAAACAGCATTTCGTTGTATGTTCGCAGAGCGACGATAATGTAGACAGTCCAGCCGGTTCTAGGCGGTCTTCGGAGCAGGTAAATTGCCGGATATCGGCGCCTCAATTACGCCTCGACTACTCGCGAGGAAATTATATCGTGTTTTTTCGCATGAAGTTGAAGTTTGCATCGTTGGAATGCAACGCAATTCGGAAGAAAATAATCATTCTAATCAATCCAAATGATGATATTAGGTATAAAAAGTCATCATGGCAATTAGTTGCAATTATTTGCTATGATGAATTTTTATACTTAATTTCATCATTTGGGTCAATTCGATTTTATTTTATTTTATTTTATTTTTTTCAAATTTAGTTCCATTCCAACGATGCAAATTAACACCATGTTTTCACCTCGTTCGTTCGTCGCGCAGGCGACGAGCGGCTGCTCGCGGTTACGAGAAAATTCGCCGGGCGACGTGATAATTATTTCTTTTTTTTTTTTGTTTTTTTTTTCACGAATTTTTAGACTGAAATTCCAAAGCCTACGTTTCCACTGCCGAGCGGCGATGGATTGCCGCCCGGCTGGAGCATGCAATTGGCTCCGAACGGACGAATGTTTTTTATTGATCATAACGAGAGAGCGACGACGTGGGTCGATCCGAGAACGGGGAGGGCGAGTCCCATGCCTAGTCACAACGTGCCTTCGGCGACTCCGAGGAGCGACCTGGATCAGCTCGGTCCTCTGCCGGAGGGATGGGAGGAGAGGGTGCACACCGACGGGAGGATCTTTTTCATTGATCACAGTACGATTACGATTGACAATCGATCGTTTCTTAGCTTCGTTTTAGTCATTCTCAAACTATTTTAAAAAATTGAGATACATGATTTTTTGTGATTATAACTCACGTTATTTATTTATTTTTTACTATTTTTGATTAATTACGCTGCCAATAAATACGGCTTAGATATAACAAAAATGCATGGATCATAGTACGATTGTAATAGACAATCGATCGGTTCTTAATTTCATTTTATTTATTTACATACGATTTAAACAAATTCATATACATTTTTTGCGATTGTAACTTACGTTAACTTTTAAACTTTTTTTTTATTAATAAGGCTGCCAATACATACGATTGAGATATAAAATTAGCAAATAATAATTTGCCGGATGCGACGATTTTGAGTAACCCGAGTATCCGACTAATTTTGTCGATGTTTTCCTTCAGACACGAGGACGACGCAGTGGGAGGATCCGCGTATGTCTAATCCGCAAATCGCTGGCCCGGTACGTTGTGCCCCAGTTACATTTATCGATCAATCGCGCCACGTCGCTTTGTCAGCCGCTGACGCAGTTTCGCCACATCGATTTTTTCTTTATTCGTTCCGCTTGTTCGCAGGCCGTTCCGTACTCGAGGGATTACAAACTTAAATACGAGTATTTGAAGTCGCAACTTAGAAAGCCCGTAAGTATCCGATTCGTCGGATTTTTTTCTCTGCGACTCGACGAAAATACCGCTGATAAGAGTGGAAAAAAACGGTATTTTTACTCTCGACTTTACAAAAAAAAAAACCCGACTAAACTGTATTTTTACGCTCGACTCTACAGAGCAGCGTGCCGAACAAGTTCGAGATCAAAGTGGGAAGAAGCAACATTCTCGAGGACTCTTATCGCATCATCAGCTCGGTCAATCGAATGGAGATACTGAAGACGAAGCTGTGGGTGGAATTCGAGGGCGAGGTGGGCCTCGATTACGGCGGCCTCGCCCGCGAATGGTTCTTCCTGCTGTCCAAGGAGATGTTCAACCCTTACTACGGCCTCTTCGAATATTCCGCCATGTACGTAAAACACCATCGACCTCTTCGCAAGAACCATTAAAAATTCGTCTTGTGTGAAATTTGTCACCAAACTGAATTAGTTTACCACGGACTTTCCTGTCAACCAATCATTTTTAAAATAGAGAAAAAATAGAGATTAAAAAAAAATAGAGAACAAATTCAGATTAAAAAAAATAGAGAAAAAATTCAGATTAAAAAAAAATAGAGAAAAAGTAGAGAATTGTTCTAATCGGCGACAATCCACTAAAATTCCACAGGGACAACTACACGTTGCAAATAAATCCCTTCTCCGGCGTCTGCAACGAGGAGCATCTCAACTACTTCAAGTTCATCGGGCGAATCGCGGGAATGGCGGTTTACCACGGAAAACTTTTGGACGGTCAGTTAATTTCAGTGTTGTAATTCCCCATTACTTTAAGGCTCACACAACAGTTTACACAGCGATTTTAAAATGATACGTGAACTTCCGAATAGCCGTAAGAAAAACCGAATTTTTCAATAAATTTTCGGATTAATTGTGAGACAATTTTCCGGAATCAATCAATTTTATTTCCATAAAAATGAGGGATTTGCAACTCCGGTTAATTTCCCCAATTCTCTCGACAATAGTCGACCGGTAGCCTCGCGAATATTTCACGCCATTTTTTTTTAATTCCCCAGCATTCTTCATACGGCCGTTCTACAAAATGATGCTGTCGAAGACGATCGACCTGAAGGACATGGAGAGCGTCGACTCCGAGTACTACAATTCGCTGCTGTGGATCAAGGAGAACGACCCGAGCGAGCTCGAGCTGACTTTCTGCGTGGACGAGGAGAGTTTCGGTCACACGTCGCAGCGGGAACTGAAGCCGAACGGCGCGAACGTCCCGCTGACGGACGAGAACAAAGACGAGTACATAAGTCTCGTGATTCAGTGGAGGTTCGTCTCGCGCGTTCAGGAACAGATGAACGCCTTCCTCGAGGGCTTCAACGCTCTGGTTCCTCTCACACTCGTCAAGATATTCGACGAGCACGAGCTCGAGCTTCTCATGTGCGGAATTCAGCACATCGACGTCAAGGACTGGAAGAAAAACACTCTCTACAAGGGCGACTATCACGCGAATCACATAACCGTTCAGTGGTTCTGGCGCGTCGTTCTCTCGTTCAGCAACGAGATGCGCGCCCGGCTTCTGCAGTTCGTCACGGGAACTTCGCGCGTCCCGATGAACGGATTCAAAGAGCTCTACGGCAGCAACGGGCCGCAATTATTTACCATCGAGAAGTGGGGCACGCCCGAGAATTATCCCCGCGCTCACACCTGGTGAGCCTGAATTTTATTTCTGGTTTGGATTCGAATTCGCTGCGGCGATTTTTCGAATTAAATTTTGATCGAAATTTCCATCACTTTTTTTATCGAACCGGGATTTTTTTCCTTCGTTGGAGAGAAAAGTCGGGAACGAAGAGAATGTTTAGAGGCGGAACGCGATTTCTTGATTTTTGCATTTTTTACGGAATTTGGAAGCGGAAAGTTGACTTGAGATTTTCGCGAAAAAAAAGTTTTCGATTTCGGAAAGTTTGATGAGGCTATTCGATGGGAAATTTTCCGCTGATTCCGAAAAACATCGGGGTTTGACCGAAAAATGGAAAATTCGATGAGAAAAAGGCGAAAAACGATTTTTCACTTTTTTCGAAATTTCATCACTTCACTAAAGTCGAGGTTACTTTTTTTTGGATCGATGGAATCTGGATGTTCTTTTTGCGTTCGAAAGAAAACTGTATAAGGAATAGAATGCCGCAAAGCGGAACGCGGTATCTTGATTTCTGAATTTTTCACAGAATTTTGAAGTGGAACCCTTGCGTTTTTTTTTGCAATTTTTGGGGGTCTGGATTAAAAATTCTGTAAAAAATTCAGAAATCAGGATATCGCGTTCCGCCTTGCGGCATTCTTTTCGTTACACAGTTTTCTTTCGATCGCAAAAAGAAAATAAAAAAAAGTCGCTAATTTCTGGTCGACTTCGATCACGAAAACATTAGGAATAAAAAAAATTCCCCTGTAAAAATCACCCACAGTTCGAACTGAAACGTTTGGCTAAAGTTTCGCTCGAGTCCCCAGATTTCCAACGAGAAGTTTCTTAAATGCTATTTCGTGTCTTCTTCCCGTTCGCAGCTTCAACCGGATAGACCTGCCGCCGTACGAGAGTTATCAGCAGCTGAGGGACAAGCTGATCAAAGCCATCGAGGGCTCTCAAGGTTTCGCGGGGGTTGACTAGCGCGAGATACCGTTTTTTACCATGATACCTGTAATATAATGTGTATACAGAGATGTCCACGTGTCGCTGTAACCGCGGTACGCGGGGCGCGTGAACGACGATCCGTATGTACCGTCTTCAATTATTGACTAACTCTATAGCACGATAACGATATTTCCTTCTTAACTATTTCGACTCGTATGACGATCACGTGTGTCGTACGATCCGTTTGAGTGTGTCGGGCAAAGGTACATTTTCCAAAATTTCCAGCGAAAAAAAAGGAAAAAAAAGAAGCTATGACGATTACTTGAATTGCTAATGATATAACAAAAATATATTATAAATATATATTTGCCTTGGCGAAATTTCCACGCTGACCGTTCGAGCGTCTCGCGAAAAATAGCAGAATTCGAAGTAAACGGCGCGAGAGAAAATTGTAAATAACTTTGTTACGATGATTTTGAGTCTTTTGTCGAGTGTGGAAAATGATGGATTGACGACGACGCGCGTTGGATCCGGACGATGTGCTGTTTTACGGTCGATGAGACAAAAATTGCAATGCTGATTTATTCGATTGCTGATTGGAAGACAGAGAAAAATAATTACAAATTTCAATCACGTTTTGTGATTTTAGATTTTTTTTTTACTAAAAGCGACAGATTTGGAATGAGAAAAAAATTGTTTCGTTGATAGAAGAAAAAAAAACTGGCACATCGTCTTGATTGCGAGAAACACCGAAAAAGCGCCGAAGAAAATGAATCTTTCGAAAAGTAGAAGCCGCTAATCTCGCGGCCGCTAATTTCGCGCCTCTTAATTCTCTCCGTTTTAATCTACTTGAAACTTGCAAAAATCCTAATTAGCTTGACGTGCAATCAAACGACTTTGCGAGCCGCAACTGACTACGTGTAAATACATCCGTGGATTGTAAGTAAATTTAGCCGAAACATCGAAGATCGAAGATATTTTTTATCGCGAGTTATCCAAGCGCGGAGAGTAGAGACGAAGTGAAAAGCGAAAAAGAAACAAAAAAAGAAAAATGAGGCGTGTTTTTCGAAATCATGTCCAGACGGTATACGAGGCGTTAGTTTTGGTTTTTACGTTCTTTTCGCTAGAGTCTCGAGACACTCGAGGATTTATAACGATTTTCGCGTTCGCCTAGGAAATTAAAAAAAAAAAAAACGAGCAAAAAGTCCCTCGGCCGACGCAATAATGAAAAAAAAGAAGAAGAAGAAGAAAAAAAAATGATAACTGGTCCCGTCCATGATAGTCGAGGAGAAGCGCGTAATTTAATCGTAGAGCTTGTCCAGCCTGTCGATCGATTTGTTAATCTATTAATTTTTTTCTCTTTTTTCTAACTCCCGGCAGTGGATCGACGAGAGATCGAATTATGTATTGATATGTATATGTAAAAATTGTAAATTTGATTGACACTTTTGAGAAGGGGAAAAGGGGGGGGGGCGGGGAGAGCGATTAGATTAAGTCGGACGACCGACTTTCGTAGTATCGGGACTGGGGAACGACGCGATTCTCCTTCGCGCCCCCCCGGAGGATGCAAGATGCACTTTTCAATAATTACGTAATAGTTAGAGTTAAAGTTTCGCGTTGGGTGACTTGGGCCCGACCGCCGAGGGGAGAGTCGACAAAGTCACGGATACATTCCATCCGGCTTTTATGTTAGCGTTTAAACGGCCAGAAAAAAAAGGAAGAAGAATCCCCATACATTGTTGACTAATGCGTCTTCTGTATAATAATATCTCTATTTTCGTTTTTTTCCTCTCTGAGGATTTCTATACGATCAAAAAAATTGACACGACGAAAGCATCTCGGTGAGGGACATAATAAATATTAATTGGAGCAAATAAAAGCGAGAAACTCGCAGATCGACGCATTTCCGTAATTAAAAAAAATGTGAAAAAAATAAAATAAAACGCGCGCGATCCGTCAGGGATTTAAAATCGTGAAATATTCGTGATCCGAAGCGAAATAGCGACGCGACGTTTCGTTTCGCTTCGACACCTTGTGGCCTGTTAAATTTACTTTTCCTAGCGATAGGTTTATTCCTTGCAGCTACGATATCGTATGAGACTTTATACATACATTATATAAATATATAAATATAAATATTGAAGAAAATAAATATAGACGATAGAGGAGAAGAAAAGCGATATGAAAACTTATGTGCTTCTTATCTGATATTCGCCGCGTTAGATAGGGGAGCGAAACAATTGATTTTTGTCTTTAAGTTTAAGAAAATAAAAAAAAAACAGACGCGTTTCATTCTAAAGACAATTTACGTCCCGGTTCTACCGACTCACCGAGGGTCGGCGTACGTTTTTTTCTTTTTTCTCTCTTCTTTATCTCCAAAGTACGTAAAGAGTATTGTGGCAGTATAATACGTTTGTTAAAGAAAAATATATATATATATTCCCTCAGCTGCAGACCAGAATTGCGTTCCATTCACATTGATGTACATATAATCTTATGATGAGAATAAATAACGTCTATACTACATAACACATATGATAATTGAAATTACGATATGTAAAAGAATTAATTAAATAAAATTACAAAAAAAAAGAAAAATATATTAAGAACGAAGGAGAAGCGGGACCGGCGCGTCCTGCCGCTACGTTTGTAAGACTGTAGCCCCAAAAAACATCTTACTAGGTAAAAAAAAAACCGTATCGCAATTATTAACTGTTAAAAAAGAAGGTCGAGAGTCACGATACACATCGAGAGATCGATAGACGGAACTGAGCGCGGCGGAACGAAACGAGAATTGTGTAATTTAACGCGCATTTCGCGAAAATGTGCGCGAATTATGTTTTCGACGAATGAATTTTAGTGAAATAAATTATATTTAAAAACTGGACACATCCTATTTCGTTTTTTAACTCCCTTTTCCCGGGGTTTCGTTCCCTCAAAACAAGTGCGTTTTAAACCATACCAAGAAACAACAATTATCATGTTTTCGACGAATGAATTTTAGTGAAATAAATGATATTTAAAAACTGGACACTTCGTATTTCGTTATTTAACTCCCCTTTCTGATATATTTCGTTCCCCCAAAAACAAACCGCATTTTAAACTGCACTAAGAAACGAGACTTATTCAAATAAGATTTATAGAAATTTATAGAAATAAGATTTATAGAAATTTGTAGAAATAAGATTTATAGAAATTTATAGAAATAACAAGTATTCAATTCGCATAAATTCGAGAAAAGTGCGAGAGAATCGCAAACACTTCTCGATGGTCTGAAAATCTGAAAAAAAGCATGAACACTAAAGGTACTGAAAAGATTGATTTTGCATAATAATAATTCCAAAATGTCACGTAAATTTTGCGTGACTTTAATGAACAAAATAAAAGTCACGCGGACTTTGTGTGACTTTAATAGTGACGCAAAAGTCACGTTTGCGTGTCGCTAGTCACAGCATTTAACATCCGCCGCAGTCGCCTGTTTTCCTCGATTCAAATTTTCCCGCCTCCCTCCCTCGACTCACAAGCTTCCCGCCTTTCTCCGCCAGGTGGCGTGGAACGCCGAGGCACATCCGCAGAATCAAAAAAGACAGCTGGGAAGTGTAACATCCACACATCGATTCGGGGTAGCCCCAGCGTGTCCGAAAATTCGTCGGTCCGAGAGAGGAGGATTTTTCCTCCGTTCCCGGTCGTTGTAATACCCGCGACGCGTCGAGCTGTGCGGCACACAGCGGCAACCGCGCGCGACGCTCTCTTTTCTCCTCAAACCCGACAATTGGTGCACCGGTGGTGTTTTAATACAACACAAAAATATATATAACGTGCCACAAAGCGGAGAGACTCCTGTGATACGTGATGAGTGCTCGTTCCAACGGTTTAATATGGTGATATAAAGGAGAGAACCGAGATAGAGAGAAGCCACCCCGAGGTTATGCGGTGGTTCTTGTCACAGACCCTCGCAACCCCCGTTCAACCCTCGTTTCGCGACACCGACGTCCTGCATGTTTCTGGCGTGGATCCTGCTGCATTGCGGTTAGTTTCACATTTATTTACTCGTGCCTTTCTCCATTTCTTCAATATCTTCAGCATTTTTTTCACTCACCACCGAAGCATAAATACGCGTTTTGCCACGAAATGCGCTTCGCGCAGGGGGCAAAAGGGGGGAGGGGGTGAGGGGGGTAAAGGGGGGTGGGGTGGAGGGGAGGTTGTAACGTTAACATTTATTTACTTGTGCCTTTCTCTATTTCTTCGATATCTTCAGCATTTTTTTCTCTCACCACCGAAGCATAAATACGCGTTTTGCCACAAAATGCGATCGCGCAGGGGGCAAAAGGAGGAGGGGATGGGGGGTGGAGGGGGAGAGGGGAGGTTGTAACGTTAACGCGACCCGACAAGGCCGCCTCCAAGGTTCATTACCCTTCTTCCGAGTTCGATATAGGTTACCTACCGGTGGGAAGCTGTTTTCTTCTTTTCTTCTTTTCTTCTTTTTTTTCTTTTTAATTGCGTGCGCGTTTCTCTCGATTCTTCCTTCGTCGGACGCGACACTTCGGGGTCTCGTGTTCCTCTCGATATTCACGGCGAGGAGACTCCGAGGGAAAATCGAGAGACGACGAATAGGAGGAGAGAGAAACATTTTTCATCGTTTGGAAGATACGAGCGAGCGATAACGAGTGACGAACGCGAGGCGCCCACACAAAAGTCCTCCCGATTATATGCTTGGATCAATTTTTACTGTGGCGCTTGTTCGCCCGGATGTGCGGCTGAGAGAGAGAGAGAGATAGAGAGAGCGAACACGAGTGGAGAGAAAGAGAAAAAGCCCTGTACACTTGGCCTCTCGGCACTCCAGCCCCTATGGATTTCCACTGTTCATTCATTTCTCTCCCCGCGTTCGCTCGCGCTGCGGTCAAGCAGAGAGCATCGTTTCTCAGCCTTCCACCGCGACGTCAATGAAAATAAATAACGCTTGTTCCGTGTTAAAACAAAAAAAACAAAAAAACCCGCATATCGCTCTCGTGTGTGGCGTTCGAGCGGAATGAAGACGAAGAACGATGTTGAAGTTTGCATCGTTGGAACGCAACGAAATTCGGAAAAAAAAATTAATTCCAATTAACCCAAATGATAAAATTGGATATAAAAATTCATCTAACTAATTGTTATGATAACTCTTTACGCCTAATTTCATCATTTGAATTAATTCGAATTAATTTTTTTTTTTTTCTGAATTTCGTCGCGTTCCAACGATGCAAACTTCAACGTCATGACGAGGAAGAAAACAAAAAAAAAGAAGAAGAAAAACCGAGGAAACTTTTCTTCGCGACGTTTTCCTAACGTGGCCCGTTGAAAATTCGACCGGCAACTACGATCGATAAGACCCCGACGATGATTGATGCGGTTTCCGCTCACTTTCCTGACTCGTGATTTCATCAGGAATCCGGTGTCGCGCGGCAGGAAGGGAGGGGGAAAAGGGAAGAGGGGGGAAGAGATGCAAAGAGCAACCCGGTCGAGGGCGGCATTTTACGATTGCGTTTTGTAACTCGAGCCGCCCGCGCGCGCCGCGCGATCGCTCTCTCGAGGCTCGCCGCTGTTACCTATGATTCCCTCGCTCGATTCGTCAATACACAACCGGCGAGAGAGAGAGAGGGGAGGGCGAAGCGCGCGTTACTCACGTGCGGCACAGGAGATAAATACACACCGGCGAGTCGGACGGAATGAATAAGGCGTTTCCAGACGCGCCAATTACATCGCTCTGTCTCTCTCTCTCTGCACTCTCGTGACACTCGCGCAAATCCGTGTGAATGCCCCCGTTGCACCGGGCACTTGAATAAAATTATCGTCGCGCGCGGTGCGCTGTACATAATTAACGCTGTGAATGGTATCACACGGATACGAGTTTTGCTTTTTTTTCCTCGCGGACGATTTTCCGAAAATAATCTCTTTTTTTCGCACATTTTTAACAACAAATAGATAAATTAAATAAAAATTGTAACAGTAGTATTGACAATAATAATAATAATAATAATAATAATAATAATAATAATAATAATGAATGTCTAAATAAAATTTCCTGTGCAGAAATGACTTTAAAATGACTTTAATTTTCCGAAAATAATTTTTTTCGCATATTTTTATAAACAAATAGATAAATTAAATAAAAATTATAACAGTAGTGTTGACAATAACAATAATAATAATAATAATAATAATGAATGTCTAAATAAAATTTCCCGTGCAACAATGACTTTAATATTACTTTAATTTTCCGAAAATAATTTTTTTCGCATATTTTTATAAACAAATAGATATATTAAATAAAAATTATAACAGTAGTATTGACAATAACAATAATAATAATAATAAAAATAAATTTTTAAATAAAACTTCCCGTGCAAAAATGCCTTTAAAGCCACCCAATAATTTTCCAAATAAATCACCGCGCGCAAATCGCTCGCGTCAAGGCTCTAACCGAATAATCGTCGTTTTACAATTTATTTTCACCGCGACTACGCGGACGCTGTCGGCGCGAGGCTCTGGGGGGGGAGTGGAAAAACGGGGGTGGATAGGCAATAACGATCGAGCGGTATAAGAGTGAGCGATAAGTATTGATGGGGTATTTGCATCGGACACAGTGTCTCCCCCCCTATCTAGGGAGAGCGAAGGAGGAGGGGGGGGGGGGTATATCGTGCGCGCAGTAAGTGAAGTATCGGCGACGCTAAGGGTTGCCGGAGACGTTGGCCGTCGGCTCTAGAGGGAAGGGGGAAGGAGGGGAAGGAGAGGTAACTTCTCCTCGTCGTCGTCGTCGTCGGAGGAGGAGGAGGAGGGGGAAGGACACGCTGCGAGCTGCGTTGTGGCCCGTAGAGTGGACGGTTGTGAAAAGCGGGTGTTCGAAGCGTCACGTACGGCGTCGTCGTCGTCGTCGCCGGCGACGACGACGCGTGCCGATGGAGATTAATGGAAAGACAGAGTCCATCGTGTTTCCATTGGTCGTGATTGTTGAGCGGCGGGCGTTGGTGCAATGCGGTGAATCTAATTCAACGACGACTGTACGACACGACGGAGGCGACGACGACGATGCTGCTGCTGCTGCTGCTTCTGCCGCTGCTGCATATATAACTAGTGCTACGTATGTACGGCACACTACGTGAGCGCTGCGAGTGGCGCGATGGAGGAGGGAGGAGGGGGGGAGGGAGGGAGGGCGGAGGAGACGTTCCACGGAGTGGCGAGGGGGGGGGGGGGAGGAGTGAGAAGTAGAGAAACACTCGGCACGCACGCACACAGCCGTTTGGCCCGCACCCGAGGCACGCGGGGGGGGGGGGGGGGGGGCGCAGCGGGTTTATATTGTAGAGACGGTTGCCGCGCGAGAGCGGCAGCGGCAATCTTGTCACCGTAAAGCCAGAAACACTTTGGCCTCGCGCACGTTTCTCCTGCCAACCCCCCCTCTTGCCACCCCCTCTCGCTCCCTCCTCGCCCCCCCCCTCCTTTTCCAGCCCCCGAGAGTAGCGTGACAATTTCCGCCGGAGGCAGAATTTATATTTCATCGTATCTCTACGGCAACTCGCGCTCTCTGTCTCCGCTTCCGCCGGGCACACAGGGAGCCGGGGGGGGGGGGGGGGGCGAGACGAGGTCTTAGGGAAAAAACGTGCGGCACTTTGTTTGGCCAATATAGCGGGAAAATTGCGGGGGGGGGGGGGGGCGAGCAAAAAGCGGTGAGAGCGCGGGGCGCGAAATATTTTTCGGCGATGCGCGATAATTGGGACTTGGAGATTGAGGATTTGGGCGGATGGCGTCGGGGGGAAATGACGAGGGGGAGGTTTGAGAAAAATATTGGGTTCGGTTTGACGCTGGTGAATTTTTAGCGTATTTTTTTTAGCGATTTCCAGCGAATAATAATAATAATAACAATAATAATAAATTAATGAATAAAGTCACAATAATGTTATTGTGTAATAATGACAATAATAAATTAATGAATAAAGACACAATAATGTTAGTGTCTTTATTCATTAATTTATTATTATTATTATTATTATTATTATTATTATTATTATTATTATACAGAGGTTGGCGTATCTCATTGGAACGACGGATAACGAATTATCAGACGTAAATAACGTGGCTAATAATAGCAACAGAATGCTACTCATCGGAACTTTATTTCTGCTTCCGAAGTGAATTATTTCTTCGATTGAGCTGTAATTTGACACAGTTGCTCGACCGAGCGAAGGGAAACACAGGGAGCCAATATTCCCTGAACGCTCTTAAAAACTCGTCCCGACGAAGATTGGCGGAATAGTTTGAATTTAACGGCTAATTGAATATAACTCAGTCTCTTGACTGCTCGCAATCAGTCACAATTATATCCATAATTCGCCGCAATTATTTTTCAAACAAGGACGCCAAGCGCGTCCTTCCTCGGTGGCCCTTCGTGGCATTGTCGCCGATTTTACACGCCTCGCGGACGACAAAACTGATAAACGCCTTTCCGGGTTGGCTTTTTGTGTAAAAAAAAAATTAATAAATAAAAAGCAATGTACCAGTTTTCATTCGATTGTTTGCTTAGAGTCGTATCGGAAAGTTTGTTGCCAAACTTTTTGCGCACTCGGCGGGTTTTATTTCGGACTTGCGTTCGAAAACACTAATACATTTCGCCCCCACTCGTCAGCCTCGCGCCGCGTTCGTTCAACTTTGTTCTCGAATAATTGCAAGTTCAGACAATACAGATCGCGGGCTGCATGTGCAGGAAGCGAGAATAAAAAAGAGCGAGAGAGAGGGGGAAGGGTCTCTCGGTTTATGTAATTGATGTGTCTGCTCTTCTTCTTATTCTTATTCTTCTTCTTCTTCTTCGTTCTCCTCTTCTCCTTTCTCCGAGTATAAATTAATTGCGACGAGAATTACACGCTAAATTTGTTGAAGCTCGCGTGCCCGATGCGTTTTTTTTTTTTTTTCCCCTCCTCTTTTCACTCACGGTCTTCCTCGCCGTCATCCCCCGGCCACGCCGACGTCTCCTTATTCTCTTTGCCTGCCCGCGAGACTCTGAATTATTATTCCGGAAAGTCCGCTCGCCTCGCATTCAACGCGTCTCGCGAAAAATATTATTAAGAAAAATCGGAATAACACACGAGAAAAATTGCGACAAACACCCGACTCGCCGAACGGGGCGACTTGAGACACAGCTTCAAAAATATTTTAAAAACGCCTTTTTAAACCCCGAATATATCTCAAAAACATATCATATTTTTTGTAAATATCAAATATAATTTTTTATATATTTAAGAAAATATTTAAAAAATATATTTCAATATATAATAATAATAATAATAATAATAATAATAATAATAATAATAGTAAATCATTTTTAATATATGTTTAAAATAGTTTTAAATATATATTTAAGAAAATATTTTTTATATATTTTACAAAATATTTTTTAATCCCCATACGACTTCAACTGAATTCGAAATCACCTTCAAAAGTCAGCAAAAAAAAAAACCACCACCTTCCAGACGGTAAAAAAAAATATTCCTCTCGGTAGCCAGCAAAAAAACTTAAGGTTAGCGTAAACCACGTTTTTTTCTCTCTCATCCAAACCACGAGAGAACCCGGGATTCCCAGTACGCAAAAAAAAAAAAGAAAAAAAAAAACACAAAACACAAAACCGCCCTGTTCAGCATACACAGAGCCGGCAGCTTCGCGCCGCGCTCGTTCGCGGAAAAATCCAGCCCCGGTGGCGCTTCGGCCGTTAGAGGCCGCATTGCGGATTTCTCAATACGCACTCACACTCGACGGATTCTCCTTCTCTTTGTTCTTCCCTTCGCGCCGTTCTCTCTTCTCTCTCTCTCTCCACTCCTTCCTTCCTCCGCTCTCGTTTTTTCTTCTCCTTTTGCCTTTCGAGATTTTCCCCGAGTCAAGATTAATTTGTCAGGCTTCCCCGCTTCTCTCGCTTTCTCGGCTGTCCTGTCGCCCTCGTCCAGCCGCCGCCGCCGCCGCCGCCGCTTCTCGGTATCGTCTCGTTTACCGTTGGCGGATTCCTCGTACCGAGTCGACCGGTCTCGACGCGCAGAGTCCTCTGGCCGCGCACGTGTGTGGCTCGCTCTCTCCTCTTCCCTTTCCTCCCTTTCTCTCTCCCTCCCTCCTCGCCCTCGTCCCTTACGCTCGCCTTCTCTCCCCACCCGCCTTGTTCCTCCTTCGCTCCTTCTCCCTCCTCTCGCTCGCCGCGCTTCTCTCCACCGCGACTCTCAGTCTCCTCGCTCTTTCTCTCCCGAGCGACACGCCGGGCTCCGCTTCAACTGCACGTCGACCGTTGCGGTGTCGCTCGTTTCCCGACAACGACGACCATCGTACACGACTCGAGGACTCCGAGTCTCGTTTCTCGCGCCGACAACGACCAGCCGCGGGTTTTCGTCCCCAGCCGCCGCGGATTTCCCCGGCCGTCTGTCGACACACACGGCGAACAAGGGATGTGGGATTTCGAATTCATTCGAGAATTATTTTTCTTCACTTATGATCATCGATCTTTTTACTGGATTCTCGAACGTCGACGGCATCGATAGCATTGCATCGTTTTTTGTTTTTTTTTGCAAAATGTGTTAAAAAAGTATAATCTGGACAAAGATGACCCAAAGATTGTAAAAAATTCGACAGCTGGAATGAAGGTGGATCGTAAAGCAGCGATTCTGTTTATGTGTGGTGGAACGATGATGAAAGGTAAAATATTGTCTTATTGTGTTTTTATTTGATCTGGAAGATTGATTTTTTGAAATTGATCTTTGTGTTCTTGATTATTACATGAATCATTTCGAGACGATAAAAAAATCGTCTTTTGTTATTTGATCTGAGACTGATTTTTTTTTTAATTCATCTTTTTATTCTTGATTATTACACGAATAATTTTGAGGCAATTGAAAAAAAAAAAAAAAAAACAAAAATCTTTTGTTATTTGATCTGAAAGACTGATTTTTATTTTTAATTCATCTTTTTATTCTTGATTATTACACGAATAATTTTGAGGCAATTGAAAAAAAAAAAAAAAAAAAAAAAAAATCATCTTTTGTTATTTGATCTGAAAGACTGATTTTTATTTTTTTGATCATTCGGATCTTGATTATTGTATGAATATTTTTGAGACGATTCATATAGATTGGCTTCGAAAATCAATTCTTATCGATGGATCGCACATCCCTACGGCGAGGTTGCAGCAAGCAACGCGGTAAGGAGGCTAGCGACTCGTCAGGGGCGAACGGGGGTGGAGGGTGAAGGCTTCGTCGTAGCTGCCGTCGCCCATCGTCGTCGCATGCCAAGAGTCGACCGGAAAATAGGGATTTGATTGGTACAGAGGGAATTTCAATCGGAAACGTTCCCGGGACTGAGCTATACCTCTCCCTCTATTTTCCCCGTCTCTTCCTCCTTCTCTCCTTCGCCTCTTCTTCCGCCCCCCCCCCCCGTTCTCACCCTTTCAGCGTCTTTTCCTTCTCGCAAATAACATTTGCCCCCTCGCGGCCACGGATGACTCGCCACTTGCAAGCGGCTCGGTGAATATCACGTGGGTCTCGTGTGCAGCAGTTTATTAAGGGGGTTAAGAAAGTCGAGTTCGGCGATGAGTCTCGAAAACGTCGATTTTTCGACCCGTAAAGCATTCCATCTGGAAAAAATGTGTGAAACGTGTGAGTCGAACGCCGAAAAGTTCAGTATTTCGTAAATATATATTTAAATTTATTTATTTATTTATTTTTTTTTTATTTGTTTTTATATTTGTTATTTCTTTTATTGATATTTTTATATTTATTTATTTATTCATTTATTTATTTATATCAACGGGAAAATCCCTTTTACATACATTGGTTCGATACATTTGAAACACAAATTATTAATATATCACCTTGGTATTTATATATTTTTTTGATTTATATTTTTGTATTTGTATTTTTTTAATACACATAAAAAAAAAGTTGAAAATATGTTTACACAATTCCAGCGCCAGAAATAAGCGCGTCAGTGTGTCGAATATATTCTGCATCTAATTTTCTCTTATTCTCGTAGATTAGTCTTAAAATCTATTTTACTTCAATTTTTTCCTTTTTTTTAAGAAATACAATATTCTCTAGTTTCAATTGATCTCGTATGATAAAACAAAATATCGCAGCCCGGGGATTTTTTTCCAGCGGCAAACGGAATTGTCTGAAAATCCTTGCGAGTCGTGTGAAATGTTCACGAATCGATGCCATTGAGAGACTTGTTGAAAAATAATTTTTCATTTCACTTTGCTCTCTCTTCCCCCAGCAGCCAACATCGCGCGGGCGCCACGGGAACGGGAGAGATACAAATGCGCGGCGCCCGTTCCACCGAGGCGCGCAGAGAGGGCGCCGCGCACACATTCGCAGTTGAAGGAAGATTGACGTGCTCGCGTGCCGTGACCGACGCATTCGGTTTCCCACCGCTGCCGCCGCTCGACCCCGGCGGTGGTGGCTCGCCGCCTCGGCTATATAGTCGCTGATGCTATTGCTCCCGGTAATGCCGAGTGCGTTGATTTACAATGAATGCGCCAGCGCGCCATCGCCGCGCCTGTCGAGTAAAGAAGAGGCCCCGGGAAATGGGTTCGGGAAATCACGAGAACGAAAAGCTGAACCGAGAGAGAGAGGAAGTGGAAAAGGAAATTAAAAAAAGAATGAAAAAGAGAAACAAAACAGAGTGTGAGAAAGAGGCGGGTGAAAAGAATGGAAATCTCGACTGAAACGTGGTGGAAAAAAATGGAAAGAGAGGGAAATGTCTCACACCTGTTTCCACGTGTTTCTTGTTGTCGTATCGAGATGATGACCAAGAAATCGCTGTCAGTGAGCAGGACTAATATGACAGCTGTGAATGTAAAATTAGCCTGAGAAAATCAAGAGGAAAAACTTGAGAAATAAATTTCACAGAAACGTGGAACAAAAAAAAATTGCTAAAGAGGGTAACGAGTTTCTTACACCTGTTTCCATGTGAAACAAAAATTCGTTAATATCAAAACGAGGATCAAGAAACCAGTTTAAATTGATTCTGCAAAATAAGCCGAAAGTTTGAGAAAGTCAGCAAGTCTGCCTTGAAAGCTCCACGAAAACGGGAGAGAAAGGACAGACAAAAACCGAGAAAATTCCTCGCCCTCCTAACTGCTAAATTCGTCGAATCAAGATAACGATCAAGGAATCAGGAACTAACATGGTTTCCTGATCGCAAATTGCTAAAAAAGAGAGCGCAAAGTGTGACAAAAGTCCACAGATCAAAAGCCTCGAAAGCTCGACGGAAACGCGAGAGAAAATAGCACGAATGAAAAAAAAACCACCCCGAAGATTTCTCACCCTTCTGTAACAGGGGAAATTCTTCGCGCTTATCGCGATAGCGATAGGGAATTCGGCTAAAAATAGCCCCCGGCGAATTACGTACAGTTTCGCCGGGTCGAAGTTGCGTGCAAAGTGGCACTGCGCGACTCCGCGGGTGTAGTTGCTAAATTGATCTCGGCGTTCCTCGTTGGCTTTCTCTGAAAAATCATGCGATAAAGAGTGATCCTCGCGTGCGACACGGTTTCCACTAATTCTTTTTTATACCCGCGGATGGAAACCGCGGCACGACGTGTCGGACACGTGTTTGCCAATGTAGCGTAAATGTGTAGACCGCTCTGAGTACACAGGCAAATATAACGTTTACCGTGGAAAGAGCGATGCTCGCCTAACGCTGCCGAACCTGCGCTGGCAACCTGCTCGCCACTCGGATGACTGTGCGATCGAGTATATAATATATATACAGCCAAGCTCTCTGTGCCTGTCGCCGCACGACCACCGTGCGCCACTCTTGTTTGCCTTGTGCCTCGCGCCACACCGACTTCCACTCATTTTTCCCAACCGGAACTCGAAGGTTTGCGGAACTCGCCGCGATTCCGTCCGAGCGTTCGGCGTGTCACGTCGTCGGGCCACCTATATCCAGATACACCCGCGATTATATCTGTACCAGTGCCGACATCGTGTCGCGAATACATCCGGCATTTCGTATCAAGGCGACCTGGGCCTCTCGGGCTTGGTTCACAATTGTTTTCGCATTGTTTCCACCTAAAGATCAAACTGGTTAACATTTTTCAAAATGGTACTAAGGTACATTTAACGTACTTACAGTTTTTGCATACAATTAAAAAAAATCTTGTGACGCTGTTTCACTTTTTTTTTAAATTATTTAATCAAAAACGTCCAAAGTATCAGAATTTATTAGAAGATTCAAATTTAGAATTAATTAGAAGATTAAAATAAAATTTAGTCACCAATTTATTTGTTGATCCTTCATTAGTATCTTATAATCAGATTTAATTAGAAGATTCTAATGAAGGACCGACAAAAAAATTGGTGACTAAATTTTAGATACTGAGGTTCGTAACCGGGTAGACTTCGCGTAGAATGTCCCGTATGCGTCTATATACGTGTGTATGTAGAGAGACAGGTTGTAGGAAGTCGTCAATATTCCATACCTTTCGATCGATTGCATGTCCGCTCCTTCCCCACCCCACCCGCCCTGCCATTCTCCCTCGGCGTAGGTACCGCGCACTGTACTGTAGCTACAATCAAGCGGCGGAAGAGCGTAGAACCCGCGAAATCGTTGTTTGACCCTATCCACGGCCGGCAGCCTCTGTGTTATACGTAAATACGGGAAAAAAACGAGAGAGAAACAGCGGCGCAATATAGACGGTTTTAAACTCACACACCGATGCATCGCGTGTCACGGCAAAAATAGAGTCAGCTGTTAGTGAAAATTGCATGAGGTTAGGAGGAAGAGAAAGAAGGCTGGCGCCGTCTACCCTCGCGGCGACACAAGTTTTATTCTATTAAGAATCAGTGATCCACACTTTATTTTACTAGGAATCAGTCCTAACTTCACCTAACCTCGAATTTAGTTTTTTTTTGGCTCTTGCCAAGAAACTGCTTCGGTTATCGAGGCGCCGGAAGCTCAGCCCATTTTTGCCATCCTTCCACCCATGACCACAAAAAATGGGTCCGATCCGTCGAGCCATTTCGGAAAAAAATAGGTTTTTAGAAATTTCAAAATGGCGGTTGAAGTCAAAACACGACCACTAAATCTTTTGAAACTTATTTTTCTCCGTTATGGCTCGACAGATCGAGCCCATTTTTTTAGGTCACGAGTGGAAGGATGGCAAAAATGGGCTGAGCTTCTGGCACCTCGATAGTCCCAACGGATTTTTCAGGAGAGCCAAAAAACAAAATTCGAGGTTAGGTACGAGAGCGACAGTCCTACAGATGTTTAGCATTGGTTACGAAATCCATCGACATCATCAAAGATACGTAAAAAAAAAAATAACTAAGAAACTTTGATATAACAGCGAGATTGACTTCAGAGCTCAGTAACGACGCAACCGGCGTTCGCACAGCTGCCGCGCCTCTCGTATGTTTACACGCCTGAATTGGGGCGCCGAGTATTTATCGTTTCCGGAAGCTGCCGCTCGTTACTACCTCGGGCTGCATCTGGACGTTTTACGAAAACGCCGCTTCGACGTCGTTCCTCCTTGAGAAACACGTTTTTTGCTTAAACCGAGTTTCCACTGTACGGCCACGGGCGAGAAAATAGAAAAGTCTTTGCCGGCTCTCGAACCCGCGAATTTATCCTCGCGTCGTGTGTGCTCGACCTTCATTGAACCTTGACGTAGTGGACGAGTCCGTGGGCTAAGCGGTTTTTCTCCCCGCTAGAAGCTGCAGTTTGTATGTGCCACGCGATACGGCCAGGGGCGGAGAACGCGGGGGGCTGTCACGACACGGGCGCCCCACGAGGGCCCTGCACGAGACACCGGGGCCGCGTCTTCCATCCACCGCTCACGAATTTTAGTCCCGACGCATACATTACTCCATACTCTGTGCGCGCGTAACGCTACACTATACACGCTACGTTACTACGGAAGTTGTAAAATTTTCCGAAACGTCGAATTTATACGCCATATACTATCCACTCTATCCCTGGGCTAGGGGGTAAATTGTATATGTGTATAGAGCGCGCACCTCTATCTTGCCTACACGGTTTACGACGCTCGCGAGAGAAGAAGAAGAAGAAGAGAAAGGGGGATGACGTCGGGTCCGGCCGGAAGCGGAGCTTCGCTTCCGCCCCCAAAGTGCATATAGTCGCTCAACATTTTACGTTGAAAAAATGAAAAAAAAGAGGGAGTAACAAATTCGTCGAACAGGTCGTAAAAGGGACATCGTCGAAATCTCGACAATTTTTTTTACCTTCAGCCTTTCCTCGGGGTTTTCAATTTTTTTTTCTTTAATTAACGTTAATTCGCTAGTAGTATAATTAAGCTAATTCAAATTATTTCTCGTAATCAAGTCGAGTGCCCGTCGAGGTTCTCGGAAGAATCTTGATCCCCCCCGGCGTTGGTAATTTCTCGGAGGTTATTTAGCCGCGTTGGATTTTCGCTTAGCCCCCGTACGGAAATATATATATCTGAAATATACGCTAAAAATATATGCGACATATATGCTATATGGGTGACAATATTCCGCCAAAATGTTGCATATAGATTATATATCCCGCATATATGTCATGAATATATGCGGGATATATGTTTTATATATTTCGTAAGTATTATACAACATATATGTTTAATATATATTTCTGATATGTAACATATATTTTGAAAATAAAAATTCTATAAAAAATCATATCTGCAAAATATATTTTAAAAATATGTGACATAATTTGCGAACATGTCTGGACAATTAAATGCGATTAATTATGCATTTTTCTATGTGCATTTTTATGTGTATGTGTGTGCATATATGTCGTGTATGTGTGTATATATGTCGTATATAAGAAACGCACCAAAATGTAGCATATACGACATATATGTTACATATATTATTAATAACGGTATATATGTCAAATATATGCAACTTATAATCTGTATATATTTTTAGCGTATATTTCACATCTATTTTTTCCATACGGGCCGACGCAAGTAACAAATTATATACATTTTATAATTATCGTTGTTTCGATTTTTCCTCTCAAACTCGCTACAAATTCATGCAGTTCTAACTATTCCCGAATTTCTGAGAATCTCATGTCGAGACTCTCAAATTTCATCTCAACTTGCCTCAAATAAAAAATGTATTTTTCACCATAAAATCCTCGTTCCACGAAATAAATTCGACTCGCTTGCTAATGTCCTTCGAATTATTCAACCGCGTTGCGTTTTCCCGGAAGCGGCCCCCACGTGTGTTTAAAATAATACGTAGCAACCCCCCGATGATTTACCAAGCCCGAAGAGCTTTTTTTAATTATCGTTATTTCGCCCGTGTTTGTCGAACACACCGGACGAATATGACCGACGGCTGAGAGGACACGAGATGACGATGGCTGTGGGGGGAGGAACAACTTATTAAATGCATTATTCATCCACGAGTGCAGCGCTCAACGCAGCCATCCATTCGTTCTTACCGCAGACGCGACTCTCGTTTCTGCCGCCCCCCTCGGCTCTGTGGCTATGTGGCTCGGAGATGACGCGTGTGTATTACCAGTGCACGGCACGCGGTCCGCGTCTCCGCCTCGCCACACCCTCGTCCTCTTCCTTCTCTCTCTTTTGCTCTCTCTACCCCTCCACGCGTTTCCCTCGTCGATGACTCACCCGGAATGTATATTCAGGAGACTCTCTGCTCCTCGTTCGTTTCCGCGCTCGTAAAGTGTCGTCCCGATCATTGTGGCCGTCCTCTTCCATCGATATTTTCCATTTTTCCCTTCCGCTCTCTCTCGTATTTCGAGGAACATGTCTTATTGAATTTTCGTACCGAAAGCGCGCTCGGCAAATTGGATGACGGTTTATAAATATTGATACGGCGGGATTGGGGGAACAAAAAAATCGCTTTCATTTAAATCAACCGAAATCCGATGTGAATCCCCCGGAGCGATAAGATTGAGGGATTAGGCGGAGTGAAAAGGGAAAAAAAGGCTCGAATTGGGAAATACTCTCGGTGGGAGAAATCGAGCTGTTGATGAGGTTCGTGGGGTAAGGAAATGGAAATTTTAATGCCGGCGGGCGAGAAAAAAACGCGACTTTTTCTTGCTTGAAAATTGTCAGGGTCTTTAATTTTATTTGTTCGTTAATTTTATTTGTTCTTTAATTTGATTTGCTCTTTAATTTTACTTGTTCTTTAATTTTATTTGTTCTTTAATTTTATTTGTTCTTTAATTTTATTTGTTCTTTTATTTTATGTGTTCTTTAATTTTATTTGTTTTTTAATTTTATTTGTTCTTTAATTTTATTTATTCTTAGTTCACAGGCAGAGCCCATTTACAGGAGGATAGAAAATCATCTTCCAAAACTTAATTTGAAACAATGAAAATCACACGTACAGATTATTCGCTCATAAGATTATATGCTTTACTGTGATGTACCAAAACTATTATTGAACTCTACCAGTTGATGGGCACAGGGTGACTGAAACTTAAGCAAAGATGTGTTATTCGACTGAGGAACATATCTCGAAACCAAAAACAAAAAATGAATGCTGACAAAACACGATTGATGGCATTTCGACAATTTGTCGCAACCCACTTAATACCGAATCTATCTAACCTTAATTCACCACTACCATAAAAAAAAAAAAAATTCACTACAAATTACAAAAAATAATTTTGACCAGATTCCTATCAATTACTTCGTTGCCACGAACTTCCCAAAAACGCTACCCAATTTTCGTCCCACGGCTTAATGTCAAAAGTTTACGTCCTAAACCGACGAACTTGGCCTGTGCAAGCAAAACCCAGCGCCGAGGGTGGTTTCAATCTCCTCTCTTTTAATTTTTTCCCCTCGTTTCGTTTCTTTCTTTTTTTTTCGCAAATTCCGTCCCTTTTGAGTCCCTTCATACGCCGTTCGCATGAATATTTTTAAGGGGGTTGGAGACGGCGCGTGTCTCATTGAATTTTTACAGAATTTTGCGCCACACAGAGAGGGAGGCGGCGTGTATTTGTTATGTCGGATCCCGCTGGTGTTCCAGCGGCTCCCCGGCTTGCCTGCTACTTTGTGTGGTCGTAACGTTCCTAGGTGCTCCTTTTCTACGGGAGCAATGAAACCTTAACGCTCGCAGTGAAAGAACATTATACATATATACTTTCCTCATACATATATATATATATATATATATATATATATATATGTTTTATATAGAAAGCTAAAAAGAGAGAAAACGAGGAAAATAGAGAGAGAGAGAGGCCCGTAAAGAAAAAAGTCATCCTAAACGCATTAAAGGCAAAAGAGACGAAGAGAGCGACGACCGGAGTCGCGTTATTCCTCGCAGAGAGCAAGACTGAAGACTGAGCAGAAGGGGCAGAAGTGCCCTGCGTGGTTGCGTTCCGCATGAGAAATAATTTATATTCCCCGGATCCGAAAGAGGTTCCTTATTACGTTTCTCGGAATATCCTCCCTCCCCTCTCAGCGGGGGGTGGGTGGATGGATAGGAGGGGGGGGGGGGGGGGAGGAAACTTCGTTTGACTTTGTGCTTTGCAATTTCTATGCAAAATTGCTGGCGCCCCCCCCCCCCCCCTCTTTTTATATCTGTCTTTGTCAATATTAATTCTCCCATATTCTCAGGGTATTAAGTCACCTTTGTCGACGAGAGATTTGTCCCTGTAAATACTAATCTACTGTTTTCGCTGTTCTTTTTTTTTCTTTTTTTTTCGCTGCCTTTTTTACTCTTTCTTAATTTTTACAAAATTGCTGACGCCCCCCCTTTTTATATCTGTCTTTGTCAATATTAATTCTCCCATATTCTCAGGGTATTAAGTCACCTTTGTCGACGAGAGATTTGTCCCTGTAAAAAGTAATCTACTGTTTTCGCTATTCTTATTTTTTTCTTTTTTTTTCGCTGCCTTTTTGACTCTTTCTTAATTTTTACAAAATTGCTGACGCCCCCTCTTTTTATATCTGTCTTTGTCAATATTAATTCTCCCATATTCTCAGGGTATTAAGTCACCTTTGTCGACGAGAGATTTGTCCCTGTAAAAACTAATCTACTGTTTTCGCTGTTCTTTTTTTTTTCTTTTTTTTCGCTGTCTTTTTTACTCTTTCTCAATTTTTACAAAATTACTGACGCCCCCCCTTTTTATATCTGTCTTTGTCAATATTAATTCTCTCATATTCTCAGGGAATTAAGTCACCTTTGTCGACGAGAGATTTGTCCCTGTAAAAACGAATCTACTATTTTCGCTGTTCTTTTTTTTCTTTTTTTTTCGCTGCCTTTTTTACTCTTTCTCAATTTTTACAAAATTACTGACGCCCCCCCTTTTTATATCTGTCTTTGTCAATATTAATTCTCCCATATTCTCAGGGTATTAAGTCACCTTTGTCGACGAGAGATTTGTCCCTGTAAAAACTAATCTACTGTTTTCGCTGTTCTTTTTTTTTTCTTTTTTTTTTTCGCTGCCTTTTTTACTCTTTCTTAATTTTTACAAAATTGCTGACGCCCCCCCTTTTTATATCTGTCTTTGTCAATATTAATTCTCCCATATTCTCAGGGTATCAAGTCACCTTTGTCGACGAGAGATTTGTCCCTGTAAAAACTAATCTACTGTTTTCGATGTTCTTTGTTTTTTTTTTCTTTTTTTTCGCTGCCTTTTTTATCTCTCGTTTTGCGCTGTAGCGACTTTGTTCCCCGGACGACTTATCAGAGCAGCGAACGAGGTGTCATGGGACGTTTTGTGCTCGGCCCCGGCGCCGCATCTTTTAATCCCTTTATTTAGCCATTTTTCCCGCCCCCGCCCCCCGCGAAGCCCCCTCGGCGCGTGCGTATTTTGCCGTGTGTGCCCGACGCCCGATACGCAACAATATAAAATCCCTGTTCTCGCGCGCGTCTCGTAATCCGCCCGCGTGTACGCGACGCAATAATTGTTTTATCAGCGCGTTCAACGGCCGCTTCTGCGCCCGAATAATTAGCCAGATAGGGTTGTCAATATTTTCACGTGAAGAATCGTGTATTTTTTTTTTTTTCGTTTTTTTTTCGTGGCTTTGTGATGATTGAATGTATCGAACTATTGGTGGGTTTAATGTGTATTTTTCGAGCCGAACCAGAATTGGTGAGCCAACTGAATTCAGTTGGCTGAAAAAAAAAAAAAAAAATTGTGTCGTCTGTGTATTTTTTACTCGCTATTTTCGCATGGCCTGCATTTTTTTTATTGTTTGCACTTCACTTTATCCCTAATTTAAAAAAAAATTCTTATCACTGCCTTCCACGTCCGGCCGCCCTCGACCGGGTCGACAAACTTTCCCGACAATCGATTAATCTCGATAACCCGATGTACAATTACCGCGATTGAATTTTCCACCTGACTTCACTCGTCCCCGCATCGCTTCCAAACTTTCGTCCCACTGTCCCAATAACATCACCCACATTTACCCGCCATTAAAAAAAAAAAAACCCAATCAATATCCCGCGAATTTAATTAATCCAAATTCCCGGGAATTTCTAAATTATCGTATATTTTAAATTGCTTCCCCCTCGCTTAAAAAAAAAAAAAAAAATTCCCGACCGGTTTCGCCGCGCGCGCGGAGTGTCCGACGGGGGAAAATCCGAGGTGTCCATTGCGCGTGGAATTTCGCCTGTGAAAACTAATGTTCTCGACGCGGCGTTAATACCGGCCTCTGATTGGAGGGCGGGGGTGGGACCGGCGGTTCGCCGGTTCGCCGAGTTTCTCTCTCTCTCTCTCTGTACAATGCGTGCGTAGACCGAGATATACTTGTGCAACGTAGCACTTTCGGGTTCACCGGTCTGGTACAGCCGACCGCATTCCCGACGTTTCCCAACCGACGTATCCCCCGTTGTTCGGCTATTGATCCCTGGACTCGCACAGCCTTCCCCGTCTCGCTCCCTCTTCACGCGGCTCCGCGCGTGTGACCATCGATATGTGTTAGTCTTTGCTTCTATACATAGCTGTATAATACGTATATATACATTTTAGACTGCGTATATGCGTATATGTATATAAGATATATGTGGTATATAAGATAGGGGAAGGTGGGGTAAAACGGGACGTATAAGGAAAAAATTGTTTTACGATTCCCAAAGCATATTTTTACATTTTAGACTGTGCGTATATGCGTATATGTATATAAGATATATGTGGTATATAAGATAGGGGAAGGTGGGGTAAAACGGGACATATAAGGAAAAAATGGTTTTACGATTCCCAAAGCATATTTTTACATTTTAGATTGTGCGTATATGCGTATATGTATATAAGATATATGTGGTATATAAGATAGGGGAAGGTGGGGTAAAACGGGACGTATAAGGAAAAAATTGTTTTACGATTCCCAAAGCATATTTTTACATTTTAGACTGTGCGTATATGCGTCTATGTATATAAGATATGTGTGGTATAGAAGATAGGGGAAGGTGGGGTAAAACGGGACGTATAAGGAAAAAATGGTTTTACGATTCCCAAAGCATATTTTTACATTTTAGATTGTGCGTATATGCGTATATGTATATAAGACATATGTGGTATATAAGACACAGGGAAGGTGGGGTAAAACGGGACGTATAAGGAAAAAATGGTTTTACGATTCCCAAAGCATTTTTTTACATTTTAGATTGTGCGTATATGCGTCTATGTATATAAGATATGTGGTATATAAGACACAGGGAAGGTGGGGTAAAACGGGACGTATAAGCGAAAAATGGTTTTACGATTCCCAAAGTGTATTTTTTTATCGCTTTGAACCCAAAAATTCGACTGCTGTCATCAATTTGGCGCATCAAAAAAAATTTTAAAAATTAAAAAAAAAGTGTGGGGCAAAATGGGACAAACCCCGAAATTCGGCAATTCGTGTTTTTTATTTAACTGAGTGACACTCAACACCATCAGTAATGATTATATATAAAAAGGATGTTATAATATAAACTTAAATATTTTTTATAGTGACTTTTTAATATAAAAAGGATGTTATAATATAAACTTAAATATTTTTATAGTGACTTTTTAAAAGCCAGATTGCTTGAAACACTCAAAATTGTTGAAAAACATTATTTTCCGATTAATTGCGATTATTCCGATATTTCTCGAAATGGGGATCTATGCCATTTTGCCCCATAAAATAATCGAAACTGACAAAAATGCTGTTCTGATTTTCCCGGCTGTTCCATTTTGCCCCACCTTCCCCTATATAGTACATATACATATATATCCTCTCTTCCTCTCTCGGCGTTCTCTGCGCGTCACTTCCAAGCGCGTTTCGACGTTGCACGCGCGAAAAATCGAGCGACCACCTAACCGACTCGAACGTTGCCGCGGAGCGGCAGAGGCAGCAGCAGCGAGTCGCGCGAGCGAGCGATGAAGTTGTCTGTTCCACGAACGCGCGATTCCACCTTCCCTCCACTAGGTCGGACGGTAGGCAGTGAGGTATAGGGGAGACGGGGGTTGGGGGGTGTTACCTCCCGTAACTTTTCCACTATACTTTTCTCCGGCTCCTTCAGCCCCCCTCCCCTTAACTCTTGCCTTTCACTTCGGCCTCGTTGCACTGGAAAAGTCCCTCTGTGCACCTGCAGCGAGAGCTTTAACTTTTATCCCCCCTTCCCCCCCCCCCCCCCCACCCCGCAACACCCCCCAACTTTCTCCCCCGTTTTTTCGATTATTATCGAAAGAAAAAGTCATTTTAATCCCACAACTTTTATTCCACGTACGCACGCATTTTTGTTCGGCATTTCAGTTGTTGTTCTCGTTTTCGCCGCGAAACTTTTCCGGGCTGCGAATTAGCGGCTAGTGATGAGCGATGTATTCACGAGCGGGAAGGAGGATGTTTTGTTTTCGCGAAACATTTTTTTTTCTAACCAAAAAATTATGGACTTCATAAAAAAAAACTTCTACGAAAAATGTTGGTTTAGAAATGTAGAGATTTAAGTTCGAGCTTTGTTATCTGATATTAATTTAAGCATCTTGAATCTTAAGTATTACCTTCAGCTCGAAACTAAGAGGCGACGTCACTTCGCCCACCTCGAAATTTTGAAACCCATTTTCTCCCAAACTACTCGGCAGACACAGCTCAAATTTTGACAGAACGTACAAAAGCATGGCAGAAATGGGCTGAGCTTCTGGCTCCTCGAAACTCATAGCCGTTCGTTCGTGAGAATCGAAAAACAAAAAGAAAGTGAGGTTAGGTGCGAGAAAAACAGCCCTAGAGGCCTATTGGGCGAAAAAAAAATCCCACCAGTGTATCATCGCCTCTCAATTTCAACTTAAGCCACATTCCAAATCCAACCCAACCAAATCTGTCTTCGTCAGACCCATGAAACAAATTAATCAACACGTCCAACGTTTGACTCTCCCCACCCCCCGGGGTTTTCGTTCCAAAAGCTGCGAGCGTTATTGCGCGAAATTGATATTGCACACGAGTGAGAGGTGATGGAGTTGACAACGAGGGTATTATACTGTCGTGAAAAGTCTCATAGATCTCGTGACAGACATTCGCTTACGTACGGCCCCCGCACATATATACACAAATCTACGTATGCATATACAGGCGTGTTCATGTAGAAAGCCACGTTCATCGCTCGATTAATGGGCTGCGCTTCAGCCGGAGCCATCGCGGCCTGCGTTATTCCTGCTGCTCTGGCACAAACCATTTTCTCGCCGGCGAATCCCCCGAGAATTCAATGCTCGGCCCCGGGGCTGCTGCTGCTGCTGCTGCTGTTGCCGGTGGTGTAGCTCGCTGTACCACCGCTGATGCCTCCGCCGCCTCTCCTCGTCCGCCATTGTACGAATTGAGCGTCACAGCGTGCGGCTGCATTTGAACGGTGAATCTTAATTGGATACTGGCCTTGGGTTCCTCCACTCGTTCTATACTCGTTACCTACTACCCCGCGAATCGCGCCTCTCGCCTCTCGTCATACACACCGAGTTGTGCGAGCAGCTCATTCAACGCGCGTCTATCTCGCCGGAACCGGCGAGCTTTAAGCTCGTTATATAAATATCGCTGTATTAGGAAGTTGTCGACCCCCCCCCCTCCAGGAGAAACATCGTTGGTATACAGAAGAGAATCTGAGAAAAGGGAATTAAAGCCAAACCCTGAAAAATCGCAAATTTTTCCCTTGCGTTTTTTTTTTTTTTTTTTTTTTCGAATTCGAAAATTTTAAAAACTCTATCGGGTGGGAAATTTCTCGCTGATTCCGAAAAACACCGTTTCGCATTTTTCTCGTCGGCGAGAAAAATAATTCTGAATTTCTGAAAAGAAAATCTGAATTTCTGAAAAAAATTCTGAATTTTTCACACAATGTTAAAGTTGAGTCCTCAAAATTGCAAATTTTTCCTTGCGTTTTTAGTGCAAAAAAAATTGATTTCGTAAAATCGAAGAACCCTATTCAATGGGGATTTTCCCGCAGATTCCGGGAAAAAAATAGTAGTTTGTCCAAAAAATAGAAAATTTGATGAGAAAAGGGCAAAAAATAATTTTTTTCAACTGCAAAATGAATAAAAATGGTCAAATCATCCACATTAAACAACCCGAAGGATGTCGAGCCATTTAATAACGAGTCGCGAGAGACAATTTTTCCATCGTTGCTAATAAACGTCACTCGTGACACGAGAATCCCCGACCAAGTAGTACAGGTCAAGCTGCGCGGAGACGCGCCCGAAAAAAAAGTGATCAAAACAATTTAAACGAGCGTGGAAATGATATACGCGCTATAACTTCGATCAACGCGCGCTCGTCCGTTGTCAGCGATGCGTTCGACGCTGTATATGTTTTAATTTCATCAATTTACCTCGAATTTCGACACAACCGCGCGTTTCGTCTATACGCGCGCGGCACACACGGAGGGAACGTCGTCTCTATTTTCTATTTGATCTGCCCTCGGTGAAACGCACATACCGATAATTATGTACCCAGGGCTACGGCAAATATTGAAAACACACCGGGGGGAGGGTTCCGGAGGGTCCCGCGCGTCACGACCGCGCTGGTTCCGTACGGCTATTTTAGCGTCGATTCGCTTCGCTGTACTCGCAGAGCACATTTGCCATTCGGCGTTGCCCGACTGATCTGCAGTCTTCCCGAATTCGTGTTTTCGCATCGTTTCAGTTATTTCTTTTATCTTTTTTTTTCCACGTATTCTCCAAAGCTAACATCTGTTTTACATTCGTGTTTGCAGGCGATATCTTGATGAATATCGAAAGAAAAATAATAACTCCAACATAGAAATAAACAGCTGTGAAAAATGAAAAAAAAGTAGAATTAAAAAAAATTGACATCGTTTTGTTTCAGTTTTTTTATTTCTACTCGTTAAATTTCACCTCAATTACGTTGCCTACTGACACGAAAAAAAATATATCATTATTCAAGAATTTCGTATGATATTGAAACGATAACTCCAAAATAGACAATATTTATTTATTTATTTTCAATGTTAAATCGTATTGTGACAACAATAACTACAATTAATTCAAAAATATTGTTTTTGTCAGCTGGCCAGCAAAAGTTTTATTAAATCAATGATATATTTTTTTCGTGCATTTAAATATAAAAAATAGTCCACAATTATATAAAAAAATTATTTCACCATAACTCCTAGTTCATCACCCGATCTTCACCCGCTAAGTCCTGATCTTCACGTCCAGGTACCAAAAAAAGCTCCACATTCCCCCTTCAAGATCCACAAGATCCACATTATCCACTCCGCCTGCATTCGCCACACGAGCCACCAATCTCCCCCCCCAACCCAATTTTCCCGCCATCAATGCATACTGATTACATTTCCCTCGTTGGATTTTGCAGGTCGTCGGCGTGACGGCGATACATTCGGCCGCCCCTCGTCCGCAGTCTCACCAAGGAGGAGATAATCACAGCCCTCAGTCGCGTCACGTGAGAGGGACAACGACCGCCGCCGCCGCGAGCGCCAAATAGGAAGGCATCAGCAGCAGCAGCATCGGCAGCACCAGCATTCGGAAAATTCTCTGCCGAACCTCGTGGGCGCCGCGTTGTCAGCGAGGATCCTCCTCCCCCCCCGTCCGTCTCTCCTCCCCTCCTCGCGGTTCTCTCAAAGCCGAAGAGAAGAAGAAAAAAAGAAGAAAAAAAAAAACACACAGCGCCCTCTCCACGTATCCTCTCAACCCAGTCCTCCCGGCTGGCCTTTCGGTGTCTCACCGCTTCGCGTCTCGCTCTCCACGTTTTTATTATCCCGGTCCAGCCGCGCTGCGTTGTCTTTCCCGCAGTATCCGCACACGAATACCTAAAAAAAAACGTACATATATATATAGGCGTGTATATATATAAATATATATATATATATATACGTCCTGTGTGTAAAATACGTATATATGTAATATACATTCACGTGTACATATTATATATATTATATATATATAATATATATATATATATATATATATTGAGCTCCATCGGTAAACCGAGGCAGAGAGAGAGAGAGACTCGAGTTAGCCGCACACGCAACGCCGGAGCCTCGACGTCCCCTTTCCGTCTCTCTCTTCTCTCTCCCGCTCTCTCTCTCTCTCTCTCTCGTTTCCACCCTCCACCGCAGAATCCTCTCTCGTCCGGCGAGAGAAGAGGGTGGTGCGTGTGCGAGAGAGGAGCGTGTGTGGGTGTTTCGCCGCTCTCTGCCAGCTGCTGGCGCGACGCTGCCAGCCAGGCGACGTCAGTGCAGACCCAGAGGCGTCCGTGATCAGCGCGTCCCGTCGTACCGCGGAGCAACAGTCGGCCGGGGAGTCCGGGTGGCTTCGGCGTAGCTGGCGAAACGTGGTGGAGAGGAAAAAAAGGAAAAATAGTTTGGAGGAAGCGACGACGGGTGAACATCGAGTGGTTGACTTTTGGATTGGAGCTGACGCTGCTGCTTGAAGATATTCGGGTCAATCTGGACGAGGAAAACGTGGGAAAAAATAATAATAAAAAATAGCGGATGATCATCGAGTGGCTGAATTTTGGATTAAAGTTGACGACGGCTGAAGATATTCGAGTTAATCTGAGTGGTTTGAGCGACGAAAACGTGGAGAAAAAAAAATTAATATAGAGGCTGGAAAAAACGATGGTTGATCATCGAGTGGTTGACTTTTGGATTGGAGTCGACGTCGCCTGAGGACAGAAGAAAAAAAAATTAAGAAAACTCGCTGGAGTGAGGACCGAATTTTTTGTGGAAATTTCGGAGCATCCGAGTCGCAGGAATCGAGCGGGAAATTCGGGAGAACGAGGAAATTGTGAAAAATCGCTGGAGTGAAGAGGGAAATTTGTTGTTGCGAAAATTTCGGAGCTCACGAGTCGCATGAAGCGAGCGGGCGACGCGGCAAAGGTGGAAGCCACGAGGGCGGCGAGAATCGGGGCGAAGGTGAAAAAGTGAATTCGGCTCGTCGGGTGGAATTAAAGACCGAGACGATATGCAATCCACCAACCGAGCAGACTGTCGTGTCCTCCGCCTCCTTCCAGCGAAAGCCTCAAGCGGCCCGTGCAGCGCGGCGAATTTCAGCGACTCGAGCGACGTCGCGGGCACCGAGACTTTGGTTTGGAGCAGCGCAGCAGCCGAGCCGGTGAAGCTCGTCAAGTGAGACGGATTTTACGATTTTTCGGAAGCCGTTTTTCTTCGTCGATTTTTCGTGTATATATAAGAGGCGAATTTTTCGAGAGCTCAACCGGAATATTTCAGGACGTGTGAGACGCGCACGTTGTGGTTGTTTTTGAATTTCGCGGCGCAGGGAGGAGAAAAAAAAAAAAAATAGGCGCGCGCCGCGCGTGACTAAGGAAGGTGGAAATTTTTTTTCCCGGTCGGCTGTGTAAATTTCACGCGTGTACGGAATTTTATTCGCGTACAGCTAACACTGAGAGGAATTTCGAGCGGGCTGCACGTGAAAAACCAACGCGGCGCTTCTGTTCTCTGTGCTACTCATCGGTGTCTCTCTGTGCGCGACTGTGTGAAAAGTGACGAAGGCGCCACGCGGATTGGCTGTGCGTTTTCGTGCCGCGGTTTTCGTGCATGAGTTGGGTGCGTTTTTTTGTGGGTGGGCCTCCTGTGTGAGAGTCTGTGCGCGACTGCGGTTTGGGCGCGAGTCCCGTGTGAACCACGTGCGATAAATATATAATACCGCGATGCAGCAGCCGGCGGTCGTCCACCTTCACGTGCTGGGCTGGTGCGTCGTCACTATGCTCGGGTTCGGACTCGCCGCGTGGCAGGAGAACGTCAGGCCCAAGATGTGCGTCCAGCTCGGTGAGTTTATCGATTTTTATATTGTCAATTGTTATTCATTATTGCTTCGAGGGGATCTCAATTTATTTTTTATTTATTTTTTCTGAGACTGTCGAAGGAGACTGACTTGGGTTTTTTGCAGCTTGATTCGATTTCAAACATTATTCATTGTTGTCAATTATTTTTTTGGAGATCTCAATTTTTTTTTAATTAAATTTTTCTGTGGCTGTCGAAGGAAACAGACTTGGTTTTTTTTTTTTGCAGCTTGATTCGATTTCTAACATTATTCATTGTTGTCAATTTTTTGGGTTCATCAATATTTTGTTTTTAATTTCATTCCATTGCAACGATGCACACTTCAAATTTATGGTTTTTTTTTGCTTTGCCAAGTCGTGATGAAATGGGAGGAAATTGTTTTTCTTCCTGAAAAGATCCAGCGTTCGAGGCGGATGCAAATCTTGACATTCACGAGATCTTCAGCAAATTGAACGCCCGATTTTTTAATAACGAATTTCGCATTTTTTTGCCTCGTCCAATAATTCATTCGGCGAAAAATGTTCAGTCGTGAAAAAAAAAAGTAATTAATAACATAAAGTAACAGGCAATGTGTAAGCGCGCGAGCGGGCTAGTTTCGATAAAGTACAGGAAGTTGCAGCTGAGTTCTTTCAGGGATCTGGCAACTGTGTTTTTATTCCACCGAGTGGAGCTGTGCATTTTCGTTAATTAGAAAAAAATTCCGCGAATGTAAGGTAATCGCGAAATGAGAATTCACTTCCGGTCGCGGGAAAATTACAAAAATTCTCGTGATCATCAGTCGCTTTTTTTAAATGAATATTTTCAATTATACGCCATAACTTAACAAAATTAATTTAAAAAACGAGTAATATTTAGTCCTTCATATCCAACAATTCTAAAAAAAAAAAATCCCTTCACCCCAACGACCCCCAAAAATCTTAAGTGCGAACTGTCGATCGGCCTCTCCAAAAATTCACCCAAAAAAACCACCGCGTCTTCCTCACGCCGACAAATCCAATAACAACAGCCATAAAAGAACCCCATAGTCGTGTGTGAGATTGAAGTGCGTCGGGAAATAAAAAGCGGAAAATGGTATTAGACGCGTTGGAATCGCCACACAGCAAAAAAAAAAAAAGAAAAAAAAAGAAGAAAACAAAGGAGCAGGAATAGAGGTTCATATTGTTATTGCAGTGGAGAAGAGTGAGTAGAGGAGCTAACGGCGGATCTGGCAAGGTCGTTCGAGCCGCCCCCCAGCTACAACCGGCTCGGCTCGGCTACACTGAAACGAGGAAGGAACCCGGCGACAAAAAAAAAGAAAAAAAAAACGAGAAGGAAAGAAAAAAAACAATAAAAAGTATTGTACAGGTGCGAGAGGAGGCTATTAAAGCCACCACCGCGTCGGGACCTCGTTCTCGTCGTAGTCGTCGTTCGTGTCATGACCTTACGAGCACTAAACGGGTCACGCTTTAACCTGCACGTGACACCTCGCATATATACATAGATATATATATATATATATCTATACATGGATATAGATATATAGATGATATATATATATATATGTGGCCAGAGGCAAGAATAGAACGTCGCGTAGGTTGGTTCATGCCCACCGGGTAGACGGTTCACGTTCAGCTAATGTTATGTATACACTGAGGCCGAGAGAGAGAGAGAGAGAGAGGGAAACCTAACACTGACTGACCGGTTTGTGTGCCGGCGAGTCGATGTAATTTTCGCGACTGTGTAACACCCCGAGCGTGGAGCGTGTTAGAGGTGACTCTCCGCCGAGCCTTATCGTAACTGGCCGGACTTCCCGCTGACTACGCGTTACACTTATCTTCGAGAGTCCAGGAGGTGGGCAACGTGCAGTTGGGAAAGTCAAGAGCCGAAGCGCATATAATGCCGGGGCACGCGAGAGCCACGGGGTGCGCCCGGCCCGGCCGTGGGTAAACAGGGACGAAGGTCGAAATAACGCGGGCGAGACGCGACTCGACACGCTTTGGAATTCCTAAAAAAAAAAATAATAATTTTCGACATGTTTAAAATTCTGTAAAAAAAAAAGGAGAAATTGGTTTAACGATATTTAAAAGTGGTGTTTCGAAGCTTGAGCGGTGGAGAATAAATCAGGCTAATCGGAAGTGGCTGCACTGAGCGGAAAAAAAAAAAAAAAAAAAAAAAAAAAAAAAAATACTTTGCTATTTTTTGTCGCGAAAATAAGAAGACGATAGAATTAAGAAGGACGAAATATCGTGGAAGAGTCACGCCTGTCAGACCTAGCAAAATTGAAGGACAAAATACTATGGATGCTCTGGAATCCTCAAAAAAAAAAAAAAAAAAAAAAAAAAAAAAAAAAAAAAAAAAAAAAAATCTTTTCAGCAATAGAAAAATAAGAGTTGTATTTCAAAGCTAAAATACTATGAATGCTCTGGAATCCTCAAAAAAAAAAAAAAAAAAAAAAATCGTTTCAGCAATAGAAAAATAAGAGTTGTATTTCAAAGCTAAAATACTATGGATGCTCTGGAATCCTCAAAAAAAAAAAAAAAAAAAAAAAAAAATCGTTTCAGCAATAGAAAAATAAGATTTGTATTTTAAAGCTTGAGCGATGAAGGATAAATCAGACGAGCCGGAGGTGACGAAAAAAAAAAAAAAATCGTCTGGAAAATAAGAAGACACGAGAATTAAGCAGTCGCACTCGGCCGTTGTGGGACAACAAAGAGACGGACGAAGGTCGAAATGCCGTCACACGAGTCATCGTGGCAGTTAGCTCTCGCACTCTCGACTCCGCTGCACCCCGATGGGGGAGACCGACGGCGACGACGACGACTCGTTCGCTTCTCGTCCCACTCGCAAATTGCTCGTAGCAAAATGGATTTGGTCGTCCCCGAAAGAAAAGCGCATGAATAATTCAGGCTGGACGCGGGTCTCTCGGTCCAATCACTTTCGTTCGTCCTCCGGCCGCCCGTCGTCGTCGGGCCCATTCGGCACGGCCACTCGCGGCGCACGCGGAGCGCGTCACCAGCCGGTCGGGGAATCGACGGAAGTCCGGGTAGGCCCGAGTCGTGGATGGAATTCGCCTTCCGACATTAAGCGTGACGAGGGCCCCCCCCCCGTCGATTGATGTAAAACGAGGACTCGCGGGCGTTTACACTCGATCCGCTGAATCTCATTCCCGGGAGAGGAGCGAAAACGAGTGACGAGTTTGTAAAACAGCCGACAAAGCCGGCTGGAAAAATCAATCTACTTAATTTTTTTTTTTTTGCTATTTTTAATAGCAGTAAAAGTAGTTTATTCTTAATATAATATAGACTGCATTTTTTTTCTGATACTATTTTACATAATTGTTGCACTATCAACGGGCATATTTTTATATTTCTTAAACATTTTATTTCTTAATATTTAAGTTTTATTTATTTTTTATTTCTTAAGAATTTAATTTTGATTTTATTTTTATTTCTTAACATTTAATTTTTATTTTATTTTTATCTCTTAATATTTTAATTCAATTTTATTTTTATTTCTTAAAAATTTAATTTTTATTTTATTTTTATCTCATAATATTTTATTTTTATTTCCTTTTTATTTCTTAAAAATATGTAAAACCTCAAAACACAGCGGCACGCAGAAACTTTTTTTTCCTCCTCCCGAGAATCTTCGGATCGAGCAAGAATAATTACCTCAGCCGTGGCAAACAATTTTTTCCTCCTCCCGCCCGCCGCGTATTTTCCAGCCTTCCGCCCAGATAAACTTGTTACCAGGTGAAGAACCTTCCGCTGGACTTATAAACGCGTCAGTCAAATGAAGAATTAAAAAGAAAAAAAAAAAACGACGAAAAGAAAATACCGCAAGAGCGAGAGAGCGAGAAAAAGGAAAACTTGACACTTCCGTGCTCGCGAGACAAAGAAGATAGCGCAGAAACATTGAGTGGTATTCATATCTTCTTTTCTTCGTCCCACCCGTCTTCCCTTATCTCTCCTTCGATTTTCCTTCCGGCTCACCCCTCGCCTTCTTTCACTCTCTCTCCCACTTCCCCCTCCCCCCCCCCTCTCTCCTCTTTTCTTCCTCCACCGTCGCTTGTCTCTCATTTCGCTCGATTCTCTCCTACTCATTGGGTTTCGCTCGAGCGTCCCGAGCGGGTTTCGTAGCTTCACTCACTCCTCCCCCTCTTCGTCCCCTTTTACCCCCCTCAGCCCCCTTCCCACTTCTTCACAACTTTATCGTGGCACCGGTAAAACTTCTCATCCGCACGATATCTACGTATATATATATAGACTTGTACGTGGCGCTTCGACAGGTCATATATATATTTATATATGTGCACACAGACACGTCGGGACTTGTATGTCTATATATATATATATATATATACGTATCTATATACATAGATATACCAGAGGCGAAAGGATGACACCAGAGCGACGTCCCAGTTTGACTTTCGCGTAGGACTTTTCCGCGAGCGAGCGGGATCCTTGGGAATCGTTTATTACAGCCATTACCTCTCCTTCCCCTCGGTTCTCTCGTCTCGAATTCACCCCATTGACTGCTGCTGCTGCTGCTCTCCTTCTCTTCGTTTTTATTCGGCCCTCGTAGTCGTCCTCCTCGTCGTCGTTCACTTATTTACAATCGAACCGTTGGCTCGAGTTTCTTTACCATCAATTACGCCGCTGCCGCTTTAATGCGGCCCTACAGCGGGCCTTAAAAACCGGGGCCGTCCTCGCGTAACGACGAATCCTCGTATAGTGACGATAGAGCCTCGTGTAACGCGAGATCCAAGCGAGAGAGCCAATCCGGCTGTGGCTTCCGCTGTCCGCGTATCGATGATGGAGAGTTGGGATGAAAATGTGGCGGGGAGGTTGAGACGAAGTGGAGAAGAAAAATCATTTTTTAAGAACGTCAATAATCGTTTAAAAAATCGGTAGACAGGAAGAAAAAAAAATGATGAAAAAAAAATAATAATAACGCGAGACCCAAGCGAGAGCCAATCCGGTTGTGGCTTCCGCTGTCCGCGTATTGATGTAACAGACGACGGATTGTCGGGACGAAAATGAGGCGGGGAGGTTGAGACGAAGTGAAGAAGAAAAATCAGCATTTTTTTAAGAACGTCAAAAATTTTAAAAAATTAAAAAAATTGGTAGTCAGGAAGAAAAAAAATGGTGAAAAAAAATGATAATTTCACCCCGACAAATAAACAGCCATTTTGTACCTGAAAGGACGAGGAATACAATTTTAAAAAAATTGTGAAAAAATAATAATTTCAGCCCGACAAATAAACAGCTGTTTTGTACCTGAAAGGACGAGGAATACAATTTTTTTTTAATTGTGAAAAAAATAATTTCACCCCGACAAATAAACCGCCATTTTGTACCTGAAAGGACGAGGAGTAAAACTAGACCAACCGGAAGCAGCGGCTACGAGCGATAAAAAAGTTACATCAATTTCGGTTCCGAAACCGCATTTTATAACCCGGAAACGAAAAAACCTGAAAGTAAGCAGAAAAAATCCTCGTCCCTGTTTTCACATTTTTTCCCCCCGATATCAAGGTTTATCTCTTCACCGAGTTGATAAAATTTCTTATCAAAAACCCCCCCTGCAAAAAAAAAACAATTTTTCGTTAGCGCCATTTTGCCCCATCCACCCGGTCACAAAAACCCAAACACACACCGGACGAGAAGGTAGCGCGCGCAGTTTAGAGCCGGTGGGATGCGAGTGCAATTTCTCATTTCTGCCAACGTCAGCCTCTTCATCGTCCCTCTCGTTCCCTCCGCATTTTCCCCGCAGCCCCATTTATTTCGCTACCCCCGGGTAGCCTCCGCGCTTTATTCGGCGCAACAAGAGAGATACCCGCTCGCGCGGGGCTCCAGCACCGATGACGATCTCGCCAACTATTTTTGTCCAGGATATACGTGTCTTTTTTTTTTCTACCCCTTTTTCTTTTTTTTTTGTAATTTTTCCGTGTGTTGTGCTGCACCGAAAAAAGAGATATCGCGATGGTATCATACGGTGCATAGGGGAGGAGGCGAAGGGGGGGGGGGGGGGGGTTGAAGTAGCGAGTGAGGAAGAAATGCGGAACGTGGTTGGGGAGCGCAGGTTATCCGAGCTCGTAACCTCGCATTGTCCCATTGTCCGGGCTAAAAGGGTTTTCTCCCGCATTCGTTCGCTCTTCTTCTTACGATGCTTAAAGGAAACGAAAAACCGGTATACATATATGTGTATCTATATCTATATGTATACAACACACACATATGAACCCGGTTCATCCGACCCGAGAGTCGCCCAAGAGTCGAATACGAAGATCGGGAATAGGAAAATAAGAGAGAAGAAAAGCTTAAATGAAAAACTCAGCGCCGAAATTCTCTCCGGCTGTCCCTTTGAGAGACGCTTTCGTTATTCCGTGGCGAGTGTCGCAAACGATGTTTTCCGAGGAGCGAAGGCGAAAAAGCGGATTGGACGAGACGGTCGCGGGATATACGTGAGATATGTCTCGTCTTACGTGGGACATTTTTCGTCCTGGGTGGACGACGGAGATTCGACAGAAGTTGATCCCTCGAACGGTTTTGTTTGATGTCACGGAGGGCATGAGGAATATTTTTTCTCGGCTGGAGGAGAGAACAAAGGATCAGTCGGGCGGGTTTTTGAGGTTGAAGGTCATCGCTGTTTGTTTCCATGCGAATTTCTATAAGTTTGCCATTTTGTTGGCTAATTTATCGGATGTTTCTGTTTGCAGTGAAATAACATAATTTCACAGGGTTCAATACCCGAAAAAATTGTTTGCCACGGCTGAGCAAATTATTTTTGCTCGATCCGAAGATTGTCAGGAGGAGGAAAAAAAAGTTTCTGCGTTCCACTGAGTTTTGAGGTTTTACATATTTTTAAGAAATCAAAATGAAATAAAAATGAAATATTAAGAGATAAAAACAAAATAAAAATAGAATATTAAGAAATAAAAATAAAATAAAAATAGAATATTAAAAAATACAAATAAAATAAAAATAAAATATTAAGAAATACATTTTTAAGAAATAAAAATACAATTAAACGATATTCTGTTTGCACGATTAAAACACAGCTGACAACCGAAAGGTCACGTAAGTCTGTGAAGAGCGAACGTCGTTATCTCCGATGCAGAGGGAAAAATAATTAGCCGTCCTAACGTTCGAATCGACACCGGTCGATGAAATTGGTTGAACCAATAAATTAGTTGCCAATCAATTAATTCGTTGGTCCAATCAAACAACTCTTAACATCCGGCGAATAAATTCGCTCGTTCGATCTCGACGAGTTCCAAGGTATCAAAATCCGCGTAACGCGTGACCCACTTTCACCCCCCGGAAAATCGATCAAAATGCGATATTAAGACGGGATTATTCGACCTTTTCATTACCAGTCCAATCGACCCGGCTAAGCCCTGGAAATTCCACTCTGGCTGTAATCTCCATAAAATGTTATCGGTTCGGCCATATTTAAAATGGAATATTCGATAATTTAGGTTACGTCGATTTTCCAGTCAAGACCATCCTGGAAATATCATGGATGGGTGAATCCCAGTCCAACCCATCGAGCTTAAAAAATTAAATCGTCATCCTAATTCTGGTCTCTCAAATTCCGCCTAAAAATGGCTACACCCCAAAATTAGACTCTCGCAAGAGTCGCGTCACGATTTCCTCCGCCTTCTTCCCCTTCCGACAGACACAAAGATGGCGAGACGCGACAACGGAGGGAAACCGGAAGAGCCGAGTCGTAGATCCAGTCGCGCAGTTGAGACGGCGTATAAACCTAAAATACTGGAAAAATCGTGCTGTTGCCAGTGCGGGGAGCCCTCGGCGTTGTCGTCGTGTCAGGGCGGCGAGAGGGACGCGCCGCTCGCCGCCGACCACGTGACGCGGTGGTCGCCATGTTTGGAATAGATTGCGGGGGGTCGGCGCGCGCGCTCGCCTCGCGGCAGGATGAGAGAGAGAAAGAGAGAGAGATATGCACGGGTAATCCTTGGAAGAGCCGAGAGAAGAGCGCCTCTCTGTCCTCTCTGTATATTTCTCCGTCCTCCATCCCAAGTCCCGCGGAATTCGGGAGAGACAAGTGCGAACGAGACAGTGCGAGAGACCGGCGCGAGCCTCGTGCTCGGTCGTCTCTCGCGCACGACTCTGCGACTCGGGCGTTCTAGTGGTGAGGGAGGAGGGGGAGGGGGGGGGGGTCGACGCGCGCCGAAGGAGCGAGAGAGAGAGAGAGAGAGAGAGATATTTATTTCGTGCTCTAGGACTAGGTTCCCTAAACCCACCGTGCAATAGCATACAGCCGTAACAATCATCGCAACCAATATAAAAAAAAATACAAGAAAATATTAAGGGGAAGCTGGAATAAAAAATATGTATACGATTTTTAAACATTTTCTCTAAGTTTTTGACCGAAATTCGCACTGAAAAACAGTCACGAATATTCACATAACATCTCACTCAAATTTTGACTACGTACGTAGCGTTTTAACGACGTATTTATTTATTTTTATTTTATTTATTAGTCAGTGGACGGGACAAGCCCTTGAAAATACAAAATGAAAAAACAACGACGGCGAAATAAGGCTGCAAAAATAAATACATACGTGTATTCTACGAAAATACATACGTGTGTTCTACGAAATAGCACTTTTTGCACGAGAAATGTCGGTAACTAAATCTACTCCAGCTTCCCCTTAAACAATATACATAAAAAGAAATAAAATATTAAACACAATAAGCCATAAAAGAAAGGAAAAAAAGAATCACAATATGTAAAGGAAAAAGAACCGAGTATTATAGTAATAAAAATAAAAATAAAATCAAAAACCAAAAACCATCAGAGCTTCTAAACCATTCGCGTGCCCAAAATTTTTCCCAAAAATAAGAGAGAGGCCGAGTGAGAGAGACGAAGGCAGCCGAGTAAGAGACACGAAGCCTGCCGAACAAGAGCGAGAGAGACCGAATGAGGGAACCGAAGCCAACCGAACAAGAGCGAGAGAGAACGACGCGAGGGACGCGAGGCTAGCCGAGCGCTCGCGAGGATAGCCGAGCGTCGCGCCATGTGGTCTCGTCCTCGCCACTACCACCATTACCATGACCACCACCACTGCCGCCGCCGCCGCCGCCACCGCCGCCACCGACTGTATACACACCAACGGTCGTTGCAGCTTCTGCCGCGTCGTGCTTCCTACGAATAGCGATCAATACCCGGCCGCGCGCGGAGAGAGAGCCAAGAGAGCACAAAGTTATGCACGCGGTGCCTGCGCGCCGGTAGTGGTGGCATTTTAGGGGTCACCCATCGAGAAGCTCCACTCTGTTATAACTCGCCTCTGTGCTACGCGTTCCCCCCCCCCCCCTCTCTCTCTCTCTCTCTCTCTTTTTTATTTTCTAGGATTGTATTGTGTCTAATCCGATCTAGGTTAGTTTAGGTTAGGCGTTATTATTATTATGATGGTTCGTTATTATTGTTATTGTTTTTATTATTATTATTTGAATTATTATTATTGCTTTGTTTATTATATTTTTATTTTATTGTTATTTTTGCGTATGATGGTCGGCGCCGGATTGTGGTGTTCGACCGGAACTTTTTGGAATTTTTTGTGTTTGCCTTACAGGACCATATGGGTCCTAGCGCAATAAACCTATCTATCTATCTATCTCTCTCTCGCTCGCTTGCTCGCTCGGCTAACTGCCGATAGAGTTCGGAGATTAAGGGGCCGACTAAGGAGCGACGATGATCGCCGCTATACGGGCTTGTCCTACACCGTTTTCAGCGTGTATTTTTCCCCTCGTTCTTCTCTCTCTCTCTCTCTCTCGACGACCCCCTCTACAAAGTATTTCTGCCTTCGCATTTTTATACGCGTGTTTATGTTTCCTTCCTCCTCGCCTTTTCCGGGCCTTCCGGGCGGCAGCGCCTGCTCAGTCACGCGCGAAGTCATCACTCGACTCACACAACCGGTTTCCCTATCGTTTTCCATGCCGCTCACTCGAGCCTCCCTCGACGCGCGACGCATTCCCCCGGCCTACGTAACACTCGCGCCAGGGCCAACCCGGTGTGTTTTCTCGGTACTTCGAGGCGAATTGTTTCTCGTGGATCTCGCAGGCTTTATTTTTTACGCGGTCGGAACGAGTGTAGGGAAAATCGGCGTAGAATTTTTCCACTGGTCAGACGATAAAGTATTTTGTAATTTGTAATTAAAAAAAAAATTAAAAATTTGTTTTCTTTAAATTAATTAGATTAATTTAATTAAATTATCTAGTTGATCTTTCTTTTTTTCTTTAAATTAATTAGTTGAATTAAATTAAATTAATTAATTAATTTTTCTTTAAAAAAATGTTTGTTTAAAAAAAATCGCAAAAATTATATATGAAATTAATGAATAGATTGAAAAGCCGATGCTAATCCCGAACCTCAGAAGCCGCAATGTTGACCCTACAGCTTTTTCGAAGTCGTCTTGGGGTCCCCAGCGACCCCAGTCTGCCCGTCTAATCTAAAACAAACAGCCCGAAAAATCTCTTTCCACTCTCATCCCCTAAAAACACTCAAATAATTTCGAAAAAAAATTCCACACTTCACATTCATTCTACCAACCCTCCCCCCTCCCTTAAGTCCCAATACTCAAACCCACAACACCGTCCACGTCGCTCCGGCGATCCCGGAACGCGAGTCGCGCGGGCGGCAAAAAAAATGCTGCTGCTTATAATTGCATAAAGCGCGCGAACGAGAGCGAGATGGATTCCCTTGCCGAGCTTTCAGTGAGCCCGCAAAAAAAAAAAAAAAAAAAAAAAACATGCTAAAGGAGCCTGTGAAAAGGGAATCGTGCTGCGGTGGCAGAGAAAGCTGCGAAAGGGGTTGCCGAGAGGAGGGGGGGGGGGAGGAGGAGGAGGTGGAGGAGGAGAGGGGGAGGGGGGCTTGAAGAGGAAATATGAGGAGTGATGCTGGTGACGCGATCTAAGCGCCGCCGCCGTGGACGAGGGGGGGAGGGGGGGGGGGGCAAAGGGGGTAAAGGGGGGTCGCGTCAGCGGCCCCGTTTCCGCGAAACGGATCATCAGGGCTTTATGTCGTGAGCTCTCCATCAAGCGAATATAGTATGAATGAAGGATGTGAAGGATGAGAAGCGAGCGGCGGCGGCGGCGGCGGCGGCGCGTTCGGCGTGACGGGCGGCTGCTGCCAGTGATGGTGCTTGAGCGCCGCATCGCGTTGGTCGACTCGGCAACCCGGCAAAAAGAGCCGCCGACGAGCATAAGCGGCGCGCGCTGCAAATCAGCCGGGGTAAAGCTGGTTATTTTCCGAAAAATGTTGCGCGCTCGCCACTCGAGAGAGGATTTTTGTTTTAGGTCAGAAGAACACACAGAGAAAACGATACCTACTTTTTTCCACCGGTGGTCGAGGAAAAAGTGACGACAAACGCGTTTTAATGGAATTTTTCGCAAGCTTTTTTTTTTGTTTTTCTTTCTTTTTTTTTTTTTTGAGCCACCGACGTTTTAGGGGAATTTTTTCATCCGTACTTAACAACGCTTTTCGGGCGGAAAAACGGGGTGAAAATTGTATGCACGAATATGGAATTCTCGTGTAACGCGGAGAGAGAGAGAGAGCGTAAAAAATGCAGGGTTTCTCGTTGCGCGATATTTTTTATGTGGAACAAACAGCGGGTGGTCCGCGGCGGGATAAATATTTAGTTTCAATTTTGTTTCCGGGTGCCGATTGAAGTTCGCGGGGGTCGCGACGTGGATCTTCGCGATGAGTCGGTCAGGTTTGACGTCCGCGGATTTATAGGATTATTTTATTTTATTTTCTGACGTTTCGATGTCCACATTTTTTTCCAGATAAAAAATTAACCAACCTCCAGTAATTTCGACTCAGAAATATCTTTGCAATCTTGAAAATCAAGAGACATCAATTTTTAGTCCACAAAATTATTTCATAATCAAAACTATACTCACCAAACCATGAAAAAAAAAAAAAAAAATCTCAATTTCCCAGTCGGTCGTCCAGATTTTATTCCTCCTATATTTTCTCGCCGTTGACCGCAGCGTCGATATTACATTGAACCCGCAGCAGCAGCACAATTGTCCGAACTTCATTAACGTCGTCCCGAAGGAATCGGGCGGTCCGGAAAGTGAGAGGAAAAAAAAGATCAGAAGTGGGGAGGGACCGGAGGGGGAGGGGGGAGGAAGAGTGATCGTATGGATCGCGTATGGAGAGACTGCCTGACTCGATTCACTGCAGGGGATTTTTCTTTATTCCTCTATTCGCATCCATCCCATCTCACTTTTTTTTCTTCCATTTCCATCTCACTTTTTTTTTCTCTCTCTAACTTAGGCTAGGTTAACCTAAACTCATTCTAAAAACTGCATGTTCCAATCTTACTTTAAACTTTTTTTTTGTTTATTACATTTTAATTAATTTATTTATTTATTCGTCCTCCTGCACTTCACAAAAGCGGCCCCCCTAACTAACAATCCTACATAATCGGATACCCTCCTGTGAATGGGAACGAACACAATGGTCCGTACAGTACAGAGCGCTCGGCAAAACGTTAATTCAATTTATTTATTTATTTATTTATTTATTTATTTATCTATTGTCTCATTTATTTATTTCTTTATTCATTTATTTATCGATTGTTTAATATTTACCAGGATAATCATTTCTTTTCAAAATATCAACTTTTAACCTATACCATAGATTAAAAGTGTGCTAACAATGTTTTCCGTTACTCATGAACTTTTTAAAAGAGATTTATTTGATTATTTATCTATTGTTTAATACTTATTTATTTATTTATCTATTGTCCAATGTTTATTTATTTATTTATCTATCGTCTAATGTTTATTTATTCAGTGTCAAATAGTAGTAATAATACTAGAGCATAATAAATATCTCTCTCTCTCTATCTATCTATCTATCTATCTCTCTCTATATTATTTATTTATTTATATATACTATTGATCTATTTATCTTATTCTCTTACTACCTACTATAAAACTATGCTAATACCTAAACTAATTCTAACCTATTTTCTTTTTTCTTTTCTTGAGAACGCCAATCGCAGAACTTTTTATATTTATATGTGGAGGAACAAAAATGCAATATTGTGTATATAATGTACTTGTTGAGAGCTTGAGGGGACTTGTCCCGGAGAGCGTAATAAATAAATCTATCTATCTATCTATCTATCTATGTATATATATATCTCTCTCTGTCTCTGTCTCTCGAATAATCGTAACCCGCAGCCAGAGCACCGTCGATTCCCCGCTGTACAGTGACATAGAATTTGCATAGGTATAGTCAAAGCCCCCCTCCCTCCCTGCGCCTCCCCACCGCACGCAGAGGTCGAAGGGAGAGCAGGACGAGGACGAGGAAGGCAGAGACGGAGATAGAGGTCGAGTGTCTGTTCTAGACGCTTTTATACTTGCACTCGTGTTCGCCCACAAGCGCCGCCGCCTCCCGTGCAGAGGCGAAGGGCCACGTGAATATCGCGTGCGCCTCCTCCGCGTCTCTCCCTTCGCTTCATCTTTTTTTTTTCTTTTTTTATTCTTTTTTTCCGTGCGTACGCGGTACTCGAGAAACCATCGACGCCTGGCGGGCCTTTTGGGCTGGAAAATGTAAGAAGAGAGCCGGCGAAGCAGCAGCAGCAGCCCGCGATACGTGTAGACCGCACTCGAGAATCGATACCACGCTCCGCGGGCGAGATCGACTGCGGGAGTTTTATTTCGCACGCTCGGTTTGGCATCGGGAGCCGCGCGCACCGCGATTGTCGCGCGATTTAAGTCGCACCGAATTTCGAATTCGAGAGGTAGATGGGAATCGGGATTTCTGTCGAGTCGCAATTCCTGAGCTTTTTTTTTAATAATGAAAAATAAAATAAATTACATAAATATTATTTACAAATTAATTTAAAAATTATTTAATATTATTTTATTTTATTATATTCATTTTATTTTATTCATTTTTTATTTTTTTATTTTTAAATGATTAATATTATTATTATTTTATTTTCTCCCCTTTTATATTTATTATTACTGAGTCTGAGTATCCAATTTTTTAAATTTATTGCTATAAGTAGTTTTTTGACCGGCAACAAAAATTGTTTATATTTACACACTTGATTCTCCATTTTTTCGCGTACGATTGCGATTATTAATATTTCTTGCAATTTAAAAAAATGTCATCGACCGCATATTTCGCCCTTCCGAGCGATCGAAGCCCGCCTGGCATTTCGGGCGCGAATCAAGAGGCGAAGGCAAAGCAGTGCCGGAATCGTAGCCGGAATCCGCGATACCCATCAGCGTGAGACTCCTTGAGAATCGATACCGCGGCTCTATGGGCGAGATCGAGTGCGCCGCTGCTTTTCTTTATTTCGTACGTTGATTCTCGGCGTGTCGACTGTGTAGCCAGCGAGCTGCTTTTCACCCCTCGACGACGACGACGACGACGTCGTCGTCGTCGTCGTCCTCGTCCTCGTCCTTCGAGCATTTTCCTTCCGTGGGATTTATGGCACGTGTGCGATTTCCCTCGTCGGGTTTCTCCGGTGCCTAAGAGGCCCCCGGACTCGCCCTCTCGAATCTCTCGATATATACGGTACATGTGGGTTACACCGTATATACAGCCAACGACCCCGCTGGGCGGGGATCCGAGGGGGGTCCGCGAGAGATCACTATTGCATTTGGCCTGAGTGATCGGACTCTTTTGTGTGGATCTATATCGGGCATTCCATGCCAACTCAATCGACGGTCTAACTTCATCCCAATCTGGTTCGCGATTTTTTTTTTATGTCATCCTTCAATACCAAAAATAGACGTGGATTTTTTTTCGAATTTTTTTTTTTTAGTTGCCTTTTTAAATTATAACTTTTATAATGAATTATCAATATTTGAAGCTAAACAAAAATTGACTTAATTGATTTTTTTTATTATCGATATTTGAAGCTAAATAAAGTGGCCTCGATTTTGAAATCCAGGGAAAAATGTGAAAAATACAAAAAACAAAGTAAATAGACAAAAAATAGATAGAAAAAATAAATAAATAGAAAAATAGAAAATTGACAAAAAATAAATTTTGGGGCCAACCGAAAAAAAAATGTTAACCGTTTTTGTGTTTTATGGTGTTTTTAATGGAATTGTGAAAAGGTGAGATTTGGCTGTTGGTCGGTTTGGCATGGAATGGCCCGTATATGTTACTATGTGTGCACGTAGGACGTACGAGTGGCTGTATTTACGTGTGTATTTGTAAAACGAGCGACGCCTTCGCCACGGTTGTTGCTGACTCCACATCGCATCGGGTATTCAACGGGCATTCACTTCGTTACACGGATATTTTCACGCGTGTGCGTTATACCGATGACGAGCTCTCCTGCTTTTTCAACGCACTTTTTCCGCTCTCTCCTCACCCGCGACGAATTGTCCAGGTGATAAACGCATTTGCAGGCGTGACGAGAAAATGGGAGAATTTTCGTTGGTTCCACTGTAGGGTCGGTGTAATCGGGGCGCGTGACGCGACAGTTTGGCAGAATGCAATCAGCAGCGAAAAGTGTAATTCAGATGGCCGGAATTGGGTGGAATTGTTGACAAAAGCAAATTTTCAGTCTTGGTGTAGATTTTTCTTTTTTTGTAAAAAAAGCTAATTTTCTATTTTATTTACGATTATTTTTATTATTCATAGTCACTGCATATTTTATTAACGAGATATAAAAATGTATATATGGTAAAATATTCAAGATTACAATTTTTTTTTAGTGGTTATTGTATTATTAAGTTATTAAATCAAGTCGATTCAATTGTATACAAAATTTGTATCGCGAATGACCCGCAAAACCCGCTGAAAAAAGTGATCACAGTATCGTCAGGAGGAGAATAAAAATGCTAATGAATTTTGTAACCACGTTCCAATGACTGCAGCCGTAACTGTGGATGAACTCGAAGCGACAGGAAATCGTCTGATAGCGCAACTCGTCTCGACTGGTGCAACCCGCGCGCCCACAGCGAGGTGGAGGAGGAGCGAGAGAGAAAGATTTGTAGCCGGTGCGGATATAGAACGAGTTCCCGTGCGGCTGGTATCGATCTTGAGGGGCACGAGAGTCTCGCGGGTTTATCTGCTGCCCTCGCAATTGGCTCTGTCCAATGTTCTCGCTCTTCTTCCCCGCGCGCGCGACACGCGGGGGGCTCGCCCGCTCGCTCCTTATTCCTGAGAACATATTGTAATTTGTTTAGTATCAGACTTTATTGGCAATTGTCGGTGCACGTTCGAGGCGAGATGGCACGTAAATCGTTTATCCACCTTCTTGTTTTTTTTCCTCACCCCCGTTAGAATTCCCCGGCCGTCTTCGGGGTATCAAGGATACACGACGTTATTCCTGAGTACATCGTTTTTCCCGGCAATAACACTCGGGGAGTGGAGAGTTTGAAAAATATGGGGTGGGTACGAGGCACCTTATCCTTAGCCAGGTGATACTGCCGTAAATATAGACTCAAAGAAATCGCGATGGTTACGGTGACGACAGTCACATTGCGATTATTTTTGATGATAACATTATTCAGTTCAATTAAAAAATAGCATCAATTAAAAAATAGTTGCTATTGTATTTAGGTGGCAATAATACAACCGGTAGAAATATTTTCGCCCAATATTAAACGCCTCCCGAACAAACGGCTTTGAATTTCGAGGAACCAGAAGCTCAGCCCATTTCTGCCATACTTCCGCACATCCTGGCAAAAGTTGAGCTCTATCTGCCGAGTAGTTTAGAAGAAAACAGCTTTCAAAATTTTGAGGTGTCCCGCACCTAACCTCACTTTTTTTGGTTTTCCGATTCTCCCATCCAAACGGCTACGAGTTTCGAGGAGCCAGAAGCTCAGCTCATTTGTGCCATGCTTCTTCACATTCTACCAAAATTTGAGCTCTATCTGCCGAGTAGTTTGGAAGAAAATGGCTTTCAAAATTTTGAGGTGAGGCGGGGGAAGCCATTAGGGACTCTCAATGCCAGATTTTTTGTTCCCGCTGCTGTAATAATTGTAATTTCACTGTAGAAACGATTCCACAACGCTCGCCGCCAACTTCAGCCCAATATATTAATTCCCCGAGTCCCAAAACATTTTACCCTCAAAATAGTCAAACGACAAAACCCTGTAACCGCATCTTCCCGTCGCTCCTGGAATATCCACACGGTCCAACGCACACATCGCCCCCGACCTCCCCGAGGATAGTTTCTATGACCGCGAGGTCATCAACTATCGGGATGTTTCTCCGGCCGCGCTCGTCCCGCCCGGCACGCCAAGCAATTAGGACATTAACTCTGTCTAGCGGCCTCCGCAGCGGTGCAGCGCGACGCCGGCGTCCAACGACAACATAGCACGTAGCGCCCGGTCCAACGCCGGGAGATGCAAACCAACACACACAACACAAGCATCGGGCGCACGCGAATCGGAAATACTGGCGTGTTTCGAGGTATCGCAATTAACCACCACAGCACGCGTATAATGGCACACGTGCCACTCCGGGCGTCATTGAGGTAGCGCCCGCTAATGTGCACTGTGCCGCCGCGCCAGCAGCAGCAGCGGCGGCAGCGCAATGTGGCCCCCGCATTCCGACAAAACATATCGGTCCTACACTTCGGCCAATACCCGGAAGAGTCTAAAGGTTTCCTTTATTAATATATGGCGAATGCTTTTTGGTACGCCACATCTGTGGTGTACAGGATGATTCAGAATTATTTTTCATGCTTTTGGTGGTTTGTTGAAGAAAATTGTTTGCTGCAATTTTTTATGTGTTCGTCGTGCGTTCAGCCGCGCTTATGGGGTAATTTTATTATATTTGCGGGGGAAAAAAATCATTTTTTGCGTTTCTCGGATCGAATTTTCGACTTTTTGGGCAAATGACGGTGGTTTTTGGAATCAGCGGAAAATTTCCCATCGAATAGGGTTTTTGAACTTTACGAAATCGAACATTTTTTTTTCGCGAAAAATTGAAGGGGTACCCCTTTGAAAAATTTGCGATTTTTTAGGGGTCGAATTTGCGCTTCTGTGAAAAATTCAAAAATCCAGATATCGTGTTCCGTCTTGCGGCATTCTTTTCGTTATGGAGTTTTCTTTCGAATGAAAGAAGAAAATCCAAGTTCGACCGATCCAAAAAAAAGTAACCTCGATTTTAGTGAAGTGACGAAATTTCGAAAAAAGTGAAAAATCATTTTTCGCTTTTTTCTCATAGAATTTTCGACTTTTTGGGCAAATGATGGTGCTTTTCGGATTCAGCGGGAAATTTCCCATCGGATAGGGTTTTCGAACTTTACGAAATCGAAAATTTTTTTTTCGCGAAAAATTGAAGGGGTACCCCTTTGAAAAATTTGCGATTTTTGAGGGGTCAAATTTGCGCTTCTGTGAAAAATTAAAAAATCCAGATATCGTGTTCCGGCTTGCGGCATTCTTTTCGTTATGGAGTTTTCTTTCGAATGAAAGAAGAAAATCCAAGTTCGACCGACCCAAAAAAAAGTAACCTCGATTTTAGTGAACTGACGAAATTTCGAAAAAAGTGAAGAATCATTTTTTGCATTTTTCTCGTCGAATTTTCGACTTTTTGGGCAAACAACCATGCTTTTCGGAATCAGCGGGAAATTTCCCATCGAATACAATTTTCAAACTTCCCGAAATCGAAAAAAAAATTTCGCCAAAAACACACGGTTACAAATTCGCCATCAACCTCTTCACAGGGAGCCCCGACATAAAATAAAAAAACTCGTTCCACACAAAAACATCGCAAAAAAAATAAAACTCTGTAACATCAACCAGGTCTATTAAAAAACCCCCATCAAAAAGCCCCAAAAAGTACCCCAAACGTTCTCCAAAACTCATTCTGAACCTCCCTGTACTGTACAATCCATACCCACCATAACCCACCTATATGTGGGTTACATCCCAAGCATATGGCGCAACGGTGGACGCGAGAGCTCCGGGTTTCCGCATCCATTGGCTCGTGGGGGGTAGGGGGGGGGCGAGGAGGAGAAACCAGCGAGGTCAGGACGCGCCGGGGATGCCGGTGAGGGGAGGGGGGGGGGGGGAGAGGGGGTAGGTAGCTGAGTCGTAGTCGGAGGGACGCGGCTCGCACGGTGAGGACGCGACAGGAAGAAAAGGCGGAGAGAGAGAGAGAGACAGAAAGATAAAAGAGCGAGAGGCGACTCGGTGGATTCGACCGTGGGGTGACTTTGAGGTTGCGAAGCAAGCGGAAGGGCAAGAGAGACGAATGGATATACGGAGGAGAAGGACGCAAGGACGGAGTGATGGGTGGGGCGAAGGAAGGAAGGGAGAGGAAGGGAGAGGAAGAAGGGTGGGGCGGGGGGGGGGTCTCATTAGGAGCTCTAACGACCCGAGTGCGAGTCTCCCCCATCCCTGGACTGCTGATTCACTCACTTCGTCCGTCTCACTCGGACTCTCGGCTCGGCTCTCACAATCGCTGACTTTCCTTCGTTTGTTTCATCCCCCCCCCTCACGCCCCCCTCTGCACCCTGGACTATTTTAGCCCAAAAAACTCATTCTTCCAAGTCACCGTATACGACACTCCCGGCAATTCTAGCCCTGGGCAGCTCTTCCGCGATGCCTGACCAAGTGGATATATCGAATTTTGTGTGCTTCAAACGGGTTGCTCGCTGTGGATGCCCTGTGACGTGACGTGTATCCCCAATTAGAGCCGCGGAACACGTGAAATTCGATCGAGGTTTATTGGAATCCACGTTGTTGGGCTGTTATTTATCCGCTAACGCGCGGAAGTAATGAACGCATTTTCGGGGGCTAATTGGGGGGGAGGGGGGGGGGGGGGGAAATACGTATCGCGAACGAAATGATGGGAGCAACGAATTCGTTTGGTCTGACGAAATGTTTGAAACACGATTTTTTTTTTTAAGTTAATATGTTAAAAATGCTCTGACGAAATGTATGAAACACGATTTTTTTATTTTTTTTATTTATGTTAAAAAATATTCGGTGTATTTGAAGAGAGAAAATTTATTCGAATTTAATCATATTTTAAACAAAACATTTGTCTTCATTTGCGCATTTTTTTTAATGTGAAAAAAAAGGAAACGGAAACTGATGCAAGCAAGTTTTTTTTTGTACGCCGGAGAAGCGAGGAATACTTTATATATCGCGAGCATAATCAGGAGTGACGGTGGGATTACAGAGAAATTTATATTTTTCGCGTTTTCGAACGCGGGATACAAAGAATTGCAGTGAGTGAAAAGGGTCGAGTGGTTTATTGGCTCCGTGTAATTTTTTTTTTTTTCCCCCCGCTCGCGTCATTGTAAATAACGAGGAATATTGTGAATTCCGGGATATCGCGATCGCGAGTAATTTAAACGTCACTCGGAGACGGACCGAAACGTTCCGGGGAAATAAACGCGGGTTATTCATTTCTCCGGGTGCGATGCAATTATAAAATTAAAGATCGGTGGGGACAGGGCGAGCGAGTCGGGCTGACCTGCAGCTGCTGCCGCAGACGAATGTCGGGCGACAGGGGGCGGAGAGTGAGAGAAAGAGCGGGAGAAGAACGTCGACGGTTTTCCCCCCCTGATATGATTAATAGCTGGAATGGAAGTGGCCGGTCGCGAACAAGCGTGCGAACAAACGAGCTAAAACCCTCGGATTATTATGGAGAATTTCCGACGGAATTTAGACGTTGGCGAAAAAAAAATCTGGGCCCAAAAATCCCGGTCATCAGATTCGTGCGTCATTAATTTAAAATAAAAAATTGTTGATGAATAAAACAATGTTATAGAAAAATTAAATTTCCCTTCATAAAATGGCGAGAAATTAATACCAGTAAATAGTCACACGAAAGGCGTAAAATAATTTTTTTTATGGACAGAAAATATTATTATAAAAAAAAGAATTTCCCTTCCCAAAATAGCGAGAAATTAATTCCAGTAAATAGTCACACAAAAGACGTAAAATAATTTGATTGTCAATTTTTTGTAATGACCAAAAAAATTTATTGTAAAAAAAATGGAATTTCCCTTCCCAAAATATTCGCAAGATATTAATTTAAATAGCTACACGAATGGCATGAAAAAATAATCTACCACCTATTGTCAGAATAAAAAGCCTCGCTTGTCTATATAACTAAAAAAAAATTAAATAGAAAAACTACTTTAAATCAAAGCTTCAAATTAACTAAAAAAAAGAAAAATAGAAAATGCTCTTTACAGCTAAAAATAAAATTTCTCTTCGCGGAATGTCGGAAATAAATGAACCTCGGTAAGTGGCTCGCGAGCGCTCGAAGCAATCCGCCACTTTGGCCACGAAGATTGCCGACGTTCTCGGGGCGAGTTGCCTTCGCGGATAATGACAATGGCGCAATTCAACATCGTCGGAGCGGCTCGAAATCTTCGTATCGCATGTGTGTACATAAATACATAAATACACAGAGAGAGAGAGAGGCGCCCTCTATGGACTCCGTGTTTTAGAGGAGTGTAACTTACGTGCATAAGCTTACGGTTAATGCGTCGTCGGTTGTAAATTCAGGAGTTTGCGTGCGCGGCGGGGAGTTTGTGTTTGTACGTCGTGCACGTCGATATACGTGCTTCGGGGCTCTCGCATACGTCGCCACAGGCCAATATGGGCCGCCGGCTTCTTGGTGCCGAGGGGATTTATATAAACTGCGCCACCCCCGCTACGCCGAACTGCACGTACGGACGTTCCGACCTAACTACAGATATTCCCTAAGCCTGGCAACACATATCGTGCTCATACGTGTTGTAGGTCAGAACGCGGAAAAAAAGAAGAAGGAAGCGGTAGTCCAAATCCACGGTGCAGGAATTAGAGACGAATGAACGTGCCGCAGATTAGAATTATCGTTGGGAGAAACCGCAATGGGAATTCAAATCCCGTGGTTCGTAATTTTTTTTTGTCGATGAAAAAATCGATTTTATTTAGTCGACGAAAAAGTCGATTTTTTTTAGTAGACGAAAAAGTCAATTTTTTTTAGTCGATAAAAAAATCGATTCTATTTAGTCGACGAAAAGTCGATTTTTTTTAGCCGACAAAAAAGTCAATTTTTTTAGTAGACAAGAATGTCGATTTTTTCAATCAACAAAAAGATCGGTTTTTTTTAGTCGATATTGAAAAAAAAATGCAGGATATTTGTGCCCAAAAATGTGTTCCAAATTTTTTTTAATCTCCCATCCAGTCCATGCGAATAAAAAAAAAATAGGCGCATTTCTACTGTTGCCTCGGCCTCGCGAAGGCAGTCAATTCGCTCCGCGTTACACCCAAACATTACGCGAACGTAGTGCTAATACACGGGAGCC